>CM066033.1:1024105684-1025374687 GCA_033557465.1 Ichthyophis bannanicus | reverse complement strand
GGCACTCCTTGTGGTCTTGAGCAAGCCACTTAACTCTCCATTGCTCATGTTCCCTGTAAGTATTAGCGTATGTGTGTCATATACCCTCGTGTTAAATGTATCTCCCAATTGACCGCTTTGACCCAGTGAAAAGCAGGATATAAATACAGCTAAAATAAAACATTTTCCTGGTTATCATGCTGCTGCATTCTCCACTTGCACAATGGCAGGCCAGGATATGTATGTGGCATTGGATATAAGTGCATGTTATGAAATACCATTGCGGGCTACCTATGTTGTTGAGACCACCACTGTCCATATTGGACATGTATAAGTTTCTAAAATCAGTCAACAATTTGCACATGTGCAGCCCATTATTTAGCATGTCCCCATTCCTTTGTTTTGATGGAAACATTTATCTTTAAGGGTAGAGACAGGTCAGTTTTATAAGGCACCTATACATGCCTACTTTCACTTCAATGGAATTTCAGATGTTTTGACTTAGATGTCCCAGATTTCACCTACATGGTATGCAAAAATGTGCCTTCACATGAATAAATGTTTCTGTTGTCAAGATCATTTAGCCCCTTGAGCTCTTTAAAAAAATACATACATGAATGACAAAATTTATTTATTTATTTATTTAACATCTCTTATATACCGCGCTATTAAAATCAGCGCGGTGTACATCGAACAAAATATACTGCAATGTGTACAGGTAACATCGAGTTTACAGAGAACAGGGGAATATAAAACATGGAATAACAAAAGACGCCTCTCCTCTCCTGTAGAATGTCTATTGTCAATCTAAAAAGTCTGATAATCCTAATACTTCAGAATACTTATATTTAGACCATTCTTGAGAATTAAGTATGCCTGATTATAATGTAGTAGTTAAAATAACTTTCTTGGCAATTTGCTTTTTGAAAGACACTGTGAGCGACTTCCTAAATTCTAGATTAATATCTGATGCTTTAAATGTTGGTGCTGAGTTCCAATGGTATCATTCAAGTAATTGTTGTTACAATTGCATGATTATTTGTGTGTGTTTTTTACTTGCATGTGTTTTAGAATCCAGATTTTGGCCTTGCTCCAGAATGAAAAAAACAAAACAAAATGAAATATCTGGGGTTTTTTGTAGTCTGGATTTTTTTTAAATATATGTTTGTAAATGTTTTGAAGTGCTGCAACCTCCTCTTTTGTTTTTCTGTTTGTTTGTTTTTTGGAGGGGGGGGGGTTAGGCATACAATCAGTAGGTTTTTGCTGACCGCCATCTTCTGGATTTTTCAAGTTGGATATACAGTATATCTCAATTATATTTAAAATTGCATAAATGCAAAAAAACATTAAAACAATGTGAAAAATGTAAGGACCCTTTTACTAATACTTAGCTGAAGTTATCTGCTGCATGGCTCATTTTATTCTTATGGGATGTAGTGGTGGATAGCTTGAGCTAAGTGTTAGTAAACGGGACTCTTAGTAGAATATGCAAAATATTCATAAGATCAAGCTGCCAAAAATAATTTTGATCTCTGGAAGATGTTCAGTTCTGGCTAGTTTGTACCTGTCATGAAAGCAGATATTTAGCATGGCCTAAATGATATTCAGATCTTATAGAAAGATGAGACACCACAACTCAGCACCATACCTAGCCCTGCGTGAATGGTGTGGCCACACAGGGCACAAAGAAAAAGGGGTGCATTTGGGGCTGCTGGCACCCACGTTGCCTGCCCTTGCCCTACTGCCATTTTTTGTGTTTCCTTGGCATTGCAGTGGAGGTGGCAGCAGTGCAGCGGACATACAATTCTAAAAGCAAACACAAGAGTCTTTCTGACTCCGCACTTGCATGCAGGTCTGATCTCTCCTTCCTCTGATTTATGCTCGTGTCAGAGGAGGGAGGGACCAGACCAGCCATTCAAGCATGGAATTGCAAAGACCCGTGTTTGAATGACTGGTATGGTCCTTCTGACATAAGCATACGTCACAGAAGGGAGGGTCAGACTTGCATGCAAGCGCAGAATTGGAAAGACCCGTGTGTTTTCTTTTTTTAATTGGATGTCTGCTCTGCTGCAGCCACCACCACTGCCGCCACCAAGGAATGACAAAAAGCAGCAGCGGAGCAAGGACAGGCAGTACGGGGAGCCGGCTGGACATAGAGGTGTGGGGTACTGCAAGATGCTAGGCATGAGGCAAATGACAAATCTGTGATAGGGGGGAGGGTCGCGCCAGATGTGCAAGTCACACAGGACACATTTATGGCGTGGTATGGCCCTGTCACAGCTGTTCCATTAATACCTTCCACTCTTGTCAATGACCTGCCACAAGGGGCTATATATGCTTTATATTAGTTGTTTCTGCCACCCATAAAAAGTAGATCCATTCTTGAACCAGGCTGGTACAAATTTCATAGGCATGCTGCAAAATCAATACAAACCTCTTCCAAAGACGGGAAAGCTGTAAAACTAGAGGGCATAACATGAAGCTGCAAGGAGGTAAACTGAAAGGCAATGTCAGGAAATACTTTTTCACTGAAAGGGTGGTGGATGCTTGGAATGCCCTCCTGATGGAAGTGGTGGGGGCAAATACAGCGACAGAATTCAAGATGGCATAGGACAGCCACAGTGGATCTCTTTACAGCAACAGGATAAAATCAAAATAAACCTAACTATCTAATTTCTCAACAAACAGGGGTGTCCTACACAGAGCGGTCATGGGGAGGGGTGAGCTGCACCCAGCGACAGGTGAACCTACTCTTGCCATCTTACTGGGCTGACTAGATGGACCATACTGGTCCTTATCTGCCGTCATTTACTATGCTACTATGTAATACAGCTGCCATCAAATTTATGAGTTGCCCTACAGACTTTCGCTTCCTACTTGTATTCTTTTATTCTTCTACTGAATACACACTCCCCAGTCTACCGCGATATTCAATCCTGCTGGCTGTATTGAGCCAATCCTATAAATCCATCTTTGTTCCCTCAACAATAGCGTCTGCTCTCGTGTATTGCCCTGTGTCCCTACGTGCACCTGTTCAATGCACCAACATCTAAGATGTTCAAAAAGATGTCCTTGAGCCTCACAGTGGGATACCATAGGGGCTTCCACTCTTTTACATTTTATCCTGCTCTTGTGCTCTTTCATCCGGATCTTAAAAGTACAGATTGTTTTCCCTATATAAATTAGGCCACAAGGGCATTGTACTGCATACACCACATAGGTCGAAATGCATGTGGTTCTACTTTTTAACCGGTATGTGACTCCTTTGTATAAAAACTGATCCACCTCCATAGAAATGTTACAAATTGTACAATGGCCACAGATTCTATGGCCTTGTCACTCTTCCTGCCCTTCTACCGGCTGTCCTGTGCGCAAAACCGCCGGACTTAAATATTCCTTTAAATTTTTACTGCGCTGCCAGACACACCGGATGATACGATGTTGCATACTCGGCAGTGTCTGTAGAACTATGCTGTTTCGCTTTATGCTCTTTTGAATGGCTACGCTTATGGGAGAGTATTTTGTGACAAAGTGCACATATTCTATGTCCTGTTCCTCCCGAGACGGGTTCGGACTCAATAACCAAGATCTATTGTAATAGAGTGCGCATTTGTAAGCCCGATGAATTAAATTTTGTGGATAACCTCTCTGAATGAAATTCCTTCCCAACTGTTTTGATTTGCTCTTAAAATCATCTCGATTTGAGCAATTCCGTCGGAATCTTAAGAATTGTGAGAAGGGAAGCCCTTCTTTCAACTTAGGGGGGTGAGCACTATCATATTGCAAAAAGGTGTTCCTATCGGCGGGTTTGCTAAACACCATTGTCTCCCATTGGTCGTGCCCCTTTGTAATTTGGACATCCAGATATGCTATACTGTGCCGATTTCTAAGAAAGAATTTCACTTTTTGAATGCCTTATCTCCTACAATAGCTAAATTTTACACGGTTCCTAAAATTCATAAGAGTCTACAGCAGCCCCGGGGACGCCCTATAGTGTCCACCAGAGGCACACTGCTAGAGCCCCTATCGACTTATTTAGACTCTTTTTTGAGGCCGCTGTTGATCAACATCCCGTTTTATCTCCGTGACACTACCCATTTTTTGAGTATTTTAGAGGGTTTGACTTGTTGGATGAGGGAAGAGGGGATGCTGCTGGTTACTTTAGATGTACAATTACTTTACACTAGTATTCCACAGCAGGAGGCAGACGAAATAGTTCACAAGACGCTGAGGGACAGAGGCGATTTAAGTAATGAACATATAGAGTTCCTTTTACAAATAGCTCAGTTGGCCCTATATAAAAATGTTTTCACTTTTGAGGGGCTTTTGTATCATCAGGTGTCAGGCGTTGCCATGGGGGCTACATGTGCCCCTTCGGTGGCCAATCTGTATATGGGCAACTTTGAGGAAAAGTGGATGCCTTCGGCCCCCCACATAGAGCAGGTAAAGGCTTGGCATCGTTATATTGATGATGTCTTTCTATTGTGGCATGGCACGGTAGAACAATTGAATGAGTTCACTCAATGGTTGAATCACTGTGACCCACATATACAGTTCACGCATGAGTGTAATCGGCGCAGTATAGCATATCTGGATGTCCAAATTACAAAGGGGCCCGACCAATGGGAGACAACGGTGTTTAGCAAGCCCACTGATAGGAACACCTTTTTGCAATACGATAGTGCTCACCCCCCTAAGTTGAAAGAAGGGCTTCCCTTCTCACAATTCTTAAGATTCCGACGGAATTGCTCAAATCGAGATGATTTTAAGAGCAAATCAAAACAGTTGGGAAGGAATTTCATTCAGAGAAGTTATCCACAAAATTTAATCCATCGGGCTTACAAACGCGCACTCTACTACAATAGATCTTGGTTATTGAGTCCGAACCCGTCTCGGGAGGAACAGGACACAGAATATGTGCACTTTGTCACAAAATACTCTCCCATAAGCGTAGCCATTCAAAAGAGCATAAAGCGGAACAGCATAGTTCTACAGACACTGCCGAGTATGCAACATCGTATCATCCGGTGTGTCTGGCAGTGCAGTAAGAATTTAAAGGAATATTTAAGTCCGGCGGTTTTGCGCACAGGACAGCCGGTAGAAGGGCAGGAAGAGTGGCAAGGCCATAGAATCTGTGGCCATTGTACAATTTGTAACATTTCTATGGAGGTGGATCAGTTTTTATACAAAGGAGTCACATACCGGTTAAAAAGTAGAACCACATGCGTTTCGACCTATGTGGTGTATGCAGTACAATGCCCTTGTGGCCTAATTTATATAGGGAAAACAATCCGTACCTTTAAGATCCGGATGAAAGAGCACGAGAGCAGGATAAAATGTAAAAGAGTGGAAGCCCCTATGGCATCCCACTGTGAGGCTCAAGGACATCTTTTTGAACATCTTAGATGTTGGTGCATTGAACAGGTGCACGTAGGGACACAGGGCAAAACACAAGAGCAGATGCTATTGTTGAGGGAACAAAGATGGATTTATAGGATTGGCTCAATACAGCCAGCAGGATTGAATATCGCAGTAGACTGGGGAGTGTGTATTCAGTAGAAGAATAAAAGAATACAAGTAGGAAGCGAAAGTCTGTAGGGCAAGTAATTGGATTGTGGAGGTTTCCTTTTTTTCTCTGTAGTAGTGCAAAAAGATCTGCAAGACCCTATAGGAGAGAATTGGCTGGTGGGAGGAGCTTTGTCGGGGTTTTTTAAAAATCGGAGTTAGGCCTCCGACCCGCATGCGCGGCGTCTTGAGACCATTTGAGAAATGCATCTTGTGAGTGCAGCGATCAGTAAGGTATTAGCGGGCAGCATCGGAGTCTCAGGTAACTAGCTTCATTTAGCTCATTGGGATTTAAGTTTCAGTATGGAGTATGTTAATGGCAGAAGATTAGGTTTAATTATGTAGTTTTAATCCAGGTTGGGTTTATGTTTTGTGTCTTTTGTTTTTTGTGGTATAGATATTGGTCCCCTGAAGAACCTTATCAGTGAAACGTGGGGGCGCTTGGATAGCAGTGTTGGGACTTAGAGAACGAGCGGACTAGCTAAGTAACTCTACAGCATATTTGAAAGATATGAACTAAGTTGCATCTTTGTAGAGGACTGTATGTTCCGCTCCCTGATATATGAGAGGGGAGAATTTGTGAAAACGCTGGGTCATTGATGCTAACAGGCATATTACTGGGGACTTTTAAATACCCAGATTTTAATGCCGTGGTGTAGTCTGAGACCCGAGTAAAGCATACCCTATGTTTTGGATTTCAATACATAGTAAAAACCAGTGTATTTGAGCATAGGTTTATTGTTTTTCTTCAGTGTGAAATCGCTCTGCTACAAGACCATAAAGTTTTGTCTAGGTAGAAAAAAGGACATCCAAGTCTGGATGCTCAACATTTGCAATTTACATGTGCAAGGGCCATGCAAGTCTTCTAAAATGACCTCCTTAGCAATAAAGGTTAACTTGTTCTATTACGCCCAAAACAAAAGCAACTTCATTTTCACACCTCTCCAATAAAGCAATTAAGCGTCCCACATCCGTATGATTTTCTTAATCTTGTCTGTGCCTTTTATGCAATACGGCATATTAGCACATTAACTCTGGGTCAATATTCAGCAGCATTTATCTGGTTTGCAGCTCTAGATAAGTGGCAGTATACAGATGGAAGGGAATTTTAGAAGGGACATCCAAGTGCAATCTGAGACATCTAAGCCAGAACATCTGAAAAAAAGCAGGCCCATCCAGGTGCAGACACGATTTCACAAACTTGGACATGCCCGACAGGAGTCTGTGAGAGCATCTACATAGACATCCCCAGAACCATATAGCAATACCCAAGCAGCTAGGATAGCCTACTGGTTAGAATAGTGGGCTAAGGAGAGCATACCCAGAGTTCAAACCCCATTGTTGACATTGTGCTGAGTACTGGAGATGACAACATACTCTCACCTCTAGATGTTTTTCAGCCAAAACAAGCACTTTTCAGGTGCCTGAAGCTGGTTTTAATTTAGACACGACACTGACATTTCTGAGATCAGACTGGTACCTCCATGTTCCTGGGAACACCCCAGCCATGCCCCTGTTCAGACTCAGATCTGACTTTGGGCATCTCTATGCCCGTTTTTGGATATCTAAAGCATGAATAGGGCCTCCAAAATGACCCCCATAGTGCCTCTGAATATCCATACAGACCACCTTGGTGCTATCTGGATGTCACCGGGTGAAGTTAGAGTTTATCCATATAGCAGCAATATTCAGTGATGCTCTACAGATAACTATATGGATAGCTTAAGATGCAAATAAGCTGTTCTAAGGCTATCCAGGCAGTGTGGCTGAATGTTGTCATTATATAGACAGTGGTGGCCCAGGATTCGCATATTCAGAAATAGCCATTATCCAGATACTGACGAAGATTATCTGGAATAGTTTTAGTCTTGGCGGCCAGCATTTAAAAAGAAAAAAATAAAACAATGACCACTGACCAGCTCCGTTTTAACTTGATCACAGTATCAAACTGCTGATGAAACCATCCTGACAGCTGCAAGCACATACTATAACCTAAAAAATACATCTATTTAATGGATGAAGCATACGCATTTCTGCAGCATTAGAAGCAACTCAAGATGCACATTTATCACGCATAACATAAAACAGCTCTGAAGACACATTTCCAGCAATGAGGAATTAAGATATCTGCACCTTTTTATGGACTAAAGTAAGAAAACCAGTAGCAGTACGTACTACTGGTCAAGCCTCTCTGGTGGCCTTTTGGGTGGTGATTCTTGTGGGGTGTGTGTTCTATGGTTGGAGTATGTTATTGATATTGGGGTGCGAATGTGGCCGTAGATAGCTAGTTTTCTTGTATACATCAGGGCTATTGGGCTCGGGTATGTTTCGGTGGATGCGTCTGATGGGCGTGCTGTGTGGATAGTTGCAGTTGTTATTGGACAAGTGCCATTTTGGGGTGGAGTCTATTGGAGAATGTATCTGTGCTGTTGTGATGTTCTGCCTTTTTGGTTGTGGTTAAGAGCGCATGTGTGGCGTGTTCTACCGGTTTAATTTTTTGGCTGCAGCTATTGCAGGTGCAAATCCTTACTGTCATTATAGCGTGTGAATTGGAAGTCTTTATTAATATCTATATTATATTGTGGTGGGGATTTTGTTGGTTTTGGGTGTATGTTAGGTTCTTAAGATACAAAAAACTTGGTTCATTGATTGTTTTGGGTTTCTGCATTTTTTCACTCTTGCAGGTGTTGCTAGTATTTCATTGCCATGGAGCAAGCCTGTTTACGTTTGGCAAGTGTCCTTCTCCCTGATGCAGCTCTGGCGAAATGCCCAGCGTCAGAGTGTGGACAATGCTAAATATTTCTTTCAGCTAAGTGATTCATGCTAGTTTGATGGAGTTTTTTTCTGACCCATGATGGTGTTGTTCGGTAGCATGCATTGCTAATTTACACTGCTTTTTACAGCTACTGTAACATAGAACCGTTGCTTTGGCTTGGTAACAAGGTTCACTGAAGTCTTTTTTCTCCACGAGTGAGCATTGGTATCAAGTTCAGTGCCAAGTGTTGTGTTTTTTTCAGTTGCACCGGTTCATTTTTTGTTGTGTAACTTCTCATTCTATGCCATACCCTGCCTTTCCCCTCTTCTGTTGTATGGTTGTTCTCAACTATCCTATGTTAATTGTATTTCCTTTCTTATCTTGCTTTTTTTATTGTTTGTAAACCACTTCAGTATATAAGTGAAAGGAGGTATATGAAGTTTTAATAAACTATGAACTATAATGAGTGCTAAAATTCTTAGCAAGTATTACAATTTTCATATTAACATCCTCTAAAATGAAATGGTGCATACTATTTCTTTCCAGTATTTGCTAAAATGAAATAATGTGCACTGAAACAGCAAAAGAAAAAATATGAAGTGAAATAAAATGTAATAAAATTTGATTAAAAAATATTTCTGCCAGCATATATAAGAGCCTAGAATGTGATGGCAGAAGAAAACATATAGCCTACCTAGACTGCTCATCCATGCTAACTGCTCTGCTCTACAATCCATTCACCTCAGAGATCCTCTGTGCCTGTCGCATGCTTTCCGGAATTCAGATACTGTCCATGTTTCCACATACCTCCACTGGAAGGCTGTTCCATGCATCCACTCCCCTTTCTGTAAAGAAATATTTCCTTAGTTTATTCCAAAGTCTACCCCTTTTCATCCTAGTCTATAACCCTTCATTTCAGGTCCTCTTTTCTATTCAAAGAGATCCACCTCCAGAACATGTATACCTTACGTGTATTTAAATATCCCTAACATCTCCCCCCTTCCCACATTTTCTCCAGGGTATATTGTACATGTATAGCTCTCTTTTTTTTATTATACGATTTTAAATATAATGCATCAAAAGATATAGAATGCAATTTCATACAACCAGGAAACTACAAAGTTCAATCAGAATGTGAAGTGGTAGTAGTCATTAGCCTCTGGTCATTGGAGCTCCTGGAAATCTCTCCTCTGTAACCCCTCCTGAAGGCTGGACTTTCCATTGGTGCTTTCTTGAATCCTTAAATTCATACAACAAAGGGGTTAGGTTTGGCACAATTAAGGTTCTCAGACCTCCTTAACTCAGAAAAGCTCCATTCAAAACAAAAGAATCCATAAGCATCCTGAATAGTCAAGCATAACTCAGTCCAAATGAAAAAGTTATGCTCACAAGCCTGCTTGTCTCTTCCCTTATAGCTCCTGGGCTTTAATGGCTTTCCAGTGTTACAACCTCCCACTGGCAGGTATATCATAAAAAGGGTTCCCTATAGTCAAGCAGGAATTCTTCAGGTAAGTTTCTAATGGCTCCTTGAACTGTATCTAAAGAACAGTTCTTTACCTTCCAACTTAGCTTACAGAGTTTGTTGTGGTGCTCGTTAGTCTTCGATCTCTTCTCATCCCGGTGATGAATATTTTACAGGTGACAGGGATTCACAGCAGAGGATTTAGTAACCGTGGCAGGTTGCATCCGGTGCCCTATGCCCGTCCTTACTCACCCCCACCTCCTTCATTCTTCTCAACCCCTCCCCCACCCTTTTTCCCAGACTTACAAATTCCACAGACACAATTTTCTTATTGGAAGTACCAACCGGTCGCAGCTTTATTATAATTCAAACAATTAACTTTACAATATCAAACAGTTCTATAAACAATCTCCCACCAGCGGAGTGATACCCCCCCAGCCATAATTAGCAAAGTGGGGTCGCATCCGCTCCGGCCGTGTCCAACCACCGGCCAATTTCCTACCGCCCTTTCCCCGACCTCGCCATATGACTAGCAAAGGCCAGCAGGGCTTATCCGGGTCGGGGGCACCCCGCCCCCGCCCAAGTATGACCAAACGGCTCCGGGCCCCGGAAACCTCCGGGATCCCGCCTTGTCAACCCCACCCCACTGCGACACCCCCAAAAAAAAATACCACCCCTTACATACCAAAATTGAAGGGGGGGAGGGCGGGAAGGCTTACCGTCTCCGCAATCGCTGCCGGAAGAAAAGGGGGGGGGGCATCAGTGGCTCCTTCTTTAAAAACCCCCGTCTAACGCCGGCAGCTCTGATTGGCTCCGCTCTCCCCATCTGCGGAGCCAATCCATTCAAACATTGCTGCCGGCGTCAGCAGCCGCCACGTTCCTTCCTCATCCCTCCCCCCCCCCCTCTTCCTTCTTCAAAGCCGGAAGGACGGGCCGGGACCGGGCCGACCGCCCGGTTACCGGCGTCCTTCGCGACTCCGCGCTCGGACTTGAATTAACCGTGGCAGGTTGCATCCGGTGCCCTATGCCCGTCCTTACTCACCCCCACCTCCTTCATTCTTCTCAACCCCTCCCCCACCCTTTTTCCCAGACTTACAAATTCCACAGACACAATTTTCTTATTGGAAGTACCAACCGGTCGCAGCTTTATTATAATTCAAACAATTAACTTTACAATATCAAACAGTTCTATAAACAATCTCCCACCAGCGGAGTGATACCCCTCCAGCCATAATTAGCAAAGTGGGGTCGCATCCGCTCCGGCCGTGTCCGACCACCGGCCAATTTCCTACCGCCCTTTCCCCGACCTCGCCATATGACTAGCAAAGGCCAGCAGGGCTTATCCGGGTCGGGGGCACCCCGCCCCCGCCCAAGTATGACCAAACGGCTCCGGGCCCCGGAAACCTCCGGGATCCCGCCACCGGCACTTGCATATTAATGCCCTTGTGCCGCCCCCCCCAATGCCCTGCTGCGACCAGTTGGCATCCCCGTGTAAAACACCTTCCAAGGCCTCTTTCCAATCATTCAACAGTAGATCTAAACCCACAGGTGACAAATGAACACCATCAATCCTGTACAACCCCGTACAAGTCACTTCCACCCACGGGTGAAGAACTTGAATCCCACCTTGTCCCATTAACCACCGTCCTATTTGACGATTTATTTTTGTAAGACCCCGCGACCAACGCCGCTGGGCCGCACAAACAGGCCTTGGAATGATGTCCGACCAAATTAACTGAATTCCCGTGAACATATGCAGTAACATAGTTAAGTCTTTGATAACAAGTCGGATGAATTGCTTACAAGTCCAGGTAACTAGGTCGTTGCCACCTAAATGCAACAGCAGCAGCCGTGGCTTGCCCCTCACGCGCTCATGGTGCCGGAGCAAAGGCAGGAGCTGAGACCACCTCAACCCTCTCTCACCCAGCCATAGCAGCGACACTTGAGCAGGATCAAGCCCCAGATTAGTCCCCAATGGCCGCTCAGCTGCTCGCCGGCCGGCCCAGTACATGAAAGAGTGCCCGATCATCCAACCGCTCTGGACACTCCCTCCTGCAACTGCAAAAGAAAACAAGAGTTAATCCATATTTTGGGTTTTGTTTTTTTTTTTTGCTTTGTTTTTATTTTTTATTTTTATTTTTTTTTTCTTATAAACGAACATAACCCCGGAAAGCCTGAGAACGCCACCTCCCAATACTCTGAATGTCCTGCTGCGACAAGCCTGCCGCAGCAGCGCTGGAGGCCGCGCCAATACGAAAAGAATGAGCTGCATAATGTTCGGGGGGCTCCCCTACAGCCTTCAATGCCAACCGCAGCACTGCTGCCACATGAAAACGTGTAAGCAGCCGCCCGTCCGCATGCAGAAACAACCCCCCAACCCGCAATGGGTGGACCCGTAAGAAAGCACTCATTGCGCTCACCGGACAAGTGTGAAACCCTGGAATCCCACTCAGCCATACCCACAAACCTTTGCCTTGGGGATCAGTCTTAGATTTTGCTAACAAAATTCTCAACCGCCCTTTTTCAAAGCAAACATGCTGACGCTGCAGAATCCCCACATCTCCTGCCCTGGACGATCGCGCAACCAGCTCACCCATGCGAAAAGCCCCAAAAAATGCTAAAGTAAAAACTGCTCGAAAAAGCGTCACCTCATACTGCGACGAGGCCACCACCGCCAAGGACTTGCATATTTTTTCTAGTAAATCATGCGTGATGGGACGCCGAGCATCTAAATGTACAGGCACTGCCCGACCCCAGCCTTGCAAGAGCCGACGGGCCAAGGCACCCCCTGACGGGAAATCCCAACCCACTGCCTTCGCAAAGTACTCGAAGCCTGCCAAATGACTGCGCACTGCCGAGCGAGTCACTCCATTCTCTTTTGCCCATACCACATATTGCCCCAGCAACTGAGGTGAAACCGGTCCAGACCACCAACCCGATCGCTCCAAAAATTCCACCACCTTCTGACAGCCTCGCCGATACGCCGCCCATGTGCCAGCTGCTACAGAACACCGCAACAAGTCTTTCATTCCGGATGGCCAAGACTCCATAACTTCCAAGGGACCGCACTTCCTTCTGCATCTGCTTGTGGTGCCAATCGACGGAATTGCTCGAACTTGAAACGGGAAAGAGAATCAGCGATGGAATTAGCATACCCCGGAATATGTTGAGCTCTCAAGTACACATTTAACCGCAAACAAGCTAAAATCACTTCCCTCATCAAGTTAGCCACCAAAAGACAGTGCGGTGAATAATGGTTCACTACCTGGACTACTGACTCATTATCACACCACCACAAAACCTTTTTGTTAGCAAATCTATCAGGCCACAATTCCAAGGCAACTAAGATGGGAAACAGTTCCAAAAAAGTTATGTTACTGGTAAGCCGTGACTCGCACCAGGATTGCGGCCAGCGCTCCGCACACCAAGCCCCAGCGAAGTAAATGCCCAAACCTATGCCCCCCGCCGCGTCAGTATACAATTGCAAATCCGCACTACTGAGCTCCGGTTCCAGTAAAACTGTGGTCCCATTAAATTCTTCCAAAAAGACCTGCCAAATCCGCAAATCCGCCTTAATTGACTTCGAGACTCTCAGATGATGATGAGGCCTACGCACCCCCGCAGTAGCTGCCGCCAAACGCCTCAAAAATACCCGGCCCATCGGTATCACCCGACAAGCAAAATTTAACGAGCCTAACAAAGCTTGCACCTCCTTCAGTGTCAAGGACGATGATGCCAGCACATTGGCCACCAACACCCGCAATCCGCGAATTTTTTCCTGGGGAAGCCGTGCCACCATGAAGTCTGAATCAAGCTCCACCCCCAAAAAAGTAATCCGCGTAGTAGGACCTTCCGCCTTTTCTTTTGCCAACGGTACTCCCAATTCCTTGGACAAATCCACAAAACCATCCAGCAATACACGACATTCCTCAGAGTGTTCCGATCCTACAAATAAGAAATCATCCAAGTAATGCACCACCTGCGCTATACCAACTTTACGTTCAATTGCCCACTGTAGAAAAGTACTAAACTTCTCGAAGTATGAACACGAGATGGCACAGCCCATGGGCATGCATTTATCAAAATATATACCATCTTCAAAGCAAAAACCCAACAAGTAAAACGACGCCGGGTGCACTGGAAGTAGCCGGAACGCAGACTCAATATCTACCTTTGCCATCTGCGCCCCACGCCCGGCGGATCGTACTAGGTTCACCGCCTTGTCAAAAGACGCATATCGCACGGAACATAATTCCCGCGGAATATAGTCATTGACCGAAGCTCCTATGGGGCTGGACAAGTTATGTATCAGGCGGAATTTCCCCGGCTCCTTCTTTGGTATGATACCCAATGGAGAAATCACCATTCCTTCGAATGGCTGACTGACAAATGGGCCCGCTACCCTACCAAGCGACAATTCCGCCGCCAACTTTTCTTTCACCACCGAGGCGAATCGCTTCACAGACACTGAATTCCGCCCCACCGACCCCCCCACTTGCCCACATACCGGGATTACAAAACCATAATTAAAACCAAAATATAAAGCCTCTCTATCGGTTTGTCGAGGGTACTGGCCCAACCATGCATTCAATACTGACACTCTAACAGGCGTAGGAGCGAGGCCAAACCTTGCATGACTTTGTGCCAGAAGTAGGGGGCAGGGAGCTCCCTTTCTTGACACATTTAACGGCTGGATGCGCTCCCCCGCAAAGGGAACAGACGTGCCGGAATTTGCAATCTGGGAAAGGGCACGAGGTCTTGTTGAACCTCCAGCAAAGGTCACCTGCCCCATTGCCCCCTGTACGCTGCTGTACGAAGCTCGCTCCCCCACGAAAGGACCGACCCGTCCCCCCCCCCGCTGACGACTGCCCCTTTTACCCCTCCTCCGACACCACTCCTGGCCGACATCTGGGTCAACCACAAATTAATGTCCTGCATACCCTAAGACACAAGTCTATTCCCTTCCATCTTGTCTCTAAATTTCTCGTCATAGTTTAACCATGACCATCCGTCATGCGTCTGCGATGCCTCCAAGATTGAATCCGCGTAGGATAAAAGCCTCTCGTATTGTCCCGGGTAATGTTGTCCCCAAACACTAGTCAAACGCAAAAAAGCCCGTGTCCAATTGACCACATTTCTTGAAACTTTCTTAATACGCCCCGCCTTTTCATCCTCCTTACGTTTCTTCCTACTTTCGCCCGATCGTTTGCGACCTTCTAGCAACCGGAAAATATCTATATAACGCCGCTTTTTAATTTTATGTCGCAACTTCCGTGGCACTCCCTCCCATAACTCTGAAATTACCACCGCCGAAGGCAAACCACCCTCTGGACTCCTCCCGGAGACCGTTGCATCACCCTTCCCCTGCCGACACATGCTATCTTCCGATGACGTCACCGAAGAAGACGAATCCGAGGACGAAGCCGACGAAGAACTGTCCCTGCGATGCCTTCTACTGGAATGTTTCCTTTTCGCTGTCCTTTTTGCTTTCTTTTTACCACTCCCTCTACTCCTCTCACCCGAATCCACTTGTAACTCACCTGCAACACCAGTCGCCGACGCCACCACCTCATCCGGACCAACATCCACGGTACTGAGCCCCGCATCCTGCTCCTGTCCGCCAGCTTCTCGAACCGCACCTTCACTGGGCATCTCCCGCTGCCGTATCAAAGTCGAATTCACTCGTTCTACTCGCCGCAGTCCACTGTCGGTCCTCCCTGATAATGGCGGTGGACCCTGTGGAGACATAATAGGAAAAAGAGGGGGAGGGGGAACAGGAGAAGACCACCCCGGCTGCCATGCATCCAACCATTCAGCTCGAGAAGAACCTTGCCCACCCCCTAACCAGTGTCCCCATGGAGAGGGACCACTCCATGCCCCATAGGCACCATGGCCCCGTTGCACACTCTCCCAGGACGCCCTGTCGCTAGGATTTATGGGCTGTGCACCCGCTGGCCCGACCATAGGTCCAACTCCCATAGACCCATAACCCCATCCCCCCCGAGTTAAACTCCCTTGCTCCTGCTCATGCCCCCCCCCCCCCACTAATTCATCCCCATCCATAGCAGATCCAAGTTCATTTACAACCCCGGGCGAAGGCCCAGAATCAGCCCCCTCACCTCCCCTTTGAGACTGTCCCCGCCTAGCTTGCCCCTTCGCTCTGGGTCCCACAGCCCCTTTTCCCCGCACCGATGACAACCCTTCTCCCCGACCACGCGGAGGTGCCTTTGTCCGAGGCAGCCTCCGACTGGCCGTGCCTCGCTGACCCCGGCCCCCCCCGCTTCCCCCCCTCCCTGGAGCCCCAGCCCTATTCCCAGCTTGAGCACCCTTTGCCTGCGCCGCCCTATCAGGGCCAACTGCCCCAGCCCTCACTCCACGTGCCATTCGACAATGAGGACCGGCCCCCCAGCAAAAACTCTTATTGTTCTTTATTATTATTATTATTTTTTTTTTAATTTTCTGCCCCCCGAAGACCCCTTTGCACCCTTCCAAATTGAGCCCTCAGCTGACCAAAACGCCGCAGCAAAACGCCGTAGAGCGCACCAAGCCCGCAGCTAAACCCCCAGCTAACACCGCACAGGCCCCAAAACGTACCCGGTTGTCCCAACCAGCGTGCACCCCGCTTCCCACGCTGCCCGATTTTATTTTCCCGGTACTCTCTCTAAGACGTCGACACCAGAAGGCTTACCGTCTCCGCAATCGCTGCCGGAAGAAAAGGGGGGGGGGCATCAGTGGCTCCTTCTTTAAAAACCCCCGTCTAACGCCGGCAGCTCTGATTGGCTCCGCTCTCCCCATCTGCGGAGCCAATCCATTCAAACATTGCTGCCGGCGTCAGCAGCCGCCACGTTCCTTCCTCATCCCTCCCCCCCCCCTCTTCCTTCTTCAAAGCCGAAAGGACGGGCCGGGACCGGGCCGACCGCCCGGTTACCGGCGTCCTTCGCGACTCCGCGCTCGGACTTGAATTAATGGTGGACTTCTAGCAGGATCAAGTGGTCAAGCCTGTCCCTGCAACATGCAGATGAAAGGAAATATCACTCTGCACTGCAACTCACTGACCAGGTGTAGCTCAAGGCAATCAGCTGCCTGAGGGGAAGGATCAGATGGTGCCCCCTCGCCCCCTCCCACCCTTCCCCCCACCCTCGTAGAGGTTGGCGGAGCTTTTTCAGAGCTCGAATCAGGGACTGAACCAAACCAAAAAGCTGATTCGATTATATGGAGGAAATGCAAGATGTTTGCACACCAAGGAACTAAAAGAGAGCGGGAACCAACAGCACAGTTTATAAAACCAAATTATAACTCATTTTTATTTTATTGTTATAAACTGTGTTATGGTTCTTGCTTTTTCTTTTTCAACATATATTTTGCATCCACAGTGGGTACAGAGTAGAACCAGGACATTCATCCACAGAACTCAATATCTTAAAAAATAAAAATCTGATTCTGATCATCTCACTAACAACAAACATTCTCCAGTGCCAGGCATATTGTGAACTAATACAAGACCCCACAAGAAAGAGCACATCTACCATACCATACCATACCATATCAGCACCAAATTCCAAAACTCACATAAGGAGCCCATGTAAAAAAAGGTCACTGTAAATACTTCAGCGAGCCCTGGAACATCCATATACCTATTTGAAAAGCAGAACAAGTCAAATTAATATAGTACATTATAGATCTTTATGTACAAACTCCATGTTAATAGAACACCTGGCCTCAGTCATACACTCAGAATACAAACCTTCACCAAGTACAGAATAAGTAACCACAATCTAAAGTAAAAATAAAAATATGTAGACAAAATTTAAACTGAAACCCCAAGAAGCCAGACTCCGCGTGCAGTGCAACATCAGATAAATAAGAGATGCAGTTACCCCATACTGTGTAAAATATAAAGATAGCACAAAGTCCAATTACTAAAATTAAATAAAATTATTTTTCTACCTTTCTTGTCTGACCATTTTAGTCTCTGATCATGCTGGTCCCGATCTGAGGCTTCTGCTTTCTTGTCTTCTCTTATCTCTCTTTCTGTGGTCTATGGTCCATCTGCATTTCTTATCTCTTCTTTTGTTTTCTTCACTTCCTTCCATCAGCCCATTTCCAGTTCCAGTAACCCTACCCAGTATCGACCCCCTTCCAGTCCTCCCCTCCCCTCCCTGTACCCTCCAATGTAAACCACCTTGCATTCCCATGACTGCTACTGGTGTCCATTCCCTTCCAGTCCCTCGCCTTCCCCACTGTCCAGCCCCTTCTAGTCCAAATACCATCCTAGGTATCAGCTCACGTCCACTCTCAGTGGACCCCCCCCCCCAGTCAGCTCCCTTCCAGTCGCCCTACCCTCTGTCCATCCCCCTTCCAGTGCCATTCGCACATGTCAGCTCCCATCCAGCCTCCTCCCCATTACCCAGTCACCGACCACTCCCATCCCCAAGTGTCAGCCCCCTTCCAATCCCCCTTCAGTACATCCCAGGTGTTGGTTCCATTCCAGCCCCCTGCTTCCTCCGCCATATCAGCTCTTTTCCAGCCCCCTCCTTCCCCTGTGTCAGCTCCCTTCCTGCCCCCTCCTTCCACTGGCAGACCCTGTCAGTATCCTTTCTCTTCCAGTCCTATTCTCCCATCGCCCTGCATCAGCCCATTTGTAGCCCTAGCCCCTAGTTTTCTTCCAGGGCCAGCAGCATGCTCCTCCCCTCCGCTATTAGCCCATTTCCAATCCCAGCCTATTTCCAGTCCTATCCTCCTTATCAGCCCACTCCAGTCCTAGCCCCCAATTAGCTCATTATCAGTCCTAACCCCCCCAATAAGTCCATTTCCAGTCCTAGCCCCCAATCAGCTCATTTCCTGTCCTAGCCTCCCCCTCCCGATCAGCCCATTACCAGTTCTAATCCCCCATCATCCCATTACCAGTTCGAACCCCCCATCAGCCCATTTCCAGTCCTAGCCCCCTCCTAATCAGCCTATTTCCAGTTCTACCCCCTCTCATCAGCACATTTCCAGTCCTAGCCCCCCTCCCCATCAGCCCATTTCCAGTTCTAACCCCCCATTAGCCCATTTCCAGTCCTATCCCCCCCATCAGCCCATTTCCAGTCCTAACCCTCCCCCCATCAACCCAGCGCAGCCCAGCCCAACCTTCAAAGGGAAATTTAAAAGAAAAAGAAAAAAACGATCGGAGACGCTACCGCTGCTGCTGCTGCCACTGTGGCAGCAGCAGAATAAAGTGCCCTGTGGGCCCCCCACTTCCCCGGCAAAACTCTCCTTTCAGCACCGTGAAGGGAGAGTTTCCCTTTCTCGCGGCTCTGTATTTGAGCCCACCGGCGCTGATGGGAAACAGGCATTTCCTGCCATTTCTTTCATGACATGCCTCTTTATTGTCTGTTCTGCTCTTGAGATCTGAATCAGAGCCATCCCGAAGTGGTCATAAATCCTACTCCTGCCTGCACAGCCATTTTGTCTACATGGTAAAACTGAAAAAAAAGAAAAAGAAAACAAAAGGATATCAACAGAAAAAAGACAGACCTCCTTTCCCCTTCCCCCTTGCTGCCGCTGCTGCCTGAATCAGTCTGTTGGCACTGCTCTTATGGCTTGCCTCGCTGCTGCACTTCACTCCTCCTCTGCTGATTTGAGTCATTCATGACACCCTTCTAGCTGCATGACTCCACAAACAGTGGACTTGGGCTTTTTTTGACAACTCCAGCTTTGAACTTTAGGCTTCTCATTGTATGACTTTCACCCTCTTTAAATAGCCATGCCTGTTTCTCTCCACCCTTCTCACTGCATGGGCTTGGAACAGTGTTCTTTGGCTT
This sequence comes from Ichthyophis bannanicus, assembly GCA_033557465.1. NCBI lineage: Eukaryota > Metazoa > Chordata > Amphibia > Gymnophiona > Ichthyophiidae > Ichthyophis > Ichthyophis bannanicus. The sequence goes on along the minus strand of CM066033.1, from coordinate 1,025,355,123 downwards.
TTTCGGAGCCACTCCTCAATCTTCTCTGGCTTTGAAGCTATGAAGGTAATTTTGGATTGTCATTATATGCCTTTTTGGGTGTTCTTTCACTCACCTTGGCATGCAGTTCCTAACAACCCACATCCAGGAGAAAATGAGCCTGGCATGGTGAGATAACACTACCAGCCAACCACCATCAGTGAACGCTCTCTTCAAAATTGTTTTCAAATTTGGAGGTTCATACAGGGGAGCTACTGTTACCCTTGACAAAGTAATGGGTATTAGGAGGGATGAGCATGGAGTACTGAAAGGGACACCTGCTTAGGCAGCCTGATAGCTAAATCAATCCTAGCTTTCAAGGGTTGACAGATTGTCCTCATATCCATTACTATACCTGTCAACTAAGAAACTGTATTTGTCAAGCTGTGACTAAAAAAATACTTACCTTGTTCTGAAAGACTGGCGTGCATTTCATAAAAACTTCTTTCTACTACTACATCGAAAATCACTGCTACCTGCTTAGCTCTTTCCTCTGCCCCCACTCCACCCTGGAATGCCCCCAAGATGTCCCGAAGCTAACCACATAGCATCTGGGTGCATTAGGGACTTAGCTGGGATTTTCCAAAGGCACTACACGTGTAGGTGTCTTTTGAAAATCCCAGTTAAGGCATTTATACAGGTAACTAGGGCAGATACCCCTGTAAATGCCTTCGAAAATCGGGCCCAAAATTTACTTGTAGTATTTCCATACAATGATCTCTGATGAAAGCAATCAAGTAATGGGGAAATTCAAAAACTTCTAATTTTTACTACAAAGAGAATTTTCAAAGGATTCCAATTTGTGGTGCATCATAAGGCTGCCCTTAAAAAAGAGCATGTCTACTGCATTCAGAGAGGTCACCTCAAGGTCTCCAACTGAACATCCATCTGTTTAAATTTTGCAACAGCTTACTGGGAGAAATTGCAGAATTGCAAAAACAGTACTAGCAAAAACCTTTCAATATTTGACACTATTTGCCACATATCTTGTAAAGGAACCTGAGATCCAGGAGGTTGAACAACAGCCTTATCTAAAGCACACACAAAGAGGTGGATCTTTAACCTGTACTTGAATAGGGCCAGAGAAGGAGCCCGATGCACCAACTCAGGTAGTTGGTTGCAGGCATATGGAGCAGCAAGGTGGAATGGACAAAGTCTGGAGATGGCAGTGGCAGAGAAGGGCACAGATAAAAGGGATCTGCCAGAGGAGTGGAGTTCCCGAGGAGGAGTGTAGAGTGAGATAAGAGAGGAAAGGTAGTGTGAAGCCGCAGAATGAATGCACTTGTAGGTAAGTAGAAGTTTGAACTGGATGTGGAGAAGTTTGAACAGTACCTCATCTATCATGAGGGATGAGCATGATATGGTGAAGAGGAAAGGGACACCCACTTAGCCAGCCTGATAGACAAATCAACCCCAGCTACAGTATCATAGGGTAACATTATGCCCTCACATTCACCATCCTCTATTACTGTACTTGTCGACTATTTCTCTTCCATCACAAGTACTAGCCTTTCATTATAGAAGATTCTAGCCTGTCTTTCTGCTGCTGTATGGTCTTCTTCACCTCTTCTGTGCTGCTGCCACGATTTCTTCAGCACCTTTCTCAGTGTTGCAATCCCATTCCCACTGTTGTTGGAGCCTTTAACGCAATACATCCTCTGATTCTTATTTAAATGTCAAAGAGATCTTCCTTTGTACTTAAGATTCCTATACTCTAACTTGTCAGCACACAGCTTAACTGAACTCACCCCCACTCCTGCAGCCTGGTCTGATGCCACCTCTTTTGATGTTGTGTTAGCTCTCCTCTGGTATTTTAGGGCCTTGCAGCTGATTGCTCTTCTTGACTTGCTTAAGGTGTTGCAGCTGATCTGGGTGCTGTGCTGGTCCTTCTAGCATAATTTAGGCCCTGGAAATTGATATGAATGCTGTGCTGGGCTGGTCCCTTTGGTATGTTTTAGGCCCTTACAGTCGAGCGAGGGGTTGCGCTTGCTCTTCTGGCATAATTTAGAACTTGCAGTCAATCTGGATGCTGTACTGGTCCTGTTGGCATGTTTAAGGGTTTGCAGTCGTTCTGGGTGTGTGCTGCTTCTCCTGGTATAATTTAGGACTTGCAGCTGATCTGGGTGCTATGCTGACCTCCTTGCCATTTTACTCCTTCCAAAGTGCCCTCATGTGCTTCCAATAATTGTAGTGCTGCTTTGTCCTCTTCCACTGTTATGAGGTGTTCATTGCATTCTTTGTACTGTTTTGCCCTTCTGATGGTGACTTCTGGTCCTCATCCTGCTACTGTATGTACTCTTTGTCCCTCTTCTGGTGCCTCTAAGGGGTTGTGACACTCTTGTTAGCAAGCCTCATAGTGGGACAGATAGAATGAATGCATGACAAACAAAAACGAGGATGAAAATCTTCCGTTGCTATGAAACTTGACCTAGGATCTAGGAGGAGAGCCTGGGAATCTGAGAATAATAGCAGCATACAAATGAAGAAAGTACAATTATTTATCCGCTTTTTTCTTTTTGCTACCACTGCCCTGCATGATTTTGGCAAAAGCTATATGCAGAGGAGAGAATGTATACATGCCTATGTGTGATATGTATGTGAAGGTAGGGAAAGAATCACAGGCAGTACCATAAAACAACACAATCAAAAGAGTAAAATCACTGACCTTTCAAGTTATTGGATCTGATTATGTAAAGTCCCCAACTCTGCAGATGCTGGTATTAATCTTTCATGACTCAACACTCAAAGAACTTAATTAGAATTTGTATTTCACAGCACAGTTAGCGTGGAGTTCTAAAAGGTTGTCAGCTAGCTGTGTCTGTTTCTAAGTAACTGAACTGAAAATTAAGGGTGTGTCTTTTATATATTCACCACCCAATATTCAGACAGGTTAAGAGAAATCTATTTGCATTGGTATGATATACAGACCTCCCTCACAAGAGGAAGAGGTGGACAGAGAGTTAATTGAAGACATACGCAGCATTGCTAGGAAAGGAAAAGTGCTACTGATAGGAGATTTCAATATGCCAGATGTTGATTGGCACATTCCTGCTGCAGTATCATCTAGAAGGAGATCCTGGATTCTCTACAGGGAGAACTATTCAGGCAATTGGTAACAGACCCCACACATACTGGACTTGGTGCTTACCAGTGGTGAAAGTGTTTCTGATGTTGTAGCGGGAGATAATTTTGCAACCAGTGATCACCAGATGGTGTGGTTCAATATTAGGACTAGGGCTATTAGAATCCATTCAAAGGTGAGGATCTTAGACTTTAGGGAGACTAACATTCCTAAGATGGGCCAATACCTCAGGGAGTCATTAGTGGGATGGGAACAGCTGGGGGATGTAGAAAAACAGTGGGCAAAACTGAAAGAGGATATTTTAAGGGCAACCAACCTTTTTGTTAAAATGGTAAATAAAGGAAAAAGGAAAAGGAGACCACTATGGCTTTCGAAAGAAGTAGCTGAAAAAGTGAAGAAAAAGAGGGATGCCTTCATGAAATACAAGAGATCACAGAGAGAGGAAGACAGGCATCTATATTTGGAAAAACTTAGAGAAGCTAGCAAAGTAGTCAGGAAGGCAAAGATTCAAAAGGAGGAGGAAATAGTCAATGCAATAAAATGGGGGGATAAGACATTTTTCAGATATGTTAGTGAGAAGAGGAAGGGCAAAAGTGGTATTGTCAGACTCAAGGGTGCAGGGGAGGAATATGTAGAAGCTGATAAGGATAAAGCGGAATTGCTTAACAAATATTTCTGTTCTGTGTTCACAGATGAAGAACCAGGAGCAGGACCTCAGAAAACACCCACAAACAGGAACAGAAGCGAGGGACATCTTGAACAATTTTCAGAAAACGGTGTTCGTGAGAAACTAGCTCAACTTAAAGTAGACAAAGTGATGGGACCGGATGGGATACACCCTAGAATACTAAGGGAACTTGGGGATGTTCTAGCATCTCCACTGACTGACCTTTTCAATGCCTCGTCGGAGTCGGGAGTGGTGCCAAAGGACTGGAGAGAGGCTCATGTGGTGCCTTTACACAAAAGCGGAAGTAAGGATGTGGTTGAAAACTACAGGCCAGTTAGTTTAACTTTGGTATTGAGTAAATCATTGGAAACGCTGCTGAAAGAGTAAATAGTGAGGTTTCTGGAGTCCAGCGGATTACAGGATCCGAGGCAGCATGGATTCACCAGAGGCAGGTCTTGTCAGACAAATCTGATTGATTTCTTTGACTGGGTGACCAGGGAGTTGGAGCGAGGGAGAGCCCTAGATGTGGTGTATTTAGATTTCAGTAAAGCCTTTGACACTGTTCCTCACAAGCGACTTATAAACAAACTGAGCACCCTAGGGATGGACCCTAAAGTTACTGCTTGGGATAGAAATTGGTTGGGTGGGAGGCGACAAAGAGTACAGGTAAATGGAGCTCACTCTGAGGAGAAGGATGTTACCAGTGGTGTGCCCCAAGGATCTGTCCTTGGTCTGATTCTTTTTAACATCTTTGTTAGTGATATAGCGGAAGGGCTGTTGGGTAAGGTTTGCCTCTTTGTGGATGATACCAAAATCTGCAATAGAGTAGACACCCAGGAAGGTGTAGATAACATGAGGAGGGATCTAGTTAAGCTTGAAGAATGGTCTAGAATTTGGCAGCTGGGATTTAATGTTAAAAAATGTAAGGTCATGCATTTGGGCTGCAGCAATCCAAGGGAGCAATATAGTATAGGGGGTGAAGTACTTTTGTCCACTAAAGAAGAGCGGGACCTAGGCGTGGTTGTGTCTGATGATCTTAAAGTAGCTAAATAGGTAGAAAAGGCAATGGCAAAAGCTAGAAGGATGCTTGGGTGCATACGGAGAGGAATGGCTAGCAGAAAAAAGGATGTGATAATGCCTCTGTATAAGTCTTTGGTGCGACCTCATTTGGAGTATGGTGTGCAATTCTGGAGAACGCACCTTCAAAAGGATGTGAACAGGATGGAGCTTTTGCAGAGGGTGGCTACTAAAATGATTAGTGGTCTTCATTGTAAAGCATATGAGGACAGACTTAAGGATCTTAATATGTACACCTTAGAGGAAAGGCGAGATAGAGGTGATATGATTGAGATGTTTAAATACCTCCATGGCATAAATGTTCAGGGAGAGAGCCTCTTTTAATTGAAAGCAAGTTCTGCTACGAGGGGACATGGGATGAGGTTGAAGGGAGATAGATTCAGGAGTGATATGCAGAAATATTTCTTTACGGAAAGAGTGGTGGTCCCATGCAGGGGTGGCCCAAGGATGGTGCGGGGCCATGTGCGGAGACTCGGTGTGGGGCCTCATTTGCATAAGTGGTCTTATTTGCATAAATATTTGCATAATGTTACCATACACTAACTTTTAGTAAACATGTCTCTTAATGAGTGTATGGATAAAGAAAGACTAAAAGATTTCTACATTACTATAATCCAGTGCCAACTGCCAGGCACATTAGGAACTACTACAAACGCTGCCCATCTAGAACCCATAGCATTATCAGGACTCACAAAGCACCATACCCTACCTATCAAAAGGCAACACTGCAAATATTAAACCAATACATTTCAGAGAATACTGGGGAAAGAGAACAAGTGGCAATGTCAAATAGGAATTACATAAACAGAATACCTCAGCTCAGTTACATATGCAGAACATAGACCATCACCAAACAAGGAATCACAATTTAGAAACAGGAAGGCAATAATTAAACTGGGAACCCCAAAAGCCAAACTTGGAATGTACAACAACACTGTAGAAATAAAACTATAAATTAATTTCCTCTTGTACCAAACAAAGCGCAGACGTTAATGATGCACATTTCCCAGAGCTTTCATATTCCAGTTAATAAATTCAAAATAAAGAGATATCTTTCTACCTTTTGTGCATTTTTTTTCAGTTGCAATTGCTCCAGCCACTTCCTTCTGGTTTCTTCATGATTTCTGCTAACTCTCCATTGTCTGCTGTCCATTTGTCCTTTCTTCTCTCTTCTAGTTTTTTTTCCATTCTCTCTCTCTACATCTGCTTTAACATACTAATCTTTCCCTTTTTGCTCTTTCCTCATTCCTGTTTCATCCACTCAAATTTTACCCCTCCCTCCTCAATCACCACTTACTCTCCCAATACCAGGCCAATTGTAGATTTTTCATCCCTCCCACACAAAATATTTTTCCCCTCTCCATTTTACTCTCCCAGCCCCATCCCATTCTAATCCTTCCCCAACATCAGTTCCCTTCTAGTTCCAGACTCACCCAGCATCCATTCCCTTCTAGTCCCTGCATCAGCCCATTTCCAGTCCTAGCCGCCAATCAGCCCATTTCCAGTCCTAGCTCCCCCATCCATTTCCAGTCCGAGTCCCTTCATCAGCTCATTTCCAATCCTAGCCCCCCATCAGCCCATTTCTAGTCATTTCCTAGCCCCATCATCAGCCCATGTCAAATCCTAGCTCCCCTCCACTCAGCCCAATTCCAGTCCAAGCCCCCCCATGAGCCTACTTCCAGTTCTAGCCCCTCCAAGAGTCCATTTCAATCCAAGCCCCCACCACAGCCCATTTCCAATCTTAGCTCCCCCCAACAGCCCATTTCCAGTCTTATCCTAGCTGCTCCATCAGCCCATTTCCAGTCCTAGTTCCCTTCCCTCACAGCCCATTTCCATTCCAAGCCCACTCCCCATCAGCTATTTGCAGTTCAAGCCCCCCTTCCACTCAGCCCATTTCCATTCCAAGCCCCCTCCCCATCAGCTATTTGCAGTTCAAGCCTCCCCTTCCACTCAGCCCATTTCCAGTCCTAGCAACCCCCCAACCCATTACCAGTCCTAGCCCCTCATCAACCCACCCATTACCACTCCTAACCCCCCCAACAGCCCACAGCTCATTACCAGTCCTAACCCCATCAGCCCACCTCAAGTCCTAACCCCACCCCATCAGCCCATTTCCTGTCCTAGCCCCCCCATAGCCCATTATCAGTCCTAACCCCCTATAGCCCATTACCAATCCTAACCCCCCATAGCCCATTACCAGTCCTAACCCCCCATCAGCCCAGAGCCCATTACCAGTCTTAACCCCCCATAGCCCATTACCAGTCCTGACCCCCCCAACAGCCCACCTCAAGTCCTAACCCCTCCCCATCAGCCCATTTCCTGTCCTAGCCCCCCCCCATAGCCCATTTCCTGTCCTAGCCCCCCCTAGCCCATTTCCTGTCCTAGCCCCCCCTAGCCCATTTCCAGACAGGCCCCATCAGCCCACAGCCCATTTACAGTCTTTAACCCCCCATAGCCCATTACCAGTCCTAACCCCCCCAACAGCCCACCTCAAGTCCTAACCCCTCCCCATCAGCCCATTTCCTGTCGTAACCCCCATCAACCCACAGCCCACCTCAAGTCACGTCCTAACCCCCTCCATAGCCCAGGCCATTACCAGTACTAACCCCCCCCATCAGCTCAGGGAAATTTAAAGAAAAAAAAAAGCTGGCTGCTGCTGCTCCCGCTGCGACAGCAGCAGAATGGAGTGTCCCACGGGGCCCCCTCTGCCCGCTGAGCCCCTCTGCAAGGGCTTTCAGATTCGCGAAGGGAGAGTGTCTCCCTCGCGTCTCTGTTAAGCCCGCAGGGGCTAATGGGAAATTTCCCATCTGCCCCTTTAGACACGAGGGGCTGATGGGAAATTTCCCATTAGCCCCTGCGGGCTTAACAGAGACGCGAGGGAGTCACTCTCCCTTCGCGAATCTGAAAGCCCTTGCAGAGGGGCTCAGCGGGCAGAGGGGGCCCCGCTGGACACTCCATTCTGCTGCTGCCGCCGCGGCAGCAGCAGCAGCCAGCTTTTTTTTTTTAAATTGAATTTTTTAAAAAGCAGAATGTTCTTTGCGCGGGACCCCCTGAAATGCGGGGCCCTGTGCAAAAACATTCTTGCTCAATGGACGGGCCGGCCCTGGTCCCATGGAATAGTCTCCCAATGGAGGTGGTAGAGATGAGGACAGTAACTGAATTCAAAAAAGCATGGGACAAACACAGAGGATCTCTAAAGGTAAAAAGGGGACTGTTGTAGTTGTTGATATGGAAGGACAGACTAGATAGGGCATGTGATCTTTTTTTGTAGTCATATTTCTATGTTTCTATGTTTCTATGATATTAAAACACCGTGGTCTTCAGCAGCAGTATTTAAATATGAACCAGATATTTGGTGACAGCATCCGGACAAGTGCTGATATTACCCAGATAGTGGCAACTTTCAGCAGGCCTTATCCAGATAACAATCTAGACCTGCTTTTTATGCAACTTAAGCTCTCAGGTTGGCTGACAATCACTGCTATCCAAATAATGTTGGTATTTATCCGGATATAGGCCACACCGTCCAAGCTCTGCCTGTGGACAGCCCCTACACTAACCAGATAGTGCCAGGGAAGTCTGTGGAGTATCTTTATAGGGCCATTTAATATCTCTCTCAGCACCCTCATCCAGATAGCGCCCCATGATAACCTGATAAGGACTTTGAATATTAAGCCCTCCAATTATATCTTCCAAATGATGTTGGTAGTATGGACTTTTGTTGCACATTGCCAGGACAAAGTCCTGAAAAGCCATGCAATGTTACAAAATTCCTGACTTTCACAGTAGTTGGTAAGTATATGCTCTTGAAGTCTTCATATTTGTGTATATTGTCATGACAATTTAGAGACTTCTTATAACTTATCTCTCTCTAAACTCCACACAACTGCCATCCTATGTTATGTAGAGTTAAGGGAGAAAAAAAGAGAAAGTTCATTAGGGCTGTTGAGACCCTTCTAGGGTATCAGCCAGTGTTTCTTCCTCTTCAGATTCATAGCTGTTAAATCACAAAAATATTGCTAAAAATTGCAAAAAGACCTTGGGAACCTGGGAATCCCAAGTGCAAAGTTATGCACTTAGGGGCCGATGCAGAAAATTAGTGCTGAAGTTATCTATGTACGCATCTATGTATGTTGCATGTCAATAGCACATGACCTCAGTGCCAGCATGCAGAAAGAGGCACATATGCATAAGATCCACATGTAAAACTTTGGCACAAAATGTCAGCAGTAAACTGTAAGAGCAAGCCAAACACATGTGCACAGAAGTCAGTGAAAGTTTGGCATGCTCTCCCAGAGAAACAGGGCAATCTGAGGGGAAGTTTGACACTTTACGTTGGATAATACAGGCATTGGGGAAAGCCCTCAATGTCATCAAAATATTGTCAAGAGGCCAGTGTTCCTGACACTGACCCCACCGACAGAAACCAAATCCCCGGTGGCCCCGAACCCTGCCCGCCCGTTAAAAAAAATCCCTGGTGGCCCAGTGGCCCAGCAGCCCCAATCCCTCGTCCACCCACCCAATTAAAAAAAACCCTAGTGGCACAGCGGCCCCAATCTCCCGCCCACCCAAAACCCAAACAAAACCCTGGTAGCCCAGCAGTCCTGATTCCCCCACCCACCCATTAACAAAAAGGCCTGGTGGCTCGGTGGTCCAGTGGCTCCCAAGCCACCCGCCCCCTTGCCCAATTCCTTTAAGCTGGAGCGGGAGATTTGCCCATGCACTCCCACCCATGCGCTGCCATCCTAAACAATGGCAGCACCTGCCCCACACAGTGCATCCCAGGATGCACCACGCTGGTCCAGGTGCTGCCATTTTTCAAGATGGTGGCGCAGGGGCAGGAGCAAATGGGCAAAGCTCCTGCTCCAGGCAGGAGTAGGGGGCTTGAGGGCCACTGGATCACCAGGCCTTTTTGTTATTGGATGGGTGGGAACGGGGCTGCTGGGCCCCCAGGAGTTTTTTAATTGGGTGTGTGAGTGAGGTGATTGGGCCACTGGGACACCAGGGCTTTTTTTTATTGGGTGCGTAGAGGGACTGGGGCTGCTGGACCACCAAGTTTTTTTTTAATTGGGTGGGTGGGTGGAGGGATCGGGGCTGTTGAGCCACCAGGGATTTTTTTTTTAAGTGAGTGAGTAGGTTTGTGGGGGGATCAGGGCGGTTGGGTCACCAAGGATTTTTCCCCTACATGCGCAAGACATTTAAGCCACCTCAAACCAGGCATAGAGATATTGGTGCTTCGGCTGGTTATGAAATTTTCTACGCGTTTCTCAGCATCGGGCGCAGACAATATTAACATGCCATTTTAATATGTGCAGTTCATTTGCAAGTAATTTACATACGCTTGGCATAACTGTATGCACATAGTTTTCTTTTGCTGTTTATGCACACGTCAATCTCTTTTCTGCATTTGGTGTGTTGAAACTTATACGTATAAGTTGTGTTATCTGAGCACTAAGAGCATGTTAGTCTTTCTGCATCGGCCTGTTATGGAAGGGCAACCCAAACTATAGCTACACAATGTAAGGTTTCATGTTAGGAAGCATCACCCAAGTAAAGGAGCTGGGTGTCATCGTGGATAATACATTGAAATCCTCTGGTCAGCTTGCAGTGGCATCCAAAAAGCTATAAGAATGCTAGGAATGATAAGGAAAAGCATGGAGAATAAAACAAAGGCTATCATAGTGCCTGTGTATCGCTCCGTGATGTGACTGCACCTTGAGTATTATGTACAGTTCTGGTCGCCGCATTTAAAAAAAGATAATGGTGGAATCAGAAAAGGTATAGAGAAGGATGACCAAAATGATAAAGAGGTTAAAAGAATACTTCTATTTAGAGAAAAGGCTTAAACGTTTAGGACTTTTCAGCTTAGAGAACAGATGGCTGTGAGGAAATATGATAGAGGTCTACAGTATAGACTAATGAGTGGAGTAGAACAAGTAAATGTGAAACGGTTGTTAATTCTTCAAAAAATAGAAACATAGAAACATGATAGCAGAAAAAGACCACATGGCCCATCTAGTCTGCTCTTCCATAACATCTACAATAGCCTCATTTTTTCCTTTAGAGATCCACTGTGTTTGTCCTATGTTTTTTTGAATTCAGATACTGTCCTCGTCTCTACCACCTGCATTGGGAGACTATTCCATGCATCTACCACTCTTTCCATAAAGAAATATTTCTGTATACTACTCCCGAGTCTATCCCCTTTCACCCTAATCCTATGTCCCCTCGTAGCAGAACTTGCCTTCAATTGTAAGAGACTCTCCTCTGCATTTATACCACGGAGGTTTTAAATGTCTCTATCATATCTCCCCTATCCCAACTTTCCTCTAAAGTATACATTTTAAGATCTTTAATATGCTTCATAATGAAGACCACTAACCATTTTAGTAGCCACCCTCTGCACTGACTTTGACCTGCTTATATCCTTTTGAAGATGTGGTCTGCAGAATTGTATACAACACTCCAAATGAAGTCACACTAGAGACTTAGAGGGATTATCACCTCCTTTTTTCTGCTGGCGATTCCTTTCCATATGCGCCCAAATATCCTTCTGGCTTTCGCAGTCGCCTTTTCTACCTGTTTAGCTATTTTAAGATCATCAGACACAATTACGCCCAGGTCCCGCTCTTCTTTCGTGGACAGAAGTACTTTACCCCCTACACTGTACCACACCTTTGGATTTTTGCAGCCCAAGTGCATGACCTTGCATTTTTTAGCATTAAATTTCAGCTTCCAAATTCTAAACCATTCTTCAAGCTTAGCTAGATCTCTCCTCATGTTATCTACTACTGATGTCCTTCAAAGCCATCAACAAGTGCTACTCCGCCTCCCTCACAGACCTCCGCCACCCCCCCCCCCCCCCAACAGAGCTAGGAGATCTTTTGCTGCCAACACTCTGATAATCCCAAAGGCAATAACAAAATGTTCACAAGCAACAAGAAACAGGGCCTTTCCCTCTATGCACCCACATGCTGGAACGCCCTTCCATCCGCCATCCGGGCCATCACTGACCTCGCGCAATTTAGGAAGGCACCAAAGCACCATCTCTTCCTCCAGCACTACTCACATATAAATGACATATCACAATCAGACACACTTAACAACCAGGCCTTCACCCCTTGCGCACCCACGTCACACGATTGCAGCTCCACCCTCTAGATCAAAGATACACCCAGTATTTTTGAATGGGTATGTGACCTAATGCTGTAAATGACACCAATGTGTATTACTGTAATGATACCACCATGTAATAGATGCCAAGTGTATATAGCCACAGAACATCGCCAAGTGTATATAGCCACAGAATATTGCAAATGGTCACCGAGCAATACGAGACATCTGCAAGATGGGCGACCAATCTGTATATAGTTAGCAAACCTGTAAATAGTTGTAAGTAAGCCCGGTCACCTGTGACCGATTGTGCAGCCTGTACAGAGTTTCCCTTGTTAATCCCAAGTTGTTATACCCGTTTATTGTAAGTCCAGTGTAGGTCCTGCCTGCACTGTACAAATGTTGTTGACTGTAAACCGCTCTGATTCCAAAGAGCGCAGTATAAAAAAGACATTAAATAAATAAAATAAATAAATAAATCTATTCCTTCCTGGGTGTCAACTCTATTGCAGATTTTGGTACCATCCGCAAACAAGCAAACTTTACCCAACAGCCCTTCTGTCATATCAATAACAAAGATGTTAAAAAGACAAGGGGGCATGCAATGAAGCTACAAAGTAGTACATTTAAATCTAATTGGAGAAACTATCTTTTTCCTCAATGTGTAATTAAGCTCTGTATTCTTTGAGAGAGGATGTAGTAAAAGCTGTTAGTATAACTAGGTTTAAAAAAGGTTTTGACAAGTTCTTGGAGGAAAAGTCCATAAACCATTATTAAAATGTACTGGGGGAATTACACAGCTTATCCCTAATGGTAGCTCCAGCCCTGGCCATGTTGCTGCATATGTGCAAATAAAGAGCAATATATATTTACATATCTAAAGAGAATTTATTCTATTAAAACTTTTCCATCTGATACCCCTTTATAATGTTTATTGCTGAATGTTCACTCAGCTATAAAGTAAGACTAGAGAAGTAGCCCAGTGGTTACAGCATCAACCTAGTGATCAAGTAACCAAGGTTCGGTTCCTACTGGCATGCTTTGGGGATGTGTTTTTACCTTCACTGCCTCTGAAGAAAGGCCTGATAATCTACTTCCAGTTATACCTTGCCATGAAAACCCAGAGGCTGCTGGGTTGCCAGCAATCAGCATTGACTCAGTGGCATACATTGCATTGCATGATCTGCCAGCAAGATTTTATTCAGATAATGCTCAATTATTGTCTACCACCACCAATATGCTGGTTGAAATTGTTACCTATTCCAGTTTACAATTTAAATTACTTTTATGTTAGACTGTTAAGTCTTCTGGTGAAAGAGAGAAGAAGATTTTCACCAAGGGAAAAAACATGTTAGAAGCGTTTGCCAATATGGCTTTTTGGCAGAAACATGCTTAACCACAAAAGAAGAACCAAGATTATTAGACATGGGTCCTGATGGTTGCAAAATGGAATACTGCCCTAAAGTAAATAAGAAAGGAGAGGGTTTTGCATTTCATTTCAAAGATGATCTAAAGTTCATTACTCTAAAACAGACCCCCTGAGGGAAATAGAAAATGTGTTAATCACGATAAGCAGAGTAAAGTTGACCTATCCTTATGTTATTGACCACTGATAGCTATGGCAGACATGATAGAAGATTTAACAGATGTCATTGCATATTATTACCTCCAGTATCAGGAATAATTGTTTTAGGTGATCTGAATCTACATTTGGATTGAAATCAGGATAACCAGGTTATGTACTGTATTTTATGCCAGTGACGCAAGCTATTGGACTTTGCCTCATGAATTCTGAAGCAACACACAAAGCAGGATATAATTTGATGTTATCCTGATCTTCCAAAAATATTTTTTCCAAATAATGTTCAGTGATTATTTAATAGCACCAATGCTCTGGTTAGATCATTACCTATTACAATTTACATTGCTTCTACTCAGACTAAGTCCCCTGGTGATAGAAAGGAGATTTTAATCAGGGGGAAAATAGGGCAAAGTTTGATGACAGAATTGTTTCCAATTTTAAGGAAAATAATGAATATAATCTAGATTTAATGGTCAGATATAGGGAAACATTGATAGCTAGGGACCTGGATAAAATAGTATCTTTAAGGTGCATTGGGAAGACTAGAAGCAAGGCTTCTCCATGGTATACAGCTGATTTACTGCAGTCATAATAGAAGAACAGACAGCTTGAACCACCAGTGGGGGATATCAGGACAATTCCATTGTAAACTGCAATGGAATTGCAATGCAATGGAAAACCCATATTCTTGATAATTTTATAAAGTAATTTTAACATATGTGGCAATATAGAGTAAGACCCCAGTTCAGGAAGGAAAGTAGTGGGGCTGTACGCCCCGTTGGGGCTATACGTCCCAACAGGGCTGTACACCCCATTGGGAAGTGTAACCCCACCAGCCGCCTTGCCCAGATCTCAAGACACAGTCTTCCCACACGCACAGAGGCTCTGTGCGGGGAGATGGAGATGGGGGTGACATGGGGCAGAGCATGGGCATGTCAGTCACCCAGATGTACAGGGTTGATACCGGCCACAGCCCTGTACATCCAGGGAGCACCAGGGGGACTCACTGCTTATTCCACCTCAGAGGTGAAATAAGCACTGGTCCCCCATGCACTCTGGCCTGACAGCCCCCCCCCCCCCCCCCAGTGCAGCAGACACATGGTAGGTACTGCCCCGCCACTCGATCCCGGCCTCAGTAAACCTGCCGAGAGCTGGGCGATGGGGAAACCAGATGGGGAGCATCAGGCCATCCACACACACGTGGGATCAGGGGGCCTGGCCATGCTGACCTGAAGATGTCCCCACGGCTGAAGAAGGGGCATGCTGGTCCATCCCTTTGCCTGATCCTGCATGCCGCGCTCCCATGTTACAAAATTGGGTGCAATGGAGCCCATCCTTTCCAGGAACGACTGGATGGCCCGGGCATGCTCCTTCCAGGATTGGGCTCTAATTATGTAAAATGACTCTTATAAAATTACCACAGACATAAAAGCATGAAGACGTGCACTTTAGATGTTGCTGGGGGCACGGTCAGGGTGAAGCATGGCTAGAGTCACAATGTACTGTACATGTATTGATTATAATATAAACAAATCTATGTGCATACTCACATACTGGACTTTCGGTGCAAGCATTTACACTACTACTACTATTGCTACTTATCATCTTTATAGCTCTACAAGGTGTAGGCAGCGCTGTACAGGCACATGTAAAAGACAGTTCCTGCTCATCAGAGCTTACAATTTACACTTGCTCCAGAGTAGACATAAATGTCTGCAACCTTGATATAGCCATGATTGCTACTGGATTTGAGCCTATTGCTGTTAAGTGTCATTGAATTGGTGTTGACTCATGGCGACTCTCTGGATAGTTGTCCTAAATTGTGCTCGGTCTTTAGTCAGGCAGCTCATTATTGATAGAGTGGCACCCATAGGTGCTGTTATTGTATTGATGCATCTCAAAGCTGGCCTTCCTCTTTTGCTTTGACCTTCTACCTTGACAAGCATGATGTCTTTCTCTAAAGATCTTTCTCTTCATATGATGTCTCCAAAGTATGACAGTCTAAGTCTTGTCATCTGAGCTTCTAAAAAGAGCTTTGATTTGATCCCCTCTAGTACTGACTAGTTTGTTCTTCAGACAATTCATGGTGTACATAGTATTCTTTGCCAGCACCATAATTCGAAGGCATCGATTTTCTTCCTGTCTATCTTTTTTACTGTCCAACTTTCACATCCATAACATGTTATTGAAAATACCATGTCTTGGAAAGTCAAATCTTTGTATGGAGAGAGACGTCTCTACTCTTGAGAATCTTGTTTAGGTCCTTCATAGCCATTCTGCCTAGAGAAATGCGTTGTCAGATTTCTTGACTGCTTGTTGCTTTTTTATTGATCATTAATCCAAGTATGTTAAAGTTGTCAATGATTTCCATTTCTTCTCTATCAATGATGAACTTATTAATTTTGCCAATTGTCAGTATCTTTGTCTTCTTTACATTAAGGTGCAAGCCCATTTTAAGACTAAGTTCCTTGATCCTGAGAAACAAATGTTTCAGATTGTCTTCACTTTCAGCCAGTAATGTGGTATCATCAGCATAGTGAATGTTGCTGATGAGCCTTCCACCAATCTTCACACCTCTGTTGTCTTCATACAGTTCTGCTGCTCTGATGATTTGTTCTGCATAGAAATTAAACAGGTAGGGGGAACGTATGCAGCCTTGTCGTACACCTTTGCTGATTTTAAACCATTCTATTTCTCCTTGTTCCGTTCAAACTGTTGCTTCTTGATCAATGTAAAGATTGTACAAGAGAACTATGAGGTGTTCTGGTATACCCATTGGCCCAGTGTTTCTCATGATTTACACAGTCAAAAGCCTTGCTGTAGTCAATAAACACATATAGATATCTTTTTTATATTCTTTAGTCTTTCAAGGATCCATCCAACCGCGATTATGTCTCTTGTTCCTCACCCTTTCCTTAACTCTGCTTGCACTTCAGGCAGTTTTTGTTCCAGGTATTGTTATAGTCTCTGCTGAATGATCTTGAGTAGAATCTTGCTGGCATATAGGATCAGAGTGATTGTGTGATAATTCCTACGGTCGATCAGATTACCTTTCTTCAGTATTGGTATAAACACAGATCTTTTTCAGTCATTTGGCCATGATGTTGTCTTCACAATTTCCTGACAGAGCCTTGTAAGTATGGTAACAGCTGCATCTGTTAGTGTAAAAACTTAAGAAAACTTTACACTAGCTTGTTCTATTGAAAAGTCAATCACTGGTCAACAAATTTTTACAAAAGTCATGTTACTGAAATAAAAATAGTAATTTCTTATCATTTTTTATATGCTGAACACAAATATGACAGTGAAATTGCAAAGTTGGCTCTAGCTTTTTGTAATCTACAAGAATTAATGTTTACATCACGAAATGCATGTCAATAGTAAATATAATAGGCCTTCGGTTAATACCTGTAAAAAACTAAGTCATAGACTACTTCTTAAATTTTTTCGCCTGTCTCTTGTACAGCTGTTCGGGAGCTTCTCTGGGGAGTGTCCAGCAGTAGTCAGCCAGCATTGTAGTGGACCATTTTCCCTGGTATCTTTGCTCCATCGTTGTGATACCCTGGTGAAAACGTTCGCCCTGTTCATCACTAACCATACCACAGTTGTCCGGAAAGAAATCGAGATGGGAATCAAGGAAATGGATCTTTAGAGACATATTGCAGCCAAGTTTCTGATACTGCATCAGCATGTCTTCTACCAGTTCCTTGTAGTTTTCTGCCCTAACATTCCCGAGAAAGTTTGTTGACACTAGGCGAAAAGCATTCCATGCTTGTTTCGCATCACCCTGCAGCAAGTTGTTGAACCAGTCATCTTTGAAGAGCTCTTGAATCTGAGGACCCACAAAAACTCCCTCTTTAATCTTTGCTTCACTGAGTCGAGGGAATTTTTCATGCAGGTATCGGAAAGCTGGCGAAGTGCGGTCCATGGCTGTCACAAAGTTTTTCATCAAACCTAGTTTGATGTGAAGGGGTGGTAGCAGGATTTTGTGAGCCTCAACCAGAGCTGGGTGCTGGATATTCTTCTCTCCAACTGTTACAGTTTGTCTGCGATTCCATTCCTTCCGCAAGTAGTGCCAATCCCTTGCTCGGCTATCCCACTCACATAAGAAACACATGTATTTTATATATCCCTGCTGCAGTCCCATTAAAAGGGCAACTACCTTCAAGTCACCACAGAGGTGCCAGCTGTACTTGTTATAGTTAATGGAAGTCAGTAGATGCTTTAAGTTATCATATGTCTCTTTCATGTGGACGGCATGCACTACTGGAATAGATGGAAGACGGTTTCCTTTGTTCAAAAGCACAGTCTTCAGACTCAGTTTCGAAGAGTCTATAAATAGTCTCCAGTCTTGTGGGTCATGAGTGATTTTTAAGGCATTTATGAGGCTTTCAATATCGGAACAGAATACTAGATTACTTTCCTTCCAACTGCGTATAGTACACTGCTGACGTCAGATGGCTTCAGCAGCCGTCTGGCAGTAGTATTGCATTGCATCAGAAAATGATGCAATCAACTCCGGATGATGTGTGCATGCTGGTATTATGCAATGTGATGCAATATTACATCATTCAAGGCTTATTTGGGATGTTGTTGATGTCCTACTGGATAAATTTACACGGTGAAACGTCAAAAATGAACTACATGCAATATCTTCAAAACAAGAGCCAATATTTTTTTTTTATGTTATATTCGTGTTCAGCTCACCGAGATACTACAGATTAGGGCCTTTTAAGGTCAGTAACGATTTCAATGTTGACCAGTGCAAGGTAAGTGTCCATATGGCATTACTCAAACAATAGGGACTGTTTATTAAACTACACTAACCATTAGGGTTTAGGACACAGTAAGTGTGCCATGATAAAATTCAGCATGGAGCTCTGTGCTAAATAGATTGCACAAAATTGGATAGGGACTGGGCAGGTTGGGGTGGAACGTGGGTTTTGACAGTGCATCGCAGTTACCTTGGGTGTTTCGGCTATGCAAAAATTGCTAATGTTGCCATTAGCATGGGTGCACTTAGCACCTCAATGGGTTGCATTAAATATACCCATGTATTGGTTAATGTGATGCTAATGGTAGAAGGACGGGTGTATACAAAGCTGACCCGTGCGCTATCAAAGAGCTCTTTGATAATCATGCCCCAATGATTGGCCACTGTTGGAAACAGAATACTGGGCTTGATGGACCTTGGTCTGACCCAGTATGGCATATCTTATGATTATAAAAGCCACACACTGAAATGAAACCAATAAAGCAATGCAACTATGACTTTAAAAATAAAAGAAACAGCCTCAATAGAATCAATAGCCTGACAAGATGAAAGTGAAAGTAAAACAGGGCAGACCAAAAAAATACCACACAACATAAATCATCTCAAAATTACATATAAACTTGCATAAAAATACCAAGAAACACTTCTATACAGTTTTTTTGTATATTATTTATTACCATTTTTAAATTATTCTCCTTTTTTACTTTTCATTATTATTTATTATCATTTTTATTATCATTATTACTATTATTATTATTTAAGTATACATGGGATCCTTTTGTGCTATGCAGTTAATCCACGATTTGGTGCACGTTAAGTGGGCCTGCAGTAACAATTACTGCAGGGCATGACAGTTAACACAATGTGATTTTCATGCTAAGGGGGTCTTTTACGTAACACACCATGGTTTTGGCACTAATTATGTGTTAGGTACAACAACTTAGTGCCTGTTAGTAAAAGACCCCCTAACTGCCAGTCATGTGTTAGCATGACAAATGGATGGGTTAGAGACAGAGAGTGAGCATGGTGAGCACAACATAGTTAGCAAAGAAATACATATTGTGCAATGTCAATGTTGCCATTAATACGGGTTTACATAATGCCACCCCCTAGACCTGCGAGACAGGACTTAGCAGTATTTCCAGCTCAAGATTCAATGGCATTTCTCCCCCCCCCCCCCCGGTATAGTCAAGAGTCCCAATATTTGAATGTTTTTGTATTTTTAGCCTTGGTTACATAGTCTAGACAACTTGACAAGTATATAGTTCAATTGACAATACAGCTTTGAGGACTTCCCATTGGGGTTAAGCTTTTGGAATAAATGCTTTCAATTACCTTAAACATTTCCTCTTTTTTCCAAGATCCCCTCCTTTTTGTGGCTGTCCTGCACATACATCAACTGTGATTTAAAATCAAATTCCCAATGTAGGCTTTGTGCTGAAAGATGTTGGGAATTTGATCCATTCCATCAGACCATCACAATTAATAATTGTCCAGTTGATGTTTTTTGATTTGAGTGTCTGTGGCACAGTATTACCTTTATTATTTTTATTAAAGATCTGCTATGCCAGTTTGCTACTTTTCATTATCTTCTGCTTATGTTTATATTTATTATTTCACTATTGTTTTATTACTATTTTATTATTATTTATTGTGTATTGCTTTATAGAATCCCTTCTGCTTTTTTTCTTTGTGTTACTTGGTTGCAGTTGGGTTTTCCCTCTATTTTTTTACTTTATTGTAATTTTAGAAAGAAATCATCCCAATGTTAATAAAAATAGCCATGTTTGGTTCTTTTCACAATTAAATTAGAGGGGAACGATGCCTAAGAGACTCGAGGGCTAAGTTACTAAAGGGCACTAGCTAGTAGCATGTGTTCTGGTGTGTGCTGATGACACATTGGGACACATGTTGCCAGCTAGTATGGGGCCATGACAGCACAGGACGATTTCCGCATTAACTGTGCAAGCCGCATTAGGTCGAGAGTGGACGGATTAGGGGCAGAGAGTGGGTGAGGTGAGCTCAGAACAATTAGCTTGGGTTCACCTAACACCAGCTCAATAGGTGGAGTTAAGGGCACCCTCATTGCGTGATATGGGACAGGGCTGCATGTTAACTGCTGGGGAAATGAATTTGCATACCCCTGACAGTTAACATAGTAGTTGCACCTACAATAGCATGCCATGTTTTTTGAATAATTGGCACATTAGATACAATACCTTAGCAGCGTTTAGTAAAAGACCCCTTTGATAGGAATCAGCAAGACTGTTTTGAACAGTCAGCTTATTAGCCAAATAAGGGGCATATTTACTAAACTGTGTTAGCTGTTAGCAACTGAGATAGCACTTGCCAAGTGTGCCGCGTTAATAGGAAATAGCACAGTGATTTTCAACATTGTCTGCAGAACACGCATTAGCTGCATGCATGGGCAGGGTGAAGGAAGAGAGTGGGCATATCTGCACCATGCGGTTATTGCATGTGTCAGCCATTGGATTTGCAAGTGATGACACCTCAGTGGGTAGCCTTAGTTGCATCCCAACTGCTCTCCAACCATATTTTCTGCATTATTGATGCAGTGTCTGCTGGAGGAATGCTGCAAAAACCTAATACGGTTTAGTGATATGTTTCAGTTAGATATTTTAAAATATTATATATATTATTGTATTCTATGTTGATGCAACCTACCTCAAGTATTTATGGATAGAAATTAAATTAAATTACATTTGCCTTCACTTTTTAACTGCAGATTTATTATCAGTTATGAAAAGGATAGGTTCCATTTGAAAATTGATTCAGGAAGAACATGCACACATCTGAAAATGTAACTACATACTTTTGAAAATCCATCTGAGCTTCTAAAGAAAGCTTTGATTTGATCTCCTCTAGTAATGACTGGTTTGTTCTTCAGGTAGTTCATGGTATATACAGAATTCTTCACCAGCATCATAATTCAAAGGCATCGATTTTCTTCCTGTCTAGCATTTTTACTGTCCAATTTTTACATCCATAGCATGTTATTGAAAATAACATGGCTTGGACAAGTCAAATCTTAGTATGGAGAGAGATATCTCTGCTCTTGAGAATCTTGTCTAGGTCCTTCATAGTCATTCTGCCAAGAGCAATGCGTCATCAGATTTCTTGACTACTTGTTGTTTCTTTATTGATCATTGATGCATGCAGGTTAAAGTTGTCCACTATTTCAATTTCTTCTCCAGTTGTCAGGATCTTTGTCTTTTTTAAGTTAAGGTGCAAGCCTATTTAAAGATTATGTTCCTAGAACCTGAGAAGTAAATTTTTCAAATTGTCTTCACTTTCAGCCAGTATTGTGATGTCATCAGCATAGCGAAGGTTGTTGATGAGTCTTCCACCAATCTTCACACCTCAGTTGTCTTCATAGAGTCCTGCTTCTCTGATGATTTGTTTTACATATAAATTAAACAGGTATGGGGAAAGTATGCAGCCTTGCTATATACCTTTGCTGATTTTAAACCATTCTGTTTCTCCTTGTTCCATTCAAACTGTTGCTTCTTGATCAATGTAAAGGTTCTGCAAGATAACTATCAAGTCTTCTGGTATATCCATGCTTCTTAATGTGGTCCAGAGTTTCTCATAGCTTATACAGTCAAAAGACTTGCTGTACTCAATAAAACACATATACAGTAGTGGCCAAAAAATTAAGGCAGAGTCCAAAATATCAGAATTTTATTAGAAAAGTACGTATTATTGTCACTTTCATGGTCAAAAGCTTTAAGAACCAAAGATATATATGGCATTTTCAAAGTTTTATTCAGGAAACAATATATGTGTCAATATTTGATAGGGTGTCCATGATTTTTCAGCACAGCCTGGATTCTTGTAGTCATACTGTTAACTAGCATTTTACAGTATGCCGGAGTGATTTCGTTGACCCATACATGCTTGAGTATGTCCTTTAAATCTGCTTCTGAAGTTGGATGGTGTGGTGCCACCTTTTTCTTCATAAGATTTCAGCAGTTTTCAATTACATTGATATCCGGAGAGTTTGATGGCCAACTTGGTAGCAGTTCGATCTTGTTGTCCACGAACCATTTTTTGACTGTTTTTGCAGTGTGGCACGGTGCCGAGTCCTGCTGAAATATAGTTGTGCCAGAAACATTCATGTGTATTTTAACTTTACTATTCAGCACGGATATGTATTTTGCAGCATTTACTCTTTCACCTTTCTCAAAAATGTGCAGGCCACATCGTCCATTCACCGAGATACCACCCCATACCATGACCGATGGTGGGTGTTTAACAGTCTTCATCGTGTACTTCGGATTTAGTCTCTCGCCTGCTGGTCGACAGACGTAGCTGTAACCACTCCCACGTACTTGTTAAAATGTACTTTCATCTGTGAACATTACCCTCTCCTACCATTCAGCTGATTTGTCTTTCATCTTGATACAAAACTGTATATGGGCCGTAATTTGTTTCCTGGTCATCATAGGCTTCTTGGCAGGTCTTCTGGCCACAAGTTTGAATTCATCCACAAGCCATCGTCGGACAGATCTGGCACTAATCTTTATTCCTCGATCATTAGCTAATTGAGCCACACATTGAGATTAAGTATGTGGACTAGATGTAATAATGCTTTTGAGGAATCGGTCATCTCGTCCAGTAGTTATCCGTCTGCGCCCACATTTCGAACGACGTGTACGGCCACTTGATTTCAGAACATTCTTAACTGCCCACCTTGATATATGCAAATGTTTTGCAATAGGCAAATGTTTTGCAATAACACATTGCGAATATCCTTCAGCATGGAGTGTGACAACTTGTCCCTTTACAAAGTCATTAATATCGCACTTTCTACCCATCTTGATTGTATAATTTACATGTAACTTTCAATCTTTTCCTAGTTGAAAAAATTCAAAACTTCATCCAAAAAACCTACTACGGAGTGTAAGTAAACTAAAATGGATGCCAGAAGCATGGTGTGACTAATCGCCATGCTGATTAAATAAGTAAGCACGTGTGACATCTCCACAGTACATTATTTAACAATAAATTGTAGAAAAAAGATACCTGCCTTAATTTTTTGGCTACTACTGTAGATATCCTTTTCATATTCTTTAGTCTTTTCAAGGATCCATCTCAGACCTGAAATGATGTCTCTTGTTCCTTGCCCTTTCCTGAACCCTGCTTACACTTCAGGTATTTCTCATTTTAGGTATGGTTGTAGCCTTTGCTGGATGATCTTGAATAGAATCTTGCTGGCATGTGGTATCAGAGTGACTGGGTGATAATTTCTCAGTAGCAGGGCCGGATTTACCTATACGCCACCTACACCGTGGCGTAGGGCCCACAGCTGACAAGGGCCCAAAAAAATAGCCGCCTTAAAATTAAATTTAAAAAAAAACGCTGGCTGCCACCGCGGCAGCATGGACTGTTCCTGCGGGGCCCCCTCTGCTGCCACGGCAGCATGGACTGACCCACGGGGCCCCCTCTGCCTGGCTGAATCGATCGTCCGTCCCTCCCTCCCTCCCTCCGTGCCGGCTTTGAGAGGCGCGAAGGGAGAGTGCCTCCCTCGCGTCTCTGTTAAGCCCGCAGGGGCTGATGGGAAACCCATCAGCCCCTGCGGGCTTAACAGAGATGCAAGGGAGACACTCTCCCTTCGCGCCTCTCAAAGCCGGCACGGAGGGAGGGAGGGATGGACGGACAATTCAGCCGGGCAGAGGGGGCCCCGCGGGTCAGTCCATGCTGCCGCGGCGGCAGCGGTAGTAGCCAGCGTTTTTTTTTTATTAAATGTTACTTTGGGCCGATGGGGGGGGGGGTAGGACTGGTAATGGGCTATTGGGGGGGTTAAGGCTGGAGGTGGGCTGATGGGGTTAGGACTGGTAATGGGCTGTGGGCTGTGGGCTGTTGGGGGGGGGTTAGAACTGGCTATGGGCTATGGGCTGTGGGCTGTGGGCTGTTGGGGGGGTTTAGAACGGGTAATGCGCTATGGGCTGTGGGCTGATGGGGGCTGTCTGGTAATGGGCTATGGGGGGGAAAGGACTGGAAATGGGCTGGGGGGTTAAGACTGGAGGTGGGCTGATGGGTTTAGGACTGGTAATGGGCTGTGGGCTGTTGGGGGGGTTAGAACTGGTAATGGGCTATGGGCTGTGGGCTGTTGGGGGGGGGGTTAGAACTGATAATGGGCTATGGGCTGTGGGCTGTTGGGGCTGTCTGGTAATGGGCTATGGGGGGGCTATGACTGTAAATTGGCTGGGGGGGTTAAGACTGTACGTGGGCTGATGGGGTTAGGACTGGTAATGGGCTGTGGGCGGTTGGGGGGTTTAGAACTGGTAATGGGCTAGGGGGGGGTAAGACTGGTAATGGGCTGTGGGCTGATGGCGGCTGTCTGGTAATGGGCTATGGGGGGCTAGGACTGGAAATGGGCTGGGGGTTAAGACTGGAGGTGGGCTGATGGGGTTAGGACTGGTAATGGGCTGTGGGCTGTTGGGAGGGGTTAGGACTGGTAATGGGCTATGGGGGGGCTAGGACTATAAATGGGCTGATGGGGCGGGCTAACACTGGCGGTGGGCTGATGGGGTTAGGACTGGTAATGGGCTGTGGGCTGATGGGGGTTAGGACTGGTAATGAGCGATGGGGGGGGTTAGGACTGATAATGGGCTATGGGGGGCTAGGACAGGAAATGGGCTGATGGGGAGGGGTTAGGACTTGAGGTGGGCTGATGGGGTTAGGACTTGAGGTGGGCTGATGGGAGGGGTTAGGACTGGCAATGGGCTATGGGGGCTGACTGGAAATGGGTTAATGGGGTTAGGACTGGAAGTGGGCTGATGGGGGGGTTAGGACTGGTAATGGGTTATAGGGGGGCTTAAACTGAGAATGGGGTGATGGGGGTTAGGACTGTAAGTGGGTTGATGGGGGGGCTAGGACTGGTATTGGGTTGGGGGTTGCTAGGACTGGAAATGGGCTGATGGGTGGCTAGGACTGGAAATGGGCTGATGCAGGGACTAGAAGGGAATGGATGCTGGGTGAGGCTGGAACTAGAAGGGAGCTGATGTTGGGGGAGGATTAGAATGGGATGGGGCTGGAAGAGTAAAATGGAGAAGGGAAAAATATTTTGTGTGGGAGGGATAAAAAATCTACAATTGGCCGGGTAATGGGAGAGTAAGTGGGGATTGAGGATGGAGGGGTAAAATTTGAGTGGATGAAATAGGAATGAGGAAAGAGCAAAAGGAGAAAGATTAGTATGTTAAAGCAGATGTAGAGAGAGAATGGAAAAAAACTAGAAGAGAGAAGAAAGGACAAATGGACAGCAGACGATGGCGAGTTAGCAGAAGACACGAAGAAACCAGAAGAAAGTGGCTGGAGCAATTGCAGCTGAAAAAAATGCACAAAAGGTAGAAAAATATCTCTTTATTTTGAATTTATTAATTGGAATATGTCAGCACTGGTAAATGTGCATCATTAACGTCTGCGCTTTGTTTAGTACAAGAGCAAATTAATGTATAGTTTTATTTCTACAGTGTTGTACATTCCAAGTTTGGCTTTTGGGATTCCCAGTTTAATTATTGTCTTCCTGTTTCTAAATTGTGATTACTTGTTTGGTGATGGTCTATGTTCTGCATGTGTAACTGAGCTGAGGTGTTCTGTTTATATAATTCCTATTTGACATTGCCACTTGTTCTCTTTCCCCAGTAGGTCATGTATTCTTGTTCTCTGAAATGTATTGGTTTAATATTTGCAGTGTTGCCTTTTGATTGGTAGAGTATGGTGCTTTGTGAGTCCTGGTAGTGCTGTTAGGATACGGCGGGTTTGCTATAGGTTCTAAATGGGCAGTGTTTGTAGTAGTTCCTAATGTGTCTGGCAGTTGGCACTGGATTATAGTAATGTAGAAATCTTTTAGTCTTTCTTTATCCATACACTCATTAAGAGGCACGTTTACTAAAAGTTAGTATATGGTAACATTATGCAAATATTTATGCAAATGAGGCCTCTTATGCAAATGAGGCCCCGCACCCCCCTTGGGCCGCCCCTGCTGGGGGCCCACAATTTTTGTTGGCGTAGGGCCTCACTCAAGGTAAATCCGGCCCTGCTCAGTAGGATCACCTTTTCTTTAATACTGGTATAAAAACAGATCTCTTCCAGTCAGGTGGCCATGATGTGGTCTTCCAAATTTCCTGGCAGAGCCTTGTAAGTATGGCACAGCTGTATCTGATTGTTGAAATATCTCAGTGGGAATGTCATCAATACCTGGTGCTTTGTTCTTTGATAAGGCTTTCAATACTGCTTTGACTTCTTCTTTCATCACCAATGGTTCCTGATAATAAGGTACAGGTTAAAATGTCTGTTGGTCCACTTGCTCTTTATGATATAATGACTCTGTATATTCTTTTCACCTTTTCTTAATCTTCTCAGTATCATTCAACATGGATGCTTCAGCATCATGTAGCATTCCAATTCAAGGTTGGAATTTTCTCTTTAACTCACGTAGCTTTAGGAAAGCCAATCTTGTTCTTCCTCTAATAGTTTCTGATTCTATTTCCTTGCATGTGTCATTGTAGTACTTCTCCTTGTCTCATCTTGCTGCATGTTGGAAATCTCTATGAGTTCTGTGATTGCTTCTCTTTCTCCTCTGGCTTTAGCTTCTCTACATTTCTGGGCAATTTTAAGAGTTTCTTTGGTCATCTATTTTGGCTGTTTTTGCTTTTTCACTTTTTGTAGAGCTTTCTCACTTTCTTCAAGCTCAACCTTCTTGATGTTATCCTATAACTCTTCTGGTGCTTATCATTTATATACAAAGCAGCAAATTAATTTTACAGTCTTTAAATTTTGGTGGCATATTCTAAAGGTCATATTTTGCTACACTCATGAGTGGCTTGCTCTATTTCAGCTTTAGCTTGAGTTTGCATAATAATAGTTGGTGATCTGTACCACAGTCGACTCCAGGTTTTGTCTTTATTGATGTTATTGTACTTTTCCATCACTGACTTTCACAGATACAGTCAATTAGATTTTTGTACAATCCATTGGATGGTCCATGTGTACAGTCACTGCTTTTCTTTCTGGAAGAAGGTGTTTGAGATGACTAGATCATTGGTCTTGTAGAATTCTATCAGTCTTTCTCCAGCTTCATTTCTGTTCCAAGTATATATTTTCCAAGCAAATTGCCTTCTTTGTTGCCAACCTTTGCGTTCCAGTCACCCATTACTATCAGGCTATCCTGTTTAGATGCTCTGTCAACTTGTTCATAGAGCTCATCAACCTCTTCCTCTTATGCAGCTCTTGTTGGGGCATATACTTGAATAATAGTTGTGTTGATGAGCATTCCGCGTAGATGAATAGAAATTAAGAGTTCACTGATTGCATTGTATTTCATTACAGTTCTTGCAAGTTTCTTCTTAATTATAAATGCAACACCATTTCTTCTTTGTCTTTCATTTCCAGCATAATATACCATATGATCATCAGAGGCAAAGTACCTGATGCCAGTCCATTTCAGTTCACTGACACCAAACGGATCAAGTTGTAAACGTTCCATTTCATTCTTGACCATCTCCAACTTCCCTTGGTTCATGCTTTGTATGTTCTATGTCCCAATATGTAAGGCATCTTTGCAGTTAATGCACATTTTTGTGTGTAGTAACTTCCTGATTGAACACGTGATAACTGTTACCACAAGGTCATGACAGTTACCACACGCTGATTTATGTTAACTGCCACTTGCATGATTTATGGTTTATGGTTTATTAAAACATTTCTATACTACCCTTCAGAATAGCAGAGTGGTGTATAATAACAATAAAATCATATTAAAAGAAAGGAAAGAAATGCCATTAAAATTAAAAGAAAGGAGGTCACATGATGCAGTGTATTCTACCTCTGCTCTGCTCTCTGTGGCCCATGACCTAAGAACTTGACTGCAGAAACCCTCCAAATTATCTCGGAAAAGCATTGAATACCTATACAATTTCCCCCCCACAAGTTGGATTCATTTGTGCATGGAAATGAAAAATCTGCGCTGTGAGAAGACTCGGGGCCTAGACCCCAAGATGGTGACCAGAGACCCTAGTAGCCCACGTATGGAGGCCCTCAACATGATAGAGGAAGTTTTTCAGGCAGTGGTGCAAGCACACAATGTGTGATTTCAAACCTTGTTGGATCCAATAGCCCAAGTAGGACAAGCCATCGATGAATTCAATGGCTGCAAGGTGCTGGTAGAACAGCAGGCGTCAGACATTGAAGAGTCATGTACCACACAGGCAGCCACCATTAAATCGCTACAGGAACGCCTCCACCAACAAGAGGAAAAAACAGACGATCTTGAAAACTAGGGATGCAGGAAAAACCTTTGGTTCATCAGTTTACAGGAATCAGTGACAGACGTGGTGCTCAAAGGCTTCCTTGACCAGTGGCTGTCTTTCCATTTACCTCTAGATAGCCAGCTGGGTCAGATACAGCTGGAACGGGTACACCTTGGGATCTCAGTGAGAGAACAATTTGTGGCCTCGAGCTGTTATCACTCGCTTTCATGACTTCATACTAAAAGAGGAGGTTCTCCAGGCTGCATGGGCTTGCTGCAATACTGGCATTGCCTCTCCCAAGATACTGGTGTTCCAGGACTACTCAGCACCCCTCAGCAACAAACAATGAGCCTACTCCACAGTGTGCTCCCAGTTAGTGAACTAGGACCTCCAGTTTTCCCTTCTTTACCCAGCTAGACTCCAACTTTGTAACATGGTACTTTGTAAGCCTTATTGAGGTAGGACAGGTCTTAGAGAGTTTGCCCATGCATAACAACAGCGGCTCCTACCACCACTTTGACATGACCAGCACTTCAGACCCATGTAAGTCCAGGAAGATCTGCCTAACAAGGGAATGCCACAATGGACATGGGATTATAACTTCTTGGGGGGACCCTGCCATGAGAAACATCTATGCAGGACTGCAACTTCAGTGTTATGGGCTTTTCCACCCCTTGCAGGGCCTACTTTCTCATAGCCTTGTGTTAACTGGAGTTGAGGCAACGTGCTACTGTTGATGTTCAGTTGGACGGGGTTGGCCTCACCCCCTGGCTCTTTGTGTTCCCCCCCCCCCCTGGATCTTCCTTGGGGATAAATGACACCGCACTATGGCTAGTGCTGGAGAGAACAATCATCACGACCATCGTGGCGATGCTATGGTGGCTGCCCGAAGGGAGAGAGCTGCACTGAAAGGAACATTGACGTTTGGTTTTGGTAGTGGAGGAGGGAGGAGGGCTCAGGGGGGATGAGTGAATGCTGGAAAGTATGATTGGCAATATATTGCATGTATGTTTGTCTAAGAGTCCCCACACACCAGAAGGTACAACTTTTATGATATGTAGTAGTTTGTTTGATCCTAGAAGGGAGGTTGGGGTGGGGATGAGGGGAGGAAAAAGTGTTAACAAATGTTATATAGACCATAGCCTCTCATTCTTAGTTGCTTGTGTTTTTGTGCAATAGTCTGCTGTTTATATTGTGGCTCAATAAACAGTTTGGACAAAGAAGAGCAAGAAGTAACCACAGCAGCATACAGACAAAAACAAAGAAGCTGGTACAAACATTGGGGGTCCAATAAAGTCCTGTTGACTGCCAGTGTTTGTACCAACTTCTTTGTTTTTCTCAATAAACAGTTTGACCATAAAATAAAAAGAAAGGTGAGAGAAATGAAAAAAACAAGGAACAGAGTAATAGGAGGGAGAAGGGGAGAAGGACCAGAAGAAGGAGGTGAAAACAGATTTCTAAACCTGACACAGTGAGTCAAAAGCCAGCTGAAAGAGATAATTCTTAAGAAGCATTTTGAATTTGGAAAAAAGAGAGCTCTAAATGAATATCAGTGGGGCGTGAATTCCAAAGGCTGGGACCAAGAAAATATAATGCTGAATGTCTGGATGATTCATAGCGGGCATGGGGTGCTGAATTGGTGGAGTAGGGGCAGAGAGTGGGCATGGTGAGCACCTTGCAGTTAGCACGGGGGGGGGGGGGGGAGACATATCGTGCACTGTCAATGTTTCAATTCGTGCAGGTGTGTCTAACACCACCTCAATAGGCAGAGGTAAGTGCAACCACAGTAAGAGTCCTCTGTGTTAAGGTACTCATCCACATGTTAACTATCGGGGACATGCTTGCCATGCCCCCAGCTGTTACCACAGAGGCTTTGCACTTGATACACATTATTACTGCATGCTAGTTTTCATTCTAAGTGCACAGTAAGTGCACAAACTTTCTGCACTTTAGTAAACATGCCCCTTTTTGTTCATTCAAAAAGCTATCTCAAGATTGCACATAAATCTTCATACAACGGACTTTTAAGCTTGATTAACTAGAATTTTTACCAAACATTGAAGTTAATATACTCTTGTATGAAGTAAGCTAGTTTTTCAGAGGGGGTTATTTTTTTTTCTTTTTAATATTAAGGTTCTCTGTATATAACCATAAGTGTGTCAAGCTGAATTTTCAATGATTTATTATCTTGCAGAGAATGCGAATGCTGCCTAGGTTAAAGTCTGCATATGGATTATTTTATTATCTGTCTGGAAACACAAGCAGAATATAAATGACTTTATCTTTTAGTGCAGCTAGTAGAAAATACTGTATTGATACAAGAAAAAAAAAATCGAAACAGCTTGATCCAGGTTGATGTCAGGAAAATGGGGATCAGCTTGAAGACTGTTATGTCTTCTCCATTGAATCAATTATTCCCCATAATACCACGTTGGCTTATGGTACATTCTACCTTCATTAACAGAATGATATAGAGGACTATGCAAAGAAAAATATTTATCATGCATATCAGAAAAAAAGTTAGAGCCTGATACTGCTAAGCGGATTTTCAAAGGGCTATGCGCCTTGTCAGCGCATAGCCCTCCCTGCCGACCTCTAACCCAGATAGTCAATGTCACGGTGACGACATTGAATATCTGGGGATCCCCGCAGGCATAGGAAGTCACCAAAGCTATCAGGACAGTAGCGATGTTGCATGCTGCCCGGTTAGCTCCTGCGCCTTAAAGATAGGCGAGGGTTTTCCTCGCCTATCTTTAAGGCACAGATCACTAACCGGGCAGCATGCAATATCGCTGCTGCATGGTTATCGTTTGTCATCGCCTCTACTCTGCCCCAGAATGCCCCCAACACGCCTGATGCTAACCAGATAGCATTGGTGCACGTAGGGGAGTTAAAAGGGGATATTCAACGGCACTAACTGTATAAGTGCCATTGAATATCCCCATTTAAGGCATTTACATGGTTTACTGGATTGTAAACTGTATAAATGCCTTTTGAAAATCGGGCCCTTTGTGTTTACAATAAAATGCCCTTTCTCTGATTATGTAATATGTTTTATAATGTGGGTAGTAAAGAAAGTGTAATAGAGTGGTAATGCTGATTTGCATGAAGATGTAACAACTGTCCATCAAGTGTTGCTTGATCCATCCCATCTCACAACCTCAACTACTGTTGCGCCAGACCCCAGCCATCTTGCCTATTACTTTCTCAACAAGATTCAAACCCTTCGCTCAACTTTCTCTGATTGAACCTCCCCCCTTTCCCCAAAACCCCCACCATCTCTCGACTCCTCCAATTTCTCTTACGCACACACACCTGGTCCACTTTTCATCCTATTTCCTCTGCCGAGTTGCTCAAGATACTATCTTCCTCCCATAAAATGACTTGCCTCTCTGATCCCATTCCCTCCCAATGGATGACCAAACCCTCCCTGACCCTTCTTCCTACTTCCTAATACTTAAATCTATCACTCGGTACCTTCCCTGCCCCCTGGAAACAGGCCCTGATCCACCTCTTGCTCAAGAAAACCTCCTTAGACCCTTCTGTTCCAGCACTACAGACCTGTCTCAAACCTGCCTTTTCTTTCTAAAATCCTAGAAAAACTAGTATTCTCTCAACTCTCCACACATCTTGACTCTATTCACTCTCTTCATCTCCGCCAATCTGGTTTCTGTCCTGGGCACAGTGCCGAGATTATCCTTCTTTCCTTTCTTAATGAGCTGCACTCTTCTCACAATCATGGTCATATCTCCCTAGCCATTTCCTTGGATCTCTCTTCAGCCTTTGACCTTGTTGATCACTCTACACTTCTTTCCCATCTTCATGATTTTGGGATTTGTGGGTCTGTTCTTCGATGGTTTCATTCCTTTTTCTCCTCCAGGTCTTTCTAAGTTCTCCTCGGCAATTCTTCCTCCCCATCTCTACCCTGCAGTATTCCCCATGGGTCAGTCTTAGCCGCATTCCTTTTCAATATCTCCTTGGTCCCCCTCACACTTCTCATTCAGCAGTACAGTATACATGTATCGGTGTATTATTAGGCCAATGACATCATTCTCCTTTATCACACCCATAAACTCCTGCCTTTCTCAGGTCGCATCCTAGCTATCCTCTAATGTTTTGCATCTTAACCCCTCCAAGACTGCCGCCATCTGGTTTAGTGTTAGTACCCCTCCTCCATCACTTGCCCCCTTGCTCTTTGATACCGACCTGGCCCAACGCACCTGAACAGCACATTTAAAAAGAAGTGCCGGCAGGCACGAGGGATTTTCCACTCCCCCTCAGACACCGAATCGGCATTGGAGAGGCGAGCAGGAAGGCAAGTCCCTTGCCGATCGCAACTCACAAGGCCGACCATGCCCAACGCACCCAAACAGCTCATTTAAAAAGAAGCGCCAGCAGG
Source organism: Ichthyophis bannanicus (assembly GCA_033557465.1). Taxonomy (NCBI): domain Eukaryota; kingdom Metazoa; phylum Chordata; class Amphibia; order Gymnophiona; family Ichthyophiidae; genus Ichthyophis; species Ichthyophis bannanicus. Next base: position 1,025,322,137 of record CM066033.1, on the reverse strand, counting down.
CACACCCATGCCTGGCAGACCCATGCCTGAGGTCCTCGCCAGAGAACCCTTAGACATGGCCCTTGAGCGGGGCACTGAGCAACAAGCAACACCAGTATCAACACCCGCCCATCTAAACAAAACAACAAAGGGGAATGAAGGCAAGAAAAGACCAAGCATTCCTGATATACCAATGATAAAACAACGCAGCACAGGCACCCAAACAAATAAACAACACAACACAAAAAAGGACATTCTCACACAAAGAAAAAGTGCGCACATAAACAGTTGACACCACAGAAGACAAGAAAACTATAACAAAGAAAAGAAACACAACACCTTCAAAATACAAAGGACCACAATGTTTTATACCAAATGTTTATTCTGATGTTTAACTTGATACCAAATACTCTGTAACCACTAGAGCACATAAATGTGATAAACATCTTTCTATGTTAAAAACACTGCTATTAACTGCAACAACACAATTCAAACACAATTCAACACAAAAATCACTACTACAAATTAATTAACCAACTATAAAACTCTCATACCAAGACCTCATTATAAATAATAATGTTATCCATTTACATATCATTATATTCAATTCCCGCTCTCATATTCTTACATTAGCACACAATAACCCTCATACACCAGAATTCCTCAGACTCATACCATACAACCACTATACAACTTACAATTACATTATCACACCCCCTACCATGCCTGTGCACACACCCTACTGGGTGTTTCCATAGTCTCATCTCCTTTCCCTTACCACTAAAATCATCAATAAAAACAACTAATCAACAACAAACAACACAAAGATTCAAAAGCTTCAACAAGGCCATCTTTCTAGAGAACACTCTACCATATCTGACCACCGACTCAACGGTTACGACAAAACTGACAGAAATCTGGAATAATGTGATTGGAACCGTAGCAAAGCTACCAGAAAGATACCAAAACCCCCTTAAAAAAACAACACACCTGAAAAACCCCATGGTATACCCATACCCTCAGAAAACTAAAAACAAAACTAAGGAGAGCAGAAAGAAGATGGCAGAAAACCACCTCAAAGGAAGACAAGAACAAATACCTCATACTTCTTCAAACTATCATAGCAGCACAGATCAAGACAAGAAGGAATACCACTCAAAACTTATCAACACATCAATAAACTATCCAAGAGAACTATTTGACATAGTAAAACCACTAACAGAAACACCAACCACATAATCAATATCACTCACCAACAGTTAGTTAGTGGCATACTATAAACAACTACACCCTGTTCACAACATCCCAGCCCTCACAGAGGAAACTACCATAGAGGCAAGCTGGCACACATTTGAAACAATTGATACCAAAAACATATCGAATATCCTAACAAAGTTAAACACTACCACCTCACCACTAGATCCATGTCCCCCGAACTGGATCAAATTAACAAGCACAGAAATCAGTCCATTTCTAGCCATGATAGTGAATGAAACACTCCAACAAGGAATAATGCCTTCCAATCTTAAGATCTCTTCCATCTGTCCTACACTGAAGAAACCAAACCTAGACCCTGAAGGCCAATCACCATACCAACCAGAAGAGGTCTGCTTCCGCAGCTAGGTATGATAAACTTTGCAGTTTTCCAGGTCATATTTTGTCTTCATAACTGGAACCAAACTTTGCAGTTTTCCAGGTCATATTTTGTCTTCATAACTGGAACCGACATTTCAGTCATCATTATGTCTGTTCTTTCTTCATCTGGTCGGACTTCAGGACTCCATATTCAGTGAGCCTTCCACAAAATTCTTGAGGCTTTTTGAATGTAACAAGGGGCCATGGTCAAAATGTTCTCAACAGTTAAAGTATAGATGTGTTCCTTAACACATGACTTTATTACCGTGGGTGTACTGCACCAATTGAGGTCATGTTAAGTGTACCACAAATAATTGCAATCTTGCCCACTAACCACCCCTAACCTGCCCATTCAGTACCCTAAATTGTGATTGGCAGTTAGCATGAAAATTGTCAGGCATTAGCTGTCATGCCCCCAGTAGTAGTTGTTACTGAAGGCCAGAGCATGCAGGTAACATGTTCCCAGTCACATATTAACTGCATAATGCACTTTAGTAAAAGGAATCCAAAGTTATTCTTTATATATTAAACACATACCATGCCTGAGTTTGTTTTTTCCACTTCATGCAACAAGTGTTTGTGTGTGTATGGAGGGAAGAGTGTGTGATCACCTTTGTGAAGAAGTGGGAAAAGGTTAGACCTATATTTTTATAGGGAGAAGAGTTTCAATAGATATATATGTGGTTATATTTAGGTGTCAAGAAGAAACTATATGGGTGTGGAAATGAGGTATATGGGTTGTTGTGGTGCTAAATGTAAATGGAAAGATGTAGGAGGATATATGTGTGTATGAGTTTGTGTGTGGGTGTTTGTATGTGGGTGGGTGTCTGTGTGTAGGGGTTTGGGTTTGGGATTGTGGGTATGGGAATCAGTATGTTGGTATGGATGGAGGTTCATTGTATATGTGCAAATGTGTGTGTGAATGGGGGATGGTGAGTGGATATGAATATGTGCATGGTGGGAGGGTCAGCACCATACCTAGTCCTGTGCGAGTGGTGCGGCTGTACAGGGTGCAAAGAAATAAGGGTGCATTTGGGGCTGCCAGCCTCTACTCCCCCCACCCATGCTTTCTGCCCTTGCCCCACCGCTGCCACTTTTCCTGTGACCTTGGCAGCAGCGGTGGCGATGGCAGAAGCATAGCATACATCCAATTTTTAAAAAATGTGTCTTTCTGACTCCACGCTTGTATGCAAATCTGATCCCTCCCTCCTCTGATGTATGCCCGCATCAGAGGAGGGAGGGGCCAGACCAGACATTCAAGTGTGGAGTTGCAAAGACCCGTGTTTCTTTTTTTTTAAATTGGATATCTGCTGTGCTGCTGCCATCATCACTGCCGCCGCCAAGGCAACACGAAAAGCGGTGGTGGTAGCAGCGGCTGGCAAGGACACAGTGCATGGGGGAAAGCCTGCTGGATATGGAGATAAGATGGGGAGATATGGGGCATGGGGCAAATGATGGAGTGCGCCAGATGTAAAAGTCGTAAAGCGTCCATTTATGGCTCGGTATAGTCCTGGGGAGGATTATAGCGGGTATTCCCCCTACCATGGAGCAATGAGGTTCTTTTTGGAGGGTCCTTTCTAGAACTGAAGCTCCTCAATTTTTAACTCATGTAAGACTCATGTTTTCCCACTGAGCGAAATTTGCTGATTTTTCAACAGTTTGTTTGAGAGCTTCATCGGGGTATGTTTACTAGGGAGTAAAGGTGCCATTTAACAAACTGAGCACCCTAGGGATGGACCCTAAAGTTACTGCTTGGGTTAGAAATTGGTTGGGTGGGAGGCGACAAAGAGTACAAGTAAATGGAGCTCACTCTGAGGAGAACGATGTTACCAGTGGTGTGCCCCGGGGATCTGTCCTTGGTCCGATTCTTTTTAACAGCTTTGTTAGTGATATAGCGGAAGGGCTGTCGGGTAAGGTTTGCCTCTTTGCAGATGATACCAAAATCTGTAATAGAGTAGACACCCAGGAAGGTGTAGATAACATGAGTAGGGATCTAGCTAAGCTTGAAAAATGGTCTAGAATTTGGCAGCTGGGATTTAATGTTAAAAAATGTAAGGTCATGCATTTGGGCTGCAGCAATCCAAGAGAGCAATACAGTATAGGAGGTGAAGTACTTTTGTCCACTAAAGAAGAGCAGGACCTAGGCGTGGTTGTGTCTGATGATCTTAAAGTAGCTAAACAGGTAGAAAAGGCGAGGGCAAAAGCTAGAAGGATGCTTGGGTGCATACGGAGGGAATGGCTAGCAGAAAAAGGAGGTGAAAATGCCTCTGTATAAGTCTTTGGTGCGACCTCATTTGGAGTATAGTGTGCAATTCTGGAGACCGCACCTTCAAAAGGATGTGAACAGGATGGAGTCGGTGCAGAGGGTAGCTACTAAAATGATTAGTGGGCTTCACTATAAAGCATAGGAACATAGGAACATAGGATCATAGGAATATAGGATATGCCATACTGGGTCAGACCAAGGTCCATCAAGCCCAGTATTCTGTTTCCAACAGTGGCCAATCTAGGTCATATATACCTAGCAGTTTCCCCAAGGGACACAGGTTCCACAATGCTTGCATTGGTTCAAGCATTGATATCCTGGGTCCCTTCTTAATAATGGTTTATGGACCTTTCCTCCAGGAACTTGTCCAAACCTTTTTTAAACCCAGCTACATTAACAGCCTTTACTACATCCTCTGGTAACAAATTCCAGAGTTTGATTACACGTTGAGTGAAAAAATATTTTCTTTTATTAGTCTTAAATAGTTTACCCTGTAGCTTCATTGCATGTCCCCTAGTCTTTCTATATTCTGATAAGGTAAACAATCAATCTACGTTTACCCGTTCCACTCCGTTCATTAATTTATCATATCTCCCCTCAGCCGTCTCTTTTCCAGGTTAAAGAGCCCTAACCTTTTTAGCCTTTCTTCATAGGAGTATCCTTCCATCCCCTTTACCATTTTGGTGGCTCTTCTCTGAACCTTTTCTAAAATCGCTATATCCTTTTTAAGATACAGTGACCAGAATTGTACACAATATTCAAGATGCGGTCTCACCATGGAACGATATAGAGGCATTATAATATCTTTTGTTTTATTTTCCATTCCTTTCCTTATCATACCTAGCATTCTATTTGTTCTCTTGGCCGCCGCTACACACTGGGCCGAGGGTTTTAACATGGTATCCACAATGACGCCTAAATCTTTTTCCTGGGTGGTGGTTCCTAATGTGGAACCTTGCATCGTGTAACCATAGTTTGGGTTGTTCTTCCCTAGGTGCATAACCTTGCTCTTGTCCACATTAAATTTCATCTGCCATTTTGATGCCCAGTCTTCCAATTTATCAAGATCCTCTTGCAATTTTTCACAATCCTCTTGGGTTTTAACAACTTTAAATAGTTTTGTGTCATCTGCAAATTTGATAACCTCACTCGTTATTCCACTTTCCAGGTCATTTATGAATATGTCAAAAAGCAGCGGACCCAGCACAGATCCCTGGGGTACACCACTATTCTCCTTTCTCCATTGGTAAAATTGGCCATTTAGCCCTACCCTCTGCTTTCTATTTTTTAACCAGTTCCTGATCCACAATAGTACACTGCCTCCTATCCCATGACTCTTTAGTTTTGCCAAACGTCTCTCATGAGGGACCTTGACAAAGGCTTTCTGAAAGTCCAGATACACAATATCAACCGACTCACCTTTGTCCATCTGATTATTCACTCCTTCAAAAAAACATAACAGATTAGTAAGACAAGATCTTCCTTGTCTAAAGCCATGTTGGCTGTCTCCCATTAGATCATGACTGAGTAATTTTATTCTTTATGATGGTTTCTACCATTTTTCCCAGCACTGATGTCAGGCTCACCGGTCTGTATTTTCCCGGATCACCCCTGGAACCTTTTTTAAAAATTGGTGTTACATTGGCGATCCTCCAATCTTCAGGTATTAGAGATGATTTTAATGATAGTTCACAGATTACTAATAGCAGGTCTGCAATCTCGTATTTCAGTTCTTTCAACACCCTTGGATGTATACCATCCAGCCCAGTTCTGCTATGAGGGGACATGGGAAGAGGGTGAAGGGAGATAGATTCAGGAGTGATATGCCAAAATATTTCTTTACGGAACGAGTAGTGGATCCATGGAATAGTCTCCCAGTGGAGGTGGTAGAGATGAGGACAGTAACTAAATTCAAAAAAGCATGGGACCAACACAGAGGATCTCTAAAGGTAAAAAGTGGACTGTTGTAGTTGTTGATATGGAAGGACAGACTAGATAGGCCATGTGGTCTTTTTCTGTCATCATGTTTCTATGTTTCTATGTTTCTAAGGGCACTATTGGCACCCATGAGTGGTTAACCAGTAAAGCTGGATTAATGTGTGGAAACTGGTCCCCTAGTGTTAAAGTAAAAAAGGTAGAGAGTGGGCGTTACTGGGGTGGAGACTGGGTGGGAAAAGTATTGCTCCTTTAATGCTAGTTTGTGTTACCATGCGTTAGAGCTCCTGGTAATGGGAACCCTAACGCCATCTGAAAGCTCGCAGTAAGGGCTATTTCTGAGGGGAGAGAGCCTATTTTAATGTAAGCAATGTGCTCCACCCAACGTAGTTCTCAAATAAGTGATAGTAGTGCTCCATTGGCAGCAACAGCATGGTGCCCCATTAATAAAGGGCCCTATGTTGTTGGTGCCAAACTGTCAAAGGAGGTGTCACGTGGGTGAATCAGTGGGACTGGCTGGTCCACTAGGCTGAAAGGCTGTTGCCTAGGGTGTACGTCTGTGATGACTGGTATTTTATTTTATTTATTTATTTATTTATTTATCCAGTTTTATATACCACCTTTTCCTTCAATCAAAGTGGTTCACAATGCATCCCCAGTTAAATATGACTCCACTGTGACAGTAGCAGCACACATACATGCTGCCGCAGTCAAAAAGGAGTTGTGCCACCCCCACTGCCACTATGCTGCCATATCAGCATTATGTTAGGGTGGGGGTGGCAGTTGCAGCAGCAGTGGCCTGCTGCAGACAAACTCTGTGTCCCAGCCCTGTTTTTCAGGTGCAACGCTGCAGTTGCCACTCTCAGTGGGATGACAAGCAGGACAGCAGCAGGTACAGTGGAGCACATAGAGATCCATCCCTTCTGAGGTCAAAGGCAGCCACGTGCATGCCACATCCCTGGGTGGAGGGGTGCAAGAGAGGTACGGTGTGACTAGCTGCATGTGTGCAACTTCAATAAAGACATCTACAGCATTGAAGTGGTGGCTGTGCCATAATGGCAGGGAGGAGGGATTGGCGGGCATGCTGTCCACCATGATTGATGGACCCTGCTACCCTGCCAGTTTGTCAAGTGGATGGGCTGACCCTGGGATCAGGATGCCACCCACTTGCACATTTTGAGTGGATATGTACATGTGGAGGGAAAAATATGCCACTGAGGCAGGAAGACTAAGCAATATGAAAACAGCCCATGTCAAAAGAAAAATGACCACCCTGCCCCCTCACCTGCCAAATGATGACCATAATCTGTGTGTGAACTGGTGATCTCCCTATAAGTAAGCATTCAGTCAGCTACAACCATCTGAGCCACATGTATATCTAATTTAGCTATGGTGGTCTGCAAAATATGAGATTTTTCCATGACTGCCCCATAAGCACACAATAGGAAATGGGTACATTGGTCATTCTGCTAGGACACTCATGGTCTAGAATGTGTGTATGTTCATGCATCAGGGCCTGCCCCTTTGACTGGACATAACCCCTATGTAAGACATGAATGTCAGTTGAACCAGCAGCATAACAAGGAAGTGCAACATACAGATCTAACAAGATGACCCTCTATCATATACTTTGTCAGACAAGTATGGCACAGAGCCTGCAGAGATCTAAGCAGACATATGCATACCCCAACACATGCCATCATGCATCCTGACAATGACCACATATATACCCGTGGATTGATGAACCCACATGGCTGCTCTGTGGTTCCTAACACATGGAAAGTGTGTGTATGAGAGAATAGTCACAAGTTAAAGATCAGCCTGTGGATCAGGAATGGTATGTCCAGGTGTGTTAACTTTATTCTACATTTCCAGAACTGTATCAACATGTGCCACCTTCAACATTTTGTCCAGTATGAGTCCACACACTCAGCTGCCACACAGAGAAGCTGTACCACCCACGGCTGGATGTCAGAGCACTCTAATAGAACAGGCACACTGAACAGGTATTGACAATGGTGGAGCATCAAAGGAGACCTAAGGTGCAGGTAAGAATGCCAAACCTCACCACTTTTGGACAGCCAGGTCATGCATGTGTGAGATCCAGCAATGCACTGTGCATACTTGTGGTGCCCAGGTTTAATGGCTGTTCTTACCACATGCTGAAGGTCAGCTATACAGCAACCTCACATAGTGTGAGAGACACCATTTACAAGCAGAAAGTTAGTTTTCAGTAAGTAGTTTCAACCTGTGGCTGTGACACTGTAATGCATCCCCAGTTATACCATTGTCAAGGCCCATCTCCACAGCATTCCCCTATACTTTCCTCCCAACATGGCACTGAGGGCAGCTTCCAAATCACCTACTGGTTTGACTGGAGTGAGCAGGGAGGACACATGTGTGTGTTGCAGTCCTCACCTCTGACTGAACCTCCAGGCCTCAGGACACACCCATTTGCACAGATGAGAGGCCTGATTAATGCCAACTGCCATAACAGCTGTATCCGTGGCAACACTGTCAATCCACTTGGCACAGCTGCAGCCTATAGGGAACTAGGCTCAAGTGGAGGGGTGGTCTCTGTGAATGTCCAAATCATTCACTTAGTTAGTGACACTGGAAGGATTCTGCAATTTACCCTCATACACCTTGCTCTTGTCCCATGCTGCATTTGCAGAGTGCAATCTGGGGTACTCTTTGCTCCATGCAGTATATACACATACAGGCAGGTCTGCATCAGGCAAATTTGCACACAATAAACACCATCTCAACATTTATTTTATTTTATATATTATTTCTTTTGTATACCATGCTCTTTAGAATCAGTGCGGTTTACATGTATACTAACAGGTACTTTTTATTCCCTTGTCTCCAAAGGGCTCACAATCTAAGTGTACCTGAGGCAATGGAGGGTTAAGCGGCTTGCCCAAAGCCACATGGAGTGGCCATGGGACTAGAGACCCCAGTCCCTCCAGCCTGAGGTTGCTTGTCCCCATGCGGGAATTGAACCCCCAGCCCTCCGGCCTGAGGTAACCTGTCCCAACCACTTAGCCACTCCTCCCTTATTGTCTTCTGATCATTGGCCAAAGCATCCAGCAGTACATTGCCTACTACCCCAAATTACAGTCCAAATGCACCTGTGTGCCTGATTGTGACAATGGGACACTGACCTCTGAATGGTGCATGCACAATTCCAGCTGCCGAAATGTGGCACAGGATGTAATTTTGGTCTCTGCCTCGCCTGCCACCATATGGAAAGGGAGTGCCTGTAGGTGAATGATGAGGTGGGGGTAGGGGTGAAGGGAATAGTACCATACATGTTTAGATACGCTTCATAGATGGCATTGCTGACCAAAGCCTATGTTCACAAGCCAGAAGCTATGCGGGCCTACTCAGTGTCTGCATGTGTTACATCAGAGGACCTGCATGACAGCCTCACTGGCATGAAATGGTGGTGTATGTGTCACCAGCAACTGTTCAAACATCCAAGCCCATGTCCAACCTACCATGCTTCCATACGATCTGGGGGGGGGGGGGGGGGGCAATGCATCTGCAGCATGGGAGAGTGCATGTGATGCACTAGCCAGTTTTGCAGTGTCCAGGGCTAGGGACATGACATTATATGGGAGTACAAACATGGCACTATGTTCAATGCTCACTGCCAAAAGCTGTGTAGGGGACACCGTATTTGGGTATGTGACAGACATAGGCTACTATGGGCCAGCATACACTCGCAGTCTGTCTGTGGCACACTTTCCACTGTGCCTCGCATTGCATAAGCTGTCCCTGAGTCCAAAATAAAAGGGTACATAGAAACATAGAAACATAGAAATATGACGACAGAAAAAGACCACATGGCCTATCTAGTCTGTCCTTCCATAACAACTACAACAGTCCACTTTTTGCCTTTAGAGATCCTCTGTGTTGGTCCCATGCTTTCTTGAATTCAGTTACTGTCCTCATCTCTACCACCTCCACTGGGAGACAATTCCACGGATCCACTACTCTTTCCGTAAAGAAATATTTCCGCATATCACTCCTGAATCTATCTCCCTTCACCCTCATCCCATGTCCCCTCGTAGCAGAACTTGCTTTCAATTGAAAGAGGCTCTCTCCCTGAACATTTATGCCACGGAGGTATTTAAACATCTCAATCATATCACCTCTATCCCGCCTTTCCTCTAAGGTGTACATATTAAGATCCTTAAGTCTGTCCTCATATGCTTTATAATGAAGCCCATTAATCATTTTGGTAGCAACCCTCTGCACCGACTCCATCCTGTTCACATCCTTTTGAAGGTGCGGTCTCCAGAATTGCACACCATACTCCAAATGAGGTCGCACCAAAGACTTATACAGAGGCATTATCACCTCCTTTTTTCTGCTAGCCATTCCTCTCCGTATGCACCCAAGCATCCTTCTAGCTTTTGCTGTCGCCTTTTCCACCTGTTTAGCTACTTTAAGATCATCAGACACAACCACGCCTAGGTCCCGCTCTTCTTTAGTGGACAAAAGTACTTCACCTCCTATACTGTATTGCTCCCTTGGATTGCTGCAGCCCAAATGCATGACCTTACATTTTTTAACATTAAATCCCAGCTGCCAAATTCTAGACCATTCTTCAAGCTTAGCTAGATCCCTCCTCATGTTATCTACCCCTTCCTGGGTGTCTACTCTATTGCAGATTTTGGTATCATCCGCAAAGAGGCAAACCTTACCCGACAGCCCTTCCGCTATATCACTAACAAAGATGTTAAAAAGAATCGGACCAAGGACAGATCCCTGGGGCACACCACTGGTAACATCCTTCTCCTCAGAGTGAGCTCCATTTACTTGTACTCTTTGTCGCCTCCCACCCAACCAATTTCTAACCCAAGCAGTAACTTTAGGGTCCATCCCTAGGGTGCTCAGTTTGTTTATAAGTCGCCTGTGAGGAACAGTGTCAAAGGCTTTACGGAAATCTAAATACACCACATCTAGAGCTCTCCCTCGGTCCAACTCCCTGGTCACCCAGTCAAAAAAATCAATCAGATTTGTCTGACAAGACCTGCCTCTGGTGAATCCATGCTGCCTCGGATCCTGTAATCCGCTGGACTCCAGAAACCTCACTATTTTCTCTTTCAGCAGCGTTTCCAATAATTTACTCACCACTGAAGTTAAACTAACCGGCCATAATGAGGAGCAGAGGATTCTGGGTATTGTCTGAAACAGAGCGGTTTGCATAGGATGTGTATGAGTCAGAGGTACGGTCAATGACTGAGCCATCTTGTTGTGGGTCTGCATGAATTGGCTGCACACATCTTTTCATGCTGTGAGGTCACTCTCACTCTGACCGAGCTGTGACCATGTCACTGCCATGTATCCACATGTGCTATCTAGGGTCAAACTGCAATGATATGGTGTTTTTTCTGTTATGCCAGTCCAGTCACTAGACAGGCAGCTGGATATCCATGTTGTTTGTACAAAGTGAATATGTTACCTGTTAGCTATGTGTACATGCAGTGTGTTGTGACTAGCAGACTAGGCAAAGATGGTATGTGAGAGGCTGACACAAGCCAGCATTGCCCATCATGCAGACTGCCTGTGATTAATCTAGTTGACTGGCATTTCCAGAAAGTGAGGCTAGCAGCTGTTCTTGGGCTGTTAGTAACTTGTTGATAACTGTGGTCTTGACAGGCCCTTCTGCTTGGTGTCAGCACCTCCCCTTCCTGCCTAGGCAACATTCACTACATTTGGGTTCCTTGAACACAGCTGCCACAACCTTAGAAATGGACATGAGATGTTATAGGAGAGTCCCTGACCAACAGGAGTAGGACACAAGGCCCAGATAAAACTGGCCACTCTGGCATGCTGCAATTATACAGAACACCAAGTGACTAGCTTCACACACTGTAGACAATGCCTGTAGCACACTAGCAGTGATATAGATCTGCTCCAGAATCTGGAGAATCCATCTATTACAGGGCTTGCTCTGGGGACTAGATGATGTGTGCCTTCCTCACATTCAGGGTGACTGTTGAAATAGGTCATTTTCACATATGGCAGCTGTTATGTGCAGGTTCCAAAAGGGAGTATAGTAGCCCAAGTGCCCTTGAGTAAGGAGCAGACAGAGCATAAGGATTCCCAATTACCCATGCCTACCAATAGCCAGATTAATATTAATAAAATACAGTCTCTAAAATGCTTGTATGCCAATGCTAGAAGTCTAAACAATAAGATGGGAGAATTAGAATATATAGCACTAAATGAGAGGTTAGATATGATTGCACTCTCAGAGACATGGTGGAAGGAGGATAACCAGTGGGACACTGTGATACCTGGATACAAACTATATCGTAATGATAGAGCTGAACAAATTGGTGGAGGGGTTGCGCTCTATGTTAGAGAGGGCATTGAGTCAGAAAGGATTAAAGTTTTGCAGGGAACAAAATATGCTGTAGAATCTCTATGGATTGAAATTCCATTTATGAAGGGGAAGGTGATGGCAGTGGGAGTATACTATCGACCACCTGGCCAGAATGAACAAATGGATGATGAAATGCTCAAAGAAATCAAGGAAGCTAACAAAAGCCACAACAGAGTAGTAATAATGGGTGATTTCAATTACCCCGGTATCGACTGGGACCGTGTCACAGCAGGACAAGCTAAAGAGATAAAGTTTCTAGATGAAATAAATGACTGCTTCTTGGAGCAGCTGATTCATGAACCGACCAGAGGGGAAGCCATACTGGACCTAGTCCTTAGTGGAACGCCAGATCTGGTGCAAGAAATAAGGGTGTTGGGACCACTTGGCAATAGTGATCATAGCATGATCATGTTTGATTTAATCAGTGGAGGACAGATAGTAAAGGAATCCACAGTACTACCTTTTAACTTTCAAAAGGGAGACTATGATAGAATGAGGAATATAGTTCGGAAAAAACTAAATGGAGCGGTTCCAAAGGTTAAAGACTTACAGCAAGCTTGGGTGTTATTTAAAAATACTATCCTCGAAGCCCAGACCAGCTGTATTCCACGCATTAAGAAAAGTGGAAGAAAGTCCAAAAAAACTGCCAGCATGGTTTAAAGGTGAGGTCAGAGAGGCTGTTGCTGCCAAAAGAGCAACCTTCAGGAAATGGAAAAAAGAGCCAAATGATGAAAACTGGAAACAGCACAAGCACTGGCAAGTTAAATGCAAAGCATTGATAAGGCAGGCAAAGCGGGAATTTGAGAAGAAACTTGCTACGGAAGCAAAAACACGAAATAAAGACTTTTTCAAGTACATTCGTAGCAAAAGGCCTGTGAGAGAATCAATTGGACCATTAGATGATAGAGGGGTAAAAGGGGCAGTAAGAGGAGACAAGGCTATAGCAGAGAGACTGAATGAATTCTTTGCTTCGGTCTTTACTGAGGAAGATGTAGGGATGTTACCCAAGACTGAAGTGGTATTTAAAGGTGATACTGCAGAGGAATTGAGAGAAATATCGCTACACCGGGAAGATATATTACAACTATTTGATAAACTGAATAGTAGCAAATCACCTGGACCGGATGGTATACATCCCAGAGTGTTGAAAGAACTGAAATATGAGATTGCAGACCTGTTATTGGTAATCTGTGAACTTTCATTAAAATCATCTGTAATACCTGAAGATTGGAGGGTCGCCAACGTAACACCAATTTTTAAAAAGGGTTCCAGGGGTGACCCGGGAAATTACAGACCGGTGAGCCTGACGTCAGTACCAGGGAAAATGGTAGAAACCATCATAAAGAACAAAATTACACAGCATGTAGATAGTCATGGCCTAATGGGAGACAGCCAACATGGCTTTAGACAAGGAAGATCTTGTCTTACTAATCTGATCTGTTTTTTTGAAGGTGTGCATAAACAGGTAGACAAAGGTGAGTCGGTTGATATAGTGTATCTGGACTTTCAGAAAGCTTTTGACAAGGTCCCCCATCAGAGACTTTTGGCGAAGCTAAAAAGTCATGGGATAGGAGGCAGTGTACTATTGTGGATCGGGAACTGGTTAAAAGATAGAAAGCAGAGGGTAGGGCTAAATGGCCAATATTCCCAATGGAAAAAGGTGAATAGCGGAGTACCCCAGGGATCTGTACTGGGTCCGCTACTTTTTGACATATTCATAAATGACCTGGAAAAGGGAATAACTAGTGAGGTTATCAAATTTGCAGATGACACAAAACTGTTTAAAGTTGTTAAAACCCAAGAGGATTGTGGAAAACTGCAGGAGGATCTGGATAAATTGGAAGACTGGGCATCCAAATGGCAGATGAAATTTAAAGTGGACAAGTGCAAAGTTATGCACCTAGGAAAGAACAACCCACACTATAGTTACACGATGCAAGGCTCCACATTAGAAACCACCACCCAGGAAAAAGATTTAGGAGTCATCGTGGATAACATGTTAAAACCCTCCGCCCAGTGTGCAGCGGCGGCCAAGAAAGCAAATAGAATGCTAGGTATCATAAGGAAAGGGATGGAGAATAAAACAAAGGATATTATAATGCCTCTGTATCGCTCCAAGGTACGACCGCACCTTGAATATTGTGTGCAATTCTGGTCACCGTATCTTAAAAAGGACATAGAGTTATTAGAAAAAGTACAGAGAAGAGCCACCAAATTGGTGAAGGGGATGGAAGGCTACTCCTATGAAGAGAGGCTAAAAAGGTTAGGGCTCTTTAACCTAGAAAAGAGACGGCTGAGGGGAGATATGATAGAGGTGTATAAATTAATGAATGGAGTGGAACGGATAAACGTGGATCAATTGTTTACGCTATCAGAATATAGAAGGACTAGGGGACATGTAATGAAGCTACAGGGTAAACTATTTAAGACAAATAGGAGAAAATATTTCTTCACTCAACGTGTAATCAAACTCTGGAATCTGTTACCGGAGGATGTAGTAAGGGCTGTTAGTATAGCTGGGTTTAAAAAAGGTTTGGACAAGTTCCTGGAGGAAAGGTCCATAAACCACTATTAAAAAGGGACCCAGGATATCAATGCTTGGCCTAGTACAAGCACTGCAGAACCTGTGTCTTTTGGGGAAACTGCTAGGTACGTATGACCTAGATTGGCCACTGTTGGAAACAGGATACTGGGCTTGATGGACCTCGGTCTGACCCAGTATGGCATTTCTTATGTTCTTATGTTCTTATGTTCTTATGTCCTGCATATTACAGAGCTGATGTGATGGATCACTGTATTCTCCATATGAGCATCAGTTGCATATGTCTGCTTAGATTGTGCAGTGCATCATGGGTAATGGAGGTTCTAACCGATACCAGAACCCCAGTTGCAACCATAGTGGTGACTATGATCACTGGAGCATTCCCCAGTACCTGCTTTTCTTATATGCTGTTGGGAGACATGTCCATAGTCCCCGAGGAGGACAGGATGGTCTGCGATGGACCCCAGGGGTCATGAATGTAGTTTGAGTTAGGCGTATGTGCAGATGTACTTATCTTGCAATGTACAGCAGGTCACAAAGGACTGCACACCCTACACATGTGCTGTCTACTGATCATTGGCCAAAGCATCCAGCAGTACATTGCCTACTACCTCAAATGATAGTCCAAATGCACCTGTGTGCCTAATTTTGACAGTGGAACACTGACCTCTGAATGGTGCATGCACAATTCCAGCTGCCAAAATGTGGCACAGGATGTCATGTTAGTCTCTGCCTTGCCTGCCACCATATGGAAAGGGAGTGCCTGGGGATGAATGTTGAGGTGGGGGTAGGGGTGGGGAGAACAGTACCATACATGTTTAGAATGTGCCCTTTGTAGATGGCATTGCTGGCCAAAGCCTATGTTCCAATGGCTAGAACCTATGCAGGCCTACTCAGTATCTGCATGTGTTACAACAGAGGACCTGCATCACAGCCTCAGTGGCTCCCCATGGGCACCGACTGTGACAGTCACAAGGATGTTGTTAGAGTACAAAGAGGCAGGAAATGGTGGTGTATGTGTCACCCCACATGCACATTTTCACTAAATATGTGCAAGTGGAAGGCATCCTGATCCTAGGGCCAGCCCATCCACTCGACAAACTAGCTGGGTGCCGATCATGGTGCACAGCATGCAAGCCAATCCCTCCCTCCCTGCCATCGTGACACAGCTGCCGTATCAGTGCTGTAGGTGGCCTTGTTGAAGTTGCACACATGCAGTTAGTTACACCGTGCCACTCCTGCACCTCACCACAGGGAGATGTGGTCACGTGTATGGCTGCCTTAGACCTCGGAAAAGGAGGATCACCATGTGCTCCGCTGTACCTGTTGCTGACATGCTGACAGTCCATTGTGGAATAAACATTAAACTAAAGTGTCATTTCCTGAAAGAAAACAGATGAACTCATCAGTGTAGACAAACACACTAAACCAGTCTGCAGACTCAAAATTTTCACCTCTGTTATATATTATTTATTCTCTTGAGAAACAGAAAAGAGTCTCAGCTCCTCAGGAGGTCAGAGTATCAGGCATTTGGTAAATAATACTCAAGCCTTTTCTCATCCTCATCACATCAGTGACTCTAAAAAAACTCCTTCCTGCATGTATATTCTCATTTTTTGTTAAGTATTAATTCAGAAATTCAATTTCAATTTC
Source organism: Ichthyophis bannanicus (assembly GCA_033557465.1). Lineage (NCBI taxonomy): Eukaryota > Metazoa > Chordata > Amphibia > Gymnophiona > Ichthyophiidae > Ichthyophis > Ichthyophis bannanicus. The sequence goes on along the minus strand of CM066033.1, from coordinate 1,025,305,724 downwards.
AAAAATCTGAATTGGCTCAGAGCATGCAGGCTGGAAAGCATCCCAAACAAAAGATATACAAATTGACACTACTTAGCTCAATACGCAGTTGCTTCTTCAGCCAAACTCCCCATCGCCAATCACAATATCTACCCAAGCGTTACACCAACTGCTTCTTCAGGGAGTCTACATATCATCATACAACTAAATGCTGTGAGGGAAAACAGGAATTAACAAAACCAATTCATGACAAACATCCACATACTCCACTTCCACCACAAATACTCATACAAAGAGGTTGCGGCAAGAATTTTTTCAGCCCTGAGAGTCCCACTCATGCATCCACATTAACAAACTCTCATTACCCTCATCTTACTAAAAAATTCACAATCCCCATTACTATACCCAATGCAGTGAGTTAAACTGAACTTTAGCACACCAGTCTATTATATCTTATACTTAATCTGATACTGATGATGTCACAAGCTCAACCCAAACCATACAGATCCCCACCAGAGCAGCTGCAGTAAAGCATGGCAGGTTGACAGCCACACTCACCTCGAGACTCTTCTCCTATCATGTCTCCCAACCATATAATTCAAATAGGCTTCCCCCCTCAAATAGGCTTCCCACCTCAAAAACCATTATACTAAAATGCTGTCAGACATACCATCTGTCTGTAACGTCTCACTCAGTACCGTGCTGACAGCATTGCAAACTTCTCTTTAACAAAAAACACCATGCAGGCACATAGCTATGTAGCCAGTTACATCAATTACCTAATCATTCAACAATTAATTACCTCCACACCCACAGTAGCACATGAGCCATACCTAAACTTCAATAAAAGTACTAGCCGACACCTTCGGCTAAAGATCAGCCTTCCAAAACCAGCAGCTCAAATTACCCATCCTGTCAATCCTAATGACATTATCTAATTCAAACTACCCAATCAAAGCACTAGATGAATCAGACAAATACATAAATGAGACAAATAGCCACCCTCCCACCCTTTCAAGAACAAACACTCCAATCAATTTGTGCGTTCAAACCATCTGGGGACAGTTTTCACAACAAACAGCATTTCTTATCCAGAACCCCCACACCCTGTGTTACCTCATTTATACAGAAACAATGCAGGCTTGTGAAAACATGACCCTGCACCAAGCAGTGTTGTATTATTGTTACCTCCCTTCGTGCACATTGTAATCTGTTCTTATGTTCCCCCATTCACAACTTAAATGACCAAATGGTTTTCCCTATATAAAACAGTCCACGTGAACAATGAATTACGTGCACAACATATCTGGTGCACAAGAGTTCTGACATTGCAGCTGATACTCTTGTCTATCATAGGTGAGCTTATCAAGTTCCAATGACACATCACAAATCAATGGTGTCCCAATCCTGTCTCTGGAAGCATCCTTATCATCCTCAAGCTGGCCAGACACAGTATCTCCTTTAAATTACAATTTCTAGACCATACAAACCTAGGCATTTTCCCCCCACAACCTGGGCACTACTTGCACAACTGCAAAATATTTGTGCACATTCTGTTGCAACCGGTGACTAAGTGGAGAATACTGGGTGATAAAGGAGGTCATTCTGAAAGGTGGGCTGAGGGGCAGCATGTCCCACTGGGATGTGCAGCTCCACAATCCTCCTAGACTTTATTCCCCCACTGGCTCTCCCCATATGTCCTTTAGCGGGAGGGGATGGACAGGGGCGGGCTGCCCGGCAGCATATACAGGGCTGATTCAGGTCATGGTCCTATATGTGCTGCCGGACCTGCTGGGATGTGCTGGTTATACCACCTCAGAGGTGGCATAAGCAGCACAATTTGCCTGATCAGGGCAGCGGAGTCATCCCCGGGCCGGGGCAGGGTATGGGGGGGTCCCCGCTGCCCAATCCAGGCCATGGGAGGCCAGCCATGGGTCAGGCAGCGGGGATTTTGGGGGGCTGGAGCCACGGATGCCAGGGGTGCCTGCAGGAAGGATGTCCCCGCAGGTGGAGGGGACACGCTGGTCCTCCCTTGAGCCCGATTTTGGCTCCCGAGGGAACATTTTGTTCCCGCAGACAAGAATTGGCTCTTAATGGCCCCATCTTCAGTTGGGATGTCCAGACAGCCCAGATGTCCCCCTCCCAGAATGGGGCTCCACATGTATAAAATCATTACCTACCCTTCCAGAGTCTCAGGTTCGGGGTTGGAGAAGGCAATCCCTATCATTGTGCTTAACATGCTTATAAGCCCGGTCAACCATTTTGGACAGATAACCCCTTGCCAAAATTCAGATTTTAAATTTTGAGAATGAGACCAAAAAATCAGCCAACATAGAACAGTTGCACCGAATTCTAATGAACTGGGAGAAATGCAGACCTTCCTGAAGTCTTAAAGGATTGGTGCTTGAAAAGTGCAAATATGTGTTCCTGTCTGTGCTCTTCCTATATATGGTCTTACGCCAACCTTTAACCAGCTTGGAGACCCATACATTCAGAATCAGGCAGGAGCAGGAGGAAGAGACACCCTCGAGGGAGACGAAAGGAATTTGATCCACAGGGACAGACCAGCAGAAGGCCCTGGACATGCTCTCAGAAATAGACTGAACACTGGTAAATTTAGCAGATGTGATTCTTACAGATGTTCTGATTAAAGAACTGAATAAAGGATTGTCCTTGGTACCAGCAGCTAGATTTGACCCATTCCAGTTTAGGTTGTATTTGGAGAATTTCATTAGGAAGTTAAATCTATGGGTGTTTTTTTTCTTCAGAAGATGTGACACAAGACCAATCCACTGTAGTTTCAGTTACTATATCAGAGGTTGGCCCAGGGAGGATAGCTTTGCCTGTGAAGTCTTGTTGGAACTCTCCGGGACACTGCATCCTGCTTTGGTGTTTTTTTGACAACTGATTATTCATGAGGTGGCGAATTTGGAACTATCTTTCCGGAGAAAAGTCTTTTGTAGTCTCTCGCAAGCTGAGAAGAATGATCTGGATGAACTTCATTCAATGTCAGATTTGATTATTAAGAGAACAGATAAAGATGGAACAATTGTTTTACTGAATCGAACAGACTACTTGACTGAAGCTTATCGCTAGCTGAATGACACCACAACATATTTGGTTTTGGATGAGGACACTACTCTTGCATTGCAGTTATGTGTTCAACAGCTGATGAAACAGGCTCAGGAAGAGGGACTCATTACCAGGAAGGAGTATATTTTCTTAAATGTTACATATCCCAGTGTGACCAAGTTTTATCTTTTGTCAAAAATACATTAGAGTATGTATTGCACCTCAGGGAAGCCAATAGTCTCTACAAGAGGGATGCTTCTGGAGCCCTTATCCACCTATGTTGACTCATTTTTGAGGCCTTTGTTGAAGGACATTCCCTCCTACTTCAGAGACACTACTCATTTCCTGAATGTGCCTGCAGAGATGAATGAATCAGCTGAGAGATCGAATGTGGTTTTAGCCACGCTGGATGTGGCTGCATTGTACATCAGTATTCCCAAGAAGTGGTATTATTGGTGGTTAAGGATTCCCTGACTAATTGTGGGGACCTAAGTGAGAACCATATACATCCATTATGGCTCTGGCAGAAATGGCACTCAAATGTAATTATTTTATCTTTGGTGATAAAATGTACCAACAGATCTCTGGGGTAGCTATGGGCGCTACATTTGCCTCCTCAATAGCTAATTTATTCATGGGGGCATTTGAATTAAAGTGGCTTTCAGGTTCCCCTTTTTCTTCCCATATTGGAATGTGGCATCGGTATATTGACGACATTTTCCTATTATGGGAAGGTTCAATAGAGCTGTTGGTTCAGTTTCATCAGTGGCTTAATTATTTAGATTGTAATATACAGTTTTCTTTGAGTTATGATGATAAGGAGATTGCTTTTCTTGATGTATGGGTGTCCAAGCTGGTTAAGGGTTGGGGTATGACTATATATAGGAAGAGCACAGACGAGAACACATATTTGCACTTTTCAAGCGCCCATCCTTTGAGACTTTGTGAAGGTCTGCCTTTTTCCCAGTTCAATAAAATTTGTTGCAACTGTTCTACATTGACTGATTTTCAGTCTCACTCCCAATGTTTAAAGTCTGAATTTTTGGCAAGGGCGTATCCATCCAAAGTGACTGACCGGGCTTATAAGTGTACTAAGCAGAATGATAGGGATGGGCTTCTCCAACCTCGGACCCGGGACTCTAGGAGGGTAGGTAATTATTTTATACATTTTATCACCCAATATTCTCCACTTAGTCACCGGTTGCAACAGACTGTGCACAAATATTTTGCAGTTCTGCAAGTAGCACCCGAGTCTAGAAATCGTAATTTAAAGGAGATACTGTGTCCGGCCAGCTTGAGAACAATAAGGATGTTTCCAGAGACAGCATTGGGACACCATCAATGTGGTGCCTGTGCGATTTGTGATGTGTCATTGGAACTCGGTTAAGTTCAGATATGATAGATGAGAGTATTAGCTGTGATGTCAGACTCATGTGCATCCAGATATGTTGTGTATGTAATACAATGTCCATGTGGACTGTTTTATATAGGGAAAACCATTCGGTCATTTAAGTTGAGAATGGGGGAACATAAGAACAGATTACAATGTGCACGAAGGGAGGCAGCAATAATACAACACTGCTTGGTGCAGAGTCATGTTTTCACAACCTGCATTGTTTCTGTATTGATCAGTTAACACAGGTCTGGATAAGAAATGCTGTTGTTGCGATGCGAGCAAAAGTGGATATTCCATCTGAAAACAGTGTCCTCGGGTGGTATGAATGCACAAATTGATTGGAGTGTTTCTTCTTGAAAGGGTGGGAGGGTGGCTATTTGTCTCATTTATTTATTTGTCTGATTCATCTAGTGCTTTGCTGGGTAGTTTGAATTTGGTATTGTCATTAGGATTGACAGGATGGATAATTTGAGCTGTTTGTTTTGGAAGGCTGATCTTTAGCCGCAGGGGTCGATGTGGTTTTATTGAGGTTTAGGTATGGCGCATGTGCTACTGTGGGTGTGGAGGTAATTAATTGTTAAATGATTAGGTACTGTAATTGATGTAACTGGCTACATAGCTATGTGCCTGCGTGGCGTTTTTTGTTAAAGAGAAGCTTCCAATGCCGGCAGCATGGTGCTGAGTGAGATGCTACAGACAATCGGTATGTTTGGCAGCATTTTTGTATAATGATTTTGAGGGGAGATATCCATTTGAGTTGGGGTTGTTTGAATTACAGTCAAACCTCGGTTTTCATGAATAATCCGTTCGAAAAAGTCTGACTAAAACCGAAACGTATGAAAACTGAAGCAGTATTTCCCATAAGAAATAATGTAAATCCAATTAATCCGTTCCAGACACCCAAAAATATTCACAAAAAATACATTTTATAGAGAATAACTATATTTTTACATACAGAAAACAATGAGAAATAAATATAAATGACTAATGAAATGGATAAATGAACTTTTAACATCACTGAAAGCAAGCTAAGTACAGTACTGTACAGTACAGTATGTTAACATCTGGCCTTAGCCACCCCTGACAAGCTGCTGTGCCCAGCTCTCTTCGGAATCACATTGAATTCAGTCCATTAAAATACCTTTACATTATCTGCTCAATGCTTCAGAATGGCAGAAAATCTTAATGATATAGCTTCAGACGTACCCTGCAAGAGAAAGAACTGCCTCCCACATTCATGCAACATCTCCTGCTTACGTTGACAGCTTTTCTTCCCTGCTACCGGGACAAAATCTCAGTCAAAAGACGTTGAAAACCGAAGCAATGCATGAAAACCGGGACAAAATCTCAGTCAGAAAAGACGTTGAAAACCGAAGCGTATGAAAACCGGGGCAAATGAAAACCGAGGTTTGACTGTATATGGTTGGGAGACATGATAGGAGAAGAGTCTCGAGGTGAGTGTGGCTGTCAACCTGTCGGGCTTTACCGCAGCTGCTCTGGTGGGGATCTGTATGGTTTGGGTTGAGCTTGTGACACTGTCAGTGTCAGATTTTGTATAAGATATAATAGACCGGTGTGCTAAAGTTCTAGTTAGCTGGTTGCATTGGGTATACTGATGGGGATTGCACATTTTTTAGTAAGATGAGGGTAATGAGAGTTTGTTAATGTGGATGCATGAGTGGGACTCTCTGGGCTGAAAATATTCTTGCTGCTGCCTCTTTGTATGAGTATTTGTGGTGGAAGTGGAATATGTGGACATTTGCCTTGAATTGATTTTGTTAACTTCTGTTTTCCCTCACAGCATTTAGTTGTATGTGATATATAGAGCTCCTGTGAAAGCAGCTGGCGAAACGCCTGGCTAGACGTCATGATTGGTGTTGGGGAGTTTAGATGAAGAAGCAAAGGCGTATTGAAGCTAAGTAGTGTCAATCTGTATATCCTTTGTTTGCGAATCTTTCCAGTCTGCATGCTCTGAGGGAATTCAGGTTTTTGAAATTGGAATTGGATTTCTGAATTAATACATAACAAAAAATGAGAATATACATACTGGAAGGAGTTTTTTAGAGTCACTGATGTGATGAGGATGAGCAAAGGCTTGCGTATTATTTACCAAGTGCCTAATACTCTGACCTTGTGAGGAGCTGAGACCCTTTTCTCCTTCTTTCCTCTTTCTCAAGAGAATAAATGATATATAACAGAGAAGAAAATTTTGAGTCTGCAGATTTGGTGGAGTGTGTTTGCATTGATGAATCCCACTGACAGTGGCAACTGCAGCATCAGCATTACACCTGACACACAAGGCCAGGACACAGATTTCATCTGCAGCAGGCCGCAGCCTCTGTAACCACTATCCCCACCCTCACATAATGCTGACATGGAAGCATGGTGGCAGTGGGGGTGGAACAACTCCTTTTTGCTGTGGCAGCATGTATGTGTGCTACCACTGTCGGAGTGGAGTTATACCAGACATCACAGATGTACACCCTAGGCAACAGCCTTGTCAGCCTAGTGGTTCACCCACGTGACACCTCCTTTGCTATTTGGCACCAATAACATAGTACCCTTTATTAATGGGGCCAGGGGTAACTCAAGGCAATCTGCTGCCTGAGGCGAGAAATGAGCTGGTGCCTTCCCCCCCCCCCCCTTGCACCCAAAATTTAGAGGCCTCCTCAGAACTTTAGTCAGGGAGCAGGGGTGTCCCCTAACTCAGAACACTGGTCATGTGGTTGTTCCAAGAAAAGGAGTTAGCAGCACATTCCAAGTTTATATAATTTTAAAAAAACAATGTTGCTATATTTATATGGATCAAAAATTGTAGTAATTATACAGCCTTGGAATCTAATATAAACCGTGCTGACTCTTAACACTGCACACTTATTAAATGCAAATATATATTCTGCAAAAAATGAAGGAGATACAAGGTGATCACAAACACCAAGGAGTAAAAATTAAAAGCAAAAATGCTAATACAGTTTATAACATCAAATTTTATTTTAATGCTGTAAACTGCACGGTGGCTCATGCTTTTTCTTTTTGAACATATATTCTGCATCCAAAGAAACCCCTCTCCCAACAATGGGTGCAGAACAGAACTAGGACATTTCCCCATAGAATGCAACATGCCAAAATTAATTTCTGATACTGGTGTCATCTCATTATCAACCTTCTTGAGTACTGGGCATATTGTAAAGTAATACAAAACTTTACAAAAACCACTCAGGGCCTATAAAGAAAATGAAACATACCATAACAGCATTAACTTACAAAGCTCACACAAGAAGCCTATTCAGAACAGATCGGCACCATTAAGTACTACATTGGGCCTTGGAATATCTATACACTTATTTGGAAAACCGAGCAAGCCAGATTTCTACAGAACAGATCCCTACATAGAAGCCCCATTCTAACAGCACACATTCTGGTGGCTCCTACTCCTCCACTACCTCGCTCCCAGTTGGTGTACCCCAAGGATCTGTCTTGGGTCCGTTCCTTTTCTCTCTATATATCCAGTCCCTTGGTGCGCTTATCTCTTCCCATGGCTTTCAGTACCATCTGTATGCCAATGACTCCCAGATCTACCTCTCTACGCCTGAACTCTCTCCGGCAGTCAAGACCCGGATCTCTGCCTGCCTTTCTGACATTGCTGCCTGGATGTCTCACTGCCGCTTGAAATTGAACATGGCCAAGACTGAACTTCTTATCTTTCCCCCTAAAACCTCCCCTCCTCTTCCTCCTTTCTCAGTCTCAGTGGATAGCTCTGTACTCCTTCCTATTTCCTCGGCCCGCAATCTGGGGGTTGTTTTTGACTCCTCTCTCTCTTTCTCCACACATATCCATCTCATAGCTAAGACCTGCCATTTCTTTCTCTATAACATTACCAAAATCTGCCCTTTCCTTTCTGAACACATTACTAAAATGCTTATCCACTCCTTAATCACCTCCCGTCTTGAATACTGTAACCTACTTCTTGCTGGTCTCCCTTCGAATCATCTCTCTCCCCCCTTCAATCTGTTCAGCACGCCGCTGCACGGCTAATCTTCTGCCAGTCTCGTCATGCCCATATTACTCTTCTTCTCAAGTCACTTCACTGGCTCCCTATCCGTTTCCGTATACAGTTCAAACTTCTCCTGCTGACCTATAAATGCATTCACTCTGCGGCTCCTCAGTACCTTTCTTCTCTCATCTCTCCTTACAACCCCACTCAGGAACTCCGCTCCTCTAGCCAACTGCTTCTATCTGTGTCCTTCTCTTCTACTGCCAACTCCAGACTTCGCTCCTTTCACCTTGCTGCACCTTACGCCTGGAACAAACTACCTGTGTCGGTACGCCATGCACCTTCTCTAACTCTCTTCAAATCCAGGTTGAAATTTCACCTCTTCGCTGCTGCTTTTGGATCCTGACTCACCTGATTTCCTTTTTCTTTCCCCTTGTTTTACCCCTGCTTACACCTTCTCTGTCTTGACTTAACTAGATTGTAAGCTCTGATGAGCAGGGATTGTCTCTTTTACATGTCTGTGCAGCGCTGTGTACAACTGGTAGCGCTATACAAATACTCAGTAGTAGTAGTAGTATATTGCATCAGTCATACACGCAAAACACCCTTATCAAGTATTGAATAAGTAACCACAAATCAAAAATAGAAATACAGACAAAAATTCAGCTGAAATCCCAAAACGTCAGACTATGCATGTAGTACAATACCAGAGAAATAGAAAGAGATGTAGATGCCCCTGTACTGTGCCAAATATAAAGACAGAACATGTAGGGACCAGTTTTCAAAAAGTCTCATATTTAACGGGCTGCCAGTGACCACAGCACTACCCACATTATCTGGATATTCATCAACAGTTTCTGGATGGTGATTGCCATTGAATATTTGGGCTGAGCGCCACTATCCGGATAAGTGCTGACTGAAAATCGCCACTTATCCTGGTAACCACGTAGGTCTGCTGTGCATGTGGCCTACATTATTTGGATAACTGCCAACTATCTAGATGAGTTGGCATTTATCAGAATGGCAGTGGTACCACCCTCATTCTATCTACAGTCTGCCCCTGCACAGGGAAGGTGCAAGAATAGGTGAGTCCTCAATCCTGATGACCCCCGTCTCCCTTCCCACACCCTCTCCGGTCAAGCGAGCGTCAACTCCAAAGTAGTGTTAGAGGCTTTGTGTAAGCACTACATTGCTCATTTAATGACATTGCCACCACTCCAGGTCCTGGAGAGGAGTGGCTATGGGCCACCCTGGAAACAATGATGTTCTAGGAAACCACCTAGTTTGCATAATGGCCAGTGGCAGCCCTGCCCCTGCACTAACCAGATATTGCAGGAGAGGTCTGTGGAAATACTGAATGGCACTATCTGGATAGTACTGCTGATTATTATGGTCAGCACCCTTATATGGACCAGCTTCCTGTTGGCCATCCAGCTAAGGGTTCTGAACATCGTGCCCCTAAGTTACAAATATTGACATATTCCAATCACTAAATTGAAAATAAAGTTCCTTTTTCTACTTTTTTGTTGTCTAGCCATTTTATTCTCAAATCATGTTGATCTCAGTCTCTGGTTTGGCTTTCTTTTGTCCTTAACTCACTTTTTAGGAACTCCAGTCCACTTCTCTTCCATCCTATCTTCTTCACTTCCTTCCATGTATAGTATTGATCTTTTCCTTTCAGAGTTCTTTCATTTATTATTCTATCAACTCAGATTCCTTCTTACCTTCCAGCCCTCAATTTCCCTCTTTTTACTGCTTCTAGCAACCACTTTTTAACTCTTAACAAAGCCCTTCCATTTCCCCAACTCTCTCCTTTCCCAGCCTCTTATTTCCCAGCCTTTAACTAACTATCCCCCTTCTCTCTGCCCCATCCCCATATTCAGCATCTATCCCCGTCTCTACTCCCCTATTGAGGTTGACCTCATCCAGTATCTGCCGCTTCTTTCTCCCCTCACCCAGTGCCTTATCCCCATTTTTGAATCCCATCCCCCCATGTCCAGCATTGCTTTTCTCTTTCTCTATCCCCTCAACCCATGTTCAACATCTTCCCTCTCTTTTGCCCTGTCCTCCCTCCTGTCCAGCAACTTGCATTTTTCACTCCTTATCTCTCCATATCCAACATTTTCTCTATTTCTCTTCCCATATACCCCCTAAGTCCAGCATCACTCCCCTCTACCTCCTCCTTTATCATCCCTCTCTTACTCTCATGTTGTTTTTCCCTTCTCTCTTTCCCTCTCCCTATCCCCTTGTATCCAGCATCACTGCTATGTGGATAATCTCCTCCCCTCCCTGTCCAGTATTTCCCCTTTCTCTCTATATCCCCCCCCCCCCTCCAATGTCCAGCATGTCCTCTCTGTCTTCCTTTGTTCACTACCCCTTTGTCCCACTGAGCCCCCCCCCCCCCCAAGTCAAGCATCTTTCATCTCTCTCTTTCCCACCCCCTCATTCAGCATCTATTATCTTTAGTACCCCCTCAGCACCGCTTTGTATCTCTTCCCCCCCCCCCCCCAAAAAAAAATCCTCTGGTGACTCAGTATCTTTTGTTTTACTGTCCCGCTTTGTCAACTGTGCCAATGCCGCTTCTCCCAAAAAAACGGTAATAAAATCTACAATAAATGTGGGACCTTTGAGACATGCGCACTTCCAAGGCCTTGCTGTTCCCAACACATTACACGTCAGAGGGGGCGTGACTGGCAAGGCCTTTGAAGCGCGCATGTCTCAAAGGTTTGGCATTTATTGTGGATTTTATTGCTGCTGCTGCTGCCAAGTTTAGGAGAAGCGGCAGTGGCACACATGACAGTGCAGGCGGGGAACAAAAGATGCTGAGCAGTGAATTTACTGCTCATTTCATTGTCACTGCTACTTCTGTCCTCAGGAAGTGGCAGCGGGAGAGGCAACGGCAATGGTGGCAGCCGGGGGAAGAAGGAAAGGCCGGGGAAGGTGACATTATTTAAGCAGGAGTGAGGCGGTCACAGCTGAATATTTTGGGGAAACTTCTTGCCACCCCCAAGAATTTGCCACCTGAGTTGATCACCTCACCCTGACTAATGATAGAACTGCCCCTCAATGGGGCACCATGCTGTTGCTGCCAATGGAGCACTATTATCAGTAATTTGAGAACTACTGTAGGTGGAACACATTGCATACATTAAAATGGCTCTCTCCCCTCAGTAATAGCCTTTACTACGATCTTTCAGATGGTGTTAGGGTTCCCAGCGTCTGGAGCTCTAATGCATGGTAACAGATACCGGCGTTAAAGGAGCACATCCTATCCCCACCCACTCTCTGCCCCATTAACGCCCACTCTTCATCTTTTTTTACCTTAATGCTAGGGGACCAGTTTCTGCACATTAACCCAGCGTAATCGGCACTTTCTGCAGCATTAACCATTCATGGGTGCTGATAAAGCCTGCTAATCGCACCTTTGCGCCTTCAACGCTCCTTAGTAAACACGCCCCCATGTCTCATTATATAAAAGGGTATCTTTTAAAGAAATCCTTGTTTATGGAAAGCTTGACTATCCTTTCAGACTAAAATGTGGTATAATCTCATCTGAAATAAAATTGTTATAGTCTGTTGTTGGTGTCTTTAGTAAAATAAAGAATACATAGGCAAAATTTCAAACCAGAAGCTATTTAAATCCTACATTAGTCAACTATAGTGCTTAAATGTAATCTGGATAGTCAGCGGCAGTAGCTGAATAGTGGCTACTGTTGAATATCTGGATTGAACTGCTACTATCTGGATAAATGACAACGATGTCGGGATTGTGGAAATTATCAGCTAGCACTTGCCGGATAGCGAGCAAGACCTGCTTTTCATGTGACCTAAGTTATCAGGTTAAATGCCGGTTAAAAATCGCCAGTATCTGAATAAAGTCAGCACTTATGTGGATAGCTGCCGTACTGCCCCAGTACCACCCATGGAGGCCTCTGCATTAACCAGATGGTGCCGCTGATGAAGTTTTTCTCAGTGCCCTTATCTGGATAGCCTTCATATGCTTTGACTATCAGGCCCACAGTTATGAGAGTAATGACAGTAAATTATAAAGGGGTATATAATTTCCTAAGAGCACACACATTGCACTATTTTTATTTATTCATTAATATCTCACTATCTGTGGAGGAATAGCCTAGTGGTTAAAGCAGCAGCCTGATGACCATTGGCTCTCCTTACGGCATTGAGCAAATCACTTTACCCTCCATTGCCTTGGAAGAAAGGCTTCGGAATCTACTTATGGTCATACCTTGCCAAGAAAGCTGAGGGGGCTGCTCGGTCACCAGGAGTCAGCATTGATTCAATGGCATGCATTGACTGATCCCACCTACCTGGCAAGTTATAACCAAAAGCCATAATATCTCACAGCTAGAGGCATGATTACTAAGCTGTGGTAAGTGTTTGTACCTACTGTATGGCAGGTACAAAAATGACCAACCAGTAAGTAAAAACCCTGTTTAGTAAATGCATTTAATGCACAGGACAGACACTTACCACATGGGCCCAGGTTCCCTGTCCCAGTAATAGCATGGAGGCACCCGTGCTACCTATAGTGGGCCTGGAGAAAAAATACAGAGAAAGGACAAGTAGCTGTAGCCATAATGCCCCCTCCCCCAGCTGACTCCCCCCCCCCCCAGACAGCATCCCAAAATAGTCTCCTTCCCCCAAGATGTCCTCAACCTTCCCTCCTTCTAGGCACCCACCCCCTATACTGCAAGATCAGTTCCATTTTGCAGGCTGGAGCAGAGGGTAACTGCCCCTGCCCCCTGCCTCATTCACCACTTGGACCACCAAGGAGGGGGATGGGCATTTTGGAGATGTTGCCTGGGGGAGGGGAGCTTGATTGTTGAAGTTGCTTGAGTTCTGAGGGGGAAGAGGGTGCAGACCTGGCACAGCCATAGATGTTTTATATGGGCATCAGCATGGCTACCAGGCTGCCAATGGTGTGGCTGCACCTAACATCACCTCTTGACAGTACTGACAGTCATGACAGTACTCAGCAATATCCTACATGCTATCACTGACTGACAGGCCCACTCCCTGACCCGATCCTGCCCATGGACCTCAGAATGGTTCACTAAGTAGATAGCATGGAAATAACCCTGTGCTGTCTGTTTAGCACACATGCTATTTAGTATGGACACATGCTGGATAGCCTGAGCCCATGCTAACAGCTATTTCAATGTATTTATTGTAAATCTATTTGTATGTTTAGACTCTAAAGAAAGGTGGCTTGCATCCTGTAGTTTTATGGAGTTTTATTGGGTCTTTCAGCTTTCAGCTTTTAAGGAAAGAACTGTACAGGAGACTGAATTAAAATTAATACATAATCTAAGTGTAAACTGACCTGAAAATATTCCTCTAGGAACCAGTGTGGTGCATACGCTAGCCAAGGAACAGATTTGTCTGAGAAAAGAAATGTGGTTGAAAGATTTGAAATGTTTGACAGATTAATTTAAAGAACAAAGTGCATCAAGCCTTTTTGACATAATGATATTTTTGATAAAGTGTTTCTTGAAAACATTTTGTTTACTTGTTTTCCAGCCTTACTGGTAATGTATTTTGTCTGGCCTAGAAATGATTTAAATTCTGTAGACAAAAAGCATTTTGCTGTAAAATTAATACCTTTTGATTGAAAGAATTAATTTTTCCAAGATCTCTGAAATGCATACTCTTTTTTTTTTTTGTGCCATCAAGTCAGTGTTGACTCATAGCAACCCAGCCACCTCTGGGTTTTCTTTGCCATATATCACTGGAAGAAGATTGCCAGCCTTTTCTTCCAAGGCAGTAGAGGGTAAAGTGACTTGCCCAAGGTCACAAGGAGTGCCAGTGGGAATTGAACCCTTGGTTTTCTAGGTACTAAGCAGTTGCTCTAACCACTAGGCTACTCCTCCACTCCTGCAATGTATACTATAGAGAGGAAAATCCAAGAGCATAAAGTTTGATTTTCAACTGGGCAGTGCTATGTGCCACATCGGCGCATATCCCGCCCCCCCTTCCACCTAACCCGGGTGTTCAATGTCGGGGTCATATGTGGCCCTGGCATTGAAAATCTGGGTCTTGCCGCACAACCCGGACATTGCAGGAGCTAGCCGGGTAGCATCGACTTTCAGTGCTACCCGCTTAGGACCTGCACCTGAAAAATAGGTGAGGAAAAACCTGCTCCACCCCAGAATGCCTCTAACATGCCCTGATGCTGTCCTCTTAGGGACAGATCCGTTAGGGAGATATCCAGGATTTTCGAAGGGGGCTGCCCATGTAGGTGCCTTTCAAAAATCCCGGATAAGGCATTTACACGGGTAACTAGGGCAATTACCCATGTAAATGCCTTCAAAGATTGGGCCCCTTAATTTTTAGTGGCATAGTGACACATAATTTTATACAAGTTCATCTTTGAAGTTTTCCAGTCATGCCACGACATAATAAGTGGAACCGACGTTTTAGATATCATGCTATGACTTTCTTTAGGGTCAAGTGGTTATGCAGTGGATGTCTGCTCTTCTACTGTACATATAGTGGTTCTCATCCTGGATTGGTGGGATTGAGATGGAGAATGTTAATTTTGGCAGGAATGTCCATTGGAGAAAGGTGGGAGGCTTCTCTTTTCCCACAGACTGGAAATTTCTCTGATGAGTTTTAAAATGTTCTCCCCGAAAATCTGTGTTAAAATGTTCTCTTATGCTTCAGTGGCTAGTATGATGATTTTTTCAGTTTTCTGGGTCATGCCACATTTTAATAAGTGGAACCAACCTGTCCGCCACCATGCTATGGCTTTCTTCAGGGTGAAGTAGTTGGGAAAGACAGGCGGCTTTCTTGCCAAAATTTAAATTTTCCACCTCAATCCCACCCTAATAACATAGAATTTACCTCATTTCTTTCAGTTAATCTTATTCCCCACATTATTCTTTGCTATATGGTGTACCTGAGGGTTCACTCCTTTTGTCAGTTCTATTTAATATTTTCATCAACCCCTTGGCTGCCCTGATTCAGATCAGGGTATATCTGTATACATTTACACTGATGATATTCAAGTGGAACACAAATCCATAACATGCATATCCAGCCTGCGGACACGTCTAAATCAAAAATGGGTCCCCTTTGAACCTAATTCCTCATCTGCAGATGTGAAAATGCCCGCAGGTCCGGAATCAGGGAGATAGACATGTTCAGCCTGGCATAGGTGCTCCTTGTGGTCTTGGGCAAGCCACTTAACCCTCCATAGCCCATGTTCCCTGTAAAATAGCTATCTCCAAGTTATAATGCCCTGTTCAATGTAATTTCAGTTTGTTCAATGTAAATCGCACTGATGCAGAATAGCGCGGTATATAAGAGAATGTAAATAAATAAATAAATATGCAAGAGCTATTTAGTCAGCCAATGCCTCAGAAGCCAGTAAACGTTTTGGACATCCCACGCCCACCTTATTCTAAAAAGTTACATGTTTTGGATCCTGCCCGTCCCCATGATGTAGCCGCAGATGCCATGCCCCTCGGGAAAAATGTGCATCTCCTAAGCTGCTCATCACAGACAGTAGTTTGCTAATGCACATTAGACATAAATACCAATGAGAAATGACAGCTACTGCTGCAACCTAGACCATATACCAGTCCCCCTCATGCCCCGAAAAGTACTAGCTAAGCCCAGTGCACCCCAGTATGGTATACAAGAATGTAAACCCCTGTAACCTGTTTTTCTGTCAATAGATCCTGTAAATAGTTCAGACTCAGCTTCCACAATACCTTTGTATAGGTGCTTAGCTGACATATAAATAGTTCTTTGTATCGTAGTTTTGATATGTTCTCTTTAACCGAGTATGGAGTTTTGGTTCAATGTAAACCACGCTTGATCGATGGAAGGGACAGGACGTAAAAAACATTTAAATTAATAAAATAAAATAAACATGAATGTCAGGATATACCTTGCATCAAATGGTACGTGACATTAGGAACCAGCCCCAGTGATTCCTGCCCTGGTCATCTCTACAAACAAGCCTTAAACTGCAAGGGATGGACCCTCATCAAGTGCACAAAACCCCAAACTAATTTTGCAGTTCCCCAAAGGATGCATAATATTGCAGAGCAACAAATGCATGCTCTTTTGTGCCTATGGTCTATAAGTGCAATCATTCTGCTGCTCCGCATTACCATTCCCCTCTTACCTCTCACTACACCCTTCCCCGAGAACTCCACTCTTCTGTCAGATTGCTTCTATCTGTGCCATTCTCTTTTACTGCCAAATCCAGATGTTTGTCCCTTTGCCTTGCTGCTCTTTATACCTGGAACAAAGTACCTGAGTCTGTACATCAGGCTTCATCTCTGTCCCCTCTCAAATCCAGGCTGGGCGCTCACCTCATCATTGCCGCTGTTGGATCTGATCTGCCTAAGCTCCCTTGTACTTCCTGACCATTCCCCTTGGATATATCCTGTCCACAGCTGCTTTGTTGCCTTAGACTAGATTGTAAGCTCCTCTGAGAAGGGACCATATTTTATGTTTGTCTGTGCAGTGCTGCGTACACCATGTAGCACTATACAATGATCAGTAGTAGTAGTTATAGTAGGGCCTTCTGGTTATGGCATCAGAGGTCCACCTGTCTTTGTACTGACATTCCTCACATCAGCTACACCTGTCCCATCGTGATGTATGTCGGTCTGTATACATCCGCTATCTGTAGGGCAACCCTGTCTGCCTTCCCACAGTCAGCTTTGTGCACTGCTCCCCTGGTCTGGCTTGTGTGGGCATGGGAGGAGAGATCCCTGTGCCATCACATCAAGTAGCCAGACTCTAGATATATTACCACTCTCACATCTCTCATCGATCCTAACCTGGGTGGGTTGCTGCCCACATGGGAGAATCCGAGGAATGTTGTACTACATCAGTCTTGTCTCCCAGTTCCTAGCACAATGGATGTATGACTGCCCTATCACACTGCCAACAATATCTGATCTTGTTAGAGTACCCAATGTAAAATAACCCAGAAGGAATCAGCATAGGTTCCCTATGGTCAAATATCAAACATATCCCTGCCAATAATAAGGGACCCTGAAATAAGGGCATTCAGCAGTGCAAACAGCACTAATACATGCTCAACTGCAATACCATTGCTCCCATAAAATTTGCATTATGGACGTGCATTAGTGATATTTTCACTGTTGAGTGCCCTTATTCTGGGGGTCCCTTATTATTGACGGGGATATGTTCTCTGAGCTTGACTGTTCAATCACACTGGCACCTGGTGATGCTGCGGTCATCCATATGGTCCAGGTACTGGCCAGATTTTCATGTCCTCCCTGAATTGCAGATGAGCACACCAGATCCCCCCATGCACCCCTCAAACCACACAAACACACACATACTCTCCCTTTCTGTCACAATAACATGATTTTGCCAAAAAGATGCCCTGAACCTATACATAACATCTATGACATAACATAATCGCATGGGGTACCAGGACAAAAAATATGATCTCCGTTTCTCACCCAAAAAAGAATCCTTTTCCTGCTCACAGCCATACTATCCCTGTTTCAGCAGTCCCATTTTTCAGGACATGGGAATTGTTAGGGTCCCATAGATTAGCTTCTTTAGTACAAACAGCACATTAGTACATAACATGAAAAACACTATTGCTCTTCTTAATATTATGTAAGGGTGTTTATTAATGTGTCTAGATCAGTGGTTCTCAACCTTTTTTGTACCGTGACCCCTTTTACCATTGGTCAACTTGTGGTGACCCCCAATGATAAAATCAAATGTGTCTTTCTTCCTTTATCGTTAACGCATTGTCGCTGTGATCATTTGTTGAATTATTAATATATTATAGGCCTTTGCAATATGTTTTTATTTATAAAATTTACTTATTTAAACCACAATAACAAGTAACAATATTTGATTTCAAAATTATGATGATTTTGTAGTCAAATCACTAATATGAAATAAAATTATTTTTTCTTCCTTTGTTGTCTGACCAATTTATTCTCTGATCATGCTGGTCCCGATCAGAGGCTTCTGCTTTCCTGTCTTCTCTTAGCTCTTTTTCTGTGGTCTATGGTCCATCTGCCATTTCTTATCTCTTCTTTCGTTTTCTTCACTTCTTTCCATCAGCCTATTTCCAGTCCCAGTAACCCTCCCCAGTATCAGCCCCTTTCCAGTCCTCACTCCCAGTACCTTCCAATGTCAACTTGCATTCCCATGACTGCCACTGGTGTCCATTCCCTTCCAGTCCCCCTCCTTCCCCACTGATCAGTCCCTTCTAGTACAAATACCATGGCAGCCCCTCTCAGATCCCCTCCCTTCCAGTTCCATTCTCCCATCCCCTCATATCAGCCCATTTGTAGCCTTAGCCCCCAGTTTTCTTCAAGGGCCAGCAGCTCTATCCTCCCCTCCACACAATCAGCCCATTCCCAGTCGAAGCCCCCAAACAGCTCGTTTCCAGTGCTAGTCCCCCCTCAACCCCATTACCAGTGCAAGCCTCCTCTAATCAGCCAATACCAATCCTACCCCCCCATCAGCTCATTACCAGTCCTAGCCTCCCCTAATCAGCTCATTTCCACTGCTAGTCCCTCTTCAACCCCATTACCAGTGCTAGCCTCCCCTAATCAGCTCATTTCCAGTGCTAGTCACTCCTCAACCCCATTACCACTGCTAGGCTCCCCTAATCAGCCCATTACCAGTCCTACCCTCCCCATCAGCCCATTACCAGTTCTAGCCTCCCATAGTTGTGGTAAACAACTTCCTTTGGAGGCGGGACAATGCTGCACGGAGCCCATCGAGAGACCAAAAGGCTCCGCAACGGCTTCACTCACAGCAGGCACAGCCGCGGTTCCCTAAGAGGCAGGGAGCTGCGGCTGCAGAAGATTGGAGTCTGTCAGTTTGCTGCTGCCAAGAAGTGGATTCGGCAGCAACTTGTGCGGGGTTTTTCTGTTTTTTTTAACAGCGGAGTGAGGCGACCCCCGCTGAATCCTGTGGCGACCCCCATGGGGGTCGCGACCCACATGTTGAAAACCGCTGGTCTAGATCTTACAACATTCCCTCACCTCTGTTCCCTGTACCTTAAAAATGCATCTTGTGTTTTTCCAGACTGCATCACACCAGTTCAAAACATACTTGTCACAACCATTCTTCAATATGGGTTGCATCACAGAGAAGAGCAGAATTTTTTCTAAGTCCTGGCCTTATATCACGTTTCAGCAGGAATAACGTGGATGTTCCTGGGAAGCACTTAATACGTCCACGGGCCTTTCCTGAATATGCTTTATATGTCTCCATGGCTGATCACACCCCTGTTCTTCCCCTTCTGGACACATTCTGAGATCCCCGTGCTAGCACCCTGCTAGTGGACGTGCATGTAAGCAGTGTTTCAGAATATGATCTAGGGATGTTTTCGGCACATAAACATCCCCGTCGCACATACAAACCCCTTATTTGTGTTCTGGAATAACCTCCTTAGTGGCTTACATAGACCCACAAGACTCCAACTTAACATACTGAAAGGTTCTTTTACTAATGGGCGCTAGCTGACAGCTCGTGTTCTGGTGTGCTGAAGGTACACTGGGACAGACATTGCCAGCTAGTGTGGTACCATGACAGCACGGGACAATTCCTGTCCTACTATGCAATCCACATTAGGGTCATGAGTGGATGGGTTAGGGGAGGAGAGTAGGCGTGGAGAGCTCAGCACAGTTAGTGCTAGAATCATATCTTGCACTAACTGCATTAGCGTGGGTTCACCTAACATCATCTCAATAGAGTTAAGTACACCCACTCTAATGCAATCATGTTAGGGGAAAGTGTTGCACATTAACTGCTGGGGAAATGCTTTACACACCCCCGACAGTTGGTGGTGTTGCACCTAATGCGCCATAGTTTTTATGCTTTTGACACATAAGGCACAATACCCTAATGCCCATTAGTAAAAGGGCCCCTTACACTCATTCCTGGAAGTCATTAACAAATGGCTCACCAACAATGGCCATAAGCCCAAGCTTCAAAATTCAATACTATCTGGATCTCAGGCCGTAGCTTCAAGATCATAACATTCCAATAACCTTGTCTGAGGCTTTAAAAATCCTAGACTGCCTTTTTGATTCTCCAGTCTATAGATAAGAACATAAGATCTGCTATACTTGTTCAGACCAAGGTTCCATCAAGCCCACCATCCTGTTTCTAACAGTAGCCATTCCAGGTCTCAAGTACCTGCTGTGTTCCCAAAGGTACACTTTCCATGCTGCTTGTCCCAGGGGTAAGCAGTGGATTTCCCCAGTCTTCTTTAATAATGGTTCATGGATGTTTCCTCCAAGAACTCATCCAAACTTGTTTTGAACCCATCTACACTAACAGCTTTTACTGCATACTTCAGTAATGAATTCCAGAGTTTGATCACACGTTGAGTGAAAAAATATTTTCTCCGATTAGTCTTAAATGTGCCACATTGTAGCTTCATTGCATATCCTCTAGTCTTTCTATTTTTTGAAGGAGTAAATAACCGATGTACATTTACCCGTTCCACCCCATTCATTATTTTATAGGCCTCTATTATATCTTCCCTCAGCTATCTCTTTTCCAAGTTGAACAGCACTAAACTTTTAAACCTTTCCTCTATCCCCTTTACCAATTTGGTCGTTCTTGTCTGCACTGTTTCCAGTTCTGTTATATCCTTTTTATGAGATGGTGACCAGAATTGCACACAATATTCAAGGTACAGTCAGACCATGGAGCGATACAGAGGCATTATAATACCCTTTATTTTATTCTTTATTCCTTTCCTTATGATTCCTAGCATTCTATTTGCTTTCTTGGCTGCCACTGCACACCGGGCAGAGGGTTTCAACGTACTATCCATGATGACGCCCAAATCGTTTTCCTGAGGGGTGATTCCTAATGTGGAACCTTGCATTGTGTAACTGTAGTTTGGCTTATTCTTCCCTAAGTACATAATTTTACATTTGTCCTCATTAAATTTCATCTGCCATTTATTTGGGTGCCCAGTCTCCCAATTTTTCAAGGTCCTCTTGCAATTTTCAACAGTGATCAAAATCTTATAGCTTGCTTTACGTAGAATCCACTCCATAAAGAATTTTCATAATCAAGAAGCCTGACACACCTTTATTCATGCTTTTGTCATTTCCAGACTAGATTATTGTAATATACTATATGATGGGGTCTCAAACTTCGATATGACCAAGTTACAAAGAGTGCACAATACAGCCTTTCCTCTACTTGAAACTAACTTTATATTTTGCTATCCTAAAAATTATGGGAAGGATATTCAAAGGCATTTATGCAGTTTTCAGACCTGCAAACCGTGTAAATGACCCTCAGCTGAATGACTGTCCTAACCTTCGTGGGTTTTGCAATCCATCCAGTGACTGAATATTGCCAATGGCCGGGTTGCAAAATTGCAATATGGGCAACTCAGATATTCAATGCTGGGAACCAGATGTGCCTCAGCATAGAATATCCAGGCCAAAGTTAAAGTGGTGACAGCCAGTCACTTTAACTGTGCTGGCTGCCACCTCAGAAATTACCCCTCCTCCCTATATTTCTATTCAATTTTGCTGTAAATCGCTTTACTATAACAAGAAAAGGCGGTATGCCAAAACTTATAATAAACTATAAGCTGTTTTATAAAGATGGGTAGGAGCCTATTTGTCTTAATATAAAGGTGTAAAAGCAGATTGAACTTAGTGCCCCATTACGAAATTATCCTTAGAAACATTTATTCTATAAAATATACACTACAAATACAAAACAAAAACAGAACGTCGTAACATAGTAAAATAAAACCAGAAAAACAACAATAAAACTGCAGCAGTTCTGTTTAAATTCACAAGCGGGGAAAGTATTCGGAGCATGGCTCATGGAATTCTTTCCAACCCCTTGGCATGTGTGTGTGTGGGTGTGTGCTAAGGAACTTAAGGGAGATAGTTTTTGTAGGTGGGAGCAGTCTGCAGGGCCATGAGACAGTTGTAGAGGGTGAAAGATTATTTAGAGCAATTTTAAGGATGGTGGGGCGATGGTGAGGGGATAATTTTTGAAGGGACAGTTTTTGGACTACTGGGGCAATTGCAGACAATAGGTTTAAGGATGGAGCAGCTTTTGGGGTGATGGGGTAATTACAGGGTCATTTTTAGATTGGAGACAGATTACAGAGTGGACAGAGTAGGGCATTTGTGGGGGTAGTTTTTGAGGATGGGGCAATTTGCAGGATAGTGGGGCAGTTGTAGGTGTAGTTTATGGGATGGATGCAGTTTGCAGGTTTTAATGCTATTTTCGGAGGTGGAGCTGGGGCAGTTTGCAGAGTAGTGTGGCAGGAGCAGGGGCAGCTATTAGGGTTAGTGGCAGTTTGTGGGGTAGCGGGAGAGTGGCAGGAGTAAATCTTACAAAGTTATTACTAATCTACAAACCCCTGGCACTCAGAACAGCTTAAACCTTTTTGAATGCTCTTGATATAGTTTACTCGCCTAAAAGTAAGTGTTTTCAGTTTGCTTTTAAATGAAAGAGGTGTGAGCCAGTGAATGATATTCAGGATTTATAGGTGCGTACTTGTGTGACAGGGTCGTGAGACGCTGTGGACAAACTATTCTTTTATCCCAGAACTGAGGCTCTTTTACCACATTATTCAATTAAGGTTTTGTAATAAGTCAACGGTGGGTCTTAAATGGATACATCGCTGCCCTAGCTCCCATGGGAGAAATTCTTTTGGATTACACAATGGCTTTCTTTTGTGTTTAGGAGTAAATTTTCAGCATGGGACATTTTGCAGTGTGGTGGGGCAGTTGTGGGAGGGTAGATTTTGATGGTGGAAGCAGTTTGCAGTATGCAAGGGCAGTTGCAGAAAGCTAATATTTGGGGACTGAGGGCAGTTTTGGGTGGCAAGCTAATTGAGTGGAGGAGTAGCCTAGTGGTTGGGGCAAGGTACTTCAGGTCAGAAGGTCAGGGGTTCAAATCCCACTAGAGAACAGCAACCTTGGGCTGGAAGGACTGGGGTTTCTAGTCCCACAGGTGCCTCTTGTGGTCTTGGGCAAGCCACTTAACCCTCCATAGCCCATGTTCCCTGTAAAATAGTTATCTCCAAATTATAATACCCTGTTCAATGTAATTTCAGTTTGTTCAATGTAAACCGCGCTGATACAGAATAGCACAGTATATAAGAGAATGTAAAAATTGCTTGGGGCAGTTTTTGGGAATTGAACAGCTTGTGGGGTTGTGGGGCAACTGCAGAGGTAGTGGGGTGGTTGCAGTGGGTATTTTCTGGGGATAGGGCATTTTGTGGGGCGATGAACAGTTTCAGGGGGTAATTTTGGAGGATGGGGCAGTTAACAGGATGGCAGTCCAGTTTTGGGGAGTGAAAGCAGTTTTGGAGGATGAGGGCAGTTTGTGGGATTGGTACAGTAGGTAACAGGGAGACGTGATTTGAACGGAGGAATTCCCTATCTCCTTTGTCTCATTATACGTTAAGTTATTATGCTGCACATATCCTCTCTCTTTCTCTACACAGATCCAACAGATGGCTAAAACTTGTCATTTCTTTCTCTATAAATTCGGCAAAATTCCTTTCTGAGCATGCTATCAAAACCCTTATCCAATCCTTCATCACCTCCCACTTACTGTACATTATTGCAACCTGCTCCTCACTGTATTTCTCAGCACATATCCAACAGACAGCTAAAACTTGTCATTTCTTTCTCTTAAACAGCAGCAAAATGCATCTCTTCCTTTCTGAACATGTTATCAAAGCTCTTATCCACTCTCTCATCGCCTCCCCCTTAGATTATTGCAACCTATTCCACACTTGTCTTCAGCTGAACCATTTCTCTCCCCTTCAATCTATTCAAAACTCAGCTGCACAATTAATCTTCCATCAGTGTAGCTACATTCACGTAATCCCTCTTCTCAAATCATTGGCTCCCTATCCTCCATTTCCATATACACGTGCCTTATTGATCTAACAGTACATTCATTCTGCAGTTCCTCATTACCTCTCCTCACTTATCTCCCCCTACACCCTTCTCAGGAAATCTGCTCATTAGGCAAACCACTTTAGGCTGTGCCCTTCTCCACCACTACCTCCAAACTCTATTCCTTCTACCTTGCTATGTCATATGCCTAGAATAGACTTCCTGAGTTAGTATGTCAAGCTTCGTCTCTGGTCCTATTCAAATTCAAGGTAAACGGCCTCCTTTTCAAAGCTGCTTTTGAATCCTGACCCCTGTTCTGTTTCTTATTATCCATATATGTTTTAATCATTTTGCTATAAATGAAATTCACTAGTTCTGCTTTGCTCTGTTCATGTCTCTTGAATAGATTTTAAGCTCTTTTTTAGAAAGCCAGACCAAATGTATTCCACACTTTAAAAAAGGTGGAAGGAAGGCCAAACTACTGCCGGCATGATTTAAAGTAAGACCTGGCGCCTGTTTCAAAGGGAGGTGTGCTCCGGTGCACCCGAGCCTGAGGGCCTTGACAGAGGGCCCTTTGACATTGCCCTTAGGTATGGGCCATAGTATGACCCAGACAGCTATTTCATCTATAATATCTCAACGCCACCTCCGGACTCCATTGTTGGATCCCCAGAGAAAACATGTACAAGAGCACAAGCACACAGCCAGTTTAATAGTTATCAGCATTTAAAGGTCTCTGTTCTGCTTGCTGTTCCAGACTAAAGTTGTTTATTATGTCTTTATTGTTTGCTGAGGATCACTGTCCATCCCATGGAGCTGCTGAGTGTAGGACATTTCTGGAGATAAATTTGTCACACTATTACACGCCCTAACATTCAGTAACTTTTTGATTTAGTGTTCTTTCCCTATGATTTAACTCCCATTCTATTGTCATCTCTTTTCATTATAACCTATGGCCCCTCTTCACTCTACATTTCTTTTTATGCTCCTTCCCAACCTTTTTCCCTCTTTCCACAAACCCTCACCCCTTCCTCTCTATGTCCTCCTGCCTACCATCCCTATTTCCTCCACATTCCTATCCTCCACACTCTCCTCTGCTCTTGAGCTTTACCATCTCCTTCCTCATGTTCTTCCCTCTCCTTCCTCACTTATACACCCTTATTCTCGTTTCCACCATGCTGCCTCCTCTCTCCTTCACTCTCTTCTTCTTTTCCTTTTGTCCTCTGGTGACATCAGTCCCAATTCTGGCCCCCCTTTGTCTTCCTCTCTACACCACACACTCTCATCCACATCCCTCTCCTCTTCCTTTTATCTTGTGCTTTATGGAATGTCCATTCTATTTCCAATAAACTCTCTTTCACCCATGATCTCTTCATCTCTCATGCTTTTCAGCTCCTGGCTCCTACTGAATCCTGGCTCCTACCTGATAACACTGCTTCTGTTGCTGTCCTTTCTCTTTGTGGTTTTGATTTCTCCCAAACCCCTCGTGCCGGTGGTGGTGTCGGCCTTCTACTTTCTTCCTCTTGCCAGTTTCAACCCCTCCTCCTACCTCAGTCCCACCCCCCTCCCCAACACCTTTGAATACCACTCCATTTGTCTTTTCTATCCCCTCCCTCTATGGGTTTCTGTTATCTACAGACTCCCAGACATTTCTTCCTTCCTCAAAGATTTTGACTCCTGGTTCTCTTTATTCTTGAATTCTTCATCCCCTTCCATTATGAGTAAGTTCATCATTGATGAAGAAATTTAAATAGCTGACAACTTTAACCTACTTGGATCAACTATCAATAAAGAAACAACAAGCAGTCAAGAAATCTGACGACACATTGCTCGGCAGAATGGCTATGAAAGATCTACACAAGATTCTGAAGAGTAGAGATGTCTCTCTCCATACAAAGATTCGACTTGTTCCAAGCCATGGAATTTTCAATAACATCATATGGATGTGAAAGTTGGACAGTGAAAAAGATAGACAGGAAGAAAATTGATGCCTTTGAATTATGGTGCTGGCAACGAATACTGTGTATACCATGGACTGCCCGAAGAACAAACCAGTTAGTACTAGAGGAGATGAAACCTAAGCTTTCTTTAGAAGCTCAGATGACAAAACTTCGACTTTCATACTTTGGACATATCATGTGAAGAAAGAGATTGTTAGAGAAAGACATTGTGCTTGGCAAGGTAGAAGTTCAACACAAAAGAGGAAGGCCAGGAATGAGATGGATTGATACAATAACAGCAGCTATGGGTGCCAATCTGTCAACAATGAGCCGCCTGACTGCGGATGGAACATAGTTTAGACAACTTTCCAGAGAGTTGCCATGAGTGGACACCGACTCGATGGCACTTAACAACAACAATAAAACAAGTATATAAAAAAATTAAAATAATGAAATAACAGCTAAACTAAAGAGTCATTACCATCTTTAAATAGCTACATATAAATGAATATAAGCTCAATCCAACATATCACACCGACCTTGGCTGAACTCCATTGGCTACCTATTCACAGCAGAATAAAACACAAGATTCTACTAACTACATTTAAACTAATAAATAACCTAGCGCCATCAGTACTCAATACACTCATCAATGTAGAAATAGATAAAAGATCACAAAGGAGTAGAAACACAAACACTATCGCAGTACCAAAAGATTACACAAAAGCTAGAAAACAAACCAACATGAGAGCCTTCTCTCATTCAGCACCTATCCTCTGGAATAACCTTCCTGACAACATTCGCCTACTATCGGACATAAAGGAATTTAGAAAAAAACTGAAAACCCATTTATTCTCATTACACTACAACAAAGGAGCAGAAACTAGCCAGACTACACAAAGAGACACAGGTTAACTAGCAAATACAACCATTATATAACTACGTGCCTTCAAGATTAAATTAATGTTTACACCTACAAGCGATATATGATAATTGTAAATATCTACTATGTACATATGTTCTAATAGTTTAACGTTCTAATAATTTACTGTTTAAATATTATACTGTTACCTGTACCTAGTTCACCTGTTCTATGTTCTATGTAAAATGACTTGGTATGATACTACCCATACCATATAACATAATGTTCATTGTAAACCGCACTTGATACTTGTGAAAGAGCGGTATAGAAATAATTGTTAAATAAATAAATAAATAAATAAATAAATAAAATTAGAATTACAGAGTGGATGCACACACACACACATATATATCATTTGAATCTTTAAAATGGGAAAAGGGAGAATATGTTGATATCTTACAATATCAAGATGCTTTTTTTAAGTGCTGTCAAATCAATGCTGACTCCTGGCAACCCAGCAGCCCCTAAGTTTTCTTGGCAAGGTATGACTGGAAGTAGATTACCAGGCCTTTTCTTCCAAGACACAGGAGGGTAAAGTGACCTGCCCAAGGACAGAATGAGTACCAGTGGGAATTGAGCTTAGATCTCTTGGGTTGTAGGCTGTTGTTTTAACCTCTAGGCTACTGCTCCACAAGATGCTATTGCTCTCATTTAAAACTCGAAATATTAAAAGTAACATTCTATAACGGGTGTCCTAGTGCAATCTGGATGAACAAGGCAAACTGAACAAAAATACTGGGGACATCTCTGTTACAGTCTGATCATAGAAACATAGACGTTCCCAGTGTGGACTCCTGAACCAGCATTCACATAGGCATTCCGGTTACAAAAATGTGGGTATAGGGATGTCTATCACATGCTAGTTTGCATACTGGGATATGAGCGTGCCTTCTTCTCCATACCCTCCTCCAGATGTTTAGTTGGCAAAATGAGCACTTTTCCGATGCCTATTCATGCCAGGAGCAGGTTTAAATTTTGACATGGCTTGGAGCATGCAGAGCATTTTTGAAATCAGGTGAGGATGTCCAGGTTTTTGGGAGCAAGCTTGGACACACCTACACCATGCTCCCATTCCGACCTTAATGCCCTCACATCAGGGACGTCTTTAAAACCGCTTTCTAAAATGGCTCTTAGGATATCTCTGTGTTTCGATTTCTGTATGTCCATTTTCATACATTCAAAGAAGGAAAAGGCCTTCTAAAATACCCCCTAAATCTAGAATCCCAAATATAAGGGACAAAAGTTAAAAGAAGACTCAATATGAAACTAAATGGATCAGTAAAGTAGAATCAGTAAAGAAGTATCACTAACTATCAGTTATTCTTTGCAGCTATTCTCATGGTGTGGCTGTCTTGTACATTGCTTACATCCCTAAGAAATTCCACAACCTTGTAGAACAGGAAGAAGACTTTTATTTTCTGCAATACCAAATATAACAAACAATGCAGATTAATTGCCAAAGCAAATTGTAGTCTATTGAAGTCTAATATACTGTATCTATGCAGAGTTCCGGCTTGATAAATACTAATTTCTACAAATAATTCAACATTTTTAAGTCATACTATGCCAGCATGATCAATGAAAAATCCTACTTTGAGTCTGAAAGCTTATATATGCTCTATAGTGAATAACAGGCTTTGATGCTGTGGCATTATAGTATAGATTTTATGTAGAAACTGTAATGTTAATTAATTGTGGTCTCGATTTGTAAGTAGTTTTAATTGAAATAGAATTCCTATATTAATTAATTCTGATGTTAATTCGTAATTAGTTTTTAAATTTGGTAAGTGCATTTCATCAGTTGTTTCATTTATGCAATAAAAGTTTAATTGTTTTACTTTATGTGAGTTGGTTGATATAGTATAGTGTATCTGGATTTTCAGAAAGCCTTTGACAAGATCCCTCATGAGAGACTCTTGGCGAAATTAAAAAGTCATGGAATAGGAGAGAGTGTACTACTGTGGATCAGGAACTGCTTAAAAGATAGAAAGTAGAGGGTAGGGCTAAATGGCCAATTTTCCCAATGGAGAAAGGTGAATAGTGGAATAGCCCAGGGATCTATGCTGGGTCCGCTGCTTTTCAACATATTTGTAAATGACCTGAAAAAGGGAATAACGAGTGAGGTAATCAAATCTGTAGATGATACAAAATTATTCAAAGTTGTTAAAACCCATGAGGATTGTGAAAAATTGCAAGAGGACCTTGATAAATTGGAAGATTGGACATCCAAATGGCATGTGAAATTTAATGTGGACAAGTGCAAAGTTAGGCACCTAGGAAAGAACTACCCAAAATATGGTTACATGTTGCAAGGTTCCACATTAGCAACCACCACCCAGAAAAAAGATTTAGGTATCATTGTGGATAACATGTTGAAACCCTCTGCCCTGTGTGCTGTGGTGGCCAAGAAAGAAAATAGAATGCTAGGAATCATAATTACTGAGACATTCATACACTGAGAAATGGATTGTCCTTTGAGTGCAGTACAACACATACTCCAGCTACTGAATATTTGTATTATAAATATGGTTGTACACTTTGTTACTAGTAACACTCCTTTATCGGGACTAAATAGAAAGAGACCATCTTGCAATTAGCAACTGAGTTTAGATAACATATTTAATTGTATTTTTACAGATCAGCTGAGCTTCTGCTACACAGCCATTTCTTAAAGGGTGGATTTATACCACTATTACTCCCAGGTGCTCCCTAATCCCCTAGATCAGTGGTTCTCAACCTTTTTGTACCATGACCCCTTTTACCATTGGTCAACTTGTGATGACCCCCAATGATAAAATCAAATGCGTCTCTCTTCCATTACCGTTAATGCATTGTCGCTGTAATCATTTGTTGAATTCACAGGTACACTACCAAAAAACTGCCTCCAGTTTTGCAACTGATTCCTCAGCTGGGCGACCGGCATAGCGGCCTCGGGTCTCTACCCCTGCCCCCCTCCCCCCCACCAAAATAACTGCGCTCACACGGAATTTGCAACAAAACACCCAGTATTTATTTAACAACATATTTTGGAAGGTACAGTACACAAAACTGTTGGCCACAGCATACTCCTATTACGTAATTATTTACAGAATCCTTTATAAATAACATACAACCATTTATATAGTAGATGACAATGTACGACTTTAAATTACGCTTCAACCCTTCACTAGAGGCACAGCCCACTCTGATTCGGTTCTTGTCGCTCGGCAGGGATCTCTGGAAAACGGCCGTCCCAACCTTTTCCCCACTGCCGGCGTTTCTTACTAGCAGGATATCTTCCCGGGGATGTTTCGCTAACCGGCCCTGTTTCTGGGCTCTGTTTCTCTTGCAGCAGTGTCCCGATCTGCCTCTGCCCAAGTCCCGTCAAAGGCGTGAGCAGGGCTACGTTGGAATCTCTATACTCGTTTCTCCCGCCGTGAAAGCATCGGGAGGCCCTCGGGACACTGTTCCTGCTTCCACTCAGTGTCCCGTTTACGGACACATCCTCTATGTTCCAATCCCCCTTTATCATGTCTGGGCTGTGCGCTCTCTCGAGAGGAGGGGGTCCCTATCTCTCCTGCCAATCCCTCCCGGCGGCGATTCCTCGCTCGCCGGGGGGGTCCCCACCTCGAGATGGGCCCTCTCCTGCAGCTGTGGCCAACAGTTGTTTCTGCCATAGACGCTCCATCGCGTCTTGTATTGCACAGAGGAACACATCCATCCCAATTTCGGATAGGTGTACGCCATCTGCACGATACAAGCCGGGGCACTTCTCCTCTATAAGATCGTGAAGGATGCTATGCCCCCCAATTGTGTCCATAAAACGCGTCATCCATCTGTTCACTTTCTTCCTGGTACGTTCCACTGCCTGATGCGACCATTCGCCCCTCCAAACTCGCCGAGGTACGATGTGTGACCAGACCAATAATGCACCCGGGAAGGTGTCCGCCAATGTTTGCAGGTCCATTTGCATTTTTTTGTTAGTTCCACACTGCGGGTACTCGTCAGGTCATTACCGCCGAGGTGGATGACTATCGCCCAGGGGCGCCCCCCTGCATTTCGCACCCGCAATAGGGACGGTAACAACTGGTCCCACACCATACCTCGGCGGCCTATCCACTTCACTGTCACCTTATCTGTGGGGAGGCCCAAATTGGGGCCTTGTGGTCTGATGGCTGCTCTCCTTTCCGCCCAATGCACGAAGGAATGGCCGCATATCCATGCTTCCCGACCGGGTCTGTCACCTACATACATCATGAAAATACAAATTCGTTGGACACAGTCATCGCACCGTTTGAGGTAACACAGTTTGAAAACAAGTAAAACACGCGTATCACAGCACTACTTTAAACATCACACTCGTGTTCCTATGTTCCTTCTTTTATTTTATTTTATTTTTTTTTTGTTTGTTTTTTTGTTTGTTTTTTTTGTCTCTTGCCTCCTCTAGGCTTGCCCCGTGGCGTCACATTGGGCGCACGTATAGTTTGTACCTATCGGATCGCCATCTACCGATGCCCATTATCTGCTCCTTGGTCATGCCCAGGCTAGCCGCCGTGGAAGCGGCGCCGATCCGGAAGGAATGAGTGCCGTAAAAGCACGGTTTCAAGCCTATTACCTCTATGGCCTGCTTCAGAACCTTGGCAAATTGGAAGCGCGATAGGGGGGCACCGTTCGAGTGCACCAGCCAGTGATCTGACCCTGTCGGCCGAATTTGCTGATAGTCAGCAAAGGTTTTTACTGGACACGATGGGTCCCCTGGTAGCTGGGCTAATCTTATCGTGGTGCCTCTCGCCTCCGTGTCCGTCTTGGATCTCTGGACCCGCAGCGAGAGTATACCATTAATCATGCTGATATCTCGTTCCCTAAGGCCCCCGTCGGCGTTAGCCCTACTTGCCGATGCGACTAACTCGCTTACGCGGAATGCTCCAAAGAAGGCCCATGAAAAGGCGCATCGGAACAGCAGTGTCTCGAAATTATTGAAACATATGCGGCCCACGACTTCTATCAGCTTATGCAGCATTAGATGTGTTATAGGGCGCCGTAACTCCCTTCTGCCGGGCTGTTCCGTCGTCCAGCCCTTCATCACCCTTGTTATGACAAAGTCCGCTCTGGGGCTGCTACCGCCCATCGCCTTCGTAAAGAAAGTGATTGCCGCCAGTTGTGCTTGCACCGCTGATTTTTTCACACCCTTGCATTTTTGCTGCAGGATCCATCGTAGAATGGATCCCGTGGTAGGGTACACTTCCTTAATCCTGTTCGTCATACAGAAAACCCGGAATTTTTCCCAGGCCGTTAGGTATTTTCTCCTTGTCCTCTCGGATAGTGAACCCAATACCAGCTCCCATACTTCGGTGGACCAAGATCCCATGCCTGATCCGGGACAGGTGTCTTGGCGGCGTCGGCGTTGGGCGCAAGTGATCGGAATAGTGAGATCTTGGAACGAGAGAGAGCATCAGCAAGGTTATTAAGAGAACCGGGGATGTGTTTCGCCCTGATAGTTATATTATGCAGTAGGCATGTCAGCACTATATGCCGTAGGAGCGCTATCACCCCCTGAGTGTGTGCGCGCATTCCATTCAAGGCATACACTACTGCCATATTGTCCGTGTGAAAAGTGATAGCCTTGCGCCGGAGCTGCGGGGCCCACATGGCAACTACAATGGCTATGGGAAAAAGCTCTAGGAATGTTATATCCTTGGTTACCCCAACCGTGTGCCATTCGGGGGGCCACTCCTCCGCGTACCATGCGCCTTTGAAGTAAATCCCAAATCCCGCACCCCCGGCGGCATCTGTGAACAGGTCAATGTCTCCGTTCGCCACCGGCAGCTCCTGCCAGAAAGTCAGTCCATTGAAGGATTGCAAGAAGAATTCCCACATACGCAGGTCCTCTTTTATGCCGTGCGTGATCCTGATCTTATGATGCTTTCTCCGGATCCCTTTCATCGTAATTGCTATGCGACGGCAGAAAACCCGTCCCATAGGCATGATTCTGCATGCGAAACATAACAGGCCCAGCATTGATTGGAATTGCTCCAGTGTAGCCTTTCTGCGGGCCTGGATGGCCTGAATGGCGGCTTTCAATTTTTGTATCTTGTCCTCTGGAAGGCGTGACTGTTGCTTTGCTACGTTTATCTCAATACCCAAAAAGGTGATGATCTCCACGGGCCCACAGGTCTTGTCACCCGCCAGTGGAATACCAAAGCGCTCGGCTACTTGTTCGAAGACCCTGAGGACTCTTTGGCAGTCTTTCCCGGTCGCTTCCAATAAAGAGGAAGTCGTCCAAGTAGTGTACCAACGTACCTGAGCCCGCGATATCCGATACCACCCAGTGTAAGAATGTGCTGAATTGCTCGAAGTACGCACACGATATCGAGCAACCCATGGGCAGACACTTATCAAAGTAATAGTCGCCGTTGAAGGTGAAGCCCAGCAACCCAAAGGACTCAGGGTGGACCGGCAGGAGTCGAAAGGCTGATTCAATATCCGCCTTGGCGAGTTTCACCTGATGGCCCCGTTTTTTTATGAGGTCTATCGCGTGGTCGATTGTCGAATATCTCACCGAGCATATCGCCGGATCGATTTGATCGTTCACTGAGCGCCCCTCGGGGTATGATAGGTTGTGTATGAGGCGGAATTTTCCTGGCTCCTTCTTAGGCACGATACCCAGTGGGGACAGTACCAAATCTGGGATGGGTGGGGTCCTAAATGGGCCTGCCACCCTGCCCAACTCTCGTTCCTTTGATAATTTTTGTTGGACTACGTTGATGAATTTATTGACAGATGGGGAATTGTGGACTCCCTGTGCTACCGGGTTGGCTGCCACCGGGATCCTGAAACCGTAATTGAAGCCGCTCTCGATACTGAGAGCATCGTCTCGGCGCGGATAAGCGCGTAGCCATGGTCTCATGTGGTCAAGCCTGATGGGGGTTGGGGCCATGGCCATCGCCTCCCCGTAGATGCCCTGGTCGAAAGGACTTATTGTCTTTACTGGTGCGGCAAACTGTGACTTGGTGGTTACCCCCGCAGCTGGCACACACATGTCGAAATTTGCAAGGCCGCCACGTGCAGTTCCCTGCATTGAACTGGCGACATGCCCTGCGCCCGTTCGTCTGGGAGGCCTGCCGCCATTGTGGCGCCTGAAAGGACTGAACAGACCCCTCCTGGCAGAATGGCCTATTGGGTGCCATCTCTTCTAGCCAGAGGTCCACGATCCTGTGTTGCCAGGTCATGGTTGGGTCTTCGGCTAAGCTTTGCCTGAACTTAATGTCATAGTTAAGCCAGGCCCACCCCCCTAATTGCTTGTGTGCCCGAGTTATTGTGTCCAAGTACTTAATTAGGTACTGGTTCAGTTCTGGCTCGCGCTCCAGTTCCACGCTCATAAAAATGTGGAAAGCCGACACCCAATTATTAATGGATTTCGCAATTTTTGGCTTCTTCTCCCACTTCTTATCCCTCTCTTTGCCCTCGATTATTTCTCCGTCCTGATCCCTGATCAGTAATGAGAATATATCGATATAGTCTCTCCGCCAAATTCTTTTTTTCAATTTCCTGGGCACTGCGCTGGCTAGGGAGCTTACTCCGCAGCGCGGGTCACCGCTCACCGCCACTGGGCTGGTTAGAGTGGTGGTGGGTGTTACCCCGGAGGATGGGGATTTCCCGTCGTCCGGTATCTGCGTGCGTGTGTCACTCTGCCCCGCCCACACTCTGGTTAACCGTCTTTGCTTATGAGCTCTATTATTTTTTCTTTTAAAGGTTTTCAACATGCTGCGCATAGCGTTCGCCAAGGAAATGTCTCCCTCGTCCTCCGAGACTGATTCTTCAGATGACGAGGATGACAATCCTTCTAGTGCCCCCCTGCTGCCCGTCGGCTTACCTTGGGCCGCTGAGGTGAGCGGTGCACTGCTGCCATGCGCAGTGCTGGTGCTGGGCGCGCCGTCCCCTGTCGTCGCGCTGCTGCTTGGTGTGCTGTCATTCGGGGCCGGCGGTTCATCTTGCTGCACGTTAGCTGCTTCCAGCCGTTGCTTGAAAGCATTCAGGCCGTGCTGGTTCACCTGCTCACGTATGAGCCGCAACAGCTCCTCCAGCTCCGGACTGGATGTCGATTGTGCCTGTGGTTGCGCAGCGTCCGGGCCATTCTGTCGCGAACTCTTAGCTGCGCGGGTCCTGCGCGCACCATCTCCGCCACTGGCATTTTCTTTGGCAGCTTTTGCAGGTGCCCGTTTTGTAGCACCGCGTGTCGTTTGGCCCTTTCCCGCTCCGTCTGGTTCGTGGCGTCTCCCCTGGCTCCTTTCCCCGCCATGTGCTGCCCTTCGTGGCATGTTGTATTGCCTGTATCAAAATGCTATGGGAGGAACACGGAGGGACCAAAAGGCGCATTAGCGTTGCACTTCGATGGACTATACAGCTGACGGGGTACCAGCGTTCTGGCCCTCCCCTTCCGCCATCTGCCCCTATACACATATACATATATACACCGCTATCTCTACTCCTATATGTATATATACGTACGCACATATATACGTCTATCAACCTGTAAATATATATATATACACATGTACATACACACCTACCCCTACACCTTTTTTTTTTTTTTTTTTGATGCTCCCTCCCATTCAGTGCAGTGTCCCCCCTGCAGTTCATCGCCTCCCTGAATGCAGCATACTGGACAATATATGTGTGGGAAAGGCACATGAGGTCCCACTACTATAGGACATCAAATCCCCTTTTTTTTCCACATATTAAGCAAGGCAAGCCAAAACAAAAAGACAGAAACCTACACATTATCGTCACTCCCATTAATACCCATTACTTGCCACTAGATGGCAGCCACTGCATGTGTTCAACAACAGCATACCGGCATATAAAGCAAGCAAGATAAGAACACAGACCCCCCTCATGAACCTGCTCACTTATGTGCTCTACCATTTCTACCTCCAACTGCCATCCGCCCCGGGATAGGAACATCGTGATAAGAAACTAACATCTCACCGGACCACGTGCCCCTAGTCCTGGTTAGCTATATTGCCCCTTTCTCCTCCGTCTTGTAATCCATCTTGCCCTCCCCCTTTCTCTCTCTGTTGTAAACCACATGTGTTTGGAAACCGGATCGGTGCCGCGCCATGCGGTCGGGGCCTTGCAACCCATTCTACCCCCTTTGATTGTCCCCGTGCCGTGATCGCTATTCAGCTGATGCATGTTTGGATGCCTCATTTTTTTTTACCCTTTTGTGTCTCCCCCGTGCATCACCGAATCTTCCCCTGAGAGTCCTACCTGTTCGTCCGCTCATTCCCAACCCCCCCCCCCCGTTCCTCCCTCGCTCCCTCCCCACCCTCCCGAGTTCCCACAATCCTGTGTGTCAGGCCCCAATAGGCTGATTGCCAAAACGCCGCTCAAACCTTAAGCAACCCGCTGGCTTCGGAGAGTGTTATCGGCAGACCACTTCACCCCGCGTTGGATTCTTCAGGCCTCCGGCGGCCCTCCACGTGTCCGATAACTTGCGATATGATCGCCTTCCGAGCGGCACCGTGAGGAGGAGAAAGAGGACGAGCAAATGCGCTAGGGGCCTTTTTATTGACGACCGCGCTGCCCGCCCCCCCGCCCCGCCTCCCCCCCCCAAGGTTAACCCTTGGCCCGCCGGCGTCCACCTGTGCCCGGCCGCGTTTAATTGCGCGGCCGGGATCTATAGATTTTGGGGTGCTGAATCCAGGAAAAATAGCCAAAATGTTCCATCACGTCACGTTTTCTTGCAAAATTAGATTTCTTACCCATATAAGGAATGTTCACATAATTTCTTTTTAGCCGACTGCAGTTTATTTTCTTGGCCCAAAATAGAGGTTGTAATGATTAACTAACTAGAAACACTCCCTCATGATATTTTAGAGTGTTTTGTATTCGTTTTATACATTAACAGGACAATTGGGAGGCGGGGGGCTAAATCCAGTACTCGCGCTGGCGCATGTTCTTTCCTGTTCGCCTCGCCTCGTTCGCTCGCTCAAACACGGTGGTTGCGACATGAACGTTCCTGTCAAATTTCAGTTTCTTGCAAGTTCATTATTACCTTTTGTTTGCTCAGTCGTAATCCAGCTTTATTCCGAAGTGGTTCACTACAGTTGTAGTTTGCAGTGCTGTGTATTTGTGATGGCTCACAGAGCCAGAGGTTGCGTCAACTCTCCGGACAGTTTTTGTTTTATTTGTGGGGAATATACCGTGAAAAAGCGGCAGAGGAACATTTCTGCATTTATTAAAAAAGTATATTTCGCCTATTTCGGTTTGAAGTTAGGCGATCAAGACAAACCGTGGGCTCCTCACAAAGTGTGCAAGACATGTGAGGAAGATCTACGCTTATGGATGAAAGGTAAAAAACAAGCATTTCGTATCGGAATACCTATGATGTGGCGTGAACAAAGAGACCACAGCAGTGACTGCTATTTTTGCTCTTGCATTGTGAAGGGATACAACTTAAAAAATAAGAACGTAATAAGTTACCCCAACCTTCCCTCAGCAATTAGGCCTATGCCTCATAGCAACGAAGTACCTGTGCCTGAACCACCAAAATCTTTGGATCATATTTGTGTGGACGGTTCTGATCATGATGAGACTCATCAGATGGCTTTTCCCGATGAGTCCAGTACTTCCGAGTTTGAAACTGAACCAGATCCGAAACCTGAACTTTTCTCTCAAGCTGAATTGAATGATTTAGTCCGGGATTTAGGACTCCCAAAAGATGCTGCCCAACTGCTAGGTTCTCGGCTTAAACAGAAAAATCTATTGTCACCAGGAACAACTTTTTATTGGTACCGCAAACCGCGAGACAC
Organism: Ichthyophis bannanicus; assembly: GCA_033557465.1. Classification (NCBI taxonomy): domain Eukaryota; kingdom Metazoa; phylum Chordata; class Amphibia; order Gymnophiona; family Ichthyophiidae; genus Ichthyophis; species Ichthyophis bannanicus. The sequence goes on along the minus strand of CM066033.1, from coordinate 1,025,267,738 downwards.
AATTTTTGAAGTATTTCAGCAAAGAGGAAGATTTGGTATTTTGCAACGATATATACGGAGTGATGGAAAAGTTTAAACTCAAGTATGATCCTGCTGAATGGCGGCTGTTCATTGATTCGTCAAAAGACAGCATAAAAGGTGTTCTTCTTCATAATGGCAACACATTCGCTTCAGTTCCTATTGCTCACTCTGTTATTCTCCAAGAAAAATACGAGAATTTGGCCCTGATTCTTCAGAAGATTCGTTATGATGAGCATAAGTGGATGATTTGTGGAGACTTTAAAATTCAATCCATGCTATTAGGGCAGCAATCCGGTTTCACCAAATATCCCTGCTTCCTTTGCTTGTGGGATAGCCGGGCCCGCGACCTACACTGGGGGAAAAAAGACTGGCCAATTCGGGAGTATTTGAGACCCGGTGAGAAAAATGTTCTTCATGAGAGCTTGGTACCTCGTGATAAAATTCTATTACCACCTCTCCACATTAAGTTGGGTCTCATTAAGCAATTCATCAAGTCCCTTCCAAAAGATGGTGAGTGCTTTCGGTACCTTTGCTCAAAGTTCCCCCGACTTTCTGAAGCAAAGCTAAAGGAAGGAGTGTTTGTTGGCCCTGATATAAGGAAACTCATTTCAGATGGAGCATTCGCTGAAACGATGTCTGAGAAGGAAAAAGAAGCTTGGGATTCCTTCAAGGATGTTGTTCTCAAATTCTTGGGGAACAGGCGGGATGAGAACTATAAGGATATTGTTGCCAGGATGCTCAATGCCTTCAAAGAACAAGGCTGTAACATGAGCCTGAAAGTCCATTTCTTGCACTCCCATGTGAACTACTTTCCCGAAAACTTGGGGGCGTACAGTGAAGAACAAGGTGAAAGGTTTCACCAGGACATCAAGGACGCAGAGAGAAGGTACCAAGGAAGATGGAACACCACTATGATGGCTGATTTCTGCTGGTTGCTGCTGCGGGAAACCCCAGATGAAAAATACGCCAAGCAGTGCACCAAGAGAAGCATTCGGGGGAAGAAGAAACGGGCCCACCAGGAGATTGATTGACCCAAGAATGACTTTAAAATCTAAACTGTGTTGACAAATATCGTGTTTTTACTAAACTTTGAAATAAAAATTTGCTAGTTATTACCACAGTGTCGGATCTCATTTATTAGAATTTTATTTTCACACCATCGGGTGTTTGTCTTCATGTATTGCAATGGTGCGGTTTGCGTTTTCTATTCTTACATACATACCTGTACAACATTTTTTGCACATTTCTTTGCTTTGCTTTGTGTCTAACCTCGCTCTTATATGCTCAATGTTTGTGCACATGTATGTGGCTGTTTTAAGTGCAGACAATTTTGCTACCATCACAGTGTGTTTTGTTGACATTACTCTATTCTTATGTGCTGCCTTGTTACAATTTTCTTTATTCTTATTTGAATAACTACTAAACAATTAGTATAAAGAATTCATCCAAGAAACTTTTATCTCGATCGCACTCAATCTGAAACGTTCACCTCAAACTGCTAACCCAATGTAGCAAAAAATCTGTACGTGATGGAGCAAATTGGTTACCAGATTTGGATTCAGCGCACCAAAAAACGTAGAAATCAATCAAAACATTAGAGGCAGTTTAAAAATTTTTTTTACAATAACAAGTAACAATATTTGATTTCAAAATTATTATGATTTTGTAGTCAAATCACTAATATGAAATAAAATAATTTTTTCTACCTTTGTTGTCTGACCAATTTATTCTCTGATCATGCTGGTCCCGATCTGAGACTTCTGCTTTCCTGTCTTCTCTTAGCTCTCTTTCTGTGATCTATGGTCCATCTGCCATTTCTTATCTCTTCTTTTGTTTTCTTCACTTCTTTCCATCAGCCTATTTCCAGTCCCCTTCTAGTCCAAATACCATGGCAGCCCCTCTCAGCATCCACTCCCTTCCAGTCCCATTCTCCCATCCCCTCGCATCAACCCATTTGTAGCCCTAGCCCCCAGTTTTCTTCCAAGGCCATAAGCTCTATCCTCCCCTCCCCACCATCAGCCCATTTCCAGTTGAAGCCCCCCCAATCAGCTCACTTCCAGTGCTAGTCCCCCCTCAACCCCATTACCAGTTCTAGGCTCCCCTAATCAGCCCATTACCAGTCCTACCCCCCCCCCATCAGCTCATTTCTAGTTTACCCCCCCCCCCCAATCAGCTCACTTCCAGTGCTAGTCCCCCCTCAACCCTATTACCAGTGCTAGGCTCCCCTATTCAGCCCATAACAAGTCCTACCCCCCATCAGTCTATTACCAGTCCGAGCCTCCTCTAATCAGCCCATTTCCAGTCCTAACCTCCCCAATCAGCTCATTTCCAATGTTAGACCCCATCAATCCATTACCAGTCCTACCCCCCTATCAGCCCATTACCAGTCCCAACCCCCCCATTGATCAGTCCATTCCCTGTCCTAGCCTTCCCTAATCAACCCATTACCAGTCCTAGCCTCCCACCCGATCTGCCCATTACCAGTGCTAGCCCCCCCATCAGCCCATTATAATCCTAACCCACACTGTCTCTCCCCTCTCTCCAGCATTTATCTCCTGTCTGTCCAGTATGTCCCCCTGTCTCTCCCTTTGTCCATGTCAGCCCCCTCCCTCCATCCATCCATCCATCCATGTCAGCCCTCCTCCCTCCATGTCAGCCCACCTCCATCCCTCCCTCCCTCCCTCCCTCCATATCAGCCCCCCTCTGTCCATGTCAGCCTCCCTCCCTCCCTCCATCCATCCATGTCAGTCCCCTCCTCTATCCATGTCAGCCCCCCTCCCTCCATGTCAGCCCCCTCCGTCCCTCCATCCATGTCAGCCCCTTCCCTCCCTCCCTCCATCCCTCCATGTCAGCCCCCCTCTATCCATGTCAGTCCCCTCCCCCCCTCCCATGTCAGCCGCCCTCTGTCCAAGTCAGCCCCCCTCCCTCCCTCCCTCCCCCATGTCAGTCCCATTGCAGGTTCCCTGCCCCCTCCTCCCCTCTTCCTATGTCTGCCTGCTACTGCCCTGTTCTTCTGCAGCTGTGTCTCCCTGTCTCTTAGGGAATCGCGGCTGTGCCTGTGAAGCCATCGCGGAGCCTTTCTGTCTCTCGACGGGCTCCATGCAGCATTGTCCTGCCTCCAAAGCATGCAGCATTGTCCCGCCTTTGGAGGCAGGACAATGCTTCACAGAGCCCATCGAGAGATGGGGAGGGCTCCGCAATGTTTTCACAGGCACAGCAGCGGTTCCCTAAGAGGCAGGGAGCCGCGGCTTCAGAAGAAAGGAGGCGGTGAGTTTGCTGCTGCCGAGAAGCGGACTCAGCAGTGGCAGCAACTTGTGCGATTTTTTATTTTTTTTTAACTGGAGTGAGGCGACCCCTGCTAAATCCTGTGGCGACCCCCATGGGGGTCGCGACCCACAGGTTGAGAACCGCTGCTCTAGAGTATACATATTTAGGTCTTCAAGTATCTTCTCATTTCTCTTCTGGCACAGGCACCAAATCATTTTGGTTGCCTTCCTCTGAACTGTTTCCAGTCTTTTTATATCCTTTGCGAGATATGGTCTCCAAAACTGAACACAATATTCAAGTGAGACCTCACTGGCAACTTGTACAGTGGCATTAGTAACTCCTCCTTTCTGCTGGTAATTCCTCTCTGTATGCAACCAGCATCCTTCTAGCTTTGGCCACTGACTTATAACACTGTTTTGCCACCTTTAGATCCTCAGAAACAATCACTCACCTTTCTCCTGGTCTGTGCACACCAACCTCTCGCCCCCTATCGCATACAATTTCCTTGGATTTTTGCATCCCAAGTGCATGACACTGCACTTCTTTATATTAAATCTTAACTGCCAAGCATTAGACCATTCTTCCAGCTTTTGTAGATCTTTCCTCATGTTATCCACTCCTTCAGGGGAGTCCACTCTGTTGCAAATTTTCGTGTCATCTGCAAAAAGACAGACTTTTCCATTCAGTCCTTCAGCAATATCACTCACAAATACATTGAACAGTACCGGTCCCAGGAAAGAGCCCTAGACCATGCTACTAATCACCTTCCTTTCATCCGAGTGAATTCCATTTGCCATCACCTTCTGTCATCTATCAGTCAACCAATTTCTGATCCAGTTCTCCACCTTGGGACCCATCCCCAGGCTGTTCAGTTTATTGATAAGCCTCTTATGAGGAACAGTATCAAATGCTTTGCTGAAATCTAGATAGATCACATCCACTGCATGCCCTTTATCTAGTTTTCTGGTCACCCAATCAAAGAACTCAATCAGATTAGTTTCATCCTTTGGTAAAACCATGTTGCCTCGGATCATGCAACCTATTGGTTTCAAATTTTCCCACCACCAAAGTAAGGCTTACAGGCCTGTAGTTTTCCACTTCCTCCCAACTACCACTTTTGTGGAGAAGTACCACATCAGCCCTTCTCCAGTCCTGTGGAACTTCTCCTGTCTCCAAGGATCTATTAAAAATATCCTTTAATGGCCCTGCCGGAACCTCTCTGAGCTTTCAGTATCCTGGGATGTATCCCATCCGGTCCCATGGCCTTGTTCACTTTCAGTTTTACAAGATGTTCAAACACATCATCTTCTGTGAATGGTGTGATATCTACTCCATTCCCATTTGTATATTTGTCATTCACAGGTGGTCCTTCTCCGGGATTTTCTTTAGTAAAAACAGAACAGGAGTATTTGCTTAACATTTTCGCTTTTTCAATGTCACTTTTCATGAATCTGTTCTTGTCACTTTTGAGTCCTGCAATTCCACCTCTGATCTTCCTCTTCTCCTGAATATACTTGAAAAATGTTTTGTCATCATGCTTTAGATCTTTAGCCATCTTTTTTCTGCCTTAGATTTTTCTATCCCTATTTCTGTTTTTGTCTCTTTTAGCTTTTCCTGTATTCTTTTCTGTGTCCCTCTGTTTGCAAAATTCTGAATTTTGTGAAAGCTGTGTTTTTTGCTTTTATTTGTGCCGCCACTTCTTTAGAGAACTAAATAAGTTTCCTTTTCCTCTTGTTTTTATTTACTTTCCTTACATATCTATCTGTTGCTCTTTGTATTGCCTCATTTAGTTTAGCCCACTGCAGTTCCACTTCCCTTACCTCCACCTACCCTGCCAACTCCTCTCTCAGGCACTTGCCCATTTTACTGAAGTTGGCATTTTTGAAAGCTGTGATTGGACTCTGCCTTGGCTTTTATCTCAAACCACACCATGTGTTGATCGCTGCTGCTCACATGGGTACCCATCGGAACATTCGACATGCTATCTCCATTGGTGAGTACTAAATCCAGCAGCAAATTTTCCCTGGTCAGTTCTATCACCATTTGTCTAAGCAATGCATCTTGGAAGGCATCCACAATTTTTTTACTTCTTTCCAGATTTGCAGAGGGAATACTCCAATCCACATCGGGTAGATTAAAGTCACCCAATATGATCACTTCCCCCTTCATGGCTACCTTTGCAATATCAATAATAAAGTCTATCAATTTCTTCAGTTTGAGTTGGAGGCCTATAGACTATATCAGTATGGATGACAGTGCCATCTCCTCTTTCCAACACAATCCACAGTGCTTCTTCTTTTCCCCACATCCCCTGCATTTCAGCAGCTTTAATATTGCTTTTAACATATAGGGCTACTCCTCCTCCTTTTCTGCCTTCTCTATCTCTCCTAAGAACATAAGATATGCCATACTGGGTCAGACCAAAGTCCATCAAGCCCAGTATCCTGTTTCCAACAGTGGCCAATCCAGGTCATAAGTACCTAGCAGTTTCCCCAAAAGACACAGGCTCCTCAATGCTTGTATTGGGTCAAGCAGTGATATCCCATGTCCCTTAATGGTTTATGGACCTTTCCTTCAGGAACTTGTCCAAACCTTTTTTAAACCTAGCTACACTAACAGTTTTTACTACATCCTCCATAGATTATAGCCAGCTATGGCTATATTCCATTCATGTGACTCGTTAAACCATGTTTTTGTAATGGCCACAATGTCCAAGTCACTTTCCACCATTAAGGTTTCCACGTCAGGAACTTTGTTGACTAGGCTTCCAGCATTTGTGCTCCTTGCCTTTCAGCATTTGTTGACTGGCTTGCATCTGTTTTGCATGGATTTTGTTCTACATGCCTCTTCCCACTTGCCATTGATGTGTTGGTTGATAGCGTGGCTGTTTCCAATGTTATTATGTTTTTGCTGGGCGTGACGTTCTGGACTTGTTCTTCTCCATCTGTCACCCCTTTCTCTAGTTTAAATGCCTGTCCACATAATGCCTGAATTTTTCCCTGAGACAGAGAGATGTAGTCCAACACAGTATAGCCTTTTGTTGTTCCATCTATTTCCCTAGTTGCCTATATATCTAAATCCTTCTTGTTTGTACCAGGTTTGGAACCATGTATTAAAGATGATTTTGCGATGCAGCCTTTCTGCCCTCTTACCAAGAACAGGCAGAACTTCTAAGAATGCTACAGTGTTAACAATGGGCTTGAGTTTCTCTCCCAGAATCTGGAAGTCCCTTTGAACTGTAGAGGCATTGTTTCTAGCCAGGTCATCTGTACCCAAGTGGATGATAACATACATTTTGGAGTGCTCATTTTCTGAATTAATTATGCCAACAATTTGGTTCATATTCCTGCTGGCTGAAGAGCCTGGGAGGCATTTGACCATCTTCTCTCCTTTGAACTGTGTTCCCAAGTTAGTGCCTCTGATGATGGAATCTCCAAGTAGTAGTATTTTCCTATTTTATGATTTTTTCTTCATATTTGGTGCATTATCAGTAGATTGGGCATTAACCTTCTCATTTAAGGATGCTTCTGTTTCCACTAATTGGGCACTCTGATTTTCCAGGGCAGAGAAGGCATTATGCAGATATATCTCTTGATGGCAAGGGTGTCTCCATGTTACAAGTTGCAACCTACCAGAGTCCACTGTGATCCATTTGTTTCTGGACTGTTTCATTCTTTGAGGGAGTGGTGGTGCAATTTTTTCAATTTATACCCTAGAGTTGGTGTGTTTAAATGCAGCTAATTCTTCCCTTAAAAGAATCAATTCTTTGTACATAGCAGTTAACTTGAGATATATAGGGAAAGCTCTTAGGCTCCAAATGATTCTTCATAGGATGAAGGCACCAAAGCTATTGCATTGAATACACAACATGCTGTTTAAGACTGTGACAAAGCAGTGCTAGGACAAGGCAAAAAAGGGAAAATGTAGATGTTACACCTAATTGGAGGGTAGATGTCAATCTATATGATGACTATATAGGCCATGCAACCCCAGGGTGGGTGGGGTGAGGAGTAGGGTGGTTGGGAATTTAAGTACCACTGGCCAGTATACCTTATATGACTGAGGGCACACTCAGATGTCTGATTTAAAAAGGCTATGCAAGGAATGTAGGCAAGCTAAAATATATTCCTAAACTTATAATCAAAAGTTAAGTTATTAGCCACTAGACTGTAGATCAAGGTGGCAACTGCGCTCCCTGCTGAGGCAAGGAATGAGGGGGGAGGGGAGGATTCTCTTGGAATAAGCTTGCTCAGGCAGCAGAGATTGTTTGAATTAACCACACCCTGTAAGGCAGGCTTCTAACAATGGGAACATTAGAAGGTCAAAATTAAATCTTACTTCTATGTAACAGCCCACTATGTAAAGGACCCTAGAGCTTTCAAATTTATAGCTTTACTGCAAAATTGAGTAGGAAACCAGGTCTCTGAAAATCTAAAAGTAAATTTATACTTCAATTCCAAGTAAAATATCAAGAATGTAGTGCCCCTGGCTAGTAGACCTTATATGACTGAGGGCACACTCAGATGTCTGATATAAAAAGGCAATAGAAGGAATGTAGTCAAGCTAAAATATTTCTAAACTTATAATCAAAAGTTAGATTGTTTGCACTAGACTGTAGATCAAGGTGTCTGTGAACAGACAGAAAAGGGATACAGACAAAGATAGGAAGAACACGGAATTTGTTTGTTTGTTTTGTTTTTTTCTATGTTTGTTCCCTTAACATACCATAGTGCCTAAGTAGTCTTATAAGAGAAAAAAACAGGTAATAGGCAAGGAAAAGTTATGAAAATTTATATCAAACACCAGCCAACTAGTAAAGTTTGAAAGCTTAGCTTTGTAGAGTCTCTTGGGCAGAAACATACCACATGTTGGAACCATGTTCCCTGTCTCAGCAAATAGCATAGGAGCAACTGCACTCCCTGCTGAGGCAAGAAATATGTGGGGGGGGGGGGGGGAAAGGGGAGGATTCTCACATCATGGCTGCAGCCAAGTTATTTAGCTTCACAGCTTTGGGCCTGGACCACTCTCCCTATTTGTAAGTACCAGGTCCAGTATGGCCCCTTCCCGTGTGGGTTTCATAAAAAGTTGATGGAATAGTTCTTCTCTCTGTAGAGAATGCAGGATCTCCTTACTTCTAGATGACACAGCAACAGGAATGTCACAATCAACATCTAGCATATTGAAATCATCTATCAGTTGCACTTCTCTTTTTAATGCAACACTGTGAATGTCTTCAATTAAATCTCTGTACACTACTTCTGCCTTTGAAATCTGTATATATCACACCAATGCAAATGAATGTTCCATTTCCTCTTTCCAGTTTAACCCACAGTGCCTTCTCCTTCCCTGTAAACCCTGCAATTCTGATGCTTTAATATTTTACATATAGTGTGATTCCTCCTCCTTTTCCTCCTATCCTTTTCTTCCTGAATAAATTATATTCCGGTATAATTATATCCCAGTCATGGTTCTCCATCAACCATGTCTCTGTGACCACCACTAAATCCAAATCAGCCTCTTCCATTGAAGCCTCAAGATCCAGAATCTTATTTCTCATATGACAGGCATTAATACACACCATTTTCCAAATGTTTCCCCTATTTCTCATTTCTAAATAGGGCTTTTACTTACCTTGTGGCTTTCTTCATCCATCCCCAGTGAATCTAGTTTAAAGCCCTCTTCAATAGGTTAGCCAGTCTGAATAGGTGGACACCAGCTCAACAGCTCTTGGAAAATCATCCCAAGGTCCAGGAAACCAATATATTCTCGATGATACCATCCATTGAGCCATGCATTCATTTCTAGGATGAAAATTTCTCTGCCTCAGCCTTTACCCTCAGCAGGTAGGATAGAGGAAAATACCACCTGCACACTTATCCTCTCTCACAGTCATGAGACACTTGGAGGGATACTAGCAGTATCATTTGTGCCAACATGGATGAACAGTAACAGTAGGCTTCATTCTCAGCAAACTCTCTATAACAACTCAGATTTTGGCATCTGGCAGACAGCACACACCCCCAGGACATCAAGTCTGGTCAGCAGATGGACAACTCAGTACCCCTCAGAAGATAGTCACCAACCACCATTACCCTTCACTTCCTTGTGTTCACTGATTCGGAAAATTTGAGATTTTTGAGTTCCGGATCCTTCTGTTCCTGGAATGTTGTCACCACCTCCACTTCCAGAACTACATACCGGTTCTTCAGTTCAAGGAATGGAGGAGCTGGAGTATTGATTCCACAGGCTTTTGTGTCCAATGTCCAGATCTCTTCTTTCTGTGAAATACCATCTTTATCTGTGTTGGAGATTTTGGACCCCTCAAGAAGCAGTTCTCCTTGTCATGGATGCTTTTCAGCTTTGCCATCTCCTTCCTCAGCTTCTCCACTTGTTTCATGAGGAATTCAACTTGCATATATCTTGCACATGGAACCAGTCCCTTGCCTTGGATCAGTTGTAATGGGGGAAACAGCTTTGGCTATATGATTTTTCCCAGCTATATTTCAGTTGTAGTAAAGTGAGCTAAGCACTGTTTACTGCTTACTTTTGAAAAAGGAACTTTACTATTTAATGAAAATTTATTGTATATCTAGTGGCTAGACAAGTAGGGTCATTGATGCAAGAATGGGCTAATTCCAACTGCTTTCAAAAAAAGGTTTTGGTAGCCTGGAGTCTGAGACCCTGTCGGCCATTTTTTCATTCTCATTTAATGAATATGATAGCTAAAAACACTTTCAAGATCCTGTGCGGGGTGGGGCAGCCCATAGGGGTAGATATCAACAGTATTAGCTAGGGAAGATAATGTATCAGCTAAGATCGAGTTAGCTAAAAACACTTTCAAACCTAATTCCAGAGTGGCACATCTATTTTCACTTACTATACATGCCAAAATGACCTTCTAAAATACCAACTAGCATAAAAAAATGTGTGCATTGCTTGCATCATGTGTACTTTCACTATGGACATGAAAATGGGCAGAATTCATGTGGAACCTGGACAATGCGAGCAAGTGCATATTTAGATTATAGAATAGCTCATTACTAATACTAAAAATGTTTTAATATTTTTGACCATATCCTTCTGTCGTTGACTGCTGAGCCTTCTCTTGCTCTTTTCCCTCATAGGCTCACTCTCTTTTCGAACCGTCTCTCCTCTGGGAATTTCCCTTTCCTTTGGAAAAAAAAGCTTTAATTTGGCCATTGCTCAAAGATCGTCATCTTGACTCTTCTTCTCCGATAAACTACCATTCAGTTTCTAATTTACCTTACATTTCTAAGCATTTAGAAAAGCTTGTCTTTCAATATCTCCTTTCCCATCTTGAACAGATTAACTATCTTCATCCATGCCAATCAGGCTTTGTTGTTGTTAAGTGCCGTCAGTCAATGTCGACTCATGGCAACCCACTGATAGTTGTCCTTAATTGTGTTCAGTTTTCAGTCAGGTGGCTCATTGTTGACAGACTGACACCTGTAGCTGCTGTTATTGTATTGATCCATCTCATTGCTGGCTTTCCTCTTTTGCGTTGACCTACCTTGCCAAACATGATGTCTTTCTCTAATGATCTCTCTCTTCGCATGATGTGACCAAAGTATGAAAGTCGAAGTCTTGTCACCTGAGCTTCTAATGAAAGCTTAGGTTTGATCTCCTCTAGTACTGACTGGTTTGTTCTTCAGGCAGTCCATGCTATGCACAGTATTCATCACCAGCACCACAGTTTAAAGGCATCAATTTTCTTCCTATCTGTCTTTTTCACTGTCCAACTTTTGCATCCATATGATATTATTGAAAATGCCATGGCTTGAACAAATCAAATCTCTGTATGGAGAGAGACATCTCTGCTCTTGAAAATCTTGTCTAGGTCCTTCATAGCCATTCTGCCAAGAGCAATGCATCAACAGATTTCTTGACCGCTTGTTGATTCGCTATTGGTAGTTGATACAAATAGGTTAAAGTTGTCAACTATTTCAATTTCTTCCCCATCAATAATGAACTTATTGATTTTTCCAGGTGTCATGATCTTTGTCTTCTTTACATTAAGGTGCAGATCCATTTTAAGACTATGTTCCTTGATCTTGAGAAGGAAATGTTTCAGATCATTTTCACTTTCAGTCCATAATGTGGTATCATCAGCATAGCGAAGGTTCTTGATAAGTCTTCCACCAATCTTCACACCTCTGTTGTCTTCATACAATCATGCTTCTCTGATGATTTGTTCTGCATATAAATGAAACAGGTTGGGAGAAGGTATGCAGCCATGCCATACACCTTTGCTGATTTTAAGGAAAATCATTTTTATTAGCATTATTCCAAACAAACACAGTAGCATATTAATGTCAAAGAGCAACAGACCCTCCTGAATCGCGTACAGCACATGTGCTTAGCTGATACATTGTCTTCCCTAGCTAATGCTGTTGATATCTACCCCTATGGGCTGCCCCACCCCGCACAGGAACTTCTCCTCCCCCACCCCCCCTGCAGGGCCAAAGCAAGCGGCACCCAGCCCCACTTGCCCACCAACCAACAGCATCTAAACCCCAATACAGACATCAAAGGACAATATATATATCATAACAGCAATACATAGCATCATACCCAGTCCCCCGAAAGCAAGATATCAGCATAACGAGTAATCATAAGAACACAAGGGATAGAAACATCAAAGGGGTGAACAATAATAAACAGATTAGGGTACTCAAAGCCATCAATGTAGCAGAAAGGATGGTACTCCCTAGTCCGCTGTGTAAGGCCCCGCACCCCCCAATTAGTATCCCCTTACTAGCCCCCCATCTAACCGTCCCCCCACTCTATTCGCTGCCCCCCATCCTACCCACCCCACTTCCCACCTCCCCCAGATTCCACTCCCTTCACCCCTCTGTACTTCCCCTTTCCCAACCCCACCCCCTCCCTCTCGCTCTTCTCCCCCCAAAGACTCACTCTGTTGATTACTCCAAAGCCGCCAACCTCGTTACAGAGAGGCAACTAAGCACACAGTAACCGGACTATCAACATAAAAACAGGATACATATACATGCTCCCCTTCCAGTCCCGCTATACAGTACCATATCCCCGCTGCTCCTCAGGCTGCAATCAAAGGCCGCGCGCCCTACAGTGCACTATGGGCTGAAGCTCCATATCTGATCGCACCGTCCTACCGCCTCCCCTCCCATGGACCTCGCTGAGCGCAGCTCCAGAGCTTTCAAGTCCCAGATTGCTTGCTGCCATTCCCCTACTCCTGGGGCTTGGTCTGCAAGCCAATGTCGCAAGTTACATTTCTTAGCCACTAAAAAGCCTTTCTCACAGAGCTTGCGCCTCCCACTCGCTAAGGGCAGCTTCTCTTCGCAGGACCCCAAAAGTACCCATTCCGGGGAACAACTCAACATCTGACCCACCCAGCTGCTTAAAGTAGCTTGAACCTCCAACCAAAAGCCCTGAATATGTGTACAGTCCCAAAACCGATGAACTAGAGATCCAACAACTACACCACACAGTATACAGGTATCCGTTTCTATTAGCCCCACCCGCGCCGCCCAAACATTATGGCCATAAGCTCTCCAGAGAAACTTTTATTGTACTTCCTGCATCTGTACCGACTCAGAGAGCTCCTTAATTGCTCCAAAGGCCACTGCAAGCCTCTCTATGGTTACAGTGGGCATATTATCTCTCTGCCATCTCCCCGCCAGACGCTCTAGTCCTCTGAGCTCCGCCGCGGATCTACCGCCCGGCACTAATTCACTCCGCAGCAACTTTGCTCTGAGTTTCCCTTCTAGCGCTCGAAAGAGAGCTAGCATGCCCTTTCCCGCCAGCACCAGACCCTTACACTTCTGGAGACTCCGGACATAGTGTTGCACCTGTAGATAAAAGTAAAAATCCTGCTGCGCTAGCTGGTACCTCTCTCTCAACGAGGTAAAGGAATCCAACTCCTCTGCTCCTACAATGGTCAAATGTCCAATGTAATGTAAGCCGTTCTGGGCCCACTCCCTCGCCACCCGTCCGTCAACTCCTGGGCTAAAATTCACGTTCCCCCACAAGGGGATGCAATCCGTCCATTTCCACGCTACTCCTTTCTGGTGACATAGGGTCCTCCAGGCCTGCCGCAGCCCACTCAAGAACCTGGACCCCCTCCAGCCAGCCGGCCACGCACCAGGCGGACAATGCAACAACATAACCCTATGCTGATCTCCAGACCTAGCATTCAGCAGATCTAGCGGTAGAATCTCCCCAGTACCCTCTATCCAATCCCTTAAGGCCCTCGTCAGATACAGTAGATTGTAAGTCCGCAAAGAAAGCAATCCCGCCCCCCCTATCTCCGTAGATCCCATTAACGTTGCCATGGCAATCCAAGGCTTATGCCCTCTCCACAAAAATCGAGATAAATGTCCTTGTAATAGTTGCATATCTTTTCGTGAGATCCACACTGGAATATGCCTCAAGAATATGCCCTGTAAAATAGTTATCTCCAAGTTATAATGCCCTGTTCAATGTAATTTCAGTTTGTTCAATGTAAACCGCACTGATGCAGAATAGCGCGGTATATAAGAGAATGTAAATAAATAAATAAATAAGACATATAACCATTTGGGGACTTCTATCATATTAAAGAGTGCTATACGACCCTTCAGCGAAAGAGGCAACTCCTGCCATCACTTTAACTTAGCTATTGTGCTTTCCAGTCTTGGCGGGATATTAGCACTATACAACTGTGTTGTTGAAGCCGGGATCTGTATTCCCAGATATCGGAGCTGCCCGTCTGCCCAGACTAAGGGGAAAGCACCTCTCCACGCATCCCGCACGTTACCGCTGACGTCGAGCGCCAAAGACTTAACCTTATTTATCTTTAATCCCGAGAAGGTCCTAAAGCTTTCAATCAGCTGTAGGGCATTCTCCAGCGAGGACTGGGGATCCGTCAGACACAGCATCATATTGTCTGCAAATGCACTAACTTTTAGTCCACCCTTCTGCCACTGCATGCCCTGCACAGTCTCCGATTGCAATAGGGTGAGCAGAAGCGGCTCAAGCTGGAGTACGAACAGCAGGGGCAAAAACAGGCAACCCTGCCTGGTTCCCCGCTTTAACACGAAGGTGTCTGACTTGTCCCCCCCAACTGTAATAAACGCTAAGGGATCTGTATATAAGGATTTCACCCACTCAACAAAGGCCTTACCAAATCTGCGCAATGTCTCAAACATATACTCCCAAGAGACTCTATCAAAAGTCTTTTCGGCATCTAGACTAGCTAACAACAGCGGTGTCCCCTCGTGCGCACAGCGCTCCATCCCCAATAATATGCTGTTCATATTCTTTGCCGCTTCTCACCCTCGCACAAAGCCCGCCTGGTGCTTTTCCCACCAGATCCGGTAGTAAAACCTGCAATCTCTCCGCTAAGACAGAGGCCAACACCTTCATATTATAATTTATCAAAGAGATCGGCCTATAGGCCGCCAGATCCTCTGGATTTTTACCCTCCTTATATATAAGAGAAATGGATGCCATTCGCATATCCCTGGGAAATCTCCCACTCTCCAACACCTCAGCGTATAACGCTGCTAAAGTTGGCGTCACCTGACTTTCTAACATTTTGTAAAAGTCGGACCCATATCCATCTGGACCCGGCGTCTTATGAGGCTTCCCCTTCTGGATCACTTTCTGAATTTCACCCCCTGTTATAGGCTTATTCAAGTCTAATAATCCCTGTTGAGAAATCTGGGGCAATATAACATTATCTAAGAACCTCCTCTCCTCTCTATGATCCTCCGCGTCCGGAGTATACAGCGTCTCGTAGAATCGGCAAAAGACTTCTGCTATCTTTTTTGAGTCACTGTGCTTTCTACCTTCTGTATCGCGGACTACGGTAATAACTCTGGCGCCTCCTCCCTCCTTCACTAAGCGCGCAAGCAGTTTACCAGATCTGTTGCTGTACCTGAACAACTGATGTCTATAGTATTGTAGCGAAAAGATGGCACGCTCTTGCAACAGATCATTCAGTTGCTTTTGAGTCTCCAAATACTCCGGCAACCTCCTCCCCTTCAGGCCCCTCACAGCCTGCCTCTTCAAGTCCTCAAGTTTATGGGTTAAGCATGTAATGGTGCTATTGAGTTCTTTCCTCTCCCTTGCCATGTAAGCGATAACATGCCCCCTCAGTACCGCCTTACCTGCCTCCCAGAATGTGGCCACCGAGTTACTACTCCCTTCATTGAATTTGAGGTACTCATCCCATTTTTGCTGTAAAAATAGCTGGAACTTCTTGTCCTGCCACTTTTGTCTAGGGAAAGACCACCTATAGCTCCCCGCACCTGCACCTTTCCAATCCAGGACTACCATGGCATTGTCTGATACTACTATGGGCCTTAATTCAGCCTTCAACACCTTCCCAAAGTCTCGCTCCGAGACCAGTATGTAGTCTATTCTTGACCAGGTTCCATGCACATGAGACAAATGGGTATAGTCACGCTCCCCCTCGTGCAACACTCTCCAAACGTCTAAGAGACCGCCCATCTGACATAGATAACTTACCCCTCGTCGGACCCATCCCCCTCCCTGCTTAGGATGAGATTTATCTAAAGCTGGGTCATGCGGACAGTTAAAGTCTCCTGCCAAAAGTACGGGGACCTTCGGGGCTGCCACTATCTTCCGCAACACGTTCCTAAAAAACTCATGCTCATAAACATTCAGAGCATAAACATTACCTATAAATAGTTCTATGCCATTCAGATGCACATGCAGGAACAGGAACCTACCCTGGGGGTCCCTCTCCTCGGCCAATACTTCCACCTGGATCCCTTTCCGTACTAACACCGCCCCCCCTCCTCCCCCCCGAGGCAGCATACACATGTCCAACCCAGTCCCTCTGAAGTTTGAGATGCTCCACAGCACTTAAATGTGTTTCCTGCAACAGAGCTACGTGGGCCAGCTCCTTTTTCAGGGCTCGGAGGACCTTCGTCCTCTTAAGAGGGGTGTTTATGCCTCCCACATTCCAGGAGACTAGTCGAATATCAGGACCCACCTACATCATGTATTGTGATATGCTCCACTATGATGCTACATGTTACACACCCAGCTGCGTAGGGCCGCCCAGCCTCAGCCCCCACAGTGATCCTCTCCCAGGCCCTTACTTATGCATAATCCCTCTGATTAAGGCAGCTCGCGTGATACTCAATCCCCCCATTCTCCCACCCCCCTCTTACGTCCCCCCTGCCCCCTCCCTCAACTGTGGCCCCCTCCCCCTCCCCCCCACCCCAACCCCATCCCCAAACCCTCTAAAATCATTACTATGTTGTACCTCAGTTCAACATCACTGAGGTCGAGTCCCCAACCGATGCTGCAGGGGTGCCTCGAAGCAGCAAGACCCCCCCCCCAAACCCTCATCTCAATTACAGCACACAACAATAGTTATAGTCATCTCCCCTCTAGATACCTTCCAGTACCCTCATAGCCTACAGAACAGAACATTTTAAACAAACACTTATACTATAGCATGCTCCATCTCAGGCGTGTAGGCAGCTCCAGTGAAAGTCCTCAAGTGTATCAGTCATATCTGGCCCCAAACTGCAGCCATACTTCCTACACGAGCTCCGATCTGCCCTGGCGGCGGCCATCATGCATCAGGACAGTGCCTCCACCGGGTCCCCAGTCGGGGGTCGCTCCAGCCTCTCCACAAACCTCTTTGCCGCCTCCACCTTCCCAAAAGTGTAATTCTTCCCTTGATAGAACACTCTCAAGGTGGCAGGGAAGGCTAGCGTAAAGCGCAGATGATGTTTAAAGATCTCTGAGCAGACCATAGAGAACTCCCTCCGCTTTGCGGCAACAGATGCTGAGTAGTCTTGAAACAATAAAAGCTTCTGATTCTCCATCCGCAGCTCACCTTTCTTCCGATAGGCCTGCTGCACCTGCATTTTATGTTAGAAATTGAGAACTCGCAGTATAACCACCCTCAGCCTGCTCCCCTCGGTCCGCCGAGCTCCAATGCGATGTGCCCTTTCAATTTTGAATTGGCCCACCAGAGTGTCTAGGCCAAGCTCTTCCGGCAGCCATTTTTCCAGCATGGGGAGTAACATGTGTTCCGTAGTCGACTCCGGTATCCCCACTATATGCAAGTTATTTCTGCGTGATCTATTTTCAAGATCATCAATTTTCAATTGTAAAGCGTCTATTTGCTGCTTGTGTTCCAGAGTCACCTTCTCCTGCTTGCCTTCCCCATCCTCAAGGAACGCCACGCGGTTCTCGAGCTCCTCCACTCTCCAACCGAATTCCGCCAGCGCTTCTCCCACTCCTTCGAGTTTTTTCATAATAAGGTCGAATTTGGGGTCCAGCAATTTAACTACTTCTTTGGCCAGCTCCTCCGGTGCTGAGTCTATGCTCTCACCTCCGGGTGAAGACAGCTGCCGCGGCCCAGAAGATGTCGGCCCAGGACCCGATTTTCCAGCTTTCTCTCTGTCTTTTTTGGCAGGCAAAGGCATCTTTCTCTCCCGCTGCAGACCACCAAGAACAAGTCTCCAGTTCTATACTCTCCGCCTATTCCAGAGGTTCAATTAGTGCATATGGGGGTGATTAAAGCAGATTAATGTTCGAGGCAACCCCGGCGCGAGCAAGGAAGCGCCCTCACTCACTCATGCATCACGTGGACTCCCCTTTGCTGATTTTAAACCAGTCCATTTCTCCTTGTTCCATTCGAACTGTTGCTTCTTGATTAATGTAAAGGTTGTGCAAGAGAACGATCAGGTGTTCTGGTATCCCATGCTTCTTAATATGGCCCAGAGTTTCTCATGGTTTACACAGCCAAAAACCTTGCTGTAGTCAATAAAACACATATAGATATGCTTTTCAGATACTTTATTCTTTTCAAGGATCCATCTCACATCTGCGATGATGTCTCTCATTCCTCGCCCTTTCCTGAACCCTGCTGGCACTTCAGGTAGTTCTCATTCCAGGTATGCTGAATAATCTTCAGTAGAATCTTGCTGGCATGTGGTATCAGAGTGATTGTGTGAAAATTTCCACTGTCAGTTGGATCACCTTTCTTTAGTATTGGTATAAACACAGAGATTTTCCAGTAAGTTAGCCATAATGTTGTCTTCCAAATTTCCAGGCAGAGCTTTGTAAGTATGGTACCGCACCTTCAAAAGGATGTGAACAGGATGGAGTCGGTGCAGAGGGTGGCTACTAAAATGATTAGTGGGCTTCATTATAAAGCATATGAGGACAGACTTAAGGACAGACAGAAGGAGTCCCCAATCGGGGGACAGGACGCAGTCAACCTCCCGCTGCTACTTCACTGCCCAATCGGGGCAGGCAGCCGGGAAATATAAAGAGCAGCGCTGTCCGGCGCTTTTGAGACCAGAAGGAGTCCCCAATCGGGGGACAGGACGCAGTCAACCTCCCGCTGCTGCTTCACTGCCCAATCGGGGCAGGCAGCCGGGAAATATAAAGAGCAGCGCCATCCGGCGCACCCGCGCCTGGCGGGCCCGCACCTGAGGGCCTCGCCAGAGGGCCCTTTGGCGTGGCCCTTAGGCGGTGGACCGTCAACACATAGTGCACCGCTCCAACCTCCATCTCCAGCACATAGGCAACCGGGGCCCGCGACCAGCCCCACTCAAGCCCTGACTACCTGCACGGGTCGAGCCCCACACCCGCAACGGACTTATCAAAGGTATCTTGAACTTGATGGTTAAAAGCCGCATACCTACTGGCTACACGGCGGCAGTAGTCCAACAAAGCTTGAGCTCCCAGCACAGGTAGAGCTCGCTGAAACCTCCCTTCTCAGCGGACCTCGACGAACCCAGGTAACATTATCCACAAACTTTATACCGTTACACCCCACTCAGTCACCATACTGAACTGAAGCATTCAAATGCCCACTATAACGTTCTCTGTACTCTGCCACATGTAATGAAAGTTTGTCAATGTATTGGTGATCCTTGCATAGCCATACTCAGATTTGTCTACTAGCAAAACCTGTTTAAGTTGCACTGAGTTAAACAAACTAAATGAATGTCATAATGTAATGGATGCTTAAATGGATGATTTAAATGTAGTGAGTTATATAAGGTAAAAATGTTTCCCATTGCACTAGTCTGTTAAGGTGTTAAATCAGGTAAACCCGCCTTGAGCCTGCTAGCAACGTTTAAAAGTATTGCATATTAGAAAATGTTTTTCACAGTGCTTTAGTCTGTCAAGGTGTTAAATCAGGTAAACGGAATGTCTTAAATAACTGCATATTTTAAATGTAAATGTAATTTGAATCAAATAAGGTAAACAAGGTAACCGATCCTTATAGAGAGTTGCACTTCACTGAACATCGAGTCACAAGTGTTCTTCGTGCGCTGTCTCTCATTTGCCTAACAAAAACGAAAATGGATCCATTTAACGGCTCAATACTTTGGTTCCTTTGCCTAACCGCATGCCTAGCCACATGCATAGGAAACCCCATCCCGCACATCTACACCCCTTATACCTGGCAACCATTATTGTTATGCAACCCTCTTCCTGCCCTTGCAACCCACAATGTTTATCTGCACCCACACCCACAAGTTACCACACTACCCAGTGTTGAGCCCAACAATGCATACAATAAAAAACAGCGACCCCGTCACCACCACAAATTAAGAAAGACTCACCGTCCAAAGGATCCAAGACCCTCCAAGCTGAGCAAGAATGGGGGCAAGAACCTGCAAACTGCCTACACAACACAGTCCACAATTTCCATCATACTAATAAATGCCAGGTCTATAAGAAATAAAACTCATATAATATATGACCTCTTGTCAGATGCAAAGCCTGACTTACTTTGCATCACTGAGACTTGGATAACCGAAACAGACCCTGTAATCATCAATCAAATAAGCAAACCTGGATATACTGCGTATAACTGTCCTCGCACTAAGAAAAGAGGAGGAGGAGTCTTAATCTTGGCCAAATCTGAATTATCCCTAACAAGCACACCACTAAGCATGCCCGATTGCATTGACATACTTAAAATTGAAAGCAGAACCTTAGCCATATGTCTTATCTATAGACCACCAACTTCCCCCCAGGAATCCTTGGCAGCAGCTCTGGAAATCATCTCAGCTACAGCGCCCCAAAAAAACCAGGTCATCCTGGGAGACTTGAACTTAGCCTCCACCACCTCAGCGCAAGCAAACATCTTCCATGAAGCTATGGAACAACTGGGTTATGAGCAAATCATCCAAGATGCAACCCATATCAAAGGTAATACACTAGACATGGTGTTTCTACCCACTAAACACCCCAAGCTGTTGAAATCCAAACCTTGAATAACTCAAGTACCATGGTCAGATCATCACCAAATCAAACTAACCCTACTTCCCCCCTCAGCTCCTGACCAATCACAACCAGACCAAGCATCACACCAACGGAGATGCTTCCAAAAACTCAACAAAGAAGACCTCCTTGAATCCGTAGCAAATCACATACACCCGGATTGCTCAGACCTCGAGCTACTGGCAAACCGCTGGAACATAGGAATCGAGGCTGCCTCAAAGCCCACCTGGAGTCACCCAAGGTACCCAACCAGGAACAAGGCTGAACCATGGTACACCACAACACTACGGGAACTGAAGAAGGACCTGAGAAGACAAGAACGAAAATGGAGAAAGCACAAAACCGAGGAATGCAAAAAGTCCTACCTCGACCTCCTATCAACTTATAGAAATGAAGTCAGCCAGGCAAAGAAAACGCACCACACAATCACACTCAATAAAGCCCTCAACAGGCCCAGGGAGCTATTCGCACTCATCAAATCACTCACCAAAGCCCCACAAGACAGCAATCCCAGCGGCTCCATAACGGCACAACAGCTAGCAGATCACTACGCCAGCAAGCTTAACCCCGCAGCACCTACCCTCCTCACCCCTACGCTGGACTCAACCAACTCCCGTCAAAAAATCAACACCCAGGGAAAAAACGTTCACGGTGGAAAATGGTCAACCTTCCGGAAAGTGGATGACCAACAGATAAAAGGCATCATCACCAACCTAAAAACCACCACCTCTCCTCTTGACCCCTGTCCAGCCTCCTGGATCAAGGCAACCAAAGAGGAAATAGCACAGCACATCTCCCACATAGTGAACCTATCGCTTCTGCAAGGTCTCATGCCATCACTCCTCAAGAAGTCACTCATACGCCCCATTTTGAAAAACAAAGCACTCAACAAAGATGACCCTACCTCCTACCGCCCAATCTCAAGCATAACCTTCCTCGCCAAAATCATTGAAAAGGCAGTGCAGCAGCAGCTACAGGACCACATTGATGACACAAATATCCTTGATGTGCATCAATACGGGTTTCGACAACATCATGGCGTAGAAACCCTCCTGCTAGCCTTGCTGGACAACCTACTTAAGGGTCTGGAGAACAAGAACAAGATGTATATGCTTATCTTCATTGATATCTCAGCTGCCTTCGACTCGGTGCATCACCCAACACTATTAGAATGACTTGAGTCCATAGGCATTGCAGGGACCCCACTAAAATGGTTCTCCTCCTATATAACAAACAGAATGCAGCAGGTCAATTTCAACAATGCCAAAGCAACCCCCTTCCCGCAAACCCAATGCATTCCGCAAGGTTCCGCCCTTTCCTCCCTACTATTCAACCTATACCTGCAACCAGTGTGCAAGATCTTCCAGGCCCACGACATCAACTACCATATCTACGCTGATGACTTAATGCTCTACACACAACTAGACGCAAACAACCCGAACATCAGCAAGCTTGAAAAATGCCTACACGAGCTACAAATCTGGCTCCAATGAAATAATATGTTCATTAACCACAAGAAAGCAGAAGCAATGTGTATCTCCAGGAAACCGGGATTCGAGCCCCCTAAAACTGTCACCATGAACAACAATAATTACAACATAAAGTCAGAGATAAAATATTTAGGAGTGATGCTTGACAGCAACCTAAATATGGACAGGCACCTTCGAAATACCAATCGGGCCATTTTCCACAAATTAAGAGTCCTGCAGCCTTTACGTAGCATCCTCGATCATGATGACTTCAGATCTGTCGCTCAGGCCCTCATCATTCCACACCTAGACTACTGCAATGCCATACTGCAAGGCCTGCCAAAGAAAACTACAAATATTCTGCAAATGGCACAAAATGTTGCAGCCAGAATCATCATGCAAAAAGGACTCTCTGACCACATTACACCCACCCTAATTGAGCTTCATTGGCTCCCCATCACGGCCCGCATTCAATACAAAATGCTAGTCACTACTTTCAAACTTATCCATAATGTAGCGCCCTCTCACCTCAACAGCTTGATTTCCAATCCACCCAACAACAGAAGTAGGAGAGCAGCGAACCTCAACACCCTCTGCCTCCCGAAGTCATTCACAAAGGTTAATGCTTGTACCAGTAACAGAGCCTTCCCATTTATAGCTCCTGCACTCTGGAACCGGTTGACAAGTGATCTGCGTGAAATCTGTGATCTAAAGGACTTTAGAAAAGAACTTAAGACGCACCTCTTCCAATCTCATTACAACCTAACCTCATGAACTACACGCGGCCGCGTATAAATATGTAGATACGGATCACTTGTAAAGTTTTAACAGTCTTGTCAATTGTAAATATGTATATAAGTACCCTGTGTGAACCCCAACAACAATCAACTGTAAGCCTGTAACCCGTGTTTTTGCTGTGCTTCCCCTCCCCCCTCCCTAATCAGATTGTATACATCCTTAATTCTGGCCGGTACAGCCAACCTTACCATGTGTAACAACCGCTGCTGATCACTGGAAGCAGCGGGATATAAATGTACGCTAAATAAATAAAATGTACACCTTAGAGGAAAGGCGGGATAGAGGTGATATGATTGAGATGTTTAAATACCTCCGTGGCATAAATGTTCAGGGAGAGAGCCTCTTTCAATTGAAAGCAAGTTCTGCTATGAGGGGACATGGGATGAGGGTGAAGGGAGATAGATTCAGGAGTGATATGCGGAAATATTTCTTTACAGAAAGAGTAGTGGATCCATGGAATAGTCTCTCAGTGGAGGTGGTGGAGATGAGGACAGTAACTGAATTCAAAAGAGCATGGGACCAACACAGAGGATCTCTAAAGGTAAAAAGTAGACTGTTGTAGTTGTTGTTATGGAAGGACAGACTAGATAGGCCATGTGGTCTTTTTCTGTCATCATGTTTCTATGTTTCTATGTTTCTATGGTAACAGCTGCATCAGATTGCTGTAATACTTCAATGGGAATGCCATCAATGCCTGGGGCTTTGTTCGTTGATAAGGCTTTCAATGCTGTTTCTACTTTTTCTTTCATCACCAATGGTTCCGTATCATAAGGTACAGGTTGAAATGGCTGTTGGTCCACTTGATCTTTATCATATAAAAACTCTGTATATTCTTTCCACCTTTTCTTGATCTTCTCAGCATCATTCAACATAGATCCTTGAGCATCTTGTAACATTCCAATTTGAGGCTGGAATTTTTTTTAACTCTTGTAGCTTTAGGAAAGCCGATCTTGTCCTTCCTCTAATAGTTTCTGCTTCTATTTCCTTGCAGGCATCATTGTAGTACTTCTCCTTGTCTTGTCTTGCTGCACATTGGAAATCTCTGCTGAATTCTGTGATTGCTTCTCTTTCCCTTCTGGCTTTAGCTTCTTTAAATTTCTGTGCAATTTTCAGAATTTCTTCGGTCATCCATTTTGACCATTTTTGCTTTTTTACCTTTTGTAGAGACTTCTTGCTTTCTTCCAACACAACCTTCTTGATGTCATCCCATAATTCTTCTGGAGCTCTGTCATTTGTATCTAAGTCAGCAATCGATTTTGCAGACAGTCTTTAAATTCCAGTGGTATATTCTCAAGGTCATATTTTGCTATATTCATGAGTGGCTTCCTCTTTTTCAACTTTAGCTTGAGTTTGCATACTAGCAGTTGGTGATCTGCACCACAGTCAGCTCCAGGTTTTGTTTTTGTTGATGTTATAGAGCTTTTTCATCGTTAACTTCCACAGATGTAGTCAATTTGATTTTTGTACAATCCAATGGGTGAAATCCATGTGTACAGTCGCTGCTTGTATTGCTGAAAGAAGTTGTTTGAGATGATTAGATTGTTGGTCTTGCAGAATTCTATCAGTCTTTCTCCAGGTTCATTTCTTTTACCAAGTCCATATCTTCCAAACATTTTGCCTTCTTCTTTGTTGCCAACTTTTGCATTCCAGACACCCATGACTATCAGCATATCCTGTTTGCATGTTCTGTCAATTTCAGCTTGTACTTGTTCATAGAACTCATCAATTTCATCCTCTTCTGCAACTGTTGTTGGGGCATATACTTAAATAATAGTTGTGTTGATAGACATTCTTCATAGACAAATAGAAATTAAGTGTTCACTGACTGCATCGTATTTCATTACAGTTCTTGCAAATTTCTTCTTTATTATAAATACAATACCATTTCTTCTTTGTCCTTCATTTCCAGCATGGTAGACCATGTGATCATCTGATACAAAGTGCCCAATGCCAGCCCATTTCAGTACGCTGACATCCAGCAGTTCAAGTTGTACACATTCCATTTCATTCTTGACCACCTCCAACTTCCCTTGGTTCATGCTTTGTAAGTTCCATGTCCCGATATGTAAAACAACTTTGCAGCTTCTGACTATCATTTCATGCACAGCTACATCAGCAGTCCCGAAGGTTTTGATCCAACCACATCATAAATGCTGGCTTTACTTTGAAAAGCCTTCAGCTCCTCCTTAGTAGCCAGTTGAGTGCCTTCCAATCTGGGGGCCTCATCTCACAGCACTATAGTGCAATTTGTTTTGTTGTGACTATCCATTGGGTTTTCATGGCAAGATATGGAAGAAGATTGCCAGGCCTTTCTTCCATGCAGTTTAAGTTTAGTGTTGTTGCCATTGTCACAGAAATGTGATCCTCTGCCACTAACACCGTCCCATTCTGCTGCTGACCAGATGGGTGGTTTATCTTGGGCTGGGAGGGGAGGAAAGGGGGGATGGCATTAGTGAATCATAAGAAGTAAGTGGTGCAGCAAAAGAGTTGGGGTGCCCCTATGCTGTATGAGGGCCTGTTAGTAGAATTGCTCAGGCAGGAGAAGCTGGGTTTCCTGCTCTTGTATTGCCCACCGGGAATGTCTCAGGACCAGTGGGGAGAGGATGGGGATAGGCTTGTGCTGACTCATTTGGAGTATAGGAGCTGCTGATCCTGAGGGATTTTAATTTTGTAAGCCCTAGTGGCTCAGCACAGTTTTTCCTTTCCCTATTTTCAGAGGTGAGGTTGCAGCAATTGGTGCATGGGCCTACAAA
This sequence comes from Ichthyophis bannanicus, assembly GCA_033557465.1. Lineage (NCBI taxonomy): Eukaryota > Metazoa > Chordata > Amphibia > Gymnophiona > Ichthyophiidae > Ichthyophis > Ichthyophis bannanicus. The sequence goes on along the minus strand of CM066033.1, from coordinate 1,025,242,156 downwards.
CTGTAAGGGGAATACTTTGGACTGGATCTTTAGCTCTGATGCTGGGTGATGCAGTGGATTTTGGAGGTTCAGGGGGGTACGGTTCCCATGGTCAGACCACTTTTTGATTTATTTTGGTTTCATCTGGAGTGGGACTGATCATTGGTGTGATGTAGAAGCGACTCTTGGGAAGCATGGGCTACTGAAAAGTCTCAGTCGTAGTCAGTGGCTCTGAGTTGGAGGACAGGAGGGCAGGTAGTTTCTGTGGGGGCTCAGGTACAGGGATGGGTGGTGGCTATGGAGGCTGCCCTGGAGGAAGTGGCGCCATTACAGCAGGTTCAGGTAAGGGAGGATCACTTGCATAATTGGGCCTGCTTTCCTTTGGCGTTACAGGGCATCAAACAGGAGGTGTTCCGGCTGGAATGCCATTGCCAGAAAACAGGGTGTAGTGGGGATAGGCGGCGGTGGCATTGTAGAGCAAATGAGTACCATCACCATCTGCAAGAGGCAGAAGCTGTTGCCCCCATTACAGCTTCTGCCTCTGTCCAGACAGAGGTCCCAATGCCAGTTGAAGGACACATTCCATGTGCAGGGTGCCTACATGCTGAAGCTCTCAGGAAACAAGTGAAGGAACTCAGAGAGGAGGTGGTGAGGCTGAGGAGCATTCAAGACAGTGAGAAGTGCATTGATGAGATGCTTCTTGCAGCAAACAAGCTTTCCAGCAGAGGAGAAGATGGGTGCCTACAGAATTATGAAGGTTGGACACAAGTCACCAGGGCATACAGAATCACCAATCCAACTTCTCCAGCCCTTGAATTGAAGAACCATTATGCAGCCCTGGAAGTGGAGGAGGTGAAAGCATCCCTGGAAAGGGAAGAATCAGAGCTCAAGTACCACAAAGTTGCAGAATCAGTGACCACAAGGAAGCGAAGGGTAGTGGTGGTTGGTGGCTCTCTTCTGAAGGGTACTGAGGCATCCATCTGCCGATCAGACTTGATGTCCAGAGATGTATGCTGTCTGCCTGGTGACAAAATCCAAGATGTTACGGAGAGTTTGCCGAGACTCATCAAGCCCACTGACTAGTACCCAGTGTTGCTAATCCATGTCAGAACAAAAGATACTGCCAGGTATCCCTCTGAGCATATCAAAAGTGACTTCATGGCTCTGGGGCAGAGGGTGAAGCAGATAGGTGCTCAGATGGTGTTCTCTTCAATCCTCCCTGTTGAGGGTAAAGGCCAAGGCAGAGAGGCTCGCACCCTGGAGATGAATGCATGGCTGCATGGATGGTGTCATCGAGAGCGTTTTGATTTCCTGGACCATGGGATGTTGTTCCAAGGGTGGCAGAGTAGAGATGACGTCCATCTGTCCAAGAAAGGTTGATGCATCTTCAGTGGTAGAGCGGCTAATCTACTGAAGAGGGCTTTAAACTAGATTCGTTGGGGATGGGTGAAGAAAGCCCCCAGGTAAGTGAAACATTAAATCCCTTTATGGAAATGGGTAAAAGGGGTAACATATGGATAGCAGTGTGTATAAATGCCTGTAGCATGGGAAAAAAGATCCCTGATGTTGAAGCTTTGGTGGGAGTGGTTGACTTGGATTTAGTGGCAGTTACAGAAACATGGTTCACAGAAAACCATGACTGGGATGTAACTATACCAGGCTATACTTTATTCAGAAAGGACAGGGTAGGAAGAAGGGGAGGAGGAGTGGCACTATATGTAAAAAATAATATTAAAACTTTGGAATTACAGAGCTTAAAAGGGAGAGAGGGGGTATTGTGGGTTAAACTAGAAAGAGGGAAAGAGAAATCTATTTATATTGGTGTGATATACAGACCTCCCTCAGAAGAGGAAGAGGTGGACAGACAGTTAATTGAAGACATACGCAGCATTGCTAGGAAAGGGGAAGTGCTACTGATAGGGGATTTCAATATGCCAGATGTTGATTGGCACATTCCTGCTGCAGTATCATCTAGAAGTAAGGAGATCCTGGATTCTCTACAGGGAGAACTATTCAGGCAATTGATAACAGACCCCACACGTGAAAGGGCCATACTGGATTTGGTGCTTACCAATGGTAAAAGTGTTTCTGATGTTATAGTGGGAGATCATTCTGCATCCAGTGATAACCAGATGGTGTGGCTCAGTATTAGGACTTTGGCTGATAGAATCCATTCAAAAGTGAGGGTCTTAGACTTTAGGAAAACTAACTTTGCCAAGATGGGCCAATACCTCAGGGAGTCGTTAGCGGGATGGGAACAGCTGGAGGATGTAGAAAAACAGTGGGCAAAACTGAAAGGGGATATTTTAAGGGCAACCCACCTTTTTGTTAAAATGGTAAATAAAGGTAAAAGGAAAAGGAGACTGCTAAGGCTTTCGAAAGAAGTAGCTGAAAAGGTGAAGAAAAAGAGGGAGGCCTTCATGAAATACAAGAGATCACAGAGAGAGGAAGACAGGCATCTATATTTGGAAAAACTTAGAGAAGCTAGCAAAGTAGTCAGGAAAGCAAAGATTCAAAAAGAGGAGGAAATAGCCAATGCAATAAAATGGGGGGATAAGACATTTTTCAGATATGTTAGTGAGAAGAGGAAGGGCAAAAGTGGTCAGACTCAAAGGTGAAGGGAAGGAATATGTAGAAGCTGATGAGGATAAAGCAGAATTGCTTAACAAATATTTCTGTTCTGTGTTCACAGATGAATGACCCGGAACAGGACCTCAGAAAACACCTGCAAACAGGAACAGAAGCAAGGCGCATCTTGAATAATTTTCAGAAGGCTGTGTTCATGAGAAACTAGCACAACTTAAAGTAGACAAAGTGATGGAACCAGATGGGATACACCCTAGAATACTGAGGGAACTTGGGGACGTTCTAGCAGCTCCACTGATTGACCTTTTCAATGCCTCATTGGAGTCGGGAGTGGTGCCAAAGGACTGGAGAAAGGTTCATGTGGTGCCTTTACACAAAAGTGGAAGTAAGGATGTGGTTGAAAACTACAGGCCAGTTAGTTTAACTTCAGTGTTGAGTAAATTATTGGAAACGCTGCTGAAAGAGAAAATAGTGAGGTATCTGGAGTCCAGCAGATTACAGGATCCGAGGCAGCATGGATTCACCAGAGGCAGGTCTTGTCAGACAAATCTGATTGATTTCTTTGACTGGGTGACCAGGGAGTTAGACTGAGAGAGAGCCCTAGAAGTGGTGTATTTAGATTTCAGTAAAGCCTTTGACACCGTTCCTCACAGGCGACTTATAAACAAACTGAGCACCCTAGGGATGGACCCTAAAGTTACTGTTTGGGTTAGAATTTGGTTGAGTGGGAGGTGACAAAGTGTACAGGTAAATAGAGCTCACTCTGAGGAGAAGGATGTTACCAGTGGTGTGCCCCAGGGATCTGTCCTTGGTCCAATTCTTTTTAACACCTTTGTTAGTGATATAGCGGAAGAGCTGTCGGGTAAGGTTTGCCTCTTTGCGGATGATACCAAAATCTGCAATAGAGTAGACACCCAGGAAGGTGTAGAAAACATGAGGAGGAATCTAGCTAAGCTTGAAGAATGGTCTAGAATTTGGCAGCTGGGATTTAATGTCAAAAAATGTAAGGTCATGCATTTGGGCTGCAGCAATCCAAGGGAGCAATATAGTATAGGGGGTGAAGTACTTTTGTCCACTAAAGAAGAGCGGGACCTAGGCATGGTTTTGTCTGATGATCTTAAAGTAGCTAAACAGGTAGAAAAGGCGACAGCAAAAGCTAGAAGAATGTTTGGGTGCATACGGAGAGGAATGGCTAGCAGAAAAAAGGAGGCAATAGTGCCTCTGTATAAGTCTTTGGTGTGACCTCATTTGGAGTATAGTGTGCAATTCTGGAGACCATGCCTTCAAAAAGATATAAAGAGGATAGAGTCAATGAGGTGGCTATTAAAATGGTTAGTGGTCTTCATAATAAAGCATATGAGGACAGACTTAAGGATCTTAGCGGAAAGGCGGGATAGAGGTGCTATGATTGAGATGTTTAAAATACCTCCATGGCATAAATGCACAGGGGGAGATCCTCTTTCGATTGAAAGCAAGTTCTGCTACAAGGGGGCATGGGATGAGGGCGAAGGGGATAGATTCAGGAGTGATATGCGGAAATATTTCTTTACGGAAAGAGTGGTGGATCCGTGGAATAGTCTCCCAGTGGAGATGGTGGAGATGAGAACAGTATCTGAATTCAAAAAAGCATGGGACCAACAGAGAGGATCTCTAAAGGAAAAAAGGGGACTGTTGTAGTTGTTGATATGGAAGGACAGACTAGATAGTCCATGTGGTCTTTTTCTATTGTCATTTTTCTGTTTTTATGTTTCTATATTCAGCACAGATTCTTGCAGCGGGTAATAAGCCGGAGGTGGTTTTCTGTATTGCTCGCTAGCTCTTGGATCAGGGGCTGGGGAGTAGGGGAGGCAGGGTTGGATGTGGAACAGGTTGCAGACTACTTCATTGGAAAGATGGAGATGTTGCGGATTAAGGGGAGAGGGATGAGGCAAGTGGTGAGTTTGGCGGGCGTAGATGTGAAGTGAGCATCCTTTTCCAGGGTGACAGTGGAGGGTATGTGCGAGCTGGTTCAGGGGCTGCACCTTAAGTGCATGCATTTAGATTCGATCACAGGGCAGCTATTAAGGATGGCTTTGGAACCAGTTCTGGAGTGGCTGGCTAACTTGGTGAATTCTTCTCTAAGTCAGGGCTGCTATCCAGTGGAATTAAAGGAGGCTATGGTGACTCCTATCCTCAAGAAGAGGACTGATTCGCATTTTTCTAATCTGTGTCCCATCTCCTTGTTGATGAGTCTAGTGAAGATCCTGGAAAAGGCTGTTTTACAATAGCTGACTCATTTTCTGGATCATGAGGAAGAGCTCTATTGGGGTCAAACTGGGTTTCGGAAAGGGTCGGGTACAGAGTCCCTGATGGGATCCATTATGGACCTTTAGGTAAGGCACAGGAAGAGGGAAAGATAGTGCTAGTGGTGATATTAGATTTGTCTGCGGCATTTGATCTGGTGAACTGGGACATTTTGGTGCTACACTTGCTGACATCCTTCATGTCCAGCCGGTGCTTCTGGGTGCATTGGTGGGCCCAATCCTCCTCTGTGCGGAAGTTGGTATGTGGGGTGCTGCAAGGATCAGCCTTGTCCCCGGTTTTATTTAATAAATATATGAGCCCGGTGGGTGCCGTTTTCCAAAGATATGGCTTTTCTGGCTTTTCGTATGCTGATGACATACAGTTGCTAATTGTTGTGGATGATGATGAGTTGGCGGTGCTTCAGTGAGCTAATCAGTGTTTGGAGGAAATTGCTTTTTGGCTGCAAGCCAATCGCTTGGTCCTGAATGCGGGCATGCCTTTGGGGAGAAAGATAGTTCAGGGTCAGAAAGCAGCAGCAAGCTCTCCATTCCTGCTGCTACGAAGCCCGATCTCATCCCAGGCATCACCGCCTTACAGACTCCAACAAAGTGATCCATTGGACCGATAACAAGAGGCTGAGACTCCGAGGGATAAAAGCCTTCCATTTGCAATCAGGCATGAGAAAAATCCAGAGCTCCCGCTCAAGCAGCCATCTTAGTCCATGCCCCGTGTATATGCTTTTCTAAGATAGGTTCCTAGAATAATCCCAGTAGCGTATAAATGCTCTCCATAAAGATAAACCTATTCCCAGGCAAACATAACCTTCTCCATGTACTATATACGAATATGCACACATTTTATTCCATATGCATGCACCTAAGGATTCTGCCCCTGTTTCACCCAAAGACTGCCTCTGGGGATGTCTATGTGCAGACTACGCAAAAGCGCACGTGTTCTTGTCAGCACTGATACTTTTATGTGTGTATACACTGAACAATTTGATAAAATCTATTTCCAGAGTATAAAACATGGTACTTTACCCACATGAAATGCTTTATAAAATTATCCCCATGTTGCCTTTGTAAAACAGGCACAAAATGTGTGCCTATATGCCTTGAAAACCTTCACAGCCTGTTATAAAAACCTATTCATGCAGCACACAAAATGATGAATTACATTTATTTGGTACCAAGATTCTATGCAACAAGCTTGTGCATCTGATGTGGATATTGGTCATTTTTGCAGTAAAATATGTCCACAATTTAGGAGGAAGATATTAATCATTGCAGATGAATCAAATAAGATTAAATGCTATCAGGCCTAATTATTATGCCAAGGTTAAAGGCACTAGAAATTCCATTTTTTAGAAAATGTCTTATCTCATGGGAGTTTGTATTTGACCTTTAAAATATTAAATCAAAATGAATTGCTTTTGAATTCTGACACACGGATACTGGTATAATCTCAATGAGCACAAAAAATGACTTACCGTAAAAACTATAAAATCACTAGACTCAGCAAAATATACTTGGACCCTTTTACTAAAGTGTGTTAGTTTTTTTGCAGCTAACATGGGTTTAACATTAAAACAAACGTATGTTTAAGTGCAAAGCCTCCGGGGTAACTGTTGGAGGCATAAGCAGCATTTTCCTGACAGTTGACGCATGAATGAATACCCTAACTCATGGTACTGTTACTGCGGGTGCACTTAGCTCCATCTATTGAGGTGACATTAGATGCACCTATGTTGATGGCAATATTGACAGTGCATGATATGTCCCCCCGCACTAACTGCAATGTATTCACTCTCTGCTCCTACCATGCCCATTCAGCACCCCAATGCGCACGTGGCAGTTAGTATGTGAATCAGCGTGTGGTAACTGTCATGCCCCTGTGGTAACAGTTAACTTTGGCCCACACATGAAAACACACATGAACTGTTTAGCGCACTTTAGGCAAAGGGCCCCTTAAATCTATTTGTATTCTTTGGCAACTACTATGAAACTAAAGCTTACAGAAAACAAACATGTTTAATCAGGAAAGAGGATGAGACACTGTGCGAAGGATCAGAAAAGGGGATCAGAAAGTATGACAGATAGGTCTGGTGAAATTTGACACTGTTGCAGGGTGAAAAGGGGTTTTGACAGTTATGTGGAGTAGGGCAGGGAATTAAACCCTACAAGGCTAATTTTAAAAAGTACCTCCAAGGGTAAACAGACTTTTGCATGCACACATAGGGCGCAAGTTACTAAACTGTGGTAAAACTTTGCATTTTTCTACCACTTAATTTACCTTGGAAGTCACTAACCTTAGGTAGCTGAGTACTGCTGGTTAGTGACCTCTATGGTATATTGCATTATCTAGGCAAAAATAATGCCAGCTCAAAGCTGGAATTATTTTTCTTGGTCAGGAGTTCCTGCCCCAGACCTGCTAGACCACCAGGGAAGCCTTGAAGTAGGCCTGGGGGGAGGAAGGGTTAATGGGTCTTCACAGGTGGTGGTGGGGTCTTTTCTAGGGGTTATCACATAGGGTGACATTTTTGGGGGAAGAGTGTTCAGGAATGACTTTGGCAGTGGGATGGGGGGGGGGGGTTCTTGACTAGGGGAAACGGAGAAGAGGTGTCTGCAAGATTTAAGATGGCACCAGCCTTTTTAAGATGGTGGGCAGGCGCATTGGGCCATATGTTAGTGGCATAGTGCTCCCAAACAGGAAAAATCACACCACCTTCGAGCTGCCATTATTTTTCCTGGAATAATGCAGCTTGTAAAATTCAACACAAGCTGTGTTATTTCATTTCCATAATAATGAGGTGTTTAAATGCATTTGTGCTTTACAGTAAGATAGCACACTATTTTGCATTTTAAGAAGCAAAATGAATGTATTATTCCTTACATTTATAGTTATTTATAAAATTGCCCAGACTATATGTGCATCTAACCTGAGTGGAAATATTCCTGGTGAAGGTGAGGGGTTACAGTTTACATGCATACTTTATAAAACATGTGCATGTGAATGTACAATAAGCTAGGAAATTGGTATATAATAAATAGCACAGATACTTTCTGTGGACTAATTTTCAGCAAGAAAGGATGGGCAATATTTTTGCTTGCCAAACTGCTGTAAATTATGTATGTGCTTGCTGCAAAAGTTAGTGACCTGTTACAGAATTGCCCTCCATAGATCTGGTGTGAAGGGAAGGATCTGAGGCTTTGACTGGGATGACTTGGGGGGTGCCCAGATCTGGCCTCCCTCTCTTCGTTAACTGTTTACATGCCAAACCTGTGACCTAGGGTTGGTGCAAAAATGAGTAACTCCACTTCTCAAGCTGACTACATTCTTCCATGTACAACCTCCTTTCTGTTTGGTCCTCACAGTTATTTCAACTGTTTGACAGACTAAAGAGCACAAAAATCCTATGAGCTTTTTATCCAGTCTTTTGCTGCAGCTGATGGATTTTGAAAGTGTCTGGGTTCTCTTGATGAAGATTGGCAAAAGTCAGGAGGCCTTTGGCACGTGACACTCCCACACACTCCCTTCTCAAATAAATGAGTCCAGGCCAGTAATTAGGTTCTGAACCAAGGGTTTACTTAAACTTTAGGGTCAATAAGAAAAACAGCATTAACAATTGGCATGAACAATGAACAAGAACTATTTTGCAAAACAGGCTATTGTCTCCATCTTTTGGTTAAGGTGTTTTATACCCCTTTCCTTCCCATTTCTCTGAACCTTAATTTTAAACACTTGCTTTCTTCCACACCCTCTTCCCTTTTAGTATACCATCCTTTGATACCTCTTTCTTTACCACTTAAGTACTTTGACCAGTTCAATTATTTTCTCTGGGAGAATTCCCTATCTCCTTTACCAATGTCCTTCCCTAGAGTACCTGAATGTGAAGGTGCTGTCTTCACGATTCCCTGGGCCCATAATGGATGGCACTCCTTGGTCTGGCACTACTGGTATATGGTATCTCTTGGGTTCCATTTCCTCCTGAATGGGTAGGTGCAGAAGCTGCAGTTTTTCCAATGCAGCTCCACTTATCTCCTAGCTCCTGTGATGTGGAGGGGTTAGTACAGACATAGTCCTGGAACATCTTACTAAGCTGATCTTCCCTCTGATCAAGGCAGCAGCTCAAGTCTGTTCAATATCTTCTCTGGTCAAGGCGACTGGGTGCAGATCCTCCTCCTTGCAAGATGAGTGCTCTGACTGAGTGCTAGAGGCACCTGCCCATTTAGGACACACTCCCCTTACAACTTCATGGTACAATGGCTAGGAGTCATTTGGGAATTGTTTTTATATTAAGTAGAATTTTCCCTTTCGGTGGAATCTCATCCCAGTCTAAAATGACTGGCAGAACTAACCTCACCTGTCCTGGGAAATATGCTGATTTCTCTCTGCCTCAGCACCGAGAAGCTGCTTAACTGCTTTGCTGCCAGTTTGGACACATTTACCTGCCAGCCTGTGAGTCCTGTCTCTATTGATATTTGTATTTAATTATTGTTAGTGTGCTATTTATTTATTGGTACTATCTCCAATAAATTTGTTAAGTTTTCTCCATTCATACCTGTCTCCTACATATCCTCATAACGTTTTGCAACATTCTAGTTTCTGTCTGTTGAGTCCATGGTATCATTTAATCCATTACCTATTTCTTCTCTGTCCTGGTGTTTTATCCAGCATTTTCCATTTTCCTGTCCCTTGTTTTAATCTCCCTGATAGACTAACCCCCCTTTGGGCACATTTGCCTGCCAGCCTGTGAGTCCTGTCTCTATTGATATATTTATTTTATTATTGTTAGTGTACTATTTATTTATTGGTACTATCTCCAATAAATTTATTAAATCTTCTCCATTTGTACCTGTTTCCTATATACCCTCATAACATCTATCCCTCCCCCCCCCCCCCCCACCCCTCTACTTACTCACCCTCTGGCATTCAGTGTCTTATAGCCATCTTGTGCTCATTGCCATGATTATTCATAAGTGCACCTAATCCCCTGTGATCTCTCTCCCACTTATCCTTATTTCTTCTTTCTGTTCTCCTCTCCATATCTCTATTTTACGGCTGCTCATCACTTTCTCTTCTTATTCCTCATACTCCCTAATTGTCTCCCCTCCTACCAATACCTTCAAGCCCTTCCTTCTCTCCCCTTTACCATCCTCACTTCCCCCATCATCTTGTCATCTACCCTATCATCAGCTCTTGAGCTTCACCACCTTCTCCAACTCATTCAGCCATCTCCTCTCTCTCTAAAACAGCCTCGCCCTCATTTCAGCTCTGCTATCTCCTCTCTGCCCCACACTCTTCTACTCCTTGTCCTCTCTTCCATAGATATCAATCCCAACCCTGGACCCACTAAACGTTTGTCACACTCTCAGAACAGATCTTCATGCAAAAGTTCAAATCTTATTCATATCCCTCTCCTTTCAACTTCCTCAAACAAACTTGCCTTTACTCATGATCTCTTTATCTCTAAGGCTCTCCATCTTCTTGCTCTAACTGAGACTTGGCTCCTCCAAGATGACTTGATGTCAGTCGCTGCTCTCTGTCATGGCAGCAAATCAGTTCTCCCATATGCCTCATCCCACTGGCCATCGTGGTGATGTTGGGCTTCTACTCTCTCCTTCATGCTAATTTAACCCTCTCCTGCTGCCTCAGTTTCACTCCTTTCCCTTCTTTGAAGTCCACTCCACCTACCTTTTTACTCCACTACCTCTCCGGTTAGCTGTTATTTATCAACCTCCTGACAGTCCACCTCTACCTTTTTCACTTACTTTGGCATGTGGCTTTCCTTCTTTTTAGATTCATCTATCCCTCCCTTATTCTCAGGGATTTTAACATTCATGTTGATAACCCCTCTGACCCTTATGCTTTAAAGGTCCTTTCACTTACCTCCTCATTTGACCTACAGCTTTGCTCTACTGCCCCCACAGACCAGCACACCACTGTCTTGACCTTGTATTCTTCTCTAATTGCTTACCTTCAAACTTCTGTACCTCAATTCTTCCCTTATCGAACCATCACCTGCTAAGCTTCACTCTTCATCACCCACCTCCTCAACCTCACCCTGTCTCCTCCATGCTCTTCAGAAATCTTCATGCTACTGATCATTTGGCTTTCTCCTCCACTGTCTCATCACCTCTTTCCTCCACTATATCATCTGAGTCTGTTGATGAGGCAGTAGCTTCCTATAATGTTGCCCTTTCCTCTGCTCTGGATGTACTTGCTCTGCCCATGCTATGTCCTGTGAAGCATACTATACCCCAGCCCCAGCTGAATTGCACTGCCTGCTATCTATGTTCCTGTGCCTGTTCAGCTGAGCGCGCTTGGCTCAAATCTCGTACCCTTACGGATTTTCTACACTTCAAATTCATACTTGTCTCTTTCCATTCAGCCATAGCACTTGCCAGACAAGACTATTATGTCCATCTGGCTAACTCCCTTGCCTCTGACCCTCACCATCTCTTTACAACTCTCAACTCTCTCTTCAACAATCAACTCTCTCTTCAACAATCCAGAACAAAGGATCAAAATGTGAAACACTGTATTCTTGTCAAATATCAAATCTTGATGTAACCTATTCAATGTATATATAATTTGATAGTTACCCCCAGTTCGCACCCAGTTTATCTTCCCTGTTATCTGTAAACCTAGATCAGTCATGTATTGACAGGTATATTGTTGTTAATTGTAAACCGCACTGATGATGAATAGTGCGGTATATAAAAAATGTTAAATAAATAAATAAAGGTGCCTCCACCTCTGACCACTCCTTCCCTGTCTGCCCAAACCTTGGCTGACTATTTACATAATAAGATCCACAAGATCACATGCCAATTCCCCACAAGGTCAGCTACTTCTCCTCCTCCCCCTCTTCACTCCCATCTTTCTCCCCCTACCTCTGCTACTCTCTCTTCCTTTTCTATGATCTCTGAGCAAGAAACCACATACCTTCTTTCCTCTTCCAAACTCACTACCTGCTCCTCTGATCCTATTCCCACCCATCTTCAAAGCTCTATCTCCTCCACTAATTACTCTCAGATCTACCTCTCTACACCTGAAATCTCTCTAGCAATCCAGACCCAGATATCTGCCTCTCTGCCTTTCTGACACTGCTGCTTGGATGTTTCACTGCGGCTTGTGAACATGGCCAAAACTGAGCTTCTTATTTTTCCCCCTAAACTCTCCTCTCCCCTTCCTTCTTCCTCATTTTCTGTGGATAACTCCCTACTCCTCCCTGTTTTCTCAGCTAGCAAGCTTGGAGTCGTGCCGAGTGGCTAATCTTCGGCCAGCCTGATGTGCGGCTAATCTTCGGCCAGCCTCATCATGCTGCACAACTAATCTTCCAGCATCCTTGTCATGCTCATATTACCCCTCTTCTCAAGTCATTTCATTGGCTCCCTATCTGTTTCTGCATCCAGTTCAAACTTCTGCTGACCTATAAGTGCCTTCACTCTACAGCTCCTCACTACCTTTCCACTCTTATCTCTCCCTACACCTCTCCTCAGGAACTTCGCTCTTCTGGCAGATCTCTTCTGTGCCCTTCTCTTCTATTGTTAACTCCAGACTTCACTTCTTTCACCTTGCTGCTCCTTACACCTGGAACAAACTACCTGAGTCTGTACATCAGGCGCCTTCTCGGGCCCTTTTCAAATCCAAGCTGAATACTCACCTCTTCGCTTTCAGATCTTGACTCACTTGGTCTAATTTATTTTCCTTATCATTCCCCCTAGATGTATCTCATGTCTACAACTACAGTGTTGTCTGTATTGACTAGATTGTAAGCTCTGATGAGCTGGGACCATCTTTTACATGTGTCTATGCAGCGCTGAATACATCTTGTAGTGCTATACAAATGTTCAGTAGGGTGTAGATAACATGAGGAGGGATCTAGCTAAGCTTGAAGAATGGTCTAGAATTTGGCAGCTGGGATTTAATGTTAAAAAATGTAAGGTCATGCATTTGGGCTGCAGCAATCCAAGGGAGCAATACAGTATAAGAGGTGAAGTACTTTTGTCCACTAAAGAAGAGCGGGACCTAGGCGTGGTTGTGTCTGATGATCTTAAAGTAGCTAAACAGGTAGAAAAGGCGACGGCAAAAGCTAGAAGGATGCTTGGGTGCATACGGAGAGGAATGGCTAGCAGAAAAAAGGAGGTGATAATGCCTCTGTATAAGTCTTTGGTGCGACCTCATTTGGAGTATGGTATGCAATTCTGGAGACCGCACCTTCAAAAGGATGTGAACAGGATGGAGTCGGTGCAGAGGGTTGCTACTAAAATGATTAATGGGCTTCATTATAAAGCATATGAGGACAGACTTAAGGATCTTAATATGTACACCTTAGAGGAAAGGCGGGATAGAGGTGATATGATTGAGATGTTTAAATACCTCCGTGGCATAAATGTTCAGGGAGAGAGCCTCTTTCAATTGAAAGCAAGTTCTGCTACGAGGGGACATGGGATGAGGGTGAAGGGAGATAGATTCAGGAGTGATATGCGGAAATATTTCTTTACAGAAAGAGTAGTGGATCCATGGAATAGTCTCCCAGTGGAGGTGGTAGAGATGAGGACAGTAACTGAATTCAAAAAAGCATGGGACCAACACAGAGGATCTCTAAAGGTAAAAAGTGGAATGTTGTAGTTGTTGTTATGGAAGGACAGACTAGATAGGCCATGTGGTCTTTTTCTGTCATCATGTTTCTATGTTTCTATGTTTCTAGTAGTAGTAATAGTTGTAGTAGTATTTAGTAGGTACACTGGATGGTGCCACTGATCTTAGTACATCATTCAAGGAGTCTATACACAGGCAATACAGACATGACTATTCTACCACCCTTTACTAGAGATGTGTTTTTTTATAGCACATTTGGTTCAATAGTCTGCCTTAAAAATTTTACTACATGAAAAATTGATTTGATGGATATAATGCCCATGAACACAACTATAAGTGAGGTATATGCTCCAACAATAGCAGCAGAAGAGAAAGAGGTTGATGAGTTCTATGAACAATTACAAACTGAAATTGACAGAACATTCAAACAGGATATCCTGATAGTCATGCATAACTGGAACACCAAAGTTGGTAATGAAGAAGAAGACAAAGTGCTTGGAAAAATATGGACTTGGCAACAAAAATGAATCTGGAGAAAGACTGATAGAATTCTGTAAGAACAACAATCTATTCATCTCAAACACCTTCCAGCAACACAAGCGGCGACTGCACACATGGACTTTACTCAATGGATTGTGCAAAAATCAACATTGTGGAAGTCAACAATGGAAAAGCTCTATAACATCAACAAAGACAAAACCTGGAGCTGACTGTGGTACAGATCACCAACTACTAGTATGCAAACTCAAGCTAAAGTTGAAAAAGAGCAAACCACTCATGAATGTAGCAAAATATGACCTTGAGAATTTACAAATGAAATTTAAAGACTGCCTGCAAAATTGATTTGCTGCTTTAGATACAAATGACGGAGCTCCAGAAGATTTATGGAATGACATCAAGAAGGTCGTGTTGGAAGAAATTGAGAAGTCTCTACAAAAGGTAAAAAAGCAAAAATTGCCAATGGATGACTGAAGAATCTCTGAAAATTTCCCAGAAACACAGGGAAGTCAAAGCCAGAGGTGAAAGAGAGTCAATCACAGAACTCACAAAGATTTCCAACATAAAGACAAGGAGAAGTACTGCAATGACACATGCAAGGAAATAGAACCAGAAACTATTAGATGAAGAACAAAATTGGTTTTCCTAAAGTTATGGGAGTTAAAGAAAAAATTCCAGCCTTCAATTGGAATGCTACAAGATCCTCAAGGATCTATGTTGAACGATGCTGAGAAGATCAAGAAAAGGTGGAAAGAATATACAGAGTCATTATATCATAAAGATCATGTGGACCAACAGCCATTTCAACCTGATAATGAGGAACCACTGATGATGAAAGAAGAGTCGAAGCAGCAGTGAAATCCTTATCAATGAAAAAAGCACCAAGCATTAATAACATTCCCACTGAAGTATTACAACAATTGGATGCAGCTGTTATCAGAGGCGGCTCTATAATGAGGCTGAGTGAGGCGCTAGCCTCAGGTGGCAACTTTTTGGGGCGGCAAAATTGCCCCAAAAAGACCGCCTCACTCGGCCTTCAAAATAAAAAAATTAAAAACCCCTCCGGCTGAAGAAACAGCTGCCACAGCCGCAGAATGAAGAGCCCTGTGCCCCCGGCCGCCACCTCCCCCGCCTCCCTGGAAGAGCCGTGCCCATTTCCCCTATGTGCCGGCTCAGCTTTTGCAGAGCCATGCAAAGGGAGAGTGTTTCCCTTTCCTGTGGCTCTGTTAAAGCTGAGCCCGCCGGCGCTGATGGGAAGTGCCGGCGGGCTCAACTTTAGCAGACCTGCGGGAAAGGGAAACACTCTCCCTTTGCACGACTCTGCAAAAGCTGATCCAGCACAGAGGGGAAGCGCTGCCTGGCACGGCTCTCCGGGGAGGTGGGGGTCTGTGGCTGTGGGGTTCTTCATTCTGCCACTGCCACTGCTGCGGCAGCAGCAGCAGCTGCTTCTTCAGCTGGAGGCTTTTTGGGGGTTTTTTCAATTTCCCTGGGCTGGGGGGGGGCTAGGACTGGAAATGGACTGATGGGGGGTTAGAACTGGAAATGGGCTGATCAGGAGGAGGGCTAGGACTGGTAATGGGCTATCGGGGAGGGCTATGACTGGAAATGGGCTGATGGGGGGATTAGGACTGGTAATGGGCTATGAGGGGGCTAGGACTGGAAATGGGCTGATGGGGGGTTAGAACTGGAAATGGGCTGATGGGCGGTTAGGACTGGAAATGGGCTGATTGTGAGGGGGTCTAGGACTGGTAATGGGCTATCGAGGGAGGCTAGGACTGGAAATGAGCTGATGGGAGGTTAGAACTGGAAATGGGCTGATGGGGGGGTAGGACTGGTAATGGGCTATGGGGGGCTAGGACTTTAAATGGGCTGATGGGGGCTTAGAACTGGAAATGGGCTGATGGGGGTTAGGACTGAAAATGGACTTATTAGGGGGTTATGACTGGTAATGGGCAGATGGGGGGCTAGCACTAGAAATGAGTTAGGAATGGTAATGGGCTGATTGGGGGGCTAGGACTGGAGTGGGCTGGTAAGAGGGATAGGACTGGAAATGGGCTGGGACAGGAAATGGGCTAATGGGGGAGGGGAGGAGTGTGCTGCTGGCCCTGGAAGAAAACTAGGGGCTAGGGCTAGAAATGGGCTGATGTGATGGAATGGTAGAATAGGACTGGAAGGGAGCAGATACAGAGAGGATCTGCCAGGGGAAGGAGGTGGCAGGAAGGGAGCTGACATGGGAGATGGAGGGGGCTGAAAAGGAGCTGACACCTGGGATGAACTGAAGGGGGAATGGAAGAGAGCTGACACTTCGGGATGGGAGTGGTAAGTGGCTGGGTAATGGGGAGGATGCTGGAAGGGAGATGACTGTGGGGTGGAACTGATAGTGGACCTGAGCTGATACCTGGGATAGTATTTGGACTAGAAGGGGCTGGACAGTGGGGAAGGAGGGGGACTGGTAGGGAATGGACACTAGTGGCAGTTGTGGGAATGCAAGGCGGTTGACATTGGAAGGTACTGGGAGGGGAAAACTGGAAAGGGGGATGATACTGGGGAGGGTTACTGGAGCTGGAAATGAGCTGATGGAAGGAAGTGAAGAAAACAAAAGAGGAGATAAGAAATGGCAGATGGACCATGGACGATAGACCACAGAAAGAGAGCTAAAAGAAGACAGGAAAGCAGAAGCCTCTGATCGGGACCAGCATGATCAGAGAATAAAATAGTCAGACAAAACAGGAAGAAAAAATAATTTTATTTAATTTTAGTGATTGGACTTTGTGCTATTTTTATATTTTATACAGTGTTGGGGAACTGCATCTGATGTTGCACTGCCTGTGGACTCTGGCTTCTTGGGGTTTCAGTTTAAATTTTGTCTACATATTTTTATTTTTACTTTAGATTGTGGTTACTTATTCTGTACTTGATGAGGGTCGATGTGAGTGTGTGACTGAGGTCAGGTGTTCTGTTAACATGGCGTTTGTACATAAAGATCTATACTGTACTATAGTAATTTGACTTGTTCAGTGTTGTAGTATTTACAGTGACGCTTTTTTTGGATGGGCTCCTTATGTGAGTTTTGGCAGGCAGTGCTGGACGGAGGTATGGGGAGAAGGAGGGGGGGGGCTATGCGCCTGATTTGAAAGGCGCCGGCACTTTAAACAGATCTGTCCCTCCCTGCTCTGACATTGGTATGGTATGGTAGGTCTGCTCTTTGTTATAGGGCTTTGTATTAGTTCACAATATGCCTGGTACTGGAGAATAGTGGTTGTTGTTGTTAGTGAGATGATCAGAATCAGATTTATTTTTTAAATATTGAATTCTGTGGGTTAATGTCCTGGTTCTGCTCTGCACCTATAATGGATGCAAAATATATTTTGAAAAAGAAAAAGCACGAACCATAACGCAGTTTATAAAAATGAGTTATAATTTAGGTTTATAAACTGTGCTGTTGGTTCTTGCTGTCTTAGTTCCTTGGTGTGCAAACAGGACCGTACCTAGCCCTGTGCAAGCAGTGCGGCCGCACAGGGTGCAAAGGCTTGGGGGCGCATTTCAGCTGTCTGATGTTGCCCTGCCGCCACTGGCAGGACAATAGCAGGCAGCTAAAATGCGCCCCAAGCCTTTTCACAGCACTTTAAGCAGGTCTGGACCCTCCCTCCTCCGACGCAATGTCAGAGCAGGGAGGGACAGATCTGTTTAAAGTGCCGGCGCCTTTCAAATCAGGCGCATAGCCCCCCCCCCTCCTTCTCCCCATACCTCCGTCCAGCACTGCCTGCTCTTTCCCTGCTGCCAGCGCTGCCATGAAAAAAAACAGAGGTCGGCGGCAGCAGCAGGGAAAGAGCAGGCAGCACTGGACGGAGGTATGGGGGGGGAGAGGGGGGCATGCACCCTTGCTGCAAGTCGTACAGGGCGCGATTGCAGCTTCATATGGCCCTGTGTGCAAACATCTTGCATTTCCTCCATATAATCTAATCGGCTTTTTGGTTTGGTTCAGTCTCTGGATTTCTGAAAAAGCCCCACCCCATGCTTACAAGGCTCTGTCAGGAAATTTTGACATCAACATCACGGCCAACTGACTGGAAAAGATCTGTGTTTATACCAATACTGAAGAAAGGTGATCCGACTGACTGTAGAAAATATCACACAATTGCACTGATCCCACATGCTAGCAAGATTCTACTCAAGACTATTCAGTAAAGACAACAATCATATCTGGAACGAAAACTGCCTGAAGTGCAAGCAGGGTTCAAGAAAGGATGAGGAACGAGAGACATCATAGCAGATGTGAGATGGATCCTTGAAAAGACAAAAGAATATCAAAAGGATATCTATAGGCTTTTGACTATGTAAACCATGAGAAACTCTGGGCCATATTAAGAAGCATGAGTATACAGAAAACCTGATAGTTTTCTTGCACAACCTTAGAAACATAGAAAAATGATGACAGAAAAAGACCAGATGGCCTATCTAGTCTGTCCTTCCATATTAACCACTACAACAGTCCCCTTTTTTTCCTTTAGAGATCCTCTGTGTTTGTCCCATGCTTTTTTGAATTCAGATACTGTCCTCATCTCTACCACCTCCACTGGGAGACTATTCCACGGATCCACTACTCTTTCCGCAAAGAAATATTTCCGCATATCACTCCTGAATCTATCTCCCTTCACCCTCATCCCATGTCCCCTCGTAGCAGTACTTGCTTTCAATCGAAAGAGGCTCTCCCCTTGTGCATTTATGCCATGGAGGTGACCATTTATGCCATGGAGGTGACCTTTACATTGATCAAGAAGCATCAGTTCAAATGGAACGAGGAGAAGCAATATGATTTAAAATCAGCAAAGGTATTCGACAAGGCAGCATACTTTCCCCCTACCTGTTTAATTTCTATGCAGAACAAATCATCAGAGAAGCAGGATTGTATGAAGACATCAGTGGTATGAAGATTGGTGTAAAACTGATTAATAAACTTTGCCATGCTGCTGATACCACATTACTGGCTGAAAGTGAAGACAATCTGAAACATTTCCTTCTCAATGTCAAAGAACATAGTCTTAAAATGGGCCTGCACCTTTCTGTAAAGAAGACAAAGATCCTGATAACTGGCAAAATCAATAAATTCATTATTGATGGAGAAGAAATTTAAATAGTTGATAATTTTAACCTACTTGGATCAACAATCTATAAAGAAATGACAGTCAAGAAATCCGATGCTTTTGGCAGAATGGCTATGAATGACCTAGGCAAGATTCTCAAGAGCAGAGATGTCTCTCTCCATACAAAGATTCAACTTTTCTAAGCCATGGTATTTTCAATAACATCATATGGATGCAAAAGTTGGAGAGTGAAAAAGATAGACAGGAAGGTCCTGATATTCGAAGGGCATTTATACGGTTTACAGCCTAGTTCCCTGTAAAATAGTTATCTCCAAGTTATAATGCCCTGTTCAATGTAATTTCAGTTTGTTCAATGTAAACCGCACTGATGCAGAATAGCGCGGTATATAAGAGAATGTAAATAATAATAATAATAAAATAAATAAATAGTAAACCAAATAGACTTAGATGGTGATATTCAACGGCACATACACGGGTAGTGTCATTGAATATCCCCAGCTATGTCCTCTACACTCCCCGATGTTATCTGGCTAGCATCGGGGCATGTTGGGGGCATTCTGTGGTGGAGTGGATATGGAGGAGTGAGATAACTGAGCAGCAGCAATATTGCATGCTGCACAGTTAGTGCTCTGTGCCGAAAAGATAGGCGAGGAAAACCTTTGCCAATCTTTACGGCGCAGCCACTAAAAGGGCATCATGCTGCCCAATGTCACTGATGCCCAGCTAGCTTCAGCAGCTTCTAGGTTGTGTGGAGATACCCTGAAATTCAATGCCGTGGCCGCAAATTACCCTGGCATTGAATATACGGGCTTAAGGTTCAGCGGGCAGGGCTATGCACCGACGCAGCACATAGCCTGCCCAGAAGAATATTGTGCCCGAAGAAAATTATTGCCTTTGAATTATGGTGGTGGCAGCGAATACTGTCTATACCATGGACTGCTCAAAGAACAAACCAGTCAGCACGAGAGGAGATCAAACCTATGCTGTATTTAGAAGCTCAGATGACAAAACTACAGCTTTCATACTTTGGACACATCATGCGAAGAGAGAGATCATTAGAGAAAGACATCATACTTGGCAAGGTTGAAGGTCAACATAAAAGAGGAAGGCCAGCAATGAGATGGATTGATACAATAAAGGCAGCTATGGGTGCCACTTTATCAACATTGAGCCGCCTAATTGAAGACCAAACACAGTTTGGGTCAACTATCAGAGGGTTGCCATGAGTCGACACTGACTCAACGGCACTTAACAACAACAACAACCACCTGTGGGTGCACACATGATTTCTATACCGCTTTGTCCTTCAATCAGAGCAGTTTACATTGTAACAAACATTTTACATAGAACAGTTGATCAGTAAACAGTATTATATTATAGTCTACAAAGAACAAGGAACAATTGGATCTTATCTGGGGCAAGGTAGTCTGAGAACTATGTATATGGTCATGAAGGAAGACATACTGACAATATAGCTCAGATTGACAGTCAAATGTTGCAAAAACATACCAAGTTGTAGCATTTAGTTTTACATTGTAGAACAACATCTTAAGCGCCCTCAGAGTGTTAGCTGCACCCATAGCACAAAGAAGAAAACCCAACAAAAAGAGACACAATTTAGCCCTTGTCCCTTGCACATGATCGCTCGCAATAAGAACACCCAATTCTGAAAAACATATCATCAAAACCACCAAACCCAGGGGGGGGGGGGCTATATAACACACAAAGCTTAGCGGGTGAGCCCAATAGGACAAGACAGAAACGGAGGGCAAAACGACCTAGTACATTCACACTTCTTTGCCATTTAAAATATCACGCTTTGCCCACCTCCCACCATAAGAGTAAAGACAATGTACTCAAAACCCAAAAACACCAGAGCTGTATGGTAGGGCAGCCCTCGTCGAATCAGTTTATGGCCTATAAGACCCAGCCTAGTGAATAAGGGCCATCCCACTCCTACCAAGCCCCAAGAGTCTCTCAACCACCATAGACATCACAAACAACATGAAACATAAAAGAAGAAAGATAGAGAGAACAGGAAAGACATCTTAACCAGGATAGTACCCTGGAGCTCCTTCAAAAGAGACAAAATGTATGTCCCAGTATATAGCAATACTGCATGATTAAATGTCACTTCTGCATGGATAAGTTGCCTTTACACGATCTCAGACCAGTCAAATGCCCATTATAGCAAACACCGTAAAACTGTAGTAAATAAAAGCTGCAAAGTGACTTTCACTGCATCACCGCCAACTCCTTATCTTCCAGAAATGCAAATAACTGCCCTGGATCATCAAAGGTCTTGGTCTGGTTATACATCGTGACTCTCATCAAGGCAAGATAGAGCAGCCCAAAATGGGCCTGCAGCTGTAGCAAGCGTGGATGCAGCGCCAGAAAACTCTTTCTCCAATCCACCGTCGCTTTCGCAAAGTCCGGGAAGAACAGGAGTTTATGTCCCTGATAGTCCAAAGTTTAAAGTGCTCTGGCTGCTCCCATTATTTGCTATACTTACTGAAAACATAAAACTTTCAAGATGATTGGGCGTGGACGCTTGCCCGTGACCACGGACTGAGTAGGCGATCTCGAATGGCATGGAGGAGTGGCCTAGTGGTTGGGGCAAGGTACTTCAGGCCGGAAGGTCGGGGGTTCAAATCCCACTAGAGGACAACAACCTTGGGCCGGAAGGACTGGGGTTTCTAGTCCCACAGGTGCTCCTTGTGGTCTTGGGCAAGCCACTTAACCCTCCATAGCCCATGTTCCCTGTAAAATAGTTATCTCCAAGTTATAATGCCTTGTTCAATGTAATTTCGGTTTGTTCAATGTAAACCGCACTGATGCAGAATAGCGCGGTATATAAGAGAATGTAAATAAATAAATAAATAAATGGCAAACTGCAACTTTAACACACCCGGAATCATGGCTTGCAAAAAGGACATCATATCAGGGCCCTCTGCTCCCTCAGGAACTCCTACTATTCTTATGTTATTCCTCCAAGAGCTATTATTGCCATCTTCCACCTCTCTTTGTAATGATCATATCAGCTTGGCCTGCTTCTCAACGGCCTTGAGCCTCTCCCCATGTGATGCCACCACATTCTCTACCTTCTCCAACCGAGCCGTAATTGACTCCAAAGAAGTTCGCAGAGCATTGATATCTTCCTGCATTGCACATAGCGATTCTCCATTAGATTTGACCAAGTCTTTGACTGCCTGAATCTCAGCCAGGAGCTCCTGCAAGGTCTCAGGACAATCTCAGATGACCGCCATCTTGTGAGGAGAGAGAGGTTCCGTTTTGGTTCTCTTTGTGCTGGCGTTTTGAGATACTTGGTAATCCAGCCACGTCTGTTTGGGGCCTGACATATCCGGGATCGAATGGTATCAAAGTAGGTAGGAACTATATGATTAAAGAGTGCATAAGTCAGGATTCTTGCCTATTGCCTTCTGGAGCACAGCTCTTACACGTCCATCTTGACCAGAGACCAGGCTCCGCCCCAATGTATACAATTGTAACCCTTAAATTAAAGTTATAGGGCCCAATTTTCATTTAGGCAGGCTATGCACTGCATCGGCACATAGCCTGCCCACTGACCCCCTTAACCTGGATTTTCATTTCCATGACAATGAAATAGAAAATCCAGGTCACGCCGCACAGGCTGGCAGCTGCCGAGGCTAAGCAGGTAGCAGTGATTTTTGATGCTGCCCGTTTAGCCCCAGTGCCTTAAAGATAGGTGAGGGTTTTCCTCGCCTATCTTTAAGGTGCAGAGTGTTAAGTGGTCAGCATCAAAAATCGCTGCTACCGCTTAATGCCATTCCCCCCCTCGCTCCGCCCAAGAACACCCAAAACACGCCCCAATGCTAAGCAGATAGCATCTGGGCACATTAGGGACTTAACCAAGATTTTCTGAAACCACTGCCCATGTAGGTGCCTTTGGAAAATCCTGGTTAAGGCATTTACACAGGTGACTGGGCTGTTACCCATGTAACCGCCTTAGAAAATCAGGCTCATAGTCTATATCATAAGTTAGTCTACGTTGAGTTCAATGTAAAACAGAGTGTAATTGCATATCCTCTATAAGTTTATTATATGTAAACCACTTTGAATCATAGAAAGGCAGCATAGAAATAAATGTAAATAAATAAAATAAAATCAATACCCCTATCAGGACCACCATGTCCAGAAAGCCTTCCGGCCAGAGGCCCTTTAAAGGGGCTCTGCAATGCCATTGTTGAAAAGCCTCCCCTACAACCACTCATTTATACCCTCCTCCCTCCCCATCATCTACCTGGGGTCCAATCGGGTCATCCCTGGGGGTCTAGGGCTTATTGGGGCAGGAGTGTACATATTTTACTTTATAACAGGAATTTTCAGCCCAGTCATCAGGAGACACCTAGCCAGTCACGTTTTCAGGATAGTCAAAATGAATATGCATCAGGGAGACTGCATACAATAGAAGCATTAAATGCAAATCTCTCATGCATATTCATTGTGGTTATCCTAAAAACCTGACTAGCTAGATTTGTAGGAGGACTCTATTGAGAAACTCTTCATTATACAATAGGCCTCGAATACATGTGTGACAATGTGCATTAACTGTGCAGGAGTTTACAAAATTACCCTCATAACATCAAAATCCATAGTCTTGAAAACTGCGGTCAAAAAAATACAAAGCAATTTTTGGATATTATGCTGTCCATTGTGGTCAAATTGAAACTTTAGTTCTGGAAATCATGTAATCAAATAGATCTCAATCTTTGATGGCATGCTCTGTGTGTTACACAGATTTATGAAGCAGTTGCCGCAAAGAAATGTGTCAATGTTGGTCACTTTGTGCAGGGCCGTACCAAGACTGAAATGTGCCCTGTGAGACTTGCACATCAGGTGCACCCCCCCCCCCCCGCACCTCCATTTAGACACTTTATGGGGGCACGGGAGGGGGGGCACACGCCCAATCTGCAAGTCACCGGCATGCTAAGCAGGTCTGGTCCATCCCAGGGAGACCAGACCTGCTCAGTGTGCCTGCGCGAAAACTTAAGGGGCGCATTTCATCTCTCTGCTGCTGCCTGCCGCTGAAAAAGTGGCAGCAGCAGGCAACGGCAGAGAGCCGAAATGCGCCCTTTAAGTCTTTGCGCCCTGTGCGGCTGCACCGCTCACACAGGGCTCGGTACGGTCCTGACTTTGTGGATATAAAGGGATCAATGAATCAAATCATGACATTAAAAGAATGGGACTTGGTGTTCCTCTGTGGGGATGGGCGGGGAATGTATAGGGACTTCATAGTCTGATATTTGCATTTACCTTCTTTGTTTTGTTTACTGTATGATGATATAATTTTTAATTTTGAAAAAAAAGTATTTGAACATAAGAGCAAATTCCCACATTGTGACTGGTTACCACCAGCAATCAGCAGTAGAGTTGTAACTACCAGGTCCAGATACCAATACAGAGAGCAGCACCATAGCAACTAAGCTTGCGTACTCGAGCAAGGGTCATAGGCCAGACCCATATAGCTAAACATAGAAGACACATGGAGAGTAATTCTTTTTAGTTTTAGACACACAGAATGTGTCTATCTTAAGCATATTTTATAAGGAAAAGCAGGCATCTACCTGTCTTTATAAAATAGGGGCATAGGTATTTGAAAACACGCATTAAATCTAGGCATGAGCACTAAAACATGAGCACTAAAACCAACATTCCCAGCTAGCTACACCAACCTTCCCAGGAAGCTATCCATGATTACTGAGCTCTGTCTAACATGTTCTGTCTTGACGCCTGTATGTAAATAGTTACCCCTATGTTATCCAAGTTCCGATTACCTGTTCTCTGTAAACACAGAACAGCTTGTTGTTCTGGTGAATTTATGTTTCATGTAAACCGCACTGATGCCGAATAGCGTGGTATAAAAGAGATTATAATAAATAAATAATACATAATACTTTTAAAGAATGCACATTACTTATAGTATTTTATAATTTATGCATGTACACACCTACAGTTCAAGTATGCACCTTTGACCTCATGCGTGTGCTTACAAAATAGCGACCAGGTATAGGTCATTAAAAATACATGGCTTACGCATGTCGACGGCACATAACTTAATATGGTTCCTTATAAAGTTACTTCCTTTAGGTGCAATAATTGAAATCTGTCAGCGTTGGGAATGTAATATATTTCTTCTGTATTTGTATGCTATACAGTATGGTGGAAATGCATTTCTGTTTCTTCCTCCATTCTTGGACTGCACGTAGAGTCTGACTTCTCATGAATTCTATTTGCAATTTGCAGTTGTTTAGTCTATGTTTGTTCTATGATCTAAATTGCACTATTCCAGCAGACCAAATTGGCAAAAGAGTGTGGGACCAAGAAGAAACTGTTCCTATTTTCTAACAAAAATATCAATGGTAATATTTTGGTATTTGGTGCTATTGCCACCTTTTCCCCTTTAATTATGACAATGAGAAAATAAATTCAGAATGAAGTCTTTTTTTAAAACTTAAAACTTAAGAGGGGGTATTGAGGAAAGGCAGCTGAGATTTTTAGCCAAAAAAAAGTTTTACCTAATTTTAAGGGGTTGATATGTTCCTTGAAGATGGATAAATGGCTAAAAAGACAAATCCCCAGGTATTCCATACAACAGAGCAACATTCCAATAGTAGTCATGACACAATGAAGAAGATTCAAAGACTAGAAAGGGAAAATGGTAGGTTCAGTCCTGAATGGGGATTCTTTTTTTGTAACAGAATGTAGAAATTTCACTTACCGTTAATTTTCTTTCCTGGAATACTGCTAGACTAGTCCAGACAAGCGGGTTATGTCCCCCTGCTAGCAGATGTTAGAGACAGAGAAAAAAAACACTCCAGAGCTGTGATTGATAGGGCTCTGGGTGACATAGGAGTGCCCCTAGAGGATCTAGCCAGTATTCTTTTGAAAAAGCACTAATGGAAAGAGAAAAACGGGACTAATGAACTCAACTATGTACAGGTAACCAGTAATTCAACAAAAAACTTGAACTCGAACCAAGAAGGTTGGAGGAGGATCAAGCATCATTCTTTGGAGAAAAAAATCTGAATCCACTGTTGTGGACATTCTCCGGCATATGATATTGCTTATGTCTGAAGTAAATCGAATGTTGGCTCCTCTGCACCAGCAGTCGTGACACTGATAATGGGGCGGGTTCTGGACTGGTCTAGCAGTATTCCAGGAAAGGAAATTAACGGTAAGTAAAATTTCTCCTTCCAGATCATACTGCTAGACCAGTCCAGACAGACGGGAAGTACCCAAGCTACTGAACCCCAGGGTGGGCAGAGAGAGCAGCTGACAGTACACTAGCCCCAAAACGACTGTCCTCACGTGCCTGAACATCCAGGCAATAATGCTGGACAAAGGAAGACAATGAAGACCAAGTTGCCGCTCGACAAATATCAACAGAGACTACGTGAGATTGCTCAGCCCAAGACGTGGCCTGAGCCCGAGTCGAATGTGCGCGAAGAGCAGGAGGCACCAGCTTGCCTTTGAGAATATAGGCCAATTCAATGGTATGGCGTATCCATCGGGCGATAGTAGACTTGGAAGCTGCCAAACCTTGGCACGGCCCGCAAAAAGCACAAAAAGATGGTCGGTCTTGCGAAAAGATTTGGTGACCTTGAGATAGCGAATAAGAATCCTTTTGAGATCAACCGCTCGGAGATTCTTGGAATTGTTCCTTTGAAAAAGCCAGCAACAAAAGAGGCTGATTGATATGAAAAGGAGTAATCACCTTAGGCAAGAAAGAGGGAACAGTGCAAAGGGACACTCCTTCTGCAGAGAAAGTCAAATGCAGATCCCTGCAAGAGAGGGCCTACAGCTCCGAAATGCGATGAGCCGAAGTTATTGCCATTAAGAAAACTGCCTTAAGTGTCAAATCTGATATGGAAACTTCCTTCAGAGGCTTGAAGGGTGGAGACATCAGAGCCTGAAGAACCAAGACAAGGTCCCAAGAAGGAACAAGTGGACGGACCGGAGGGCGTAGAAACTTAACTCCTTTAAGAAAATACGACACATCGGAGTGGGATGCAAGAGAACAACCGCGAATCGGCCCCCTATAACACGTCAATGCTGAAATCTGTACCCGTATAGTGCCAAGAGCTAAGCCCTTGTCGAAGCCCTCTTGAAGAAAGGCAAGAATGTCTGGAATTTCTGTTCTCCAAGGAGAAAGATGATGTTGGGTACACCAGGACTCAAAGAATCTCCACGCCCTAGCATATGCCAATGAAGTAGACAAACGGCGAGCCTTGAGGAGAGTCGACACTACCTTGGAAGAGTAACCCTTACGAGTCAATCTACGGCGTTAAAGAGCCAAGCCGTAAGCAAGTAGGGAGTTGGATCTTCCATCGAAATAGGACCTTGCCTGAGAAGTCCGAACGGAGCTTGAAGTCGCAGAGGAGGGAGTCGAGACAGTCTTATGAGATCGGCATACCAAGGTCTTCATGGCCAGTCTGGGGCCACCAATATTACTGGACCCTGGTGCTCCCTGATTCGCTGCAAAACCCTTCCAATCATTGGCCAAGGTGGGAATACATAAAGCAACTGGCACTTCGGCCATGGCTACGCCAAGGCATCTATGCCCTGAGAGCTGTGGTCCCTCCAACGACTGAAGAAGAGCGGAACTTTCTCATTCGTGGCTGACACCATGAGATCTACTTTCGGTTGCCCCCACTTCTGAACTATGGTTTGGAATGCTTGTGGGGCCAGTTCCAATTCGCCGGGATCGAGAGTGTGTCTGCTTAGGAAATCCGCTTTCACGTTGCTGGTTCCCGCAATATGCTGTGCTGAGAGTGCTTGAATGTTATTTTCTGCCCAAGGGAAGAGAAGGGACATCTCTTTCGATACCCCTGTGCACTTGGTGCCACCCTGGCGGTTGAGGTAGGATACTGCCATGGCATTGTCGCAGAGAATCCGAACCGCTTGTCCCTTTAGGAACCACTGAAACTTCAGTAAGACGAATCGAGCTGCTCTCACCTCGAGCCTGTTGATGGTCCATCATGCTTCGTGCTTCATCCGAGTTCCTTGTGCTGAGTGAGTGCGACAATGCGCTCCCATCCGGACAGACTGGCATCGGTTGTCAGCAAGATCCAATGCGGATTTTTTAACGGTACTCCCCTGAGGAGATTGTGAGATGCCATCCACCACTGTAGACTGCGGTGGATCTGCCGCTGTAAACGGCAGATGAATCTGATAGTCTTCCATCACTGGGGACCATCTGGAAAGAAGAACAGCCTGAAGACAGCGCATGTGAGCTTTTGCCCAAGGTACGAGTTCGATGGTGGCTGCCATGGATCCCAGAACTTGTAGGTAATCCCATGTCCGGAGGGCTGTTTGCTCCAAGAAACTGCAGCGTTGAGAGGTCAGCTTTACAAAACGGGCTTGAGTGAGGAATACACGCCCTTGACCGGTCTTGAAACGTGCTCCAAGAAATTTGATCTCTTGAGACGGATGGAGGGAACTTTTGGTATGGTTGATTACCCAGCCGAGCTGCTGAAGAAAGGCCACTACTGTGGAAACAGTTTTGATAGCCTCTAGAAGAGAATCTGCATGAATAAGCCAATCATCCAAGTACAGGTGCACTTTTATGCCCTGCTTGCATAAGGCTGCGGCCACAACCACCATCACTTTTGAGAAGGTTTGAGGCGCTGAGGCTGGGCCAAAGGGCATAGCTCGAAACTGAAAATGTTGGCCTAGAATTGAAAAACGCAGGAAGCGCTGGTGGTCTTCTCGAATGGGAATATGAAAATGCGCTTCCGTGAGATCTAAGGAAGCTAGAAACTCTCCCCAGTGTACCGAATGAATGACTGATCATAGGGTTTCCATCCGGAAGTGTGGTACTTGAAGGCTGCGATTTACACCTTTGAGATCCAAAATTGGATGAAAGGATCCATCTTTCTTGGGCACCATGAAATAGATGGAATAGTGGCCTAGCCCTCTTTCTAACGGAGTGAATGGACAAATGGCCTTTAAGGAGAGAAGTCTCTGAACAGTAGTTTTAATGGCCACTCGTTTTCTCGATGAGTGTCCTGGAGAGACCAGGAAGGCATCGTGAATGGGTCTGTAATATTCGAGAGAATAGCCATGAGTAACTATATTGAGGACCCAGCGATCTGAAGTTATGAGTGCCCACTGTCAAGAAAAAATGGATAACCGTCCTCCTATGGGCGGAAGGATCTCGAGTGCATGGAGCGTCCCGTCAGCGGGAAGGACGGGAGGTTCCAGTGAATTTCCCTGGGCCAGAGAAGGTATCTGTCCATCTGCGGGCTCCTCGAAAGGACTGCACTCTGTGACCATAGCGATGGGCAGAAGCGAAAGAAACACCTAGCTTAAAAGAACGGTATCAACGTGAATCCTGAGATTTAGAAAATTGGCAAAAACGGTGGGACCGAGAGCCATGACGAGAAGATGCCTTTGGTCTGTCCTCAGGTAAATGTTGTGGCTTTACCTCTCCGAGATCTTTCACCAATTTATCAAGATCTTTGCCAAAAAAGAGTCTCCCATTAAAAGTCAACTTAGAAAGGCGAGTCTTAGAAGCAACATCCGCTGCCCATTGACGCAACCATAACCATCTTCTAGCCACTGTAATCACCAGCACGGAGCGAGCTGACAGCCATAGAAGATCATAAAAGGCATCTGCCAGGAATGCAGCGACAGATTCAAGGCACTCTAACTCTGGCTCGTCAGAAACTTGCTGAATCCATCGGAGGGAGGCCCGAGCCGCCAAACCTCCACAAACCGCAGCTTGTAGAGAAAGAGTGGAAGACAAAAAGGCTGTTTTCAGAAGGCTTTCGACCTTACGGTCTTGTTGATCTCAGAGTGCCGCTCCACCCTCAATCGCAATAGTTGTATGTTTAGTGACACCAGTCACCAAAGCATCCACCTTTGGGTATGACAGCCAACGGTCAAGGTCAGTAGGGGACCAAGGATACAACTGCCCAATACGGCGTGCGGTGTGGAGAGACGATTCTGGAGAGTCCCATTCCTGAGATACCATTTGCTGCAACTCCGCTAGAAAGGAAAAAGCTTTGGAAGGTTTACGAATACCTTGCAAAATAGGATCAGTCTGTAAAGGAGCCTGGGAAGTTTGTAGATCAGGCGTGTCAACCAGGCGTAGCGCCTCTATCACCTGAGCAATTAAGGCCATAACTCCTCTTTCCGAAAGAGTCGGATATCTTGAGAGTCCTCTGAAGTGTGAGTGAAGAATCTGAGGGGGAATATTCCCCATCTTCTCGTTCAGACGAATCAGGACTGCCCTCTGAAGATTTCTGCTCTTCATGGGCGTCAGGAACATCCCAGAAGCCGCACAAAATGTCCCTGGAGGAACGAGTAGGCTTAAGGTCTGCGGACTTAAGTGAGCACTTGCAAGACCCCACAATATCCTTGCTTGGAGCAGAAGCAGGTAAGGCAGGTATTCCAGAGGATTCAGAACGCCACAGGCTCCATGCCTGGCAAAAAAGTGCCAGGAACTGTCCATCGGCCGAAATCGAAGAGAGTTCAGCAGTCTGTGGGGGCAAATTTGGAGTATAAGAACATAAGATATGCCATACTGGGTCAGACCATGGTCCATCAAGCCCAGTATCCTGTTTCCAACAGTGGCCAATCTAGGTCATACGTACCTAGCAGTTTTCCCAAAAGACACAGGTTCCACAATGCTTGTACTGGGTCAAGCATTGATATCCCGGGTCCCTTCTTAATAATGGTTTATGGACCTTTCCTCCAGGAACTTGTCCAAACCTTTCTTAAATCCAGCTACACTAACAGCCTTTATTACATCCTCCAGTAACAAATTCCAGAGTTTGATTACACGTTGAGTGAAAAAATATTTTCATTTATTAGTCTTAAATAGTTTACCTTGTAGCTTCATTGCATGTCCACTAGTTTTTCTATATTCTGATAACGTAAACAATCGATCTATGTTTACCCGTTCCACTCCGTTCATTAATTTATAGACTTCTATCATATCTCCCCTCAGCCGTCTCTTTTCCAGGTTAAAGAGCCCTAACCTTTTAGCCTTTCTTCATGGGAGTATCCTTCCATCCCCTTTACCATTTTGGAGGCTCTTCTCTGAACCTTTTCTAATAACGCTATATCCTTTTTAAGATACGGCGACCAGAACTGCACACAATATTCAAGGTGCATTATAATATCTTTTGTTTTATTTTCCATTCCTTTCATTATGATACCTAGCATTCTATTTGCTCTATTGGCCGCCGCTGCACACTGGACCGAGGGTTTTAACATTTTATCCACAATGACACCTAAATCTTTTTCCTGGGTGGTGGTTCCTAATGTGGAACCTTGCATCGTGTAACCATAGTTTGGGTTGTTCTTCCCTAGGTGCAAAACTTTGCACTTGTCCACATTAAATTTCATCTGCCATTTTGATGCCCAGTCTTCCAATTTATCAAGATCCTCTTGCAATTTTCCACAATCCTCTTGGGTTTTAACAACTTTAAATAGTTTTGTGTTATCTGCAAATTTGATAACCCCACTCGTTATTCCCTTTTCCGGGTCATTTATGAATATGTCAAAAAGCAGCGGACCCAGCACAGATCCCTGGGGTACACCGCTATTCACCTTTCTCCATTGGGAAAATTGGCCATTTAGCCCTACCCTCTGCTTTCTATCTTTTAACCAGTTCCTGATCCACAATAGTACACTTCCTCCTATCCCATGACTATTTAATTTTGCCAAAAGTCTCTGATGATGGACCTTGTCAGAGGCTTTCTGAAAGTCCAGATACTCTATATCAACTGACTCACCTTTGTCCACCTGTTTATTCACACCTTCAAAAAAACATAACAGATTATTAAGACAAGATCTTCCTTGTCTAAAGCCATGTTGGCTGTCTCCCAATAGGCCACGACTATCTACATGCTGAGTAATTTTGTTCTTTATGATGGTTTCTACCATTTTTCCCGGTACTGACGTCAGGCTCACCGGTCTGTAGTTTCCCGAATCACCCCTGGAACCCTTTTTAAAAAGTGGCATTACATTGGCGATCCTCCAATCTTCAGGTATTGCAGATGGTTTTAATGAAAATTCACAGATTACTAATAGCAGGTCTGCAATCTCATATTTCAGTTCTTTCAACACCCTTGGATGCATACCATCCGGCCCAGGTGATTTGCTACTCTTCAGTTTATCTAATAACTGTAATACATCTTCCCGATGTATTGATATTTCCTTCAATTCTTCCGCACCTTTAAATACCACTTCAGTCATGGGTAACACCCCTACATCTTCCTTATTAAAGACCAAAGCAAAGAATTCATTTAGTCTCTCCGCTATCGCCTTGTCGCCTCTTAGTGCCCCTTTAACTCCTTTATCATCTAATGGACCAACTGACTCTCTCACAGGTTTTTTGCCGGGATCCTTCTGCAGGCGGACTAGATTGCAGCCCTTCTAATGAAGGTGGTGACAAAGCGCTGATATCCCCAGATGGTAGCACAGTGGAAGAGGACTCCCCTGGATGCATTGTACACAAAGAGCAGATGCGATTAACTAAGTCGTTCTGCTTCTTATTACATCCGATACATCTGTGCAGAGAAGCAGGCATGTTAAGTGTAAATCTTCTATTGTTTTATTTTTTTTTTTTTGAGAAGGGAACAAAGGTCCACTTAAAACTCTTCCTTGGAAACTTCCTTGAAGAGTAATGTGTTGCACTGGTGAGAATTAGACATAACATGCCTGCCCAGAGATGCTCCCGCCAAAAAGAAAAAAGAAAAAAAGTTATCCCGAGTTTTCAAAATGGCCACTGGCAAATTTAAAAGCAAAAATAAAGCAACCCTTTGCTCCAAAAACTTCAAAAACACGGCGAAATTGGTGGGGAAGAGGCAAGGAGTGCTGCCAGCACATTAAAACTTGAAACCCTGTCGAGACCCGAATCGCTGAAAACAGCAGTGAAAAGGAAACTGTCAGAAAAGGGGAGCTGCACTGACAGGAAATCAGGAGCTCAACCCTGCTGTATTGCTGATTACATAAATACAGCTATCAAGAAGGGAAGCCTGGAAAATCCAGAGAAAACACCTCTTGTGTGCTCTGGGTGCATCCAGGAGTTAAATATAAAAAAAGAATCTAATAGACAAACTTGTCTTAGGGGTATGTTTATTAAACCTTCTTAACGTGCGCGCTGTGCAATTAGCACGTGCTAAGGTACCTTAGCGCGCGCTAATGACGCTTTAAGGGGCAAAAATGCGCTTTAGTGTGTGCTCACGCGCGCAGCGGCGCAAACGAGTGCTGAAGGCGTAGAAAGGCTCCCGGAGGGCGGAGGAAGGCTCCCCAGGGGAGGAGAGAAGGGGTCAATGGGTGGAGAATGGGAGGGTAGAGGCTCCCCGCACACTAACAATGTGAAATTCGAGGCCAAATCTAACGCAAGTGAAAACCTTGCGTTAGAGCTGATTTTTAAAGGGAAAAGAAACCATTTCTGTCAGCAATGTACAGCAAAACCAGGGAAACCTACAAAAAGTGATAAGTGTGATACATGTGCACGGAACAAAAGTGCAAATAAACATTGAAAATTACCCCAACAAAATAAAAAAAAAATCATAATCAAGCTGGGCAATAGTGATAGTAATGGGAAACATCAAAAAACACTCCCAAGAAAGCCCCAAAAAATAAATATGAATTTTGGAAGGGTCTACGCTCCGTCCCCATACAAGGTGAATGATCCCACAGTGAAATAGCACTGATCAGGGTTTCCCTCTCCATTTGACAGGTTACCTATGGCATGCACATGTTCCACAACAGCAGGGCGGGCATGTCGGAATGGGCAACTGGACAGATGCTGGGAAAGGGGATACAGAGGGCTGCAGGCGGCACATGCTGTGGTGCAGCTGGGGCACAGTGCGGACTAGGCAGATGCCTAGGTGGCACTTAGGAATGCTGAAACTGAACAGCAGCCAGACAGCAACTGATGAGGGCCCAACATGGGCACGAGAGTGTTTATCACAGTGTCACAGGAGATAGTACCCAGCAGGTACCTCCAAGGGCACAGAACATTGGCAGGCAGTGTGGGGGGAAGCGTGGATGCCTATGCAGGCACCCCTACCCCAGAACACGCACCATAGGCAGCCGCCTACCTGCACACTGGATGGCTTGAGACTGCACACCACCAGCACCACCAGCAGAAGGGCATGTCAGCATGGTGTCAGAGGGGTACTGGTGGTGGAGGGGGCAGTGGCAGCTGCCCAGAGCAGACCATGGCCTAGCCCTGTGTAGGTGGGTGCCATGCACTGCAAGAGACAGGCCCTGCCGGACAAACAGTCATGGTATCACCAGGGAATGCACTGTTTCTGTGGCAACACGGTGGTGCAGTGCACACAACCAGTGTGTTTGGAGGCAGAAGGTCACAGGTTCAAGTCCCAGCTATGGTGCCTGCCAGCCCAGTCCCAATATTTTACCCACTACTACAACGTACTAATACAGAATGAACCTTTATTGCAAATGACATAAACATGCTCAAAACATCTACATTTTACCCTACAGAGCACAGACTCCATAAACAGGCGCATTACCTACAGCAGAGTCTCCCAAATGCAGTCCTGGAGGGCCAAACACCATTCAGGTTCCATGCTGCCTCTAATAAAGATGCCTGTGCTGCATATCTATGCACCACCCCCATGGTATGCAGATGTATCTCATGCATATTCATGAGGGACAGCATGAAAACCCAAACAGTGTTTGGCACACCAGGACTGGAGTTGGGAACCTCTGCCGTAAAGCAGCAGCCAACAGGGGCAGACACACCCACACCCACAGGCTCCATTAGCCAATGCCCCCTGGAGAGGCAGGACATTGGGCCCTGCATGCATCTCCCAATACTAGCACTTGCATACCTTAGCAATGCCACCCTACACCTGGGAATACGGTACACAGCTATCAAAAGGTTGCTATGATTACTGGCAGATAGAAATTCCTACGTTAAGCACAGTTTGCTGATTGAGCTCCATCATAGCAACCTTTCTGATGTCTGTGGGGTGTGCTTCAGGTCTGGTCTCTGACAGTGTTTACCACCCTGGGGAGTGACCCCCAACAGTTTTGTGTACCATATCCATGCCTGCACTGTGCCCAGGACTGGTATGGTGGCCAGGGCTGCTAAACACCTCTATAGTAGCACAATGCTGGCATAGGTGTGGGAGTGTGTGTCTGTCTATCCAGTGTGTGGTGGCTGCAAACACCCTCCACAGCCCACACTGCCAGCACTGTTGCCAGTATTGGCCTGTCATTGTGCATAATGAGGAGCAAGGTAACATGGGTATAGCCCGGACAGGGTGGCCTGGCCAGGATGCATCTGCACAGGGCATAGGTCAATGGCTGGGACATTGTAGTGCCCGGCCACCACCTGCACAGACAGGGTGGCCACAGTATTTATTTATTTATTTATTTAACATGTTTTGTATCCCGCCTTTTCCTTCAATCAAAGCGGTTAATACAGCATGGCTAGGTTCCCCCATAGTGCCCTCTAATATCTTTTTCATGTGATATTTCTGGGTTCCTTTTTGGGGCCCAATCACTGACTTATCTGCTTGGTGTGTATGCTGACATCCCAGTTCTGGGTGCATGCATCTCCTCCAGGAGCATGCCCTATGGGCTAGCTATCAGACTGTCTGCAGCTGGTATGTGTCTTGCTGGAACACCTTGCCCGCAGATGAGAATATCTAATAAAACTAAGAGAAGGGTTTCTATACCATAGTATGGGCGGAAACCATATTGGTGGGTATCAAGGGGGGAGTTGAGGTCAATGAACTCTTGTAACTGCATTTGGACTATCTTTTCTATTATTTTTGCTATGAATGGAATACTGGCTATTACATCAGGGCAGTGTACAGAGTTAAAAACAAATATTTTTTTTTTTTAAATGCAGGAAAGGAATGCCAAATTCATAAAAGAAAGGATAAAATTCTTTGTACCAGGAAAAAGAGGAGAGGGTAAGAGGGGGGAGAGGAAAGGGCAAGAAGGGAAGACATAAAATGGTTATGCTGAAGTAATGGGCTATTTTGCAACAAGATTCTGATGGTTGGTAAGACATATAACATTAAGAGGGTAATTTTAGAAACTCCTGCAGAGTTGTTAGAATGTGTGTATTTGAGGCCCATTTCATAGTGAAGTATGCGCGTACTTTATTAAATAGGGCACAAATGATGCAAAAATACATGCAAACTCTGCACGAGCACTCGTACCTGCTTTATAGCAGGTGTACTGTAATGCTTGCATCTAGATTTTTCAAAAACATGCGGAAGTTATAGTATTTTATAGTTTACGCGTGTAAATTTGTGCTGTGCCCACACTCCACCCAAGATCCACCCCTTGCATGCTCATACTGAAGGTACATGTGATCCATCTTACACGTGTACTTACAGAATAACAACCATCTAAAGTCCTTGAAATAGTGACTTACCACATTCCCGTATAATATCAGCCCTTAATTGTCACTATTGCTCTACTGGCAATTCATGAGGACGTCATAGGCATCGGAATGGGATTGGCCACTTGAAAACTAGCCCTATCAATATTTCCCATGAAGCAAGTTGTCCGCCCATGGGGATTCGATCTTCTGCAGGTAGAAGAGCACAACCATGATTGCAACAAATACCCCCCCCCCCCTCTCTCTGCCCATGTGAGATCAGATCCCCATGGGGAAAATAGGAGGGGAAGGCAGTAGGCTGCCCGCGGGGCCCCCAGAGACGGCTGAGGGGAGATATGATAGAAGTCTATAAATTAATGAATGGAGTGGAACGGGTAAATGTAGATTGATTGTTTATGTTATCAGAATATAGAAAGACTAGGGGGAATGCAATGAAGCTACAGGGTAAACTATTCAAGACAAATAAGAGAAAATATTTTTTCACTCAACGTGTAATCAAACTCTGGAATTTGTTACCGGAGGATGTACTAAAGGCTGTTAGTGTAGCTGGTTTTAAAAAAGGTTTGGACAAGTTCCTGGAGGAAAGGTCCATAAACCATTATTAAAAAGGGACCCAGGATATCACTGCTTGACCCAATATAAGCATTGTGGAACCTGTGTCCTTTGGGGAAACTGCTAGGTACTTGTGACCTAGATTGGCCACTGTTGGAAACAGGATACTGGGCTTGATGGACCTTGGTCTGACCCAGTATGGCATATCTTATGTTCTTATATGTTCTTATGACTCAAATCACAGGGAAACTAACCAGATACCTCCGCCTAAATCTGAGAAACCAAAGCAGGGGATATTAAATATAACAACTGCATTGAGGGTAATTTTATAAAGAGGCACCTACTTTTCTTTATAAAATGCTAGCACAAGAGGTAGAAAACAGTGGACATATACACTAGTCCTAGACCTGGTGTCATTGTCCATGCCTATATTTTTCAAGCATGGGCGTAAGTTATAGTATTTTATAGTTTGTGGACATAGTTGTGTGCTCCACCCATGCTCCACTCACATTCCACCCATGAGCATGGCTACCAGCGAAGCCCGCACCAAGAAATCCATGAATGTACTTTATTTTATTTATTTATTTATTTATTTGCAGTCTCTTTTATACCGCGCTATTCGACATCAGTGCGGTTTACAATGAACATAAGAGTTGCACATCTCAATTTCGTGATTTGTGCTTACAGTGAAACAGGTATAATAACTTGGGTATACATTAAACAGGAAAATTAAACTTGGGTATGCATTAAGCAGGTATAACAGGTAAAATAGGGTATAAATAACCAGTCCCTTAACAAGGAGACACGATGAATAAATACAGTCTACTTTATGCAACAATATAATGAGTTATGCGGCACTGCATAAGTTTCTCATGGTGGTTGGAGGGGAAGGTGTGATTGCGAGTGATCAGTCTGGGAATGTGACGTGCATGAGTTTGAGGTGCTGCATTGAGATGTGAGAGTGGGTGAGTGTGGGGAGAAGACTGCATCATCGTAGTGATGAAGAAAGAGGTGCCGTTTCAGTGCCTTCCTAAATTGGGAGAGTTCACTGATGGTTCTGATAGTTGCTGGTAGTGCGTTCCAGCAGGATGGAGCAAAGAAGGAGAAGGCTCTGGATCTAGTGAATTGAGAACACTTCGTGCTTGCCTTAGGTAATATGAGAGTATTTGCGGCATTCGATCTCCTTGCTCGATTGGGAGGTGTGATTGAAATTAGGTCAGTAATGGCAGTAGCAGGGTATTTATTGATGGCTTTATGGGTCATAATTAGGATCTTGAATGAGATCCTGGCTTGTATGGGTAGCCAGTGCAATTGTTTTAGTATTGGGGTAATATGAGAACTTCTTGAGGCTCCATGAAGGATTCTTGCAGCTGAATTCATTGCAAGTTGTAAGGGGTTAGTCGTGCACTTTACGTTGGATGCCGTTTTTGCACATATGTGCCTATATGCACATGCAAATGTTTAAGATAGCCCCTTTAAGATGTGTACTTGGCACCTAAAATTGTGCACCACATTATAAAATTGCTCCCTATATGCACAGAAGGAGGGAATGCCAAAAAAATCATAGGAAAAAGTAGCATAGTTCAATGAGCCACACTCAAATGCTCTTGGATCTTCAGATTTTCAGATGCAGAAATACTGAAACACTATTAACAGTACTGGAAGAATTTATTTTTCATTTGGATAAGCAAAAAAACGGACCACTACTGATCATTTGTATAGCATTACAAGGGGTCTGCAGTGCTGTACTGACACATGTAAAAGACAGTTCCTGCTCATCAATCTAATCAAGACAGACAACACAACAGCTTAGGACAAGGATATATCTAGGGGAATGGTAGGGAAACACATAGGAGACTAAGCGGATCAGTATCCAAAAGAATAAAGAGTAAAGAGAATGCCCTTGAGCTGACAAACAGCAGCTAGAGGAATTGCAGATTGCGCTGAGAACATTTAAGAACAACTGATAAAGAACCTGAACTCCTGTCTGGCTTTTAGTTTTACACTTCATGCATGTACAGACACAAAAGACACAGCACATTTGTGCATCTGGATTAGACTGGTCACTGAAAACTTTGAAGTGCATGAAGAATTACTAGCCTTGTCCCCATTTAGAGATCACATTTCAAGCTGTGATATACTGGAAACTGCCAAAAAGGAATCTGCAAAGTTTGATAACATGGAAAATCTGAGTTCACTCACCAAAGATCAGGCACCTGCAATGAAAGGAAGAAAAGAAAGGATGTGCTCCAGAGCACGACCTGAGCAAGCACACTGTTTGAGTGCCCCATAAGTAAGAGATGTTAATTGAACATCATACCCCTGGAACTCTACCTGTACTCCATTCTGCACCACTTGTTTAAGTAAATATACAACACCCGAATCACAGTATGCTGTTGCGTTTGGGGTGAGACAGCACAAGACTGACCCATTGATGCCAAACAAGATGATGGTGTGCAATTCTGGATACCGTGACCTCATTTGGAGTATAGTGTGCAATTCTGGAGACCGCACCTTCAAAAGGATATAAACAGGATGGAGTCAGTACAGAGGGTGGCTACCAAAATGGTTAGTGGTCTTCATTATAAAGCATATGAGGACAGACTTAAGGATCTTAATATGTACACCTTAGATGAAAGGCGGGATAGAGGTGATATGATTGAGACGTTTAAATACCTCCGTGGCATAAATGTACAGGGGGAGAGCATCTTTCGATTGAAAGCAAGTTCTGCTATGAGGGGACATGGGATGAGGGCGAAAGGGGATAGATTCAGGAGTGATATGCTGAAATATTTCTTTATGGAAAGAGTGGTGGATCCGTGGAATAGTCTCCCAGTAGAGTTGGTAGAGATGAGGACGGTATCTGATTTCAAAAAAGCTTGGGACAAACACAGAGGATCTCTAAAGGAAAAAAGGGAACTGTTGTAGTTGTTGATATGGAAGGACAGACTAGATAGGCCATGTGGACTTTTTCTGTCGTCATTTTTCTATGTTTCTATGTTTAATTCTGGTGCCTCATCTGATTTGTTCCTGCAGAAGTTCCAGATACTAAAAGAAATGATGTGCTCGCAACTCGAGGCTACACAGGGTGTGTAAAAGGGGTTAGAGTCCTTAAAAAAATCTGACACTGGAGTCATAGTGGTGATTACATAGTAACATAGTAAATGACGGCAGATAAAGACCAGTATGGTCCATCTAGTAGGCCCAGTAAGATGGCAAGAGTAGGTGCACCTGCCGCTCCATGCAGGCCACCCCTCCCCATGTCTTTGTTTAGGGGTGAACCCACCGCTCCGTGTAGGACACCCCTGTATGTTGAGAAATTAGTTAGTTAAGTTTATTTTGATTTTATCCTGTTGCTGTAAAGGGATCCACTTTGTCTGTCCCATGCCATTTTGAATTCTGTCACTATATTTGCCACCAACACTTCCATCGGGAGGGCATTCCAAGCATCCACCACCCTTTCAGTGAAAAAGTATTTCCTGACATTGCCTTTCAATTTATCCCCTTGCAGCTTCATGTTATACCCTCTAGTTTTACAGCTTCCCCGTCTTTGGAAGAGGTTTGTTTGTTCATTGGCATAAATGTTCAGGGGGAGAACCTCTTTCAATTGAAAGCAAGTTCTGCTACGAAGGGACATGGGTTGAGGATGAAGGGGGATAGATTCAGGAGTGATATGTGGAAATATTTCTGTATGGAAAGAGTGGTGGATCTGTGGAATAGTCTCCCAGTGGAGGTGGTAGAGATGAGGACAGTAACTGAATTCAAAAAAGCATGGGACAAACACAGATGATATCTAAAGGAAAACAGGGGACTGTTTTAGTTGTTTATATGGAAGGACAGACTAGATAGGCCATCTGGTCTTTTTCTGTCATCATATTTTTATGTTTCTATGTTTCTATTATTTTTCTTTAAGTATTTAAAGGTCTTAATCATATTTCCCCTGTCTCTCCTCTCCTCCAGAGTGTACATATTTAGGTCTTCAAGTCTCTTCTCGTAAGGCTTCTGATGCAGGCTACAAATCATTTTGGTCATCTTCCTCTGAACAGTTTCCAGTCTTTTTATATTCTTTGCAAGTTATGGTCTCCAAAACTGAACACAGTATTCCAAGTGAGGCCTCACCAGTGACTTATACAATGGCATTAGTACCTCTTCCTTTCTGCTGGTAATTCCTTTTAGTATGCAACCCAACATCTTCCTGGCTTTTGCCACTGCCTTGTCGCACTGTTTTACCACCTTGAGATCCACAGAAATAATCACACCAAGGTCCTTCTCCTGGTCCGTGCACACCAACCTCTCGCCCCCTATCACGTACATTTCCCCTGGATTTCTGCTTCCCAAATACATGACACTGCACGTCTTTGCATTAAATCTTAACTGCCAAGTATTAGACCATTCTTCCAGCTTTTGTAAATCTTTCCTCATGTTATACACTCCCTCAGGGGAGTCCACTCTGTTGCAAATTTCCGTGTCATCTGCAAAAAGATAGACTTTTCCATGCAGTCCTTCAGCAATATCACTCACAAATACATTGAGCAGTGCAGGGTCCAGGACCAAACCCTGGGGCACCCCGCTAATCACCCTCCTTTCAACCGAGTGATCTCCATTTACCATCACCTTCTGTCATCTGTCAGTCAACCAATTTCTGATCCATTTCACCACCTTGGGACCCATCCCCAAACTACTGAGTTTATTGATAAGCCTCCTATGTAGAACAGTATCAAAGGCTTTGCTGAAATCCAGGTAGAAGACATCCATCACATGCCCCTAATCTAGTTCTCTGGTCACCCAAAAAACTCAAACAGATTTGTTTGGCAAGATCGTCCTTTGGTAAAACCGTGTTGCCTCCGATCATGCAACCTGTTGTTTTTTTAGAAAGTCTACTATTCGCTCTTTCAGAAGCGCCTCCATTACTTTTCCCACCATCGAGGTAAGGCTCAAGGGCCTGTAGTTTGTCACTTCTTCC
Source organism: Ichthyophis bannanicus (assembly GCA_033557465.1). Classification (NCBI taxonomy): domain Eukaryota; kingdom Metazoa; phylum Chordata; class Amphibia; order Gymnophiona; family Ichthyophiidae; genus Ichthyophis; species Ichthyophis bannanicus. Next base: position 1,025,200,194 of record CM066033.1, on the reverse strand, counting down.
CTGTCTCCAGTCCTGAGGAACTACTCCTGTTTCCAAGGATCTGTTGAAAACATCCTTTAACAGCCCTGCAAGAACCTCTCTGAGCTCTTTCAGTATCCTGGGATGTATCCCATCCGGTCCCATGGCCTTGTTTACTTTCAGTTTTGCAAGTTGTTCTAACACATCATCTTCAGTGAAGGCTGTGGTATCTACTTCGTTCCCATTTTTATATTTGGGAGTCACGGATGGTCCTTCTCCAGGATTTTCTTTAGTAAAAACAGAGCAGAAGTATTTGTTTAGCAATTTTGCTTTTTCAATGTCACTTTCCACGAATCCGTTCCCAACACTTCTGAGTCCTGCAGTTCCATCTCTGATTTTCCTCCTCTCCCAAATACACCTGAAGAAAGTTCTGTCTCCACACTTCACATCTTTAGCCATCTTTTCTTCTGCCTTTGATTTTGCTTTCCTTATTTTTCTCTTTGTCTCTTTTAGTTTGATCCTATATTCCGTACTGTGATGATTTAGAAGCCTGAACAGAAAAGCACTAGATGATGCAAGTGGTGGTAGTGGAAAACGCAGCAGCCATCTGTAAGGTTTGGTTGGAGCGCAAGGATTTATTGAACTGTAGCCAGTGGAATAATGTTAGAATCCTGGATGTTCCAGAGGGGGAAGATGATCAAATTTCTCAGAGGACTCCTGCAGGTCCTTCAGAGGCACTCTGTATTAGAGGCTTGGGGAGGCTAAGGGGGTCATTTTAAAGGTTTTAGTCATAATTTGGGCATCTGAAGATGTGCATGTGCATGCCCAAATCACAGAGATGTCCCTGGAGCCATTTAATACATGACTTTTAAAGATATCACTGGTGCGGAGACATCCAAGTAGGCAGGGAGTGTGGTGAAGGTGTGTCAGGGAAAGTTCAATGGTTTGGACTCACCCATTCCATTTCATAAACATCAGGGATGTCTGCAGGCACCACCATGTTTAGACTTGTTGCAGGTACCAATAGGCCTTAGGAAAATGCTTGTTTTGGCCTTAAAACATCCAGAGTGTATAGAGAAGTTGGAAAGTTAAGTGACTAGCCTTAGATCACAAAAGCCCACACTGTGATCTGAACCCTGGCCACCCTGCTTGCACCCCACTACTCTAACCATTAGGCTATTAGACACCCCTGTTTTGAAGTACAGTACTATTCTGGGGATGTCGATGTAGACGTCTCCATGGTTATCCTTATCATGCTCGTCCTCATTTGTTTTCTTTTCTTATTTAATTTGTATTAGAATTTAACAATAAACCAAGGAAACCTTGAATTAGGAAATACATATTGCATCATGCATTACTAACTTTAAAACACAAAACTACAAAAGAAACAATAATAAAGCAGCAGTGAATGTAAATAGTCCACAATATAAGGAGAGAGAATCCAAGAATACACAATCATGGGAAGATGATTTAAGCAAAAAAAGAATATAACAAACAATTGAGTAGGAAAACAAAGCCAAAACATTTTGGCCCAATAATTCTACAGGTTAACTTTGCAACCACTTAGCATCTAAAAAGAAATAGGTGAGAAGGTTCAAAGAAATGATAAATCTTATTCTGGTAGGAGAGCACACATTTACAGGGAAACCTCAACTGAAAACTTGCACCCAATGCTAAGGCCTCAGTTCAGAGCTCCAGAAACCTCTTCCTCCTAATTTGCGTCCATTTGGACACATCTGGAAAAGTCTGTTTCATTCCACCCAAAAAGGAAATACAAGACATTTCAAGATACAGTCTTAACAACGCTTCTTTATCCTAAAGAAATACAAATACAACCAGTAAGATAGCCCTAGCTTCCACCACTTCAGTGGACTACTCTAAGACCTTGGATAGGTTAGCCACATCCAAGGAATCAGACAAAACATCCACTAAGGATGTGGCTGCCTTCTGCGAAGCGTCCTTAGAAACCATAGGAGGGAGATAATAGATTTTCCCTAGATTCAGGATAACTTACAGTTTCTTTTAGAAACCTTGGGCCTGATTTTGATCTGGGCAGTATTATGCAACGTGTCGGTGCATAGCCCGTCCCCCTCTCGCCTAACCTGGATTTTCTATGCTGGAGTCATATGTGGTCCTGGCATCCAAAATCTGAGTATGGTCACACAGCTAGGAGGCCGCAGGAGCCTCCTAGTTGTGCAGAGGAGGGCCATGGCACTACCCATTTAACACCAATTTTCGATGCTACACGGTTAGCATTCTGTGCCTTAAAGACAGGTGAGGGAAACCCTCACCTATCTGTAAAGTGCTGGGGCTAAGCATGTGAAATCAAAAAGAAAAGTGGTAGGTTCCAAAAAAGAAAATAACTTCCTTGATATCAAAGTATTTAATGTCGGACCTTAAACCCCCAGGGAAAGGCAGAAAAAACATTACTGGAGACATACGTCCTTTTTAATCATTTGCAGTAAAACATTTGAAACTGCTCAATTCACATTTTATCCATTTCTTAGCAATCTTTACTTAACTGAGAGCTCGGCGCAGCAAAGTCCAATTAGAAGTGGTCTAATGACACAGTCCTGCGTTTTGGGTCATAAAATGTAAGGATCCTGCTTCAAGTTCTTCCTTCTCACCACAAAGAAGCCGCACCACTCTCAAAAGAAACAACACAAGGAAGCCATTTAAACCCAGCATCTGACGTCACTGACAGATCACATGTTTACTGCTTAGCCAACCGAGGGCAGGGAGAAACATTTGCAAGCGCCTCCCAGGTGACTAAAAATCAAAATCACAGTAAACTATGCCAGTCCAGTTCCAGATTCAAACCTTTAGGTATGACAGTGTCCAAACTGAAAATCCATTGTTCAACATACTGCAATCTGGAATGTCTATTTCCTCCGCTAGCAAAAGGAGGGACCCAATCAATAACTCTCCATGAAAATTGAGCAAAAGAATGATCATATTGTAAAGCATGTTGCACTATCAGAGCTGAGATTACCTTTGTATGAATCCATGAAGCATGTTCAGCTAAACGTTTTTTAAAAGGTCGAAATGTCCGGCCCACATATTTTAGACCACAAGGGCAAAATAACAAATATACCACAAAGACAGAATCACAAGTGGTATGATATTTAAATGACCAAACCATCTGAGTGGTTGGATTAGTCCAAGTGTCCCCCAACCAAAGAACCAGAGCATTGGGAGCATTGCCACAAGGGTAATGCCCAGCCAGCTCAACCGCACTCTGGATTCTTGGGGCAGCCTGGACTAACCAATCCTGTAGCTTTCTTCCACAGGTATAAGCTAAACAAAGACGTCACTGAAAACATTTGTGAAGTTGTAAAACATGCCAATGTTTGTGAAGAATAGATTGCACTGTCCTAATCCTATTATTAAATGCAAAACCCTCCCTATTGTGTCCTCCTGAGACATTCCATCTTTATCATGTACCGATGGAGTCAACAACTATTCCCTATGACTGTACAGAGCCCGTTTATAGGCTCTGCCAACCACAGACTTAGGGTAACCCCGAACATATAAATGATGACATAATTCCTGAGCATGAAATTTAAAATCTTGATGGGAGGAACAAATACGCCGAAGTCTTAAAAACTGACCAAAAGGAAGTCCACGTTTTAACAATGGGGGCTGAAAACTATTATATTTAAGAAGACTATTGCGCTGAACTGACTTATGGAATAACGAGGTAGTCAAAGAATGTTCGGAATACATGACTGATACATCCAAAAATTGGATGGATTTTCAGATTGGACACTGTCATACCTAAAGGTTTGAATCTGGAACTGGACTGGTATAGTTTGCTGTGATTTTGATCTTTAGTCACCTGGGAGGTGCTTGCAAATGCTTCTCCCTGCCCTCGGTTGGCTAAGCAGTAAACATGTGATCTGTCAGTGACGTTAGACGTCAGGTTTAATTGGCTTCCTTGTGTTGTTTCTTTTGAAAGTGGTGCAGTTTCTTTGTGGTGAGAAGGAAGAACCTGAAGCAGGGTCCTTAGGTTTTGTGACCCGAAACGCAGGACTGTGTCGTTAGACCATTTCTAATTGGACTTTGCTGTGCCGAGCTCTCAGTTAAGTAAAGATTGCTAAGAAATAGATATAATGTGGATTGAGCATTTTCAAATGTTTTACTGCAAATGATTAAAAAGGACGTATGTCTCCAGTAAAGGTTTTTCAGCCTTTCCCTGGGGGTTTAAGTTCTGACATTAAATACTTTGATATCAAGGAAGTTCTTTTCTTTTTTGGAACCTACCACTATTCTTTTGGATTTCATAGGGGCAGGTGGTGTTCCGTTGCCCCAGGGGCTTTTTGTTTTGATGTGGTTTGAATGGGGCTAACCACGTAGCATCAAAAATCGGTGTTACATGGGTAGCGCCATGGCCCTCCTCTGAACCGCCCTGGAATGCCCCTGACATGCTCCGATACTAACCGCATAACATTGGGGCACTTAAGGGACAAACCAGGGAATTTTTGAAGGCACTACCGGTGTAGGTGCCTTCAAAAATTCCCTATTAGGGCATTTACATGGGTAACTAGGGCAGTTACCCGTGTGAATGCCTTTGAAAATCAGGCCCCTAATAAATAGGTCCCTAAGTGGAACCAAAGTCATTCGTGGAAAATTCAGAACCCAAAGGTTCAAGTTCCTCTGCTGATTTTCCAAGTTCTCATTCTTCCACAGCATTACCATTTTATCCTGAACCAATGTTCCTTGCGTCTCATGAAGCTTCTGCACTGAAGACTCAAACCCCAGCAACTGACCTTGCTGGGTCTCCAGACTCTTCTCAACAATCTCCAGCCTAGGCGCCTGCCAAGCTGAAACCTGGAGAGCCCCAGCACATACCTTATAGATTGATTCCAAAGCATTACAAATGGAGTCCAGAGTCACTTCCTTGGGGCAATTCAGCGGCCATAGAAAAGAAGAAGCTGGCAAAGAAGACTGGGAGACTGCCTCAGATAATCCAAGTAGTTTCTGGACACAGTCACTCACTCCTGCTGGGGGGCACCCCCACCCTCGGTGTTGGAGACTGCAGACCTACAAGGCATCGATGAAAGAAACGCCATAGCTAGAACTGCCTGGGTCCTGACACTTGCACCGCCAGATGACCTGAATCTAGAAGCCAAAGGTACAGGAGGAGTGGAAGGGCCCGTTGGACTGAAAGATACATCACTCCCCAGACCTAGGCTCTCCCCAGCCCTGGTAACAGGAATACCCATAAGCTTCATCTACGTGAATGAGTCCATCGTGTGCTGCCCGGCCAGAAGGCCTCAGGTTTGGGAGGAAAACCACCCTTGCCTTTTGCCTTGTGCTTCAGAATCAAGAGATAGGAAATAAAGGAGAACACAAAGAGCAAGTATGAGGGCGTCCTACTCCTATAATGCTATCTTGGATCCTCTGCTTATCCTCATTTGTGAAATCATGCCTGAACTTCCATGTGCCTGCTTTTTTTCAGACATTCTGGCTTTGTAAAATGTGCCTTCATGCCTTCCCAGTCTCAACCGTACTCTCTTCCCACCCCCAAATCCAAGTCAAACTGGCAGAAAGCACTGTTATTTAATCTGCCTGCCAGTTTGACTTACTGCCGGAACCGCCTTTTCCTCCCCTCCCCCACCCCGGCTGCCACCACCACCTTCACTTTCTTTGACCTGTAACATCAGCTAATTGCTTATGGCATTGCCAGCCCTATCCCTCTGAATGAGGAAGTGTATGTCAGAAGGGCAGGACTGGCAGAGCCATTAGCAGAGGAACATGCATTGAGAATCCCTAAGCCTTTTTAGGCAATTCTCCATTGCTGCAGGTCAGAGGAAGCAGCAGCAGAGGGGGCATCAAAAGGGGCAATGGATGAGATGGGAGGAGGGAAGAAGAAAAAGCAGGAGATGCTTGATTGGAAGGGACAGAGAAAGGGATGGAGAAGGGGATGAAGCAAGAGATGCTGGGGGGGGGGGGAAGAATGGAAATAGGGATTGGGGGCTTGAGGGTTAGACACAAGAAGGGGAAGTTGGGTGACAGGAAATATGCTGGCCCATGGATGGGAAAAAGAAGGTTGGGACACAAAGGTAGATGATGCAGCCAGGAAAAAGGAATAGGGTGATGGGGACATGCTGAACATGGGGTGTATAGAGTGATAGGGAAGATGTTTGACACAGAAGGATTAGAAAGACAAAAGAGATGATAGTTACGAAGGGAAGGGTAGATAGATAGAGGGTGAAATGCTTGACCTAGAGGGATTAGGAAGGCACAGGGGTAGGGAGACAGAGAATGGTGCTAGATGAAGTTGGGGAGAGAGAGAGAGGAGGTGCTGGATAGAAGAGGAGGTGAGAGAGAAAAGATGCTGGGTAAAGGGGGGAGAGAGAGAAAGAGAGAACACAGAGGAGGAGATACTGGGTGGGGTGGAAAAGAGAGAGAGGAGATGCTGGATTTGGGAAAAGGGAGAGAGTTCATGAAAGACTGAGTATAAGACGGAGGGGAATGGGAGTCCTGGGGTGAGAAAAAGAGATAGAAAACTGTACGTAGATGCAAAGGTGCAGAGGGAGACTGAAAATTGTATAGTAAAAAAGAATGAGAGGTATAAAAATAAACTGAAGAAAATTGAAATGAAAAGATGAATGTCAAAGGTGAATGTAAGGGAGGAAGTGAAGAAGACGAGAGAAAATTAGAAATGAAAAGGAGAAAAAGTTACAAGAAAACAGAAGACAACAGAAATCAACCTCTGATACCAACATGATTGGAAAAATAAACTGGCCAGACAACAACGAAGGAAATCTATTGGCCATTTGGCAACCTACCAAAAGAATTGATGGGCAAATCATTTTATGGTTGCCAGTAACTACAGGAATTTTGTTATACTGATGTAGAATACCACTGTTCATATGGCCAACAGGAAGTTGGAGGACTAGGGCTGACTGGGATCCAAGTGTTTATCTACATATATTCTAGAATACTGCAAATAGTGTTCTTAATATGTTGTATTATCTAGTGCATTATTTTTATTTCTTTGGCATATAATTCCCTGGAATGCATTCTGTATACATATTACCATCCATAACAGAGGTACGAGGTGGGAGGAGGGGGGGGGGTAACTGGTGTATTTGCACCTGTCACACAGTGAAGAAGTAATTATCTGCTGTGTTCAAAAATGCCTTCACTGTCCTTTTATTGTTGACACAGCTATTGCCCTCCACCCCAAGGATTTTAACTCACTGCACAATGCCTCATCCTACCCTGTTCTAGCCCCGTCCCAGCCCTCTCCCCACTCTAGCTTCCTCAAACTGCTGAGTCACCAATCATGTATGAGCTCCTTCATGACATATTTTGAGTGCTTTTTGAAACTGAACAGGACAGAAGTACCTCACCTCCTACACTGTACCGCCCTTTTGAATTTTTGCAGCCCAAATGCATGACCCTGCATTTTTTAGCATTACATTTCAACTGTCAAATTCTAGACCATTCTTCAAGCTTAGTTATATCCCTTTTCATGCTATCTACTCCTTCCTGTGTGTCTACTGTATTGCAGATTTTGGCATCATCCTCAAACAAGCAAACCTTGCCTGACAGAACTTCCGCAATATCACTAACAAATATGTTAAAAAGAATCAGACCAAGAACAGATCCCTGTGGCACACCACTGATAACCTCCTTCTCCTCAGAGTGAGCTCCATTTACCTGTACCCTTTGTCGCCTCCCACTCAACCAATTTCTAACCCAATCAGTAACTTTAGAGTCCATCCCTAGAGTGCTCAATTTATTTATAAGTTGCCTGTGCAGAACGGTGTCAAAGGCTTTACTGAAATCTAAATGCATCACATCTAGGTCTCTCCCTGGGTCCAGCTCCCTGGTCATTCAGTCAAAGAAATCAATCCAATTTGTTTTACAAGACCTGCCTCTGGTTTATCCATGCTGCCTCGGATTCTGCATCCATTGGACTCCAGAAACCTCACTAGCCTTTCCAATAATTTACTAACCACAGAGGTTAGACTAACAAGCCTGTAGCTCTCAACGTCATCCTTATGTCCGTTTTGTGTAAAGGGACCACAAGTGCCTTTCTCCAGTCCTCTGGCACCACTCCCAACTCCAAAGAGGTATTGAAAAGGTCAGACAGTGGAGTCACTAGAATGTCCCCAAGTCTCCTCAGTATTCTTGGCTGTATCCCATCTGGACCCATGGCTTCATCTACTTTTAGTTAGCTTGTTCCTCACAAACACAGTCTTCTGAAAATCGTTCGAGATTCCTGTCACTTCTTTTCCTATTAGTGGGTGTTTTTTGAGGTCCTGCTCTGGCCCTTCATCTGTGAACACAGAACAGAAATACTTGTTAAGCAATTCTGTTTTATCCTCATCAGTTTCTGCATATTCTTCCCCTTCTCCTTTGTGTCTGACAATACCACTTTTGCCCTTTCTCCTCTCACTAACATATCTGAAAAATGTCTTATTCCCGCATTGTATTGCATTGGCTATTTCTTCTTCTTTTTGTATCTTTGCTTTCCTGAATACTTTGCTAGCTTTAAGTTTTTCCAAATATAGGTGCCTGTCTTCCTCTCTCTGTGATCTCTTGTATTTCATGAAGGCCTCCCTCTTTTTCTTTACCTTTTCAGCTACTTCTTTTGAGAACCATAGAGGCTTCCTTTTCCTTTTACATGTATTTACCTTTCTAACAAAAAAATCAGTTTCCCTTAAAATATGTTGTGCATCATACTGGATAGAGGATGATTACATTAGAAGGGGCTCCCAATGGTTGTCATTGCTGCCTGTCTTCTCAGGCAGCTGGAGAGCCAGTCGGTTGGGTTTGGGAATGTGTGTGAGGTGTGGGAAAGGAAGTGTAGGGGGAGAGGGACTGCATGCAGCATTCTTAGGTACAATTGAAGAAGTGGGAATGATAAGATTGCAAGTGTGGAGTTTGCATTCCGTAATTTCCATGCCTTGGGTTGGTTTCTGTGTGGATAATGGGCTTGGAATGCCTCTGCTACTGTGAGCTTGGGCATGCTATATGAACCCATGGGGAGTGTAGAAAAGGCATGCAGGAGGGGGCTAGTTGCGACCTCCTTCTGTTTATTTTGGGTACTAGGGTGAAGGGTAGAGGGTTTTGGGGTTTATCAAAATAGAATGAGTCCAGGGAATTGTGTATCTTGTGCAATATATTTTTAAGGTTTTTTTTGGACAGAGATGTCCTTCATTAATGTGACTTCTATGAATGTCAATGCTACTATTAATACTACTGATCATTTGTAAAGCGCTACAATACATATTCAGTACTGTACAGACACATAAGAGACAGTTCCTGCTTATCAGAGCTTACATTCTAGTCAGGACAAGCAAAACAACAGTTGAGGACAGGGATACATCTAGAGGAATGGTAAGGAAATATGTAGGACACTAGGCGGATCAGGATCCAAAAGCAGCCTCGAAGAGGTGAGTTTTCAGCCTGGAGTTCAAAAGGACCAGAGATGAAGCCTGTCATACACACTCGGATAATTTGTTCCAGGCATAAGGAGCAGCAAAGTGAAAGTATAGAAGTCTGGAGTTGGCAGTAGAAGAGAAGGGCACTGATAGAAGTGATATGCCAGAACAGTGGAGTTCCAGAGGAGGGGTGTAGGTAGAAATAAGAGAGGAAAGCTAGTGAGGAACAGCAGAATGAGTGTACTTATCGGTCAGTAAGAGAAGTTTGAACTGGATATGGAAACAGAGAGCCAATGAAGTGACTTGAGAAGAGGGGTTATATGAGCATATCGAGGCTGATGGAAGATTAGTCGCGCAGCTAAGTTTTGAACAGATTGAGGGGGAGAGAGATGATTTAGAGAGAGACTAGCAAGGAGGAGGTTGCAATAGTTTAGATGGGAGGTGACTAAAGGGCGGATAAGTGTCTTAGTAAGTGTCCCTGTAAAATAGTTATCTCCAAGTTATAATGCCCTGTTCAATGTAATTTCAGTTTGTTCAATGTAAACCGCTTTGATATCATGAAAGGCAGTATATAAGAAATGTTAAATAAATAAATAATAAATTAGTAGTGTGTTCATAAATGAAGGAGCAAATTTTGTTGATGTTATAGAGAAAAAAGCGACAGATTTTAGCTATCAGTTGGATAAGTATGGAAACAACCAGACAAACCACCAGAAACACCCTCACCATCCCCCACGAACAAACTAAATACAATCAACGGACCTGCAACAGAGCCTTCGAACGATACGCATCATCCCTCTGGCACTCCCTACCAAGTCAAATCAGAAACAACGGAGATCCTTCAACATTCAGGAAACAACTAAAAACCATCCTGTTCCAGGAATACCTCAGACCAGAAACAAACATCCATCACTGACTACCTCTCCAGACCTTCTAACATACCCACAGGTCTACCTACTAGGAGACCTATGTCCATTGTCTAAGTCCTTACTGTCTGTTCAGATCATTAATGTTGGCCTCCCGGGTGACAGTACCTTCACCCTAAGAATTGATTAGTGGCCCCCCCCCCCTTTGTTATTAAACCACTTTGACCCGGTGAAAAGCGGGATATAAATACAGTTAAATAAATAAATAAAAGGACAGGGAAGAGTCAAAGATGACCCCAAGGTTGTGAGCTGAGGAAATAGGGAGTCGTTGAGTGTTATCCAAAGAGATTGAGAAAGGAGGAAGTGGGGAGGTGAATTTAGGGGAAAAAATAAGAAGCTCAGTTTTTGAAATGTTCAGTTTCAAATGGTTGTCAGACATCCTGGTGGCAATGTCAGATAAGGAGGCAGAGATCCGAGCCTAGATTGCTGGAGAGATTTCAGGTGTAGAGAGGTAGATCTGAGAGAAATCAGCATAAACATGGTACTGAAAACCATGGGAGGAGATGAGTGCACCAATTGTGTGGAATAGCAGTGGAGAAGGATCCACCAGCACAAACACTGAAAGTATAATGAGAGAGATAAGAAGAGAACCAAGATAGCACAGAACCCTTGAAACCAAGCGAGGACAAGGTATCGAGGAGAAGGTTGTGATCAACAGTATCAAAAGCAGCAGAGAGGTCAAGAAGGATGAAGATCGAGTAAAGGCCCTTGGATTTTGCCAGGAACAGGTCACTGGAGACACTGACAAGAGCCATTTCAGTAGAATGTAAAGGACAAAAGCCAGATTGCAGTGGATCCAGAAGAGCTTGAGAGGAGAGAAAGTCAAGGCAACGGCAGTGAACTGCACATTCAAGTAGCTTAGAAACAAAGGGGAGGAGGGAGATGGGTCAATAATTAGAAGGATAGGTAGAGTGAAGAAAGGATTTTTGAGGAGAGGAGTGACCACAGTATGCTTGAAGGTTGCAAGAACTGTTGCAGTGGAGAGCGAGAGGTAGAGAACATGAGAGATGGAAGGGATGACAGTAGAGGAGATGAAGCTTGGTGGGAATAGGATCAGACGAGCAGGTAGTGAGTTTGGAGGAGAAAAGATGATGTGTGATTTCCTCCTCAGAGATCTTAGAAAAGGAAGAAAGGGTGGCAGGAGTTGAAGAGCAGAGTTGGGAGTGAAGATGAGGAAGAGAGGATGAAGTTGACTTTGTGGGGATAAATCACCAGGCCAAAAGAAAGAATATATTTTATTTTATTTCTTATTTATTTATTTTTTATACTGTGCTCTTTAGAATCAGTGTGGTTTACATGTATACTAACAGGTACTTTTTATTCCCTTGTCCCTGAAGGGCTCACAATCTAAGTGTACCTGAGGCAATGGAGGGTTAAGTGGCTTGCCCAAGGCCACAAGGAGTGGCCATGAGACTAGAGACCCCAGTCCCTCCAGCCTGAGGTTACTTGTCCCCGTGTGGGAATTGAACCCCTGACCTTCTTTCTGGCCTGAGGTAACCTGTCCCAACCACTGAGTGGCTTAAGAAAAACACTTAAGAAAACACTTAATACTTGAAAAGGTAAGGAATTAATGTGATGCTTCTGCAAAAAGAAATGCCTTTACCAGAAGTTGTATGTATGAAAATAAAGGCAGGGTGGATATTGGATCATATGTTTTCTCCAGTTGTACATAAGAAATGTAGCATTTTTATTCTCTTTAGGAAAACTCTCCAGAACCAGAATTGGAGGCAAGCCATGAATGTGCATGAAAGATAGGTAGCTGTGGAGACTATTATTGGATTTTATTTTTTTGTGCCATCAGTGAGTGCTGAGCCCTGGTGACCCAGCTACCTCTGGGTTTTCTTGGCACTGTATCACCAGAAGTAGATTACCAGGCCTTTCCTTCCAGGGCAATGGAGGGTAAAGTGCCCACGGTCACAAGGAGTGCCAGTGGAAATAAAATCCTTGATTTTCTGGGTAGCAGGCAGTTGCTCTAACCACAAATATTTACAGTATTCATGAGTGAGTATGCTCTTACAAAGGATTCAACAAAATAATTGTAAGGGTAACTTTTTAACATTTTCCTTCTGTGCCAACAATGAAAATGCAATAACATATTTATTACAATTTACTGCCACAGTCCTCAGGTCAAGTTGATCAAGTTCTTCGACCTATGTTATCTCCAGGAGCCTCATATGTTCCTGATTCTCCAGAATAGATCAACACATTTTCAGTTGTTGGTAATGTTATGGATTTGTGGATTCTGATCTCTATGGATATCACTGCCTTATATACGAATATTATTCAGGTGCATCTTATAACCTGGTACAGTTTTTAACCCAATTATTAACATCAACGTAGAAAAGTTATTTTATTGTTAAAGATCACTTTTTCTTACAAATATGTGGCACAGCATTAGGAGCCACTGCCGCTTACTTGGTGGCTTGCCTGTATGTTTCTCAGTTTGAGGACATTCATATTTATCCCTCCCAATTTTGGTCATATATTAAGATGTAGCTGCACTATATTGATGATATTTTTTTATATAGACTGCACCAGCGGAAATATTGAAAGTTTTTTGTTTGGATTAGCACCCGAGATGAGAATCTGCAGTTTACAATCAACATCTTTATCTAAGATTAAATTTTTGGATATTAATATACTTAAAAAAGGAAGGGAAATTTCAGATCTCAATTTATAGAAAACCTATAGACCATAGCAGCTTATTGGAATATAGTAGATTTCATCCTCAAAATCTTATCGATGATATACCCTTTGGAAAATGTGTGTGGCTTAGATGATTATAATCAACAATGAAAGATTTCCATTAACAGGTAAAATCTATGAGGTCCAGTTCCATGCTAAACATTATCCATCCAAAACTGAAGTAGGTCTTCACGGAGCAAATTCAAATTATACTATCTAGAAATACCTCCAAACAAACAGTATTCAAGTGGACATAATCTTTCATATAATCTTTCATATGAAGAACAGTAGAGAATGGTCAATTGATTACTTTGAACCATTAAACTTAAGATGTCCAGAAAGTCTCAGACCTCATAGCGCTTCAAAGCAGAATAATTACTGCCTGTTCTTTGTCATGCGCTTGTTAGCATCAATGACTTTTCTGGAATTCCTCTAGGTATTACTCATCTGTGAGCTCCAGGCTTCTGATGAGCGGCATTTTTTCAGAAGCCTGGAGCTCTCAGATGAGTAATACCTAGAGGAACGCGGGCAGCATTTTAGATAACCCTCCTGAAGAAACCCCTTATGGGAGTGAAACGCAAGAGAGGCGCCAAAGGGAGGCGTTGAGGATAACAACTAAGATAAGAAATTGTTTTAATTCAGTAGATTTCAACACGGAGGTGGTGGAGAATTGGTGATAATTATATTAAAAATTCCAGAAAAGTTAAGAGTACATAAGATATTTCAGTGTTCACCGCGATTTGTATTTCAAAGAAAAAATCGTAGACAGTTTTAGTCCACTTCTCTGTGCATTCTATTGATACATGACTGAAATGACTTTGAAGGGACATCGGGCATGTAGTCATGGTGCCATGCGTCAACATGCTTTGGAGATTGACACATATCAACATCCCCAAAAAGGTTTTCAGTTTTATCTTAAGCAATGTACTGACTGTGAAACTGAGGTAGTGGTGCTTATTATATTGTGCCCCTGTCAGTAGATCTATATTTGGAAAGGTGATGTAGAAAGTGAAAACCCATATAATTGAACACTATTCTGCTATTCAAAGAGAGAAAGTATCTACCCCCTCCCATGATGTACATGCTAAGTATCTACCCCTTCCCATGATGTACATGCTAATGAATCTAAAGTTTTTGGCCATCGAAGATTATGCCTAATAGCAAGGAAATTTTTCCAGATGATTGGCTCACTGTGAAAACACTGATCCCTGATGGACGGAATACTGGTGGAATTTTCTTTCTTTTTTTTTTTTATTTATGCAGTTTCAACAATTATACATCCAACAATACTTAATGAACAAACAATAGCAGTAAATTATACAAAGGAACGAATCTTCAATCAAATATTTCAAACAAAATATAGACCACAACTTTAGCACAAGTAGAGCAAGAACAGGAAATAATTAGAAAAAGGTGCAAACACCTAAAAACGGAAAATAAATTTACATCTAGTATCAGCTTCCCAAAATTAAGCATATCTAGCCGATCTTAACAAGTGATCTCTTCAGGGTTAGTCACCTGAACAATAGTGCCCTCCCTGGACACAAAAAATTGAAGTAACAGATCCAGATCAAAGAAGACAAACAGGGTCATTCCATCCCAGATGTACACCCCCTCTGTAGTCTAACCCCATGGGATCAGAATCACGATCAGTCCTGTACATGCAGGCCAGGACTGCGATTCAGCCCAGCCTGCACATACAGGAAAAGCCTGACTAAGTCAGGGCTTTTAAATGGAGCAGCGGTGACGCCAGAAAAAAGAGCTTATTCCCCGCAACCCGACCCCTGATCTGGCCTCCTAAGGCTAGGGTCGGGCTGCGGGTAATGTCCTCCTGCCCTCCAGCCCCATTCTCACCCTGGGCAGGAAAAAATACCCTCCAGGGAAGTTATTCCACCTCGGAGGTGGAATAACTTCCCCGCACGTTAGAATCAGACCTCTATGTCCAGGGCCGGCAACCACCCACTGCCTGCCCAGACTCAGCCCCCAAGCTGCCCCTTCCCCGCCCCCGTCTAACTTTCCCATACAACTGGCACAGAATCGGGCCCAAATTGTTTAGACTGCCAGGAAATCAAACATTTGCAAGGAAACAATAATTTCATACAAGCTCTGAGTTTCAAGGCCCTGAACTTCAGAGCCAAGAACTCATTGCGCTTCTTTTGTGTATCCCTAGATACATCAGGAAATACATAAATCTTGGAACCAAACAATAATGCTGACATATTATGAAAAAATACCCGCAGAACAGCATTCCTATCTGATTCAAATGCAAACCAGGCTATCAAGGTAGTCCTTTCAGTGATGACTTCTAATGATGATTCCCGAAAGACAGTCAAATTCCCAACACTGGGAGTCTAAATTGACCAGGACTGCCCCCTACTTCCCCTATACAGTGGCTAAGGGACAGGTACTGAGTCCAAACAATTGGCGGAACTGTTTCCCCAGGAATTTTCAGTACTTATCCTAGATATTTTCTTAGCATATCCATAGGTGGAATCACAGGATACTATGGGAAGTTAAGAAATCGGAAATTATTCTTACGAACATGGTTTTCTAGGAACAAAAGTTTCTTATTCAAGATTTCCTTATCCCTCATCTGGGCATTACTCTTGGACTGGAGGTTCTCCACAGCAGATTCCACTCATTCCAATCTAGTAGCCTGTTGTGCCAGAGTCAGCTCGTGATCCACTGCTTTAGCTGAAACTTGTTCCAACTGAAACTTAAAGTTACCAGCATAAGAAGCCAAAATTTAGTCCACTGCCTTGATAGCATCCCATAACGCTTCAAGCGTTACAACAGCTGGTCTCACACCACTGACGAAAGACCTCCCCAAGCCGATGAATCCGAGCCCTCCAAAGTGGACTCAGATGCTGAGGGAAGCTCCGCCAATGAAGAAGACCTCTGGGATTCCCTCTCGAGCTCCTTCTTTCCCACAGTCATTGCAGCCAGTTGCAGCAGTGGCAGGGCTGTTCTTTGTTTGAGGCTCAAAGATGCCCCACTCACACTAGTGTCTGTTGCAGATGTGACAGGCAGGACCGAAGGAAGTTGTGGCACTGGGATGGGCAAGGCAAATGGCAGGAGAAACTGGATCAAAACCTTCGGCATCAAGGCAGAGGTAGGCGCCGGAGCTTCTTACAAGGCATTTGGGTCAAACAGTCTCCCAACTCAGAGTTCACTCGGCCATGCAGCTGCTCATGCCACCATTGGAATTTTCTTTGAAAACATTTTCTCCCAGAATCTCATAAATACTGTAAGAGATCTTTAAACACAGTGCACATGCACTGACATTTTTGTGTTGAGAGTGAATTATTCTCATAAGAGGTTGTCGAGTTTGAGCTTTTTGTAAGATTTTACTAAAACATTTTTTGGAGATCTTTTAAGTCAGGATTTTATTATTTTTTTCAGTTACACACTGGAGAAGGTTCTTGAAATCACCAGCCAGGATGGCTTTTTTTGGTTGATTTTTGGTCTTGGTGAAGTTCTGGTAAAGAGAGTTGGATAACAATCCATGGGACCATGATCTCAAGTACAATTTAAGCAATTGTCATTAAAGATTTATCATGCAGTGAATATAAGAGAAAAGTTCAAGTCTTATTTTAGTTGATTTTCGATCTTGGTAAAGTTCTAGTAATGAGAGTTGGGTGATGATCCATGGTACCATGATCTCAAGATAAATACAATTTAAGCAATTGTCATTAATGATTTATTGTGCACTGAATATAAGATAAAAGTTTCAAACTCATATATAAAAAATTCTTGTAGAGAGCTATGATGAATTATAAGTCATTGGCAGGCAGTGAAGCTATACCATGAAGTGAATTGAGCTCTCTTTTAGTCAGATAACTTGAGAACTGTGGCAGCAAATTGTAATAAATATGATATTGCATTTTGATTGATGGTGCAGAAGAATAATGTTAAAAGAAGTTACCCTTACAATTATTTTGTTCTATTTTGACTTTTTGTAAGGCTGCATTTTTATTATCCAAAGTTTTTTTTGTGTACCTACAAAGGCTTCACCTGATTTCATTAGGGACCTTGGGCAATTAATTGTAGAATTCAGAGGGCAATGAAAAATCATAGCAGGAGATTTTAATCAGCCACTGGTCTTAGTATTGGAGAGGAAATCCCAGTGTGGGCTAGTGAGAACAAAAACATGGGCAGAGCTCAATAACCTTTTGTCCACCTTTAAGTCTGCCCCTCATAAAACTTACCCTACTGTAGAATAGATTATTTTTTAATCTCCAACTCTGCTATGCCCATGGTCCAAGACACTAAAATCCATCTTATTCATATGCCAGACCATGCAGCAGTTTCCCTTAAAGTGGATTCCTCTGACTGGATAATAAATAAATCAAATTGACACTTTAATAATAGATTGTTAATGGATACAAGGAGTGGAGTATTGGCCTAGTATTACAGCAACTGCCTCATACCCAAAAGATCTAAGGGTTCTATTTCCCACCGGTGCTCCTTGTGACATTGGGCAAGTCACTTAATCTTCCATTGTCTCGGAAGAAAAGGACTGGCAATCTCCTTCTGGTTATACATTGCCAAGAAAACCCAGAGGCTGCTGGGTTGCCAGGAGTCAGCACTGACTTGATGGCCCTTAAAAAAAAATGGATCCAAACTTGCAAGATCAGAGATTTCTTGCAGCAGAATGAAAAAGATGTTGTCTATCCTGAGATTATTTGGAAAGTTTCACAGCTTCTCCTCCTGGAAGACTATGTAGGAACTACAGGAAGCTAAGAGACTGGGAGAAGAGTTTTCCTCTTTGGAGAGGCAGCATATGGTTGTTCCAAGTGACAGGATATACATGGAATTAGTGCACTTAAAGTATTCTTACAATAAAATATTAAGCCAGATGACGGGTCAGGATATATTTGTGCAGAAGATGGGACACTACGTATGTTGGAGACAATAGAGCTGGATGGATGTTGTTCCTTTTTTTGAAAGCACAGAGAGAAAGACAGCTTATTACCTCCATGCAGGATGACAAATAATAATGGCAAGACTCCTAATTTTATATGAAAAAACTCACCAAGGACGACACACAACAAAGTACACACCACCTTGACCCACAAAAATATGCAGATTACATGATGTCTAAATGCCTCGAAGACATGAATGACTGGCTCATAGCCAACAACCTAACGGTCAACTATGATAAAACCGAGGCAATGTTCGTCACCAGGAACTCCACCTTCATACCTCCACAAACTATCAGCATCTTAGACAAACATATAGTAGTCAAAGAAGAAGTTAAGTATCTAGGCATCACATTGGACAGAGCGCTGAACCTGAAATCCCACATCACCAAAACCGCAAACAAGGCCTACCAACGTTTGAGGACCATTAGACAAATCAAACCAATACTCCGTCAGGACCACTTCCGCACAGTGTGCCAAGCACTCATCACACCACTGCTTGACAATGGAAACTCACTATACCAAGGCCTCCCTCAGCAGACACTACACCCACTACAGATGGTGCAAAATACCACAGCATGCATCATTACAGACACTCCAAGGACAGAACACATCACCCCTGTCTTACAACAATTACACTGGCTCCCAATGCTGGCAAGAGCTAAATACAAAACACTCATGATCATCTTCAAAATCATTCACCATCTCTCAGCAGACATACTCCAAGACGTTATAACAAGACATATCAACAGTAGACCAAGAAGAACCAATAACGACAACATGATTGGCACACCTGCAGGCTATCACAAAACTAAGCAAACAACTTCAAAAAGAGCTCCATCACTACTGGCGTCCACACTATGGAACTCCCTCCCAACGAGCCTGAGGGTAATGGATGACATCACAGACTTCTGCAAAGACCTCAAACCATTCTTATTTATAGAATCATATGGACATTTAGACAACAGCCCATACCCAAACAGAAACACAACCACCTCTGCCAACTAGGCACGCACTCATCCTACCTACACACTCAAGATTAATATATATGTTATTAAACACCCTCTTGTTAAATGTTACCCTTCAATTGTACTGTCTAAATGGTGTTAAGTAATTGTTCTGTCTAAATGTTGACAAATACCCTAATGTTAAATGTAACCCTCCAATTCTGATGCGACGTGACCACCTTGATTGAAGGATAAGGTGGAATACAAATCTGTCTAAATAAATAATTATATGCAAGTTTTATGTTGTTGTAAACCACTGATGCAATGGCTAAAGGTCGTCTATCATATGTTTAATAAACAATAAGCAAAACTCTTTGTATGGGTTTTTTCCTCATTATTTCATTCTTTGGCACATGAAGTGAGTGAACTGCAGGGGAACTTTCTGGGCACATGGGCACATGGACTCATGGTTAAGTTCTATTGGCAGTTCAGCTCTATCTTGCATCTAAGCTTAGTCCTGCATCGGTACATTAGTAGGTTAACAGAGGACCATGTTTTGCCAATACCAAAACCCAGGAGGAATCCCTTGTAGGTCCAGAATTAGAGACTCCTCTCCTTGCTTAACCTTGATTATAAGATTTTGGCTAAAATAATTACATGTTGATTGAGCAGGGTGCTTGGGTCTCTAATTTATGAGGCTCAAATGGGATTTCTGCCAGAGATATATGCTGGGGATAATGTGTGATTATTTCATGGTCTTAGTTTTGTAGCCAGATGGTCAACATCCTTCACCTTTGTCATCTCATTAGACCCGGAAAAGGCACTTGAATATATTGAATAGCTTTATTTGTTTAGCTTGTTAAACTAGTTTGGAACTGATAGTGACTTCATACAATGGGAATGAGTATTACATTCTAACGCAGACTCAAGCATATCAATTAATAACAGTGACCTGGTATGCACAGAAATACCCATTTGGAGAAATTGCCCAATGGAAAACAAATTAATAAAAATATAGCTTCCTCATAGAGACCCACAAGAATAAATGATTGGTAAGCTATGTCTAAATAAATAACATTAAAAAAATGTTACTGGGATGACCAGATTTTTCTCTCAGAGTTTTTCAAATTCTTATTTTACCAAGCCTGGCAGTACAGTTCTATTTAACTATGTTTCAGCAAAAGATCACATTGAAGCTTGACATTCCAAAATTTTAAAACTAGTGAAGCCTAGGCAGTCATGTTCCCATTGCATCCATCAAACCAATAAATCTTCTAAAAAGGTCAAGTACACACAGCTATCTGCAGCTTTGATGGCTTTCCAGACTTATTATCTTCTGTAGAGTATGGCATTTCCGTTAACTAGGGCTTCAGACAACTCACAAGTCATTACAGTACATTTATCAGTAATAGTGCACATTTCTGTAATGGCCATTGTTTTTATCTTTTAACATTTACGTTTTTTAAATCAGTGAAGTTATAAATGGCATTAAGAACCTTGGTATAGTATGTAAAATGTTAAAAAATGGCAATTATAGTTGGGTAGTTTATGTTTATGTTTATTAGCTTGATTGACCGCCCTTCATTAGTAAGCAGAGCGGTTTACAAAAATAAAGTACTTCTTATTACAGTAGGCACAAGGCCGGAAAGAGAAAAGAAAATTACAGCTCAATAAAAGTGGAGAAGCAGGGACAAGAGAGGAGGGTCAGCATAGGAAAAGGAGAAGGCTAGGAGGGAGAGAGGTTGAAGGCAAGGGAAAAGAGGTGGGTTTTCAAGGCGTGTCCAAAGGTAGGGTGGTGGGGCTCCAGACGAAGAGTGGAAGGGAGGGAGTTCCAGAGAGCCGGACCTATAAAGAAAAAGGCAGAGGAGCAGGTAGATTGGAGGTGAGCGAGTGAGGGGGGGGGTAGAGTGAGGCGGTTGAGGTGGAAGGAGCGAGGGGTATGCCGGGGGGTGTGAAAGTGAATGAGATCGGCAAGGTACTGTGGCGTGGTGGTGTGAAGAACTTTGTGGACGAGCATGAGAAGCTTGAATTGGATCCGGAAGGAAACGGGAATCCAGTGAAGATGGAGGAGGAGGGGTGTGACATGGTCTCTGTGGGAGGAAGAGGATACGAGACGGGCAGCGGTATTCTGGATACGTTGAAGACGAGAAAGTTGAAGCTTAGAGAGGCCAGAAAGAACGGAGTTAGCGAAATCAATGCGGGAGATGACAAGGGCTAGCAGCAAGGTGGCAAGAGCGGAGGGTGAGAGGAAGGGGCGAACAGCGCGAATCTGCCTAAGATAGAAAAAGGAGGTTTTGGACACATGAGAGACATGGGCAGAGAAAGAGAGATCTGAGTCGAAAATTACCCCAAGATATCGAAAGGTGGAGACCAAAGAGATGGGAGTGGCAGGGAACGAGGGGGCAATTGAGGGGGGCTGGTGACCGTAGGGGAACCAAATAGCTGTGGTTTTTGAGAGGTTGAGATGCAAACAGTTATGGGTCATCCAGTCGGAGATAGCGGCAAGGCAGGAGTTGAGGGGAGTGAGATCAGGACATGCTGGGGAAGTATGGTAGAGAAGGAGGATGTCATCTGCGTAGTAGAAAGCTGAGATACCAGATTGTTGGATAAGAAGTGTAAGAGGAGTCAGGAAGAGATTGAAGAGGAGGGGAGCCAGCACAGAACCCTGGGGGACCCTGCAGGGGAGGGGAAAGGGATCAGAGGAAGGGCAAGAAGGGGAGGAGGACAGAACAGCACCCGACCGAGAGGAAAGGAAGGAGTGGAACCACTGGAAAACAGTGCTACAGAGGCCGGCATCATGCAATCGAGAGAGAAGAAGGGAGTGATCTACAAGGTCGAATGCAGCCGAAAGATCAAGGGCCACCGCCACCGAGATTTCACCACGGTCGTGGGCTACATGCAGGGCATTAGTGAAGGCAAGAAGAATAGTATTAACACTGTGCCCAGGACGGAAACCGGACTGACGGGGGTGAAGGAAGTTGGTGGAGTCGAGGTGATGGGATAGTTGGGCAAAGACAACCTTCTCAAGAAGTTTAGACAGAAAGGGAAGGTTGGAGACTGGGCGGTAGTTATTAGGGTCAAGAGGGTCAAGAGAGGGTTTCTTAAGAAGTGGGCGAATGAGAGCGTGCTTCCAGGGGGAGGGGAAGGTTCCAGTGGATAGACTATTGTTCAGGATAGTTTGGATGTAGGGGAGGAAGGACTGGGAGGGCATCAATAACCAGGAGGGAGGGACAGGGTCAAGGGAGCAGAAAGTTTTGTTGGACGCAGAGATAAGATGGTGATCTAAGTTGATGCAAGCTGATGTATAGAGGTTTAATGACTCTAAAAAAGTTACATAAGACAAAAAGGGGCTTATTTAGCAACAATTTTCTCCCATTTCTCACAGCTTTGAGGAAAAAATATGGCGGGCACTTCGGCAGCACGCCATCCGGGCAGCGGCCCCATTTGAGGAGAGCGCCGTCGGGCGCACCCACATCTGGCGGGTTCGCGCCTGAGGGCTTTGCCAGAGGGCCCTTTGGCATGGCCCTTAGGCGGGCTCTAGGGCGCTCTGGTGTGAGCCATCTACCCCAGCACCAGCAGTTCGCCTGGGAAGCGGCAAGGAGCAGCACCCCAACCTCACAAATTAAGCACCCACCATTGCTATTGCTACCCACAGCCTAATGACTCTATTGTTACCCATTGCTCCCTCACTACCACAACTCCATTACCTGCAATTAATTCTGCACTAAACTTGCTTCCCATTGCTTGTATGGAACTGGCTACCCATTACTTGCACTGAACTGGCTACCCTCCGCTTGCACTGAACTGGCTACCCATTAGTTGCACTGAACTGGCTACCCATTGCTTGCAGTGAACCTTGTCTCACTCACCATAGTCTCCCCACTACCCACTGCTGGTATCTTAACCTATATTGCATAGGCTGCATAGCCCCCACTACTCCTCTTCCATGGCCCCTCATCACATTGTCCTTCTTTTCCTCATACTCCCCAACTACCTCCCCTCTTACCAGCACCCTCACTCCTTTCCCCCCTACTCTCCCTCTACCTTCCTCGCTTCTCCCTCCATTCTGTCTTCTAACCTAGCATCTACCCTGGAGCTTCATCACACCATCCCCCTCATTCAACCAACCCCTCTCTCTTTAAGACAATCCCACCCTCGCTTCCGCCGTACTGCCTCCACTTTTCCCCGCTCCCTACTACTCCTTCTCCTTCTCTCATCAGGTAATATCAACCCCAATCCTGGCCCCCCTCGACTTCTTTCTCACTCCAAGAAGAGCTCATCACGTACTTTATCTAATCTCATCCATATCCCTCTCCTTTCCCCTTCTGCCCTCCCTCATTCATGCCCCAATCTCTCTACCAGAAATACCGACCCCAACCCCAACCCTATCCCCTCTAGAGTTCAGTCTCTCTAAAAAGAAATCCTTGTGTAACATATCTGATATCATCAATATCTCCCTTCACTCCCCTTTCACTTCCCGTCCCTCTTGGACAGCACACTCAACAAGAGACCCCTCCCATACCCTGGTCCCTCTAGATCTCTGTATTGCTCTGGAAATAGATCCTCAAGTAATGGCACCCCTAGACCTCAGTGTTACTCTAAGAAGAAATCCTCATGTAACTTATCCAACCTTATCCATATCCCTCTCCTTCCCCTCTCCACTCTCCCGTTCTCATGTGCCCTTTGGAATGCATGCTCAGTCTCTAACAAACTTCCTTTCACTCATGATCTCTTTATTGCTAATGCACTACACCTTCTTGCCCTAACTGAGACCTGGCTCCTCCCAGAGAACACTGCTTCCACTGCTGCTCTCTGCCACGGGGGCTACCAGTTCTCCCATATACCTCGTTCCACTGGCCGTGGTGGCAGTGTTGGGCTTTTACTTTCTCTCTCTTGCCAATTCCAACCCCTCTTGCTGCCTCAATCACACTCCCCCCTCTCCTTTGAAGTCCACTTCATTCGCCTCTTCACACCACTTCCCCTCTGAGTAGCTGTCATCTATGGCCCACCCGACAAATCCAAATCGACCTTCCTTACTGACTTCGACTCCTGGCTTTCCGCCTTTCTGGATCCCTCTTCCCCCACTCTTATTTTTGGCGACTTTAACATCTATGTTGATAACCCCTCCGATCCCCATGCTTTAAAGTTCCTCGCCCTCACCTCCTCTTTTAACCTCCAAATTTGCTCCACTGCCCCCACCCATCTGCACGGCCACTGCCTTGACCTGATACTCTTCTCTAATTCTTCTCCTTCAAATTTCCGCAACTCAGTCCTCCCTTCATCTGACCATCACCTTTTAACCTTTAATCTCCAGCTTCCGCTGTCTCAACCTCGTCCTGTCTCCTCCGACCTATTTAGAAACCTTCATAATATTGATCCCTTGACTCTCTCCTCCACCATTTCTCCATCTCTTTCCTCCATTATGTCCTCAAAGTCCATTGATGAGGCAGTATCATCTTATAATGCTGCACTATCCTCGGCTCTTGACACCCTGGCCCCACCCACCCCACATCCTGTTAGGCGTGCTACCACTCCCCAGCCCTGGCTTTCATCCACAACCCGCTATCTACGCATCTGTGCCCATTCTGCTGAATGTACTTGGACCAAATCCCACTCCCCGGAAGACCTTCTACACTTCAAATTCATGCTTGGCTCCTTCCAATCAGTCATAGCACTTGCCAAACAAAATTACTACATCCATCTGACTAACTCCCTTGCCTCTGATCCTCGCCGCCTCTTTAATACCCTCAACTCTCTCCTCAAGGTGCCCTGCCCCCAATCCCGCCCTCCCTTTCTGCCCAAACCCTAGCCGACTACTTCCATGACAAAGTCCACAAGATTACCCTCCAATTCCCCACTCCCTCATCCACCTCCCCCTCCCCAATTCTCCCCCCCCCCCAACTTTACTTCCTCTGCTACCCTCTCCTCCTTCCCTTCAATCTCTGAAGAGGAAACCGCACTCCTTCTCTCCTCCACCAAACCCACCACCTGTTAAGAACATAAGAACATAAGATATGCCATACTGGGTCAGACCAAGGTCCATCAAGCCCAGTATTCTGTTTCCAACAGTGGCCAATCTAGGTCATATGTACCTAGCAGTTTCCCCAAGAGACACAAGTTCCACAATGCTTGTACTGGGTCAAGCATTGATATCTTCGGTCACTTCTTAATAATGGTTTATGGACCTTTCCTCCAGGAACTTGTCCAAACCTTTTTTAAACCCAGCTACACTAACAGCCTTTACTACATCCTCCGGTAACAAATTCCAGAGTTTGATTACACGTTGAGTGAAAAAATATTTTCTTTTATTAGTCTTAAATAGTTTACCCTGTAGCTTCATTGCATGTCCCCTAGTCTTTCTATATTCTGATAACGTAAACAATCGATCTACGTTTACCCGTTCCACTCCGTTCATTAATTTATAGACTTCTATCATATCTCCCCTCAGCCGTCTCTTTTCCAGGTTAAAGAGCCCTAACCTTTTTAGCCTTTCTTCATAGGAGTATCCTTCCATCCCCTTTACCATTTTGGTGGCTCTTCTCTGAACCTTTTCTAAAATCGCTATATCCTTTTTAAGATACGGCGACCAGAATTGCACACAATATTCAAGGTGCGGTCTCACCATGGAACGATATAGAGGGCATTATAATATCTTTTGTTTTATTTTCCATTCCTTTCCTTATCATACCTAGCATTCTATTTGCTCTCTTGGCCGCCGCTACACACTGGGCTGAGGGTTTTAACATGGTATCCACAATGACGCCTAAATCTTTTTCCTGGGTGGTGGTTCCTAATGTGGAACCTTGCATCGTGTAACCATAGTTTGGGTTGTTCTTCCCTAGGTGCATAACCTTGCACTTGTCCACATTAAATTTCATCTGCCATTTTGATGCCCAGTCTTCCAATTTATCAAGATCCTCTTGCAATTTTTCACAATCCTCTTGGGTTTTAACAACTTTAAATAGTTTTGTGTCATCTGAAAATTTGATAACCTCACTCGTTATTCCACATTCCAGGTCATTTATGAATATGTCAAAAAGCAGCGGACCGTATCCCCACCCATCTCCTATCCTCAACCTTTCACTCTCCACTGCAACTGTCCCCATAGATTTCAAACATGCTGTTGTCACACCTCTCCTCAAGAAACACTCACTCGATCCCACCTGTCCTTCTAACTATCGACCCATCTCCCTCCTTCCTTTCATATCTAAACTACTAGAATGAGCAATCCACCGCCATTGCCTTGACTTCCTCACCTCCCAGGCCCTCCTGGACCCACTACAATCTGACTTCTGTCCCCAACACTCCACTGAAACGGCCCTTACAAAGGTCTCCAATGACTTGTTCCTCGCTAAATCTAAGGGCCTCTACTCTGTCCTCATCCTTCTTGACCTCTCTGTTGCCTTTGACCACAATCTTCTACTCACTACCCTCTCCTCGCTTGGTTTCAATGGCTCCATATTATACTGGTTTTCCTCCTACCTCTCCCATCGCTCCTTTAGTGTATGCTCTGGTGACTCCTCCTCTTCTCCCTCCCCACTCCATATTGGTGTACTCCAGGGATCCATCTTGGGCCCCCTCCTCTTCTCTCTCTATACCCAATCCCTCGGCAAGCTCATCTCCTCCCATGGCTTTCAGTACCATCTCTACGCCGATGACTTCTAAATCTACCTCTCTACACCTGATATCTCTCCAGCGATCCAGACCAAGATCTCTGCCTGCCTTTTTGACATCGCTGCCTGGATGTCTCATCATCGCTTGAAATTGAACATGGCCAAGACTGAACTCCTCGTCTTTCCCCCCAACTCCTTCCCTCCTCTTCCCCCCTTCTCAGTCTCCGTGGATGGGTCTACAATCCTTCCTGTTTTCTCGGCCCGCAATTTAGGGGTTGTCACCTCTCTCTCCTTCTCCAGTCATATCCAGCTCGTAGCTAAATCCTGCCGCTTATTTCTCTACAAGTGTTCTCTATAAGTATTAGTGTATGTGTCTCATATCCCTGCATGTTAAATGTACCCCCCAATTGTGTTGTGACCGCTTTGATTGAAGGATAAGGCGGTATACAAAACTGTCTAAATAAATAAAAATAAATAAACAACATCAATAAAATCCGCCCCTTTCTGTCTGAACACACTACCAAAATGCTTATCCACTCCTTAATCTCCTCTCGCCTCGACTATTGCAACCTTCTCCTTGCTGGTTTCCCCGCAAGCCATCTCTTCCCCCTTCAATCTATACAAAATTATGCTGCTCAACTAATTTTCCACCAGTCTCGCCATGCTCACAAGTCGCTTCACTGGCTCCCAATCCAATCCGCATCCAATTCAAACTTCTCCTACTGACCTATAAATGCATTCATTCTATGGCCCCTCAATACCTCTCATCTCTCATCTCTCCCTACATCCCCTCTCGGCAACTTCGCTCCACTAACAAACTACTTCTATCTAGGCCTTTCACTCACACTGCTAAATCTCGACTTCGCTCCTTTCACCTTGTTGCACCCTACGTCTGGAACAGCCTACCTCTGTCCATACGCCCGGCCACCTCCCTGGATCTCTTCAAATCCAGGTTAAAGACCCACCTCTTCACTGTTGCATTCAGATCCTGACTCCTATCCTTCATCTTAACCTAACCCCATTATTTTCATAGCTGAACTGTAATGACCACTTGGTGCTTTGCACTGAATTGACAATGCTCTGTATAGTCACGACTAGATTGTAAGCTCAGACGAGCAAGACTCTGAGGAGCAGGGACTGTTTTTTTGTATTTATGTCTATACAGCGCTGCATGCGTGGCACTATATAAGTGTTTAATAGTAGTAGTACGTTAGGATTCCCAGCATTAAAGGGAGTCGTTAGTGGGATGGGAACAGCTGGGGGATGTAGAAAAACAGTGGTCAAAACTGAAAGGAGATATTTTAAGGGCAACCAACCTTTTTGTTAAAATGGTAAATAAAGGTAAAAGGAAAAGGAGACCTCTATGGTTTTCGAAAGAAGTAGCTGAAAAAGTGAAAAAAAAGAGGGAGGCCTTCATGAAATACAAGAGATCACAGAGAGAGGAAGACAGGCATCTGTATTTGGAAAAACTTAGAGAAGCTAGCAAAGTAGTCAAGAAGGCAAATATTCAAAAGGAGGAGAAAATAGCCAATGCAATAAAATGGGGGGATAAGACATTTTTCAGATATATTAGTGAGAAGAGGAAGGGCAAAAGTGGTATTGTCAGACTCAAGGGTGCAGGGGAGGAATATGTAGAAGCTGAAAAAGATAAAGCGGAATTGCTTAACAAATATTTTTGTTCTGTGTTCACAGATGAAGAACCAGGAGCAGGACCTCAGAAAACACCCACAAATAGGAACAGAATGGAGGAACATCTTGAACAATTTTCAGAAGACTGTGTTTGTGAGAAACTAGCTCAACTTAAAGTAGACAAAGCAATGGGACCGGATGGGATACACCCTAGAATACTGAGGGAACTTGGGGACGTTCTAGCAACTCCACTGACTGACCTTTTCAATGCCTCGTTGGAGTCGGGAGTGGTGCCAAAGGACTGGAGAGAGGCTCATGTGGTGCCTTTACACAAAAGCGGAAGCAAGGATGTGGTTGAAAACTACAGGCCGGTTAGTTTAACTTTGGTGATGAGTAAATTATTGGAAACGCTGCTGAAAGAGAAAATAGTGAGGTTTCTGGAGTCCAACGGATTACAGGATCCGAGGCAGCATGGATTCACCAGAGGCAGGTCTTGTCAGACAAATCTGATTGATTTCTTTGACTGGGTGACCAGGGAGTTGGACCGAGGGAGAGCCCCAGATGTGGTGTATTTAGATTTCATAAGAACATAAGAACATAAGATATGCCATACTGGGTCAGACTGATGTCCATCAAGCCCAGTATCCTGTTTCCAACAGTGACCAATCTAGGTCATACGTACCTAACAGTATCCCCAAAAGACACAGGTTCCACAATGCTTGTACTGGGTCAAGCATTGATTATCCTGGGTCCCTTTTTAATAATGGTTTATGGACCTTTCCTCCAGGAACTTGTCCAAACTTTTTTAAACCCAGCTACACTAACAGCTCTTATTAAATCCTCCGGTAACAAATTCCAGAGTTTGATTACACGTTGAGTGAAAAAATATTTTCTCTTATTTGTCTTAAATAGTTTACCCTGTAGCTTCATTACATATCCCTTAGTCTTTCTATATTCTGATAGCGTAAACAATCGATCTATGTTTACCCGTTCCACTCCATTCATTAATTTATAGACCTCTCTCATAGCTCCCCTCAGCTGTCTCTTTTCCAAGTTGAAGAGCCCTTACCTTTGTAGCCTCTGTTCATAGGAGTAGCCTTCCATCCCCTTTACCATTTTGTGGCTTTTCTCTGTACTTTTTCTAATAACGCTTTATCCTTTTTAAGATACGGCGACCAGAACTGCACACAATATTCAAGGTGCGGTCGTACCATGGAACGATACAGAGGCATTATAATATCCTTTGTTTTGTTCTCCATTACTTTCCTTATGATACCTAGCATTTTATTTGCTTTCTTGGCCACTGCTGCACACTGGGCGGAGGGTTTCAACATGTTATCCACGATGACTCCTAAATCTTTTTCCTGGGTGGTGGTTCCCAATGTGGAACCTTGTATCGTGTAACCACAGTGTGGGTTGTTCTTTCCTAGGTGCATAACTTTGCACTTGTCCACATTAAATTTCATCTGCCATTTGGATGCCCAGTCTTCCAATTTATCCAGATCCTCCTGTAGTTTTCCACAGTCCTCTTGGGTTTTAACAACTTTAAACAGTTTTGTATCGTCTGCAAATTTGATAACCTCACTAGTTATTCCCTTTTCTAGGTCATTTATGAATTTGTCAAAAAGTAGCGGACCCAGTACAGATCCCTGGGGTACTCCACTATTCACCTTTTTCCATTGGGAATATTGGCCATTTAGCCCTACCCTCTGCTTTCTATCTTTTAACCAGTTCCCGATCCACAATAGTACACTGCCTCCTATCCCATGACTTTTTAGTTTTGCCAAAAGTCTCTGATGAGGGACCTTGTCAAAGGCTTTCTGAAAGCCTTTGACACTGTTCCTCACAGGCGACTTATAAACAAACTGAGCACCCAAGGGATGGACCCTAAAGTTACTGCTTGGGTTAGAAATTGGTTGGGTGGGAGGCAACAAAGAGTACAAGTAAATGGAGCTCACTCTGAGGAGAAGGATGTTACCAGTGGTGTGCCCCAAGGATCTGTCCTTGGTCCGATTCTTTTTAACATCTTTGTTAGTGATATAGCAGAAGGGCTGTCGGGTAAGGGTTGCCTCTTGCGGATGATACCAAAATCTGCAATAGAGTAGACACCTAGGAAGGTGTAGATAACATGAGGAGGGATCTAGCTAAGCTTGAAGAATGGTCTAGAATTTGGCAGCTGGTATTTAATGTTAAAAAATGTAAGGTCATGCATTTTTTTTTAAATTTATTTTTAATTTATTTAACATCTCTTATATACCGCACTATTGTCATCAGCGCGGTTTACATGAAACAAACATATACATACAGAAAACTGTAGTGCATTTTACAAATAACAGGAGTTTAGAACTTGGGAATAAAAGGTAAACTATGTCAACTATATAACTATATACAATAATCTATACGCATTAGTCACATTTAAGATTGTCTTGGTCCGAATATGGCGGTAGTATTTCCCTTGTGAAAGATTAAATTGGAAAATAGCTTAAGAAGAGGTGGTGTTTGAGACTTTTTCTGAATTGTGTTAGGCTGGTTATAGCTCTCAATTCTGGTGGGAGGGCATTCCAAGCTATTGGGGCGTGAATGCTGAAGGCTCTTTTAGATGTTTCCTTAGTGTATCTGACTGTTTGTTTTGGGATTGTTAATGTATTTATAGCAGCTGATCTTCTGGCTCTATTGAGGGTCTGCATGTGTAAAAGGTTGGCGACCGTTGATGGTGCTTGATTGTTTAAGGCTTTGAAAGTAGTGATTAGGATCTTGTAGCGGATTCTTGCATTGGTTGGTAACCAGTGGAGTCTTTTTAGGATTGGAGTTATGTGGTCTGTCTTTGATATTCCTTCAAGTACTCTGGCAGCGGTGTTCATCGCCAGTTGGAGAGGATTTAAAGTTGATTGAGGGAGACCATGTAGAATTGCATTTGCGAAGTCGAGGTGAGGCATTACCAAGGCTTGGTAGACGGTTCTGAAGTCTGTGGGTTCCAGTAAAGGTCGTAAGTGGCGTAGTGTGCGTATCTTGTGATATATTAGTTTTGTTATGTTTTTTATGTGGGTTTTCATATTGAGGCGCTGGTCGAGGGTGATGCCTAGGTATCGTATCGTAGGTTTTACTGTCAATTCCTTGTCCTTTATCTTTAAGGAGGGAGGAGTAGCCTAGTGGTTGGGGCAAGGTACTTCAGGCCGGAAGGTCGGGGGTTCAAATCCCACTAGAGGACAGCAACCTTGGGCCGGAAGGACTGGGGTTTCTAGTCCCACAGATGCTCCTTGTGGTCTTGGGCAAGCCACTTAACCCTCCATTGCCCATGTTCCCTGTAAGTATTAGTGTATGTGTCTCATATCCCTGCATGTTAAATGTATCCCCCAATTGTGTTGTGACCGCTTTGATTGAAGGATAAGGCGGTATACAAAACTGTCTAAATAAAATAAATAAATAAATAAATAAGGTAGTAGGAGGTGTGAAGTTTTGGTTCTTTGTGATAAACATCACATCGGTCTTGCTGTGGTTGATTCTTAGGTTCTGTGAGAGGAGCCAGTCTTCTACTGATTCGAAGCATTTTGTCAATGGTGTAAAATCAGGATGGTTGATGGAGAATGGCATGTATAGGAGAATGTCATCTACATAGGCTAAACAGGTAACATTAAAGGAACGGATGAGGTCACAGATAGGTTGCATATATATATTAAACATTAATGCTGAAAGAGAGGAACCTTGCGGTACCCCTTGATCTTGCAGAAATGGTTCTGATGTTCTTTCTTCAATTCTTACTTGTTGCCAACGGTTAGTTAGATAGGATATACACCAGTCAAGTGCTGATTCAAGAATTCCTTTTTCCTTAAGGCGCTCGATAAGTATTTGGTGGCTTACTGAGTCGAACGCAGCTGAAATGTCCATGAATATAAGGATGAATCCTTGTTGGATATTATCTATTCCTGTGATTAATGTATTGAATAAAGTGATGAGGAGGGTCTCCACTCCATGAGCTTCTCTAAAGCCGTGTTGTGCAGGGTCAAGTGGAGCTTCAGTGTCTATGTGTTGTTGTATTTGACGTTGGACCACTTTCTCAATTATTTTAGCTAGAAGTGGGATGCTGGATATTGGCCTGTAGGATTCTACTTTTAGGGGGTCTAATTTGTTGTTTTTCAATAATGGTCTAATTGAGGTTTGTTTAAGGCACTGAGGAAAGGTTCCGGTTGAAAAAGATTGTTCAAGGATATTATGTATGAAGAAGCTTACTTCATATCTAAGGCCTTTTATCCAGGCTGCTGGACATGGATCATTTGCTGCGGTGGTAGCATTTATTGATGCGATAGTGTTTTCAATTTCTTTGGTTGATAATGTATCAAACTTGGTTAATGTGGTTGACTGTGATAGCTTGTCTATATTTGTTGGTCCAATGGTGCAGATGTTGGTTGTTTTCGTCATCTTTGACTTCAAGTAGTTAGCATAGTCTTGCGGATGTATTGTTTGAGTGTGTTGGGGAGTTGGTTCCTTTGCCATTGTCCTTACAATGTTGAAGAGATCATGATGTTTATTCAATGATTGCTTTAGGAGGTTAGTATGGAATCGTTTCCTTCGATCTGCTATTTCCTGGCGATGCTTTTTTAGGTATTTGCAGTAGGCTGTGTAGGCTTCGGTAGAGCGAGATCGTCTCCAGTGTTTTTCAAGTCTACGAAGATGGAGGAGGGATGTTCTTAGCTCATTAGAATACCAAGCTACATGTGTCCGATGGTTGGGCTTTCTTGTCATGTTTGATGATTGAGAATTGGCTCTGAGAGTGTGATCCCTGGTATTGATTAGGCTATCCAAATCAGGTTTAGAGGTGTGTAGTGTTGGGAGAATATTCTTAAGTACTTCCTCTTTGTCAAAGGGGCGGAACCTTCTAGTTGTTGGTTTGGCAAAGGTGGATTTGGAGTTACTGGTATTGGAGGAGTTGGGAATTTGGAATAAAATGAGGCTGTGGTCAGACCATGGTACTGGTATTATGGAAAGATCATAATTATGGTCGGTTTCTGTGGTGGCTTGTGGAACGAATATCAGGTCGAGTGTATTTCCCATAGTATGAGTGGGATCTTTGATTATCTGGTTGTATCCAAGGTTGTTGATCGCTTCTATAAATGCTGCGGTTTGAGTGTCATGTAGGGAGGGGAGGTTGAAATCTCCCAATATCCAATTAGATAATTGTGGTTTTTCCGTGTTGCAGGCCCGGTCAACTATCGTTGGCAGATCATCAGCTGAAGTTGTTGGAGCTCTATAGACTAGGTTGATTGAATGCTCGTTGTTTGATATGTTTAGTATGTTTAGATGGGTTGTGCTAATACTGTTGTCCATCTGAAATTGTAGTTGGCTTTTAGAGATGATGAGTACTCCACCTCCTCTTTGTTTGTTCCTATGACACGTGTGGATTGAGAAGCCTGGGGTAGCATCTGGTTAAGAATGACATTATCAGAGTCAGATAGCCAGGTTTCTGTGATCATCAAAATGTCAAGGTCATGCGTTGTTATGAGATTAGGTATCAAAGGCCACTTTGTGCGGATGGATCTAATATTGATAAGGGCGCAATGCAGTGGTGGTTGGTACTGTTGTTTAGGTTGAGATTTTTTGGTAAGCTGAAGGGCAATGTGAAGTAGATGTGAGTGGTGATTATGTGTAGGGTTTGTTTGGTCTATTTGAGTCTTATTTGACCATCTCTTCCAATTATTTCTTAATATTGGTATAGAGTTTTGGTCACCGTTAAAGGTGTTTGAGTGACCAGCTAGTGCGGTGAGGAGATAATTTATTTTATTTATTTACTACACACTTATATACCGCTACTTCCAGCGATCAGCAGCGGTTTGATTCATCTTTGGGGATAGCCAATCACGACTTGGGGGGGGGGTATATACATAGATCTGAGGTCACAGCACACATGATTAGCGTTTTTGGGGATGAATCATACGTTCTTACATTTATATATACATATTTACATATTTAAACATATAGCAGTTTTTTACAATTCCCTGTATGCAATGTATGCATCTTTAAAGGGGACATTGTGTATTAAGGGAGAAGGTAGAGATGCTAGCTGCAAATGTTAGGGGCTGGTGATGTAACTTAGTAGGTGGGTTTTTGTAGGTGAACAGTGAAAAGAACTGTATCTGTGGTGAAAAGGGCAGTGTATATGGTTACTGGTACTGGCAATTAATGAATTACTGACAACAGTATATCTAGCTACTGGGAAACAGTATTTGCAATTAATGATTACTGACAACAGTATATCTAGCTACTGGGAACAGTATTTGCAATTAATGATTACTGACAACAGTATACATGGCGTTATGAATGAATGTGCAAGAAATCAGTTATAGATAGTTCATTTAGGTGTAGTATACTTGCTGTGATCAATGGAAGTCCTAGTTGAGAGTGGAAGCGAGCTCAACCCTGGGGGAGCTCCAGCTGCTTGAACTCGGGGGAGTTTGCAGATGGCGATTTAATGTGCGAGTGAGTCTGTTTGTTAGAAGGCTGGTATTGGCAATAACTGCTGTTCAAGTTGCTTGTAGATTATGGTGCTTTGTATGCTGATTAAGCGCTGGGTTACAGTTCGTTTTTCGCCTGTCGTGCCCCGCCTAAGGCGCGGGCCCGCAAGGTGCGGGCGCGCCTGCCGGCGGCGCTTTATAAAACGTGCGCTGTGTCCTCCCACAGCCCCGATAGGGCTGGAGTGCAGGAGTGGGAAACTGCTTGTTGCCTTGTGCTCTACCCCCGACTGGGGAGCCTGCGAGTATGGCAGCCGATGTTGAAGAGGGCTGCTTCCAGCCGACGGCGCTTTTTAAAACGTGCGCTGTGTCCTCCCACAGCCCCGATAGGGCTGGAGTGCAGGAGCGGGAAACTGCTTGTTGCCTTGTGCTCTACCCCCGACTGGGGAGCCTGCGAGTATGGCAGCTGATGTTGAAGAGGGCTGCTTCCAGCTGGCGGCGCTTTTTAAAACGTGCGCTGTGTCCTCCCACAGCCCCGATAGGGCTGGAGTGCAGGAGCGGGAAACTGCTTGTTGCCTTGTGCTCTACCCCCGACTGGGAAGCCTGCGAGTATGGCAGCTGATGTTGAAGAGGGCTGCTTCCAGCCGGCGGCGCTTTTTAAAACGTGCGCTGTGTCCTCCCACAGCCCCGATAGGGCTGGAATGCAGGAGCGGGAAACTGCTTGTTGCCTTGTGCTCTACCCCCGACTGGGGAGCCTGCGAGTATGGCAGCCGATGTTGAAGAGGGCTGCTTCCAGCCGGCGGCGCTTTTTAAAACGTGTGCTGTGTCCTCCCACAGCCCCGATAGGGCTGGAGTGCAGGAGCGGGAAACTGCTTGTTGCCTTGTGCTCTACCCCCGACTGGAGAGCCTGCGAGTATGGCAGCCGATGTTGAAGAGGGCTGCTTCCAGCCGGCGGCGCTTTTTAAAACGTGCTCTGTGTCCTCCCACAGCCCCGATAGGGCTGGAGTGCAGGAGCGGGAAACTGCTTGTTGCCTTGTGCTCTACCCCCGACTGGGGAGCCTGCGAATATGGCAGCCGATGTTGAAGAGTGTGACATATACGTAGTATAGAGTCAGTTATCAGTTTAGAGTCAGTTTGGGCTGCAGCAATCCAAGGGAGCAATATAGTATAGGGGCTGAAGTACTTTTGTACACTAAAGAAGAGCGGGACCTAGGCGTGGTTGTGTCTGATGTTCTTAAAGTAGCTAAACAGGTAGAAAAGGCGGCGGCAAAAGCTAAAAGGATGCTTGGGTGCATACGGAGAGGAATGGCTAGCAGAAAAAAGGAGGTGATAATGCCTCTGTATAAGTCTTTGGTGCGACCTCATTTGGAGTATAGTGTGCAATTCTGGAGACCGCACCTTCCAAAGGATGTAAACAGGATGGAGTCGGTGCAGAGGGTGGCTACTAAAATGATTAGTGGTCTTCATTATAAAGCATATGAGGACAGACTGAAGGATCTTAATATGTACACCTTAGAGGAAAGGCGGGATAGAGGTGATATGATTGAGATGTTTAAATACCTCCGTGGCATAAATGTTCAGGGAGAGAGCCTCTTTCAATTGAAAGCAAGTTCTGCTACGAGGGGACATCGGATGAGGCTGAAGGGAGATAGATTCAGGAGTGATATGCGGAAATATTTCTTTACGGAAAGAGTAGTGGATCCGTGGAATAGTCTCCCAGTGGAGGTAGTAGAGATGAGGACAGTAACTGAACTCAAAAAAGCATGGGACAAACACAGAGGATCTCTAAAGGTAAAAAGGGGACTGTTGTAGTTGTTGATATCGAAGGACAGACTAGATAGGCCATGTGGTCTTTTTCTGTCATCATGTTTCTATGTTTCTTTTAAACACCTTATGCAACCGGCATTAAGAGAGCACACATTGACGCCCACTATCTGCCCTGTTAATGCCCACTATCTGCCTACTGCACCCTTAACACTTCTGGAGCCTTTAATGCTCGGTAATGTGGCTTTTTCGCAGCATTAAGGGTGCAAATGTGTCGTTAGCAGGCGTTAATGGCACACATGCTCTCTTTCTGCTGTTTAGTAAACATACCTCTAAGTCGGTGCCATAGAGCATAACGGGTTCAAATTAACTAAAAATATTAACGGGTTAAGACAGACCTGTTATTTGTGCCGTCTAACTTAACGGGTTATCTTTAACCAGCAAGTGCTGGTTAAAAGCAGACTGAATCTCCCAGCAGGCATCCTTTGACTCAGTTAATGTTTCGTCAGACATCAAAAGTCAACCAGTTAGTGGGTCCCAAAGTTTCTTTGTTTTTGAGTAAAACATACAAGAATAATTAGCATATAAGTATCAATAATATAGATGCAAATATAACAACAATTTAAATACAAAGAGAATTCTGTCATAAAGTGTTCCTCTTAATGACATCTCCAACAGTAATACCCACATTCTTCCACACTCCTTTTCCATACAACATCTTCCAGTTGTTTAACAGTTCTTCCTGCTTGTTTCATTTTGTATTATACCCCATACCAGTCACCCTACACTTACCCCTCATAGTCTCCCTCCCATCTTTCATTTTATCTCATTCAGTCACTTCCCACTCTCACACTACATCTGCTGCCATAATTTTTTTATTCCATCTTAAAATGCTCTCATTCTTAAGGGCTCTTGGCTCTAAGATTCTATTGTTTCTGCTGGGGGGAGGGGGAGGTGGCTTCATGAAACCCTACCACAACTATCAGTACTGTATAGTAGCCATTTCAGTATGATACTGGATCTGTACGTTTGTACCTCATATTGGGCTACCTCCGTCATAAATTGTCTCCAGTGTTTAGGTGAAAGAGCCTCCTCCTGAACTCAATGTAGTAAAGCAATGTAAATAATTTTTATTTTCAGTTTCTGGACTTTTTCACTGTTGGAATACCTTACATCTCCAAAAAACAGAAATCGTAGGCCCATTCTATTTCAGCTTCCATAGCATGTTTTATTTGTCAGAGCCTTACCCCACAAATCGGTTTCTTTGGAGCACGCCGGAAACAACTCTAGCAATGTCTCTATTTGGATTTTACACTTCTCATGTGTCTTTTCATTCCATACCCTCATTTATACCCCTTTCTCTTTGGTGATGTATGCTGCGTGCAAAAGTCTACATATGTGTTTCTTGAAATGACGCATTGGTAGAGCTGCTCTATATCTCTAGCATTCAGATTTTGCAGTGTCCTGCAATCAGTCCTCTGCCAAACGTTCCGAATGTATGCCTCCTTTGCATCCCTCTCCAACCTGTACCTCTTGGCTGGCTTATCAAATCCAGACAGCAGAGATATAAGTTCTTTGTTTAATTGTGCAAATTTCAAGATGTTCTCTTCTTTAGCCTTTCATGCCATATAATAATGCCTAAGCCGAAGATAAAGAAGCTAACACAGGCCTGAATAGTTAGGGGAGCCACAATCTTGACTGAACCTAGTGCTCAGAAAGGAAGAGGAGTGGGGGGTGGGGGGAACAGGGTAGGGCTAGGAGAATCTGGAAGGAAACCAGAAGGAAGGGAATTCATCAAAACTAGAGGGATCGGGAGGAGTTGGGAAGGAGTACTTAGGGACAAAGAAAGCCCAATTTCACCACTTTGGTGCATGTTTACCCTCACACCCTTTGCTTGGGGGTGACACCAGACCGAAAAGAGAGTTTATAGATTGCCACCAGGCAGGAAGGTAGAACACTCTGCAATGTCACAGCATGAAGGCGAAAGATGGTTCCAGCAGAGATGTGGGCAGCACACAGCAACCATATGGTAAAATCATATGTTAAAATGTGATAGTCCTGCAAAGATACATAAAGTGAAGGAGCAACATACAGATATCTTGTCAAAGAGCGGGAATAAAATTGCATGAGGATAAGCGCATTGGAAGACAGACCTTTGTTGAGTGCAGACATCAGGTGCAGACTTTATATGGGTTCACAGAAAGCTAAATTAGCAGAACAATGGAAGCAAAGGGGAGGGTAGACTGTTATGGTTGAACTAGTTATAGAGACAGGGTGTAATTTGAGGACACTGCAGTTGGGTGCCTCCTGTATGACATACCCCATCTTAGGAAAGGCAATTGGCAATGTTAGCTCAGTTAGGTGTTTTGAATGTGTATTTTATTTGATACAGCATTGTTGAACTTGTGAAGCCTGGGCAGTCATGTTCCCATTGCATTCATCAAACCAATACATCTTCTAAAAAGGTCAAGGACACACAGCTAGCTGCAGCTTTGATGTCTTCCACAAACATGCTGCAGCCACACATCCATTGAATGAAAATTGTTTTTTAGCAATCATGAAGCAATGTGTCCTATTTGATCATTCCTGGGTGCCAGGGATACAAAGGCAGGTAAGGGAAAAGATGGGCATCTGTATGGTGAGTGCCAAGGTGGTGACCCATTGCTGCTTGATGTTGTCAAATGAGGGGAACTGCCCTCCATTTATCACTAACAACAGGCCTATTAACCTGTATCACCTCTCCTTCCAGCTCTGGAAGACAGTTATCCTCACTCCTGATGGAAAGTCTGGATTGCCACACATGATAATGAAAGAGGATACCATGTGAGAAGCCCAGTCCTGATGACCCTCTTCATGCTTTCTTGAAGGTGGTCACCAATTTCTGCCCCCTTCTTTGGCCACTCTCTAATGATATTTTCATATGAAGTAAATTTAAGAACAGATGGGGGTATATAACTCATCTAATATTCCCTCTGGAGTGAACTTTTTATCAACCATATACTGTACATCTCTTAGCTCCACTGAGACATTGCTGCTCCCTTATAAAATTGTAAGTTAGGAAGATCCACCCCTCTGTGCTCCTTTACAAAAGACAGCTTCTGAAAACTAATTATCGGACTCTTCCCTTGACATATATACTTCCTAATTATCGTGCAATTTCCCTCATTTGACAAAGTTAAGCAGCAATGGGTCACCTCCTTGGCACTCACCATACAGGTGCCCATCTTTACAAAAGACAGCTTCTGAAAGCTAATTATCAGGCTCTTCCCTTGACATATATACTTCCTAACTATTGCACTAATGCTTTATTGCCTTGATTTTATTTTCAAAGGGTATGTGGACATAAGGGTCAATAAACAAGTTTAAGGTGAAACCTTTTTTATTGGACTAAATGAGATAAGCTTTTAAGAATTATCTTCTCTTCATCAGGTCATTAAAGAAGAGGATAACTCTTGAAAGTTTGTCAAAGATACATTTAGTTGTTCCATAAAAAGGTTTCACATCCAATTTGTTTGTTGACCCTTTATTCCAAATATCCTAGTGGACTAACACAGCAGCTACAATTTTCTGTATCCAAAGGGGAATCATTTGCAATACATACAAAATTTTTGGGAACATAACCATTTTCCGCAAAGCACATCTGCAAAACATGGAAAAAGGCAAGCCCCTTCCACTTCATGATATTTTAATTTGCCATCCACCTACAATAAAGGGACTGCACTAGCCTTTTGCTTCCTTGGCTTATTTCCCAAAGCTAACATGTCTGATTTCTCAAAGTTTATTCTAAGTCTCACAAAGGATCTAAATTGTTTGATAAGATCTTTCTCCCCTCTCTCTATGAACAACTGCATTTCATCTGCTAATAGGTCAATTTGCAGTTCAATATTCCCTTTTTTAGAAATCTGTTTACTAAAGTGTGGTAAGCTTTTGCACTCACTGTGCACTAGATGCATACATTTACATGCAGTAAGTGAAGAGCCTGTGTGGTAATTTGGGGGCATACCGAGCATCACTGCACAGGGCAGACACTTATCACATTTATTTTTTATTTATTTAACAAACATTTATATCCCGCATCTTCCAGAGTTCAGTTGCGGTTTACAATAAAACAAAATCCACAAAGCAAGAGCTTTGTTTTACATCGAACATTATGTAACAATAAACAATAAATTGGTTAACAGCATAGGCTAATACATAACAGCATGAAACTTGCTTTTAAACTATGTACAATAAACTATATACAGATAAACTATATACAGATACAAGTAGTGGTACTTTAGGGTTTAATCATAGCGTTTTTAGTTCAGTGGTTTTTCTGTTAAATTGTAAGATTTAGTATTACTCAGTCAGGTGATTTTAGCCATTATCTGAGTAAATCAAGGGGTTATCTATGTTGCCGTAGTGCATGGAGAATAGATAAGTTTTTAGTTTTTTACGGAGTTCCATAATTTCCTTTATAGATCTTAGGTCCTCTGGAAGGGAATTCCAGGTGGATGGGGCTGCATGAGAGAAAGCTCTGTTGTTAGTTAATTTATTTGCTTTTATGAAATCATGAGGGGAGTTTAGTTTATTTGAGTGTCCTTTTCTGTGTGTAGTTTTTTGAGGTTCCATACTGATTAGGTTATTTAGAGGGATTGGGGCCATGTGATTTAATGCTTTAAAAGTAGTTATTGTAGTTTTATATATTATTCTGCTTTGAATTGGCAACCAATGAAGGGAAGCTAGTATTGGTGTTATGTGCTGGAATGAGTGTGCTTTCATTATAATTCTAGCTGCTGCATTTTGTGCTAGTTGGATTCTTTTGATATTTTGTTTTGTTATTCCTAGAAGAATTAGGTTAGCGAAATCAAAGTGCGGGGTTATTGTAGCCTGGATTATATTAATGAAGTCTTGTAGGTGTACTAATGGGCGAAGTTGTTTAAGGATTTTGAGTTTAAAGTATATTTTCTTTATAGTGTTTCTGATATGAGTAGTCATTGTCAGATGTGTGTCTAGTATAACACCTAGGTATCTTATTTCGTTTTTTATTTTAATGTCATGATTTTGTATTGTTATGTGGGTTGGAGGGATATATGACTGGCTTTTTGTTACAATTAGGACTTCTGTTTTTGAATGATTAATGTGGAGGTTTTGAGCTTTTAGCCAGGTTGTTATTTCATTGAAACAATCTGATAGTTGTTTTATTGGTAAGTTAGGAATTGTGAAAGGGATGTACATCATTATATCATCTGCATATAGATGATAGTATACTCCAAATTTTTTAAAAATATTGCAGACTGGTTTAATGTAAATATTGAACAGGAGGGCTGAAAGCGCAGAGCCTTGTGGGAGTCCAATTTCTTGTTTATAAATGGTTGATGTTTGGTTGCCTATTCTTACATTTTGTGTTCTGTTGTTTAGATAAGAGGTGAACCATTTGTGTACAGTGGCATTTATTCCTATTTGTTTCAGGTTATTAAGCATTATAGTGTGGTGAACACTATCAAATGCTGCTGAAATATCAATGAATAGGAGTATAAATGCTTGTTTGTGATTGTCAATCCCTCTCAGTAGTACGTCAGTTAAGACTGTTAAGAGTGTTTCAACTCCATGTTGAGGTCTAAATCCATATTGGTGTTCATCAAGTGGGTAGGATGAGTCTAGGTATTCCTGTGTTTGGATTTGTACCACTTTTTCTATTATTTTAGCCAAAAAAGGGATACTTGAGATGGGTCTGTATGATTTTGGAGATGTTTTGTCAAGCGTGTTGTTTTTGAGAATTGGGCGGATTTGAGCATGTTTAAGCATGGATGGGAGGTGTCCTTGCTGTAATGAGAGGTTGATTATGGGGAGAATGTATGATAGAAGTATTGGAAGTGTGCTTTTTATCCATGTTACAGGGCATGGATCAAGAAAGGAGGTTGTGGTGTTGAGGTTGGAAATGATATTCTTTAGTGAATCTTTTGATACTGGATGGAAGTTTGACCATTCGTCTGAACAATGATGAAACGTATTGATATAGTCTAGGTTCATTCTAGGTTGTGTAGATTTGTTTTGATAGTGTTTGGCTAGGGTTTGTACCGAAATAGCGGTGATTTCATTGTTGGATGTTTGGGGATTATTAGTTAGATTTCTAACAATGGTGAATAGTTCTCGTGGTCTGTTATAAGATTTTGATAGGATTGCCGCATAATAAGATTTTTTTGTGCTATCTAAAGTATCCTTGTATTTATTAAGATAGTTGTTATATATTTCCTTGTTAATGCATGATTTGGTTTTGCGCCATTTGTGCTCTATTTTTCGTAGTTCTTTTTTCATTTGTTTTAGCGTGTTGTTGAACCAAGGTGTTTTGTTTATTTTTGAATTAGTGGGCTTTTTGATTCGTTGATCACGTATGGCTGCATTATTAATTGTGTCATGCCAGTTTTTGACGGCTTCATCTAGATTCGTTGGGGATGATGAGAGGTAGGGTATTGTTGTATCCAAGAATTCAATTTCATTAAATTTTCTGAATTTTGTAGTGGGATCACTTCGTGTGTTTTTATTAGTGTTGTTAGTGTGGAATGTGAAGTTTGTTTTGATAATGTAATGATC
This sequence comes from Ichthyophis bannanicus, assembly GCA_033557465.1. NCBI lineage: Eukaryota > Metazoa > Chordata > Amphibia > Gymnophiona > Ichthyophiidae > Ichthyophis > Ichthyophis bannanicus. Next base: position 1,025,157,333 of record CM066033.1, on the reverse strand, counting down.
TGACCACGGTGTTTGTAAGCATTCTATGGAATCTGGGTTAAATAGTTTGAAGAGTGTGTTTGGGAGGAGAATAAGGTCCAGAGTGCGTCCTTTTATATGTGTTGTTGTGTTGATTATTTGGTGAAAGTCCAAGTCTGATATGGTTTCTAGGAACAAGTTGGATTCTGATTCTGGAAGTGAGGGGAGGTTGAAATCGCCAAGCATGATTATGGGACTTTGTTCTGTAGATGAGCCTAGGTATTCAATTAGTGAGTCTAGGCCAGCGATGGCGAACCTATGGCACGCGTGCCAGCTGTGGCACGCGAAGGCCTTGCAGCTGGCACGCCTGAAGGTCCGCAATTGAAAAAAAAAAAAAAAACCTGTCTGCTGCCGCTGTCGGGGCCGCCGCGGCAGAATCGAGCGTGCCGCGGGGCCCCCCTGTACCCGGCAGAGCCTGCTCTCCCTGTAGCAGCTGTCTCTTTGGAGCTGCAGTCTGACGCGCCGGCTTGCAGAGCGCGAAGGGAAGAGTTTCCCTTTCGCGACTCTGTTAAGCCCGCGGGGGCTGATGGGAACTTCCCATCAGCCCCCGCGGGCTTAACAGAGCAGCGATTCTGCCACGGCGGCACCTGCCACGGCGCTCGATTCTGCCACGGCGGCCCCGACAGCGGCAGCAGACAGGTTTTCTTTTTTTTTAAATTTTCCCTGGGCTGGGCTGGGCTGGGGGGGTGGGGGTTAGGAGTGGTGATGGGCTGGGGGGGGGGGTTAGGAGTGGTGATGGGCTTGCGTGGGCGGGGGGGGGTTAGGAGTGGTGATGGGCTGGGCTGGGCTGGGCTGGACTGGGGGGGGGTTAGGAGTGGTGATGGGCTGGGCTGGGCTGGGCTGGGGGGGGTTAGGAGTGGTGATGGGCTGGAGGGGGGGGGGTTAGGAGTGGTGATGGGCTGGAGGGGGGGTTAGGAGTGGTGATGGGCTGGGCTGGGCTGGGGGGGGTTAGGAGTGGTGATGGGCTGGGCTGGGCTGGGGGGGTTAGGAGTGGTGAGTTTGCTGGGCTGGGCTGGGGGGGGTTAGGAGTGGTGATGGGCTGGGCTGGGCTGGGGGGGTATTAGGAGTAGTGATGGGCTGGGGTGGGGGGGTTTAGGAGTGGTGATGGGCACTGGGCTGGGGGGGTTAGGAGTGGTGATGGACACTGGGCTGGCTGGGGGGGGGGGTTATGAGTGGTGATGGGCGCTGGGCTGGGGGGGTTAGGAGTGGTGATGGGCGCTGGGGGGGCTTAAACTAAAAATTGAGTGATGGGAGATTAGGACTGGGAGTGGGCTGATGGGGAGGTTAGGACTGGAAATGGGCTGGTGGGATTAGGACTGGGATTGGGCTATGGGGGGCTAGGACTGGTAATGGGTTGGGGGGGTTGCTAGGACTGGAAATGGGCTGAGTGGAAGGGGGCTTGAACTGCAAATAGCTGTTGGGGATGGGGCTTGGAATGGAAATGGGCTGAGGGGAAGTGGGTGGCTTGAACTGTAAATAGCTGATGGGGACGGGGCTTGGAATGGAAATGGGCTGAGGGGAAGTGGGGGGCTTGAAGAAGGGAATGGATGCTGGGTGAGACTGGAACTAGAAGGGAGCTGATGTTGGGGGAGGATTAGAATGGGATGGGGCTGGGAGAGTAAAATGGAGAGGGGAAAAATATTTTGTGTAGGAGGGATGAAAAATCTACAATTGGCCAGGTATTGGGAGAGTAATTGGGGATTGAGGATGGAGGGGTAAAATTTGTGTGGATGAAATAGGAATGAGGAAAGAGCAAAAGGAGAAAGATTAGTATGTTAAAGCAGATGTAGAGAGAGAGAATGGAAAAAAAACTAGAAGAGAGAAGAAAGGACAAATGGACAGCAGACGATGGAGAGTTAGCAGAAAACATGAAGAAACCAGAAGAAAATGGCTGGACCAATTGCAACTGAAAAAAAATGCACAAAAGGTAGAAAGATATCTCTTTATTTTGAATTTATTAACTGGAATATGTCAGCTCTGGGAAATGTGCATCATTAACATCTGCGCTTTGTTTGGTACAAGAGGAAATTCCTATTTGACGTTGCCACTTGTTCTCTTTCCCCAGTATTCTCTGAATGTATTGGTTTAATATTTGCAGTGTTGCCTTTTGATAGGTAGGGTATGGTGCTTTGTGAGTCTTGGTAATGCTGTCAGGATACGGCGGGTTTGCTATGGGTTCTAAATGGGCAGCGTTTGTAGTAGTTCCTAATGTGCCTGGCGGTTGGCACTGGATTATAGTAATGTAGAAATCTTTTAGTCTTTCTTTATCCATACACTCATTAAGAGACATGTTTACTAAAAGTTAGTGTATGGTAACATTATGCAAATATTTATGCAAATAAGACCACTTATGCAAATGATGTGCTGGCACTTTGAGGAAATTCTTTGGTTTTGTGCGGCAGTTTGGGCACTCGGGCTCAAAAAGGTTAGCCATCACTGGTCTAGGCTATCTGCTTTTTGATCAGGGGGTCTATATATTAGGCAAATTCTGAATATGTTGGTTTTTATAATTAAAGTGTCAATATTGGTGGCTATGGTTGATGGAATTGTTCTTGCATTTAATCTCTTTTTTGTCATTATAAGTACTCCTCCTCCTTTTTTGTTGGTTCTGTGTGTATAGTTTAAATCATAGTCTTCGTTATTAAGTTGATTTAAATAGACTGAATCCGTTTCGGTTAGCCAGGTTTCCGTTACACATAAAATATCAGGTTTTGCGTCTATTATTAGGTCATTGAAAATAGGGAGTTTGTTTTTCATTGAGCGGGCATTGATAAGGATGCAAGTTAGAGAAGTGGTGTTGTTGAAGCTGGTTACATTTGTTATTTGTAGTGAATTAGTTTGTTTTATTTGTATAAGGCGGTGGTAATTTATTTTTGCATGATGGTTTGGGTTTGTGTGTCTAGAGTGGTTGTAGTTTCTAATTGTAGTTTGTATTATAGGTATTGCCATGTGATTTTTGGATGTTAGGCTTAGTGTTAGGTCAATTAAGATAGTCAGTAATATACAGCTATAAGTTATTTTTAGTATCAAGGTGTTTGAGCGCGACATATTTAATGTGTAGGAAGGGTTTGTTGTAGATGATATCGTTAGCAGTTGGTATGTGTCTAAGAGTATCAATTACAGGTCAGAGTAGCAATGTATAGTAGCAATGTCAGAGTAGCAAAGACAGGTATCTATTACAATCAACAGTTGTATCTTATACAGAGTAAAGGCTAACTTGTAACAGTGATGAACAGTAGTTAATTGATTTACTGGCAACAGTATGTATCAGACAGTGGTTATAAAATGACTTACTGGGAACAGTATAAAGCAGACAGTAGTTATAAATGACTTACTGGGAACAGTATAAATCAGTCAGTAGTTATAGAGTGATTTGATGGCAGTAGTATAAATCAGTTAGAGGTTATAATTGAGATACTTTCAGTTGTAAACATCTGACCATAACATTGGTATACTGTTTGTTTACACTTGCCCCAGTGTACTAATAACATGCGATAATTAATAATTCTAGTGAATTAGCATACTGAGTATAACAATGATACAGTAGTTGAGGTGCTGTGGTAGTAGTCTCTTGTAGTTAACGTTAAAATAATAGACTATTAGGAAGGTATATCAATGTAGGTGCATTCAAAGTAGGATATACTTGCTGCGTTTGCGTGTATAGTAGGAGGATGATGGTGCGCGAGCTCAACCCTAGGGGAGCTCCAGCGGTGGATTGATGTCGTCGCTGGTCTTCGCTTAGTTGTTATCCGTGATTTTGGTCAGCTCTTGTCTCTTTCGAGCCTTAGCCTAAGGGCCGTGCCAAAGGGCCCTCTTGCGCGGCCCTCAGGCTAAATGCATCAGCAAATAAAGTGGTAAGTGCATCCATGCTAAAGTGATAAGTGCATCCGCGTTATCTGCCTATTCAGTTACCTTGCCCCATGTGGTAAAATTATTCTGAACCCCAAGCATCTGCCCTCTAATCACCATCAGCATCACCACCCTCGCCCTCTCATCCCCTGGTCAGTACCAGCATTAGCTCCAATCCTCCTACCCCACTGATCAGCATCAGCATCACCCAATTCCCAAATTCCCTGAAGAGTAGCTTGATTCCTCCCCCTCCCCACTCCACCCTCTGACTCCTTAGCACTTACTGGAAGTTTCCCTGGTGTATAATGGTGAAGCAAGAGTGATTCACAGCTGCTCCTATCCCAAAGCCATTTTGGGTTCAAATTGGTGAAAAACCACTTTTTGGCAGCTTGAACCCTGGTGGTAGTATTTCAAGACTACTGGTAGGGGTCAGTCACTATTTTGAACCCACCCATTGAAGTGACATTAAGTGCACCCATGCTAACTGCAACATTGATGATTAGAAAGCGCTAACCATAATGCCCTCGCTCCATCTCTATCCTATCCATTTCCCTCTCCATCATGTACGAAACAAATAGTATGGAATTAACCCCATTAGTCTAGTCCATTAGCAGGCACCCAAGCACACATTAACAGCCAGCACAGCTTAGTGAACATGCCCCTGAGAGGAAGCAACTAGAAAGGGAAAGTTAAGATCTTAAACACAAAAGACAATTTATAAAATCTATTTTCCCTTCAGGGATGTGCAGCAAAGCATCGGAGCTTGCAAAGCAGGCTTATGCCTAACAGATTCCCAGACACAGAGGATGAGATAAGAAAAGTGTGGGTCTCTGATAATAGCCCAAACTGAACAGACACATGATGTCTGTCAGGTTACCTAGAAAGCTGTACTGTAAGCATAAATACTAGAATACTATATATTTACTCTTTTCCTTCAGCTAGAAAAAACTTTTAATGCATAAACTATTTTATACTAGCATTTCATCTTTTGTACCACTGAATGATTAAGAGAAGTTCTCTTGCTGAGAACAATTTGTTTCCTGTTTTTTAAGAACATAAAAACATAAGATATGCCATACTGATCCATCAAGCCCAGTATCCTGTTTCCAGCAGTGGCCAATCCAGATCACAAGCGTCTGGGAGGTTCCCAAAAGGTAGACAGACTCCATGCTGCTTATCCCAGGGGTAAGCAGTGGACTTCCCCAGTCCACTTTAATAATGGTTTATGGGATTTCTTTTAGGAATGTGTCCAACCTCTTTTAAACCCTGCTATCCTCTGGCAACAAATTCCAGGTTTGATTACAGATTGAATGAAAAGATATTTTTCCCGATTAGTCTTAAATGTCCTACATTGTAGCTTCATTGTGTGTCACCTAGTCTTTCTACTTTTTGAAGGAGTAAACAACCAATCTACATTTACCCATTCTACTCCACTCATTATTTTATAGACTTCTATCATATCTCCCCTCAGTCATCTTTTTTCCAAGCTAATGAGCCATAATCTTTTAAGCCTTTCATGCAGGGATATACTTCCATACCCTTTATCATTTTAATCACTCTTCTCTGTATCTCTGCTAATTCTACTATGTATCTTTTTATATATGGCAACCAGAACTGCACACAATATTCATAGTGCGGTTGTACCATGGAAGAATAATATTCTTGGGTTTTTTTCCATTCCTTTCCTTATGATTCCTAGCAATCTATTTGCTTTCTTGGCCACAACCACACACTGGGCAGATAGTTTCAATCTATTATCTATGATAGCAACATAGTAACAAAGTAAATGACGGCAGATAAAGACCAGTATGGTCCATCTAGTCTGCCCAGTAAGATGGCCAGAGTAAGATGGCAGGAGTAGGTGCCACTCTGTGCAGGCCACCCCTCCCCATGTCTTTGTTTAGGGGTGAACCCACCGCTCCATTCAGAACACCCCTATTTGTTGAGAAGTTAGATGGTTCAGTTTATTTTTATTTTATTCTGTTGCTATAAATGGATCCATTGTGTCTGTCCCATGCCATTTTGAATTCTGTCACTGTAATTGCCCCCACCACCTCCATCGGGAGGGCATTCCAAGAATCCACCACCCTCTCAGTGAAAAAGTATTTCCTGATATTGCCTTTCAATTTTCCACCTTGCAGCTTCATGTTATGCCCTCTCGTTTTATAGCTTCCCCGTCTTTGAAAGAGGTTTGTTTGTTCATTATTTCTCCTTAAGTATTTAGAGGTCTGAATCATATCTCCCCTATCCCTGCTCTCCTCCAAAGTGTACATATTTAGGTCTTCAAGTCTCTTCTCATAAGGCTTCTGATGCAGGCTCCAAATCATTTTGGTTGCCTTCCTCTGAACAGTTTCCATTCTTTTTACATCCTTTGCAAGATACGGTCTCCAAAACTGAACACAGTACTCCAAGTGAGGCCTCACCAGTGACTTATACAGTGGTATTAGAACCTCTTTCTTTCTGCTGGTAATTCCTCTTTGTATGCAGCCCAACATCCTCCTGCCTTTTGCCATTGCCTTGTCGCACTGTTTTGCCACCTTGAGATCTACAGAAATAATCACACCAAGGTCTTTCTCCTGATCCATGCACACCAACCTCTCACCCCCTATCATGTACATTTCTTTTGGGTTTCTGCTACCCAAGTGCATGACTCTGCACTTCTATGAGTTCTGTTTACCATCACCTTCTGTTATCTGTCAGTCAACCAATTTCTGATCCAGTTCACCACCTTGGGACCCATTCCCAAGCTGTTGAGTTTATTGATAAGCCTCCTATGAGGAAGAGTATCAAAGGCTTTGCTGAAATCTAGGTAGATCTCATCCATCACATGCCCCGATCTAGTTCTCTGGTCACCCAGTCAAAGAATTCAGTCAGATTTGTTTGGCAAGATCGTCCTTCGGTAAAACCATGTTGCCTCGGATCTTGTAACCTGTTGGTTTTGAGAAAGGTCACTATCCACTCCTTCTGAAGCACCTCCATTACTTTTCCCGCCACCGAGGTAAGGTTCACGGGCCTGTAGTTTAACACTTATTCCCTGTCACCACTTTTGTGTAGAGGTACGACATCAGCCATTCTCCAGTCCTGAGGAACTACTCCTGTTTCTCAAGGAACTGTTGAAAACATCCTTTAACGGCCCTGCAAGAACCTCTCTGAGCTCTCTCAGTATCCTGGGATGTATCCCATCTGGTCCCATGGCCTTGTCCACTTTCAGTTTCGCAAGTTGTTCTAACACATTATCTTCTGTGAATGGTGTGATATCTACTTCATTCCCATCTTTATATTTGGGAGTCACAGTTGGTCCTTCTCCAGGATTTTCTTTAGTAAAAACAGAGCAGAAATATTTGTTTAGCAATTCCGCTTTTTCAATGTCCCTTTCCACGAGTCCATTCCCAGCACTTCTGAGTCCTGAGATTCCACCTCTGATCCTCTTCCTGTCCCCGAATATATCTGAAGAAAGTTTTGTCGCCACACTTCACATCTTTAGACATCTTTTCCTCAGTCTTTGATTTTGCTATCCTTATTTCTCTTTTTGCCTCTTTGAGTTTGATCCTGTATTCATTTCTGTGTTGCTCTGTTTGCAAGCTTTTGAATTTTGCGAAAGCTGTGTTTTTTGCCTTTATTTGAGCAGTCACTTCTTTGGAAAACCAAATAGGTTTCCTTCTCCTTTTGTTTTTATTTACTTTTCTTACATATTTATCTGTTGCCCCTTTTATTGCCACCTTTAGTTTAGCCCATTGCAATTCCACTTCTGTTATCTCCTTCCACTCTGTCAACTCCTCCTTTAGGTAGATGGCCATTTTATTGAAGTCAGTGTTTTTGAAGTTTAGGACTTTGAGCTTGCTATAGTTGGACCGCACCTTGGTTTTTATCTCAAACCACACCGTGTGATGATCGCTGCTGCTCACAGGTGCACCCACCCAGACATTTGACACGCTATCACCGTTGGTGAGGACTAAATCCAGCGTTGAGCTTTCCCTTGTTGGTTCCATCACCATTTGTCTAAGTAACGCATCTTGCAGAGCATCCACAATTTTTTTGCTTCTTTCCGGATTTGCAGAAGGAGTAATCCAATCCACATTGGGTAGATTAAAGTCACCCAATATGATTGCTTCCCCCTTTGTGGCTATTTTGACAATGTCTATAATCAATTCGTTATCTAGTTCTTCGATCTGAGTCAGAGATCTGTAGACTACAGCAGTATGGATGACAGTGTCATCTCCTCTTTCCAACACAATCCAGAGCGCTTCTTCTTTTCCCCATTCCCCCCTGCATTTCAGTAGCTTTAATATTGCTTTTGACATACAAGGCTACTCCTCCTCCTCTTCCATTTTCTCTGTCTCTTCTGAATACATTATAGCCAGCTATGGCTATATCCCAATCATGCAATTCATTAAACCATATTTCTGTAATGGCCACAATGTCCAAGTCCATTTCCACCATTAGGGCTTCCAGGTCTGGAACTTTATTGGATACGCTTCGAGCATTTGTGCTCATTGCTTTCCAGCATTTAACTGGTTTGTGTGTGTTTTGCATTGATTTTGACCTGTCTACTTCTTCCCACTTGTTTTTGATGGGTGGTTTAAAAGTGTGTCTGTTTCTGATGTTGTTCTTCTTTTGCAGGGAGTGACGTCCAGAACTTGACCTTCCCCATCCGTCACCCCCTTTTTCTAGTTTAAATGCGTATCCACATACTGGTTGAATTTTTCACTTAGGATTCTTCTCCCTGCGACAGAGAGATGTAGTCCATCAGCACAGTATAGTCTCTTGTTGGTCCATCTGTTTCCCCAGTCGCCTATAAATCTGAATCCTTCCTCTTTGCTTCAGGTCTGGAGCCATGCGTTAAAGCTGTTTATGCGATTTAGCCTTTCTGCCCCTTACCAAGAACAGGTAGAACTTCTGAGAATGCTACAGTGTTAACAATGGGCCTTAGTTTCTATCCCAGAGTTTGAAAGTTCCTTTGAACTGTAGTGGTACTGTTTCTAGCCAGGTCATTTGTACCCAAGTGGATGATAACATCAGTTTTGGAGTGCTCACTTTCAGCGCTAAGTACATCAACAATTTGGTTTGTATTCTTGCTAGATGAAGAGCCTGGGAGGCATTTAACTAACTTCCCTCCTTTGAACTGTGTTTCCAAGTTGGTGCCTCTGATGCTGGAATCACCAAGTAGTAGTAGTTTTCTGTTCCTTGAGTCTTTCTTCATAATTGGTGCTTTATCAGGAGATTGGGCATTGACTATCTTATTTAAGGGCCCTTGAGCTTCCCTGGCTTGAGCATCCTCATTAACCAAAGCAGAGAAGGCACTATGCAGTAATATCTCTTGATGTACAGGGTGTTTCTGCATTACTGGACGTAGTCTACCAGAGCCCACTGTGATCCATTTTTTCCTGGGATGTTTGAGTCTCTGTGGGAGCGGCGGGGAACTTTGTTTGGTTTTGTATCCTAGAAGAGGTGTGTTTCATTGCAGCTACTTCTTCCCTTAATACAGTCAATTCATTTTGTTTGGCTGCCAACTTGAGGCATATAGGGCAAGCTCTTACGTTCCAGATGATTTGTCTCAGAATGAAGGCACCACAATTATTGCACTGAATACAAGACATGTGTGGTCGAATTAAGAGGATAGATGTCAGCGTATATGACCACTATATAAGCAATGCAGCCCGGGGGTGGGTGGGGCGAGGGGTGGGGGGGCAGACTGCATTGGTCAGCAGGTCCAGCAGGCCTTACCTGAATTGAGGGCACCTTTAGATTTCTGATTGGAGGGCTACCCAAGGAATGCAAGCAGATTATTCCCAGAAGTGAATGTAAAACCAGCAGTTAGTTTAGCTACACAACCACCAGGATAGGTAAACCCAACAGCAGTTAAATATTATATATCAGCTACACAACCAACAGGATAGGTAAGAAAATAGGTAAGAGATTCCAAGCTGCAAGCTTATTAAAAGATACCAAGCTATAAGCTTATCTGTTTGTATGAGAAGCTGTGGAGCCCAGATTCAACCAGGTGTCTGCAGGAAGTCCACTATTCAAGAGCCCCTCCCTAATGTCTAGATCCTTTTCCCGGGTTGTTGTTCCCTAAGACAGTCATTTTAGAAGCCTTAGTCATGATTTGGACATCCAAAAACATATATGAGAATGTCCAAATTGTGAAGAGAACCCCAGAGTCATATTACAAACGGCAACTGAGGATGCCTTCAGAGCAAGGACATCCAAGTAGGTAGGGAATGTGGCGGAGGCACGATAAATTTCAGAATCCTCAGGGGCATCTGTGACCATGTCCATATTTAGAAATGTCCAAGGCATTGATAGGCATTGGGAAAGTGTTCATTTGGGCCCTAAAACATCTGGATGGTGTAGAGAAGATGGCACACCACCATCTCTAGTACTCTTCAGAATTGCAATACTATTTTTTGTGTACTTGAGAAACCTCTGTTGTGTTTGAACCACTACCGCATGTCTCTTAGACATCCACAGTCTTGGAAACTATTCCAGAGACATCTATGTAGACGGCCCTGCAGGCGTCCATATTGGGCACATCCACATTTGTGAAATAGTGCTCAAACTTAGACGTATCTACTTTTTTTCCAAATGTTCTGTCCGTCATAAAATGTGCCTTCATATGTATAACTTTACACTTGCCCATATTAATTTCATCTGCAATCTGGACACAAAGTCTCCCTATTTCTCAAGATCCCCTTGCAATTTTTTGCAATTCTCTTGTGATTTAACAGTTTTGAGTAATTTTGTGTCATCTGCAAATTTGATCATCTCAAGAAAAGCAAGGTTGCTAGTTTAATTATCTACCTATCTGCTTTCAGGCACCATATAATATTCCTATATCATCTTGAAAAAAATATTTGTCTTGCCTGGTCTACATAGAAAACCTCCAGTGATAGAAAAACAGATACTTACCTAGGTTTTAGCTACAGAAGGCATTTTTGAAGGCATTTACATGGGTAACTGCCCTAGTTATCCATGTAAATGCCTTATCTGGAATTTTTGAAAGGCACCTACATGGGTAGTGCCCTTTGAAAATCCCAGATAAACCCAACGCGCCCAGATGCTATGCGGTTAGCATCGAGGCATGTTGGGGGCATTCCAGGGTGGAGCGGGGGTGGAGGAAAAGGCTAAATTGGCAGCACTGATTTTCAATGCTACCCGCTTAGCCCTCTGCACCTTAAAGATAGGTGAGGTTCAGGTGCAGGAGCTAAGTGGGTAGCATCGAAAATCAGTGCTACCCATTTAGCCCTTTTCTTCACTCCCGCTCCACTCCGCCTTCTGGGGTGTGTGGTGAAACCTGGATTTTCAATGCTGGGGCCCCATATGACCCTGGCATTGCAAATCCAGGTTAGATGGAATGGCGGGCAGGCTATGCACTGACATGGCATATAGCACTGCTCAAATGCAAACTGGGCCCTACATTTATAGTTAGAAAGTGTACCCTAGTTATTAGGGCTTAATATCTTACCTAATGCATCTTAAACTCATTACTTATTATTTTTCTCCAGTAGAGATGCTGAATAACTGATAGCTGTCATATTTGTAATTCCTATATTTGTAAGTATGTATGTATTTATTTATTTAAGAAACTTCAACCCGGACACCATCAGACCCACGATCGGACATTGGGAGAGCATCAGGAGCAACTTGCCCCTCCCGCTCCTCCCTCCAAGGCTCAATCGGGGCACTGCCTTCAAATTTAAAAGAGGAGCATGCTGGCAAGAGCAGCCTCTTCACCCCAGACACCATCAGACCCGTGATCGAACATCGGGAGCAACTTCCCCCCCCCCCCACACGTTCCTCCCTCCAAGGCCCAATCAGGGCACTACCTTCACGTTTAAAAGAGGAGCACACCGGCAGACATGCCCACACCTGGCAGGCCCATGCCTGAGGGCCACACCAGAGGGCTCTTTCGTGATGCCCTTAGGCAAGGAACGCTAAGGCGAAGAATACACAATCATCTGACCACTCCTATTAACTGGCCCACCACTCCAATCAACCATCCAAAGGAAACCCCTGACGGACACTTTGAGTACAATGCGACAGAATACAGAAACCTCTGGACATACTAAACAAGGTAATTCTAAGACGAACCCATATCCTGACCACCATTAACCATCCACAACCTAGCAATAGATCGGGTATACATAGCTAATTGTATGAACTTACCTAAAGCGATACTGTATCTGTCTTAACCACATGTTCATTGTACCATGATCTATGCAATTTCTGTTACGCCTTCATAACATGTTCTAAAATCCCCACCTGTGTGTCCTACAGCTCAACTGACTTAGTTTATACCTACATTATAAGTACAGATACTCATATGTCTTACATTCCATGTAATCTCTGCTAATGCATACCCTCTACTGCATATAAACCTATGCGTATATGTATAACCAATTACTCTATTCCAGATAATGCCTGCATTGCAATTCTATTCATCCTCACTATTGCCGCTTTAACCAGAATTACACCTCATGTAAATCCCTATCCTCCCTTAAACAGTTACTTCACTTTAACTTACTTCTTACTACACTTAATCTACCTGCTCAGTACACTTTACAACCATCTCCCTCACATGCTCTGAAACCCACATACAAGAGAAAGCCTCCAAAATGGACAATAGTCTTCCAATTTGGATCAAGTACACCATGCTCATTCTCACCTTCCTAACAATTCTCTCCCAGGCATTAAATACCACCCATCAACAATACATACCCACTATCTATACCCCTCTCAGACATCTCCACATGTTTTCTTTATATAGGTACCCACACACCCCTAGATCCAACCCTAACAAACTCATAATCATAAAACCCACTATAATTCCAAACCCAGAGCCATACATTACCCTATCTAAACAAAGACCATTAAAATGTTATCTTATCAATGCAAGATCAATCAGGAATAAAATACTAATCATTCAAGACCTACTCACCGATACAAACCCAGACATTGTATGCATAACTGAGACATGGCTCTCCGACCCTGACACAGTCCTAATAAATCAGTTGAAACCACCAGGATTCAAAATCTTCCATTCTCACAGAACAACAAAAAGGGGAGGCGGAGTTCTAGCAATCATAAAAGAAGACATACAAGCCTCCCTGATCACCTCTAAGAATGTGAACAACATTGACATACTATAAAACTAAATCACCTCCATATCTGTGTAGTATACAGACTCCCTCCCCCAGCACAGAGAACCTGGATATTATAAACAAAATGCTTTGCTCCTCCACCAACAACAATCCCCTCATACTCATGGGCGACTTAAATCTAGCATCTCTGCCCAATAATCAAGCCTCTACCCTCCTAACTGTTATAGAAGACATGGACCACCACCAAATTGTCAACCAACAAACACACATTAAGGGGAACACCCTAGACCTAGTGTTCTTACCTAAAGTTATACTTAACAAATTCAAACCAGCTACCATCGAAATACATCCTGTACCATGGTCAGACCACCACCCCAGTTATCATCACATGAGGTCCAACATACCTAACCTACACCACCACAAACCCATAGAAAATTCAAAAAATTCAACAAGAATATATTCCTGAACCATACTTATCTACACACCCTACTCTCCTCGACGAAGCAATCACCAATTGGAATAATACCATAACAAAAATATCATTAAGGAATACCCAATTACCCTTAACACCTAAAAAACAAAACTCTACATGGTTCATAACCGACCTTAAACATCTTAAAACTGAACTACATAGATCTGAACGTAAATGGCGTTCTACAAAATCTATACAACACCAACCACTATATACATCCAATCTAAAACGCTATCGCGAGGCTCTTAACGCTGCAAAAAAGAGCACTATTCCTCCATCATTGCCAAGTCCATAAACCAACCTAGAGAACTATTTAAAATAGTTAAGACACTAACCAATAATGCCTCAAATAAAGACTTAATTGAACCCTGCATTAACCCACAGATCCTTGCTACCTACTACAAAGATAAATTAAGAAAGCAAACCTTCTCCCCAGAACCTTTGAATAACCCAAACCCAACCTCTGACTCTTCATGGTCCAACTTCTCCCTATCATCAAAAAATGCACTCATTAACTTCATCTCTAAAATTAACACCACCACATCCTACCTTGACCCTTGCCCGATCCACTGGATAAAATCAACAAAATCAGAACACTACCAATTCATCCTCCCAATGGTAAACCTCTCATTACAACAAGTTACATACCCCCTTCCCTTAAACATGCACTAATACGGCCCATCCTAAAAAAATAGCACACTAGACAAACTCACCACCACATCATAAAGACCCATATCCAGAATCCCCTTCCTGGCTAAACTGGTTGAAAAAGTAGTACAGGTCCAACTTCAAGACCACATAGATACCTTTGCCCCCCTTGATGAGCAACAATATGGATTCCGCCCCATCACAGAGTTGAGACCCTACTCACAGTGCTCCTCGATCGCATTGCACATGGCATTGACAATTTAAAACAAGCATTCCTACTCCTCTTCCTAGATATCTCTACTGCATTTGACAGCATAAACCATCAAATGATGCTCACCAGACTACAACAGATCGGTATTGAAGGTACAGTGCTCCAATGTTTCACCTCGTACCTCACCCATAGAAACCAACAAGTAAGCATAGGCACCAGCCTATCCCAACCTACAACCAGGAACAAGGCCTCCCACAAGGATTGGCTCTATCAGCACTCTTATTCAACATTTACCTTCAGCCCATCTGCTCTATATTTAAGAAATTCCACCTATATTATCACATATATGCAAATGATATCATGATTTACATCCCAATCAACACCTCTAACCCGATAACACAGCAAACCCAACTAATCACAAACTGTCTCTCTGAAACAGCAGAATGGCTCTCATCACAAAACCTCAAAATAAACTACAACAAAACGGAAGCACTATACATAACTAGAAATCAAAACTTCACTCCCCCCCCCCCCCAAACACATCTCTTGCAATGACCTAAATATAGCAGGAAAGAGCGAACTAAAATATATTGGAGTCATCCTAGAAAGCTCACAGAGTATGATATCCCACATAAAACAAACCACAAAAAAGAACTATTACAAACTTAAAATGCTCAAACAGCTCCATCCACTACTACACGCTCATGACTTTAAGTCAACCATCAACGCACTAGTTACCCCTCACTTTGACTTTTGCAATTCTATACTGCATGGTATATTATTATTATTAAAGATTTATACAGCACCGCAACATACGAAGTGCTGTACAAACATAGAAGAGAGACAGTCCCTGCTCATCAGAGCTCACAATCTAATAAGACAGAAAACAAAATAAGTTACATAATACAAATAACAAAAATTTAGAGGACAAAGTAAGCAAATGTTGATAGAGAAATCAAGATAGGGTACGACAGGAACGGAAAGCAATAGTGAAGAGGTGGGATTTTAGTCTGGACTTGAACATGGCCAGGGAGGATGCCTGGCGCACAGAGATAGGAAGACTATTCCAAGCAAAGGGTGCTGCCAGTTGGAAGGAGCGAAGTCTGGAATTGGCAGTATGAGTAAAGGGCACAGATAAACGAAGACTGTTAGAAGAGCGAAGCAACCGAGAGGGGGTATACCAAAACACTCCATAAGACAGCTTCAGATTGCCCAGCACGTGGCAGAAAGAATCACGGCCAACATCAACCTAACCGAACATATCACACCAGTACTATATGACCTTCATTGGCTCCCTATCCAGAGCTGCATTCAATACAAAATCCTCGTAACTACTTTCAAAATCATCAAAAACATCGCCCCATCCTACCTCACCACCCTCATCACCACGGAGAACAAGATCCGAAACCAGCTTACCATCCCTTCTGATTTTAGAAAATTCACAAAATCAAACAACAGAGCCTTTTCTCATGTCTCCCCTGTAACCTGGAACAATCTCCCAGACAATATAAGATCAATAGATGACCTCACCACCTTCCGCAAAACAATCAAAATTCACCTGTTTACATTACACTTTGGAAGCACAAATGGAGAAACAACTCCCTCCACTTACACCACACTCAACAACACAGACCCTGATCCCACCTAGACAATCTATACCTACATAACCACTCAAGAAACCCTTTCCTTATGCACTAAGGAATTGTATATAGTTACGAACATCCACCTTGTAACAAATGACCCCTCATCTTTTACCATGTTTCCCTGTTTTGTACCAACATTCACAATGTTACTAAGTTACTCTATTTAATGTATATAGTTATTAGTTCCATGTAATGAATATGTACCCCCTGTACAATTCAACTGACTGTTTCATGTAAACTGCATTTGAACTTTGGAAAATAAAAATGTTAAATAAATAAATGATATAATATTAGTCTGTTTAAACATTCAAAGCTGCTGCTAAGTCATCCCCTTACATCTTCTGTTTTCTGAAATGAATGAACTCAGATCCTAAAACATTAGTTATGTCAAAGCATCTAGTTTTCTTTTCATTCCTGGGGAGTACCAAGTATTTTTATGCAGATATTCATAATGAAAGCTATTAAGATTGTAATTGTCTGGCTATCTGTGCTAAAAAATCACAAAGGTCTGTGTTCATGCAAAATGAATTTTGCCTCTGGAGATAAACAATGGAAAACCGTCAATTTGCAATTCAGAGTAAACAGCTGATATTTAGTAGATACAGTCAAACCTCGGTTTTCATGATTAATCCGTTCCAAAAAGTCTGACTAAAACCGAGACGGACTAAAACCGAAGCAAGATTTCCCATAGGAAATAATGTAAATTCAATTAATCCGTTCCAGACACCCAAAAATATTGACAAAAAGTACATTTTATAGAGAATAACTATATTTGTACATACAGAAAACAATGAGAAATACATATAAATGACTAATGAAATGGATAAATGAACATTTAACATCACATTTAACTTTATTGAAGACTCTTGTTGAGGGGAGAGGGAGGAGGAGATACCTTAGGACACCAATGTGATCGCTGACTCCGTCTCAACAGCATACCCCGCAAGAGAAAGAACTGCCTGCCACATTCAGTCAACATCTCCTGCTTACCCCTCAACATCTCCTGCTACCTCCGAGCCTGAGGGGGCGCTCCAGAGAACAGGCAGGCGGTGGAGAGATCGGGGCCTTCCTCTCTGCAATCCTTCCATGTCTGGCTCGAGGATGTTGCTCACCTGGGCAGGCAGTGTACTGTTTGCAGGCACACGCAACAGCTGGGTTTGAAGTCTGCCAATCTCCAGATCTCCTTCACGCACACGCGATCGGTGAGTCCGGGGGGGGGGGGGTAATGCTGCCGGGACTGGGCAGGCAGTGTACTCTGCAGGCACACGCACACGCGATCGGTGAATCGGGGGGGGGGGGGGCTGTACGAAAACCGAGGCTATCGACGAAAACCGAGACAACATCTGAGTGGGGAAAAGACGTCGAAAACCGAAACCGACGAAAACCGGGGCAACCGATAACCGAGGTTTGACTGTACTAGAAAAATATATTGAGATAACGTTAATCAAAGTGTGCAGGATAAAGAGTCTCCATTAATGTCTTTCAGTCAACCCATAGTCAGGCATGCAAAGAACAATTTGCCGAAATACGACATTTCTTTTATTCATCTCTAGCAGCTCTCAGATTAAAATGTATTTGCTGTAGTCTGAGACAGGAACAACTCCAGGCCAGAATGCTGTGAAGTAACATAGCTCCTATTACTTTTTATGGTATCTAGTTTGAAACGTTCAACATGTTCTTTTAAAGCTGGAGAAAAACTGTAAATCTGGCATGACAAACTAGTCTTTTACTTCTGCTTAAAAAATTGTCCCTAGAAATTTTAAGCAGCTAAGCCTATTTGTAAATACTATTAAATTTCCCTTTGTAAAAATTGCTTTTCCATACTCGTATCATAAAGTTTCCATTTTACAAGCTGTTTTGATCTACTCTAATATCTATGAAGCCTGATTTTCCATAGGTAACCTAAGTAGGAAATTAAATGTCCAAACCAGGACATTTACAATTTGAAGCGTATTTTATAAAAGGCTCACTGAACATTGAGGACCTCATTCACGAACGCAGGTTGTGGGTCTGCACGTCCTGCCAGGACGTACAGCCCCGCAATCTGCCTAGACCCTATTTCCCTATCAGCTCTCCCCATTCGTCCTGTGCTTCAGGACGGGGAGAACCGGTGGGGGGCGGGAGGGGACAGAGCAGGAGCGGCCTGCCTGGCAGCACATACAGGGCTGATTCAGGTCACAGCCCTGTACGTCCTGCCGGGCCTGCTGGGACGTGCTGCTTATACCACCTCAGAGGTGGTATAAGCAGCACAATTTGCAGGATTGGGGCAGGGGAGCCACCTCAGTGTGGCTGAAAGGTAACCTTTGAAAAAGCTATGTTTAGAGCGATGAAACCTATGGCAGTGGTCAGGTTTCTTTGATTATCTCTTGTTTATAGAGTGTGCTCAGTACTGTTCGCTGAGAGTTGGTGTATATCTTTCTAACTGTTTAAACATTTAAGAGAGGTTTCGGTGATTACCTCTTGTTCATGGAGTGGGCTTAGTACTGCTCCCAGAGAGTTTGATGGTTTAACTTATACAAAGGCCTGTGAAAATATCAATGCTTAGGGAATTTTGTATAAATGCATATTGCCACATGATTGCAGTGTTTAAAGTGGAGTACTTGATGTTCTAACAGTGAAGTTTTATATAAATGTTTGTGAACTTTTGTATTAATGTTTATGAATTTTTGTATAAATACATATGTGCGTAGGGTACAATTCATCCATGGAACGATGGTGAGTGTGACCAGGTGGTGTGGCAAGGAAATTTTTCCAAGCATGTAAAATCCACGGTTTGAATTCCGGGGTTCTGTTAATTGATAATTATTGTTTGTTTTACAGTCATTAGGATGACTATGTTATTAAGGAGAATTTGGTGGGGACTAAAATTGTAATATTCTTAAGTTTTTGAGTACATATGTTTATCTTTATTATGTAGGGTACCATTAATTGTTTGTAGTGCGGTGTATAATTTTGGCACTCTTTTTGATATATTTGTTGTTGGCCTCATAAAATACCTATAAGGACGTGGGAGAAAAAAATATGTATTGGTGTCACATATAGCAGGAACAGCTATTTTACAAAAATAAATGCTTAAGAGAAGGATGGCATCACTTAGAGCTTTAAATAAGTAAGCAGTGACACTTAACCTGGACAAGTAACTGATTTTGCAGTTTATGGGTGTAATTGCTACAGCTTACACAAGTAGGCATCAGATTTCATAAAAAGCATGTACAAAAACAGTCATTTAAGGAGCCAAACTTCAAAACTCTAATTTTTGTTTTTTTCAGGTGACTCTAAAAATCAGAGAGGTAATTGCCACATCAACCACTTCTCTAAAGCCTAAGTCCAAACAACTAGTTAGCGGACAATTACACGTGATTTCTAGAGTTGTAAATGCCCACAACCATATTTTTTGAAGTATGCATGAAATGACCTTGAAAAACAGGAAATACACAGCTTTTTTTCAGTCTAACCAAACGAAGCCCAGAACACACCACCTTCAAAACTGTGCATACCACAAATATACATGTATAAGTAGGGCTATTTACACGTGCAATGTGCTACTTACAAGGGCAAATACCACAGAACCCTTCTGATTTATAGCATGGCAACTGGATAGAAAGTATTGGAGGTTTGGTTACTTTGACTTTGATGCATCTCAGAAATGAAGTTTTCTGGGGCAAACATAGTGATGGAGTTCAAAAGGGCATGGGACAGACACAGTGGATCCCTTTACAGCAGGGGTCACCAACCTCCAGAGGGCCGCGGGCCACACAGCCGACTACCGGTAGACTCGCGGGCCGCACCCCCCTTCTCCCCGCCCCCGCGAAAAAAAACAATGCTCATACCTGTACTTCTGCTTTGAAAATTATTCCATGTCAGCTCCCTCCCTTCTTCTGCAGCCGCGGCTCCCTGCCTCTTAGGGAACCGCGGCTGTGCTTGTAAAATCATCGCGGAGCCCTTCCTGTCTTGATGGGCTCCGTGCAGCATTGTCCCGCCTCTAAAGGAAGTTGTTTACCACTTCCTTTGGAGGCGGGACAATGCTGCACGGAGCCCGTCAAGACAGGAAGGGCTCCGCGATGATTTTACAAGCACAGCCGCGGTTCCCTAAGAGGCAGGGAGCCGCGGCTGCAGAAGAAGGAGTCGGTGAGTTTGCCGGTACTTGTAGCAGCATCCTTGGCGGGCCGCACCGGGGTAGAGCCTTGCGGGCCGCACGAAGGGACCTCGCGGGCCGCAGGTTGGTGACCCCTGCTTTACAGCAACAAGAAAATATCAAAATAAACTGAATCATCAAATTCCTCAACAAATAGGGGTGTCCTACATGGAGTAGTGGGTTCACCCCCAGGCAAAGACATGGGGAGGGGAGGCCTGCATGGAGCGGTAGGTGTACCTACTCTTGACATTGTGCTGGGCAGACTAGATGGACCATACTGGTCTTTATCTGCCATCATTTACTATGTTACTATGTTTTGCTTTAGAACAGCTGTTGTCTGAGATTTTGTGTTAAAGAGCAGAGCCTACATTATTAAGGGTTCTTTATATTTGAGACAGTTATGAAATTATAAAGGGAGAATTTTATGCTTTAAAAGGTTTCTGATATGGGTATTAAGAGTGAGTTTGGAGAAATGCTAGTGAATTGAATATTGCCATAAGTTTCTATTGCTCTCACTGTGTCCTTTTTGGTATTTGATCGATATATTTTGTTTTATGTCCTCTTCCTGTGCTCTCCCTCTTAGTTGGTTTATAGTTACTAGTTTACAATTTGTATATATGTTTTCTTAATTGTATTTATTTATTTTTTAGCATTAGCATACCATTTAGACACTAGCACAACAGTGTGAAGTTTAAATTCTCTTTACGTACTGCAACAGAGGTCAGTATTTTATCTTATTTTATGTAGCACTTTTTCATGTTTGGCCCACCAGCACTTAATTTGATTCCAGCATCTGTATTTATGACCATTTGTTTATTCTTATGCTTGCTTTTATCAACACATATATTTTTATACATTTTTTTATATAGATGTATAGTTTGTATATATTTATTGTTTTATGGTTTTAATTTATTAGTGCATGTCTTACTACAGGATGGCTTGTCTGTTCCTTTATTGTTTTTAAAATGTATATGTTTGGTTTTAGTTTCTCGCCTGGCTAGCCCCTGATGAAGGGTTCGAAGCACGGCCTGTGTCGGGCAGCCGTTTGGTAATAAAGGACTCTGTCTTTCCACTTATCTCACGCCTGTGGCTGCTGTGAGAAATGCCAGTATCCAGTTATGTGGGAATCAGCTGCCATAACAAGAAAGCCATATTACCACTACTATTACTGATCATTTGTATAGCACTACAAGGCGTATGCAGCACTGCAAAAACACATGTAAAAGATGGTCCCTGCTCTACAGAGCTTACAATCTAGTCAAGACAGACAACACAACAGCTGTGGACAGGATACATCTAGGGCAATGGTCGTTTTGGTTATACTGCCTTCCTGGGGCCTCATTTTTTTTCAGCAGTTGTGCACATAGGGAATGCAGTGTTAAAAAAAAGGAGACATAAATAAACAAGTTGAGCTCCAGAGGCACAGAAAAAAGAAGATCATTCCAGCAATTCTCTGTTGGAGCTCCTCCCACCTGCTCAACACAGTGAGACAGCTTTGAATTTCTCCTGCTCAGGGCAGAGAGAGGAAGATCAATTCAGCATTCATCTGTTGAAGCTCCTCCCACCTGCTCAGCTATTAGCTGACATTACAGTCCATTGCAGCATTTGAAAGCAATTGAGCTCCAGAGGCACAGCAATCCTCTGTAGGAGCTCCTCCCACCTGCTCTTAACACAGTGAGACAGCTTTAAATTTCTCCTGCTCTAGGCGTGCCTGCGCCTGGTGGGTCTGCACCTGGCGGATCCACACCTGAGGGGTTCACCAGAAGGCCCTTTGGCATGGCCCATAGGTGGGGGTCCTTGGGGCAGCGACGAGGGTGGCGGAAACTGGCATCTACCATCTACATTCCCTACCTCACTACCACTACTTTGTACAGACCCTCAGCCCCTTCATTCCATCTTCCTCAGTCATTCTTGCCAGCTCCTACTTCTGACTTCGATGCTCCTCACCACTCCTGCCTTGGCAGCCATACCTGTCTTCTGGGGCCATCGCCCCCCTCCCTTCCATTCCTACTCACCATCACTCACAAAGTATTGCACATCGGCACCCCGCAATGCCTAACATACCTTATTCACCAACAGCCCACTCCCCGCCCCCTCCGGTCTGCTCATGGGAATCATCTCTTTCTTCCCTCCTCTACCCAGGCCCATCTCAAACTTACCCACCATTCTGCATTCTTCTTTCTAGGCCCCGCACTCTGGAACTCCCTACCACATATCCTCCACACTGAACTCTCATTTCGCCGGTTTCAAGGCTATGCTCAAGACCCACCTATTCCACCTTGCCTTTGACTTCCTTCTCCCCGACCCCTAGGGCTTTTCTCCCTTAGTCGATCCCCCACCCATCCCCCTTCCATGTCTTTCTGACGCATCTCTCTTCTTATTTTCTAGCTGTCTCCCCTTCTGTTGCTTTCCTGTCTAAACAATGGCGTTCCTTTCTTTCTTTACCTGCAATTCTATTAATTGTACACTGCTCTAACGCTTTGCTTGGGCAGTATATCAAGTACTACAATAAAGATAAAGATAAATGGATCATAGTGTTTGTCTGGATGTGATCTTCAGGTCCACTCATCCAGACCTCACTGATTTCTATAAAGTCCCAGAAATGTTGAACATCAACCTTGGATGATTCTAAATGTATTCTTTTGGCTCACAGCCTATCACAATTAAGTAGAAACTATCTCCTAACTGCACAGGCTTAATTTTCTGTTGATTGGAAGGAAATCTAGCTAATTTTCCCATTATGGGGTTTTAAATACTCCTCAGGACCTGCCACACATTTTGCTCAAATCTTAGTCACTAATCTGGTTAGATGAAAATGGCTAAGGTCCAAACTATATCCGGGATTGCCAAGTTTGTTTAGCATGCCTGCTAATGCACCACCTAAATGTGACTCGCTCTCATTCTTCATTTGTATATGAACCAGCGCATCATCTATGCCACAGGAAAGGCTGCAGTGCCTGATTCCTTATGTACATGCTACCAGTCAAGGTTCTGAATTTTTCAATGAACTGGAAAAGAACCAGACTGCCTTTGTCTTCAGAGCCTAAATATCTGGATTTTACATCAGGGAGTTGAATCAATCTGGTTACAGAATACTTATCTATTGATAGATATTTTTTCACTCATTAGGCTACATTTCCATTACTGCGAAAACTGCATATGTATATCACTTAGACACCTCATCCTTGCCTTGGACTCCCAGGTGTGACTGTGGGCACTGTTTCATATGGCATAAGAACATAAGAAATGCCTTACTGGGTCAGATCAAGGTCCATCAAGCCCAGTATCTTGTTTCCAACAGTGGCCAATCTAGGCCGCAAGTACCTGACAGGTTCCCAAAGAAGCATACAGGTTCTACAATGCTTGTCCCGGGGCAAGCAGTGGATTTCCCGTGTCCTCTTTAATAATGGTTTATGGACCTTTTCTTTCCTCCAGGAACTTGACCAAACCTTTTTTAAACCCAGCTACACTAACAGCTTTTACTATATCCTCCGGTAATGCATTCCAGAGTTTGATTATGCATTGAGTAAAGAAATATTTTCTCTTATTATCTTAAATGAGTTGTATTGTAGCTTCATTGTGTGTCCTCTAGTCTTTCTACTTTTTGATGACATAAAAAACATTCTACATTTACCTCTTCCACTCCATTCATTAATTTATAGACCTCTATCATATTCAACTTGTTCAAGCCATATGGATGTAAAAGTTGATTAGTAAAAAAGATAGACAGGAAGAAAATTGATGCCTTTGAATTATGGTGTTAGCGACGAATACTGTGTATACCATGGACTGTCTGAAGAATAAACCAGTCAGTAGTAGAGGAGATCAAACCTAAGCTTTCTTTAGAAGCTCAGATGACAAGACTTTAACTTTCATATTTTGGCCACATCATTCAAAGAGAGAGATCATTAGAGAAAGACATCATGCTTGGCAAGGCAGAAGGTCAATGTAAAAGAGGAAGGCCAGCAATGTGATGGATTTAATACAACAATATCAACTATGGGTGTCACTCTATCAACAATGAGCTGCCTGACTGAAGACCGAACACAGATTAGGACCACTATCCAGAGGGTTGCCATGAGTTGACACTAACTTGACGGCACTTAACAACATCAAATCTCCAATTAGTCATCTCTTTTCCAGGTTGAAGATCCCCAAACTTTCAAGCCTCTCCTTATAGGTGTATCCTTCTATTCCCTTCACCCTTTTTGTTGCTCTTCTTTGTACCATTTCTAATTCAGCAATATCCTTTTTAAGATATGGCGACCGGAATTGCACACAATCTTCAAGATGTGGTCGCACCATGGAATGATAAAGAGGCATAATAATATCGTTGGTTTTATTCTCCATTCCTTTCCTTATGATGCCTAGCATTCTTTTTGCTTTCTTGGCCGTCGCTGCAGCCTGGGTGGAGGATTTCAACGTATTATCCATGATGATGCCTAAATCTTTTTCCTTGCATCATGTAACCAAGGCTTGGGTTGTTCTTTCCCAGGTGCAAAACTTTGCACTTGTCCACATTAAATTTCATCTGCCATTTGGATATACAGTCTTCCCATTTTTCAAGGTCCTCTTGCAATTTTTCACAACACTTTTGCGTTTTAACGACTTTAAGTAATTTTGTGTCATCTGCAAATTTGATCACTCATTATTCCTATTTCCAGGTCATTTATGAATATGTTAAAAAGCAGCGGGCCAGCACAGATCCCTGGGGTACTCCACTATTCGCCTTTCTCCATTGAGAAAATTGGCCATTTAGCTCTACTCTCTGCTTTCTATATTTTAACCACTTCCTGATCCACAATATCACACTGCCTTCTATCTCATGACTTTTTAATTTCGTTATGAGGGACTTTGTGAAAGGCTTTCTGAAAATCCAGATACACTTATATCAACCAGCTCACCTTTGTCTACCTGTTTATTCACACTTTCAAAAAATGTAACAGATTATTAAGACAAGATTTTCCTTGACTAAGTCCATGTTGGCTTTTTCCCATTAAACCATGATTATCTACATGTTCAGTAATTGTATTCTTTATAATGGTTTCTACCATTTTGCTCAGTACTAATGTCAGACTCACTGGTCTGCAGTTTCCCAGATCACTCCTGGAGCCCTTTTTAAATATTGGCGTTACATTGGCCATTCTCCACTCTTTAGGTACTACAAATGGTTGTAATGATAGTTCACAGATTTCTAATAGTAGGTCTACAATCTCATATTTCAGTTCTTTCAACACCTTGGATATATATCATCAGGTCCAGGTGATTTTCTACTCTTCATTTTATCAAACAGTTGTAATGCATCCTCCAGGTTTATCGATATTTCTTTCAATTCTTCCGCTACATCACCTTTATATATCATTTCAAGCATGGGTAACTTCCCTATATTTTCCTCAGTAAAAACCGAAGCAAAGAATACATTCAATCTATCTCCTATGGTCTTGTCCTCCCTTAGCTCCCCTTTTACCCCTCTATTATCCAATGGTCCAACTGACTCTCACACTGTTTTTTTTTGCTACAAATGTACTTGAAAATGATTTATTATGTGTTTTTGCTTCCATAGCAAGCTCCTTTTCAAATTTTCTCTTTGCCTGCCTTATCAATGTATTTGCATCTAACTTGCCAATGCTTAGGTTGTTTCCAGTGTTCCTTATTAGGCTTATTTTTCCATTTCCTGAAAGATGCATTTTTGGCATCAACAGCCTCTCTGACCTCGCCTTTAAACCATGCTGGCAGTTTTTTAGCCTTCCTTCCACTTTTCTTAAAACATACATACATCTGGTCTGGGCCATTTTTTTCTTAACTATTTTCCTCATTTTATCATAGTCTCCCTTTTGAAAATTAAAAGGTAGTACTGTGGATTTCCTTGTCATCTTTCTTCCATTTATTAAATCAAATGCGGTCATGCTATGATCACTATTGCCAAGTGGCCCCAAAACCCTTATCTCTTGCACTAGATCCTATGTTCCACTAAGGACTAGGTCCAAAATAGCTTCCCCTCTTGTCTGTTCATGAACCAGCTACTCTAAGAAACATTTATTTCATCTAGAAACTTTATCTCTAGTATGTCCTGCTGTGACATTGACCCAGTTGATAACGGGGTAATTGAAATCACCCACTATCACTGTTTTGTAACTTTTGTTAGCTTCCTTGATTTCTCTTAGCATTTCATCATCCATCTATTCATTCTGGCCAGGTAGTCGGTAGTATACCCACACTGCCATCATCTTTCGCTTTTTACATGGAACATCTCTCCCTAGAAATTCTACAGTGTATTTTGTTTCCTGCAACATTTTAATCCTATGTGACTCAATGCCCTCTCTAACATAGAGCGCAATCCCTCCACCAGTTTGATCTATTCTATCATTGTGATATAGTTTGAGCTCAGGTATCATAGTGTCCCACTGGTTGTCCTTCCACCAGGTCTCTGAGATACCAATCATATCTAATCTATCATTTAGTGCTATAGGTTCTAGCTCTCCCATCTTATTTTTTAGACTTCTAGCATTTCCAGACACACATTTTAGATGCTGTATTTTATTCATATTAATCTGGTTATCAGTTGATAGGTGTAATTTGAAATCTTTTGGATCTGTACTGAAGGACATCTGGGTTACTTTTATCTTTTTTGGAACCTCTGTATCAGGATGCCATAATGTCCCTGTTTTGCTAGCATCCTTCAAGGATACATCCTTCTGAACCATGAGCTCCTAAGTGACTGTTCTCTTTCCCCTATTATCTGGTTTAAAACCTGCTCTATCTCCTTTTAAAGATTAATGCCAGGAACCTCGTTCCATCCCAGTTAAGGTGGAGCCCATCCCTTTGAAACAGCTCCTGCCTTCCCCAGAATGTTGCCCTGTTCCTAACAAATCCCAAACCCTCTTCTTCACACCAGCGTCTCATCTACGCATTGAGACTCTGGAGATCTGCCTGCCTTTTGGGTCCTGTGCGTCGAACAGGAAGCATTTCAGAGACTACTACCCTGGAAGTTCTGGATTTGATCTTCCTACCTAAAAGCCTAAATTTGGCCTACAGAACCTCCCTCCCACACTTTCCTATGTCACTGGTGCCAACATGCACCAAGACAGCAGACTCCTCTAAAATCTTGTATAGATGGCACAAGTGGTCTGCTACTTCGCACCAGCCAGGCATGTTACCAGGTGGTCCTCACATCTACCAGCCATCCAGCTATCTATATGTCTAATGATCAAATCATCAACTATAACAGCTGTCCTAACCCTTCCCCCATGGACACATGGCCCTGGAGAAACCTCCTCGGTGCAAGAGGGTTTTATATTTCCTGATGGACAGATCCTAGCTATAGGATCACTTCCTGCCACACGAAGGTGATTCTCTTCTTTTACATGACCTCTCTCCTTCATGGCAACTGAGAGACTGCCAGATTGGAGGTGGGACTTCAGTACTACATCTCTGTATCTCATCTACGTACCCCTCTGTCTTCCTTATGTCCTCCAAGACTGCTACTTTAGCCTCCAGAGATCAGACTCATTCCCTAAGGGCAAAGAACTCCTTGCACCTAGTGCACATGTAGGACACCTCACCAACTTTTGCATTAAGATTGGATAGCTCCCATCTTGCTGCTGGACTACTGTCTGTATCTTAGTTTTAAAGTGTTGTTTAGCTATTTACAGTAAATTGTTCACTTAAAGTTGCCAAGGATTCTTGTACTGATACAACTATACCAATTACCTTTAAGAGACCTTGAACACCTCAAGATTAATTAACTTCAGGGCCTTAATCTGTTCCTGATTATGATAACTAGCTGAAAGTGACTTTGACCATCCTTCCCCGTTTAATAGGTTTAAGAGCCTATAAAGCTAAGATTATGCCTCAGGTGGGTGGGAGGGAACTAACAGTAAAGGCTGGCTTGCTACACGGGTCCCAGACCTGTGCTTCTAAGGTAATCTGTTAACAGTTTCCTAGATGATTCACACAGCCCTTGATTTGATAGAGGGAGCCTTTCAAATTGCCTCTTTGACCTTTCACTTGGCTTTAACTCTTATTTAAAACAAATTCCCAGACCTCTTTCCCTCCTAAGTGGAAGGTCTCTTTGTAAAGATACCTAGAAGCAAGTTATTTCTTTCAACTCAAAGAATATTTTACCCTCTTCTTCCTTCTATGCTAAGCTATACTCTGATTTGATTTAAATTAAATGTTCTCTGCTGATATTAGGCCTTGACAGATTTAAATTTAGACTAAATGTTTTCTGCTGATACTAGGTCCTGACTGAGTTTTAAATTTAAACTTAAACTTAAAGTTCTCTGCTGATTTTAAATTTAAACTAAAAGTTATCTGCTGATTTTAAAAGTAAACTAAAATCTCTCTTCAGAGTTTTAAATTTGAACTAAAATCTCTCTACTGGTTTCAAATTTAAAGAAAAAGCATTCTGCTGGATTTAAAAGTAAACTAAAAGCTTAAACTAAAAGCTCTCTGCTGGGTTTTAAATTTAGCCTAAAAGTTCTCTGCTGGTTTTAAATTAACCTAAAAGCTCTCTGTTGGTTTTTAAATTTAAACTAAAATCTATCTGCTATTATTAGACCCTGACTGATTTAACAAATACACTGGATTCTAAAATATACAGATTTATCAGTTTTAACCCAAAGAATTCCCTTTTCCCCAAGATTTAGAGAATTTCCCAGAAGCAGTTCTTTTTGGTAGTTTTTTAAGATTGCATGTACCTGCGATTCAGAATGCTTTCTCTATACTGTCTAGGAGGAATACCACTTTAAGGGGTTCCCAACATGTTGGCATACAGGAATATTATTCTTCGTGCTCTCTTCCAACAAATCAGACAAAACTTAACCAATTCTGAGCTTTGGAAACCAAAAGAAAAAAATAAAGACATGTCTAATTCTTTCTCTTCCCATGGATACCACCAGCATGTGTCATGGGGAAAAGGGGAATATTTTTATCAAATGCTAAAGTCAACTATAGAATCTGCTTGCTTTAAGAAGACATCATGAAATCTTTGGTAATTCCAGCAATCCTTTTTCAGACCACTGCCTATCTGAGATTCTTAACTTCAGGAATATTAACGACCAGGGTTTATTCCTTCTTCTTAGCTAAAGAAAATGGACCCAATGAGGCTTCAAGCTCTACGAGCTCATACATCCCATTTAGTGCCCTACATTGAGTTCCTTAATTCCTGGATTCTTGCTTCTCTTTTTGGGGTTCAGAATTCTTCAGTCAATCACGATTCCAGCCACCATGGGTGTTGCATCTCCTGTTGTACCTTCTCCTTACTTCATACATGCACCATCTATATGGCATTCAAGTTCCAAAAACATTCACATTCTCTTTTGCCATTTCTCTCATCCTTCTCTTTGAGGACTCTTGGACAGCTTGAAACTTCTCGAGATTCACCTTTTCCATAAGTTGCAATTGTAGATGTTCTTCAGCATCCATTCTTTACTCTATAGTGGCGAAATCTCCCCAGTTCCTCCAATCTGAGCTACATGATCAAACTTCTGGTGCTAGAATACTCATCAAATCATGCTAGTATCATCTCTTCCTGGAATATCCAGCTCATTATTCCTTCTTATTTATTTATTTATTTTATTTAACTGTATTTATATCCCGCTTTTCACTGGGTCAAAGCGGTTTAACATTTAAGGGGGGGGGACAATAATCATCTCAGAGGTTGGGGCTGTCACTGGGGGACCAACATTAATGATCTGAACAGATATTAAAGACATAGGAGTATGTTTACTAAAACCCCGTTAGGTGCGCGCCGCGCTATTGTGCGGGATGCCATATAAGGAGTGGGCGGGAAGCATAAGTGGCGCGCTGATGTGCACCCACAGAAACAGAGCCACAGTACAATGGTGAAGACACTGACCAATGGTGCAGGGATCATGGGTTCAATCCCCCACTGTGCCCAATAAAGAAGGCTGGCTGAGGCATTACTTGTTAAAGGAAATATTGCAGTCTGAGGCATATTAATTTTATTTTAAGTACTGCCACTAGCAAACGCACTCTGAAAGCACTGTAACATAAGGCGCCCCATAAGGTACCCCAGAGGGCACATTTTAAAGTGCACTGTCCGCCAAGGCACCCTAGAATGTTGCTTATAGGGCGCTTTATAGGGTGCTGTATGAGGTACCGCAAGGTCACAGCACTGTTTTTGATGGCAGCACTGTGCAGTTTAAGGAATGAAAATCATAAGTAGGTGCGCTGACATGCAAGGAGGAGGAGCAGCAGTGTAGCACAATGGTTAAGACACTGACCAATGATGCAGGAGTCATAGGTTCAATCCCTCACTGTGCCTAATGAAGAAGGCTGGTTGAGGCATTACCTGTTATAGGTAATAGTGCTGTACAGGGCATTTTATTTTTATTTTAATTAGTGCTGCCAGCAAACACACCCTCAAAGTATTGTAACATAAGGTGCTGCATAAGGCGCCTCATAGGGTACCCCAGAGGGCACATTCTAAAGTACACTGTCTGCCACGGCACCCTACAATGTTTCTGAAAGGGTGGCCTATAGGGCGCCATATAGGGTGCCCTATGAGGCACAGCAAGGTCATAGCACTGTGTTTGATGGCAGCACTGTGCATTTAAACGCATGGAAATCTGAAGTAGGTGCGCTGACATGCAAGGAGGAACAACAGTGTAGCACAATTGTTAAGGCACTGACTGCTGATACAGGGGTAATGAGTTTGCTCCCCAGTGTGCCTAATACGTAAGGCTGGCTGAGGCATCAGCTTTGAAATGTACGTATTGTTTCCTGCAGCACTTCATTTGTATTTTATTAATTGCTGCCAGCAAACACGCCCTCACGTGCCGTAACTGAAGGTGCCTCATAAGGCACCCTATAAGGCACTCCATAGGGCACATTATAAAGTGCACTGTCCGCCACGGCACCCTAAAATGTCCCCTATAGGGCACCCTATAAGTCGCTCCACAGGATAACGTATAGTGCAACTTATATGGACGGTAACCATAAGGTGCCCTATAGGGCGCCCTATAAAGTGCCCTCTGAGGCACCGTATGGGTACAGTACGCAGAGAGTGTTTTTGCTGGCAGCAATAATGTACATTAAAAAGAGATAATGCTTTGGCAAGCCCTATCAAATAACCCCACTGTGGGTTTGAACCCATGACAGCTGGCTTCACAGACAGTGAAGTAACCAGTGGGCTACAGCTCTATAGCTGTGAGTAAGCCCCTGGCTGGCTGTAGAGGGACTGCACGTCACCACACAGACAGTCTGCTGTGGTCACCAGGATAGGGTTAGGACTCCCGTACCCATGATGCACTGCACATGCAAATCATCTGTCCACAGATGAACACAAGATGGGGTATGCACCCCCACAGCACCTCGGCCTGGTAGGGGGAACTGACCATGTCCACCCCCACAGCACCTCGGCCTGGTAGGGGGTACTGACCGTGTGTGTTACTGGCACAGAGTAGCTACACACCGTCACATTGTGTGGGTACTGTGTTCACCCTGACTGTGCGGTGGGGCGCCCAGCACCAGGTCCACAGCACCTTCCATGGCAGAAATAGGCCATGCTGCAGGTCCCCAGCAGTGCTAATGTGTGAGATAGGTAGTTCTTGCAGAAACACCTTGGATATATCTGTCTGTCTCAGTCAGGTGTAGCCCCCATGGACCCCCTAGGAGGATTATGCACCACCACCCTCCTCCTCCAGGGCTGAGGGTGGTAAACATGGTCTCCCATCAACAGATGCACATTCTACCTCTCTGCAATGGTGGCAGTAGAGGGGACCATCAACCCCAGTCCTGCTGAGGAACAAACACCCTAAAGGGCAGTCAATGCAGCTCTGTACACATCCTTAACACAATAGCAGACAGACATTAGGCCTGGATATGCTAAGCTGCACACCACCACTATCTGATATTCTCCGGCAGCAAGCCATCAGCCACTGCACCCTGCAAGGCACTCCATCAAAACACATACCAGCTGCAAACAGTCTACTAGCTAGTCCATAGTGCATGTTTCTGGTGGAAATGCATGCACCCAGAACTGGGATGTCAGCATACACAACAAGCAGATAGTTCAGTGACTGGGCTCCAAAAGGAAAACCATAAATATCACATAAAAGAAATACCACATAGCACTATGGGGGTGCCTAGCCATGCTGTGGTCACTGCACAGTCAGGGTGAGAGTGATCTCCCAGCAGGACATGCTGAGGCCACCCTGTCTGTGTAGGTGGTGGCCAGGCACTAAAATGTCCCAGCCAGTGCCCTATGCCCTGTGAAGATGCATCCTGGCCAGGCCACCCTGTCCGGGCTATACCCATGGTACCTTGCTCCTCATTATGCACATTGGCAGGCCAATACTGGCAAAAGTGCTGGCAGTGTGGGCTGTGGAGGGTGTTTGCAGCCACTACATACTGGATAGACAGACAGACACCCCCACACCTATGCCAGCATTGTGCTACTATAGAGGAGTTTAGCAGCCCTGGCCACCACACCAGTCCTGGGCACAGTACAGGCATGGATATGGTACGCAATACTGTTGGGGGTCCCTCCCCAGGGTGGTAAACACTGTCAGAGACCAGACCTGAAGCACACACCACAGACATCAGAAATATTGTTATGATGGAGCTCAATGAGCAAACTGTGCTTAACGTAGGAAATGCTATCTGCCAGTAATCATAGGAAACGTTTGATAGCTGTGTACCGTATACCCAGGTGTAGGGTGGCATTGCTAAGATATGCAAGTGCTAGTATTGGGAGATGGACGCAGGGCCCAATGTCCTGCCTCTCCAGGAGGCATTGGCTAATGGGGCCTGTGGGTGTGGGTGTGTCTGCCCCTGTTGGCTGCTGCTTTACGGCAGAGGTTCCCAACTACAGTCCTGGTGTGCCAAACACTGTTCGGGTTTTCATGCTGTCCCTCATGAATATGCATGAGATACATCTGCATACCATGGGGGTGGTGCATAGATATGCAGCACAGGCATCTTTATTAGAGGCAGCATGGAACCTGAATGGTGTTTGGCCCTCCAGGACTGCATTTGGGAGACTCTGCTCTAGGTAATACGCCTGTTTATGGTGTCTGTGCTCTGTAGGGTAAAATATAGGCGTATTAACCATGCGTATGTTCTCTGCAATAAAGGTTTGTCCTTACTATCACGGTTTAGTTGTGGGAAAAATATGTGGACTGGATTGGCAGTAGCCCCAGCTGGGCTTTGAACCTGTGACCTTCTGTTCATGCACACACTGCCTGTGTGCACTGCACCACCGTGTTGCCACAGATATGCTATGTTCCCTGGGGAGTCCATGACTGTACATCCAACAGGGCCTGTTTGTTGCAGTGCACGGCACCCACCTGGACAGGGCTAGGCCATGGTCTGCTGTGGCCACCAGCTGCTTCCATCTCCACCACCAGTACCGCTCCATCCTTAGATTGGAGACAGCATAAACCCTGAAGGTAGGTAATGTGCATGTTTCTGGTGTCTGTGCTCTGTGCTCTGTAGGGTATAATAGAGGTGTTTGAGCCATGCTTATGTTCTCTGCAATAAAGGTTCGTCTTTACTATCACTAGTTAGTTGTGGGTAAAATATGGGGACTGGATTGGCAGGAGCCCCAACTGGGGCTTGAACCTGTGACCTTCTGTCTTCAAACAAGCTGGTTGTGTGCACTGCACCACCATATTGCCACAGAGACAGTGCGTTCCCTGATGATACCATGACTGTTTGTCCGGCAGGGCCTGTCTGTTGCAGTGCATTGCACCCACCTACACAGGGCTTGGCCATGGTCTGCTCTGGGCAGCTGCCACTGCCCCCCTCCACCTCCAGTACCCCTGTGCCACCCTGCTGACATGCCCTTCTGCTGGTGGTGTTGGTGGTACACAGTCTCAGGCCATCCTGTGTGCGGGTAGGCAGCTGCCTATGGTGCGGGTTCTGGGGTAGGGGTGCCTGCAAATTTGTCCGCACGTCCCCCAATCACCGCCTGCCAATGTTCTGTGCCCTTGGGGGTATCTGCTGGGTACTATCCCCTGTGACACTGTGATAAACACTCTCGTGCCCATGTTGGGCCCTCATCAGTTGCTGTCTGGCTACTGTTCAATTTCAGCATTCCTAGGTGCCATCTAGGCATCTGCCTAGTCCGCACTGTGCCCCAGCTGCACCACAGCATGTGCCGCCTGCAGCCCTCTGTATCCCCTTTCCCAGAATCTGTCCAATTGCCAATTCCGACCTGCCCGCCCTGCTGTTGTGGAAATGTGCATGCCATAGGTAACCTGTCCAATGGAGAGGGAAACCTTGATCAGTGCTATTTCACTGTGGGATCATTCACCTTGTATGGGGACGGAGCGTAGACCCTTCCAAAATTCATATTTATTTTTTGCGGCTTACTTGGGAGTGTTTTTTGATGTTTCCCATTACTATCACTATTGCCCAGCTTGATTATAATTTTTTTAGATTTTGTTGGGGTCATTTTCAATGTTTATTTGCACTTTTGTACCGTGCACATGTATCACACTTATCACTGTTTTGTAGGTTTCCCTGGTTTTGCTGTACATTGCTGACAGAAATGGTTTCTCTTCCCTTTAAATTGGCTGTACCGTGAGGTTTTCACTCTCGGTATTTTTTGGCTTGAATTTCAGCTCCGCTCGTGTGTGGGGAGCCTCTCCCCTCCCACTCTCCACCCATTGACCCCTTCTCTCCGCCCCTGGGGAGCCTTCCTCCGCCCTCCGGGAGCCTTTCCACGCCTCTATCGCACATCAGCGCGCCGCGCACATGAGCGGGCATTTTAGTGTGGCGCGCACGTGTGCGGGGCACAAATACGCATCATTAGCATGCACTAAGGTACCTTAGTGCACGCTAATGTGCGCCACGCACATGAGCTCAGTTTAGTAAACATACCCCATAGACAAAGTACATCAGTCTCTTAGCCGGGGGAGTGAATTAGGGGGTCCGGGTGTTTGTTTCTTGGCCGAGATATTCCTGGATTAGGACAGTTTTTAGTTGTTTCCTGAATGTCATAGGATCTCCATTGGTTCTGATATGGCTTGGTAGAGAGTTCCAGAGGGATGGCGCGTATAGTTCGAAGGCTCTGTTGCAGGTCCGCTGATTGTATTTGGTCCGTATGTGGGGGATGGTGAGGGAGTTGCTGGTGGTTTGTCTGGTTGTTCTTCTGTTGTGGGTGGGTTGGTGCAGGAGGGTGCGGAGCTGGGAGTTCTGAGTTTGGTAGAGGCTTTTGTGAATGAGCAAGGCAGATTTGTATTTGATTCTTGCTTCAAGAGGGAGTATGTGCAGCTCCCTCAGGACTGCGGTGATGTGATCTTGTTTTTTTGCTTTCTGGATAATTCTTGCCATGGTGTTTAAGGCAGTTTGCAGTGGGTTGGTGTGGGTGGCAGGTAGACCGTGGTAGATTATATTGCAGTAGTCCAGGTGGGGGAGTGTCATGGCTTGCATGACTGTTCTGAAGTCCTGTGGTTCAATGAGAGGTCTGAGGCGCTGTACTGTTTTTGCCTTGTGGAATATTATTCCGGTGTTTTTTTTTATCTGTTGCTTGAGTGTGAGCGCTTGGTCTATGATGATTCCTAGGTATCTTATGTGTGGTTGAATTTGTATTTGTGTGGCTCCTATGTTGAGGTGTGTGGGTGGTGTAAAGTCTGGGTCTTTGGTTACTATGAGGGCTTCTGTTTTTTTATGTTGATGGATAGGTTGTTTTTTTGTAGCCAGTTGGAGACTTCTATGAAGCAGTCTTCTAGGTGTGTGTTCGTTGGGTTAGTGGTTGTGATTGGGGCATAGAGCATTATGTCATCCACATAGATGTGGTAGTTGATATTATGGGCTTGTATGATTGAGCAGAGTGGTTGCAGGTAGATGTTGAAGAGCATGGCAGATAGTGTGGATCCTTGGGGTACTCCTTGGTGTTGTTGAAAGGGGGGGGGAGGTGGCTATGTTTGTTCGAATCAACTGTTATCTATTAGTTAGGTAGGAGTGGAACCATTGAAGTACGACATTTTTGATGCCAATTGCTTGGAGTCTGTGAATGAGGATGTTGTGGGAGATGGTGTCGAAGGCTGCAGATATGTCCAGGAAGATCATAGCATATCCAGAGTGTTTGGCTTGTGTGCCTTTGATGAGGGTGTTCATTCTTGTTCAATGTTTCATTATGTAGCTCAGTCTTTTTTGTTTGTTTGCTTTTGCCCACCTTGTTCAAATTGGCAGTTGAATTTTCCCATATAGCCATGAATTTAGTAAATGCCTTAATATTGTCTTATCTACCACCCCAGTTTAAACAGCTGCATCCAAGGTGGCATCCATTTTGAAACATAAGGTCCTATTACTCTGAACTTTGAAGACTCTGATCTATAGAGAGAAATCCTGAATAGTCAGGTTTGTATCTTTACATGAGAGGGTTCAGTATCCACCCCTTCCTTTGGTAGCCATTCAAACCATAAACATTTCCAAAGACATTTTCAGCTGTCAGCTCGAAACGCAATACCATAAACTATGAAATTTCCATTTTGATGATTACCATGGACTCAATATTTAAACCAATTAACGTAGTTAGCAGACCTGCTTACCACATGTCGATGAATGGGATATTTAGCAGTGCCCCCATGGGATCAGAATTGGGTGCAATCGGCCTGGATGGGCAGGCCATGTCCTGATTCTGAGCCATAGGATGTCTAGCCCCCTCCTGCACAAGGCAGACAGGGTTCCTGCATGGCTACCCCTCTGCTCTGTTCCCTACCACCTGATCCCTGATCAGGGCTTCTGAGACTGGAGTTGGGGCCCCCTGCCCCCCTTACCTCCTCTCCCAGGTCCTCTGAGGTGGAATAGGTTTCCTGTGCTTCTGCGCGCCCTCCCCCCCCCCCCCCCCCGGATGTACAGGACCTTCAATGGAATAGGCCCTGTATGTCTGAGTCAGAGATCATTCCTTCATCCTACCCTCAGCCCTCTCTTGAACCGCCCCTTCTCACCATTATGCAGATCCCCGCATATCCCAGCAGTGCATGCAGGGAGCTTTTCGGTCAGAATCAGTCATGGGGGAATAGCTGGGGCAGCACGTCCTTGTTGGATGTCCAGTCCCCACTAGTTGTGATCAGATCCACAGTGTGTCTAATGTCCAGGTGAGTACCCACTTGAGCAACAGTGATCACCACATGGTGTGGTTTGAAGTAAAAGTCAAGGAAGATCCAATCATAACAAATTCAAAGTCCTAGATTTAAAAAATGCTGGCTTTAGCAAAACAGGAATGTGCCCGAAGAAAGAGCTGGTAGGATGGAAGGAGATAAGGGAAGTGGAAGGGCAGTAGCCTAAGCTTAAATAGGCCATAACAAGGGCTACAGATCTATATGTAAAGAAAGTGCATACAGCAAAAGCAAAGGAAAATGAAGCCGAGATGGTTCTCCAAAGAAGTGGCTGCAAAAATAAAGACAAAAATAGCAGCGTTCACAATTTTCAGAGAATCACAAAAAGAGGAACACAGAAAAGAATACCAGACAAAGCTAAAAGAGACAAAGAGAGAAATCCAGATGGCAAAAGCATATTTGAAAGACAAAATGGCTACAGATGTGAAGAGAGGTGTCAAGACGTTTTGCAGGTGTATTGGGGAAAAGATGAAGGTGAGAGGTGGAATTGAAAGGCTCTAAGATGCTGAGTACCTCTTTGTGGAAAGTAATAAGGGAAAAGCAGAATTGCTAAACAAATACTTCTGTTCCATGTTCACAAAAAAATCCTGTAGAAGGGCCGCAAAGGTAACAAGGGAATGGAGGAGATGTTACACTATTCATGGAAGAAGATGTTTGTGAACAGTATGCAGAACTGAAAGTGGACAAGGCCATGGGACCAGATCAGAGACATCCCAGGATACTGTAGGAGCTCAGGGAGGTTTTGTAAGAACCTTTAAAAGATTTGTTTAATAGATCACTGGAGACTGGGGGGGGGGGGGTACTGCAGAATTGGAGAAGGGCTAACATGGTCCCTTTTCACATATGTGTCAATAGAGAAGGGGTGGAAAACTACAGACCAGTAAGCCCTACCTCAGTGGCAGGAAAAGTAATGGAGATGCTGCTGAAAGAAAGGCTAGTGTTTTTTCTGGAAGCCAACGGGTTACGAGATCCAAGGGGACATAGATTTACCAAGGAAGATTGTGCCAAACAAATCTGATTGATTTCTTTCACTGGGTCACCAGAAAACTACATCAAGGGCATGCAATAGATGTGGTCCACTTAAATTCCAGCAAAGCCTTTGGACTGTTCCTCATAGGAGGCTTGTGAATAAATTGAACAGCCTGAGGATCGATCCCAAGTTAGTGAACCCGATTAAGAACTAGCTGACTGACAGACTACAGTGGGTAGTGGTAAATGCAATTCACTCTGAAAAAAGGAAGGAATTCAGAACCCAGCAGAGAGCTTTCAGTTTAAAATTAAAACCCAGCAGAGAGCTTTCAGATAAATTTAAAACCCAGCAGAGAGCTTCTACTTTAAATTTAATACTCAGTCAGGGCCTAGTATCAGCAAAGAGCTTTAATTTAAATCAAATCAGAGTATAACTTAACATTAAAGGAAAAACAGTCAGCATTCTTTGAGCAATAAATTGTTTCTAGAGACCTTTACAAAGAGGCCTTCTAGATAGGGGACAAGAGAGCTGTTGAATTGTTTTAAATAGGTGTTAAAGCCAAGTGACAGATCAAATGAGCATTTGGAAAGACTCTCTCTATCAAATCAAGGACTGTTTGAATCACCCAGGAAATTGGTCACTGATTGCCTTGGAAGCACAGGACAGGGTACTGTGTAGCTGCCAGCTTTTAATAAGTCTTCTTTCCCTGCCTCCCTCCCTGACTCACACCCACCCCTGGGGTAATCGTAGCTTTTTAGGTGCTTAAACCGCTTAAAGGGAAGGAGGTGCCCATATTCACTCTCAGGTGCAGCTGTTTATCCTCATCAGGCATACATTAAGGACCTGAGATTAATTAATCTTGAGGTGAACAAAGTCCATTAAATGTATTAGTTATAGTTTTATTAGTGTAATCACCCCAATAAACCTAAGTAAGTAAACAACTTAAATACCTAAACAAATCCTTAAAACTAAGATGCAGACAGCAGTCCAGCAGAGCGAGGGGGACTTTCCAGTCTTTTGCATTGAGTGTCACATGTATGCTTTGGTGAGGGATCTTGCATGTGCACTAAGGTGCAAGTTGTTCTTTTCTCTCAGGGAACGAGTCCGATCTCTGCAGCAGACTTGGAGGACATGAGAAAGACAGAGAGGTACATAGACGAGACCTTCAGGGATGTAGTACTAAAGTCCCATCTCCAGTCTGGCAGCATCCCTGTTGCAATGGAGGAGAGAGATCACGTGACTGGAGAGCATCATTCTGGTGTGGCAGGAAGTGATCTTGTAGCTAGGACCTATCCTCCAGGTGATGTAAAAGCCTCTTGCACTGAGGAAGTTTCTCCAGGGCCATGTGCCCATGAGGGGAGGGTTAGGACTTGGTGATTCAATTATTAGGCATGTAGATAGCTGGGTAGCTGGTGGATGTGAGGATTGCCTGGTAACATGCCTGCCTGGTGCGTTACCTAGACAAGGTCTCAGATAGTGCTGGGAAGGAGTCTGCTGTCTTAGTACATGTTGGTACCAATGACATAGGAAAGTGTGGTAGGGAGGTTCAGAAAGTCAAATTTAGGCTTTTAGGCAGGAAGTTGAAACCCAGAACTTCCAGGGTAGCATTCTCCGAAATGCTTGCTGTTCCATTTGCAGGACCCAAAAGGCAGGGAGAGCTCTGGAGTCTCAATGTGTGGATGAGACAATAGTGCAAGAAAAAGGGTTTTGGATTTGTTAGGAACTGGGGAACATTCTGGGGAAAGGAGGGTCTTTTCCAAAGGGATGGTCTCCACCTTAACCGGGATGGAACCAGGCTGCTGGCATTAACCTTTAAAAAGGAGATAGAGCAGCTTTTAAACTAGATAATAGGGGATAGCTGACAGTCGCCCAAGTGCGCATGGTTCGGAACAATGTATCCTTGAAGGATACTAGCAAATATTGAAGTTAGAGCATATTAACAGAGAGGTTCCAATAAAGACAAAAGTAGCCCAAATGCCCTTGAGCACAGAGCAGACAGAGCTTAAAGATTCCAAATTACCCCAGCCTACTGATATCCAGATTAATATGAATAATATACATTCTCTAAATTGCTTGAAGGCAAATGCTAGAAGTCTAAAAAATAAGATGAGAGAGCTAAATGAGAGGTTAGATATGAATGGTATCTCAAAGACATGGTGGAAGGAGGACATTCAGTGGGACACTGTGATACCTGGGTGCAAACAATATCGCAATGATAGAGCAGATCAAATTGGTGGAGGGATTGCACTCTATGTTAGAGAGAGCATTGAGACACAAAGGATTAAAGAATTGCAGGAAACAAAATTCTCTAGAATCTCTATGGATTGAAATTCCATGTAAAAAGGGGAAAGGGAAGGCGATGGCAGTGGAGGCGCCTGGCCAGAATGAACAAATAGATGATGAAATCTCATAGAAATCAGGGAGGCTAACAAAGGTTATAGCACGGTAATAATAATGGGTGATTTCAATTACCTCGGTATTGACTGGGTCAGTGTCACGGCAGGACATGTTAGGGAGATAAGGTTTCTAGGTGAAATAAATGATTGCTTCTTGGAGCAGCTGGTTCATGAACCGACCAGAGGGGAAGCCATTTTGGACCTAGTCCTTAGTGGAACACATGATCTGGTGCAAGAGATAAGGGTGTTGGGA
The DNA here is from genome assembly GCA_033557465.1 of Ichthyophis bannanicus. Classification (NCBI taxonomy): domain Eukaryota; kingdom Metazoa; phylum Chordata; class Amphibia; order Gymnophiona; family Ichthyophiidae; genus Ichthyophis; species Ichthyophis bannanicus. The sequence goes on along the minus strand of CM066033.1, from coordinate 1,025,116,544 downwards.
CCACTTGGCAATAGTGATCATAGCATGATCGCATTTGATTTAATAAATGGAAGAAAGATGGCAAGAAAATTCACAGTACTACCTTTTAACTTTTGAAAGGGAGACTATGATAAAATGAGGAAAATAGTTAAGAAAAATAAAAAGGAGAAGTTGCAAAGTTTAAAGATTTACATCAAGCATGGGTGTTGTTTAAAAATACTATCTTGGAAGCCCAGACCAGCTGTATTCCACGCTTTAAGAAAAGTGGAAAGAAGTCCAAAAAACTGCCAGCATGGTTTAAAGTTGAGGACAGAGAGGCTGTTGTTGCTGAAAAAGCATCTTTCATGAAATGGAAAAAGGTGCCAAATGATAAAAACTGGAAACAATATAAGCACTGGAAAGTTAGATGCAAGGCATTGATAAGGCAGACAAAAGAGCAAATGTAAGAAGCTTGCTGTGGAAGCAAAAATGCATAATAAAGACTTTTTAAGTACATTCATAGCAAAAAAAAAACCTGTGAGAGAGTCAGTTGGACCATTAGAGGGGTAAAGGGGGCACTAAGAGCAGACAAGGCCATAGCGGAGAGACTGAATGGTATTTGTAGAAAGATTGTGGATGCTCTTTCTCATTTACAGTGGGTGCGATTCCAGGTGCCCCCCCCCCCTCCCCCAGGTAGATGAATGTGTGACCCAGATGCCAGAAGACTTATGGATTGTCTTGACAGAGTCATTAGGTTGTTGAGGAGTTAATTGGCAGTGAATACATGGAAAGCCTATTCTGTACAGCTAGGTGGAAATGATTTGTAGCTTTCCTTAGGCAGTGAAATGTTCAGAAGTGCCCTTCTTTCAGAAGGGCCTTTACTCAATTCTCATCCTTCTTGATGTTTCTACTGCCTTTGACACTGTTGACCACAGCCTTCTCCTTGATACCTTGTCATCGCTTGGTTTTAAGGGCTCTGTACTATCCTGGTTCTCTTCTTATCTCTCCCATCAGTTTTTCAATATTTATACTGGTGGATCCTCCTCTGCTGCTATCCCGCTCTCGGTATACCCCAAGGATCTCTCATGGGTCCACTCCTTTTCTCTATATATATCCAGTCCCTTGGTGCACTCATCTCTTCCCATGGTTTTCAGTACCATCTCAGATCTACCTGGGGGAGGGGGGGGCACCTGGAATCGCACCCACTGTAAATGAGAAAGAGCATCCACAATCTCTACAAATACCAGGGACATATTTAGCCATCAAATTGAGGCTCAGATGCAAGCAGCTCAACATCATTAACCACATTAACTTAGCTATCAATGGGCAATGCACTGCCTACAGATTGATCGACTGTACTCTGACTGTACTGTTGGAGTGGAGGGATTAATATTTAAAAGCAGTCTCAAAAAGGTGAGCTTTTAAGATGGATTTGATTAAGGCCAGAAAAAAAATGACACATTGACTCAAAGTCTATTCCACCTAGACTGGGAAAAGCCACTGCTTATCATTCGGCATGAGCAACAAGAAATGGATTACTCTGGGATCCTGCTGAGTGCTTTTGACTTGGCTTGTCAGAGAGACAAATCAAGGCTTCATGGACAAGTCAAGGTTTCATGGACCATCGATTTGACCCAGTATGACACAGCTTCATTTTGAAATATGCATGGCATATATTTGTAAGTCTTTGGTGTAATAGCAATTTGATTTGCATATTCTGTCTATTCTGAAAAAAAACAGTCCTGTCTGAGGGGCAATGAGGATTGGAAAATGAGAACCATGCAGACTCGGGTTAGGATTCTAGAAGTGGGAAAAGTTGAATTGAATAAGGCAGAATCTATCAGTCTTAAACTAAGTCACCTAGCTCTAATGGAAAACTTAAAAACAATTGTGCATGTGGGGAATAATTTTATCACAGGTCACCTAGGTTAATTGGACAGGAAGGTATCTATTTTTCACCTATTTTATAGACATGTAGGTTTATATGTGTCTATACAAGTATATATATAATAGAGGCCCAAATACTACTAATATTGCACACACAATGAACACGTGGACATTTACATCTGATTGGGAGCAGGCATAAATGTTAGCATGTAAAGTACACATGTACAGCAAATAACGCCAGCTATGACCTGTCCATAGTTTTCCCTTGAGCATACCTACATGACAAATGTGTGCCTGCTTTTAGCTCTTTTATGCATGCAAAACAGCATTTTAAGCTTGAAAAAAATTATGAAATTATCATGAAAAAAAACAAATTATAGTAAGTAGCCCCCACTGAATAAAATAGGATTCACTGTAGATTACATGTCCGTTCAGGTATTAAAATGCTAACAAAGCTTACAGGCAGGTTTACTAAGCTGCCTTACTAACATAGGACTTCTAGCTAACTGCAGGGGGTCATGTATATCTGTCCTCCTGCTGTTTGCACAGGAACACCATGCTTTAATGTTGCAAATCTGCCGCAGGAGCAACTAACCCCACCCATTCAGTTGGAATTAATTGCAATCGCTCTACCAGCATCAAGCACAGATAGTGTGCGCCACTCTAGGAACGCCCCTGTCCCCCCTGTCCCCACCCTGAAGTATGCTAGCAGGATAACACAGGGTTTTTTGCGCAGGGGCTTCACGCTACTTTTGAGCGTGGCACCAAAACCTCATACTAACCCCATGCTACCCTGGTAGCACACTTTAGCAAACATGTCCCTAAGAGAATCAGCATCTATACACCATAAAGCATAGTAGAATGTCATAAAATAGCACTGTTTAACTTAATAGCTACTTTAGCTTTGGTAAAATTGATAAAAACAGATGCTTCATGCTTACTTTCTTCTTTGCTTTCCCCATTAAATCATGTTTTTGTTATAAAAATCATACATAATAGAACTGCACCAAACATGCTGTAATCTGAAAAGAAACAATCTAGCCAAAGCGACAGTATCTCAGTTTAGTCTGTGTATATGAAATGCAGTGTCAAGAAAATAGACTATAATATCATCAGTTTGGTAAATACTCGATAATTTGCAAAAAAAATAAAACTGTCAGAATTCATCCACTCCACTTAGTATGAAACATTTTCCATCGAAAACATGAACTCACAGCCCTTGTTCTGAATAATGTATGCCTCCCCCGATGATTCCCTCCTTAAATTTGAATAACCGCGTCTCTTTCTAGACCCCGCTATGCACTTTCTATGCCCTATCTATTTTTAAGGCATAAATGCTAATTTTGAAGGCTTTGTTAGAGCTCTAAAGGTCAGCACTGCCTAAAACTCTTCTGTTTTGAAGTGTTGTGTGTTATAAGGTTGTAAGGCATTGACCCTCAGAAAAGCATCCTGAGAAATAAACAAAGAAAGAAGCAGGCGATAAAACGATAGAGGATACTGATCCTCTATCATTTCAACTAGAAAATATTCTGAAAATATTTTACAGTCAGGACAACTGTAGGAACATGAATTGCAGATGGTAAAATACCTGCAAGTTTTCCTCACGTTGGCTGGGCGTGAATGGAGCTTAGAAATAAGTAGCAGCACTTACAGACACTAAGAGCATCTATAGTAAGAGGTTAAAAGAAATATGCATAGAAGTAAATGAAAAATACCCGATGTCCTTAATATTTGAAAGTCACTTTGCTAAAGTGTTTTGGCAGACATATGTTTTGGCAGGGTACCAAGGCAATGATGAACATAAAGCTTAGCACAGCTGTACAAATTCAGGCAACTAGGCATTTTTTAAAATTAGTTTCTGGAATCTGCCAAAGAAGTGGAATACATTTGTGAAAATACCTTTGCTAATGATGCCATATTTTGTAATAGGCCAATGCAGAAAACTAGGACATCCTTTAAACACACGTTTAAGCACACTTTAAGCATGTTTAAGCTATCAAATGCAGAAAAGAGATGGACACACGGGTAAACAGTGACTGAAAAACTAGCCCACAATTAACACCAAAAGCATTTAAATGTAGGTAAATGAACTGCACACACTAAACTAGGATGCACATAATGGCTGCGTCCGATGCAGAGAAGGTATAGAGGATTTTGCAATCAGCCTTAGTGCCAGTATCTCTATGCCTGGGTCTGAGGTGGCTTAAAGACTAGCGCATGTCCCGACAGAATTTTGATGAAATCTGGGGCTTTCCCACATGCCTGGATGATCTTCCCTTAGATGATTCAGGCATCAGGCAAAGCCCCCGATGCTATCAAAATACCAAAAGCAAATGCTTGGTGTCCCAGCAGCCCTGATCTCCCCACCTAAAAGTATTTTGATGGCATCACAGGTGATCCCGGCATTTTTGAAAAACCTCCTATGCCATCAAAATGCTGTTGTTGAGATATATTTGCATGCACTGCCTCCATTGTATTTGAATCTATCTCATGCGTATTCATTAGGGATATCCCGAAAACCTGACTGGTTTGCGGCCCTCCAGGACTGGATTTGAGTACCTCTGTTTTAGAGGAAAGGCGGGATGGGGCAATACGATAGAGACCTTTAAATACCTTCATGGCATAAATGCACAGGAGGGTTTCTTTCAATTGAAGGCAAGCTCTGCTACAAGGGGACACAGGATGAAAGTGAAAAGGGATAGATTCAGGAGTAATATGCAGAAATATTTCTTTACGGAAAGAGTGGTAGATGCATGGAATAGTCTTCCAGTGCAGGTGGTGGACAAGAGGACAGTATCTGAATTCAAAAAAGCATGGGACAAACACAGAGCATCTCTAAAGGTAAAAAGGGGACTATTGTAGTTGATATGGAAGGGTAGACTATATAGACCATGTGGTCTTTTTTTTTATCATCATGTTTCTATGTTTCTACTTTCCAAAAGAATATGAGATGGGAGTATGTCACTGAATCTCGTTATCCACTGCAGTTGAACACTGGATAAGTGCTGAACTCATCTATAGAGCGTGATTTCAACTGGCACTTATCCAAACAACTTAAGTCACAAGAAAAGCAGGCCTAAGCTGCTGTCCAGAAAAGTGCCAGCTGATAATTGTTCTCTCTGGATAAATGCCAGCACTTACCCAGATAGTGCTACTCAACACAAATACTCCGAGGCAGCTCCGATCTGGGATATTGTTGGAAGTAAGAATGATGTTGGGAATTACAGGCTGGTTATTATGTGGTTAATGAACTAATGGAAATGCTGCCAAAACAGAGGATAGTGTGATTTCTGGAGTTCAATGGATTGCAGGATTTGAAGCAGCATGGTTTTACTAGAGGCAGGTCTTGTCAGACAAATCTAATTAATTTCTTTGACTGGGTTACCAGAAAATTGGATGAAAAGAGAGCCCTAGATGTGATGTACTTAGATTTCAGTAAAGCCTTTGACACTGTTCCACACAAGTGACTTATAAATTGAGCACCCTAGGGATGGACTCTTAAAGTGACTGACTGGGTTAGAAATCGGTTGAGTGAGAGGCAACAAAGGATACACGTAAAGAGAGCTCATTCTGAATAGCAGGATGTTGCCAGTGGTGTGTCGTAGGGATCCGTCCTAGGTCTGATTTTTTTTTTCCATTTTTTGTAAGTGATATTGCAGAAGGGCTGCCGGGTAAGATTTGCCTCTCTGCAGATGATACCAAAATCTTCAATAGAGTAGACACCCAGGAAAGAGTAGATTACATGAGGAGGGATGTAACAAAGCTTGAAGAATGGTCAAGAATTTGGAAGCTGAGATTTAACATTAAAAAATGCATAATCACATATTTGGGCTAAAATCCAAAGGAGCGGTACAATATAGGAGGTGAAGTACTTCTGTCCATGAAAGAAGAGGATCTGCAATAATCACAGGATCCTTCCTGCAGCATTGGGAGTAAAGCACACAATATTGCAGGATGCTGAGATATTTATTTTTATCTAAAAAGGTTCTCATATAATTTTCCCCAAGTCTTTAGGACTGCTTGACTTGTCCCTAATCTCCCTAGCAGGCAAAAACAGTGATTAATGTTGCATGTAATCTATTCCTGACTGCCTGGCCGGGGGCAACAAAGAGATCCTTCCTCAGCCCTTCATCTCCTATCTCTGGTCTCAGAAACAAGTGAGAAGAAATGAAATGAAAACAAAACACACACAGAAAACTTATACCATGACAAAATCTTCTAAAACTGTAGGGAAGAATTCACAAGCCCACAAATCTGAGCAGTCTCCAGTAACTCCCTCCATTAGCTTAACAACAGCACTTTCTTTTATTAGGAAAACAATGCCACATTGTACGATTTTATTTTATCAATCTGCACCATGCTTTTGCTTTACGTTTTGTTTATCTACATATTACAGGTCAAACTAAATACTATGGGGTTCATTCTGAGCTGCGTTTAGTGGGGATGTAGTCCAGTTTGGATGTACATCCTCCCTAAATGCCTGGCCCTGATGCTGGATCCAAAGCACCCCATACATACAGAGGAGACATGCAGGGAGCTCTAGATGGGGGCGAGAGGGGGCAGGCTGGGGGAGGAGTAAGGGCGGGGTGAAGGCAGGGCACTCAACCCGGACATACAGGGCCAATTCTGGTTGCGGCCCTGTACATCCAGGGGTTGGAGGTTAGACGGGGAATTTATTCCACCTCCGAGGTGGAATAAGTTCCTCCGAAGTTTGCAATGGCCATCACTGGGACCCAGCGAGAAGGTGAGCAGGGACAAGGGGTTTCCTGCAGCCCACTCTCAGCTGTGACAGGCCCATCTGGGGGGATGAGCAGTGGGGAAAATGGACAGTAAGCGGCTTGCGGGCAATTGGGACTCCTGTATGGCATCACAGTGCCATAGCGGCAGGATGCCATGTCACCGGACTCCATTCAGGGTCCTTGGGTGGACTGGACATGCTGTTCCCTGTGCACCTAGGTCCTCAGAAACAGGTACAGTCAGGCTGTCCAAGCCTCTGCATCTGATTCTGCTCCCACTGGAACTCCTGTGGATGCAGAATTGGGTGTGGGTCCAGGCCATCCAGATTTTGGATGTCTGGACAGTCTAGATGTGCCCTGTTAAGAATTGACCTCCACATGTTTCAGGTCAAGCTGGGCACAGATATATTGACCACTTCTAATCACAACAAGCATTCTTCAGACATAAACATTCTGCCTCGCAAGATGTAACCTTGAATGTCTTCACTCTTATTCATAAACACTCTCTATGAACCTGTCAGCATATTCAGAGCTGTTCTCATACTCCATATTTCCAAACCTTTCTCCATTACCCCATTATCCCACTTCAAGTTCCTTTCTACCATTAAGTCATCCAAAGAAAATCAAACCCCCCCTGCCCTAAGCGCAATCACCTTGTAATACTTGCATGGCTTCAAAGTAAGTCTGTCCAGGTTTTCCAAACTGTTTCTTGGTTTAGGAAAGCTGGCTGCTGTCTCCTGAGAGCAAAAGGGGCTGCCCTGCCCCCTCAGTCTTTTCCTCTTGAGGTATTCTTCTACTTTCATATCCTTTTCTCAGAACAAATATTCAATAGTAGCAATAGTTCACTTCATCTATCTCAAGAATATCTACATCTGGGCTAACTCTTACTCCTCCTTCATATACTGGAGTAGATAGGGGAAACCTTCCACCCATTTCTCCCTTAGGCATTCCTTAGAGCCCCCATGTGAACTAAAGGTTAAGCAAATTCATGCACACACTTGCTGTGCCAGCTTCCTGATACTCCATCTCCTCAGATACCCAGTCAGAGGGTCCCTCTGTTTCCAACTTCATGTGTTCAGGTACTTCTTTATCGTGGAGAGCTCACCAGGGGACTGACTCCAGACAGGAGCTCTCCTGCTGTTTAGGAGCAGCCTCAAATACTCCTCATTCTCCCATTGGGTTATTTCAGCCCTATCTTCTTCCCTGGGCCCTCAGGAAACCACCCAGTCATTAACTCCACCTCTTTGACCTCTATTCAAGCTTCTCTATGCAGGGTGTTTCTAAATCCTAGCCCAGATCTGCATAGCTCTTCCCTCTGGGGCTCACCCTGGGTTCTTCTTCCTCCCAGCAAGGATGTCCTTGACTCTCATAAGCTCTCATGATTAGGGACTTTGGGGTTCTTCCCATCCCTGGAGACAGGCAGACCATCCCTGCCACATTCTGTATAAGTCTTTGGTGAGAACTCATTTAGCATATTGTGTGCAATTCTGAAGACCACATCTTCGAAAGGATATAAACAGGATGCAGTTGATGCAGAGCGTGGCTACTAAAATGGTCAGTGGGCTTCATCATAAGGCATATGTGGACTTAACAATCTCAATATGTATACTTTGGAAGAAAGGTGGGAGATGGGAGATATGACAGAGATGTTTAAATACCCACATGGCATAAATGCACAGGAGGAGAGCCTCTTTTAATTTAAAGAAAACTCTGTAATGAAGGGGCAAAAATGAAGTGAAAGGGGAGAGACTTAACAGAAATTTGCAAAAATATTTCTTTATGGGAAGAGTGATAGATGCATCGAATAGTCTCCCAGTGGAGGCTGTAAAGACAAGGACTGTATATGAATTAAAAAATGCATAGGACAAACAGAGAAGATCTCTAAAGGAAAAAAAGGGACTATACTAGTTGGTATGGAAGGACAGACTGGATAGGCCATATGGTTTTTATCTGCCACCATTTTTCTATGTTTCTGAATATCCTGTAGATATTTAAGTGTTGTGGCTGACTGCTGTGATACTTGAATATTGCCCCTTATGAAAATAGGGCTCAGAGTGTTTTTTTTTAACTTCCTTCTTCAAAACAAACTCTACATTCTACTAGTGACTACCAAAAATGAGTTATCAGCAACAACCAGTTCCTTCCATGTTACACAAATAATGTCAAATTAGTAACACATTAAGAAGCATTATATTCAAGTTTAGTATTTAGTACACTTTTTTTGTATACCACTACTTCCAGTGATCAGCAGCAGTTTTTGATTACAGATTGGAAATTGTCAAATCATGACAGGAAATTTTTGAGGTATAAACACATTGATTAGACAGGAAAGCACAGCACACAGAGAACTATTTTACAGGGAACATGGGCTATGGAGGGTAAAGTGGCATGCCCAAGACCACAAGGAACACCTGTGGGACTAGAAACCCCAGTCCTTCTGGCCCAAGGTTGCTGTCCTCTAGTGGGATTTGAACCCCCAACCTTCTGGCCTGAAGTACCTTGCCCCAGCCACTAGGCTACTCCTCCACTCCAAGTTGTGCAATCATCCAATTTTTTGGCAGTAAACATAGGGACCAGGCTTTGGTCTGTCTCAGTCTTGAAATGAAGTCCAGAAATGAAAGTTTAGAAGTGTTCACGTGCCATATGTTTGCTAATGTCTGTTTTTCATTTGGCTGTAATGATTTTCAGGAACCAATAGCATCATTGATACAAACACAACCAGTTGAAGGGCACTACAGTATGTAGTAATCCACAAAATTGTTCATGGGCTGCAGCAACCTCTCTTTATTCTCAAGATTCCTGTAGAGGGCACAAGAAGATTCCTGACCCATAAATTTAGGGACTTTTATCTACCCTTCCAAAAGAAATGAAGGAACCTCTCCCTGACCATTGACTGGCAGGCAGGTCTATTCTACGTTACCTCATGTTGCAGAAAGGTCAGATTAGGAGCAGGACTCTAAAATCTTCCTCTGTCTGCACATGAAGGACACACGGATGACGGTCTTGTTACACAGATATTTCATCCAATTTAAAAAGTGTTCTTATGCAGAAGCAATGCCAAAAAATAGTCACTTGAGGCAATTCCACCCAAATGACGGTATATGTGGAGCTACTTGCCAATCAGAGCTGTCAAATCCACTCTTAGGGTCCAGCCTGGGGAAGAATTTGGCATTATATGGTGCTCTGTTATGACACAGAAACCTACATTAGGTGTTAACACTGCAGTTAAAACACACTAGCAGTGTTCATGTAATGCCCTTACAGTTAATGCATGCTAGTTTCCACATTAACAGTTAATGTGCAATGAGGTGACAAATGAGTGAAGATTGGACAAAGAATGGGTGGGAACTGTGCCTTATACTTAATGGGGAGGTAGTTATTGCATGTTAACACTTAGGGGTATGTTTACTAAACCGTCTTAATGTTACCGGCACTAGTTGCAGCATTAATGTGAAGAATGCCATATAAGGTAGTGGGCGTTCTAGTGGCAAGGTAGCAAGAATCTGTATCGCGCGATAGAGGGCGCCTTGGCTCATTAACGCGCAGTAACCTTAAGTCCATGCTAGCGCTGTGCTAAACTATAGAGATGTAGCCCACTGGTTGAGACAATGACTGTGGAGGCAGAGGTCATGAGTTCAATCCCATGGTGGTGTTATTTAATAAGGATGTCTGAGGGATTCCCTTTTAATTTGAATCAGTGCTGCAGCAAAAACACCTTCACAGTGCCGTAACCTAAGGTGCCTCATAAGGTGCCCTATCAGGCGCCCCATAGGGCACATTATAAAGTGTCCTGTCTGCCAATTCATACGGCACTACCCAGAGATCAGCCTTAAAGATCTACCTGCAAACACTCCCACTAATCACCACGACTCTCCCAATAGCACACCCAGCACACTAGAGGGCAACTAGCCCCACTGGTGCAACCCTAAGTAGATTTCAGGTGTATAGTATATTTATTAGTGTAAATAATTTGTAGAACGTTACCCCAGTTATGTCAAAGTTACAGTCCCTATTCTCTGTAAATACAATGCAGCCCTGACTACATTGTATAAGGTTCTGTTAAATGTACACCGCACTGATGTGAATAGCGCGGTATAGAAGAGATGTTAAATAAATAAATAAAATAAATAATCTGCCCTATAGGGCGCTTTATAGGGCGCCTTATGAGGCACCTTAAGGTTACGGCACTGTGAAGGTGGTTTTGCTGGCAGCACTCATGTAAATTAAAAGGAAATCCCTCAGACAGCCCTAATAAAGAACACCACGGTGGGACTGAACCCACAACCTCTGCCTCCGCAGTCATTGCAGTAGCCAGTGGGCTACAACTCTATAGCTTTGAACATAGCGCTGGCTGGCTACAGAAAGACTGCAGGTCACTGCACAAACTGCTGTAATTACCAGGATAGAGTATACTCACCCGTACCCATGATGCACTGCACAAGCAGATCAGCAGTCTACATCTGATCACAAGATGGGGTATGCGCCTTCACAGCACCTTGTACTGGTAGGGGGAACTGACCGTGTGTGTTACTGGCACAGAGTAGCTACAGACCGTGACATTATGTGGTTCCTGTGCTCACCCTGAGGGTGAGGTGGGGCGCCCAGCACCAGGTCCGCAGCATCGGGCTTGGCTGAGATTGGCTGTGCTGCAGGTCCCCATCAGTGCCAGTGTGTCAGGTAGTCCTTGCAGACACACCTATGATGCACTTGTGTCTATCTGTGTTTCCCAATCACATTTAGCCCTTGTGGACTATGATGCAACCAGAATTGTGCATGACCTGTATGGGTGCCATGGTCACATGTTATAGAAAAAGTGTGTTGTATGGACCCAGAAGTGGATTAGATAGCACCACCCAACCTGCCCTCTCTGGGTCAGGATCTCCCACCAACAGATCCACACTCTACATCAGAGGTAGTAGAGGAGACCATTTCCCAGTCCTGCTGGGGAATAGGCACCCTCCAGGGCAGTCAATGCAGATCTGTATGTATTTCATAGGGCACTGGCAGATAGACAGTAGGCCTCGAGAAAGCTCAGCTGCTCCCCACCACAATCTGACATTCACCAGCAAAGAGCACAGTCAGTCTCCACCCACTGCACCCTGCAAGGTGTTCCAGCCATACACATGCTAACTGCAGACTATGTGCCCACAAAAGTGGGATGTCAGCACACACACACCAAGCAAGTATATCAGTGATTGGGCCCCAAAAAAGGAGACTCATAGATATCACTTGAGAAAAACGCTGCATAGCACTATGGGTGAACCTAGCCATGGCATGGTCACTGCTCAGTCAGGGTGAGAGTGACCTCCCAGCATGACATGCTGTGGCCACCCTGTCAGAGCAGGTGGTGGTCGGGCACTACAATGTCCAAGCCATTGCCCTATGCCCTGTGCAGATGCATCCTGCCCAGACCGCCGTGTCCAGGCCATACCCACAAGACCTTGCTCCTCATTATGCACATTGGCAGGCTAACACTGGAAAGAGTGCAAGCATTGGGGGCTCAGTAAGGTGTAGGCAGCCACAAAACACTGGATAGACATACACACACTCCCACACCTATTTCAGCATTGTGCAAAGATAGCGGTGGTTGGCAGCCCTGGCCGCCACACCAGTCCTGGGCACAGTGCAGGCATTGCTAAGGTATTCAGGTGCTAGTATTGATAGCTGCTGCTCCGCACAGGACCCAACAGCCTGACTCTCCATGAGGCTTGGATAGTGGAGCCTGTGGGTGTGGCCCTGATGGCTGATACTCTATGGCAGTGGTTCCCAATTCTGGTCCTGGAGGGCCAAACACCATTCAGGTTTTCAGGCTGTCCCTAATGAATATGCATGAGATATATTTGCATTCAATGGGGGCACTGCATAGCAATGCATCTCATGCATATTTATTAGGGACAGCATGAACTCCTGAATGGTGTTTGGCCCTTCAGGACTGCAGTTGGGAACCTCTGCTCTAGGGAGTGCACTGTAGGGTAAAATATAGGGACATGGTCTGTGGGAGCCACATCTGGGGCTGTGACTTGAACTTGTGACCTTCTGCCCCTGAACACACTGGCTGTGTGTACTGCACCTGGGGATACCATTACTGTTCATCAGACAGCCCTTGTCTGTTGCACTGCACACCACCCACTTGAACAGGGCTTGGCCTTGGTGTGCTGTGGGCAGGTGCCACTGCCCCTCCACCACCAGCACCCCTCTGCCACCATGCTGAAATGACCTTTTGCCGATGGTGCTGGTGGTACGCAGTTCCAGGCCATCCAATGCGCCGGTAGGCGGCTGCCTATGGTGTGGGATCTGGGTTAGGGGTGCCTACATAGACATCTGCGCTTCCCCACGGCACCGCCTGTCCATGTTATGTGCCCTTTGGGGTACCTGCTGGGTACTGTCCCCTGGGACACTGTGGGACACATTCTCGTGGGCATGTTTGACCTTGGTCAGTTGCTGTCTTGCTGATTTTCAGTTTCTGTATTCCTATGTACCACCTAGGCATCTGCCTATTCCATCTTGTGCCCCTGCTGCCCCACTGCATGTCCCGCCTTCAGCCTCCTGTACCCCATTTGCAGCCTCACCGTCGTGCTCTTTTGTACTTGGGCACTATGCTGTTGCTGCACATGTATCATTACTATCACTTTTCTTGGTTTCCCTGCCTTTGCTGTACATTGCTGACTGAAATGGTTTCTCTCTCCTGCAAATGTGCCTCTAACGCAAGGTTTTCACTGGCGTTAATTTTCAGACCTTCATTTCACAACGTTAGTATGCCTGGAGCCTCTCCCCGCCCACTCTACGCACATTGACCCCTTCTCTCTGCCCTCTGGAGAGACTTACTCCACCATCTGTGCGCCTTAATGCCGCCGGAGACATTATTGCGCGATAAATAACGTTATCACGCGGTAATTGTGCGATAACGTTACTTATCGCGTGATAACGTCACAATGTTATGCAATGTTAGCGCTGTTTAGTAAACATACCCCTTAATGTAGCAGCTAATGCAGTGCATTTAATGTTGCCTAAATAGGTGTAATAACTATATCACATTATCTGCAATGCAGTTTACACACTGTAAGAAAATTGTCTGAATGTTAACTGAATGGCAAGATGCTAGGAACAGCCTCAGCAGTTATCTCAGATGCTTTGCAGTTGCTGTCTAGCAATTTTGGCAATTTCTGCATAGTAATTGCAAATCCTTACTGTATTTTAGTAAATAGATCCCAGAATGTGATTCCCTTTCCATACTTGCATTATCTTTCTTTATCTTTATCTTTATTAAAACACTTGATAGACCGCCCAGGCCGAAGCGTCAGGGCGGTGTACAATCATAAAATGTGACAGCTGCTGAGAAAGGAAGGAGAGAAAAGAACGCCAAAAAATAATAGAACAGCAAAAGAAATAGCAGAGAATAAAGAGAAAGCAAAACAGTAAGACAGTAAAACTGATAAAATAAAAATGTAAAAGCAATAAAAATAATAACTTAAAAATAGGACGGATTAAAAAGGCAGGGGAGGGGAGGGGGAAACACGAGCCAGATATAGGTGGAATGGGGGGCGAGACTAGGGGGACAAACACCATCAGTAAGGGGAAGAACAGAAGGAAGTAGGGGGGGGAGAAGAAATAGGGAACTAGGGGGGGAAAACATCATCATTAGGGGGAGGGAGATCGAACGCTTGACAGAAAAGGTGGGTCTTGAGGAGGGCTTTAAAACGAGTGTAGGATAGTTCTAAGCGAAGAGGTAAGGGAAGAGAGTTCCAGAGGGCGGGACATAGAAAAAAGAAAGCAGAGTGTCGGGTGGATTCGAGGCGGGCCTGAGTGGGTGAGGGAAGAAAGAGGCGGTTACCATGGGCAGATCGGAGAAGACGGGGAGAGGGCTGAAGATGAATAATGTTAGCTAAATACTGGGGAGAGTCAGAGAAAAGAGCCTTGTGTGCAAGGATGAGTAATTTAAACATGAACCGAAACTTGATAGGGAGCCAATGTAAGGAAAGAAGACAGGGAGAGACATGAGAACGAAGAGGGGATAAAGTAATAAAACGGGCAGCGGCATTTTGAACGAGTTGAAGACGGTGAAGTTGGTGAGAGGGAAGACCGGCATAAACAACATTACAGTAATCAAGTCGCGAAATAACTAGGGATAAGACCAGAGTGATAATAGAAGAGTGTGAAAAATAAGAGCGAACAGCCTTAATGCGGCGTAGATGAAAGAAGGAGGAGCGAACAACAGAAGAGATATGGTCGTGAAAAGAAAGAGATGAATCTAAGGTAACACCCAGGTAATGGAGAGTGGGGGTGGAAGGGATAGAATGGGGACCCATAGCAGGAAGCAGTGAAGGGGAAGGACGACCGAAGGTGACCCAGAGAGCAGCAGATTTAGTGGGATTAACATGCATGAAATTTGACTCAAACCAGGATGTGATGGAGGAAAGACAGAGGTTAAGTGGAGCAAGATCAGGGGCAGAAGGAGATGTGTGATGAACCAGGAGGATGTCGTCAGCATAGATATAAAAAGAGAGAGTGGATTGCTGGATTAACAAAGCTAGAGGAGCCAGAAAAACATTAAAAAGAAGAGGGGCAAGAATAGAACCCTGAGGAACACCATAGGTGACGGGGGCAGGGGGGGAGACCGAAGAGCCGGCGTGAACTGAGAAAGTACGGCAAGATAAAAAAGAGTGAAACCATTGAAGAACTGTGCCCTGTATACCAAAATCAGACAAGCGGGAGAGAAGAGTGCGGTGATCGACTACATCGAACGCAGAGGACAGATCCAGAGAAACCACTAGAGAAATGTCACCACGATCATGAGAGCGGTGAAGTTCGGAAAGCAGAGCTGTGAGAATAGTTTCGGTGCTGTGACCAGGACGGAAACCAGATTGTCGGGGATGAAGGGCGTGAGTGGAGTCAAAATGAGAGGTCAGCTGGGAGAAGACAATTCGTTCAAGAATTTTGGACAGAAAAGGAAGATTAGAGACGGGACGCCAATTGGCAGAAAGAGTAGGATCAAGAGTGGGCTTTTTCAGGAGGGGACGGACAATAGCGTGCTTCCATAAGGAGGGAAAAAGACCAGAAGAAAGACTAGTGTTGAAAATAGAGAGGATGAAAGGCACTAATGCAATATGAGAGTCGAGTAGCCAAGGGGATGGCAGAGGATCAAGAGAACAGGTAGTCTGGTGGGCGGACGAAATAGCCTTAGTGAGTTCAAGTGAAGAGATAAGAGAGAAGGAGCACCAGGTGTGAGAAAAGATGTGAATGGGGGAGGAAGGGGGTGAGGGCAGAGGGCGAGAAGAAGGAGAGGAAGGGAGGGGGGGGAAAGAGGGGAAAGGGGAGAAGGGCAAGAAGGAAAGGAGGAGCGAATATCTAGAATCTTATTAGTAAAGAAAGAGGCAAGAGAAGAAGGGCTGGGAGGAGGGGGTTGGGAAAGGGCAGAAGGGAGAGAAGAGGGGGAAGAAATAGATTTAAGGACCAGAAAAAGACGCCTAGCAGAGTTTGAAGATGTAGAGATGAGATGAGAGTAATATGAATGTTTGGCGGAGGTGATTGCAGAGCGGTAGGAAAGATGAGCAAGCCGGTAGTTAGAGTGAGAGTCAGATGAACGGGACTTCCTCCAAAGTCGTTCAGCACGGCGAAGATTGGAGCGGAGAAGAAAAAGACCAGGGTGATACCAAGGATGATGGGAGGATGGACGGGGGGCTGAAGGACGGAGGGGTGCTACAGTATCGAAAGCAGCCGAGAGAGAGGAAGAAAAAAGGTCAACTTGGCAATCAATAGATAAGGAGGAAAAGTCTGGAGGGAATAACGTATGGGCAGATGGAAAAGAGGACCGAGAATTTGGGATGAAACGACGCCTGAGGGAGGGAATAGAGACTGAAGAGGAGCCGGTGGAGCCTAAGGAAGGAAAGGGGAAGGTAAATAGAAGACAATAATGGTCGGACCAGGGAATAGGAACAGACTGGATATTAGAGGGAAAAAAAGGAGAAGAATCAAGAGTGAGGATAAGATCCAGGGAATGACCAGAGACATGAGTGGAGCAAAGTACGTGTTGGGTAAGAGATAGGTCAGAGAACAAAGAGGAAAGAACCTTGTCATGGGGACGAGAGGGGGGAGTAAGATAGGCATTGAGGTCGCCCAGGATGACTACATGTGGAGACAGAATAGCAAAATCGGATAGTGTGTGCAGCAGGGAATCCCAAAGATCTGAACGCAGAGAAGGGGGAACGTATAAAAGAAGAAAGAAAACAGAAGGGGTAGAATCAGAACGGACCAAAAGAGATTCAGGGTAGGCAGGAGGAGGTGAAATCAAAGAGAAGGAGAGGGGAGACTTAAAGATAAGCGCCACCCCACCGCCAGAGCGGCGAAGACGGGGGGTGTGAAGGGCAGAGTAACCAGGAGGGAGACACTGGTGGAGAAGAGCATCCTCCCCCTCATGGAGCCAGGATTCAGTGATGAAAAGGACATCTAGGGAGTGCTGGGTAATGAGGTCATGAACTAGATGAGTTTTTGAACGAATAGAACGACAGTTAAGGAGAGCCATAGAGAGTGTAATGAGGGGGACAACTGGAGGGGGAGGTGAAATGGAAGGTAGAGAGGGAGAGGACGTCGAGTTGGAAGAGCAGGGGAGGAGATTAATGGGGTTCCGGGCTAGAGGACCGGGAAGAGCGGGATATAAAGGTAGAGGGCGGTAGCCCCAAGATACGGGGATAGCCGACATGGCCTGGGCAGGGGAATCAAGTGGCGCAGAGGAAGACACAATTGACAAAGAAGGAAAAGAAAGACTAGTTAGGACAACACAAGACAACACAAAGGGATTGGGTCAGACTAATAGAAGTGCATATTGTCTTTTGGCTTAACAGTGTTTACCATGGGTGTATACTGTACCAATTTGTGAGCCTGTCAGTCACTGCTTCCATTTTTGGATTTACACAGGAGGAGAATAGGCACTCATCTTAGCACACTCACTGAGAAGTTTAAGGTCTGGTTTCAGCTTGATCTGATAAGAATATTCTAACAGGCAGTCTCTGGAAAAGTATGCTGCCAGAGAAATGATTCTTGACTTTGGGGTATGTTTACTAAACCGTCTTAACGTGCGCCCGGCGATAGTGTGCAGGCTGCCATAAAAGGAGTGGGCATTTCAGTCTTAAAGCAGCAAGACGGGAGTATCGCGCGATAACGCGCGCTGCTGCGCACATTAACGGGCTAAGCGCCACTAAGCACGTTAACGCGCGGTAATCTTAAGTAGGCGCCCAGACATACAAACACAGAAACAGAGGTGTAGTACAATGGTTAATACACTGACTGATAATACAGGGGTCATGAGTTTGATCCCCCAGTGTGCCTAATGTGTAAGGCTGGCTGAGGCATCAGCTTTGACATGTAAGTATTT
Organism: Ichthyophis bannanicus; assembly: GCA_033557465.1. NCBI lineage: Eukaryota > Metazoa > Chordata > Amphibia > Gymnophiona > Ichthyophiidae > Ichthyophis > Ichthyophis bannanicus. Next base: position 1,025,098,595 of record CM066033.1, on the reverse strand, counting down.
TTTCTTGAGGCATTTTATTTGTATTTTAAGTATTGCTGCCAGCAAACACACCCTCACATGCCATAACCTAAGGTGCCGCATAAGGAACCCTATAAGGCACTCCATAGGGCACATTATAAAGTGCACTGTCCGCCACAGCACCCTATAATGTCCCCTATAGGGCACCCTATAAGAAGGTCCATAGGATACCTTATAAGGCACCTTATATGGACGGTAACCATAAGGTGCCTCAGAAGGCGCTTTATAGGGCGCCCTATAAAGCCACTTCTGAGGCACCTTGTGGTTACAGTACGCAGAGGGTGTTTTTGCTGGCAGCACTAATGTATGTTAAAAATAGATAATGTTTTGGACATCCCTATAAAATAACCCCACTGTGGGTTTTAAACCATGACCTCTGGCTCCACAGACAGTGAAGCAGCCAGTTGGCTACAGCTCTACAGCTGCTAGCAAGCCCCTTGGCTGGCTGCAGAAGGACTGCATGTCACCACGCAAACAGTCTACTGTGATCACCAGGATAGGGTTAACCCACCCGTACCCATGATGCACTGTGCATGCAAATCAGCAGTCTACAGATGAACACAAGATGGGGTATGCACCCCCACAGCACCTCGGCCTGGTAGGGGGAACTGACCATGTGTTTTACTGGCACAGAGTAGCTACACACCGTCACATTGTGCGGGTACTGTGCTCACCCTGAGGGTGAGGTGGGGCGCCCAGCACCAGGTCCACAGCACCATCCATGGCAGAAATAAGCCATGCTGCAGGTCCCCAGCAGTGCTAGTGTGTGAGATAGGTAGTTCCTGCAGACACATCTTGGATACATTTCCATTTCTCAGTCAGGTTTAGCCCTTATGGACCCATAGGTGGACTATGTACCACCAGCCAAACCACCCTCTGGGGCTGAGGGTGGGAAACAGGGTCTCCCACCAACAGATTCACATTTTACCTCCCTGCATTGGCAGCAGTAGAGGGAACCATCAACCACCGTCCTTCTGCAGAACAGACACCCTACAGGGCAGTCAATGCAGCTCTGTTCACATCTGTAAAGCAATAGCAGACAGACAATAGGCCCAGAAATGCTCAACTGCACCCCACCACTATCTGCAAGCCTCCAGCCACTGCACCCTGCAAGGTGTTCCAACAAGACACATACTAGCTGCAGACAGTCTGCTAGCTAGTCCATAGTGCATGTTCCTGGATGAGATGCATGCACCCAGAACTGGGATGTCAGCATACACACCAAGCAGATAAGTCAGTGATTGGGCCCCAAAAGGAAACCCATAAATATCATATGAGAGAAATATTACAGAGCACTATGGGGGAACTTAGCCATGCCGTGGTCACTGCTCAGTCAGGGTGAGAGTGATCTCCCAGCAGGACATGCTGTGGCCACCCTGTCTATGCAGGTGGTGGCCGGGTACTACAATGTCCCAGCCATTGCCCTATGCCCTGTGCAGATGCATCCTGGCCAGGCCACCCTGTCCGGGCTATACCCATCGTACCTCGCTCCTCATTATGCACATTGGCAGGCCAATACTGGCAACAGTGCTAGCAGTGTGGGCTGTGGAGGGTGTTTGCAGCCACCACACACTGGATAGACAGACACACACTCCCACACCTATGCCAGCAGTATACAACTATAGCGGTGTTTGGCAGCCCTGCCCACCGCTCCAGTCCTGGGCACAGTGCAGGCATGGCTATGGTATGCAATACTGTTGGGGTCACTTCTCAGGGTGGTAAACACTGTCAAACACAAGACCTGTAGCACACTCCACAGACATCAGAAAGGTTGCCATGATGCAGCTCAATCAGAAAATTGTACTTCAGAATTGCTATCTGCCAGTAATCATAGCAACCTTTTGATAGCTGTGTACCGTACTCCCGGGTTTAGGGTGGCATTGCTAAGGTATGCAAGTGTTAGTATTGGGAGATGTACGCAGGGCCCAATGTCCTGCCTCTCCAGGAGGCATTGGATAATGGAGCCTGTGGATGCGAGTGTGTCTGCCCCTGTTTGCTGCTGCTTTACGGCAGAGGTTCCCAACTCAAGTCCTGGTGTGCCAAACACTGTTCGGGTTTTCATGCTGTCCCTCATGAATATGCATGATATACATCTGCATACCATGGGGGCGGCGCATAGAAATGCAGCACAGGCATCTTTATTAGAGGCAGCATGGAACCTGAATGGTGTTTGGCCCTCCAGGACTGCATTTGGGAGACTCTGCTCTAGGTAATGCGCATGTTTATGGTGTCTGTGCTCTGTAGGGTAAAATGTAGGTGTTTTGGGCATGTCTACGTCATCTGCACTACAGGTTCTGTCTGTATTAGCATGTTGCAGTAGTGAGTAAAATATCGGGGCTGGGTTGGCAGGAACCACAGCTGGGACTTGAACCTGTGACCTTCTGCTCTTGAACACACTGGCTGTGTGCACTGCACCACTGTGTTGCCACAGAGACAGTGCATTCCCTGGGGATACCATGACTGTTCATCAGACAGGGCCTGTCTGTTGCAGTGCATGGCACCCATCTACACAGGGCTAGGCCACGGTCTGCTCTGGGCAGCTGCCACTGCCCCCTCCACCACCAGTACCCCTCTGCCACCCTGCTGACATGCCCCTCTGCTAGTGCTGCTGGTGGAGTGCAGTCTCAGGCCATCCATTGTGCGGGTAGGCGGCTGCCTATGGTGCAGGTTCTGGGGTAGGGGTGCCTGCATAGCTGTCCACGCTTCCCCCCAGCACCGCCTGCCAATGTTCTGTGCCCTTGGGGGTACTGCAGTGCCAGGTCCCACAGTACCTGCTGGGTACTATCCCCTGTGACACTGTGGGAAGCACACTCGTGCCCATGCTGGGCCCTCATCAGTTGCTGTCTGGCTGCTCTACTGTTTCAGCATTCCTATGGGCTACCTAGGCATCACCCTAGTCCGCACTGTGGCCCAGCTGCAGCACAGCATGTGCCGTCTGCAGCCCTCTGTGTCCCCTTTCCCAGCATCTGTCCAGTTGCCCATTCCGACATGCCCACCCTGTTGTTGTGGAACATGTGCATGCCATAGGAAACCTGTCCAATGGAGAGGGAAACCCTGATCAGCGCTATTTCACTGTGGGATCATTCACCTTGTATGGGGATGGAGCGTAGACCCTTCCAAAATTCATATCCTTTTTTTGGAGCTTTCTTGAGAGTGTTTTTCGATGTTTCCCATTAATATCACTATTGCCCAGCGTGGTTATGGTTTTTTTTTATATTTTGTTGGGGTCATTTTCAGTGTTTATTTGCACTTTTGTTCCGTGCACATATATCACACTTATCACTTTTTGTAGATTTCCCTGATTTTGCTGTACATTGCTGACAGAAATGGTTTCTCTTCCCTTTAAATCAGCTCTAACGCCAGGGTTTCACTGGCGTTAGTTTTCAGCCTCGGATTTCATAGCGTTAGTGTGCAGAGAGCCTCTCCCCTCCCACTCTCCACTCATTGACCCCTTCTCTCTGCCCCTGGGGAGCCTTCCTCCGCCCTCCGGGAGCCTTTCTCCGCCTTTAGCGCTTGTTTGCGCCGCAGCGCGCATTATCGCGCGCTAAGGTACCTTATCGCGTGATAAAGCGCCATTATCGCATGATAAGGTACCTTATCGCGTGATAACGTCACAGAGCGCACAATAAGACGGTTTAGTAAACATACCCCTTTGTGTTTAATGCCAGTCAAACAAATTGCTTTACTATCTCTAACTCTTTACATGTTCCAAGTCCATTCATTCACTTTTCTAATCCTTTTACCACATTAGCAATTTCTCTCAATTTTTAGCCTTTACTTTGCAGGGCCAGTTCTAGTATGACTCCTGTTGGAAAGCAGTCACCTGAAGATTTTTTCAGACTCTTTTCTGACATTTGCTGGCTCTTTTTCTTTTCTGATGCTTTTCCAGGTAATTTAAAATACATTTAGTGGAGTAGCTGTTGCCTCAGCACCTGGACTTAGCTTGAATTCCGTAGCTTGGCCATCAATCTTGATTTCTACTGTCCACATTTTATCTCTGGCTGATTTATTTTCTGTCTTGGACACCAGGAAGCCAGATGGAATTGTTTCAGCTTTTCCAACTGCTGTGCTTGCAAACATTCTATGGCAAAGAGACCCTTTTTCTAACAATTGGCACATATAGGCAAAGTATTTTGCTAGACATTTGTCCTTTCTCTGTTTCTTTACATATAGTAACATAATAGATGCTGAAAGACAGAAATGCAATCTGCCCAGTTTCATTCCTGATGTAATGGGTATAGACTCAATTGGTCTCTGATTTTCCCCTAACTTCTTTGTGCCTGTGTTTATCTCATGCCTTCTGGAATGAAATATTTTCTAGGGTTGTTTTCAAGACTAGTAACTTAGAGCCTCATACCATGACCTCATGTCCTAGAGAATTCTTCACTCTGAAAGATCCTTATGCATTACTGGTACAAAGTACTATGGGCTTGTAAAACATCTTTTAAAAGAAAGATCTCCATGGAATTTGCTTGTAAAAGATATCTGACTGGCCGATGCTCTGGGGATTTTTTGCCCTGTCTACTATGCCTACTCTGCAGGCGTAGAGTACATCTGAAAATAGGTTATTTACTCTGGTAAAATGTACTGGCTGAAAACCATCTTCTTCAAATTCAGCAAAAGTTATTATGCAGGTTCCATCATATTCACACTTTTAGCTGCATTGAAAAGAGACATTATTGTTCTTCTGCATTGTTTAGGTTATTGGGGGGGCGGCACAATTAGGGGTATGTCGGGGTATTTTCTCCAAATGGGTTAGTTTTGCGCATACCATGACAGTCAGGAACCTCGCTTCTAAGCCAGGGTATGTGAAACATAATCTAAAATTTACTGCTAATGCTCTGTGTAGTACTTGCATCGTGCCAAAGAGAGCTTCCCTCTGGAGTTTGTAAGATGTTACATGTATGTACTTGGGAATTCCTCTTAATTAAGCCTGTGGCACCCAACACGATGTGGAAATAGCTTGGTATCTTTCTGCAAATTTTTCTTGGTCTCCAACTGCATTTTTTGGTGCTTGAAGATTTTCTCCCTCCCAACGCAATTCACAGAGTAGTCACTTGGAACTGACACCTCTATAATCAATGCCATTCTGGTGTTTTTCTCCTTGCATCCAGCTTCTTATCCAGCTTCCTCGCATCCAGCTTTTTATCAGTCGGAATGGCAGTATACCACGTGATCATAACCTTTTTATTCTCTGTAATTCTTAAGTTGGTACTGTGGAAGACCCAGATAGGTGATATTGCAGTAGTCTAACCGCAATAGAACCATATGCACCAAGACAGTGATCTGTGCATTTTTATCCAGGAAAGCTTGAAATCTATGCAATGCCAAAAAGAAGCTTTACTGTAGGTAGTTTAGCTAACTGGGAAGAAACAAGTTAAGAATCAAGAGTGATTCCTAGGTATCTCAGGGTGGAATGGAGTTGTAGCAGTGAGTCATCCAGCAAAAGGGCTAAAGTAGGGCTTGCTTGTGACCCTGTGAACCAAATAGCCACAGATTTCAAAGGGTTACGTTTTAAAGAATTTTCATGTAACCAGGTAGAAATCTGGGCCAAGCAAGAGTTAATAGGTGCAAGGTCAGGGGAAGTATAATTGGTGGAGTGTAGGAGGAGAATATCGTCTGCATATATATAACTTGAAATACCTTGACTTTGGATTAACATGAGCATAGTACTAAGAAAAATGTTAAAAAGAAGCAGTGGAACACTATGAAGAAGCTTGTGTGAGGCTGAAAGATAATTAGCAACATTTACCTGAAAAACTCTATCTCGGAGAAACACAGTAAACCATGCGAGACCCGTCCCATGGATACCAATATCATAGAGATATGTCAGCAATGTTCATGATCTACAAGATCAAAAACTGAAGACAGATCTAATGAGACAGCGATCATGAACTTGCCATTGTCATAGTAACATAGTAACATAGTAAATGACGGCAGATAAAGACCAGCATGGTCCATCTAGTCTGCCCAGCACGATGGCAAGAGTAGGTGCATCTGCCACGCCGTGCAGGCCACCCCTCCCCATGTCCCTGTTTAGGGGTGAACCAACCATTCCATGCAGGACACCCCCATTTTTTGAGAAATTAGATAGTTCAGTTTACTTTGATTTTATCCTATTGCTGTAAAGGGATCCACTGTGTCTGTCCCATGCCATCTTGAATTCTGTCACCGTGTTTGCCCCCACCACTTCCATCGGGAGGGCATTCCAAGCATCCACCACCCTTTCTGTGAAAAAGTATTTACTGACATTGCCTTTCAATTTACCACCTGGCAGCTTCCTGTTATGCCCTCTAGTTTTACAGCTTCCCCGTCTTTGGAAGAGATTTGTTTGTTCATTATTTCTCTTTAAGTATTTAAAGGTCTGAATCATATCACCCCTGTCCCTCCTCTCCTCCAAAGTGTACATGTTTAGGTCTTCAAGTCTCTTCTCATAATGCTTCTGAAGTAGGATCCAAATCATTTTGGTCACCTTCCTCTGAACAGTTTCCAGTCTTTTTACATCCTTTGCAAGATACGGTCTCCAAAACTGAACATAGTACTCCAAGTGAGGCCTCACCGGTGACTTGTACAGTGGCATAAGTACCTCTTCCTTTCTGCTGGTGATTCCTCTTTGTATGCAGCCCAACATTCTCCTGGCTTTTGCCACCGCCTTCTCTGGCCAGTAGGCTGTTCCTGAGCTGGGGGTACTCACAGATATCTGCTCCAAGGCTACCCAGAAAAGCAGTCAGATTATCCCCAAGCTTAATTTATAAGCACAGTTAAACTTAATCTTAGCAATTCCCACAAAACAGACAGTTAAACTCTATATTGGTAGCTAGAACCCAGCAGAGATGAGAAAGAAAATTAGAGACTTAGCTTTGTAAAAGATCCACAGTTTATGCAGCCAGCTTCAGACCCGTAGGTGTGGCCACTGGCCAGGTGTAAGATGGGAGCAAAAAAACTTTCTCCTCCCCCTTCCTGAAAAAGCACGTTTTCTCCACAGATTTGAACCTTTGTTATCTGGCCCAATATGTCTCAATGGCCCTATATGTCTCATTGTGAACTGCAGTGAGGATGGCCTCTGCCTATGTAACAGCTGGAAGCCCGACTGTCAGGGGTTTAAAAAATGGGTATGTTCAGTGTGGCTTGATAATTGATTAAAAACAATTCTTTTGGCAAGTTTTTCTAAATAAGGCAGATTTGAGATGGGTCAAAAGTTTTGAGAATCCGCAAGGTTTCCCTTTTGGTCCTTGGGAATGAGCCTCAATATGGCTTTCTTCCATCTATCTGGTACAATGCCTGAGGAAAGACTATGGTTTAATATTTCCTGAACAAATGGTAAAAGGACCAAGGCAGGCTAAACAAGCCATATAGCAGGAATGGAGTCTAGCAATGGCATTGTCTTATGGACGGATCTGGCTGTTCTGCTAATATCAGAGATAGAAATAGTTATAAAATTAGACCAGGTGTGGGTCAAAGTAGATGGATCAATAGCATTTGGTTCTGTTGGAGAGAAAATAGGGAAGGATGGAAGACTATGCTTAAGTAGCTGAATGCTATCACAGAAGAAGTTTGCAAGATCTTCTGTAGATGGGCCATTCCAGGGAAGCTCACATTGGGATTAAAGTTAGGTAAATAAATGCGATACTGCTGCAAAAATAGCTTACACAGAGGATGAGGATTTAATTATTATGTCTGAAAAATATTCACATTTTCCTACCAGGTTTTTGAGCAGTAATAAGAATGACAGTCCCTAAAATGTTGCAAGGCTGAAGGGGATATGGATTTACACCAAGATCTCTTGGCGGCGCGAGCTTGGTGTCGTAGGAGGCACAGACAACCAAGGATGTGACTTACACAAAGGGCATGTTTGAATCCAGATTGGGGCAACTTTGTCAAGTGCCTGAGTAAGATTCTTATGGCAGAGGGTGGCCTGAGCGTCAAGGGACAGGGAGGCAAAATTTGTAGAAAAGAGAGTGGGAATTATGCTAACGTGTCAGCAGAAAGAAAGGAGGTTGAGAGAAGAATAGGATGTTCCAAAGGAGGTATCTTAAGAAGAAAAAGAAGTAGTATACGATCTGTCCAAGGAAGGGAAAGAGAGGTAAGATTAGAGTTAAATAACCTGGCTGTGCATTGCGAGAAAATGAGGTCTAAAGTATGTCCAGCTTTATGTATGGAGAAATGAACATATTGACATATGTCATGATCTTCAATAAAGGTGCAGAATGTCCTATCCTGGGGTGAATGGGAGCATCAACATGGATATTTAGGTTATCTAGGATCATAAGATCTGAGTAAATAATTGTATGATTAAGGATAAACTGATAGACCTGCCCAGGAGCTGTGCAGATATAAGTTTGGTGACTGATAAGGAATATTTATAAATGATGGCGACTCCCCCACCTCTATAAGAGGGCTGGGGGGTAGGGGAGGTGGACATGGCGAGATAGCCTGGTAAGAGACTGTGATACAAATAGGCTGCTTCATCTTCTCAAAGCAAAGTCACCCTGATGTCATCAGAAAAGCTTTTCACTACACAGAGTTGCACTGCTAATTTTTGTTTGCTGGAACTGCAGAGCTTGAGGTCATCTACAAATAGTAAATGGATTGTTGCCTTCTTTAGGATTCAGACTAAATCCATATCCCAAAGAGTTTTATTTATTTATTTATTTAACGGATTTTGTTTTTATTTCAGTCAAAGCAATTTACATTGTAACTAAAAACTCAGTAATGTACATTAAACAGGGAGATGATAGCTTGGATTTTTTCTGAGGCAATGGAGAGTTAAGTGACTTATCCAAGGGTAGTGGGAATTGAAATGTGGTTGCTTGGTTCTCAAGCCAGTGTGCTAACCATTAGGCTACTTGGCCATGCCTTATTGAAGTAAGCACCATAAATATTCCTTGCTGGATCTTGATATTAGAAATGATGTACTGACTATCTTCATACTTTAAAAACAGGGTGGTTTGCCACATTGTTATGGTGAACTTAATGTTCTCTATCAAACGAGGATTTATCTTATACATCTCAAGGCAATTTATTATCCAAGAGTGTGGGATGCTGTCAAAAGCTTTCTTATAATCAATAGATGCTATACAGAGGTTTCTGTTTTTCTTAGTGCTGACCATGATGGCCTTATTTAACATTAACTGGTCTTTGGTTCCATATGTTCCCCTCTCTTATTGCCCTTTTGCTCTATTGCCATGATGTTATTGGACTCGATATGACCATATATTCTGTCTGTATCTATTGCAGTGACCAGCTTATAGATTGTAGGTGGACAAGTTATTGGTCTGTAATTTTTAGGAATGCTACTTGAGTCCCGCTTTAGAAGGAGAAATGGTCTTCCTGTTATAAGCCATCGCAGTGTTAGGTTTGGCTGCTTGATCAATTGGTTTTTGCAGTTTGCCAGGTCTTGGTGGAGTGATTTTAGCTATTAGACTCTATTTGGACCAGGGCTCTTCCTGTTTGGGGGTCGTTTTAACCTGCATTCCAGCTCTTTTGTTGTTACTACAGACCATTCCATAGGTTAGATATTTGATTTTTCTAAATATTCCCGTATTCCTTCCATTCTGCTTCTTGATTGTGCTCTATGGAGCCCTTGCATTAATACACTTTCCCAATTTCCTATAGAACCTTTTTGGTTCTCTCTAAATAGCTAGTTTTGATCTCTCTCTTCTGTTTTCTTCATATCTTCACAGTTTTTGAGCTTCTGCTGCTACTTTCAATTTATTGTTGGAACATAAAAATGTCAGGTCTTAAAGCAGCATGCTGCAGCTTGATGTCTTAGATCTTCCTCAATATCTTTGATTATCTTAATCCTTTTAGATACCCATCTATCAGGGATACCTCCTCATGCAGTGACTGCATTTTTACTTTGATGCACTTTTCCCAAAGAGGAACTCTTATTGTTCTCTTTTTTTCTGTCCCTGCACTTTAGGTGGTAGTATTCTTGCTGTAATAATTTTAGCTGCATAAAATTACATAGTAACATGGTATATGATGGCAGATAAAGCACAGTTACTTACCTGTAACAGGTGATCTCTGGGAACAGCAGGAATAAGTCTTCACATATGGGTACGTCGGTACCGATGGAGCCTGCGCGGGAACGCTCCCCAGCTTCCCAAAAAAGGAAAGCTTTTGGGAGCATCCCACAGCGCCTGCGCGCTGCCTTCCCGCCTTTCCTAACCGCCTCTCCTCAGTTCGAGTTTTAAAGCTGAGACAAAAGAGAGAGAGAGGAAAGGAAAGACAGATAGAGAGATACAACTCCTAGGGGAGGTGGGAGGGTTGTGAAGACTTATTCCTGCTGTTCCCAGAGATCACCTGTTACAGGTAAGTAACTGTGTAATCTCCAGGAACAAGCAGGAATGAGTCTTCACATATGGGGACATATGGGGACTCCCTAGCTAAGATGCCTGGGAGATCCCCAAGGATATGAGACCCTGGTAAGGGTTCTACCTCCTCCTATGGATCTCAGGCATCTATCCAGGGATGGAGGGTAGGAGTTGATTAAGAATGGAACAGGTGTTTGAGAACAGCCTGACCAAACAAGGCATCCCGGCGGGAGTCCTTGTCCAAGCAGTAATGGGCTGTGAAGGTATGAACCGAGGCCCAGGTGGCTGCTCGACAGATCTGGTCAATGGACACAGAATTTAGATGAGCCATAGAGGCAGCCATGACCCTCACATTATGAGCTGTGACATGGCTCTCCAGAGAAAGGTTCTTACTCTGGTAGGCGAAAGAAATACACTGAGCAATCCAATTGGACAGTGTCCTCTTAGAGACTGGAAGTCCCAAATGAGAGGGATCAAAAGCAACAAAGAGCTGGGAAGACTTCCTATGTTGCTGTGTCCTTTGTAAGTAAAAGGCAAGAGCTCTTTTACAATCCAGAGTATGAAGATTCTTCTCTGCACTTGATGCATGAGGATCTGGAAAAAAGACAGGTAAATATACCTCTTGATTAAGATGAAAAGGTGAGACCACTGGGTGGACAAAGTCCATTGGGCTGCTCTCATGTGTAGGCAAGCATAGGGTACCACATGCACTGTGGAAGCCATGTGGCCTAGCAGTTGTAGCATCTCCCGGGCAGTTAAGTGGCTCTTTGACTGAATCTGGGAGGCTAACTGCACTAGACGTTGGCAACGGGCCTGAGGAAGGTAGGCCCTTGCAGTGGTAGTATCCAACCAGGCCCCTATGAATTCTAGGGACTGAGTAGGGGTGAGCTGAGACTTTGGGAGGTTTACCACAAGTCCCAGATACTGCAGAATGCGTCTTGTGTGGTCCAGGGAAATCTGGGCCTCTGACTGAGATGGAGCTCGGATGAGCCAGTCGTCCAGGTATGGGTATACAAATATTCCCAGAGTGCGTAGAAATGCAGCTACTGTTGCCATGCATTTGGTGAACACTCTTGGGGCAGAGGCCAGACCAAAAGGAAGCACCCTGTATTGATAATGTTTTCCTTGGAAAAGAAAACGGAGGAATCTTCTGTGAGATGGATGGATGAGGACATGTGTGTACGCATCCTTGAGATCTAGAGAACAAAGCCAATCCTGACTTTGAAGGTATGGAAGGAGAGTGCCCAGAGAAAGCATCTTGAACTTCTCCTTGCATAGAAATTTGTTCAATTCCCTGAGATCTAATATGGGTCTGTATCCCCCTGTCTTCTTTGGAATGAGAAAATAGGGGGAGTAAAATCCTGACCCTTGTTGAAGAAGGGGAACTTCTTCTATTGCCCCTTGGGCAAGAAGGGTAGCCACCTCTTGACCTAGAAGGTCGAGAAGAGATGTGGGAGAATTGAAGTGTCTCACCATGGTGTGGGGAGGAAGGTCTGAGAAATGAAGTTTGTAGCCCTCTCTTATGATGGAGAGGGTCCACTGCTCTGATGTAATCTGCTCCCATCTGGGAGCAAAATGAGCTAATCTTCCTAGAATGGTGAGAGGTTCTGGCTGTTTTAAAGCCAGAAAGGCTAAGTTCTCTAGCATCAAGTCAAAAACCCTGAGGAGGTTGGGTCTGCTGAGTTGCAGCAGCCCCTGTAGTCTTAGGCCTGGCCTGTTTAGGTTGCTGACGCTTAGCAGCAAAGCGACCTGTAGAGGATTGTTGGCCAGAAGCAGAAGGGAATCTGCCCTTTTTGAAAAAAGACTTCTTGAAAGGTTTTTTCTTGGCAGGAATGAAGGTTGACTTTGAAAGTCTATCCAGAGCAGAATTTTCTGCATCCATTTGAGTGGCTTTTATTTGCCATTCTTTGCCAAACAGGTTTTCACCTGTACAGGGAAGATTTCCTAAGCCATCTTGGACCCAGGGTTCTAAATCAGAAGCTTGGAGCCAAGCAATTCTGCGAGCAGCTATGGCAATGCCAGAAGCTCTGCTGGCACCTTCAAAGGAGTCAAAGGCTGCCCGGTTGGAAAACTTTGAAATGTCTTGAGTATGCTTAAGCCAAATGAGGAATTCATCCCTTTTATCTTCTGGCAGAAAAGGGAGGAAAGTGTGCAGTTTATCTGCAACCTCCTTTAGAAACATACCCATGTAAAGACTATAGGAGTTGATTCTGGCAATGAGCATACTGGCTTGGAAGATTTTTCTACCAAAAGCATCCAAGGTCCTGCATTCTCTTTCTGGAGGAGTAGAAGAGTGTCTCTTTGTACTCTTTATCCTCTTCATAGCTGACAATGGAATGGTGAGGAAGCTGTGTTTTATGAAAACCAGGACAGGGAGGGACACGATACATAGTGTCCAATCTGCGAGAATGAGGAGAGATAGTGAGAGGAGTCTCCCATAAATCAATCATGTGTTCATAAAGAATCTCATGAATTAGTAAGGTGACTGCCTCTTTAGGAGCCTTAGAATAACCCAAAATATCTAATTTTTTTGCTCTAGGCTCTGATTCAGAGGATACTGAAATAGAAAGTCCTTTAGCTACTTCTCTTATGAAGTCTTGAAAGGACAAGTCCTCTGGAGGAGACATTCTTCTTTTTGGAGAAGAAGGCTCTTCAGGAAGGGCTATAGATACTTCAGCAGACTCCTCTGATGTATCAGAATCACCAGAGGAATCAAAGTACCGTCTGTCAGGGTGCTCTTCTAACGCTCGGTATGCGTATCGAGCAGTATCGACATCGGGCGTCATCGGTACCGGATCGGTACCGATGAGCAACCCTGGACAAGGAACCGCTGCAGTCGGTATCCTGGTCGATGCCGATGCAGTCGGTACCGTTATCGGCGCTGGTGTCGGTACCGGAGTCGATACCGACAACGGAGTTTGTTGTGGTATCAACGGCATCGCAGCTTGAATGAAGGCACTGATAGCCTGCTGCATGGACAGAACATTCTGATCCATCGACACCATGAATGCCTGGAACTCGGTACCGGAAGGTTGTGCCGGTACCCCAGAGCATTCTAACAGGTGATCGGTCGAGGCCGTGCCATCGATGTCAACCTGTAACCCCATAAGTGGAGCTTTGGAATCCGGAGCTTCTTGCCGGGGTTGTTTTGCCGGTGCAGGATCCTCGAGGGCAAGCCCGGAGGCATCTCGATGCTTAGAGGGAGCTCTACCCTTCGAGGACTGGCTGGATTTATGTTTGGTTACCTGAGATCCATTGGGGGAAGAAGAAGCCCTGGAAGACGTCGATGCCACCGAAGCTGCATCAGCGGGAAACAGCACATGGAGCTTAGCTGCTCGGTTCTGTAAACCCCATTTAGACATCAGAGAGCAGGACGGACAATCCGAAATGGAGTGTTCAGGACCCAAACATTTAAGACACCATTCATGGGTGTCTGTTACAGAAATAGTACCGCTGCACTTAGTGCATTTCTTAAACCCGGTGGCTGGTTTTTCCATGAGGAAAATTTCTTGTGAGGCCCAAGGCCCAAAGAGAAAAATACACTAAGTGAGGAAAAAATATATAGTTTGTTTTTTTTTTTTTTTAAAGAAAAGAAAGAAAAGACCGGCGGTACCGGTCCGGAGTCGGGGAAGGCAGACACGCGACCAAAGAAATAAAATAAAAGAAAGAACTTCTTCAGCGGTGACAGGGCTCGACCTGCTGGCTCCGTGGCAAAGAAGAACTGAGGAGAGGCGGTTAGGAAAGGCGGGAAGGCAGCGCGCAGGCGCTGTGGGATGCTCCCAAAAGCTTTCCTTTTTTGGGAAGCTGGGGAGCGTTCCCGCGCAGGCTCTGTCAGTACCGACGTACCCATATGTGAAGACTCATTCCTGCTTGTTCCTGGAGATAGACCAGTATGGTCTATCAGGTCTGCCCAGCAAGGCAGCTAGAGTAGGTGCAACTGCTGCTCCGTGCAGGCCACCCTTCCCCATACCTTTGTTCAGGAGTGTACCCACCGCTCCATGCAGGTCACCCCTATTTGTTGAGATATAAGAGATAGTTATGTTTATTTTGATTTTATCCTGTTGCTATAAAGGGATCCACCGTGTTTGTCTCATGCCATTTTGAATTCTATCATTGTATTTGCCCCCAATGCTTCCATCGGGAGGGCATTCCAAGCATCCACCACCCTTTCAGTGAAAAAGTATTTCCTGACATTGCCTTTCAGTTTACCCCCTTGCAGCTTTATGTTATGCCCTCTAGTTTTACAGCTTCCCCCTTCTTTGGAAGAGGTTTGTTTACTCAATAATACTATAAGTATTTAAAGGTCTGAATCATATCTCCCTTGTCTCTTCTCTCCTCTAGAGTGTACATATTTAGGTCTTCAAGCCTCTTCTCATACGTCTTCTGGCGCAGACTCCAAATCATTTTGGTCACCTTCCTCTGAACTGTAACCAGTCTTTTTATATGCTTTGTGAGATATGGTCTCCAAAACTGAACACACTATTCCAAGTGAGGCCTCACGAGCGATCGGTACAGTGGCATTAGTACCTCCTCCTTTCTACTGGTAATTCCTCTCTGTATGCAACCCAGCATCCTTCTGGCTTTTGCCACCGCCTTGTCACACTTTTTGCCACCTTGAGACCCTCATAAACAATCACTATGAGGTCCTCCCTGGTCCATGCACACCAACCTCTCGCCCGCTATCGCACACAGTTCCCTTGGATTTCTGCTTCCCAAGTGCATGACACTGCACTCCTTCACATTAAATCTTAACTGCCAAACATTAGACGATTATTCCAGCTTTTGTTGATCTTTCCTCACTCCCTCAGGGGAGTCCTCTCTGTTTCAAATTTTCATGTCATCTGCAAAAAGACAGACTTTTCCATTCAGTCCTTCAGCAATATCACTCATGCAGCCAGTATGTATTTTTCTTTTTCTTTCCTACCATACTTCAATTGTAGTATCACCTGGCTGAGATTCAGTATAGATTGTGTACAATGGGATCACCACCTGAAGGTACTTAGCAAGACTTTGGGAGGGAACTATATTCTATCCCCCTAAGAGATGCACAGCAATTCACCAACCACAGCTAGTGAATTCACAGTATGCTGCACATCTCTGACTTCTGTTGTGCATTGCATCGGTTATGGGGAAACAACAGGGGTACCTCTACTAAGGGGTATGTTTACTAAACAGCGCTAACGGCGCAGCGGCGGTATTATCACGCGATAAGTGACGTTATCACGCGGTAATGGCGCATTATCGCCCGATAACATCACTTATCGCGTGATAACGCGCCTGCAGCGTTAAGGCACCCTAACGCCGTGAAATCTGGCTCTAAAGGGCAGAGTAAGGCTTCCCAGAGGGCGGAGAGAAGGGGTCAATGGGTGGAGAGTGGAAGGGGAGAGGCTCCAGTCACACTAATGCTGTGGAATCCGGGTCTGAACACTAACTCCAGTGAAACCCTCAGATTAAGGCACATTTGCAGGAAAGAGAAACCATTTCTGTCAGCAAAGCCAGGGAAACCTAGAAAAAGTGATAGTTGTGATACATGTGTACGGAACAAAAAGGCAAATAAACATAGAAAATGACCGGAACCAAATTTAAAATCCCCATAACCAAGCTGGCCAATAGTGATATTAATGAGAAACATAAAGAAAGAATACTGAGAAAGCTCAAAAAAAATATATCATGTTTGGAAGGGTCTATGCTCAGTCCCCCTACAAGGTGAATGATCCCACATTGAAATAGCGCTGATCAGGGTTTTCCCTTTATATTGGGCAGGTTTCTTATGGCATGCACATGTGCCGCAACAGCAGGGTGGGCATGTAGGAAAGGGCAACTGTACAGATGCTGGAAATGGGATACAGAGGGCTGCAGGCGGCACATGCTGTGGTGCAGCTGGGGTACAGTGCAGACTAGGCAGATGCCTAGGTGGCACATAGGAATGCTGAAACTGTAGAGCAGACAGACAGCAACTGATGAGGACCCAACATGGGCATGAGTGTGTTTAAGAACATAAGAACATAAGATATGCCATACTGGGTCAGACCAAGGTCCATCAAGCCCAGTATTCTGTTTCCAACAGTGGCCAATCTAGGTCATACGTACCTAGCAGTTTCCCCAAGGGACACAGGTTCCACAATGCTTGTATTGGTTCAAGCATTGATATCCTGGGTCCCTTCTTAATAATGGTTTATGGACCTTTCCTCCAGGAACTTGTCCAAACCTTTTTTAAACCCAGCTACACTAACAGCCTTTACTACATCCTCCGGTAACAAATTCCAGAGTTTGATTACACGTTGAGTGAAAAAATATTTTCTTTTATTAGTCTTAAATAGTTTACCCTGTAGCTTCATTGCATGTCCCCTAGTCTTTCTATATTCTGATAAGGTAAACAATCGATCTACGTTTACCCGTTCCACTCCGTTCATTAATTTATAGACTTCTATCATATCTCCCCTCAGCCGTCTCTTTTCCAGGTTAAAGAGCCCCAACCTTTTTAGCCTTTCTTCATAGGAGTAGCCTTCCATCCCCTTTACCATTTTGGTGGCTCTTCTCTGAACCTTTTCTAAAATTGCTATATCCTTTTTAAGATATGGCGACCAGAATTGCACACAATATTCAAGGTGCGGTCTCACCATGGAACGATATAGAGGCATTATAATATCTTTTGTTTTATTTTCCATTCCTTTCCTTATCATACCTAGCATTCTATTTGCTCTCTTGGCCGCCGCTGCACACTGGGCCGAGGGTTTTTAACATGGTATCCACAAGGACGCCTAAATCTTTTTCTTGGGTGGTGGTTCCTAATGTGGAACCTTGCATCGTGTAACCATAGTTTGGGTTGTTCTTCCCTAGGTGCATAACCTTGCACTTCTCCACATTAAATTTCATCTGCCATTTTGATGCCCAGTCTTCCAATTTATCAAGATCCTCTTGCAATTTTCCACAATCCTCCTGGGTTTTAACAACTTTAAATAGTTTTGTGTCATCAGCAAATTTGATAACCTCACTCGTTATTCCACTTTCCAGGTCATTTATGAATATGTCAAAAAGCAGCGGACCCAGCACAGATCCCTGGGGTACACCACTATTCACCTTTCTCCATTGGGAAAATTGGCCATTTAGCCCTACCCTCTGCTTTCTATCTTTTAACCAGTTCCTGATCCACAGTAGTACACTGCCTCCTATCCCATGACTCTTTAGTTTTGCCAAAAGTCTCTCATGAGGGACCTTGTCAAAGGCTTTCTGAAAGTCCAGATACACAATATCAACCGACTCACCTTTGTCCACCTGTTTATTCACTCCTTCAAAAAAACATAACAGATTAGTAAGACAAGATCTTCCTTGTCTAAAGCCATGTTGGCTGTCTCCCATTAGGTCATGACTATCTATATGCTGAGTAATTTTATTCTTTATGATGGTTTCTACCATTTTTCCCGGTACTGATGTCAGGCTCACCGGTCTGTAGTTTCCCGGATCACCCCTCGAACCCTTTTTAAAAATTGGTGTTACATTGGCGATCCTCCAATCCTCAGGTATTAGAGATGATTTTAATGATAGTTCACAGATTACTGATAGCAGGTCTGCAATCTCAAATTTCAGTTCTTTCAACACCCTTGGATGTATACCATCCGGCCCAGGTGATTTGCTACTCTTCAGTTTATCTAATAGTTGTAAGACATCTTCCCGATGTATCGATATTTCCTTCAATTCTTCCACACCTTTAAATACCACTTCAGTCGTGGGTAACATCCCTACATCTTCCTCAGTAAAGACCGAAGCAAAGAATTCATTCAGTCTCTCCGCTATCGCCTTGTCGCCTCTTAGTGCTCCTTTAACCCCTTTATCATCTAATGGACCAACTGACTCTCTCACGGGTTTTTTGCTACGAATGTACTTGAAAAAGTCTTTATTTCGCGTTTTTGCTTCCGCAGCAAGCTTCTTCTCAAATTCTCTCTTTGCCTGCCTTATCAATGCCTTGCATTTGACTTGCCAGTGCTTGTGCTGTTTCCAGGTTTCATCATTTGGCTCTTTTTTCCATTTCTTGAAAGATGTTTTTTTGGCAACAACAGCCTCTCTGACCTCAGCTTTAAACCATGCTGGCAATTTTTTGGACTTCCTTCCACTTTTCTTAAAGCGTGGAATACAGCTGGTCTGGGCTTCCAAGATAGTATTTTTCAACAACACCCAAGCTTGATGTACGTCTTTAACCTTTGCAACTGCTCCTTTTAGTTTTTTCTTAACTGTTTTCCTCATTCTATCATAGTCTCCCTTTCGAAAGTTAAAGGGTAGTACTGTGGATTTCCTTACTATCCCTCCTCCACTAATTAAATCAAAGGCGATCATGCTATGATCACTATTGCCAAGTGGCCCCAACACCCTTATCTCTTGCACTACATCTGGTGTTCCACTAAGGACTAGGTCTAATATTGCTTCCCCTCTGGTCGGTTCATGAACCAGCTGCTCCAAGAAGCAGTCATTTATTTCATCTAGGAACTTTATCTCCCTAGCATGTCCTGTTGTGACACTGACCCAGTCGATGCCGGGGTAATTGAAATCACCCATTATTATTACTGCACTGTAACTTTTGCTAGCTTCCTTGATTTCTTTGAGCATTTCATCATCCATTTGTTCATTCTGGCCAGGCGGACGATAGTACACCCCCACTGCCATCGCCTTCCCCTTTTTACATGGAATTTCAATCCATAGAGATTCTACAGCAAATTTTGTTTCTTGCAAAACTTTAATCCTTTCTGACTCAATGCCCTCTCTAACATAGAGCGCAACCCCTCCACCAATTTGATCAGCTCTATCATTTCGATATAGTTTGTACCCAGGTATCACAGTGTCCCACTGGTTGTCCTCCTTCCACCATGTCTCTGATATTCCAATCATATCTAACCTCTCGTTTAGTGCTATATATTCTAACTCTCCCATCTTGTTTTGTAGACTTCTAGCATTTGCATACAAGCATTTTAGAGACTGTATTTTATTCATATTAATTTGGCTATTGGTAGACATGGGTAATTTGGGATCTTTAAGTTCTGTCTGCTCCATACTCGAGGGCATTTGGGCTACTTTACTCTTTTTTGGAACCTCTCTGCTTTTTGTAGTATCCTTCAAGGATACATTCTTCCGAACCATGCGCTCTTGGGCGACTGTCGGCTTTCCCCTATTATCTAGTTTAAAAGCTGCTCTATCTCCTTTTTAAAGGTTAATGCCAGCAGCCTGGTTCCATCCCGGTTAAGGTGAAGCCCATCCCTTCGGAAGAGCCCCTCCTTTCCCCAGAATGTTCCCCAGTTCCTAACAAATCCGAACCCCTCATCTCTGCACCACTGTCTCATCCACGCATTGAGACTCCGGAGCTCTGCCTGCCTATTGGGTCCTGCGCGTGGAACGGGAAGCATTTCGGAGAACGCTACCCTGGAAGTTCTGGATTTCAACTTCCTACCTAAAAGCCTAAATTTAGCTTCCAGAACCTCCCTACCACATTTTCCTATGTCATTGGTACCAACATGTACCAAGACAGCAGACTCCTCCCCAGCACTATCTAAGACCTTATCTAGGTGGCGTGTGAGGTCCGCTACCTTCGCACCAGGCAGGCATGTTACCAGGCGATCCTCACGTCCACCAGCCACCCAGCTATCTACATGCCTAATGATCGAATCACCAACTATAACTGCTGTCCTAACCCTTCCCGCATGGGCACTTGGCCCTGGAGAAACCTCCTCGGTTTCTCACAGTGTCACAGGGGATAGTACCAGGCAGATACCCCCAAGGGCACAGAACATTGGCAGGCGGTGCTGGGGGGGAAGCGTGCATGTCCATGTAGGAACCCTGTAGGGTATATTAGTAGCACAAAAATAAGTTAGACTCTCTGTTGTCCAAGGGAAATAGCTACTAATACACAGCCCAAAGTTTGGTGAGTTATTCTGGCAATGAGCCACGAAAGAAGTCTGGTCTGCAGATATATATTAGACTTTATTATAGGCAACCAGGTAGAAAAATATACACACACACATATAGCTAATTAGAAACATGAGGTAGAAATTTGTTATAGTACAGATGTACACTTGGACAACGTAATAAATCACTGATTAGTAACCAGACGTCACTGATTCGCTCTGCACTGAGGAAAAGTAAGAAATATATTGCTAACCCCTTGCCCATCCGGAGGAGGAGAGATAAGTCAGTACCTTAGTTCCGTCGGGCTCTCAGGAACAATGCAGTCCAAGGAGGCAGCTCCTAGCTAATGCGGGCTCTAGCCTCGTCAGGTGAGCCGCAGTAAGTCCGAACCGGAGATATCTGTGAAAGTCTTATCTCAGACCTGTGGAGGACAGCCTAGCCCACACTTAGTGGCGTCTTGCGGAAGGGTCAGGTCGCAGGAATCAGGTACGCAGTGCATAGCAGAGAGGAACCGGTGCAGAAGTCTGTATGAACAGGTGGAAAAAGCCCCCCACTCTCTCTACTAACGTTTCAGTGCAGATTGCATTATTCTGTGTAAGAATCCTCCGTCATAGGTCCGATGATTGGTTGGCACCAGGCAGTCTGAGGTGTTCTCAGCGAATCAGGAGGTAGATGATGAGCAGCTTCTTGCAAACAAAGGAGCCATGGTAAGAAATCAGACAGAAGCAACAGTATGTAACTTCTGGGCATATACAAGTGTCCAAGGCCAGCCACGGACAATAGCTTCTGTATGTATGCTTAGAAACGCTGCACCAGCAGTTGCTTGGAGGTCGTTTGTAGCTGAACACAGCAAAAGTGAAGTGAAGAATCCATCTTGTCTGTGCAGGTTGGTTCAGGCCTGAGTTTCTGAGCAGGCCGGAGATTTGCATGTAGAATTGCAGGGGTACCAGCCCTACAACCCCTACCTGAGAACCCACACCATAGGCAGCTGCCTATCAGCATATTGGATGGCCTGGGACTGTGCTCCACCAGTACCACCGGCATTATGGCATGGCAGCATGTTGGCGGAGGGGTGCTGGTGCCAGAGGGGGCAGTGGTATCTGCCCACAGCAGACCATGGCCTAGCCCCGTTTAGGTGGGTGCCATGCACTGCAACAGACAGGGTCTGTCTGACGAACAGTCATGGTATCCCCAGGGAATGAACTGTCCCCGTGGCAACAGTGTGGTGCAGTACACACAGCCAGTGTGTTCAGAAGCAGAAGGTCACAAGTTCAAGTCTCAACTGTGGTTCCTGCCAACCCAGTCCCCATATTTTACCCAGTACTAAACCATGGTAATAAAGACGGAACCTTTATTGCAGATAACATAAACATACCTGAAACGCCTATATTTTACCCTACAGAGAACAGACACCATAAACATGTGCAATACCTAGAGCAGAGTTTCCCAACTCCAGTCCTGGAGGGCCAAACACCATTCAGGTTTCATGCTGTCTCTAATAAAGATGACTGTGCTGCATTTGTATAAGCCACCCCCATGGTATGCAAATGTATCTCATGCATATTCATTAGGGACAGCATGAAAACCCGAACAGTGTTTGGCCCACCAGGACCAGAGTTAGGAACCTCTGCCCTAGAGCTGCAGCCAACAGGGGCTGAAACACCCACACCCACAGGCTCCACTATCCAAAGCCTCATGGATGGTCAGGCTGTTGGGCCCTGCGTGCAGCAGCATCTCCCAATACTAGCACTTGCATACCTTAGCAATGCCGCCCTAAACCTGGGAATATGTTATACATATATCAAAAGGTTGCTATGATTAATGGCAGATAGCAATTCCTAAGTTAAGCACAATTTGCTGATAGAGCTGCATCATAGCAACCTTTCTGATATCTGTGGAGTGTGTTTCAGTTTTGGTTTCTGACAGTGTTTACCACCCTTGGGAGTGACCCCAACAGTATTGTGTACCATAGCCATGCCTGCACTGTGTCCAGGACTGGTGTGGTGGCCAGGGCTGCCAAAAGCCTCTATATTTGCACAATGCTGGCATAGGTGTGGGAGTGTGTGTCTGTCTATCCAGTGTGTTGTGGTTGCCTACACCTTACTCAGTCCACACTGCTTGCACTGTTTCCAGTGTTAGCCTGCCAATGTGCATAATGAGGAGCAAGGTACTGTGAGTATGGCCTGGACAGGACGGCCTGGGTAGGATGCATCTGCACAGGGCATAGGGCAATGGCTGGGACATTGTAGTGCCTGGCCACCACCTGTACGGACAGGGTGGCCACAGCATGTCCTTCTGGGAGGTCACTCTCACCCTGACTGAGCAGTGACCACGGCATGGCTAGGTTCCCCCATACTGCTATAAAGTATTTCTCTCAAGTGATATGCATGGGTTTTCTTTTTGGGGGCCCTATCACTGACTTATCTGCTTGGTGGGTGTGCTCACATCCCAGTTTTGGGTGCACACATCTTCTCCAGGAACATGCACTATGGACTAGCTAGCAGATTGTCTGCAGTTAGTATGTGTATGGCTGGAACACCTTACAGGGTGCAGCGGCTGGACACTCGCTGTGCTTGCTGCTGGAGAATGTCAGATAGTGGTGGGGGAACAGCTGAGCATTTCCAGGCCTACAGTCTATTTGCTATTGCCTTATTGATGTGTACAGATCTGCATTGACTGCGCTGTAGGGTGTCTGTTCCCCAGTAGGACTGAGGTTGGTGGTCCCCTCTACTGCCAGCATTGTAGGGATGTAGAATGTGGATCTGTTGGTGGGAGATCCTGTTCCCCACCCTGAGCCCCAGAGGGCAGGTTGAGTGGTGCTACATAATGTGTCTATGGGTCCAAACACACCCCCTCTCCTTAAATCATGTGACCATGGCACCCACACAGGATATGCACTATTCTGGGTGCATCATAGTCCACAAGGGCTAGACGTGACCGGGTGTATCCTAAGTGTGTCTGCAAGTACTACCTATCACACACTGGCACTGAGAGTGACCTGCAGCATAGCTTATCTCAGCTAAGCCAGGTGCTGTGGACATGGTGCTGGGCACCTCACCTCACCCTCAGGGTGAGCACAGTATCCGCACAATGTGACGGTTTGTAGCTACTCTGTGCCAGTAACACACACAGTCAGTTCCCCCTACCAGGCCAAGGTGCTGTGGGGGTGCATACCCCATCTTGTGATCATCTGTAGACTGCTGATCTGCATGTGCAGTGCATCATGGGTACGGGTGGGTTAACCCTATCCTGGTAACCACAGCAGACAGTTTGTGTGGTGACCTGCAGTCCTTCTGTAGCTAGCCAGGGGTGTGTTTGTAGTTATAGATATGTAGCCCACTGGTTACTTCACTGACTGTGGAAGCAGAGGTCATGGGTTTGATCCCACAGTGGTGTTGTCCAAGGCATTTCCTTTTTTAATTTAAATTAGTGCTGCCAGCAAAAATACCCTCACAGTGCTGTAACCTTAAGGTGCCATATAAAGCGCCCTATAAGGCGCCTTATAAGGCGCCCTATAGGGAACATTATAAGGTGCCTAGGCGCCTAGTGCCTTATAGGGCACCTTAGGTTACGGCACTGTGAGGGTGTGTTTGCTGGCAGCACTAATTTAAATTAAAAAAGAAAATGCCTCAGACAGCACTGATTTAAAGTAAAGGGTAATGTCTCACTCATTAAGTCCACTGGGGGGTCAAACTCATGATCCCTGTTTTATCAGTCAATGTATTAACCATTGTGCTACACCTCTGTTGCTGTGTTTACAGGTCAGCGTGCCTAATTAAGGCTAATGCGCGTTAACGTGCCACAGCTCCCTCTATCGCGTGATAACGGACTTTATGGTGCGATAACCCAAAATACTACCTTAAGACCGGAATGCCCACTACCTTATATGGCATTCGTCACAGTAAGACTGCAACTAACGCCGGTAACATTAAGACGGTTTAGTAAACATACCCCTAAGGCTTGTTAGCTGGCTTTGTGGTGCTAATGTGGGATTGTTGCACCACAAAGACAGCTAATGCATGACAAATGTAGCTACCATGGGCTTTTTCCAACAGTGGCTGCATTTCCCATGTTGCCTGCAGAAGTAGGTAGGAGGTGGGCAGAGAGTGGGCATTCCAATTTGGAGCAGCCACCGTGGGTATCTGCATCTCATAGTAGCCGCTGCTTTTACAAGTGTCACGAATGAAGCTACTTCCACCTCAATAGGTGGTGATAACTGCATCTGCAAAGTCAACCGCCCTTGAAGCCTGTGTTTTCTCTGTGGCATCTGCAGTGGGAACGCTGGGAACATCCCCTACAGATATCACAGGACGTTTGCAGCTATGGACGGGCTTTTGAAGCTATTGCCCGGTGTTAGCTACAAATGACCATCACAGCTTAGTAAACAGAGCCCTTATTATTCAGTCCTCAAGCCTTATGCATGATATTTTGCCCCTTTCCACCTTTTAATGTATGCACTTTGTACTTGCCAATTTTCAAAGAGAACAAGTGAGCAGTTTCTATTGAAAAATGTTTCTAAGATACACTCATTCACAGTAGCCACTTTGTTTGTAACTAAGCAGGCTGTTTGGAAATTGCCCTCAAATGCCATAAACGAATAGAAAATAAGGGGATGAAAAAGAAAAGAACTTTCAGATAATATCAGGGTCAGTTTATTTGTGTCAACATTTTTCCACCTAATTCTGTTCATCAGATATAAAACAGTGCACGAAATTGAAATATGAAATTTGCCAAATTTCTAAACAAATTTAAACCCTTGCAAGAAAAGAATGGCTTGATTAAGACCTAAAAAAAGCATCCAAAATGAAACATTGATCTGTCTCCTTTTAAAAACACCTTCTGCCCATTTCCTACACTAATGACTCTATTAATTCTATCTGGAGCATTCACTGAACTGAAACCAAATAAACATCCACAGTTTCATTGTGAGAAATGTGTTGAAACTGGAGGCAATAAACAGCCTTCTTATAACTATCAAATCTGGATTTAAACTTTCAGAGGCTTTATAATATCATAGACCCCACATATTGGTTTGTTGCCTTACATACTCTCTACAATGTACCATATGATTGGAATTCCATCTACTACAATTACTAATTTATTTATTTAACCAGTTTTGTATACCACCTTATCCTTCAATCAAAGTGGTTGACAAGACAACAAAGGCTTACATACTGAGGGTATGGGAAAACAAAAACGATACATTACAATATAAATACAAAACTAAACAGTATGTTATAATATTATATCATAGTGAAATTAAATATACATAATGGTTAATTTAAGTAATTTCACCAAATGATTCTATAAATAAGTAAGTCTTTAAAGATTTGCTAAAGTCCTTAAGGTCTTCCTGAGTTCTTAAGTCTTCAGGAATAGAATTCCATAACTCTGGTGCCATAAAGGAAAACGCTCTTTTAGAAGTCATTTGTTTTGATTTGTTGAAGTTCAAAGGAGTATTAAGTTTATTGATATTTTGAGATCGTCTTGGTTTTATGCTCTTGTTTTTTGAAATAATAGATTGTAGAATATCTGCTGAGGATTGGTGAAAAATTTTGAAAATAGTCATTAGGTTTTTATATTTTGCCCTTGCAATAACCGGAAGGAAATGTAACTGTTTGAGGACTGGAATTATGTGTTCATGTATTTTCTAATACTGTATTGCCTGTCACATCAAATTTAATCCACGTACAGAGTAGTGCTCATAGAAATGTGACCATCTCAGCTTGTGAATTATACTTTGGGGTTGGAGGCAGGTTTGAATTCAATAATGGCATCCTTCATCTTCTTTTCACAAATCAGATAAATGATCTCTGATGCTTCAAGAGATAAACCACCAAAAGAAATCACTTGACAAAAACTCAGGAGAAACCCCTGAGCAAATTCAAAAGTCATATACTGTGATGTCCTCACTCACCGCTCCCATTGTCTTCTGGATCTACCACTTCCACCTCCACTGAAATGTAATAGTTTCCGGATACTGGAGTTCTAGTGCCGCCACCCCACCTTGATTAGGATTTCTCTTGACCCTCCATAGCCTTTGTATAGAAGATAGACAGAGTAATTGGCCCATCATCATTCATGCTTTGCCCACTATTCTCGCAAATGCTCGGTCATCTACCCTTGGATCCATCTCACCTCTCCAAAAAAAAATTTCAACCCTGTCCCTTTCAGTTGTAGTGTCTCTATCTCTCATTTGTACTCCACCAGCTACACTTTCTAAGTCATTAGCCTGGTTTGGGTTTGCTCAAATAGCAGGAACAAATTCTCACCAATGGAAAACAAAATTGTCTCTTGTAGCCTTGTGTCTGCCAAGTTATGACTTACTGGACTCTGTGGCCAACAATATATAACTAGTTCAAAACAAATGTAATCTTCTTTCACTCCCATATTCCACCCTTTCATGATTCTGTTATCAGACAAACATAATCCCTTTCCCAGTCTCAGTCCCTGTCCTTCTATGGCTTTTCCAAAACAAAGGGAAAATATGCAATCCGTCTTCTTCTCCTGCTAGTCTTCTGGTGCTATTTCCAGTGGCAGGCACAGTCCTTCTGCTAACTTTCCAGCTCCATTCTCAAAAGAAACAAGTAAACAGCATTAGGAATGCCCATACTCTCAACTTTCTCTATTGGCTTTGTAGTTCATCACTCAGCAAAATCCCAGATCTTTGACTCCTTGGCTCCATTTGCATTCGGTATATGATGGCTCACCATCTTTAGTTAATAGAAAGAATAATAAAAACTAGGCCTTTCTTCTCTCACATGAAGTCTTTAGTCCATTTACCTCTACCTGGTATCTGGCCTTACTGGTATCTTTCTCTCTTTTGCGGAGGATTGAGACAAAAATCTCCCTGGCTCCTCTACACTTCCTCCTCCCTCTGCCTTTGCTTAAGTGCCTTATCTGCACTACCAGTGAGGCTAGAGTTTCTGCCCAACCAACAACCATATACTCTATTACCAGAGCCCCATTGATGCACTCATCTTTCAATATTTCTGGGATCTGTAGTCCTACGTCTATCCTTGCTTGCTCTGTGGATTTATGCTCCCAGCCTTGAATCCTGTTTGTTAGCCTCTGTTCTTCTAGGACAAGGGTCTCCTACATTACAAGAAAACAGAGGCAATAGCTTAGAGGAGTATCCTGGTGGTTAAAGCAATGGGTTACAAAACAAGACAGCTAGAGTTCAAATCCTACTTCTCCCAGTGATGTCTCTTGTCACTTTGGGCAAATCACTACACCTTTTATTGCCTAGAACTAGATTTATTAATTTGCATTTAATGCATGTTATTATAATTAACATGAGTTAATATTAAATAGGTCCCACTAACAATAATGGGGCATATGTTAAATAAAGAGTGATAATCATATTAATACAGCTTAGTAAATCTAGGTTGATATAGGGGTATGTTTACTAAACTGCGTTAGTGCAATTCACGTTAGGAGCCGCGTTAGTGGAAGGAAAGCCAAAAAAGGACATGGGCAGGACATCGTAACTGAGAACACGCAGTTACGCGCGTTATTACGCGCCACGCAGCAACGATCGCTACATCGCGCGCCACTGCGCGCACGCCTAAGACAGCACACAGACACACAAAGACAGAAACAGAGCTGTAGCACAATGGTTACTACACAGACCGATGGTACAAGAGCCATGGGTTCGATTCCCCAGTGTGCCTAATGAAAAAGGCTGGCTGAGGTGACCTGTGTAACCCTTTGAAAGCAGACTATAATATTTTAATCCACAGTCTGCAGGTGGGTTACAGTTTGCATATGTCTGGAAAATTGTACCCGTCTTATGCAATATGTTCCAATAGCGACGTTCTCTCTGACATGGTCATGTATGATATACCATTTGATAGGAATATTTAGGCGCTCCCTATAGGGAGAAGTGGAAGGCGCACCGTATAGGGCGACTTGTAAGGCGCGCCCTATAGGGCGACTTGTAAGGCGTGCCCTATAGGGTGCCGCATAAGGCACGCCCTATAGGGCGCCGCGTAAGGTGCGCCCTATAGGGCGCCACATAAGGCGCGCCCTATGGGGCGCCGTATAAGGCGCTCTATAGGGCGCCTTTTGAGCTACCCTAAGGTGATAGTACCCTGAGGGTGGTTCTGCTGGCAGCACTAATATACAGTAAAAATAGACAATGCCTATGACAGCCCTATCAATGAACCCCACTGTGGGTTGTGAACCTATGACCTCTGGCTCCATGGGCAGTGAGGTAACCAGTGGGCTAGAGCTGCTAATAAACACATGGCTGGCTACAGGAGGACTGCACGGCACCACACCCACATTCTGCTGTGATTACCAGGGAGATTACATACCACCACCCAACGCACCCTCTTATGCTCAGGGTGGGGGACAGGATCCCCCACCCACAGATCCACTTTCAACCCCCTGCAATGGTGGCAGTAGAGGGGACCATCTCCCCAGTCCTACTCGGGCTCAAACACCCTACAGGGCAGGCAATGCAGAGCACTACACATCCATAAGGCAAGAGCAGACAGACAGCAGGTCTGGAAATGCACAGCTGCCCCCCACCATTATCTGACATTCTCCAGCAGCAAGCCTCCAGCCGTTGCACCCTGCACGGTGTTCCAGCAAGACACATACTAGCTGCAGACAGTCCGCCAGCTAGTCCATAGTGCATGGTCCTGGAGGAGAGGCATGTACCCAGAACGGGGATATCAGCATACACACCAAGCAGATAAGTCAGTGATTGGGCCCCAAAAGGAAACCCATAAATATCACATAAGAAAAATGCTATATAGTACTATGGGGGAACTTAGCCATGCCATGGTCACTGCTCAGTCAGGGTGAGAGTGACCTCCCAGCAGGACATGCTGTGGCCACCCTGTCCGTGCAGGTGGTGGCCGGGCACTACAATGTCCAAGCCATTGCCCTATGCCCTGTGCAGATGCGGCCAGTCCAGGCCACCCTATCCAGGCTATTCCCACAGTACCTTGCTCCTCATTATGCACATTGGCAGGCCAATACTGGCAACAGTGCTAGCAGTGTGGGCTGTGGAGGGTGTTGGCAGCCACCACACACTGGATAGACAGACACACACTCCCCACACCTATGCCAGCATTGTGCAACTATAGAGGTGTTGGGCAGCCCAGGCCACCACACCAGTCCTCGGCACAGTGCAGGCATGGCTATGGTACGCAATACTGTAGGAGTCCCCCCCCCCAGATTGGTAAACACTGTCAGACACAAGACCTGTAGCACACACCACAGACATCAGAAGGGTTGCTATGATGCAGCTCACTCCGACCATTGTACGTAACCTAGGAATTGCTATCTGCCAGTACTCATAGCAAGCTTTTGATAGCTGTGTACCATATTCCCAGGTTTAGGGTGGCATTACTAAGGTATGCAAGTGCTAGTATTGGGAGATGCACGCAGAGCCCAAAGTCCTGTCTCTCCAGGAGGCTTGGGATAATGGGGCCTGTGGGTGCGGGTGTGTCTGCCCCTGTTGGCTGCTGCTTTACGGCAGAGGTTCCCAACTCCAGTCCTGTGGTGCCGAACACTGTTCGGGTTTTCATGCTGTCCCTCATGAATATGCATGAGATACATCTGCATACCATGGGGGTGGCGCATAGAAATGGAGCACAGGTATCTTTATCAGAGGCAGCATGGAACCGGAATGGTGTTTGGCCCTCCAGGACTGCATTTCGGAGGCTCTGCTCTAGGTAATGTGCATGTTTATGGTGTCTGTGCTCTGTAGGGTAAAATGTTGGTGTTTTGGGCATGTTAACATCATCTGCAAGAACGGTTCTGCCTGTATTAGCACGTTATAGTAGTGGGTAAAATATGAGGACTGGGTTGGCGGGAACCACAGCTGGGACATGAACCTGTGACCCTCTGCTTCTGAATACAGTGGTTCTGTGCACTGCACCACCATGTTCTCACAGAGATGGTGCATTCCCTAGTGATACCATGACTGTTGGTCAGACAGGGCCTGCCTGTTGCAGTGCATGCTACCAACCTACACAGTGTTAGGCCACAGTCTGCTCCGGGCAGCTGCCACTGCCCCCTCCACCACCCGTATCCCAAAGCCACCATGCTGACATGCTCTTCTGCTGGTGGAGCTGGTGGTGCACGGTCTCAGGCCGTCCAGTGTGCAGGTAGGCAGCTGCCTATGGTGCGTGTTCTGGGGTAAGGGTGCCTGCATAGACGTCCCCGCTCCCCTCCAGCCCCACCTGCCAGTGTTCCGTGCCCTTGGGGGTTACTGTTGGGTACTCTCCCCTGTGACGCTTTGGGAAACACACTCGTGCCCATGTTGGGCCCTCATCAGTTGCTGTCTGGCTCTACTGTTTACGCATTCCTATGGACCAACTGAGCATCACTCTAGTCCCCACTGTAGCCCAGCTGCGCCACTGCATGTACCGCCTGCAGCCCTCTGTATCCGCTTTTCCAGTAATACTATAAGTATTTAAAGGTCTGAATCATATCTCCCTTGTCTCTTCTCTCCTCTAGAGTGTACATATTTAGGTCTTCAAGCCTCTTCTCATACGTCTTCTGGCGCAGACTCCAAATCATTTTGGTCACCTTCCTCTGAACTGTAACCAGTTT
Organism: Ichthyophis bannanicus; assembly: GCA_033557465.1. Lineage (NCBI taxonomy): Eukaryota > Metazoa > Chordata > Amphibia > Gymnophiona > Ichthyophiidae > Ichthyophis > Ichthyophis bannanicus. Next base: position 1,025,067,798 of record CM066033.1, on the reverse strand, counting down.
TGCCCGGTTGCCCGTTCCGACATACCCGCCCTGATGTTGCGGGACATGTGCACGCCATAGGAACCCTGTCCGATGGTGGGGAAATCCCTGAGCAGTACTATTTCACTGTGGGCCCATGCACCTTGCATGGGGACGGGGTATGGATCCTTCCGCGATTTATAAATAAATACATAATATAAATAACTAAATAAATATCTATTCAATGGAGCTTACTCGGGGGGGGGGGGGGGGTTGTTGTCTCTCATTGATATCACTATTGACCAGCTTGGTTGTTGTTTTTTCCAGTTTGTTGGGGTCATTTTCAGTGTTTCTGTGCCCTTTTGTTCTGTGCACATGTATCACACATATCACCTTTTTTGGTTTCCCTGCCTAGGCTGTACATTGCTGACAGTGAAATGGTTTCTCTCCCCTTTAAAGTGCATTTAACGGCAGGTTTTCATTCGCGTTGGAATTCAGCTCTGAAATTCAGCACGTTAGTGTAATGGGAGCCTCTCCCTGCCCACTCTCCGCCCATTGACCCCTTCTCTCCGCCCTCTCTCCGCCTTCTGCGTTGTTTTACCGCACCATGGCGCATCACGCACGTTAGCGCGTTTACGATCGTTAATGCGCTATAGCACGCGCTATAGCACGCTAACGATCGTTAACATCATACAACGCACGTTATTCATGTTTACCGCAGTTTAGTAAACATACCCCATAGTGTATCTGGATTTTCAGAAAACCTTTGACAAGGTCCCACATGAGAGACTTGGTGAAATTAAAAAGTCATTGGATTAGAGGCAGTGTAGTATTGTGGATCAGGAACTGGTTAAAAGATAGAAAGCAGAGTAGGGCTAAAGGGCAATTTTCTCGATGGAGAAAGGTGAATAGTAGAGTACCCCAGGGATCTGCACTGGGCCCACTGCTTTTTAACCTTTATAAATGACCTGGAAATAGGAATAATGAGTGAGGTGATTAAATTTGCAGGTGACACAAATATTCAAAACTGTTAAAACGCAAGAGAATTGTGAAAAATTGCAAGAGGACCTTCAAAATTGGAAGACTGGATTTCCAAATGGCAGATGAAATTTAAAGTGGACAAGTGCAAAGTTATGCACCTAGGAAAGAACAACTCAAGCTAAGGTTACACGATGCAAGGTACCACCTTAGAAACTATTACCAAGGAAAAAGATTTAGGCGTCATCATGGATAATATGTTGAAACCCTCTGCATAGGCAGCCAAGAAAGCAAATGGAATGCTAGGAATCATAAGGAAAGGAATGAAAAATAAAATAAAGGATATTATGATACCTTTGTATCGTTCTATGGTGCAACCTCATCTTGAAAATTGTGTGGAATTCTGGTCGCCATATCATAAAAAGAATATAGTTGAATTAGAAAAGGTACAAAGAAGAATGACAAAAATGGTAAAGGAAATGGAAGGATACCCCTATGAGGAGCGGCTTAAAAGGTTGAGGCTCTTCAACTTGGAAAAGAGACGGCTTAGGGGGGATATGATAGAGGTCTACAAATTAATGAATGGAGTGGAACAGGTCAATGTAGATCAGTTGTTTACGCTATCAAAATGTAGAAAGACTAGAGGACATGCAATGAAGCTACAATGCAACCCATGTAAGACTAATAAGAGAAAATATTTTTTTTACTCAATGCGTAATCAAACTCTGGGATTCGTTACTGGAGGATATGGTAAAAGCTGTTAATGTAGCTGGGTTTAAAAAAGATTTGGACAAGCTCCTGGAGGAAAGGTCCATAAACCATTACTAAAGAGGACCCAGGAAATCCACTGCTTGCCCTGGGACAAGCATTGTGGAATCAGTGTGCCTCTTTGAGAACCTACCAGATGCTTGGGGCCTGGATTGGCCACTGTTGGAAACATGATACTGGGCTTGATGGACCTTGGTCTGACCCAGTAAGGCATTTCTTATGTTCTTATGTTTGTAAGTTTTCTGAGGTAGAGAAATACCTTCTGCATCATCTGAGATGTAACCCTCAATCAGCTTGGTTGGAAAAGTAACTAATTAAATCCCAATCAATATCCTGGTGGACTGGAAAAATGGTTAAAGGATGGAAAGTAAAAAGTTGGACTAAATGATCAGTTTTCACCGTTGAGAACAATAAATAGTAGAGTGCTTCAGGGACCTGTACCGGATTAGTGGTGTTTAGCATATTCATTAAATGATCTGGAAAAGGAAAAAGGAGTGAATTGTGAAGTGAAAAATTTGCAATTGGCACCAAGTTATTAAAAGTATTTAAAGCATGAGTACTTTGAAGAACTGTGAGTACATTGCATAATAAAAACAGTTTATGGCAAACAAAATTCAATGTGGACAAGTACAAAGTGATACATAGAGAAATATAAATTAAATCTCTTGGAATAGTATCTCCAAATGGGATTATTTTCAGTATACCATGACAGGAATGGACCTCATTTGTAAGCCAGGGTATGTTAGCTATGATCTCAGTCTCTCAGATTTACTTCTAGTGTACGGGTCCCATACTGCATTACTCTATGCAATACTAAATAGCTAGCTAAACCAGTTCAACATCCATACAGCAGACGTAGGGGCTCCTTTTGCTAAACTGCACTATGCAGTTAGCATGGGTTTTGATGCATGCTGTTTTAGCATGCAGCTATGACAGTGCATACCGATCCCCACATTGACTGCATCCCATGCATTAGAGTTGGAAATGGATGGGTTAGGGGCAGAGAAAGGGCATGATAAGCACCATGTCCTCAGAGCATGGATATTTATTTATTAGTAATTAACTCACACCTTTCCAGTAGATGTTCAAGGCAAATTACATTCAGGTGCAGTAGTTATTTCCCTATCCCTGGAAGGCTTACAATCTAAGTTTGTACCTGAGGCAATGGAGGATTACATGGCTTGCCCAAGGCCACAAGGAAGTGGGATTTAAATGCTGGTCTTGCTGGTTCCAGGCTGCTGCCCTATCCACTAGGCTACTTCTGCACTCCATGGATATACACCGTGTGCAAACGATGTGCCTTACCAATAGTGTGGATGCAATTACCTCCTATAAATGGCTGAAAGTAAAATGTTGCCCTGATTCTGGTCTAATGCAAACAGGCAGAGTCTGTCCAAAGCTGCTTCAATTGTACAGTTGCTGACTGAGAGGTTTGTTGAACTGAGTTACTAGATGCTAAAAGACTGTGTCTGAGGTGAATGCTGAAACACCTCCTATTTATTTATTTATTTATTTAAAGTTTTTTAATATACCATCTTTCTACATTTCATGACGGTTCACAGGGAACTCCACATAACAGTGCAGATGCATCTGTTTTACATAGAACATTTGAACAAAAAGTTAATGTGGCAATTATGAAAATTGGAATAGGGAGGGGAATTGAGTGGGAGGTAGTATATCGGCTAGGTCTTGTTGGCACTAGGTTGGATGGGGGTTTGGGGGTGGTTCTAAAATATTCTTGGAAAAGGAAGGTTTTTAGTTTTTTGCAAAATTCTGTATGATCAGAGCAACTCCTAAGGTCAGGTGGGAGGGCATTCCAATCCTTTGGGGCATAGAGGGAGAAGGTACTGTTGCAGGTGGTTTGCCTGCTTTTTAATTTTTGGGCTGGGATGTATAGTCGGTTTGTTGAGTTAGACCTATGAAATCTAAGGCTAGTTGGCTTGGTTATTTTTATTATTTTATTTTTTATTTTATTTACATTCTCTTATATACCACGCTATTCTGCATCAGTGCGGTTTACATTGAACAAACTGAAATTACATTGAACAGGGCATTATAACTTGGAGATAACTATTTTGCAGGGAACATGGGCTATGGAGGGTTAAGGAGCACCTGTGGGACTAGAAACACCAGTCCTTCCGGCCCAAGGTTGCTGTCCTCTAGTGGGATTTGAACCCCCGACCTGGCCTGAAGTACCTTGCCCCAACCACTAGGCCACTCCTCCACTCAGGAGGCAGATTCATGATAGATAACCTTATGGATATGGGTAAGGGTTTTGAATTTTATTCTAGAAATTATAGGGAGCCAGTAGAGGTGTTGGAGTATGGGGGTAATGTGGGTTCTTCTGGGGGGTATTGGAGATTAGGCGTGCTATCATGTTCTGTGCTAACTGGAGGGGGTAGAGAATGTGCTTTGGGAGGCCATGGTATATGTGGTTGCAGTAGTCGAGGGTAGGGGTAATGAGGGCTTGGCAAACGGTACAGAAGGAATTGGGGTTTAATAGGGGTCAGAGGTTTTTCAGGGTTCAGATCTTAGAATATATGGAGCGATTTGTTTTTTGTATGTGTTTGTGGAAGGTAAGATTCCAATCCAGCATTATTCAGAGGTATTTAACTTCGGTTTTAACAGTGATTATATAGTTATCAATGACCAGGGAGGACGGGGGTATATAAGAAGTGTCAGTGAATATGTGGAGGGCTTCGGTTTTGGTTAGGTTGATAGTGAGGTTATGTTGATGGAGCCAATGTCGGATTTCCTTGAAGCAGTTGCAGGTATTGGTGAGGTCCGGCTTTGTGATGTTAAATGGAGTGAGGAACATATCATCCGCATAGATTTGGTAGTGAATTTTGTAGTACTGGAAGATTTTGTATATTGGTTGGAGGAAAATATTGAAAAGGAGTGCAGATAGGCTGGAACCTTGGTGGATGCCTTGCAATTGAAGGAATGGTTGGGAGGTATTTTCACTGATTCTTACTTGCTGTGTTCTATGGTCTAAGTATGAACGGAACCAGTTGAAGGTGGAACCTCTGAGGCCAATGTTATAGAGTCTGTTGAGTAGTTGGTTGTGTGGAAGGGAGTCGAATGCGGAGGATATATCTAGGAAAATTAGGAGACATCCCTGGGTAGGTGTTTGGAGATATGGAATTACTGTATTTAGGAGAGAGGTGAATACGATTTCTACACCATGGTTCCTTTTGAAGCCATGTTGGAAAGAGTCAAGAGGAGCATGATCATCAATGAAGTTCTGGAATTGGGTTTGGATGATCTTTTCTGTTATCTTTGCCAGAAGGGGGATTCTTGATATCAGTCTGTATGATGTAGGGGTGGCAGGGTCAAGTTTGGGACCTTTTAGAATGGGTCTGATTGAGGTCTTCTTCAAAGGGGTTGGCATAGCCCCAGATCTAAGTGAGGCTTGAACTATGTTGTGTATGTATGGTGCAAGTGTTTCTTTGGTGGCTTTTACCCATGCGATCGGGCAGGGATCTAGTGTAGAAGTGGAGGCTGTCAGACGGCTGCCTGGGTGAGAATCTTCACACTCTTGGCAAGTGCATATTTCTATATGATTTGCAAGGTATTGTGGGCAATGTAGTTCATTCACACCAGACACAGCTGCTGACAATAATTTAGTTGTGATCTTGGGTAAAGCCAATAAGATATTTATTTATGGGGTTATTTCTCCCAACACAGATATGCTTGGTAGCACATAAATTAGGTTACTTGCTTTCAGTGTTAACTTGGAAAAACAAAGTTAAAATCAGGAAAACAACAAATGAAAAGCCACAAAGCAAGAAACAAACTGTTCTTTTCAGATTAACTTCTGATTACTTCCCACATAGATACAGAAGTGATTCTCTCCTAGCTCACAAGCAATTAGGTAAGGCTTAATTGCTAGCAGTTACCAGCTGAAACCCCTTAGCTGGCTTGCCTTCCACTGCTTCAGGAGCTTTTCTGAGTAGATTAAAGAACAAATTTGTATTTCTTTGTGATGGTTGCTGTACTTTATAACAGAAAGTTACCAACGGAGTTTAGATAGAGAGCAGTCCATATAAACAGGATCCTCATCTGCTATTATTCCCCCTTGTTCAACAAGCATGGGTTCAATATCATGGATTGGCACAGATGAATCTCTCAATGGAGCATTTTCAGGAGAATACTTGTTTCCCTGCTGTCTTTCAAGGTTATAACTAGGGCATAGATCAGTGTTCATACCTGAGCTTCCATTGCTGCTAGAGTTCCTCTCTATATAGCCTGGCCAGTATGTAGTCCAGTTCTTATGTCCAGCCTTCCAATCCAGATCCCTGGACACTGGATCTCTCTTCACATACCTTCTGGCACAGGTCTTAGGGTCCCTTCCACGTGCAGCCGTCTCCCTCACAGGTAGCCTCTGGTGATTCCTAGCTCTGCAGCACCATTCCTCTGGCTTTCCCCAGTCCAATGGTGTATGCTGGCCCTTGGAATACCTCCCAGTATACGTACTGCTTTGGACTCTTCTAGACCTCTCAAAGGCTTTTCTCTTCCTTCTTCCAAAAGCTCTCTTTCCCTCTCTGTCCATCCGGTTTGGCTTCTGCTTCTGATGATCCTTCAGACGAAACTGATGATCCTTCTCTGGATATCCAAGGTGATCATGAAGATGGTCATCTGTAGAATAAACTCTACTCTTATTCTGCTTAGATGAGTGATCCTCCCTAACACAGCGCAGCTCTGCTGAATCAGGCCCTGCCCTTTGAGACGAGTGCTTAGGGATTACCTCATAGCCCTCCTGATTGAACACACGTTTCCTCACTTCAGCTCCTCTAATGGCTGTTGGAAACCTGGTGCATTCTGGGACTGGTAGTCTTTTATGGCAAAATTCTGTTTTCATATTTCTACCAGAACTGACAGGTTGCTTGTTCAGAGTCACTTCACCTTTTCTATAGCTCCTTCCTGAGCTATGATAAGCTTCTTTATCACAAGGCATTGAGTTTTACTATGGTTGTTACTATATTGTCAAAGGAAGGAAGGTCAAACTCTTCCCAGGTTAGTTTGGGCGTAGCACTGGTGGGTAGAGGATCGCTGTGATGGGGTGATATCGACTGGGTTGTTAGGCATTTAGAGTAAAGGTGGTCAGCTATAGTCTGTGGTGAAATTTTATCTACAGCTTCCTGTTTATCAGGATCATTTAGGAGTGATTTAGCTATTGAAAATAGTTCCTTAGGTTTGTTTATTGAGCTCATGATGATGTTTTCATTGTAATTTCTTTTATGTTTTAATGTTTCAATGCGGTAGGCCTGTAGCTTATCAGAGTATGCATTGTAGATGGCTGGGTCTCAAGAACATCTCCAGCTGCATTCCATTCATCTAAGTTCTTTCTTCTGGTTCTGTAGAGAAGTTGAAAACCAGGGAGCTCGTTTGCGGTGGTTTTTAGTTGAGTGTCTAGGAGATACTTGTGCTGCAGAGACTATTATTTTATTCCACTCTAAGATTTGGAAGGTGAGGTCTGAGTGGTTGTTAGTGAGAAGGTCTAAGTTGGGGGTAACTTGTTTGAGGAATAGGTCAGCGTTAAACTGGTTAAATTTGCAGATTGTCTGAAGGTTTGGTGTAGGAGAGCGATTTTGGTTCTGTTTGCGAGGGATGGTAAAGAGGATCAGAGAATGATCGGACCATGGTACTGGGAGTATAGAATGAGAGGGTTGGTAGTTTATTATGGTAGAAAGAGGCATGAACATTAGATTGAGCATATTAACTTTTGTGTGTGTTGGGTTTTTAATACTTGGGAGAAATGTAGTGCGTCCATGGCAACCAGGAAAGAAGATTCCTTTTCTGATTAGCTGAGGAGAGGTTGAAGTCTCCGAGGAGTATGAGGGGGTGGGAGGGTGTTTGGTTGGAGCATGTTAATTCAAGTATTGTGGAGAGGTTTTAAGCCTCTGATTGTGGTGCACGATATACAAGACATAGGGAGAGTGCATTATTGGAAGCTTTAAGATGTCCATCCCTAAGGTGGAGACTGTTTCTGAGACAGAGAAGTTTTCATCTTTATTGGCGATTAAAGATACTCCTCCACCCCTGCTGTTAGACTGATTGCAACTGTGTATAGCGTGAGTAGGGGGGCATAACTGGTTCATGAGAACAGAGTCTGTTTCTTGAAACCATGTTTCCGTGAGGCAAAGGATGTCTAGGTTGTAATCAGATATTAGGTCAGCAAGTAGGGGGATCTTATTCCTAGCTGAGCATGTGTTGATTAAGACACAGTTGAGGGGGGGGATAGTGGAGTTTAGCTGTAGAAAGGACAGGTGCAGTGGTGTGGGTGTTTATTCTAGTTAGTCTGCATTTGTGGGGAGTATGTTGACTATGGATGTGGTGTAGGTGTGAATTATTGGTATTCTTATGTTATGTTGCACTTGTAGCCCGTTAGTGAGCAGGGCTGAGATTAAGACTGAGATTAGGATATATGTGCTAATGGTGTAGATCCATGATTGAGAGGTAGCCATGTTAGGGTGGTGGTTGCAGGATGGGTATGGGTATGGACCTGAGCGGCTTGCAGTTAGGAGGTTTGATGGAGTCAGTTGTTGAGTTAGAGGGAGCAATGAGTGTTAGGGGAAGTGGGTATGGTAGACAAGCAGTGTTATGATATTGATGATGTTGAAAATTACAGTAATACAGGTGAACTCATATCAGTATAGTTACATGACAATGCAGGTAGCACACAGAAGGATTAGGCAGCGGTAATATGAGTACAGCACTATTTAGCAGGTGTGCAGTGGTATAGTCGTTTCAGGCAGGCTTGTGAAGTAGTGATATCAATTCAGTGGTGGTTGTCCCAAGGGTTTAGGCTTTTTATTCTGGTTTGTATGTCCAGTTGATTATGGCTTATGGCTGTGTATTTAATTTGGGTGGCTGTAGATCTGGAGGACTCCTGAGTGTACTCACTGCTGTCTGCCGTTGTGAAAAACTGCTGTACTTTGTAGCTTTGTGAGAGCTCCATGGCTTAGCTTAGCTATCTTAGTGACTGGGTTATCTGTGGTAGGGTACCATACCTTCGAGAAAAGCAGGATTTTGTAACTTCGCTTCTTCTATGCACCCCACCTAAGGGCCACGCCAAAGGGCCCTCTAGCAAGGCCCTCAGATGAAGACCCGCCAGGTACAGGCATGCCTGGAGCATGCTGCCTTTTTAGGTGCTCCAACACAGGCAAAAATAGAGTGTCGTATATTGACTCAAATAATTTCTAGTTCACTCTACACATATCAAAACCCCTAACTTAAATTTCAGATAACCACTTCAAGAATAATAGGGATGGTCTCAGACTTAACGGGAGGTAACGGTGCCAATCAACGGGAGGTAACGGTGCCTAAATAGCATCAATGACCAATCCATACTTGCATGATGCATCCCAATTTATAACTGCCCCTTTAAAAAATGTCCTTATCTCTTTGATTATGTTCTTCTCCCAACGCTGTCAATTAGCGCCACATCGCATTTTTCTTGTTGAAATTTCATCAGGGGATAAATCTTCTAAAAACTCATTTAGATGTCCATCAGGATGCTATTCTTCTAAGAGGTTTGTTTGTATTTCCTCCAGAATTCTTTCCTAGAGGAATACCAAGAAAAAGGGGGAAACCAACCCCCCCACCACCACCACCACCACCACCACCACCATTGTGCTGTAACCAACAAATTTTCTCCTGGAAGCATATTCATTGTCATTATATATCATGACTGCTTACACGGGTTGATGGTGCTATACCATCCTCCCTGTAATATAAAACCCCCAGTCACTTTACCTTGATGCTGCCTGCGTTTGGCATGTATTCCTCTGACTGTCATCCAAGTTGAAAAAAACGCCGCACATGCGGACTAATCTTTACGCACTCCTTTTGTAAAAATACGTGCATGCCAATGCTATGACGTAACAACTACTTAAATCCTATTCTTCTAATGGCTCAAACATGCGCTCCATTCAATTGAGTTATTCAGACCCATTGGGATTAAGGACTGCAATTTGAATATCCATTGTTGTTCTTGTATAAGCAAGGTTTGTTCCCGCGATCTTCCCATTCTCCCCTCTGTTATTTGTTCAATCGCAAAACACCTCAGTTCATCAAACAAGTGTCCAATCTCTTCGCAATATTGTACTAGCGGGGCTTCCTTGACCCGACATTTAATCCGACTCTTATGCTCTCCTAATCTAACTTTTATTAGTAGAATAGGATTTATGTAGTTGTTACGTCATAGCATCGGCATGCACATATTTTTACAAAAGGAGTGCGTAAGGATTAGTCCGCATGCGCAGAGTTTTTTCAACTTGGATGACAGTCAGAGGAATACATGCCAAACGCGGGCAGCATCAAGGTAAAGCGACTGGGGGTTTTATATTATGGGGAGGATGGTATAGCACCATCAACCCGTGTAAGCAGTCATGATATATAATGACAATGAATATGTTTCCAGGAGAAAATTTGTTGGTTACAGTCTAATGGGGGGGTTTGGTTTCCCCCTTTTTCTTGATATTCCTCTAGGAAAGAATCCTGGAGGAAATACAAACAACCCTCTTAGAAGAATAGCATTCTGATGGACATCTAAATGAGTTTTTAGAAGATTTAACACCTGATGAAACTTCAACGAGTGAAACGCGATGTGGCGCTAATTGACGGCGTTGGGAGAAGAACATAATAAAAGAGATACGGAAATTTTTTAAAGGGACTGTTATAATTTGGGATATATCATACAAGTGTGGATTGGTCATTGATGCTATTTAGGCACCGTTACCTCCCGTTGATTGTGAGTTAACAAATATAAGTGCCGTTAAGTCTGAGACCATCCCTATTATCCTTGAAGTGGTTATCTGAAATTTAAGTTAGGGGTTTTGATATGTGTAGAGTGAACTAGAAATAGTTTTTATGTGCTCCAGCTGCTTGATCTGTGCCTTGGTGGGGGGACAGGAAGGGCCTGTAGCTCCCGCTTCCACCCCCGATGCTGGATCGAGCCATGATGGAAAGAGGTGAGTCCGGAGAGGAAGAGGCTTGTTCAGAAGCTTGCTGCCGTTTCATGTGCTCCGACTGCTTGATCTGGAATGAATGTTGAAAATCAAAGAAATGGATGCTGAACCATTTATACCACCTTATCCTTCAATCAAAGTGGTTAACACAGATTGTAGGGATACATTTAACAGGAAAGGGGGTCAGACATACAAACATACAGACTATCTACATTTAGTTCTCATCTGAGTGTGGTTGTCAGTGGCTTGATTGAAGTGGAGACCAGTGCTTGTGCAAATTACGTTACTTGGCTATTGGACTCCATGAACAGGAGGGTCTTGAGAGACTCGAATAAGTCCTTGGTGTCATTTAGGGCCCTTAATTCCTCAGAAAGGGTGTTCCATAGGGCAGGAACTGACAGTGAGGGAGCCCTTTTAGACGTTACTTGTTTTGTTTTATGATATCCTGCTGGCATGCTGAGTCTGTTACCATTGTTGGACCTCCTAGGTCTGCTAGTTACTTCCCTGATTACACAGGTACACTAAAAAAAATTTTTTTTAAACTGCCTCTAATGTTTCGATTGATTTTTACGTTTTTTGGTGCGCTGAATCCAAATCTGGTAACCAATTTGCTCCATCATGTACAGATTTTTTGCTACATTGGGTTAGCAGTTTGAGGTGAACGTTTCAGATTGAGTGCGATCGAGATAAAAGTTTCTTGGATGAATTCTTTATACTAATTGTTTAGTAGTTATTCAAATAAGAATAAAGAAAATTGTAACAAGGCAGCACATAAGAATAGAGTAATGTCAACAAAACACACTGTGATGGTAGCAAAATTGTCTGCACTTAAAACAGCCACATACATGTGCACAAACATTGAGCATATAAGAGCAAGGTTAGACACAAAGCAAAGAAATGTGCAAAAAATGTTGTACAGGTATGTATGTAAGAATAGAAAACGCAAACCGCACCATTGCAATACATGAAGACAAACACCCGATGGTGTGAAAATAAAATTCTAATAAATGAGATCCGACACTGTGGTAATAACTAGCAAATTTTTATTTCAAAGTTTAGTAAAAACACGATATTTGTCAACACAGTTTAGATTTTAAAGTCATTCTTGGGTCAATCAATCTCCTGGTGGGCCCGTTTCTTCTTCCCCCGAATGCTTCTCTTGGTGTGCTGCTTGGCGTATTTTTCATCTGGGGTTTCCCGCAGCAGCAACCAGCAGAAATCAGCCATCATAGTGGTGTTCCATCTTCCTTGGTACCTTCTCTCTGCGTCCTTGATGTCCTGGTGAAACCTTTCACCTTGTTCTTCACTGTACGCCCCCAAGTTTTCGGGAAAGTAGTTCACATGGGAGTGCATGTTACAGCCTTGTTCTTTGAAGGCATTGAGCATCCTGGCAACCACTGTTCCCTCTAAGCTGTGCGCGTGTGCGCGCGCACACACCTCACCGAGCGAGCGCACATACTTTATAACAGAGCGCACAAAAATTACGGTTCTGATTCTGATAGAAAACAACACAGACATCTTAAAATTTAAAAGTTGTTGTGTATTTATGGTTTTCACAAGTTCTACAATATTTTCTAGTGCAATCAATGTGGTGTACATACTGTATTCTGACGTGTAGTCAAATTTTAAGGTATATAACTCCGAGTGTCATTATGTGGCGCACAAAAATTTAACCTTCCTTCAAAAGCTGCACCGCTGATATTTTATGCGCACACAGCCTACAGAAAATTAGAGGGAACATTGCTGGCAACAATATCCTTATAGTTCTCATCCCGCCTGTTCCCCAAGAATTTGAGAACAACATCCTTGAAGGAATCCCAGGCTTCTTTTTCCTTCTCAGACATCGTTTCAGCGAATGCTCCATCTGAAATGAGTTTCCTTATATCAGGGCCAACAAACACTCCTTCCTTTAGCTTTGCTTCAGAAAGTCGGGGAACTTTGAGCAAAGGTACCGAAAGCACTCACCATCTTTTGGAAGGGACTTGATGAATTGCTTAATGAGACCCAACTTAATGTGGAGAGGTGGTAATAGAATTTTATCACGAGGTACCAAGCTCTCATGAAGAACATTTTTCTCACCGGGTCTCAAATACTCCCGAATTGGCCAGTCTTTTTTTCCCCCAGTGTAGGTCGCGGGCCCGGCTATCCCACAAGCAAAGGAAGCAGGGATATTTGGTGAAACCGGATTGCTGCCCTAATAGCATGGATAGAATTTTAAAGTCTCCACAAATCATCCACATATGCTCATCATAACGAATCTTCTGAAGAATCAGGGCCAAATTCTCGTATTTTTCTTGGAGAATAACAGAGTGAGCAATAGGAACTGAAGCGAATGTGTTGCCATTATGAAGAAGAACACCTTTTATGCTGTCTTTTGACGAATCAATGAACAGCCGCCATTCAGCAGGATCATACTTGAGTTTAAACTTTTCCATCACTCCGTATATATCGTTGCAAAATACCAAATCTTCCTCTTTGCTGAAATACTTCAAAAATTGTGTCTCGCGGTTGCGGTACCAATAAAAAGTTGTTCCTGGTGACAATAGATTTTTCTGTTTAAGCCGAGAACCTAGCAGTTGGGCAGCATCTTTTGGGAGTCCTAAATCCCGGACTAAATCATTCAATTCAGCTTGAGAGAAAAGTTCAGGTTTCGGATCTGGTTCAGTTTCAAACTCGGAAGTACTGGACTCATCGGGAAAAGCCATCTGATAAGTCTCATCATGATCAGAACTGTCCACACAAATATGATCCAAAGATTTTGGTGGTTCAGGCACAGGTACTTCGTTGCTATGAGGCATAGGCCTAATTGCTGAGGGAAGGTTGGGGTAACTTATTACGTTCTTATTTTTTAAGTTGTATCCCTTCACAATGCAAGAGCAAAAATAGCAGTCACTGCTGTGGTCTCTTTGTTCACGCCACATCATAGGTATTCCGAAACGAAATGCTTGTTTTTTACCTTTCATCCATAAGCGTAGATCTTCCTCACATGTCTTGCACACTTTGTGAGGAGCCCACGGTTTGTCTTGATCGCCTAACTTCAAACCGAAATAGGCGAAATATACTTTTTTAATAAATGCAGAAATGTTCCTCTGCCGCTTTTTCACGGTATATTCCCCACAAATAAAACAAAAACTGTCCGGAGAGTTGACGCAACCTCTGGCTCTGTGAGCCATCACAAATACACAGCACTGCAAACTACAACTGTAGTGAACCACTTCGGAATAAAGCTGGATTACGACTGAGCAAACAAAAGGTAATAATGAACTTGCAAGAAACTGAAATTTGACAGGAACGTTCATGTCGCAACCACCGTGTTTGAGCAAGCGAACGAGGCGAGGCGAACAGGAAAGAACATGCGCCAACGCGAGTACTGGATTTAGCCCCCCGCCTCCCAATTGTCCTGTTAATGTATAAAATGAATACAAAACACTCTAAAATATCATGAGGGAGTGTTTCTAGTTAGTTAACCACTACAACCTCTATTTTGGGCCAAGAAAATAAACTGCAGTCGGCTAAAAAGAAATTATGTGAACATTCCTTATATGGGTAAGAAATCTAATTTTGCAAGAAAACGTGACGTGATGGAACATTTTGGCTATTTTTCCTGGATTCAGCACCCCAAAATCTATAGGAATCAGTTGCAAAACTGGAGGCAGTTTTTTGGTAGTGTACCTGTGTTATTAAATCCTGGAGCGCATCTGCTGAACAGCGGTGGATGACTTTGAATATGATCAGGATTGACTTGTACTTTGCCCTTGCAATTATTGGGAGCCAATGTAGTTGTCGTAGTATGGGTGTGATGTGTTCCGACTTTGCAGTGCTCGTGATGATGTGTGCTATAGTATTATGGACCAGTTGTAGTGGGTGGATAGTCTGTTTTGGAAGTCCTTGATATAATGAGTTTTCATAGTACAGAATTAGTGTTACGATTGCTTGGCATACTGTGCGGAAGTGGTCTTGGTTGAGGATTGGTTTAAGTCTCCTGATGGTCTGTAGTCGGTGATAGGCTTTAGCCGCAGTTTTACTAATGTGCGATTGTAGGTTAAGAGCTTTGTCCGGGGTTATGCCCAGGTACCTTACTTCATTCTTTATTGCTACTGTCTTGTCTAGGAAACTGATTGCCTAGAGTGGGTTGAATGTGGGATCCCTAGTGACGAACATAGCCTCTGTCTTGTCAAAGTTGACTGTCAGGTTATTGTTGATGAGCCATGTAATCATGTCTTTGAGGCATTTTGTCATTGAGTTTATGTCAGGTGAGAGCAGGTTGACTGGGGCATAGACCATGATATCATCAGCATAGAGGTGGTAATGTATTTTGTGTCATTTGATGATGTTGCATATGGGTTGAATAAATATGTTAAAGAGTATGGCTGAGAGTGCCGAACCTTGTGGTATTCTCTGTATGACAGGGAATTGTGCTGATTTCTTCTCGCCGCATTTGACTTGCTGCATTCGGTTACTCAGATAAGAGGAGAACCATCTTAGGGTGTTTTTGCTGCATGGTGAAAAAATGATGAAAGTCCATGGTGGGATGGAGAAGGTGAAAAAGGCTGTAGTGTGTTTGCTCATTAAGCCTAAGAAGGATGCTTTGAGGGAGTGATGCAAGGATTACTAGGGACTCTGGAATTGACCAATAGAGTTAAAGGTTGTACCTAGGGCTAAGGCGCTAAGCCAGGCAGGGCTCAAGGAGACTGAAAAAAATGAGTCATATGCAACATTTAACCTATAGGTCCAGAGATTACAGGGTCAAAGCAAGAAGCAGACTACTTTAGTTTAGAGGCTTCCACAGCAGTTCGAACTGAACACAAACATACACCCACAAACTATAGGGCAGACCACTCCCTACCCAGAGTTGCCAAATTACCCGATTTCAGGAGTGAGATTTTAAGCCAGTCCTGGATTTCTGATCTGCTCATCCTGATGCATTATGGGACCTGCTGCACTGATTTCAGTGGGTAAAATCTAGTCCTACAGGTGTTCCTTGTGGCCTTGGGCAAGTCACTTAACCCTCCACTGCCTCAGGTACAAACAAATATAAATTGTGTGCCCTTTAGGGACAAGGAAAGAATATATATTGTCATGGGGTAGATCAGAATATGCCTATGGAAATAGGAAAAGCAGAGCTGAGCAGGTCAAAAAGTGACAGCTCAGAGCACATGGATCAGGGTTGCTATGAGCAACCAGCAAAAACAAAAGCACCAGGTGTAGGAGCACGCCCTAGAAGGGGATTACATCATAGCATATTAGCTGATGAGAGGCAGCTGAGGGCAGGGCAAGCTCACCGGAACACTAGGAGTGACGCAGATAAAACTCACTCAGAGTTTGTCAGGAGGAGAGCTAACCAGGATCCTAGGAGGGCTAACCAGGATTCTAGAGGAGCTAAGCAGGAGCATGGCAGAGCTGTCTGGGAAACAAAAGGAAAAACTTCACATGGAGGTTCAAGCAGTGTTCCACAGGAGAAAGCTGAGAGAATACCAGAGGCTGGTTACAGGGTGCTGGGTAGCACTGAACAAGAACCAGGTGGTTGGTGCCACGGAGGTATTCAAACAGGCAGACGGAGGGAACCTGTGAGAGGAAGTCTCTCTGAGAACAGGTACCGGGAGGGCAGTAACCATTATCAAAGGGATACTTACCTGCCCAAAGAGAAGCCTACTGTAAAAGGGAGTAGAAGACTTGCCTGGGGAAAAAGTCACGCTAAGTTTCCGTGCTCAGAAAGCTCCGAGGGAACCGAGCCAAAGGATAGGCTAATTCCTTGTAATAGAGGGAACTTTGAAAGGGAGAGTTTCCCATACACACAGCTAGGAGTGTGTGGCCCTCTGGAGGAAAACTCCACTATATACGGTAACCTTCCAATTCATCCTGATAGAGAGGGGGAGAGAAGCCTTTGGAAAGGAGAGGAGGGTTTTTGCAGCAATGATGTGAGTTACAACCATTCTGAAGATAGCTACGGAGAAAACTATGAGGACATGGAATGTGACTTTTGTGGGGAAAGTCCTGAGGAGTTCCAAATGGAGTGTGCACTAATGTTCTCAGATAACATTTCCTCTCTCTGATAAGCTGTTTAAAGACAGGAATCCGTTGAGGGAAACGGATTTTGAAAAACTCACTTGTGTAAAGTACAAGAACTGTTTTACCTTTTTGGATTGGCTGAAGATAAGCACCTTTTTGTTAACAGTAGTTCATTTTCATTTGTACCAGAAAAATATGGTTTATTTCTTTTGATTCTTATGTGCAAAAGTTCACCTGGAAGGGAAATAAAATACCTCTTTTGAAAAAGCCTGGCTACTCGTTCACAACTACCTTTTTGATTAGCTAGTGGGACTACAGATCCCAGGGGGCATTGTAAAGTCCCAGCTACATTAAGAAGAGGCCCCACTGAAGCTCCCTAGGCTTCCGCCTATGAGAGTGAGTAGGTGGGTGACAATATATACACTACCTAAATATACACTGCTTTGACTGGCAGAAAAAACAGTATATAAGCCTAGATAAAGATAATACAAATTCAAAGTCTTGTCAGTTTTCCAAGGAATTTTCTTTATTCTTGTTGTTCTTAAATGCCATCTACTTGATCTTAAATAATACACAAACAACAAGTCATAAAGAGAAAGAATTTCTGACTTTATTTATTTATTTTATTTATTTATTTAATAGTATTTCTATACCGCCTTATCTTACAATCAAGGCGGTATCACAGCAAAACAATCAAGAGAGGTGATAGTGTTTTCATGCAGTGAGGGTTATATCGTAGTTTGAGTGTAAGATGTGTTGTGAGTTTGATTAGGTTGAGCTATGTACATTGTGCGCTATGATACATCATGTGCTATAATACATTCTTCTATACACAACATGTGCCGTTATACATTCTCTTATCAGTGGGTCTGAGGGGGGAAAGTTGGTCGTTCCTGGTAGTTAGATCATGTAACGTGTCCATAGTGTTCTTTGAACAGCGTTGTCTTCAGCTGTTTGCGAAAGTCTTTGAGGTCCGTCGTTGATCTCAGATCGTCTGGGAGGGTGTTCCAGATTGTTGGGGCAGCCAGAGAGAGTGCTCTTTCTGTGGTGTCCTTGCATGTTTTTCTGAAGTCTCTAGAGGTGTTGACTCGGTTGGAGGTTCCTCTTCTTCTTGGGCGTGTGCTGGTGTCTGGTTGTATGAGGGTGTGCAGGCTGTTGGCTGAAGTGTGTTGTTTGATCTAGAATATGTTTATGATTGTTTTGTATTTGATGCGTGAAATGATTGGGAGCCAGTGTAGGTCTTTCAGAACGGGTGTGATGTGTTAATGTCTTGTTGATCCAGATATTATGGACCTTTGGAATGGACTACAGTTCCATGCTAGAGATCTTTGAAAAACACTCTATCCAAAGCTGATTAGGCTGGAAGTCACATTGTGCATACCCATGCTCTTTGATGGAGCTTCCTGCTAGATACCAACCTTTCTCAAACGTTGGCTATCTTGCATCTTCGGACTTTGTGCTGAGGTGCCAATGGTAACAAATGCTCAATCTTCTATCCAGTGTTTGATGAAATGAAAGTGTAATGTGGATGAAGTGAGCTATGGCTCTTCTGAGTGCTACTTATCTTGAAAAATGATTAAAGTAATGCACCCCCAGATTTCATTCAGGAATAGTGGTGGTACCGAGAGAGATTATTTCTAATAAACTTCTAAGTCAGTTTCAGATTCAGTATTCACAAGCTCAATAGAGTTCTCTGAAGCTAGGGTTGTGTAATTGAGTCTTACAGATGGATGCCAGAATGGCTCTTGTAGCATGGTCTACTGGGTTCTGGTCGATGGACATGTAATGCCACTGTTCTGGTTGAATTGACTTCTGGATGCATTCAACCCTGTTACTTGCATATACAGAGAATCTTCTAGTTTGATTGTATATGTATCTCAGTACTACCATGCTTTCGGTGTAGAACTTGACTAGGTCTTAATATCATCTCTGCTATCTCTACTGCCAATACTGCTCCACAGGCCATGGTACTACTTAGCTTTTCCAAACCACGTGGGGTGTACCTTCTCCATCTGTTGTAGCACTGTTGGAAGCTATTTTGTGGAATCTCAAGTCAGCCTCTGGCAGCATTACCTGTATTCATTTTGGCAGGTCAATAGCTTTTTTTTTAGTATGTAGGGACTTCTATCCATCATCCACATAAAAAGTATTTTTCTATAAAATGTCTGGAATCCATGTCATACTCTTTTTATCCAGATGCAGCTCACCATAGGTTACTACTGCAGTTGATAGACTATTGCTGAAGCTGGGGACTCACATTCTGCATTCAGCAATCTCATTGTTGATGCTTTTGTTGTGGTTGTTTGTCAGGTCATGCTCAATAAGGAGTACCTTATATTGTTCAGAGAGGTTCCTTGGAACTGAGCACCGAAATTAAATATGATTTATATTTTACCTAGTTTCTGAGGGTGATATATGCTAAAGATAGGTAGGTACTAGCAATCTTGAAAGCTCTATTTCAAAGTTAGAACTGGCTCTGCATAACCATTGGTGAGCATGTCCTTCATGAAGGTTGCAAAATGCTGTCTCTTCTCTGGTTTCCTTTTCAATGTTATTTGAAATAAAGCGAGTCCTGAGAGAGTATGGTTTCTATTGTTAGAAAGTTGGTCTGGGCATGCAGAATGAAAGAGGAGCTATACAGCTATTAGATTCATCCTTAAAGAATTCTTTGTCCATGATTCTAATTAATTCCTTATTTTTCATGGAAAGAGTAGTTTTGTCATTTCTTTGAAACCTGGAACACTGAGCTCTCCAGATGTTCTCCTAAGTTTGACAGAGAGGTAGTCTAATAGGTCTGCTGATCACAGCTTGATGGTTCTCTGCAATCGAGAACCTCTCTAGTAGGTAGATGGTTGTGGCATGGTTCAAAAAAGGATATGTGCCCATTTTCTACAACATTGGTGGCACATGTGTTGATGCGTTATTTACATATTCCATTGAAAGAAACCTCACGTTGTCCATCCTAAATCAATTCAATCAGCATAGGAGGGGCCACAAGGATTGTTACACAGTTACATCTCTGCCCACTAAAAGTAGAATTTGTGCATTTAGATCCAAAGGTGAAATTTTGTTGTTTATAAGCTTAGAGTGAATAGTGTCAAGCAGAAATTTCATCCCTGCTGTCCAGTATGCTTTATGACCAAGGCCACTGACCATTTTAATAGCTGCTCTCTGCACCATCTCCATCATGTTTGTATCCTTTTGAAGGTGTGGCCTCCAGAATTTCACAAAGTACTTCAAATGAAGTCTCACCAAAGACTTATACAGAAGCAAAATCACCTCTTGGCCATTCCTCTCTCTGTGCACCCAAGCATCCTTCTGGCTTTTGCCATCATCTTTACTACCTGTTCAGCCATCTTAAATTCATCAGAAACCATCACCTTAGATCCTGCTTTTCACCCCCTATGCTGAATTGCTTCCTTGAATTTTGCAGACGATATTTTATGAAGGCCACACTCTTTTTCTTTTCTGTCCAGCTATTTCATTTGAGAGCCATAATTGCCTCCTTTTCTTTTTCTATTTTTTACTTTCCTAACAAAAAGGCTCCTTGCCCTTAAAATAGCTCTTTTCAGTTTTTCCCACTGCTTTTCTACATCCCCTAGCTGTTCCCACACAGCTAATGACTCCTCGAGGGACTGTCCCATCTTGACAAAGTTAGTTTTTCTTTTGAATGAATTCTCATAGCCCTTATCCTAATACTGAACCACACCATCCAGTGATCACTGAACAAAAGATAATCACCCACTATAATAACAGAAACATTGTCTCTATTTATAAGCTCCAGGTCCTCTATGACTCCCTCCCGTATGGGTTCTGTTACCAGTTACCCAAATAGTTCTTCCTGTAGAGAATCCAGGATCTCCTTACTTCTAGACAGCACTGCAGCAGGGATGTCCCAGTCAACATCTGGCATATATAAATCACTATCAATAGCACTTCTTTTTTCATAGCAATACTATGAATGTCCTCAATTAAATCTCTGTCCACTTATCCCTTTGAAGGAGGTCTGTATATCACATCCATGAGAATGGATGCTCCATTCCCTCTTTCCAGTTTAACCCACAGTGCCTCCTCCTTCCCTCATAAGCCCTGCAATTCTGTTACTTTAATATTATTTTTTACATATGGAGCCTGATTCCAGATGCGGGACATCTGGGCTGTCCGGACGTCCTTGCTGAAGACAGAGCCTCTGGTACCTTATTCTGGTCCGCGGGCACGTCGGGAACAAAAAGTTCCTGTGGGAGCCAAAATCAGGCCCAAGGATAGCCCAGTGTGCCCCCTCTGCCTGCAGGGATATCCTCCCCGCAGGTGCCCCATAGTACTGCGGCTCTGGCCACCAAGATCCCCGCCATCCGACCCACAGCTGGCACCCCACAGCCTGGATCCGGCAGTGAGGGACCCCTCCCCCCCCCTGCACCCAGCCCCAGCCCCGATGGTTGCTCCCCGGGCCTCTGTGGTGGTTTAAACTGCACGTCCCAGCAGGCCCAGCAGCATGTACAGGGTCGGGACCAGAATCAGTCCTGTATGTGCTGCCGGGCGGCCCGCTCCCGCTCTGCCCACGATCCCAACCCCTCCCATCCCCCGCCGGCTCTCCCCATCCTGAAGCACAAGACCTATAGGGAAAGCCAGTGCCAGAATAGGGTTAGTGCAGATTGTGTGGCTGCACTTTCCAGCGGGATATACAGCCACGCGACCCGTGTTTTAGAATTAGGGCCATAGTGTCACTTCTCTCCCTTTCTTCCTGCCCTGTCCTTCCTGAATCAATTATAGCCCAGTATAATTATATCCTTTTCATAGTTCTCTGTTAGCCATGTCTCTATGATGGCCATGAAATCCAAGTCATTCTTCCTTTAAAACCTCAAGATCCAGAATCTTATTTCCCATACTATGGACATTAATACACAATGCTTTCCAGAGTTGTCCCCTTTTCCCATTTCTATTTAATGTTTTACTTATATGATGGCTTTTACCAGTGGCGTAGCGTGAGTTGTCAGCACCCGGGGCAAGGCAAGTAATTTGCGCCCCCCTGGTCTGGTGTGGTTCTCTCCCGCGATCAGCGCTGCACTGTCCCTCCCCCAGATAGTCCCTCGCTCTCTCTTCGCACCCACCGCACCGCACGCCTGGCACCCCCCCCCCTCCACAGTGGGCGGCGACCCGGCGGCTCGGATCAGATTCGCACAGCCAGCACTGCAGAGAGCTGCGAGTGCGAGCGCGCGCGCCCCCCAGGGCCGGATTTACCTTGAGTGAGGCCCTACGCCAACAAAAATTGTGGGCCCCCAGCAGGGGCGGCCCAAGGGGGGTGTGGGCCTCATTTGCATAAGGGGCCTCATTTGCATAAATATTTGCATAATGTTACCATATACTAACTTTTAGTAAACGTGCCTCTTAATGAGTGTATGGATAAAGAAAGACTAAAAGATTTCTACATTACTATAATCCAGTGCCAACTGCCAGACACATTAGGAACTACTACAAACACTGCCCATTTAGAACCCATAGCAAACCCGCCGTCTCCTAACAGCACTACCAGGACTCACAAAGCACCATACTCTACCAATCAAAAGGCAACACTGCAAATATTAAACCAATACATTTCAGAGAACAACAATACATGACCTACTGGGGAAAGAGAACAAGTGGCAATGTCAAATAGGAATTATATAAACAGAACACCTCAGCTCAGTTACACATGCAGAACATAGACCATCACCAAACAAGTAATCACATTTTAGAAACAAGAAGACAATAATTAAACTGGGAATCCCAAAAGCCAAACTTGGAATGTACAACACTGTAGAAATAAAACTATACATTAATTTGCTCTTGTACTAAACAAAGCGCAGACGTTAATGATGCACATTTACCAGAGCTGACATATTCCAATTAATAAATTCAAAATAAAGAGATATTTTTCTACCTTTTGTGCATTTTTTTCAGCTGCAATTGCTCCAGCCACTTTCTTCTGGTTTCTTTGTGTCTTCTGCTAACTCCCCATCGTCTGCTGTCCATTTGTCCTTTCTTCTCTCTTCTAGTTTTTTTCCATTCTCTCTCTACATCTGCTTTAACATACTAATCTTTCTCCTTTTGCTCTTTCCTCATTCCTATTTCATCCACTCAAATTTTACCCCTCCATCCTCAATCCCCACTTACTCTCCCAATACCCGGCCAATTGTAGATTTTTTATCCCTCCCACACAAAATATTTTTCCCTTCTCCATTTTACTCTTCCAGCCCCATCCCATTCTAATCCTCCCCCAACATCAGCTCCCTTCTAGTTCCAGCCTCACCCAGCATCCATTCCCTTCTAGTCCCTGCATCAGCCATTTCCAGTCCTAGCCACCCATCAGCCCATTTCCAGTCCTAGCAACCCCCCAACCCAATACCAGTCCTAGCCCCCCATCAACCCACTTACAGTCCTAACCCCCCATCACCCCATTTTCAGTTTAAGCCCCCCCTATAACCCATTACCAGTCCTAACCCCCCATCAGCCCACTTCCAGTCCTAACCCCATCAACCCATTTCCAGTCAGCCCCCCATAGCCCATTGCCAGTCCTACCCCCCCCATCAGCCCACAGCCCATTACCAGTCCTAATCCCATCAGCCCACCTCCAGTCTTAACCCCCCCAGCCCATTTACAGTCCTAGCCCCCCCCATAGCCCATTACCAGACCGCCCCCATCAGCCCACAGCCCATTACCAGTCTTAACCCCCCCCAAAGCCCATTACCAGTTCTAACCCCCCCCAACAGCCCATTATCAGTCCTAACCCCATCAGCCCACCTCCAGTCTTAACCCCCCAGCCCCTTTCCAGTCCTATCCCCCCATAGCCCATTTCCAGAGAGCCCCCATCAGCCCACAGCCCATTACCAGTCTAAACCCCCCCACAGCCCATTACCAGTTCTAACCCCCCCCCCACAGCCCAGTACCAGTCCTAACCCCATCAGCCCACCTCCAGTCTTAACCCCCCAGCCCATTTCCAGTCCTAGTCCCCCATAGCCCATTACCAGACAGCCCCATCAGCCCACAGCCCATTACCAGTATTAACCCCCCCAACGCCCATTACCAGTTCTAACCCCCCCAACAGCCCACAGCCCATTACCAGTCCTAACCTCATCAGCCCACCTCCAGCCTTAATCCCCCAACCCATTTCCAGTCCCAGCCCCAGCCCCCCCAATAGCCCATTACCAGTCCTACCCCCTCCCCCTGCCTAAAGTAAAATTTAATTTAAAAAAAAACCTGCTGGCTGCCGCCGCGGGGCCTCCTCTGCTGCCACGGCAGCATGGACTGACCCGCGGGGGCCCCCTCTGCAAGCTCGATCCCTCCCTCCGTGCCTCCCTCCATGCAGGCTGTGAGAGGCGCGAAGGGAGACTGTCTCCCTCGCGTCTCTGTTAAGCCCGCAGGGGCTGATGGGAAATTTCCCATCAGCCCCTGCGGGCTTAACAGAGACGCAAAGGAGACAGTCTGCCTTCGCGCCTCTCACAGCCTGCACGGAGGGAGGCACGGAGGGAGGGATCGAGCTTGCAGAGGGGGCCCCTGCGGGTCAGTCCATGCTGCCGCGGCAGCAGAGGGGGCCCCGCGGCGGCAGCCAGCAGGTTTTTTTTTATTTTATTTTTTTAAAAAAGCCTAACTTGTTCCATTTTTGTGGGCCCTTTGCAGCTGTGGGCCCTACGCCATGGCGTACATGGCGTATAGGTAAATCTGGCCCTGGCGCCCCCCCCCCCCATGTTGCGCCCGGTGCGGCCGGTCCCCCGTGCACCCCCCACGCTACACCTCTGGCTTTTACTTACCTGAGGGCTTTCTGCATCCATCCCCAACAAATCTAATTTCCTTTTCAGTAGGTTAGCCATTCTGCTACAGAAGACACTTAGACCCTTCTTGGATAGGTTTCTGCACAGGTTTTGAACTTATAAGAAGAGTAATCTTCATGGATGCCAAACAACTCATGGAATTCTGACCTGACTAGTGATTTGTCGCTTTGGTCATCCATGATGACATACATCTTCACTGGTCTCTCAGGTTAACCTTCAGGGTGTATCTTGACTAGGCATATCTTAGCACAGGACTTTCCATTGTGGCTTTCTCCACAGACTTCTATACATTTGGGAGTGATCTCAGGTGCTAGTGTCTTTTCTCCATCATCCTCCCTACTGTGACTCAACTCAGTGGCCAAGACTACTTGGGATTTAATTTTTAACCCATCTAGATGTAGGGCATTGACATGCTGGTCACTACCATACTCTGTACACTTGATGGTTGTCTTATAGTCTTTAGCAAGATGGTTAGATAAAGAACTGCATTTATAGCAGATTCTGTGCCTTTTGAGCAGGGCTGGCACTACCATCAGGCAAACTAGGCAGTCGCCTAGAGCACTACCCTTCTGGGTGCATCCATTGCTGCCACTGCTACCTCTGCTTCCCCTCTCTGGGGCCTGCAGCAGTGGCAATGGCAAGGGAACTATGATGCAGCACTTAACAATGGCTCCAGCGTTGTGTCACGGTTCCTACCTACTATTATCAACCACTTCCTCCCCTGTCCAATGCAGATTTCTGATTTGCGGTTCCCTTGTTATTGCTGATGCTGCAGGCCCCAGAGGGGTGGCAGTGGCAAAAATGGGGGTGGGAGAGGGCAGCAGGATGGAGAATCTGCCTTTAGTGGCAGTCATAGAGACATAGGTAACAGAGAACTATGAGTAGGATAAAATTATACCAGGCTATAATTTATTCAGGAAGGACAGGGCAGCAGAGATTGAAACATTTAAGGGTAAGGTTTCTTGTATAGAGGGATCTGTCTGGATCTTCTTCCTTGTTTGTGGTGGGAGGAAAGTCAGAAGTTTTAAGTGTTGTAGAAGACACTGTCTTGTACACAGATATGGGTTTTCTTATATGTTTATGTTGATTGTATTTGATTAACTGCTCTTCACTAAACGCAGCAGAGTGGTTTACAACGAAAAAACCCAAATTAAAATAAAGGTGGAAAAGGAACTCCATTATATTAATAGGACAGATTAAAACAATCATACTTGTTAAACAATAGGATCAGAGGATCAGAAGAAGGAAACAGAAGGACGGAGATATATCTAGGGAACTGGTATGTCATAAGCAATGGTGAATAGGTGTGTTTTCAGGAGTGTCTTAAATTTGGAATATGAAGGTTCAAGTCAGAGGGCAGGAGGCAGAGAATTCCAGGAGGCAGGGGCAAGGAAATAGAAGGCAGAGGAGCAGGTAGAGTTTAGTCAGGCCTGGGAAGCAGAGAGAAGGTGCAAACAATTGGCATGGATAATATGAAGGGCATGGTGTGTGGAGTGTGGAAGTAAAGCATCAGAGAGGTAATGGGGGGGCACCTGAGTATAATGCCCAATGGACCAAAGTTAAGGTGTTTGAACTGAAGATGAAATTTGATAGGGAACCAGTGATAACAGATCAAGAGGGGAGTGACATGTTCAAACCAGGGCGGCATGTGCGAGAATGCAAGCTGCTATGTTTTGGATAAGCTGAAGTCAATGGAGTTGGTACTGGAGGAGTCAATAAAAACAGTATTGCAGTAATCGATCCTGTATATTACAAGAGTGAGGAGTAAAATGGTCAGGATGAGACTGAAAGAAAGAGATAGATGATGCGGATCTGGCGAAGTGCATTAAAAGAGTGACCGAAAAAAGAAATGAGATGAGCGTGGAACGATATTGAAGAGTCAAGGGTGATACCTATGTAGTAAGCAGAGTCTACTTGGGGAATGGGGGAGCCAAGCAAAGAAGGGGCCATTGTCAGGGAGAATTCCAAAGGTGAACCAGAAAGCAGAGGATTTACTGGGGTTGAAATGAAGGAAGTTATTAGATAGACTGAGATGCTAGACAGACAGATATTAAAGGGGGTAAGATTGGGAGTAAGTGGGTTGGTGTGGTGGAGTAGTATTGTGTCACCTGCGTAATAGTGGGCTGAAATACCATGCTGTTGCACAAAGAGGGTCAGAGGAATCAGGAAAACATTAAATAAGAGGGGGGATAAAACAAAACCTTGGGGGACACCACAAAACAGTGATAGGGAAGGGGAATAAAAATTCCCAACAGAGACTGAAAAGGAGTGCTGTGATAAAAATGAACGAAACCACTGAAGAACTGTGCTGTGAAGACTGAAATCATGAAGACGTGAGAGAAGAGTAAAATGATCAACAAGATTGAATGCAGAAGAAAGATCTAAAGAGACTGCCAGCAAAATGTCATCCCGGTCGTGAGATTATGAAGTTCACTTAAGAAGGAAAGCAAAATAGTTTCAGTGCTGTGTCCTGGGTGGAAACCTGACTGACGTGGATGAAGAGCATGGGTAGAGTCCAAGTGTGAGGAGAGCTGTGCAAAAACCAGTTTGTCAAATAATTTCGAAAGATACAGTAGAGTAGACAGGACGATAGTGGGTAGGAACTGAGGGGTTAGCAGTTTGATTCTTGAGGATGGGATGGATAGTAAAATGCTTCCAAGAGGATGGAAAAATATCGGAGGATAAACTGTTGTTAATTATGAATGAAATGAATGGTAGTAGAGCAAGTGAGGGAGTAGGGAGCCATGAAGAAGGGATTGGGTCAGCAGCAGAAGTGGTCTTGTGAGATGAGGTAAGAACTTTAAAGAGTTCAGCAGAAGAAATAGGGAAGAAAGACAACTAAGTGTGGGACAAAAAGGGATCAATGACATAGGTGGCAACCGGGGAACTGGTTGTTTCTGCTGAAACAAGAGAGCAGAGAGGAGGAGACATAGGAAAGGGACAATTGTCAAAAGTGGATCTGAAAAGTAGCTGGCTAAGATAGATGGGGAAGGAAAAATGGGTGGAATGGTGGGCGTGGCTGCAGTGGAGGGTTTGTAAAGTGTTTCCAGAATAGAGTACAACTGACGGGTAAAGTTTGTAGCAGAGGAGATGAGACCAGAATAATAATCTTTCTTGACTGTATGGGTCAGGGAATGATACTGTCAATGAAGATCCTTGAATCGCTGAAAGAAAGTGGGAGAGGGGTGCTTCTTCCATAGGCACTCAGCCCGGCGAAGTAGGCAGCAATGGAGAAAAAGACCATGATGGAACCAGAAATGGTTGTGGTGAAGGGTGAGACGACAAGGATGAAGGGGGGCAATATTATCAAACGAAGAGGATAAACTGTAATACCAGAGATGGGCTTAAGTGTTTATAGGGAGGGTAGAAACTTGGGGGGAAAGACGTCATTAGCAGAGGGAAATTGTTTGAGGACATGAGAAGATGTGTTACTGCTGTAGGTTAAAAGGGGGAGGACCTGGGAGAGAGCCAGAAGAGGAAGAGGTGACAATCGTAGAATATTGAGCAAGAAAGAAGATACAGAAGTGATCAGGCCAAGGAACAGAGAGCAAAGAGAAAGATGAGAATGCTGAGAAAAGAAGCAGTGAAGAAAGGACAAGATTGAGAATATGGCTAGTGGGGTGAGTAGGGAAGGATATGTGCTGAGAAAGGGAAAGGTCAGAGAAGAACTGAAGAAGAGAGTTCTCACGGGGCTTAAGTGGGAAGTCATAGTGGGCATTAAAGTCTCCCAGCTCCAGGAGGTGTGCATAGAGCATAGTGGCCTCGGAGAGAGAGTAGAGAAGAGAATCCCAGAGATGAGGACAAAGAGAAAGGGAAGCATATATTAATAGGAAATACAGGGATGGGGAGCCATCAAGACAGTTCAGGAGGGACTCAGGGTAAGTCAGAGCTGAGCAAAAGATTTCAGAAACTAGAAAGGTAGAGCAGAAGAAAACAACAACACCCCCACTGGTGTGGCCCAATCTGGAAGTAGAAAAAGCTATGTAACCAGGAGGGAGGCACCGATGGAGGAGCAGCCCCTCTCTCTCCCTCAGCCACATCTCAGTTAAGAAGAGGGCATCAAGGAAGTGATTTTCAAGGAGATCATGAATAAGGAGTATCTTCGCCCGAAGAGACTGGCAATTTAGGAGGGCAGAATGGAGGGAAATTTAAGGAGGAATGAGAGGAAGGGTAAGGATCTGCAAGGTTATGGAACACATTATATGATTCTGAGTTTCCTGGGTGCCTGACCCACTGAACCAGTATGGTCAACATGGATAACAGGAAAGATAGATAAGAAAGAAGAAGCAAGGTAACATCATGCTTCCTCATAGAAAAATAGTGAAGGGGGGGCAAGGCAAATGTCTGACCAGAAAGGACTACCAATGTTGGCTCCAAAGTCACCCCAAGGAGATTGCCCAAGAAGTACAACCTGCTCCTTGGGTGTGTGCCCGTGGTATGGAACACCACAGGTGGTGTCTTTAAACAGGCGTCCAGGTTGCCTTGCTCGGCACAGCCATGTGAATGCCATCAGTTCAGGCTGGGCAGGGTTAGTGGCAAAACAGAGAATAGATCTAAAAAAATAATATACTGGCACAATCAACAACAATGCTATGCTTCTTAACTAGCCTTTCATCTCAGAAGTGACCAGCCTTTGCCCCTTCAGTCACATCAAGTGAGAAACTGGAATTGTTTCTTCTCACTTCCAGCTCTTGGATAAGCCTTGAGAAGACTACAAAAGGAAATAAGTTCATATGATTGTCCTTTTTGTATTTTGCACCATATGAGGATCACTTTTCCCATAGATTGTATGGCAGCTTCTCTGTGATTGGCCTTACATCATAAGACATGTTCAAGCAGCAGAGCCTTGGAAAATAGCACAGAAATATAAGAAAACCTAAGTATTGCCCATAATACCTACACCGTCTGTCTTTCACCTCACCACAAATACACACACACAAAAGTAGAAGATCCAGACAGACAGTACCCATTACACAAGAAAGGCTTGGGGGGATGTTTACTAAAAACCAGAAATGTGCGCGCCGCAAAAGAGCGCACGGAAACGCGGCACTGAAACGCTAATAAACGCGTTTAAACGCCCCGCACACGTGCGTGTCACCCCCGCAAAGGTGCGCGGCACACTAACGGGCCCCGTACAAGTGCGGGCCTGCAAATGTCCGATAGAGGCGTGGAACGGCTAAAGGAGGGCGGAGGAAGGCTCCGGAGGGGCGGAGGGACGGGGTCAATGGGTGGAGAGTGGGAGGGGAGAGGCTCCCCGCACAGTATTGGGCCCGAATTTGCATGTAAAAACTACCGCGAGGGAAACACTCGCGGTAGAAAGCATTTAAAGGGAAGAGAAACCATTTCCGTCAGCAATGTACAGGAAAACCGGGGAAACCAGCAAAACGTGAGCAGTGTGATACATGTGCACAGCACAAAAGTGCAAATAAAAATAGAAAATGACCACAACAGAACTATTAAAAATAGTAATTCAGCTGGGGAACAGTTATAGTGATGGGAAAATACAGAAACCACACCCAGCAAAGCTCCAGAAAAAAGAAATGAATTTTGGAAGGGTTTACGGAGCGGAGACTCTTCCAAAAAACATTTCCTTTTGTGGAGCTTTCCTGGGAGTGTTTGCTATGGTTGCCCATTAATATCACTGTTGCCCAGCGTGGTGATATTTTGTCCCCCATTTCCCGTGGTCATTTCCGGGTTTATGTGCACGTTTGTCACCAGACAGGGTGCATATGCCCACAGTAAATTTGCGTAGAGCAGGGTTTGTGACTCCATCCTGCCAGGCTTACTACCTCCAGGGGCTGCACTATCTATGTGGCCATAGTGTGGTGCAGCAGACAGAGTCAGTACCTCTAGGACCAGAGGGTCAGAGATTCAAAGCCCAGCTGGGGCACTTGCCAGCCCAGTCCCTATATTTTACCCACCACTAAACACAGATAGCGCAGACACCCCTGTATTGCAGGTGACATAAGCATGGGGAAAACACCCATATTTTACCCAACAACGCACACACACCACAACAATGGGCATTACCCACAGCCAAGTACCCCAAATGCAGTCCCGTACTGCCACATTCCAATCAGGTCACCTGCTTTTTATGGGAGAAGCTCATGCCAGCATGTTGGCGGACGAGTACATGTGGTGCAGGGGGCAGTGGCTGCTAGCGACAGAAGACAGAGGCCTAGCCATGTGCAGGCTGGCACAGTCCACAGCAACAGACAGGCCCTGCTGGATCCACAGTCATGGACTATCCAGGGAATTCAGCCAAGCTGTGGCTACACGGTGTTGCAGTGCACACAGACAGTGCATGCAAGAACAGAAGGTCACAGGTTCAAAGACCAGCTGGGGCTACCAGCATCCTGCCCACATATTTTCCCCACAAATAAACAGTGACAGTAAGGACACACCTTTCATGACGAGGACATATGTAATGGTAATACGTCTATCTTTTACCCCACTGAGCACAGACACCATGAACAGGGGCAGAACCTACAGCAGAATCCCCCAAATGCAGTCCTGGTGGGCCACACACCAGTCAGGTTCCATGCTACCACTCATACAAATTCCTGTGCTGTATATCTATGCACCACCCCCACGGCATGTAGATGTAGCTCATGCATATTCATGAGGGACAGCAGGAAGACCCGAACAGTGTGATGCAAAACTGGGCTGGAGTGGGGAAGCGCTGCCATAAAGCAGCAGCCAACAGGGGCAGACACACCCACACCCACAGGCCCCATTGGCCAATGTCTCCTGTAGAGGCAGAACATTGGACCCTGCGTGCATCTCCCAATACCAGCACCTGCATACCTTAGCAATGTCACCCTACTCCTGAGGTACACAGCTCTGAAACGTTTGCTAAGAGTACAGGCTGATAGATATCCCTACGTTACGCACATACTGCTAGTTGACCCCATCCAAACAATCTGTTTGGTGTCTGCGGTGCGTGCTCCAGGCCTGGCCTCTGACGGTGTTCACCACCCTGGGGAGTGACCCCCAGCAGTACTGCGTACCATATCCATGCCTGTGCCGTGCCCAGGACCGGTGTGGTGGCCAAGGCTAATCACCCCCTCAATAGTAACACAATGCTGGCATAGGTGTGGGAGTGTGTGTCTGTCTATACCAGGGGTGGGCACCTCCGGTCCTGGAGGGCCGCAGACCAGTCAGGTTTTCGGGATATCCCTAATGAACATGCATGAGATATATATGCATTAGAGATATCCTGCCAACCTGACTGGTTTGTGGCCCTCCAGGGCTGGATTTGGAGACCCCTGCCTTACACCTCTGTCATTTAAGATCGTGAGTGGGCAAGGTACAGATGTCCTAGACATCGAAAGGGTATATAGAATATGTCACATTCCTCCTCGATTCTCACCACCACCAAAAAGTTGTCTAATAGACAATTTTTTGGTGGTGGTGAGAAGTGAGGAGGACTGTGACAAATTCTATCTAACCTTTTTGATGTCTTGGACATCTGCACCTTGTCCACTCACAATCTTAAATGACAGAGATGTAAGGCAGGGGTCTCCAGATCCAGCCCTGGAGGGCCACAATCCAGTCAGGTTGGCAGGATATCTCTAATGCATATATATCTCATGCATATTCATTAGAGATATCCCGAAAACCTGACTGGTCTGCGGCCCTCCAGGACCAGGTTTGCCCACCCCTGGTCTATACAGTGTGTGTTGGCTGCAAACACCTTCCCCAACCCACACTGCCAGCACTACTGCCAGTATTGGCCTGCCAATGTGCATAATGAGCAGCAAGGTACCATGGGTATAGGTCAGACATGGTGGGCTGGCCAGGATGCATCTGCACCGGGCATAGGGCACTGGCTGTGACATTGTAGTGCCAGGCCACCACCTACACAGACAGGGTGACCTCTGTATGTGCTGCTGGGGGAGCACTCTCACCCTGAGTGTGCAGTGATGACAGCATGGCTAGGCACCCCCATAGTGCTGTATTGTGTTTCTTTCTTGTGATATATATGGGTTTTCTGTTGGGGCTTCCTCACAGAACTCTCTGCTTGTGTGTGCTGCTACCCCAGTTTTGGGTGCATGCATTTTCATCAGGGCTAACCAGCAGACTGTTCACAGCTGGTATGTGTCTTGGTGGAGTGCTGTGCAGTGGCTGATGGCTTGCTGCAGGTGAATGTCAGATAGTGTTGAGGTGGATCTTTGGATATCCAGGCCTAAAGTCTGTCTGATATTGTGTTATGGATGTGTGTGGAGCTGCTTGGACTGCCCTGTAGGGTGTCTGTTCCCCAGCAGGACTGGGGTTTGATGGTCCACTTTGCTGCCATGGGGGGAATCTGTTGGTGGGGGGCCCTGTTTGCCACCCTCAGGGAGGGAACTTTGACCACCTAGGAGTCCATGGGGGTTTCTACTAACTGAGACATACCAACATGTTTCTGCAGCACCTTCCTATCTCACAGGTTAGTACTGTTTTGGAGCTCTGTCATGGCCTCATCCAGCCATGGCTGGTGTTGTGGACCTGGTCCTGGCTGCCACATCACACCCTCAGGGTGAGCACAGTACCCGCACAATGTGACGGTGTGTAGCTACTCTTTGCTGGTAGTCCACCCGCTCAGGGCCCCCTACCAGGCCGAGGTGCTGTGTGGGTGCACATGGACAATTCCCCCTACCAGACCGGGTAGCTGTTGGGGTGCATTCCCCATATTGTGTGCATCTGTGGACAGCTGATTTGCATGTGCAGTGCATCATGGGTACGGGTGGCCTAATCCTATCCTGTCTACAACAGCAGACTGTCTGTGGGGTGACGTGCAGGCTCTCTGCAGCCAGCCAGGGGCTTGCTGTCAGCTATAGAGCTGTAGCCCAATGGTTATGTCACTCCCTGTACAGCCAGAAGTCATGGGTTCAAACCCACAGTGGGGCCCTTTGATAGGGCTGTCCACAGCTTTATTTTTATTTACTGTACATATGTCAATGCCGGCAAAACCACACACAGCTTACTATACCCATTAGGTGCCTCTGAGGGTGCTTTATAGGGCGCCCTATAGGCCACCTTATGGTTGCCATCCATATAGGGTGCACTATACATTATCCTGTGTCGCAACATACATGGTGCCCTATAGGGGACATTCTAGGGTGCCTTGGCGGACAGTGCACTGTAACATGTGCCTTACGGGCATCCGTATGTTAACACACTGTGAGAGCGGGTTTACTAGTGGTGGGAAATAAAATATAAATGGAAAGCCTCCTACCGTACTCCTCACCATGATACATACTGCCCCAGCCAGCCTTGTTCACTGGGCACTGTGAGGGGTTGAACCCCTGGCCCCTGCACCATTGGTCATTGTCCTAACCGTTGTGCTGTGGCTCTGCTCCTGTGTTTGTGCATCCGCGTGCAGCCTTGTAGCCATAAGCGCGCCATCTTGTGGCGCACTAAATTAACAGAGCGCCGCCTTATGCCGCACAACATGGAAATGCCCCTAAAATAATGCCTCAGCTAGCTGTCTTCAATGGGCACTGTGGGGAATTGAACCCATGATCCCTGCATGAGTGGTCAGTGTCTTAACCATTGTGCTATGGCTCTGTTCCTGTTATTTGTACATCAGCGCGCCACTTCTCCCTCCCACTATTGGACTGCCCCCTCACACATCAGCGCGCCGCCTTCTGCCCACCGACTCGCCGCCTTCTGTTGCCCACATTTATCAGCGCACCGCCTTCTGCCGCCCAAACTTACCAATGCTCCGCCATCTGCCACCCACACTAAACAGTGCGCCGCCTCATGCCATAATAAAGATAACAGTGCGCTGCCTTCTGCCGCCCAAAATTAATATGCCTCCTAACCACTTTTGCCCATAAATGTTGGTGCCTCAGCTGGTCTTTTTTATTGAGCACAATGGGGGTTTGAACCCCTGGCCCCTGCACCATTGGTCGGTGTCTTCACCGTTGTACTACGGCTCTGTTGTTTGGTTTTGCAGCAGCGCCCCACTTAGCCTTCCCACGCGCTAATATGGGCCCCGCACATTAGCGCGACGCACACACGTACGGTCCGGTTTTTTGCTTTTTTCTGCCTGGCCCGCCCACTCCTTATATGGCACCAGCACACTAACGGGGACCCGCACAGCAACGGAGTTTAGTAAACATACCCCTTGATGTTTTTGCAATATTTTCAGTCCTTTCAAACTGAGCATTTTTGGTCATCTCTGGGCTACCGTAACACTGATAAAGCATTTTCTACATCATAGATGATCCCTTGAAAGAGTTGCTTATATCTGCTTTTTTTCCGTTTTTTCATGCATTATAAAGATCATCTCCCCAGCCATCTCATCATCAGACTACTTTCTTCCCTTGGAGTAATGTTCAGATCTGCAATGGCATCCTTGAAATCAAGTTACCATGCTCTTTAATTCTCAGGACAGTCATAGGACTTGAGCTCTCAGCGAATCATGCAAATCTGATCTGCAGAATGACTCAGTCTGAATAACTGGAGGCATTTGTGGGATGCTGTAGTGAGGCACATTACACCACTCATTTCCTGCTTTGTCATCCTTAAATGAGGGCATGTGGTGAGTTACTCTGGCGCACTTGGTTTGAGCAAGGGATGCATGGCTGGTACCCTTGCAGACATCAATTTGTTAGATTTGTTGTATGCCCAACCCCTGTAAAGCCAAGAAAAAGCAGAGAAATCACATGGCAATTTTTTTTTTCAATACAATTACATAAACCCCAATTTCTATTCGGAAAGGGGGTCAACCAGAACTATGAATAATGGGAATGTATGTCCAGTTTGGACATACATCTCCTGCTATTCACTAGAGACCTATTCTGCCCCAAAGCTCCCCGCAAGTACAGTGCCAGTGTGCGGGGATCTCTGGATGGGGGCAGGCCGGGAGCGGAGACAGGGCAGAGAGTGGGTGGGCTGGAGGCAGGTCCACGACCCCGGATGTACAGGGCCTATCCAGGTCACGGCCCTGCATGTCCGGCAAGTGAAGGATGGCCAGGAAACTTATACCACCTCGGAGGTAGAATAAGTCCCCCTGACACTGGCATCCAGCAATGGAGGACCCTGCCCCGAATAGGTGAGCCAATGGAGGAGGATGCCCGACACCCGATCCCAGCCTTGGCAGGCCACTCCAGGGGTTAGGCAGTGGGGAAAGGACTTTGCTATGTTGTGCTGGGAATTGGGGCTCAAGGTGCCATGGCGATGGGATGCCGTAGCACCAGGGCTCCAGCAGAAGCATGGGGAGGGTTAGCCAGGATACATGCAGCACATCTGTGCTCACAGAATCGGGGCACGTTCGGCCCATCCAAGTGCCCTAATTCTGCTCCCACGGTAACATCTAGCTCCCGTGGGTGCAGAATCGGGTGTAAATCAAGGCCATCCAGATTTTGGACATCCAGACGGGCCAAACATATCCCATTCGAAATTGGCCTCCACAGGGATGATAATGCCTAGGGTTGCCATTTTATTCATTCATTTATTAAAATTTATAAATCGCTCCTCATCATACATTTGGGAAGTGTACAAATATGAAATATACATTAATTTATAAAGAAAAAATAAAAGTAATATTAACACAAAACAATACAATGCAAAAACCAGGAAATTAAATATGAAAAAATAATAAAACACTGCATACAATTCTTGCATGTGAACAGGGCCGGCCCGTCCATTGAGCAAGAATGTTTTTTGCACAGGGCCCCGCGTTTCAGTTTTTTTGCACAGGGCCCCGCGTTTCAGTTTTTTGCACAGGGCCCCGCGCAAAGAACATTCTGCTTTTTTAAAAATTACATTAAAAAAAAAAAAGCTGGCTGCTGCCACTGCCGCCGCAACAGCAGCAGAATGGAGTGTCCCGCGGGGCCCCCTCTGCCCGGCTGAGCCCCTCTGCGCCGGCTTTCAGATACGCGAAGGGAGAGTGTCTCCCTCGTGTCTCTGTTAAGCCCGCAGGGGCTGATGGGAAATCCCATCTGCCCCTGTGGGCTATAACAGAGACGCGAGGGAGACACTCTCCCGTCGCGTATCTGAAAGCCGGTGCACAGGGGCTCAGCCGGGCAGAGGGGGCCCCACGGGACACTCCATTCTGCCGCTGCCGCGGTGGCAGCAGCAGCAGCCAGCTTTTTTTTTTTTTTTTAATTTTCCATGAGCCGATGGGGGGGGGTTAGGACTGGTAATGGGCTATGGAGGGGGTTAAGACTGGTAATGGGCTGTGGGCTGATGGGGGCTGTCTGGAAATGGGGTGATGGGGGGTTAGGACTGGTAATGGGCTATGGTGGGGTTAGGACTTGACTGTGGGCTGTTGGGGGGGGTTAGGACTGGTAATGGGTTATGGGGGGGTTAGGACTGATAATGGGCTATGTGGGGCTAAGACAGGAAATTGGATGATGGGGAGGGGTTAGGACTTGAGGTGGGCTGATGGGGTTAGGACTGGAAATGGGCTGTGGGCTGTTGGGGGGGTTAGGACTGGTAATGGGCTATGGGGGGGTTAAGACTGGTAATGGGCTGTGCTCTGATGGGGGCTGTCTGGAAATGGGGTGATGGGGGGTTAGGACTAGTAATGGGCTATGGTGGGGTTAGGACTTGACTTGAGGTGGGCTGTGGGCTGTTGGGGGGGGGTTAGGACTGGTAATGGGCTATGGGGGGGTTAAGACTGGTAATGGGCTGTGGGCTGATGGGGCTGTCTGGAAATGGGGTGATGGGGGTTAGGACTGGTAATGGGCTATGGGGGGGTTAGGACTGATAATGGGCTATGGGGGGCTAGGACAGGAAATGGGCTGATGGTGAGGGGTTAGGACTTGAGGTGGGCTGATATGGTTAGGACTGGTAATGGGCTGTGGGCTGTTGGGGGGTTAGGACTGGTAATGGGCTATGGGGGGGTAAGACTGGTAATGGGTTGTGGGCTGATGGGGGCTGTATGGAAATGGGGCAATGGGGGGGTTAGGACTGGTAATGGGCTATGGGGGGTTAGGGCAGATAATGGGCTATGGGGGGGGCTAGTACAGGAAATGGGCTGATGGGGAGGGGTTAGGACTTGAGGTGGGCTGATGGGGTTAGGACTGCTAATGGGCTGTGGGCTGTTGATGGGGGTTAGGACTGGTAATTGGCTATGGTGGGGTTAAGACTGGTAATGGGCTGTGGGCTGATGGGGGCTGTCTGGAAATGGGGTGATGGGGGGTTAGGACTGATAATGGGCTATGGGGGAGCTAGGACAGGAGATGGGCTGATGGGGAGGGGTTAGGACTTGAGGTGGGCTGATGGGGTTAGGACTGGT
This sequence comes from Ichthyophis bannanicus, assembly GCA_033557465.1. Lineage (NCBI taxonomy): Eukaryota > Metazoa > Chordata > Amphibia > Gymnophiona > Ichthyophiidae > Ichthyophis > Ichthyophis bannanicus. The sequence continues at coordinate 1,025,030,074 of CM066033.1, read as the reverse complement.
AATGGGCTGTGGGCTGTTGGGGGAGGTTAGGACTGGTAATGGGCTATGGGGGCGTTAAGACTGGTAATGGGCTGTGGGCTGATGGGGGCTGTCTGGAAATGGGGCAATGGGGGGTTAGGACTGGTAATGGGCTATGGGGGGGTTAGGGCAGATAATGGGCTATGGGGGGGGGCTAGGACAGGAAATGGGCTGATGGGGAGGGGTTAGGACTTGAGGTGGGCTGATGGGGTTAGGACTGCTAATGGGCTGTGGGCTGTTGGTGGAGGTTAGGACTGGTAATTGGCTATGGTGGGGTTAAGACTGGTAATGGTCTGTGGGCTGATGGGGGCTGTCTGGAAATGGGGTGCTGGGGGGTTAGGACTGATAATGGGCTATGGGGGAGCTAGGACAGGAGCTGGGCTGATGGGGAGGGGTTAGGACTTGAGGTGGGCTGATGGGGTTAGGACTGGTAATGGGCTGTGGGCTGTTGGGGGAGGTTAGGACTGGTAATGGGCTATGGGGGCGTTAAGACTGGTAATGGGCTGGGCTGATGGGGGCTGTCTGGAAATGGGGCAATGGGGGTTAGGACTGGTAATGGGCTATGGGGGGGTTAGGACTGATAATGGGCTATGGGGGAGCTAGGACAGGAGATGGGCTGATGGGGAGGGGTTAGGACTTGAGGTGGGCTGATGGGGTTAGGACTGCTAATGGGCTGTGGGCTGTTGGTGGGGGGTTAGGACTGGTAATTGGCTATGGTGGGGTTAAGACTGGTAATGGGCTGTGGGCTGATGGGGGCTGTCTGGAAATGGGGTGATGGGGGGTTAGGACTGGTAATGGGCTATGGGGGAGCTAGGACAGGAAATGGGCTGATGGGGAGGGGTTAGGACTTGAGGTGGGCTGATGGGGTTAGGACTGGTAATGGGCTGTGGGCTGTTGGGGAGGTTAGGACTGGTAATGGGCTATGGGGGCGTTAAGACTGGTAATGGGCTGTGGGCTGATGGGGGCTGTCTGGAAATGGGGCAATGGGGGGTTAGGACTGATAATGGGCTATGGGGGGGCTAGGGCAGATAATGGGCTATGGGGGGGGGGGCTAGGACCGGAACTGGGCGGAGTGGGCGGGGTTAGGACGTGAGGTGGGCGGATTGGGTTAAGACTGGTAATGGGCTGTGGGCTGTTGGTGGGGGGTTAGGACTGGTAATTGGCTATGGTGGGGTTAAGACTGGTAATGGGCTCTGGGCTGATGGGGGCTGTCTGGAAATGGGGTGATGGGGGGTTAGGACTGGTAATGGGCTATGGGGGAGCTAGGACAGGAAATGGGCTGATGGGGAGGGGTTAGGACTTGAGGTGGGCTGATTGGGTTAGGACTGGTAATGGGCTGTGGGCTGTTGGGGGAGGTTAGGACTGGTAATGGGCTATGGGGGCGTTAAGACTGGTAATGGGATGTGGGCTGATGGGGGCTGTCTGGAAATGGGGTGATGGGGGATTAGGACTGATAATGGGCTATGGGGGGGGCTAGGACAGGAAATGGGCTGATGGAGATGGGTTAGGACTTGAGGTGGGCTGATGTGGTTAGGACTGATAATGGGCTGTGGGCTGATGGGGGGGGTTAGGACTGGCAATGGGCTATGGGGGGCTGACTGGAAATGGGCTGATGGGGTTAGGACTGGAAGTGGGTTGATGGAGGGTTAGGACTGGTAATGGGTTGTAGGGGGGGCTTAAACTGAAAATGGGGTGATGGGGGGTTAGGACTGGAAGTGGGTTGATGGGGGGCTAGGACCGGTAATGGGTTGGGGGGTTGCTAGGACTAGAAATGGGCTGAGTGGAAGGGGAGGCTTGAACTGCAAATAGCTGATGGGGAGGGGGCTTGGAATGGAAATGGGCTGTGAGGGAAGGGAGCTAGGACTGAAAATGGGTTGATGGAGCAGCTAGGATAGGACTGGAAATGGGCTGTTGGGGGGAGCTAAGATTGGAAATGGGCTGTGGTGGGGGCTTGAATTGAAATGGACTCATTGAGGGGGTAGAACTGGAAGTAGGCTCATGGGGGGGGGCTTGGACTGGAATTGGGCTGAGTGGAGGGGAGCTAGGATTTGACATGGGCTGATGGTGGGGCTAGGAAATGACTAGAAATGGGCTGATGGGGCGCTAGGATTGGAAATGAGCTGATGAAGGGACTTGGACTGGAAATGGATGGGGGAGCTAGGACTGGAAATGGGCTGATGGGGGACTAGGACTGGAAATGGGCTGATGCAGGGACTAGAAGGGAATGGATGCTGGGTGAGACTGGAACTAGAAGGGAGCTGATGTTGGGGGAGGATTAGAATGGGATGGGGCTGGGAGAGTAAAATGGAGAGGGGAAAAATATTTTGTGTGGGAGGGATGAAAAATCTACAATTGGCCGGGTATTGGGAGAGTAAGTGGGGATTGAGGATGGAGGGGTAAAATTTGTGTGGATGAAATAGGAATGAGGAAAGAGCAAAAGGAGAACGATTAGTATGTTAAAGCAGATGTAGAGAGAGAGAATGGAAAAAAAACTATAAGAGAGAAGAAAGGACAAATGGACAGCAGACGATGGAGAGTTAGCAGAAAACATGAAGAAACCAGAAGAAAGTGGCTGGAGCAATTGCAACTGAAAAAATATGCACAAAAGGTAGAAAGATATCTCTTTATTTTGAATTTATTAACTGGAATATGAAAGCTCTGGGAAATGTGCATCATTAACGTCTGCGCTTTGTTTGGTACAAGAGGAAATTAATTTATAGTTTTATTTCTACAGTGTTGTTGTACATTCCAAGTTTGGCTTTTGGGGTTCCCAGTTTAATTATTGCCTTCTTGTTTCTAAATTGTGATTCCTTGTTTGGTGATGGTCTATGTTCTGCATGTGTAACTGAGCTGAAGTATTCTGTTTATGTAATTCCTTTTTGACATTGCCACTTGTTCTTTTTCCCCAGCATTCTCTGAAATGTATTGGTTTAATATTTGCAGTGTTGCCTTTTGATAGGTAGGGTCTGGTGCTTTGTGAGTCCTGGTAATGCTGTCGGATATGGCGGGTTTGCTATGGGTTCTAAATGGGCAGCGTTTGTAGTAGTTCCTAATGTGCCTGGCGGTTGGCACTGGATTATAGTAATGTAGAAATCTTTTAATCTTTCTTTATCCATACACTCATTAAGAGACATGTTTACTAAAAGTTAGTGTATGGTAACATTATGCAAATATTTATGCAAATAAGGCCACTTATGCAAATGAGGCCCCACACTGAGTCTCCACACATGGCCCCGCACCCCCCTTGGGCCGCCCCTGCATGTGAAGAGTAACTTGATAGCCAGGTGGCTAATTTAAGGCAGCCAATTTCAAATCTATTTTATAAGGAAAAGTAGGTGCCTAATTTTCTTTATAAAATACTAGGGTAAGTATCCTAAAATACACCTTAAGTTCAGGCATGGACATTTACACCAGCCCTAAAGCTGGTATACTGAAAATCCCTGTGCCTAGATTTGTAAAGAATGTACATAAATGGTAAGATTTTATAATTTACCTGCATGCTTATGTTTTCTACCCATGCTCTGTCCAAATTCTCCTCATGCACACACTCATAGTGAAAGTGTGCACATAGTCAGGAGCAGGCATGAATATTCAAATGATAAATACATGAGTATGCGCGTAGATCAGCCTATTTTATAATCAACACATATACTGTACGGTTCTGTTCACACTTTACCCAGACTGTATCACTCACAATACCTAGACTAAAACTGTGCTTATTCATGCCACCATGAATACTTTTACACCAGAGGTAATTTTACAAGAGTCATTGCATTTATTTTATTTATTTAAAACATTTATAGCCTGCAACTATCTAAAATTCTAGGTGGAGTATACATAAAAGTTCAAAAAACATACACAGTACATTTATCACATATATTGCCAGATATGCACTAGATTACGTTATAAAATTACCTTCTATAAGTAGTAGTAAGACTAATAGGAGTTGACTTCCTGCCTGCCTCTGTCTACTGTCCTCTCTCTGCACCTGCCTCTGCATATTTTAGGTTCCTTTTATCTCCGATTTGACTATGCACTGGCAATCTCTCTGGCACTAGAAACGTGGAGCCTAAGAGACTTTTATTTTTTTTTTTAAACTTTTATTTTCATTTTGCAACAAACAAAAGAAACAACACACCAAAGGAGACAAAACAAGTATATAATAAAGAAAAGTAAACCCAATTACCCCCCACCCCCACGCTTCTTCTCTAGCTGATTATGTCAGCATGTGAGCGCTTCCAAACAACAGTGATTATACATCAAAACAATCAAAAGAGTATCTGCGATACAGAATAATCATGGGACAAAGATATATACAAATTTAGACAGTCAGATGAGAGCATTGAGCAGAATGTACATAGTCATTGAGCATCTTCCATTTAGACCGATGATGAGGAGTCTGAATGGGGGAAGCAAACATACGAGGTATTTGTTCATATTTACTGTAGAGGACAGACATGATTCCACCATTCATTGGGGCTCAGATGGGAGCTATTTTTCCAGTATTTCGTAATTAGGGAAATAGCAATGCCAAGCATAAAGTCCAAAAGGAAGTAAGCCGATTTTGGAAGAGAGGGGATCCCCGCCGCTGAGCGAAGTCCCACTATCCTCCAAGAAAGGGGCTCTTGAAAGTGCAAAATAGACTGGATACGACCCCAGACCCGACGCCAGTAAAACTGTAGTGCGGGACATTCATACATAACATGAGGTAGTGAACCAATGGCCGCATGACATGTCCAACAACTATTGCCCTGAGTAGTGTTCCATTTGGCTAATCTGTCAGGAGTGTAAAAACACCGGTGGGCCAGAAAGAAGAGTGTCTGAGTGAGTGAGGCGGATCGGGAGACCCGTGTCACTCTACTCCAGACAAGGCTCCATTGCTCCGGGGTCAAAGTCACATGCAATTCTCTCTCCCATGCTTTCTGCGCTATAGGGGTATCTCGAGTTATAGCATTACATAAGGTTTTGTAAAAATTGGATGCTACACCCGGTGAACTACCGATAGATCGGATAGTCTCCAACCAACCTTGTGTAGGGGAGGCCGATGGCGGGAGCACCTTAGCACTCCGAAGGCAATGCTGAAGTTGCACCAACTGAAAGTAGTGTTTCGCTGGGAGACCAAATTCAATTTGCAATTCACTAAAAGTTTTCCAGCGACCTTCATGGAACAACTGACTAGGAATCCAAATGCCCCTAGTGTACCAGGGGCTCCACGCCATCGGCTTATTTTGTATTCGAAATCGAGTATTGTACCAAAGTGGGAGCTTGTCTAACGGACAGAGTCGGGAGTCTAAAGATTGCATAAGATTATTAAAGGCACCTAAGGTGTCTAAAAGCATTGGTGGAAAGTGGGAGTCTGATGGGAGAGTCATACCAGGGAGAAAAGTAAGAGGAATCGGTTTGCAAAGGTCCTCTTCTATGTCTAGCCACACAGGTCTACTCGGTACTGGATCTTCCAGCCAACGAGCGCCTTGTTTGAGAAGAAAAGATTGATGATACTTCAGGAAATCAGGGAATCTGACACCCCCATTTTCCTTATCTGCTTGCAGCTTATGTTTCGCTATCCTAGGTGTCTTGTTTTGCCACAAGTATCTAGTCAGAAGGCCCTCTATATCTTTATATATACGTCGAGGTAAGAGACAGGGCAACATTTCTAAGATATAATTCACTTTCGGAACAATCATCATTTTTATGGTTTCTAATCGACCCCACCAGGTAAGTGTTAAAGGAGTCCAGCGGTGAGTAAGCGCCCGGACTTTAGAGGTTAAGTCTTTGGCATTGAAGGAGATAGTGTCTTCCAAAGGAGAACAATAGTGAACCCCAAGGTATTTGACCATGCGAGGTTGCCATAAAAAGGGGAAGGGTTGCATATCTGCCTGATGAAGCAAAGGATTTAATGGAAAGGCTACCGACTTGGTCCAATTTATCTTATAACCGGACAGTTGTGAGTATTTACCAATTTGCTCTAGGACAGCCGGTACTGAGTCTATAGAGACAAAAAGCATAAGGTCATCAGCATACGCTGAAATTTTGATTTCCCTATGGGTGAAGGGGACTCCATGAATCTCCTCCGATTGCCGGATTAGTAAAGCCAAGGGTTCGAGTGCAAGATCGAAGAGAAGTGGAGACAGTGGGCATCCCTGGCGAGTGCCGCGTTGAAGGGGAAAAGGCTGAGACTTTAAAGCATTGGCACATATACTGGCTGTAGGCTGTGCGTACATGGTGCGAAGACAACGGAGAAAACCTTCCCCGAAGCCGTACCAGCGGAGGACTGCAAACAGGAAGGGCCACTCTAAGCGATCAAAGGCTTTCTCAGCATCAAGTGAGAGGCCAACAAATGGGCGATCAAGATTAACTGCGGTAGCCAGTACATGGCATAGAGTCCGAGCATTGTCAGCAGTTGATCTACCAGGAATGAAACCGCATTGATCTGGGTGTATTAAGGTAGGCATCCTATCAGAGAGCCGGGTAGAGAGAATGGTGGCAAATATTTTATAGTCCGCGTTTAGGAGGGAAATTGGACGAAAATTAGCTGTTAGTTGCGGGTCTCTCCCCTCTTTCTCAAAAACTACTACATTTGCCATTGAAAAGGACCCAGAAGGAGAGCCCTCCTCGGCCAGAGCAGAAAAATAAAGTTTCAAAACTGGAGCTAAGTCAGCGTGAAAGGTTTTGTAGAATTCAGCAGGGAGACCGTCTGGGCCTGCGGCTCGACCTGAGGCACATTTCTTGATAGCAGAATGAATTTCTGAGACAGTAAATGGTGTGTCCAAGGCCACTCTATCTTCGTCAGATAGGGTCGGTCTTTGTACCCCTGAAAGTAAGCGTTCAAATACATCTGGCTCAAAATCACATTCAGATTGATAAAGCCGAGTATAAAAATCACGAAAGAGTTCTAAGATTTCGGTATCTTTAGTGACCAAGCCCCCCCCCGACGGATTACGGAGGGCGGTAACACGCTTGGCTTCTTTTTGACCTTTTAGGGCATTTGCTAATAATTTGCCAGCACGATTATTTTCCCGATAATATAGCCCTTGTTGTGATTCAATATTTTTAACAGCAGCAGTGTACAAAAGCTGATTGTATTGAAAACGCAAGCGTTGTAAACGGAGTAAAATACATGGGTCAGTACGGGACGTGAGGAGACGCTCCCCAGCTTGTATCTGCTGCTCTAGAATCAGTAAATGCTGCTTTCTTTGTTTCCCCTGCCGAATTTGATAGCTAGTTATAGTTGCGCGGATAGATGCTTTAAAACCCTCCCACCAAGCCCAGCTCGCTGTGTCATGGGGTGAGTTAAAATGAAAATAATCTTGGATAGCGGCCTTTATATCAACCTGAAAATCTTTTTGACCCAGTAAGGATCTATCAAAAAACCAAGCTCGGGGAGAATCGTCCCGCGCAGTGACATGTAATGATAAAGATATGGCAGCATGATCTGAAATATGGAGAGGATGAGTCCTAGTCGTGTCTACTTGAGAAATCAGTGCTTTGGAAATGAGAAAGAAATCTATTCTAGATTGGGAGTGATGGGGGGCAGAAAAGAAAGTGAACTCTAAGTCGGAGGGGTGAAGCAGCCTCCATATATCTACCAGCGCAAGATCTTGCATCAGAGCTGTAAGGGTAGCAAGACTCTTGGGTGGACTACTCGTTCTAGGCGGCTGTCTATCTATCAGAGGGTCTAACACTTGATTAAAATCACCACCAAGTATTAATGGAGTATTGGCAGAGGCCTGTGCCAACTGCGCAATACTTGCATAGTAAGCAGGGTTGTCTACATTCGGGGCATAAATGCAAATACATGTAAATTCACTATCTCCAACCTTAAGATGTACTCGGGCCCATCTACCCTCCTTGTCAGCGCTAGTATCAATTACAGTAGCTTGCAAAGATTTCTTAACCAGAATGGCTACCCCGCACCGTTTGGAAACGGCGGGAGAATAGGCAGCCACCATGTAAGGCTTAACATTGAGTTTCAGTGTTTCAGCAGAGTTTAAGTGCGTTTCCTGAAGAAACGCTAAATCAGCATGCTCATGGCTAAGATAGCTAAGGATTTTCTTTCTTTTGATTGGACTATTAATGCCCTTTACGTTGAGTGATAAGATTTTACATAAGGCCATTCAGACAAGTTAAAAATTCTGAGCATGATAGCGCACATAATTTCACAATGTCCCTCATATTGATTGTATCTGGCTGTACATATGGCATAAAAGAAAATAAGCTTAGATAATACAATGAAGCGCCCCACATTAAAAAAGAAAAACCGCAGCGCGGTAGAGAAGAAGCAGAACCCCAAAAATTACTGGCGACCATGTGTCTGCGGGGAGAAGCCCCAGAGAAGGCCGAAATTGAAAAAAACACATAACCTGTAGGACTGTGCGTGCTCCGAATCCGACCGAGGCACACATCATGGAGGGATAGGAGACCAAAAAACAAAAAGTCATAGAAAGAAAGAAAGAAAGTCCAGGTAGTCTCTGTGCTTGACTATGACCGCCACATCGGGCCCTTCAAAATGGCGGACAGAGCCGGCAAATAAAAGTCCAAGTCGTTGGATTAGCGCATCTGCTCTGCTTCTTTGGAGTCTAAAAATGTTGATAGTAGATCAGGATCTTCGAATGTCCTGGTTTGGTTGTGGAGAGTCACTCGGAGCTTCGCGGGATACAACAGGCCAAAGCGAGCCTGTAGCTGTTGAAGTCGAGGGCGAAAAGCAAGGAGTTTCTTCCGTCGGTCAACGGTAGGCTTTGCCAAATCAGGGAAGAAGGAGACTTTGTGACCTTCAAATTCCAAATGATGGTTCGCCCGGGCAGCATTTAAAATTTGTTCCACTTGTTGATATCGTAGCAAGCGAAAGATAATAGGCCGGGGGGTCGTTCGGTTGAGCGCCATGTGGGTAGTAACACGGTGTGCACGATCGATTTCCAGTTCTTTATGAAAGGTGATCTTCAGCAAGGAGGGAAGAGTTTTGAGCAGGAATTCTCTCATATCTCCCGCTTCCACCCCCTCCGGTATTCCAATGAGCCTCACATTGTTGCGACGGGCTCGATTATTGCTATCTTCTAACTCCTTTTGAAGATTCTGTATCTGGCGCTCAGCCTTGTCCAGTGTGCCCAAGCGCACCGCGTGCGAGTCGAGGACCCCCGCCATATTGTCCTGCCGTAATGAGAGACTTTCAAGTCGGTCCTGGAGCACTCCAAAGTCTTCTCGCATGGCTCTAAGCGCTTCTCCATTGGACTGCACCAATTCCTTCACGCCGCGTATTTCCTCTAAAATCTCCAGGTGCATTTCGGGGTTTTCCCGAAATGGAGCCATCTTCTGTGGGGAGGACACCTCTGTTTTGGAGCGTTTTCCGTGAGAAGAAGAAGGAGACCCGAAGTCCAAGCGCGCTGGTTATGGGCCGCCATCCCCCCCGAGGTACCCCGGTCAGCCCGGAGCGAAATAGTAAGTTTGTATAGGTATTAAGTCAGGATTCTAAGTAGGCCTCTCGGGAGCTTCAGCGCGAAGCGTCTTACCCGCTGGACATCAGGCTCCGCCCCCTCCCTAAGAGACTTTTAAAACTTACTTTTCTATGACACTGAGGCAGAAACAGTGCTCTCTGTCTCTCCCTCTCAAAGCCCTGTCTTGGCTACTTCTGTCTGACTATTTAGTCTCTCTTGCCTCTAGAACAATGAATCTTCTGTAACCGAGGCAGAAGCAGTGCTTCCCATCAATTTCTCAGAACCCTATCTTGATGTCTGGATGATTTTGCTATTTGGTTGCACCTTTTAGACTTATGGAATGTAACTTTCTAAAGCCACCATCTTTTAGTCATCTTTTTTCTCTCCATGTATAAGTGAAAATGATATAGGCTTGCTTTGCTTTCAGTTTCCTGCTGAACTGCTGGCATCATCAGCTATGAGATTTGGGACAAGTGAGGTAGGGATAAGTTTGTCTGACTGCTTTTCAAAAAGTTTTAACATACAACTTTATGCAATTTGCTATCTGGTTAACAGACTAGAAATCACTTCTAACTGGATAACAGCGAGGTTTACCTTTGCCCCACCCATAGATTACCTCAATACTCTCCAGACAGTGCGATCGAGGAAATATTCAGTGGAATTATGCAGATAGTGCCGCTGAATATCTCTCTCACAGACACTTAGCAGGTACTGCTAACCAGGGTCTTTGAATATCTGGTTGTCTTGTCTTTTTTCCTCATTAGAAAGCAAACTCTTTAAACAGATTACTTACATTTTTGTCCAACAGTCATCTTTAGAAAGCAGGAATTAAATTTTCAATTTAAATTAATAATATGTAGGCCAAGTGCAGGTATGCAGTATGCTGCATTGATTTCATTATAGCTTTTTGTTCTTAGAAATGCATGATAGGTGGGTTGAAAAAAAAAGAGTCTGAAGATGAAAAATACAAGCATAAAATCACTTAAATAAATGTGCTGACATGTCTCACATTTCTAGCAGAAAGACAGTGACACAATTGAAGAACAAAGTAAAAAAAATAGAAATTGCTTTCAAAACTAAGCAATCCAAACAATTTTGAGATTCTCAGCAAAGAATTACTCATATAATCCTTTCTAAAGTCATGTGTTTATGAAAATCTAAGCCCATCCATATATCTACTTAGTATTTTACTAAAGTCAAAAAAGACATCATGAAATATTTATTCCAGGTGACTGTGTTTTTGCACACATGGCACCGCTTTTCAGCTCCTACTTGCTTATATAAATGAGGCCCCACAATGTGTCTCTACACATGGCCCCACAACCCTCTGCATCCCCCGCAGGCTGGATGACAACAGAATAGCAGCCCAGAATAGGCCTTTTTGGCTGCTGTACTTTTGAAAAGATTTGCACAGAGGAGTAACTACGCTTCATCATTCATATTTTTTCTCCGCTCCTGCTATCCCTGATTATAAAACTTACAGGCAGGGACATTCAAAGGGGATAGACCTTTCCCTGCATTGCAGCAGTTACTGGCTCTACTGACTGGTGCCACAGCTCCCCACCTCCTGCGCCCATAGGCATTGGCGGCATTGAATATCCAGGTTTGGCGCACAGCGGAAGCCGCCGCAGATCCTAACTAGGTATGGCAATATTGCACCACTACCTGGTTAGCATTTGCGGCTAAAACTAAGCGAGCTGAAAGCTGGCCTAGTTTTAGCCATAGATCGCTAATCGGGTAGCAGTGCAATATCACTGCTACCCGGTTAGCGGCAGTCTCTGCCTCTGCTCCACCCCAGAATACCTCCAACACGCCCTGATGCTAACCGGATAGCATCGGGGCATGTAGGGGAGTTAGGAGGCGTTGAATATCCTCTATTAAGACATTTACATGGTTTATTGGGCTGTAAACCGTGTAAAGGCCTTTCAAATATCGGATCCTCTGTGTCTTACAGGTGTACAGCACTCTGGGAATAAGACAGCCTGGAGCTAGAAAGATCTCTGACTTCTCTTAGGCACTGTTCATCCACAGTGAACAGGACCTGCTATTCGTGTTCTCTGAGGGCTGAGGGCTGGCCATCTGCAACCTTTGCGATAGCTTTTTTATTTGCCTGGCATCTTATGTCCTGCCATTTCCTTTTCATATCTTCTGTGTCCCTATTGCAGTGGAGATGATATTCATTTTATTTAATTATTTTATTAAATTTTTTATATACATCTAATAAGAATATGCATTATATAAATATTGAGAATTCACCATAAACAATCAGATAGGAAACATTACAAAATCAAACAAACATCTATGATAGAATGAGGAATATAGTTAGGAAAAAACTAAAAGGAGCGGTTCCAAAGGTTAAAGACTTACAGCAAGCTTGGGCGTTATTTAAAACTACTATCCTCGAAGCCCAGACCAGCTGTATTCCACGCATTAAGAAGAGTGGGAGAAAGTCCAAAAAACTGCCAGCATGGTTTAAAGGTGAGGTCAGAGAGACTGTTGCTGCCAAAAAAGCAACCTTAAGGAAATGGAAAAAAGAGCCAAATGATGAAAACTGGAAACAGCACAAGCACTGGCAAGTTAAATGCAAAGCATTGATAAGGCAGGCAAAGCGGGAATTTGAAAAGAAACTTGCTGCGGAAGCAAAAACACGAAATAAAGACTTTTTCAAGTACATTCGTAGCAAAAGGCCTGTGAGAGAGTCAATTGGACCATTAGATGATAGAGGGGTAAAAGGGGCAGTAAGAGGAGACAAGGCTATAGCGGAGAGACTGAATGAATTCTTTGCTTCGGTCTTTACTGAGGAAGATGTAGGGATGTTACCCAAGACTGAAGTGGTATTTAAAGGTGATACTGCAGAGGAATTGAGAGAAATATCGCTACACCGGGAAGATATATTACAACTATTTGATAAACTGAATAGTAGCAAATCACCTGGACCGGATGGTATACATCCCAGAGTGTTGAAAGAACTGAAATATGAGATTGCAGACCTGCTATTGGTAATCTGTGAACTTTCATTAAAATCATCTGTAATACCTGAAGATTGGAGGGTCGCCAACGTAACACCAATTTTTAAAAAGGTTCCAGGGGTGACCCGGGAAATTACAGACCGGTGAGCCTGACGTCAGTACCAGGGAAAATGGTAGAAACCATCATAAAGAACAAAATTACGCAGCATGTAGATAGTCATGGCCTAATGGGAGACAGCCAACATGGCTTTAGACAAGGAAGATCTTCTCTTACTAATCTGATATGTTTTTTTGAAGGTGTGCATAAACAGGTAGACAAAGGTGAGTCGGTTGATATAGTGTATCTGGATTTTCAGAAAGCTTTTGACAAGGTCCCCCATCAGAGACTTTTGGCAAAGCTAAAAAGTCATGGGATAGGAGGCAGTGTACTATTGTGGATCGGGAACTGGTTAAAAGATAGAAAGCAGAGAGTAGGGCTAAATGGCCAATATTCCCAATGGAAAAAGGTGAATAGTGGAGTACCCCAGGGATCTGTACTGGGTCCGCTGCTTTTTGACATATTCATAAATGACCTGGAAAAGGGAATAACGAGTGAGGTTATCAAATTTGCAGATGACACAAAACTGTTTAAAGCTGTTAAAACCCAAGAGGAAAGTGGAAAACTGCAGGAGGACCTGGATAAATTGGAAGACTGGGCATCCAAATGGCAAATGAAATTTAATGTGGACAAGTGCAAAGTCATGCACCTAGGAAAGAACAACCCACACTATAGTTACTCGATGCAAGGCTCCACATTAGAAGCCACCACCCAGGAAAAAGATTTAGGAGTCATCGTGGATAACATGTTAAAACCCTCCACCCAGTGTGCAGCGGCGGCCAAGAAAGCAAACAGAATGCTAGGTATCATAAGGAAAGGGATGGAGAATAAAACAAAGGATATTATAATGCCTCTGTATCGCTCCATGGTACGACCGCACCTTGAATATTGTGTGCAATTCTGGTCACCGTATCTTAAAAAGGACATAGCGTTATTAGAAAACGTACAGAGAAGAGCCACCAAATTGGTGAAGGGGATGGAAGGCTACTCCTATGAAGAGAGGCTAAAAAGGTTAGGGCTCTTTAGCCTGGAAAAGAGACGGCTGAGGGGAGATATGATAGAGGTCTATAAATTAATGAATGGAGTGGAACAGATAAACGTGGATCAATTGTTTACGCTATCAGAATATAGAAAGACTAGGGGACATGTAATGAAGCTACAGGGTAAACTATTTAAGACAAATAAGAGAAAATATTTTTTCACTCAACGTGTAATCAAACTCTGGAATCTGTTACCGGAGGATGTGGTAAGGGCTGATAGTATAGCTGGGTTTAAAAAAGGTTTGGACAAGTTCCTGGAGGAAAGGTCCATAAACCACTATTAAAAAGGGACCCAGGATATCAATGCTTGACCCAGTACAAGCATTGTGGAACTTGTGTCTTTTGGGGAAACTGCTAGGTACGTATGACCTAGATTGGCCACTGTTGGAAACAGGATACTGGGCTTGATGGACCTCGGTCTGACCCAGTATGGCATGTCTTAGTCAATAGAAATAAGAAAAAAAGGAGGCAACAAGCAATATACTGAAGAACAGGGGTCCAAACCCCCCCCCCATCTCACACACACATTAACTAAATCCATAAATGACCTGGAAAAGGGAATAACTAGTGAGGTTATCAAATTTGCAGACGACACAAAACTGTTTAAAGTTGTTAAAACTCAAGAGGACTGTGGAAAACTGCAGGAGGATCTGGATAAATTGGAAGACTGGGCATCCAAATGGCAGATGAAATTTAATGTGGACAAGTGCAAAGTTATGCACCTAGGAAAGAACAATCCACACTATGCTTACACAATGCAAGGTTCCACATTGGGAACCACCACCCAGGAAAAAGATTTAGGAGTCATCGTGGATAACATGTTAAAACCCTCCGCCCAGTGTGCAGCGGCGGCCAAGAAAGCAAATAGAATGCTAGGTATCATAAGGAAAGGAATGGAAAATAAAACAAAGGATATTATAATGCCTCTGTATCGTTCCACGGTACGACCGCACCTTGAAAATTGTGTGCAATTCTGGTCGCTGTATCTTAAAAAGGATATAGCGTTATTAGAAAAGGTACAGAGGAGAGCCACCAAAAAGGTAAAGGGGATGAAAGGCTACTCCTATGAAGAGAGGCTACAAAGGTTAGGTCTCTTCAACGTGGAAAAAGACAGCTGAGGGGAGATATGATTGAGGTCTATAAATGAATGAATGGAGTGGAATGGGTAAACGTAGATCGATTGTTTACGCTATCAGAATATAGAAAGACTAGGGAACATGTAATGAAGCTACAGGGTAAACTGTTTAAGACAAATAAGAGAAAATATTTTTTCACTCAACGTGTAATCACACTCTGGAATTTGTTACCGGAGGATGTAGTAGGAGCTATTAGTGTAGCTGGGTTTAAAAAAGGTTTGGAAAAGTTCCTGGAGGAAAGGTCCATAAACCATTATTAAAAAGGGACCCAGGATATCAATGCTTGACCCAATACAAGCATTGTGGAACCTGTGTCTCTTGGGGATACTGCTAGGTACCTATGACCTAGATTGGCCACTGTTGGAAACAGGATATTGGGCTTGATGGACCTTGGTCTGACCCAGTATGGCATATCTTATATTTTTATGTTCAAACAGGACGAGACTTACGCATCAGCTCTCTGAGGTACCACACTAATGCTAGAGCCCTCCCTAGCAACTAGGAACTCCAAGAGCTGCCCTGGTTCAAAAAACAGAAATGTTTTATCTAAATAAGAAATTATACAGCGAGAAGGAAATCTCAAAGCAAACTTACCCCCCAGGGAAAAGATCCTAGGCCACAAGCCTAGAAGCTCCTTCCTCCTCTGCTGGGTAACTCGTGATAAATCAGGAAAAATGCAGACATATGGACCAAAAAACTGCACACCGAAATTCCTAAAGTATGATCGAAGAATTACAGACTTATCAGGTTCCAAAGCTAGGGTTACAAGCAGAGTAGTATGCTCATTAATTACCTCCAAGAACCCTTCAGGAACCCGGTCAGATCTACAAGAGATTGAGAGGGATCACTGGAACCCATCCCCCAAGAATCGGAGCCCAAGGACAGATACTGAGCCTGCACGAGAGGGGGCAAATTTTCCGGAGGCAACATAAGTACCTCCTGAAAATACTTGTGCACCATCTCCAAGGCAGACAGAACAGGGGATTTAGGAAAAATTTAGCAAATGTAAATTATTCCTACCAACTTGATTATCCAAATATTCAGTCTTTCTCGCTAGGACAGTCCTGTCTTTAACTTGGGCATGAAGTTGCAACAACTCCTCTTCCATATGAGCTATTTTCCCCACTTGCTCCTCCTTTCACTGAGAAACCTCAACAGAATTTGCTTTCAGTGTAGATAACTCGATACTCACAGTCGCAACAACAGTTTGGAGAGAGGAGTTCATTGAAGCTAGGGCATCCCATAGCACATCCAAAGTAATGCTTCCAGGTCTAACCAAGCCACCAGCCACCGGAGTCTGGACTACTCTGCCTCCAGCTCCTGTGGGGTCCTCAGAAACAGAGACAGATGCACCTACTGATCCACCAACACTCCTCAAGCACACAAGAGTAAGAGACATGCCAGACTGTATAGCCATGATCCCTCTTCGCTCCCCACCCCCCAACATGCTCGTTGACAAACAGGGGAGAATTGCTCCATCAGCTGCCAGATCACTTCTGGGTCTCCATGGGGGGATATGCTGCTCCGGAGAGAGACATACCCCTGATGCGCCCAGGGCTGCTGACAAATCACTCAGCCGCCCCGCTGAAGATGCCATTCCAGCCACTAAGGAAGAAAAGCCGCACTCTGTCATAATCCTCTGCCCAGATACGCTGTTCCCAGTCAAGCTCGAGGGTAGACTGGCTTGCTTTCATTTGCGATGCCCCATGGCTCCAACAAACTATCACACCAGGCTCAAGGACGACAAGTAAGTACAGCTGACTACCCGATGGCACATCCCTGCCGCCTTCTTGCCCCGATGATATTCATTTTAACACAGATGCACTGCTTGTGGTAGGCACTAACCTTTGCACTCATGGGGACAAAGATCATATGATGTTTGGCCAGTACCTCCTGTGGTGGCATCTCATCTTCCCAGGGCTGGCCCGTCCACTAGGCGAGCTAGACAGCCACCTAGGGTAGCTAGCCCGGGTGGGGGTGGCAGCACCACACATGATTGGTCATGCCGCCCTCTCCAGCTGCCACTGCCCCCCAACTGCTGCCGCTGCTGCCCTCCCCCCAGCTCCCGCCGATTCCATCTCAGAAGGGGGAGGCGGGCAGTGGCAGCAGCAGTATTTCTAAAAGCAGCGGCTTTTTGCCACTGCTTTCTTGCCCACATTGCCGCGGGCAAAAAAGCAGCAGCAAAAAGCCACCACTTTTAGAAATACTGCCACTGCTTGCCTCTCCCTCCCGAGATGGAATCAGCGGCAACTGGGGGGGTGACGGTAGTAGCAGCAGCGGCAGCTGGGGGAGGGGTGGCCAGGGTTTCTATCTAGGGTGACAGAAACCCTTGGGCCGGCCCTGCTCCTCCCCTTGGCAAAACTATCTTTGTGTGAGGACTTTTCTGCCTTGTAGGCCATATTATTTCAGATATAGCTGTCAGTTTGTAGAGCCATTTAAAATGGGGTATGCAGACTTGTGGGGTTGGCTTTTATCACCATATATGTGAGAGGGTCAGGCATGTAGCTGTTTGATATCTTCTAGTATGTCCCTATCACTATCTCTCATGTGAAGGGTATCAGGAGCATCTGTTTTTATGTGTCACTGTCTGTTCCCTGTTCTCTGCATATTTCTAGGCACTCAACGAACCATGTCGCTCTACTGAGGTGCCATGCTCCTTCATCTACCTGTCTATCTTCCCTCTGCACTATTCATTTGCCTAGAGCCATGGGCCCACTGTGTGCACTGCATTGTTGGGACTACAGAGGCAGGGTATGTCGGATCCAAAACCAGACCCAGTGTTCTGCCTGGTATGCTTACCTTTTTCCCCAGACATCCTTGTGCAGGATGGCTAGTTGTCAATGCCTCCTGGTCTCCACACACAAGAAATTCAGCTGGCTGGTTGCTATCTCTTTCCTAACCCTTTCCATGTGTGGAGACTCTGCGTGCCTGCATGTACATGTGTAATTTATATCACACTTGCACGTCTCCACTCCTATTTCTGGAAATGGGTCCTGCACATCTGCATCGCTGCATCTTACTTATGCCACATATATGATTAGCAGTCTTACAGACTACATCCAATTCCCCAGATGCTGTTTGTGTAGCTGGATTTAAAAAAGGTTTGGACAAGTTCTTGGAGGAAAGGTCCATAAACCATTATTAAAGTGGACCCCAAATATCCACTGCTTGCCCCAGTACAAGCATTGTAGAACCTGTGTCTTTTGGGGAAACTGCTAGGTACTTGTGACTTAGATTGGCCACTGTTGGAAACAGGATACTGGGCTTGATGGACCTTGGTCTGACCCAGTATGGCATATCTTATGTATCTCCATTCATTAATTATTATATATGTTTCGCTCATCGTAGCATTACTAAGTCAGTTACAGCATAACATACATAATATAAAAAGACACAACACATTAATTAGAGTAAAATCCTTCAAAACCACCCATATGAAAGCCAGGTGCATAACTATGAGGTCCTGTGGCCTGATTACCATAGCAAAGCTCTGCTGTACCTCCTTCAACTGTGATTCTCCAGCCTGTCTACCTGCCCTTCCCCCTCCCCATTTGCCTCCCTCAATTCCCTTTCCCCTTCCTGCATTTTCCCTTCCCCCATACCTTCCACAAACCCCCCTCTCCCTCCTGCACCTCCAAAATCTACCCTCCCCCTCCCCTTCCTCCCCCTATCCACTCTCCAGCTCCAGCTCTGGTGCTTGTTGTTCTTCTTCAAAGCCAGTCCACACAACTGGCTCCACTGCCTCTGGGTCATGAAGCTGCCCTTCCTGCCCTGCACTTCAGTGAGGGTGAAGGCCACATCAGAAGCTTACTTTTTCTCTCCTCTCATATAGCCATCACTCATGCCGGGGAACCACTGCTGCCGATGCTGCCATCTGTGTCAGTGGTGGTGTCACTGTCTGCTGTGGCCGTGGGCAGCAGTGGTGGTGATAATGGTAGGGGTACTGGTGGCAGTGGTGGTGGTAGCAGGGGTGGTGGTAATGGTAGGGGTACTGGTGGCAGTGGTGGTGGTGGTGGTAGCAGGGGTGGTGGTAATGGTAGGGGTACTGGTGGCAGTGGTGGTGGTAGCAGGGGTGTTGACAGTGGTGATGGCAGTGGCTGCTGAAGCTGCAAAACAGAAATTTCCATCTTAGGGCTGTGCTGCATGCAGGCTTGTCATAGGCATATATACATTACAGCTGTGTCCTCCCTATCCCCCTGTGCTACTTGCTATATGAGCCTTCTCAGCCTGGCTATTCAGATGTCAACCATAGCAGAGGTAGTATGTTAAAAAGGTACCATCCCTCTGTTACTTGTGTGGAGTGATGAGGTGTCAGAAGGACTAAACAGTCGATTACTGTGGTAAACCTTTGTTTTCACCATCCACATGTTGTTCTGTTGTCCCTAAGTAAGTATCATCATTACCCATTTGTCACTGTGCTTTGTTACTGGAGTAGATCCATGAACATCCTGCCATCATAGCAACCCACTACAGGGTCAGTGATGCTTACTTGGCTGTTGTACACTCCAAAGACCATGTCACTCAGTGTTCTGGGTGAATGGGAGGGGCACTATGCCTGAAGCCCTCATAACATCTGGCACCTTTGTATCATGGAGGTTAGTACTCACCACACTCTTTGGTGTACACTGACTAACATCATTTTCCTGTACACAGTTGTGGCCTATACATGTGCCTGGGTGCTGATGGTAGCACCTCCACAGTGCACCTATGTTTACTTTCTCATACCATCTCCATCTGCCACTTCTGGGTACCCTGGCCTGGGGGCCCCCACATTGCTTCTCTTTGTCCATATCCCTGCTTCTGGTCCCCCTTTTTCTGCTGCCATTCTGTATGTCTCAGGGTGCCATTTTCTGTTGGGCAAATCTTGGGTCCTTTCTAAAGCATATGCCAGTAGCTATGCAGAGCCACCATTCTAGCCTATCCCTAGCTGCTGTAGAAGTACATCTGATGCCCCAGTGTGGTACTCCATGTTGTGGATGCATGGTATTGCCATGTGTCCTCTCACATTGCAGATGGTGACCTGGGGTTCCTTCCTGTGTGATATCTATGCCACTTATTTCATGACTTAATACTGCAGCAATTGGGGATGGATCTTCTGCATGCCCTGGAATCTGGTCTTCACTGACTCCAGATCTCGGAAGACGTGAAAATGTCTGTTGGGAATAAATGAAAACCTTGGCACTTCTTTTCATGTCATCCATGATGCCTTTCTCACTCTGTTGACTTTGGGTTGAGAGTTGACCCTTTCCAGGTATATGGCTGCTACGGCATGTAGGCATTGGGGGCACTCTGGTACCGGGTGCAGGTCACATCTTCCACCCCTCCCTTCTGACATCCTGGTTCCCAGAATATCTTGTGTGTAGTGTTGATGGCTGTCATCTGTGTTTGTGCTCTGTTTGGCCACAGTGTGACTGCTTTCCCTCTTTTGTGGTTCTGTGTGTCAGCTCTATCTGCAACCATGTACATACAAGCATTGTGACTCGTACTGTGCTATGCATGTGCCCTGATCTGGGGTGCGTGGCTTTGTAAGGCCTAATGCATGCCTGCGAATATAGCCTTGCTTCTTGGTGGCCATGGCTGTCTGATGTATTGTTGCTTAAATACCCAAGTAAATGCTATAAGTGAAATAGCTCACAAGAAGGGTTTTGCAATGGATTACGCCATCAAAATATAGAAAGACTAGGGGACATGCAATGAAGCTACAAGGTAAACTATTTAAGACTAATAAGAGAAAATATTTTTTTCATTCAACATGTAATCAAACTCTGGAATTCATTACCGGAGGATATAGTAAAAGCTGTTAGTATAGCCGGGTTTCTGGAGTCCAGCAGATTACAGGATTCGAGGCAGCATGGATTCACCAGAGGCAGGTCTTGTCAGATAAATCTGATTGATTTCTTTGACTGGGTGACCAGGGAGTTGGACCGAGGGAGAGCCCTAGATGTGGTATATTTAGATTTCAGTAAAGCCTTTCACACTGTTCCTCACAGGCGACTTATAAACAAACTGAGCACCCTATGGATGGACCCTAAAGTTACTGCTTGGGTTAGAAATTGGTTGGGTGGGAGGCGACAAAGAGTACAGATAAATGGAGCTCACTCTGAGGAGAAGAATGTTACCAGTGGTGTGCCCCAGGGATCTGTCCTTTGTCCAATTCTTTTTAACATCTTTGTTAGTGATATAGCGGAAGGGCTGTCGGGTAAGGTTTGCCTCTTTGCGGATGATACCAAAATCTAAAATAGAGTAAACACCCAGGAAGATGTATATAACATGAGGAGGGATCTAGCTAAGCTTGAAGAATGGTCTAGAATTTGGCAGCTGGGATTTAATGTTAAAAAATGTAAGGTCATGCATTTGGGCTTCAGCAATCCAAGGGAGCAATATAGTATAGGGGGTGGAAGTGCTTTTGTCCACTAAAAAAGAGCGGAACCTAGGTGTGGTTGTGTCTGATGATCTTAAAGTAGCTAAAAAGGTAGAAAAGGTGACGGCAAAAGCTACAAGGATGCTTGGGTGCATACGGAGAGGAATGGCTAACAGAAAAAAGGAGGTGATAATGATTCTGTAGAAGTCTTTGGTGCAACCTCATTTGGAGTATAGTGTGCAATTCTGGAGACCGCACCTTCAAAAGGATGTGAAGAGGATGAAGTCGGTGCAGAGGATGGCTACTAAAATGATTAGTGGTCTTCATTATAAAGCATATGAGGACAGACTTAAGGATCTTAATATGTACACCTTAGAGGAAAGGCGGGACAGAGGTGATATGATTGAGATGTTTAAATACCTCCGTGGCATAAATGTTCAGGGAGAGAGCCTCTTTCAATTGAAAGCAAGTTCTGCTATGAGGGGACATGGGATGAGGGTGAAGGGAGATAGATTCAGGAGTGATATGCGGAAATATTTCTTTACGGAAAGAGTAGTGGATCCGTGGAATAGTCTCCCAATGGAGGTGGTAGAGATGAGGACAGTAACTGAATTCAAAAAAGCATGGGACAAACACAGAGGATCTCTAAAGGTAAAAAGGGGACTGTTGTAGTTGTTGATATGGAAGGACAGACTAGATAGGCCATGTGGTCTTTTTCTGTCATCATATTTCTATGTTTCTAAAAAAGGTTTGGACAAGTTCCTGGAGGAAAAGTCCATAAACCATTATTTAAGGGGACCTGGGATATCCACTGCTTGCCCCAATACAAGCATTTTGGAACCTGTGTCTTTTAGGGAAACTACTAGATACTCATGACCTAGATTGGCCACTGTTGAAAACAGAATACTGACCCAGTATGGCATATCTTATGTTCTTATGGATGTGTGACTGCCTGAGATTAAAAGCATCTTTTCGATGTTTGAGTGTTTCATTATTCGATTCACTCTTGAATAAGAAGAATGGATTCAGATAAGTAATTCATTTGTCTATCTATCCCTTTTTGGTGCTGACGTCTTCTTGGGTCCCGGTGCGTAATGCTGAAGTCATCACGTGTAAAACCGGAACAGGAACCAGGACGGGTTTTGCTTGATAAAGAGCCAGTGTTAACGTAGGCTTGAAACACAATGATTGTGTCGCAAGATAACCCGACCTTGATGTGACGGCATACACGGAGGGTAAACTGGCGGGCTTTATCTGAAGAGTCAATGGGAACACTTTGAGAATTCCGACTAGTTTTGGGATATCCTGATTGAAGAATTTGAGAATTTGAGAGTTCGCATTATTGTGGATACTATCGCGTTCCCTATTAACATTTCCTGGACGATTCCAGTTAATGGACATTCTTGGGCCCAGCTAAGTACCTCTATGTGCAAAAGCCTTTCTATCTCAGATTTGTTTCTGAATTTATAATAATTTTCATTGTATGCAGGTTAGCAATGTTGGTTATGCTGAGACTTGTCCTTTTGGGCTGTTTATAGTCTCTAGCGTATTTGGGTCGACTTGACCTTTTAAATATAAGTTGATTAAAAGAAGGGTCTGTCATTTGAGTGTGTCATTGCGCCCTCACGACAGACGATCCGACAAAAAAAGTTCTATTTTTGGTTGACATTTACTGTTCAGAACACTTTTGATAGTCATACACGGGAATTATTAAGTGATTTCTCATATTTTTAGTATCTATCCCTTGAAGCAGAACATAAAAAAAGGAAGTAGTTTTTCTGTATGTTTGTCCAAAACATAGCGATGTCAGGGTGAGGTGGTGTTTTTAAAAGCAAAGGAATGAACTAAAGGTAGGTCTGTAATTCTTGAACAGCAACTGAAAGGACTGAACTGATTAAAGAGATGAACTGATTTTGGATTATTTGGAAAGGAACAAAAGATTTTATTTTAAATATATGCATTTATCATTAAAAAGGAGTGATGTGAGAGACACAACCTGAAAGAGGGGTCTCCATAACGAAGTCTGACAAAACATAATTTAGAAAGAGATATTACAGTATATATATGCTTTATGGCAGGGGGGTGAGGGGGGATTGGTCTATTATATTTGGTTTGTTAACCCCGAGGTAGCCACTTATAGTGATTCAGACAGAATTTGCAGACATGCCCATATGCTACAGCCAGGGCCGATGCTACCATTAGGCGAACTAGAAAGTCGACTAGAGCATCGGCTCTCCAGGGTTTCCCACTGCCACTGTTGTTGCCCCTCTGGTACTATTTGCTTCTGCCCCTCTCTGACTCTCAGTGCTGACTTCCTGTTTGCATGAGAAGTCGGCATTGGGTGACCCCTAAATTGGACCATTACCTTGGCGATTTGCAACTCAAATGCATGGCTATATATTTTGGGGCATGTTTACTAAATCAAGTTACCCTGCCTTCACACCAAAAATCCCACTCTACCCTGGTAGTACATGCAAAGGCAGGGACTGAGCAGGACATGGGCAGGGGTGGAATGCAGGTGTTGCCCATGCATCACCACTAGTGCGGGTATTAATGGTCTGCACTTGCTGCCTTAGAGCGGGTGCACATCAGTGGGTGGTATTAAGTGCACCCACTTGCTGGCTTGCGTGTTGCGTGCATCTTGGGCCCGCACCAACTGCAAGGGGATGGAAACACATACCCCCTGAAGTAAGAAATGCCCCCCTGTGCTAGTAACACAGCCTATATGCGTGTTACCAGCACAGGCCTTAGTAATCATGCCCCTTCTTATATTAAATCCTGGCTACCAAACTCTAGGCCATTTCTTAGTCTTTGCTAGATCATTTCTCATGATTTTCACCCCTTTTTGGGTGTCTGCTCTGTTACAAATTTTGATACATCTACAAAAAAAACAAACCTATCCAAACACCCCTACCAAGCTATTGCTTATGAAAAGATTAAAACGAACAAGACCTATCTCTGTGGCATATCAGTGGCAATGTCCCTTTCCTCATGAAGCAGCGAAGTGCAGACAATGAATAATTCCAGGAGTCAATTTACAGGGTCCAAGCCAATTTATTGTGCACAAGGCCCAGTTAGTCAAAGCTGCAAATAAGGACTGAGCAAAGTTCTTACAGAGACATATTCATTTATACATTTCTTTTCAGTTTGATATATGCAAACTTTCTATTGGTCCCAACGCCCCCTGCACCTGTCCAATCAGAGATCCCTCCTGGGCCTAGCACCCAGCTCCCTCCTCTTCGACTGTTCTAACAATGGTGCAGTTTCTAGGTTTGGATACTTCTCTACTGCAAAGTTGTCCATGGCTCTAGGAATGCAAATATTGAAACATTTCTATTTTCACAGCACAAGAGAATAATGAAAGATTTATGCATTCATGAAAACTTCTTATTAAGCAGTTTAAACAGTTTTCTCAAACTTTTACAGACTTTGGTTCTTTACTGAGATGGGGGTTGGAATCAGGGCCTAACTTACAGGCCTTTCACATTTGCAGACTATTATAGGCCATAGCCTGCCACACTCAGAGTGAACTTCATTTGCCACTACCCTTTGTCTCCCACTCAACCGGTTTGTAACCCAGTCAGTCATTTAGATCCTGTATCTAGGGTGCTCAATTTATTTATAAGTTGCCTTACTGAAAGAATGCAGAATTATGTCAAAAACCTTACTGAAATCCTAGTACACAACATCTGCCACTCCACCCCAATCCAGTTGTCTAGTTACCCAGTCGAAGTAGTTGATCAGAATTATCTGACAGGAAATACCTCTGGTATAGCCATGCTGTCTTTGATCCTGAAATCCACTGGGTTTCTGAAACTGAAATATCTTCTCTTTTACCAGTGATTGCATTCATATTAGGTGGCTGCCTAGAGTGCTGACGTTCTCATGGTAGCCCACTACCCCCATTGTCCGGGAGCTTCAGCAGAAGCAATGGCAATTTAAACAGCAACGTAGCATTTACCTGAACTCTTCGGTGTTGCGTTGTAGTTCCTGCCCACTATGACCTTCCATTTCCAAACCCTCTGACACAGACTTCCTGTACCCCTTGCAAACAGGAAGTCAGAGGGGACAGAAGTGGCAGGTCACAGATGGCAGGAATTGCAATGCAACATCAGAGAGTTCAGGTAAGCTTTGTATTGTGGTTTAAAAGCTACATGAATGGATGCAGACATTTGCTGAGTGAAAATGTAAAATTGTTCTCACGACTCACGAAATTGTTGTTTTCTCTAATGATATGCAGCCTTGCTGAAGCTACATAAAAACAATTTACACAGTTGCCATAGTTACATGGTAATGCTTCTTCTATGCAGCTTCCATAGAAATCACTCGGTGTACATCTACCAGTATTTATTGAATGTTCCTCATTGAATAATACAGTGCATCTTTCCTAGGAAAAAAAGGTGCCAGTACTCATGTGCAGGGTTCTTTCATTAATGCACGAGGACCATGGGTCAATTTTTAGCAGGCAATGAAAAAAGTACTGGTACACTGTACCGCTACATATCCCTTCAAAAAAAAGCCCTGGAATAATGTAATACCCCGAAAGAACTGTTTACCAGAACATTCTTTTTAAATGGAAATAACCCTTTAGCAAGTAGGCCTTATGCTAACAGTTTTCAAACATACACTGATATGATAAGATAACTGGCTAATTTTATTAGGAAATATTTAGCAGAACTTGATTAGGTAGACTTGGATGTATTTTCAGCTAAAATTCTAATCAATTAGGTTCCGCTAAAAATTTCCTAAAAATAACACACTAAAATTAACCAGTTATCTTAATCTGTCCTTTGGCCCTTTCAGAATTTAACTTGCTAGATTTGAGCAACTGTTTGCGCAGCTGAGGTTGTCCATTTAAACATGGCTGGTTAGTGTGAAAATCAAAAGTCATAAACTCCCAGAAAATCCCCTATAGCTGCCTCATTTTTAACAAGCTACAATAAATTTGGCTGCTGTGTGAATTTAAGGGGTATGTTTACTAAACCGTCTTAATGTTACCGGCATTTGTTGCAGTCTTACTGTGACGAATGCCATATAAGGTAGTGGGCGTTCCGGTCTTAAGGTAGCATTTCAGATTATCGCGCGATAAAGTCCATTATTGCGCAATAGAGGGAGCTGGGGCACGTTAACGCGTGTTAGCCTTAATTAGGTGTGCTGACCTGCAAACACAGCAGCAGAGGTGTAGCACAATGGTTAATGCATTGACTGATGAAACAGGGGTCATGAATTTAATCCCCAGTGGGCTTAATGAATAAGGCTGTTTGAGGCATTACCCTTTACTTTAAATCAGTGCTGTCTGAGGCATTTTCTTTTTTAATGTAAATTAGTGCTGCCAGCAAACACACCCTCACAGTGCCGTAACCTAAGGTGCCGCATAAGGCGCCCTATAAGGCACTCCAGAGGGCACATTATAAAGTGCACTGTCCGCCAAAGCACCTTATAATGTCCCCTATAGGGTACCTTATAGGGCGCCTTATGAGGCCCCTTAAGGTTATAGCACTGTGAGGGTGTTTTTGCTGGCAGCACTAATTTAAATTAAAAAAGGAAATACCTCAGACACCCTATCAAATAAACACCACTGTGGGATCAAACCCAAGACCTCTGCTTTCACAGTCAGTGAAGTAACCAGTGGGCTACAACTCTATAGCTACTAACAAACCCCTGGCTGGCTACAGAAGGTCACCACACAAACTGTCTGCTGTGGTTACCAGGATAAGGTTAACCTACCCGTACCCATGATGCACTGCACATGCAGATCAGCAGTCTACAGATGATCACAAGATGGGGTATGCACCCCCATAGCACCTCGGCCTGGTAGGGGGAACTGACTGTGTGTGTTACTGGCACAGAGTAGCTACAGACCGACACATTGTGGAGGTACTGTGCTCACCCTGAGGGCGAGGTGGGGTGCCCAGTGCCAGGTCTGCAGCACCTGGCTTAGCAGAGATAGACTATGCTGCAGGTCGCCATCAGTGCTAGTGTGTGATAGGTAGCCCTTGCAGATACACCTAGGATACACCTGTGTCCATTTATATTTCCAAGTCACGTCTAGTCCTTGTGGACTATGATGCACCCAGAATAGTGCATATCCTGTGTGGGTGCCATGGTCACATGATTTAAGGGGAAGGGGTTGTTTGGACCCATAGGTGGATTATGTAGCACCACCCAACCAGCCCTTTGGGGCTCAGGGTGGGGGACAGGATCTCCCACCAACAGATCCACATTCTACATCCCTGCAATGGTGGCAGGAGAGGGGACCATCAACCCCAGTCCTGCTGTGGAAAAGGCACCCTACAGGGCAGTCAATGCAGATCTGTACGCATCCATAAGGCAATGGCAGACAGACAGTAGGCCAGGAAATGCTCCGCTGCCCCCCCACCACTATCTGACATTCTCCAGCAGCAAGCACAGTGAGTCTCCACCCACTGCACAGTGCTCCAGCCATACACATACTAACTGCAGACAGTCTGCTAGCTAGTCCACAGTGCATGCTCCTGGAGGAAATGCATGCACCCAAAACTAGGATGTGAGCGCGCACACACATACCAAGCAGATAAATCAGTGATTGGGCCCCAGAAAAGAGAACCCATAAATACCACTTGAGAGAAGTACTATACAGCACTATGGGGGAACCTAGCCATGCCGTGTTTACTGCTCAGTCAGGGTGAGAGTGACCTCCAAGCAGGACATGCTGTGGACAACCTGTCCATGCAGGTGGTGGCCAGGCACTACAATGTCCCAGCCATTGCCCTATGCCCTGTGCAGATGCATCCTGCCCAGGCCACCCTGTCCGGGCCATACCCATAGTACCTTGCTCCTCATTATGCACATTGGCAGGCTAACACTGGAAACAGTGCAAGCAGTGTGGGCTGAGTAAGGTGTAGGCAGCCACAACACACTGGATAGACAGACACACACTCCCTCACCTATGCCAGCATTGTGCAAATATAGAGGCTTTTGGCAGCCCTGGCCACCACACAAGTCCTGGGCACAGTGCAGGCATGGCTATGGTATGCAATACTGTTGGGTCACTCCCTGGGGTGGTAAACACCGTCAGAAGCCAAAACTGAAACACACTCCACAGATATCAGAAAGGCTGCTATGATGCAGCTCTATCAGCAAATTGTGCTTAACTTAGGAATTGATATCTGCCATTAATCATAGCAACCTTTTGATATATGTGTAACATATTCCCAAGTTTAGGGCGGCATTGCTAAGCTATGCAAGTGCTAGTATTGGGAGATGCTGCTGCACGCAGGGCCCAACAGCCTGACTCTCCATGAGGCTTTGGAAGTGGAGCCTGTGGGTGTGGGTGTTTATGCCCCTGTTGGCCGCTGCTCTAGGGCAGAGGTTCCCAACTCTGGTCCTGGTGGGGCAAATACTGTTCAGGTTTTCATGCTGTCCCTAATGAATATGCATGAGATATATTTGCATACAATGGGGGCGGCGCATACTAATACAGCACAGGCATATTTATTAGGGACAGCATGAAATCTGAATGGTGTTTGGCCCTCCAGGACTGCAGTTGGGAAACTCTGCTCTAGGGATTGCACATGTTTATGGTGTCTGTGCTCTGTAGGGTAAAATATAGGCGTTCAGGCATGTTTATTTTATCTGCAATAAAGGTTCCGTCTTTATTACCATGGTTTAGTACTGGGTAAAATATGGGGAAAGGGTTGGCAGGAGCCACAGCTGGGACTTGAACTTGTGACCTTCTGCTTTTGAACACACTGGTTGTATGTACTGCACCACACTTTTGCTACAGGGAAAGTTCATTCCCTGGGGATACCATGACTGTTCGTCAGACAGACCCTGTCTGTTGCATTGCATGTCACCCACCTAAACGGGGCTAGGCCAGGTTTGCTGTGGGCAGATGCCACTGCCCCCTCCGCCACCAGCACCCCTCCGCCACCAGCACCCCTCCGCCACCATGCTGCCATGCCATTATGCCGGTGGTGCTGGTGGTGTGCAGTCCCAGGCCATCCAGTATGCCGGTAGGCAACTGCCTATGGTGTGGGTTCTCGGGTAGGAGTGCCTACATGGACATGCACGCTTCCCCCCTCCTGTACCACCTGCCAATGTTATTTGCCCTTGGGGGTACCTGCTGGATAATCTCCCCTGTGACACTGTGAGACACACACTCATGCCCATGTTAGACCCTCGCCAGTTGCTCTCTTGCTGCTTTACAGTTTCGGCATTCCTATGTGCCACCTAGGCATCTGCCTAGCCCGCACTGTGCCCCAGCTGGACCACAGCATGTGCCGCCTAGAGCCCCCTGTATCCCATTTTCAGCATCAGTACAGTTGCCCTTGCCTACGTGCCCACTCTGTTGTTGCTGCACATGTGCATGCCATAACAAACCTGTCCAATCTAAACGACAGAAACCCTGATCAGCGCTATTTCAATGTGGGGTCATTTACTTTGTAGGGGGACAAAGCATAGACCCTTCCAAACATGATATCTTAATTTATACACTTTATCAGTAGTGTTGCTTTATGTTTATCATTAATATCACTATTGGCAAGCTTGGTTATTGGGATTTTAGATGTGGTTGTGGTCCTTTTATATGTTTATTTGCCTCTTTGTTCCCTGCACATGTATCACAACTATCACTTTTCTGGGTTTCCCTGCCTTTGCTGCACATTGCTGACTGAAATGGTTTCTCTTTCCTTCAAATGTGCCTTAACGCGAGGGTTTCACTGGTGTTAGTGTTAAGACCCGGATTTCACAGCGTTAGTGTGCCTGGAGCCTCTCCCCTCCCACTCTCCGCCCATTGACCCCTTCTCTCCACCCTCTGGGAAGCCTTACTCCACCCTTCAGACCCGGATTTCACAGCGTTAGTGTGCCTTAACGCCACCATTGCGTTATCGCGTGGTAAGTGACGTTATCGCACGATAATGTTACATTATTGCATGATAACATCACTTATCGTGCGATAATACCACCGCTGCGACGTTAAGATGGTTTAGTAAACATACCCCTAAGTCATTTAAATTTAGTTTGTCAGCAGAGGAACATTTTTAAAGCAGGAATTTAAATGGATAACTTCCAAAGTTAGCTTCCGCAAACCTTTTCAAAATCTACCCCATGTTATCAATCAATTACATATTGCTTTTAATTTTCTCATTTGTAGTATTACCTCAAAATGATCAGGGATTATGGCATTGCCCTTTTTTATGTTGAGTAATATGACAGATATGATTGTCTATAGCTTATAAAAAATCTGAGAGAGCAGGAGTTAAAAATGAATTGGTACTTGAAAGAACTAGAAAGCAGCCAAAGTTTTCAAAATGATCTTAACTGCTAAAAAAAAGTAAAACTATGTATTTGGGAGGGTGAAATCCATTAAATAGATATCACGCGAAGAAAAATAATTAAGATGTGCTAGACTAGAAAGAGATCTAAGAATAGTATACCAGATGACCTGGAGGTAAGTAGTCACTCTAATAAGGCAGAAGGGAAAGCTAACAGTATGTCCTAGTGATTAGAGAGATTAAGGGGTTTGAATAATAATGTTGTCTTCTTTTTGTGATTTGCTGTTCTATTTATGAATTGTCATAGTGTCCATTTCTATGGAAGTCAGCAGAGGTGTTAGCATCTTTCTCACAGGAGAAACTGCTCAGATTGTTTTCTCTCTTTGCAATTCCCCTGTGTTTATCAAGAAATGAAATTATTTAAGTTTACCAAAGTTTACCAAAATTATTTAAGTTTACCAATAGTTGCTGAAACAGTCTTGGATCTTTTTGATGGTTCTCGTAAAAGACTATGGGACCGATTTTCGAAGGCCTTTACACAGGTAACTTTCCTAATTACCCATGTAAAGGCCTTATCTGGGATTCTTGAAGGGCACCTCCATGGGTAGTGCCCTTTGAAAATCCCGGATATGTCCCTAACATGCCCAGATGCTACCTGCATAACATCAGGGCGTGTTGAGGGTGTTCCAGGGCAGAGCGGAGGCGGGCCATGGTGCTGCCCATGTATCACCAATTTTTGATGTGCCTTAAAATAGGCGTGGAAAAACCTTGCCTATCTTTAAGGCGCTGGGGCCCACCATGTAGTATCGAAAATCGGTGCTACACGGGTAGCTCCTGTGACTTCCAGTCTGTGCGGTGACACCCGAATTTTCGATGCCGGGTATAACCCTGGCATGGAAAATCCGTGTTAGGCAGGAGGTGGGCAGGCTATGCACCAACATGGCATATAGCACCGCCCAGCTCAAATTCAGGCTCTATGTGCTTTTGCTGTTTCCATGATAGAAATTGCAGAGAGACTACAAGTTTTCCAGTTGGTTGGACTAAAACATTAAGTAACAACACATATGATGACGCTTCAAGAAATAGTGTATGGCAATATTTGAGAAGGTGACATTTTCCCAGTTAGGTTCCGCTAAAAATTTCCTAAAAATAACACACTAAAATTAACCAGTTATCTTAATCTGTCCTTTGGCCCTTTCAGAATTTAACTGGCTAGATTTGAGCAGCTGTTTGCGCAGCTGAGGTTGTCCATTTAAACATGGCTGGTTAGTGTGAAAATCAAAAGTCATAAACTCCCAGAAAATCCCCTATAGCTGTCTCATTTTTAACAAGCTACAATAAATTTGGCTGCTGTGTGAATTTAAGGGGTATGTTTACTAAACCGTCTTAATGTTACCGGCATTAGTTGCAGTCTTACTGTGACGAATGCCATATAAGGTAGTGGGCGTTCCGGTTTTAAGGTAGCATTTCAGATTATCGCGCGATAAAGTCCATTATTGCGCAATAGAGGGAGCTGTGGCACGTTAACATGTGTTAGCCTTAATTAGGTGTGCTGACCTGCAAACACAGCAGGTGGGCAGGCTATGCACCAACATGGCATATAGCACCGCCCAGCTCAAATTCAGGCTCTATGTGCTTTTGCTGTTTCCATGATAGAAATTGCAGAGAGACTACAAGTTTTCCAGTTGGTTGGACTAAAACATTAAGTAACAACACATATGATGACGCTTCAAGAAACAGTGTATGGCAATATTTGAAAAGGTGACATTTTCCCAGTTAGGTTCCGCTAAACATTTCCTAAAAATAACACACTAAAATTAACCAGTTATCTTAATCTGTCCTTTGGCCCTTTCAGAATTTAACTGGCTAGATTTGAGCAGATAATGTCTTTTCCATGAATCCTGCTAGACCAGTCCAGACTGTAGCATGTAACGAATTCCTAGCTGGGACAATAAACACAGAGAGTCTTCCTCGGCTCTTGGTTTCCTATCTCTGGTCCCAGAAGCATCTGAGATGAAAAGAGAACACAGCACATACATACGTAGTTATACCATAACAAAGTCTGCTAAAGTTTTAGGAAGGCAGCCATGGTCCCACAAACTCCCTTAATTTGCTTGTCCACAGCACTTTCTTTTATTTGGAAAAATGCCACATACATTCTTTTGCCTTATCACTCTGTATCATTCTTTTTGCTTTGCCTATATCTACATGTTACAGGGCAAGCTAAACACTACAGGCCCGAATTTCAGTTGGGCGATGCTATGCATCACATCAGCAAATAGCCCGCCCACCTCCCGCCTAACATGGATTTTCCATGACGGGGTCATATGCGGCCCCAGCATCAAAAATCCATGCATCGCTGCACAGCCAGGTAGCTGCAGGAGCTACCCGTGTAACACCGATTTTCGATGCTACACAGTTAGCCCCAGCACCTTAAAGATAGATGAGGTTTTCCCAGGCATTGAAAATTGGTGCTACATGGGTAGCATTATGTTCCGCCTCAGCTCCACCCTGGAATGCCCCCAACACGCCCTAATGCTATCCCTATAGCATCTGGGCACATTAGGGAGATATCTGGGATTTTCAAAGGGCACTACCCATGTAGGTGCCTTCAAAAAACCCAGATAAGGCCTTTACATGGGTAACTAGGGAAGTTACCTGTGTAAAGGCCTTCAAAAATCGGGCCCTACATCAAGTCAGGCATAAATATATTGCTCATGCTTAATCAGGACAAGCTTCCTGCAAACAGAAACTCCCTGTCTTGCAAGATGTAACCTTGACTGTCTCACTTATACATAAACATCCCCTGTAAAACTGTCAGCATATTCAGAGCTGTTCACATACTCTAAGTTTTCTCCATGATACCCTGCCCCCCCCCCCCCTTTGAGTTCCTTTCTACACAGACAAGTTGGTTATATTCCACCTACCAGCAGATTGGTGGAGATAAAGAACCAATGAAAAGCCCAGGTTTCAATTACATCACTCCCATGCCTCAGTCCACCTCAGCCACCAGAGGTCTCTTCAGTATTTGCCCCAAAGAATATGGGAGAACAGGCTTGAAGACACAAGAGTGCGTGGGAGGTAGCCCGCCCACCAGGCACAGCATAGTGCAGTGCACAGATGGGTCTGGCCCCCAATGGAATGCCAAGGAGACCGAAGATTGTGAAGGGACATTCTCCCCTGGTCAAGGCAGACACAGTGCCCAATAATAAAGCTAAGGAGTCAGCTGGCTCTCAAGCAAGCCTTCTTTATTTCAGAGGAAGTAGTCAAGCATTTAACAAAGAGCATAACAAGCTAGCCAAGATCCAATCGACTATGGAAGAAGTGAAGGAAGCCCTCTCATGCACACAAGGCAAATCCTGGAGAACTCTAGAGGCCACAGATGTGATATTGGATGAACTGAGGGAACAGCTTTCTTGATTATACAAGAAGAATGAAAGCTTGGAGGAACACTTGGAGGATCAAGAAAATAGAAGCAGGCAAAACAATTTACGCCTAGTTGGGGGTCCCTGAAAGTGTCATGTGTAAGGACTTACTGGACTATTGTGGAAAGGTGGTTCCAGGGAAGTTGGTCTTGGTGCCCTCCTCTATACCCATTCAGGTGGAATGAGAGCATCGACTGGGGGCCAGAGTGGAATAGACCTTGGCCATTCATTTTTTGAGTACCAAACTATGAGGACAAAATGATCCTTCTGACAACATATCAAAGGCAAGAAGTCTTGGAGATAGAGGGCAACAAGATTTTGATGTTCCAGGACTTTTCAGAGCAAGTAGCAGCTAAGCAGAAAGAGATCATTCCATACTGCTTGAGGCTCTTTGCTATAACCAGCTAAACTAAGAGTCTTCCATGCAGGATCGACAAGGACTTTTGAGAGGAATGAGGGCATTAAAACATTTCTGGAGGATGTGGAGAGAGGTGGCAATGGAGCGGATGGCCCCTAGAGTTGAACTAATAGAAAGTTGAACTAATAGAAAGCCTGTGAAGATCCTGGCCCTTCCTGTTGTCTGCAAGTACTGTAGCTGAGTATAAATTGTTGGACACTTTGTTGGCAAATGTTTGATTTGTGACAGTTTCCCCATGGGGCCTGCTTTGGTTGGAGGTCCTGGGCATGAGAGCTATTAGGCATGCGTATAGGGACAGTACAACAACATTTCAAACTATTAAGATGTAGCCCATATGCTTGATGGAAAAGTTGAAGGGATTGTCTGTAAGAGGTAGCTTGCATATGCAACACCACTTTGGCAGCTATGAAGGTGTGTCATTTGCTAACTCCCAGAAGAGAATTAGAGGACAGACAGGGATGTACCAAATACTGTTTGGGGGTGTGGGGGTGTGCATATCATGACAGTCATAAACCTCACTTCTAAGCCAGGTTATGTGGAGTATGATCACAGTTTCTCATATTTACTGCTAATGCTCAGTGTAATACTTGCATCGTGCCAAAGAGAGCCTTCTTCTGGAGTTTGTAAGATGTTATGTGTATGGATAATTTATCAAGGTATGCTTGGAAGCTCCTCTTAATTAGGCCTGGACCCAACATGAAGAAAAATAACTTGGTATCTTTCTGACACATTTTCTTGGTCTCTGACTGCATTCCTTGGTACTTGAAGATCTTCTCCTTCTCAATGCGATTCACAGAGTATTCGCTTGGAACTGACACCTCTATAATCAATGCCATTTGGGTGTTTTTCTCCCTTACCACTATATCTGGCTTCCTCAAATCCAGCTTTTTATCAGTTGGAATGAGAATATCCCAGGTGATCATAACCTCTTCATTCTCTGTAATCCTTTTAGGGTCATGATCCCAGTGCTTTTCAGGCACAGTGATGTTGTAGTGTTTACAAAGTTTCCAATGGATGAAGCATTATGCCTTTCTGTATAGAAATATTCAGTCATTAGAACTTCACAAACAGCTATGAGGTGAGTCACTGTTTCCAGTTCTTTAGCACAGAAGTGACATATGTCTGTTTTGCCAGTTTTTTTCAATGTTCTCTGTAAACCATCTTGTCCATAAGCTGCTGTCCTGGGGTGCAACTATCGATCTCTCATCCTTTGGTTTCAGTTCAACTCTCTTTAACAATTCATGTGTCCGTTCTTGATCAACAAAGGGTTCCTGGAGTAATACGCTGTATTTCCCACTGTATTTGTGCATTTGCCACCTGTTTGTGGTATTATGCTAAACATGACCGCTCTATGTTCTAACTGTAACATATAGTTATTATTGTTGGAGGACTATCCATGCGATGGGAGGGGGGAGAAAGGTGGGAACATCCTTTGATAGTTTTGGGAAGAAGAAGGGAGAATGAGGAGGTGGGAGGAGGGGGGAGATTGTTTGGAGGCATGAGTGTGAAGGGAGGGGAAAACAAGGTAGGGAGGGGAGAGAGAGGGGGTACTTAGACAAAGTACTTTTGCAGAGGTGTGTTGGGTTCCAGAGCAGCAGTGTGCCAGAACAACGCCTGGAGAAGAGGGGACAGAGTATCCCTTGCTGGGGGAGAAAAGCCCAATGTAGAAAAAATATAATATACCTCAAGATAGGTCTGAGAGGGTGTCAGAAAATGACTGATCAGAGTATGATAACATTAAATGTGGATGGACTTCACTTGCTAGTGAAAAGGGAAATCCACTGCTTGCCCTGGGACACACATTGTGGAACCTGTGTTCCTTTTCGGAACTTCCCAGGTATTTGTGACCTGGATTGCCCACTGTTGGAAACAGGGTACTGGGCTAGATGGACCTTGGTCTGACCCAGTATGGTATTTCTTATGTTCTTATGTCATGTTCTTATGTTAAAATACTAACGTATCTGAAGAAGATTAAAATGGATATTGCTTTTCTACAGGGAACACATTTAAGTGCCACTGAACATAAAAAACTGCAGCAGTCCTGGGTTGGGGAGGTTTACTTTTCAGCTTATAATGGGAGGCAGCAGGGAACAGCTATCTCCAATAGCTAAAGGAATTGGGATTCCAGGTCCATAAACATATCCAAGATTCGGAGGAGAGGTATGTGTTAGTGCTGGGGGAAATAGGGGGACTGAAGGTGCTGTTATGCAACGTATACTGTATGCCTCAAACGCCTATAGCCACAGTTTTGTCTCTACCATAGTGGCAAAAGGGATCTCTTATAAAGCATACCAACCTATTCTTGTGGGAGATTTCAACATTGTAGCTAACCCACAGTTGGCTTGTCAGCCTTATCTCTCCCTGCTTACTTGATGCTTCTCCCCTGCTACTTCTTGGGATCTCAATGTTCACATCTCCTCAACAGACGCAGTTGCCCAGGATTTTCTAAATTTCCTGTCCTCTTCTCAACAGTGCCAACATGTCACCGCTCCCACTCATACCCCCTGTCAGATCTTAGATTTAATAATCTTGTCTACCTCCCTAACTGTTTTCTCTCCCGTGATCACCCCCCCCCCCTCCCTTGGACAGATCACTCCCTTGTTTCTTTATCCATTGTTTACCCTTACCCTTAGAGTCCCCCTCCTGCCCCGCTACTTCATCAATGCCATAATCTTCAGCACCTCTCTCCTGATTCATTTGTGGTCCACTCTCCCTCCTTTCCCACTGATTTCGAACAGCGCTTCCCTGAAGATCAGGTCTTCCATTTCAACATGGCCATTTCTTCCACGGTTTGTATCTATGCAGAAATGGAAGAATAGCCTAGTGGTTAGAGCAACAGCCTTGTACCTAAGATATCAGGGTTTGATTCCTACTGATGCTCTTTGTGACCTTAGGTAAGTCATTTTACCCTCCATTACCTTGGAAGAAAAGGCTTAGCAATCTACTACTGGTCATACCCTGTCAAGAAACCCCAGGGGCTGCTGGGTTGCCTAGAGTCAGCATTGACTTGAAGGCACTTAAAAGAACAAACAACAGAAAGAAAAAACAGCTCTGTAAGCCATGTAAATGCCTATGAATATTAGGTCCACTGACCTCTATATTGGCTAAAAGGATGCAGCAGTACTTCTTTCCCAAGTTGGCTCATGAGGATCAGGTGGGTTTTGTGCAGGGGAGGCAAACATCAATCAATATCTTAAAAGTCATAATCATGATTCAGGAATGCCAAGGGGGAGGTCATAGTAAGCTTAGATGCTGAAAAGGCCTTTGATAAAGTGCTATGGGATTGCCTTTTCTGGGTGCTAGGGAAGTTTAATATTTAGGGTGAACTATTAAACTGGGCTAGAATATTATACAACTTCCCATCAGTG
Source organism: Ichthyophis bannanicus (assembly GCA_033557465.1). Classification (NCBI taxonomy): domain Eukaryota; kingdom Metazoa; phylum Chordata; class Amphibia; order Gymnophiona; family Ichthyophiidae; genus Ichthyophis; species Ichthyophis bannanicus. The sequence goes on along the minus strand of CM066033.1, from coordinate 1,024,992,560 downwards.
CAATTAATTATCAATAATTGTCTCACTAGCGGATGTCCCATCCTGAGAGGAACTAGGCAGGGATGTCCCTTGTCTCCACTACTTTTTGTACTCTCCTTGAAACCTTGTCTGCAAAGATAAGGGCTGATCAGGACATCCAGGGCATCAAAGTAGGGAAACTACATTTGAAACTTAACATGTTCACAGATGATATGCTCCTCTTTCTCAGGATGATGTGGAGGGACATTGACAAAGTTATTGCTTTAACAGAAATGTTCAGAAGCTTTGCAGGGCTAAACATCAATTTTGGTAAATCCGAAGTGTTGGCAATTGGAGAGCAGAGGTTCCTGTTGCAATGCTCTCTGCAGAAGTTAAAATATTTAGGGGTCTTTCTGAGCAACAATCCCCAAGTTATTTATAGGTGGAATATAACAGAAAAGATTGCTAACATTTGTAGGAGTTGTGAGCAATGGAAGGAGCTACTGCTCTCACTTTTAGGAAAGAATGCCCTGGTGAAGATGGTCCTGCTTCTTAAAATACACTATGTTCCGCAAATTCTTCCAATATGGGTGGGGCAACGGGAAAAAGGCAGTTTCAGGAGATCATTAGGCAATTTATTTGAAGGGGGAAAGGGGCCCGAATTGGTCAGGTCAAATTAATTATGGAAAAAGGAAAGAGAGGAATTGGACTCGCAGACTTATGATTGTACAATGGGGCTGCCATGTTATGCTGGCCGTATGAGATATGTATGGGGAGGGATCAGTATGTACCAGAAGGGCTACTAGATGCCTTGTGTGCACCCTATAAATTCATTAACCTTGTGCATGGATTGAAACCGACAGATGGGAGAGGAGACTATGACCAAGTGATATTGGGCAATTTTAGAAGGGCTTGGAAATGGTGGCAATAGTCTCAATGGGATGCCAGCCACCACCTCAGTGCATATACAAATATTAGGAAACCCAGAACGTTTGCCTGGGTTGAGCTATGCAGTTTTTCAGAAATGGGCAGTGGGAGGGGGGGGCTGCTACACAGAAGGTCAAATTACTGGGAGGGCCTAGAAAAAGGGACCTATACCTTTGAGGAAGCAAAGATGAGGTGACATATCCCTCGATAACATCAATTCCATTATTGGCAAGTGCAAAATTATTGTTCACAGCTGCAATACTTGCCACTTGCCATAGGAAAGAACTACAATGGGGAGAACTGGATAAATAGTTTCAATTCTTGACGCCCAACAGAATAGGTTGTCAAGATAGTATAGGAGCTGCCGAGCAGTGAAACAAATGTCTTGGTTGGAGCCTCTAGCCCAGTTGTGGTCAAAAGATGTAGCGCACCAAATTAGGGAGGAAGAATTGGAAGCTTTTTTGGGGAATATATATCAGTTCCTCACTAATGCTAGTCATCAGGAAACCCAGTATAAATGGTTGCACAGAACCTATATATGTAACTAAAGAAATTGTGGGATAGTGACCTATGTGGCAAGTGCAAACATATCAAGGGGAATCTCATACACTCCTTTCTGGAATGTAGAAAACTGCAACCTCTATGGGGGCAGGCATTAGGAACCATAGAGCAGATCTTACTCGTTAAGGTGACCTGGATCTACGGTATGTTAATACTGGGAGATGTTGAGAGAGTGAATCTAGTTGGGCATCAGAGGGTGAAGAGAAGGTTCTTGTATATTGCCTTCTTTTTGGTGCAGAAAGTGATACTCTGCACATGGACAGGAGAAGGGTCCTAAGCCATCTCACTGGTGACAATTAATGGGTGAAGTAGCATCTCATGAAATTTATATGTACCAGGCTAATGGGAATCCTGAGGGGAAAACATATTGCAGGCTTTGAAGGAAGGTGAAAAAGCAAGAAAAATTGGTCTGAGGATGGTTGGGGGAGAGGACTGGAGGGGGAGGATAGAGGTGAAGGGTGAATGGTAGATGATGAATGAGCGGAGGACATGGTGCGAGAGGAATGGATGTGAAGGATAGGAAGGAACTTAAGGGCTGTGTGGGGTGTGACTGTGTGTGCGAGTGTCAAAAATAAAAAGAGGCAACGGGAGCAATTACCCAGAAAGTGAACCAAAAGAAGGGGGGAGATGGTCTGAGAGTATTTATCTTTCTTATATTTTCTATATTTCAAACGATTATTGAGAGTTTTGACACCATGTATAATGGAAAGTTTGTAATTGCATTCCATTGATTGAATAAATAATAGCATTAAAAAAAGAAAGGAAGGGCATAGCTGACCCCAAAAGAGGTGTAGAATCATCTGTCAGAAAAGACTGAATACGAGTACACTGGAGCAGGGCTCGAGACATCAGGCCTGCACATACCACCAACTGATAAAGGGTAGCTGCTGCAGTGAACTGGTTCTTCAACATGAATCCACCTTTCAGTCCAGAGTATTCTTTAAGGCCGATCCGCCTTCCATAGGGATGGTGGTCCTTCTGGTAACCTCCATGACCTGCATATTCAACTTGGAAATAACAAACCACAAAACGCACTCCTTCTCTGAGAGAGCATGCATCTTCTTATAACACCCTTAGCTACTTAGGCGGGGAGATGGAGGAATCCCATTATGACTGGCATAGACCCTTGAGAACCTCCAGAAATGAGAAGACAGTTGTGGATTTCCACACCACTTGCAGGAATGGATGCATATTTGGTTCTTGCTCCATGTCTGGAGCATCTACCAAGCTCAAGATGGATAACTCCCTGGGAATGAAGGTCTTCAGTTCCTCCTCCCAGACAAGGAGATAACATCAACCTCCTCACAATCTTCTGAAGGTGAAAGTACTTCTTAATCAGACATCTGAATTCAAGCCACAGTCCAAATCTTGGACAGATCCCAGCTGTTCCCCATCTCCAGGGGACGCCCTTTGCTGGAAATGGTTAGCCATAGGCAATCAAACAGAACTTCCACGCTACTACTACTACTTGTACTACTACTACTGAACATTTGTATAGCGTTACAACACGTGCGCAGCACTGCACAGACACATGTAAAAGACTGTCCCTACTTATCAGAGCTTACAATCTAATCAAGACAGGCAACACAGTAGCTGTAGACATGGGATAAATCTAGGGAGACTATTTAGGAAACACAAAGGAGATCAGGTGAGTCAGGATCTGAAAGTGGCAACAAAGAGGTGAATTTTCAGCCTGGATTTGAAAAGGGTCAGGGAAGGTGCCTGACGTACAGACTCAGGAAGTTTATTCCAGGCATAAAGAGCAGCACGGTGAAAGGAGAAAATCTGGAGTTAGCAATAGAAGAGAAGGGCACAGATAAAAGTGATTTGCCAGAACAGCGGAGTTCCCGAAGAGGGGAGTAGGGAGAGATAAAAAAGGAAAGGTAGTGAGGAGCTGCAGAGTGAATGCACTTAAAGGTCAGCAGAAATTTGAAATGGATGCAGAAATGGATAGGGAGCCAATGAAGTGACTTAAGAAGATGGGTAATATGAGCATGATGACACTGGCAGAAGATTAGCCACACAGCAGAATGTTGAACAGATTGAAGGGGAGACAGATGATTCAGAGAGAAACTAGCAAGGAGTAGGTTCCAATAGTCTAGATGGGAGGTGACTAAGGAGTGTGTAAGTGTCTTAGTAGTGTGTTCAGAAAGGAATGGGTGAATTTTGTTGATGTTATAGAGAAAGAAATGGCATGTTTTAGCTATCAATTGGATGTGTGCGGAGAAGGAGAAAGAGGAGTCAAAGATGACCCCAAGATTGTGATCTGAGGAGACAGGAAGGAGAAGAGAGTTATCCATAGACTGAGAATGGAGGAAGGGGAGAGGAAAGTTTAGGGGGGAAAATAAGAAGCTCAGTTTTGGCCATGTTCAGTTTGAAGCGGTGATGAGACATTCAAGCAGCAGTGTCAGAAAGGCAGGCAGAGATCCTGGCCTGGATTGCCAGAGAGATTTCAGGTATAGAGAGGTAGATCTGGGAGTCATCTGAGTAAAGATGGTACTGAAAGCCATGGAAAAAGATGAGTGCACCAAGGGACTGGGTATACAGAGAGAATAGGAGTGGACCCAAGACAGATCTCTGGGGTGCACTAACTGAGAGCGAGATATCAGCAGAGGAGGATCCACCAGAACATAGAAACCTAGAAACATGATGGCAGAAAAAGACCACATGGCCTATCTAGTCTGCCCTTCCATATCAACTACAGTAGTTCCCTTTTTACCTTTAGAGATCCTCTGTGTTTGTCCCATGCTTTTTTGAATTCAGATACTGTCCTCATGTCTACCACTTCCACTGGGAGACTATTCCACACATCTAATACTCTTTCCGTAAAGAAATATTTCTGCGTATTACTCCCGAGTCTATCCACTTTCACTTTCATTCTATATCCCCTTGGAGCAGAGCTTGCCTTCAATTGAAAGAGACCTTCCTGTGCATTTATGCCATACCCCCCTATCCCGCCTTACCTCTAAAGTATACATATTAAGATCTTTAAGTCTGTCCTCATATGCTTCATAATGAAGACCTCTAAGCATTTTAGTAGCCACCCTCTGCACCGACTCCAACCATCTTACTGTATATACTTTTGAAGGTGCGGTCTCCATAATTGCACACAATACTCCAAATGAGATCTCACCAGAGACATATACAGAGGTATTATCACCTCCTTTTTTCTGCTGGCCATTCCTCTCCCAATACACCCAAGCATCCTTCTGGTTTTCACAGTCGTCTTTTCTACCTGTTTAGCTATTTTAAGATCATCAGACACAATTATGGCAAGGTCCCGCTCTTCTTTTGTGGACAGAAGTACCTCACCCTCTACACTGTATATAGATCCTTTGTATTTTTGCAGCCTAAATGCATGACCCTACATTTTTTAGCATTAAATTTCAGTTGCCAAATTCTAGACCATTCTTTGAGCTTAGCTAGATCCTTCCTAATGTTATTGACTCCTTCCTGTGTGTCTACTCTATTGTAGATTTTTGTATCATCCTCAAGCAAGCAAATCTTACCTGACAGTCCTTCCACAATATCACTAACAAAGATGTTAAGCAGAACTGGACAAAGGACCGATCCCAGCGGCACACCACTGGTAGCCTCCTTCTTCTCAGAGTGAGCTCCATTTACCTCCCACTCAAACAATTTCTAACCCAGTCAGTAACTTTAGAGTCCATTCCTAGGGTTCTCAGTTTGTTTATAAGTCGCCTGTGTGGAACGGTGTCAAAACCTTTACCGAAATCTAAATACACCACATCTAGAGCTCTCCCTCGGTCCAACTTCCTGGTCACCCAGTCAAAGAAACCAATCAGATTTGTCTGACAAGACCTGCCTTTGGTGAATCCATGCTGCCTTAGATCCTGCAATCCATTGGACGTCAGAAACCTCACTATTCTCTCTTTTAGTAGCCTTTACAATAATTTACTAACCACAGAGGTTAGACTAACCAGCCTTTAGTTCTCAATGTCATCCTTACATCCGCTTTTGTGTAAAGTGACCACATGTGCCTTTCTCCAGTCCTCTGGCACCACTCCCGACTCCAGAGGTATTAAAAAGGTCAGACAGTGGAGCTGCTAGAACGTCCCCAATTTCCCTCAGTATTCTTGGATGTATCCTATCTGGACCCATGTCTTTCTCTACTTTTAGTTTAGCTAGTTACTCATGAACACAGTCATAAGAAAATTGTTTGAGATCCTGTCGCTTCAGTTCCTATTTATAGGTGTTTTCTGAGGTCCTGCTCCTGGCCCTTCATCCGTGAACACAGAACAGAAATATTTGTTAAGCAATTCTGCTTTATCCTCATCAGTTTCTGCATATTCCTCCTCTGCATCCTTGAGTCTGACAATACCACTTTTGCCCTTTCTCCTCTCACTAGCATATCTGAAAAATGTCTTATCCCCCCATTTTATTGCATTGGCTATTTCTTCTTCTTTTTGTACCTTTGCTTTCCTGACTACTTTGCTAGCTTTTCTAAGTTTTTTTCCAAATATAGATGCCTGTCTTCCTCTCTCTGTGATCTCTTGTATTTCATGAAGACCTCCCTCTTTTTCTTCAGCTTTTCAGCTACTTCTTTTGAAAACCATAGCAGCCTGTTTTTCCTTTTATATTTATTTACCTTTCTAACAAAAGTTTTGTTGCCCTTAAAATATCCCCTTTCAGTTTTGCCCACTGTTTTTCTACATTCCCCAGATGTTCCCATCCTGCTAGCGACTCTCTGAGATATTGTCCCATCTTTGCAAAGTTAGTTTTCCTAAGTCTAAAACCCTCGCTTTTGAATGGATTTTATCAGCCTTCAAACACTGAAAGAGTGATGGGAGAGATTAGAGGAGAACCAGGATAGCCAAGTGAGGATAAGGTATGGAGGAGAAGGTTGTGGTCAACAGTGTCAAGTGAGGACAAGGTATCAAGGAGAAGGTTGTGGTCAACAATGTCAAAAGCAGCAGAAATTAATTTTTGAGGTACATGATTATACCCTGGTAACCCTATCCATATATGGAGGTTCTTATCACTTATGTGATACCTCTTATAATTAAGGGGATCTGTCTTCTAAGCCACATTAGTTTTTAATGCAGCAGATACAGTAGCACTTGCCAAGTGTACCGTATTAACAGATAACGTGGGGCAAATGCAGATAACAAAGAGATTTTCTGTGCTATCAGTAGAATGCAAGTTATCTGGATGAGTGGGCGGGGTGTGGGTACAGAATGGGCATGTCTGCCATTTCTTTGCAGACAACGTGGGTGCAACTTGAATGGCATTAGCAGCAATCCGGCTGCTGTCCAACTGCGCGCTCTTCATCTTTGTGTGGCACCTTCTGGGGAGAATGCTGTGCACACCCCCAACAGATATCACATGGCTTTTGCATCTAATATGTGCTAGTTGCACTAACATGATGTGTTAGCAGCAAAAGCCTATCACACCTTAGTAGACAGACCACTAAGATTTTCATGCAAGATGAAGTTGCTGTGTTTAAAGTTTTGAAATTTGGATCTAGGGCCATTTTAAAGCAGCTAGCTGCCGCCGCGGAACCTAAGACCAAGATCTTCAATGTCAGAGCCATATCCAGCCATCAGCATTGAATATCTGGGTAGATTTGATAGCGTCGAAGCTAAGTGGGCAGCAGCGATATTCAGCCACTGCCTGGTAGCTTCGGCAGAGACTCATGACAGCTTTTACTGTGCCCAACTTGCCACCAAGGAATAACTGGACAGTGACTGAATATTAATGCTGCCCAATTATCCCCGGATGCCACCCCCAGAATGCCCCGATGCTAGCCACCTATCGTCAGGGTGCCAGACATTCAGTGGCACTAGCCACACCTAGCATTAATGCTTGCTAACTCTGTCATAATGTGCATTATCGTAGCACATTCCATGGGGCCTAGTAACAACAACATGCCTTTATAGTGAACTAACACTCATTAATGTTAGCATACCTTAGTAAATAGACCCCTCACTTATCTTATTGTTCGAATGGAGGTATAGTGGATTTTTGAGGTTCTTGTTTGTTTTATTAATTGGGGGGGGGGGGTTATGCACAGTCCACAACACCATACAGAGAACCCTGATCTCCTGTCCCCTCCTTTTAACCATTCTACATTCATTATAATCTTACTTTTTCACAGAATGGATAATGCTTTCCAGGCAGGAGTAGAGAAAGTTGTAGATCACTGCAGTAGAGAACATGCAAGGGTAACGAGAAAAACGGGTTGCAAATGGCCTTTCCTCCTTATTTGGATATGAGAAATGAAAGCAGTTGCCAGCACTTAACGGTATGGTAATCCACTATCATTTTGCTTCGAACCTGAGTCCTACTCATTGTGATTTCCATAAATCTAGCAGGGAGAAATGAGAGATTTGGAGTAATGCTGGTTTGAATGCAATACCTAACTGCTAGACTGTGAAGCATATAGAAGGCAATCACAGTCCCATATATATTCTTTTTAAGAATATTCAAAGGCACCAACAACATGAAACAAACATCTGAAGTGATTTTTTAATCACTCTAGATTTACACTTAACAAAGCAAGTGGCTATGTAGACTTGATTGTATCTCCTTCTCTCTGTTTTTTCAGGAAATGTATGGAAATGAGAAATTAGAGTTTGCACCCATAGGAAAGATGGCAGATCCCATAGTAGGGGAAGGTTGTCAGAAATTGCAGCAGAAGAAGAGCAGAAGAAGGATGTAGTGTCATAGTGGCTTTCTTTTGAAGTAGCACATGCTATGACTAAAGTAAGTGAGGGTAGGATCTTTATTGGCATGCTCAAAAGTTAATGCCCTAGGCAGTTGCCTATGTTGCCTATGCCTAAATCCAGGTCTATGGAATAGCATGGTCAAATCCTGAAGATATTCATTACAATGCCTGACCTCCTATGCAGCTGATGTAGCGGTAACTACTCTATGTGTAGCCACCAGCATTGAATATTCGAGTTGCCGCACAGCCCGGATGCTAACTGGGCAGCGACGATATTGAGCCACTGCCTGGTTGGCTCCCATGGGCAAAATTGGGCTAGCCTTTGCTATGCCCAGCTTTGCCCATGGGTTGCTAATTGGGCAGTGGTGATATTAAGCCACTGCCCAGTTAAGTGGCGATATTGAGCCACTGTCCAGTTAGTGATGGGTAATATCTCCGCTCTGCCCTGGAACGCCCATGACACGTCACGATGCTTACCGCATAGCATCGAGGTGTACAGGGTGGCCCAAAAAAAGTGAGAACATCTCGTAGCATATAAGTTATTTAAAAATTCAAAAAGACAGATGCAAACGATTGACAAATTTAAAAAAAAAGATGGTGACCGGAAATTGTCGAAATAAAGACGTTATATAACTAAAAAAGTTAAATAAGCAAACTATTTAAGCTTTTAATTTCCAAGATGTTCTCACTTTTTTTGGGCCATCCTGTATAGCGGTGGCGCCCATGGATAGCCAGCAACACTAACCATGCTGCTGAATATCCTGCTTAGGGGCATTTACACAGTTGACAGGTTTGTAAACTGTGCAAATGCCTTTGAATATCGGGCCCATAGAGTCCAACCCAGTTCAGGTTTTGATACACACCTGTTACCATTCAGTAGTGGCAAGTTCTGCCAGGCAAAAGGCAAAATGAAGTAAGGTCTACACCAGCACCCTGCTTGGGAAAGATCCCAAAACACCGGATCTCCTAAGAGAGAAAATGTTTTAAGGCATCATGCCAAGCTCAGGGCTAGTAGCAATATGTATATCAATGCCTGCAGAAACTGTGTCCTTCATAGAGGTTCTTCACCAGGCTGACACAGATAAATTCTTAGATCACCTATCCAATGCAGAGGAGTGTGGGAAGCATTTTTAATCATGTCTCTCCCTCTAAGGTTTTTGATACTTGGCAAGGGCCTCATATTTAATGATAAGGCAAGAGACTGGTATGGCTCAAAGTGTCTGTCCTCCACAAGGATGTTTAGAAATAATTATCTGATGTTCCTTATACTAGTCAAAGCCTTGTTTGGAACAGAGTAAAAGAGATTGGTAATTTAAGACCACTGCTCCATTCTCCAGACCCTCTCATTAGTCATGGTAGAGCTCTCTTGTCTCTTCTAGGAAGTCCTCTGCCCCTATAGAAGGCAGCTGCTTTACTAGAGGAAGCTTTATCAGTCATACCAAAGGCAGAGGTAGTAGCAACACCAGCAACTTACGTAAGCAAAGAGATGAAAAGCAGCCCAAGATCCAGTATTCAATGCAGCTTACCACTGCAGCAGGAGGAGTGGTTATGCAGTCTATCTTCAAAAAATGGTGGCACTGTACTTCCAGCAGGAGGCAGAATTCAGCTATTTGGCAAGTACTGGTAAACAAATGGGTATTAAAAATAGTGAACCATAAGTACTGACCACATTTCTCTTAGATCTCATTGGATCACCCCATTCAAATCTCCAAACTGGACCTATCCCAGCAGAACCATCTCTAGGAAGAGGTGGAATCCCAGATTTGGAAAAGAACAGTGAAGCATGTCCCAAAATTTAAAAAAAAGCTGCTACTATGAATACTTCTTAATTTCAAAAGAATTTGGAGGTTCCAGTACGATATTGGACCTGAAAGATCTGAACCAGTTGTTGGTCTGGGAGAAATTCAAAATAAATTCCTTGAGTACCATTCTCCATTTCTTGGAATTTCAAGGAAGTTTATATGCGTATTCTGATTTAAAATTCCTTCATTTCATAGTAAATTTGGGAAATTCTAATTTTTCGTTGTGTGGCAACTCTAGATTTTATTGTATGCTAGGTGGAATTTTATGTATTGTTTTGTCCTGCTTTTGATCTTTTTTTTTAAATATTGTACTGATTAGTACACTGCTTTGATGTATCTTTGACACAGTTTAGCAGTCTATGAGCAATTAAATTAAATGGCATTCACTATCAATACCAAGTACTTCCATCTGGATTCTTGGCACTGCCAAGAGTTCTCATAAAATGTCTAGCAGAAATGGCCACCTACCTTCGAAGTATAGTCATCTTCACTTTTTCCTTACCTCGATCATTGGTTAGTGGTTAGGATTCTTTTCCAAAGACAGCCAAACACTTGCTTGAAATGATGGTTCAGCCATTGGTTTCACTGAGCTTTGTAATAAACTATCTAAAATCAACCTTACAACCATTGCAGCAAATCCAGTATACTGAATCCTTAGTTCAGAAAGGCCTTCCTGCCAGATCAGAGAATAGACATTCTGAGGCATTGCCAAAGTGCAACAACCTGATTCAGGGACTTCCAACACCCTTAATTAAGCTGTGATTTAATGTAAGCTTGATCATATGTTGACCAGCATACGTGGAGCCTCACTAAGAGTATGAATGTGTGAATGCTGCTGGCCTGCGTTATGGCTGTACATGCCCCAACAGGTAGCACATGACTGTTGCATGTATTATTTATTTAGTATACATTTGTATACCGCTACTTCCAGCGATCAGCAGCGGTTTTGATTACAGATTGGAAATTGTCAAATCATGACAGGAAATTTTGAGGTATAAACACATTGATTAGACAGGAAAGCACAGCACACAGAGAACTATTTTACAGGGAACATGGGCTATGGAGGGTTAAGTGGCTTGCCCAAGACCACAAGGAGCACCTGTGGGACTAGAAACCCCAGTCCTTCCGGCCCAAGGTTGCTGTCCTCTAGTGGGATTTGAACCCCCGACCTTCCGGCCCGAAGTACCTTGCCCCAACCACTAGGCCACTCCATGTGTTGATTTCTACTCTCAGTGTGTGATGCCTGCAAAACATTAGTACAGCATAGTAAATATGCCCCTAAGTATTATTAAGCATAAATTTATCAACTATAGGATGGGGAGCTCATATACTTTCACTTCCAAAAAACCTTGAATGAGATGTTCTTCTACAGTTGGTGATTTATGTAAACAAGGAGGAACTGAATTTATATGCCCTGCATAGAGACACTAAATATCTGAAACTGGGCAACCTCTCTGGTCAGATGCTCCTTCTGGTGCCCTATCTTTCAGGAGCATAGAATGTGTGATTGCAGACAAACTTGGTCATTTTTTCTTACCTAGATGATTGGTTGGTGAAAGATTCTTCTCCAGAGGCGATCCACTACTAGATGACCAAGCTGTTAGAATAGCTGGATATAAAAAAATGTTTGGGTAAGTTCCTGGAGGAAAAATCCATAAACCATTATTAAAGAGGACCAGAGAAATCCACTGCTTACCCCAGGATAAGCATTGTGGAATCTGTGTACCTTTTTGGGAATCCAACAGGTACTTGTGACCTGTATTGACCACTGCTGGAAACAGGATACTGGGTTTGATGGACCTTGGTCTGACCCAGTACGGCATTTTCTAATGTTTGTATGTTAATTCTTCCTGTCCCTCTGGTCAGGCTTAATGGGTAGCATTGATAAGTAGGTCTCCTTTTAATGGGGTGACTTGTGCTAAAGAGGTTTCATGTGATGCATTTCCTTCACTGACTCCATTATCCATGCACTTTGAACTACTCAAATGGAAAGTATAGGCATACTTTCCCTTTGAACATTGCTTAAGGAAAAAGTACAACAAACTCTTACTTAATGTTGTTAAGACAGAGATATTATATTTGGCATGGGATTCAGCTTCAGTGACTGCGACAGTTAAAAATTGATGATTGGATTATTCCTATTTCCACTCAAGTGAGGGACTTAGGATTGTTTATTGATAGTCAATTATTTATTTATTTATTTATTTAATATCTTTTCTATACCGCGCTCTTTAAAATCAGTGTGGTTTACAGGCAAACAATAACCTGTACAGTGTGGTGGAAACCTGCACTGTACATTACAATGAACAAGTGGTGTAGCTTGGGACTAACATGGGTAACTATATACAGGCTAGGCACTCAGGTCACAAATACAGTATTGACCAGAGTTGCTCAGCAACTATTTACAGGAATAGATAGCTATATACATGTTGCTATTTACAGGTTATACAGTTGTGCTAGTGGCATTGCATCAGTGTGACGTGGGTGTGCAAGGGGCGCTGTCCCGGTGGTTGGGTATGTCTGATTGTGGTTTATCACTAGCCTGGGAGTAGTGTAGGAGGAAGAGATGGTGATTCAGTGCCTTCCTAAACTGGGCAAGGTCCACCGGATGGTGATTCAGAGGGCGTTCCAGCCTGTGGGTGCATAGAACACAAAGGCTCTGTTCCTTGTTGCTTGCGAGCATTTCATGATTGCATTTGGGATTACCAGTGTGTTGGTAGCGAATGACCTTCTGAATCTGTTGGGGGAGTGGGGTGGAGGAGCAATTGTTGATGACTTTGAAGGTTAGTAATAGTATTTTGAAGGAGAGTCGGCAGTGGACAGGCAGCCAGTGGAGGTGCTTCAAGATTGGGGTTATGTGATCCCTCCTTGAGGCTCCGTGTAGTATTCTGGTGGCAACATTCATTGCAAGCTGAAGTGGGTACCTCATATCCACAAATTATCTAAGGGCATTTTTATTAAATTGAATGTTATTTGTTGATTAAAACTGGTTTTGTCCACTGAAAACTTTTGCACAGTGGTACAAACGCTTATCTTATCCTCCCTTGACTACTGTAAGAGCTTATTCTTGGGTTTACCTATATGAGTGATTAGTTTGTTACAGCTAGTACAAAATGCAGCTGCATATGTTGTTGTTGGAGTCAGTCATATTATGCCAATATTGCAGAAATTACATTGGTTACCTATTAAATGGTGCATTATATTTAAGATTTTGCCTTTAAACCTCTTAATCATGTTGTGCCTCAATGTCTGTCTATGGTTTTGAAGATTATTATCTCCCATGTGCTTTGCGTTCTAAGGCCACCATGCGATTGGATGTACCTGATTTTTGTGAAGTATATTTTTGTGAATTATGGTGGAGAATGTTTTCTGTTGAAGCTCCCAGACTTTGCAATTCGCTTCCTGTAGAGATGTGTCTTTTAGCAGACATTGGCATGTTTAGGAAGTGGCTTAAGACTTATCTTTTCATGCAGGCATAAGCAACTTCTAATAACTGCTGACCAGTATATACTAAGGTGGTAATTATTACTGTAGTTATAAGTATAATTACAATTATAATTGTAATCATCATATTTAGAGGAGATGATCTTTTTTATGTTTAGGGTTTTATTTATATTTTTCTTTTGTGTTTTTAATTTTATGTTATTTAATATTGTGTGTATTGTGGAGATTTGTTTGTTCATTTGCTATGTTTAATTATGTATGTTCTTTGACTCCACCTACTGTAGATTGTTGTACAGAATTTTTGAAATAAATAAATAATATACCACAGAGATGTGTACTCACTTTTTCTGCTGGTACTTTTTCCCATAAGCATAGTAAAATAGTAACCTAGTATTTGATGGCAGATAAAGATCAGTATGGTTCATCTAGTTTGCCCAGTAAGGTGCCTAGAGTAGTTGTACCTGCCGCTTTATGTAGGTCACCCTCTCTATGCCTTTGTTTAGTGTTATAACCACTGCTCTATGCAGGTCACCCCCCTCTATGCCTTTGTTTAGGGTTGTATCCGCCACTCTGTGCAGGTCACCCTTCTCTATGTCTTTGTTTATGGTTGTATCTGCTGCTCTGTGCAGGTCACCTCTTTCTATGCTTTGGTTTAGGGTTATACCCTCCATTCTTTGCAGGGCACTACCCTCTCTGCCTTTGTTTAGGGTTGTACCTGCCATTCTGTGCAGGTCACCCTCCTCTATTTGCTGAGTATAAAAAATATTTAAGAAATGCACATGGTTATGAAAATGCAAAATCATGCTCACTGTTTCCTTCTCCAATCTATTCCTGTCTTCTAGGCCACCTGCTTTTGTGTGGGTAAAAGTATGCATGTCGTTAATACCCATGAATGCTTTTATGCATGAAAAGGGTAGACAATTTGCATAGTCAGTTTAGCCACGTAATAGCCACATACCCTGGTAAGTAGCTTTTGAAAATTGCCCTCTATTGGAGTAATTTCATAAGGATGCCTGTGCAAAGTTTCCTGAAAGGTGCCTGTTTTAAAAAGGCCATACAAAATATCCAATACCCTGAAAAAGCTCAACACGGCTAAATAAAGGACCTCAAATAAAGTGAGCAACAAAATTTCTAGCAAAGAAGCCAAAGAAACTTAATGCAGTTGTTGGGAATCGGACCCAAGTCGGGACAGGCAGGACAGTGCTTCTAGCTAGGCCTGTGAAGCAGACCTAGATACAGGTCACAGGCCTGCCTGAGACCCTTGACCACAGTTAGGCCAACAGAAGAATCAGGGGAGAAGAATGAATTGCTGACAGCCTGAGAAAATCCTGAGAGTGAAACAAAATGTTGCTAATCCAGTGTGCTTTGCTTAGGAAACCAGATACCACAAAATGAAACAAGAAAGAGACATGAAAGAGAACCAGGGAGTAAAATCTGACTAGGCACTGGCCTTGGGAAGGTGACATGATGTCTTCATGCTAACTTGAACTTGGGAAAAGTGAAAATTTTGCCAAATCCTGTGCAGAAAAAAGTATCAAGAGAAACCCAGCTGTAGAAAGAGAACTAACCATTGGTATTCTGCTAACCATTTCAGAAAGCTGTATAAAAAACAGACTGGGACAGCAAAGAAAATGGGAGTTATCCAGCCCTGCCATGAAGGTGACAGAGTGCTGAACTGTCCCATTAACCTTTCTCTTCTGTCTATTCCCTATGCAGTAGCTACCTTGTACCTGTAAGTAGAATTTGTGTGTGAAGAATTTATGCTAAAAAAAGGATCCTGTACAATAAAGATTTAGTGAGTATTGCTGAGAAATTGGTCTCTGTGTACTTCCTCCGTGTAGGGTGAGATAGTGGTCCTTGTGGCCCAGTAGGCCCCTACACTATCCAGTTAAGCTCTAGTGTCCTCATCGGTCCTGAGCCCCACACATAAATATTTTCATTTTACCAGATACTTTGTAGTATTTCTTTTTTTCTCTACAAGATGATACCAATAAAAGAGAAATCCAGCACAATATTATTTGCAACAGATTCCAAACAAATGATTCAAGTGCTTCGCTCTTCAATCAGCTGTAAGTAGACGCCAAGCCTACCAAATAGTAAGGCAGAGTCAACATATACCAGGCATCCAAAGGTCAAGTGCAGGGACAGCCAATAGTAGAATAGAATTCAAAAACAGTCCACATAGTCATATCAATGTCATCCAATCTATGGCTTGATTTAACCCTTTAGGGTCAATGGTGTTGAGACAAAAGATCCAAAAATGCTCACATTTATTTAAACAACACTTTCTTTCACCCCCATGCCAAGTCACAGATACATGTTCCAAAATCCACCATCAAATATCAGTAATTGAATGCTGCAACTGAATCCAGTGGTTAACAAGAGGGGCATTCTCGGCCTTGGTATTAATCTGGCCCTTGTGTTCATTTAGCCGGAGATGAATCTTTGAAAAGATAGGATTGGATTGTGAAAGAATGAGAGTGGATGTTGAAAGAGTGATAGTGGTGAAAGGATGTTGAAATTCCAGGGAGATAGAGCAAATGAAGAGGTAGTGGAGTGCTGCTTCTGTCACCCAAGATGGAGATTTCTGCACTGAAGGGAGGCGTACAGGGGATTATGGTAACTGCAAATCAGTAGGGTCAAAAGCCAGGCAGGTCTCAAGGAGACTGGAGGTAATGGGTCACACACACCTTTTAGCCTATAGGAGCCAGGATTACAGACCAAGCTGGAAGCTGCTGCCCTAACTTACAACTGTCAAAGCAATTCAAAACATCAGTGAAAAACATTCATGCACAATGTGAGAGCAGAACATCTCTAGTGCTCTACCAAAGAAGTTTTAGCTAACATCTCTGTAACCTGCCTGTTTCTAGAAAAGGGGAGAATTTTCTGGCTTCTGATTCGTCTAGCAGATCTCAGTGAGGTAATGCTGGAGAGGCCTTGACCTGATGATGAGAGTGGGAAGGAGGAGTGGAAATTTGTTGAGAAAGTGTAAGGGGTATAAAACTGATTCAAACCTAGGTCTTTGGCTCCACCGCCATAGCACCAAATCATTGTGCCTCTGGCCAAGTACCTAGGATAGGTAGAAGAAGAGTTACAACCCTAGGCTTATTCAAAGAGGTTTCTGAAGCAAGTTATCTGAGGCCACATTAGCCAAAATACTGAACTGTACTTTTCAGGGAATAATGGCAGAGAAGCCAAGATCAACACTAGGATGCTGATGTGTGACCACCAAAGGACTTCAGAGGAGGGGCGATCAAGGTCAATTGAGCCAAAGCACTGCGGGGGCCTCAGCAAGTGCACTGGACGAAAGAGCCAGAAGCGGCATCCACATAGCAAAAGGAAGAATTCCGATTTTGGGACTGAGCCACAGAAAGTGGAAAACTGAAGGGAACCGTGCTTGCAGTTTTTTCTTAAACTAGTAGGAGCCTATTAAGTTACTCCCTGGTCTGGAGAGGAACAAAGTAGGGAGGTTAGACGCTTCTCACAAAGAGCCAAGGGATTTGGACTGCAGAACAAAGTCAGGGGGCAGAAAGTGATTTATTGGACTTTCTGTTCTGTTAAGAAGTGATATTTATTGTTGTAACTGAAGATTGTTGTGAATGACTTGAAGTAAATTTACCATGTTCAGAACCCATCCCTGGACTTGACTGTTTTGGAAGTGGAGAGGGTGGAAAGAGTGACTGTGAGTGCATTAGGCCTTCTCGGAATATCCTGGTCCCACTATAAGAACCCTTGCAAACCCCAGGAGTCAGATTTTTCAGGGTTGGTCTAGTTCTGGGAATCTGTGCCCCTATACTGTTTCGCAGTGCTGCCCACCATGGAAAGGGACATTCAGCCTGCCTGGGTTACAACATTGGCATCTAATAAATGTGGGGCTTGTGAGTTGCAATCAAAATTTTGCTTTTTAGAATTATACTGAAAACAGAAGAATAAAAGCATTTTGTAACTGTTCTGACCTTTTTCTTGTTGTGACTGCCCAAACTGCATCCAGGACTGAGCAAGAAAAGTATGGAAATTGGCAGGGATTGGATTTGCTTTACATTGAGGAGCTTGGAGACAGGCACTCTACTGCTCTGAAAGAACTCTGCAAAAATCTTTCTCGCACTTGGAAATCAAAAATCGACAGCATTTCCCAACCGGTGGTCACTTGGGATATTGCACCCATGCCGAAATGCATGCTAAGAAGAGGAGTTACACTGATGGAGCAACTTTAGAAGATGTCAAAGAATATGCTACAGTTTAACCAACCAGAGAACAGTAGCACAATGATGTGAGCCCACATATATAAGCAGTGCCCTAGAGGACTAGTGGCATTGCAAGGAGGATCACAGCTATATAGCAATGAGACTTTCAAGCATCAAGTAACAGGAGTAGGCCTCAGCCTGAACAGAAGTGGCCTACTGTTGATGAGGCAGCCAGGAAGGTAGCTGTGAGGGTAACCCCTCCCCTCTCAGCCTGAGTTACAGTGAAACAAAGCTTAAACATATACCCTTTCGCCCAGAGTCCAGCAGACTAGAGCATACCAGTTTAGACAGGTCATTTAGGCATGCTATATGATAGCCCACAACCTCCCCCCCCCCTCCAGGGGCTACTGATTGGTGGAGAGGGGATACCTGAGACAAATGAGAAGCTAGTATGGGTTTGAAAACTTACTGTATATAAGACAGTGTGGGACACCACTGGGGTCTCAGATCGTTTTGTTCAGGGTGCCGGCTCTGCCTGAGACGGTGCGCACAATAAACAGCATGTGTTTGCATACCGGTCTGTCTCTGTGTTTTCATCTGAGGGTTGGAGGGACAGACTTCGAATAGATAATAGATCTCCTGCTACATTTCCTGGTGCATTGGCCAGGAAACCTCCGTCTGTCTCCTCGCACCCCCAGGTGAAGGCATC
The DNA here is from genome assembly GCA_033557465.1 of Ichthyophis bannanicus. NCBI lineage: Eukaryota > Metazoa > Chordata > Amphibia > Gymnophiona > Ichthyophiidae > Ichthyophis > Ichthyophis bannanicus. The sequence goes on along the minus strand of CM066033.1, from coordinate 1,024,974,287 downwards.
GCGGTTTGCGCAACCAGGACTCGCCCGATCCCAGACCGACTTCCTGTTCGTCGACGGTCCCCAGCGCCACTGGATCCTTTGTTCTGGAGGGATCCCTCGGAGTATCCTGCGCACTCGGTCCTGGACGGCCGACTCCCTGGGTACAGAAATCCGGCTTGATAGACTGGCATCCAAACTCTTCAGGACGGTGAGTACTCACTCTCTTAATTTTCTGAAACGGGTTGAAAAGTCTGGTTTTCTGAAACGGGATGAAAAGTCTGGTTTTCAAAAGTCTGGTTTTCTGAAACGCGTTGAAAAGTCTGGTACGGGATTGGCCACCCCCTACGGGCGGTCCGAGTAAGAACCGTAGTCTGAGATATTGGGTTCTGAAACCACCGCCTGTCCTGGTGTCTGGATTCGGGAAATGGGAGTCTGGGAGGGTATATATATATATTATATATGTGTGTCTGTCTGTCTGTCTGTCTGTGTCCCTGCCTGTTGTCTCCCCTCTGCTGTCTCGTTCTGTGTTATAAATGCGAGTGTTGTATACGGATCAGGAATAATTATAGTATGGGGTCTAGTGGATCCAAGAATAGGACTCCGCTGAAATGCATGCTAAGCCATTTTAAAACTGCCTTTGGGGGTGACTATGGAGTTAGGCTCACTGCCCCCAGACTAGTTGTACTGTGTGAGCGGGAGTGGCCAGCCTTAGTGCGAGCTGGCCACCTGAAACAGTGAAAAACATCAGGTCTACTGACTGCAGGAAGAGGGACAGTTTAGAAAATGTTTACAAAGAAATCCAAGGAGAGGAGTGATAATAAAAAGGGGAGCAGGGTTTACTGTATATATACTGTTGTACTAGTATAGAAGTGAAGGAAGACAATTGCTTTATTTAATGCATATCCAGTTTCATTACTATGTTTCATGCATAATCAATAGTCAAAGAACCAAATTTTGATCATACCTCTCCTACACATGCCCAATAACTATCCAACTCTGTAACACACTATACATAGCCTCTGTAAATAGCCAATGTAAATAGTTGTTTGTATTATTACCTGTACATAGTTGAATTCTACTGTTCAATGTAAATGTATACAGATGTGTACAAGTTTATTAAACTGTTCCATGTAAACCGCCCTTGATCTCTGGAAGGGGCGGTATAAAAGAAATAGATAAATAAATAAATAAATAAAATAAACCTCTCAGCAGTAAGTAAGGAGCAGTTGAAACTGCTGAGATAGGGGTACTTGAAACTGTTGAGACAGTTTGCATAACTACAGAAAGATACTGGGAGGGAGGAGTGGTCTAGTGGTTAGGACAAGGTACTTCAGGCCGGAGGGCCAGGGGTTCAAGCCCCACCTGGGGACAGCAATCTCAGGCCGGAGGGACTGGGATTTCTAGTCCTATAGGCACTCCTTGTGGTCTTGGGCATGCCACTTAACCCTCCATTGCCCATGTTCCCTGTAAGTATTAGCGTATGTGTGTCATATCCCTCATGTTAAATGTATCCCCCAATTGACCACCTTGACCCGGTGAAAAGCAGGATATAAATACAGCTAAAATAAAATAAAAATAAATAAATACTGGGAATGAAACTGGGAGTGAAACAGTTTGCATGACTACATACTGGGAGATCAGGGAGGAGTTCTTCTTCTAGCAGAGAATGGTGACCCATTAGAGAGGACAAAAGAACAATTCACCTAGCCTCCAAACAATCCTCTTGTCATCAATTTTAATTGTAGAATTTTGAGCTTCTAAAGCCATGGGGGGTGTCTCCTTTGAGCATACCAGCATCTTGATTATGTAAGGCTGGGATCAAACAAAGGCTGGTCAAATTACTATTAGCAAAGATGTATGGGGTGGGGAATATCTGTAGGGCAAAGCTCATGTGTAAGAGCTAGCCTGCAAACCATTTGTTACAGCCTATAAAAAAGAGAGAGAAAAATCCTTATAAGATTATGAAGAAATAAAGTCTTTTTTACTTTTTTTAAGGTCCCTGTTTTTCCAAATATGTTGTTAAAGCATGTTAATTTTCAGAACTACCCAAGGGGGAGGGTTTAGTGAAATTTCTTATATTCTGATCAGATAGGCTATTAGACATAAAGCACTTGTAAGCTTTGATATGTCCTGTGTTTAAAAGCGAATACTGTTTTTCTTTCATTGCTGGCTACTCAAGTGCCCCTTGATGCTGAAGTGACTAGACCAAACAAACAAGGCATGAAACTAAGAAAAACTGTTTTTGTTTTTCTTTGACCTTCAAAGTAGAGGTTAAGAGCCCTGGCAGGACAATGGGGCATCCTGAGCCAGTTTGCAAATGATTTAAATCCTGAGTAAATAAGAAGGTAATCCTGGTTAATCTTTATCGTTAGCATGTTATGCATCTATTCTTTGTCTTTGACTGTATATGCTATCAAGCAAACTTAAAAGTTAAAAGGGGATTTTATTTATTGTGGCAAGCACCTCAAAGAGGGCATAGTTATTGTTTATATTTTACAGAACCATAAACAGCTATAACTATAGGTTAATTGTTCAGCTACATAGTAATCTGCATTTGCCTGAAGGAATCTGGACACAAGAGAGACCTATTGTTTGTTCTGCTGTCTGTGTTGAAGATAACATTTCAGATCAGTTTGATACCAGTTTCAGGTATAAGGTTTTAATTTAAATGTGACAAAGCATGATTTTGAATTCACCTCTTTGCAGTTTCATGTCTTTTGAGAATGCCTGTTTCCTGAACTGTAAGATTCAAGGTAATTACTTTGCCTTGTTAAGCTCTGTGCTAATGACTGATGAACAGGACAGTAACATCACAGTTTTATTTGTTACAATATTGGATTTTAGGATAAATTCACCTGTTTTTCTGTATTTGAATTTTACGTGTTGGTGTCCAGAGAAAAAGTGTACTTTGTTTTGAAAGTTTTTATTTCAGTTTCAGGAGTACAGTTTCTGAGAAAACAGATATATGTTGCGGAGAAAACAGATATATGTTGCAGCACTGTGAGATATTAATTTTCTTTAGTTTATACACTTGCACTTATGTTACCAAATACACTTGTTGTAGTAGTAGTACATTATGCAGAGATCCAGTACACACACAGCAATTACAAGATGAGTAAATATTAATAGGTTTGCTGAAATTTTGGACAGAGGCTGATATGAAATTGCTTTGTTCCCAAACATATAGAGCAAATATAGAGTAAAGATGGAACTGAGTTCCCAGAAAATAATGAGAATATTTGTAAAATTATTTACAAATAAAATGATAACATTAACTTGAGTTGATTGGACAAAACCAAATCTTGCTTGTCAGCAATGTTCCAGGAGAGGTTTGAGAAAAAGAATGAGAGAGGGAGAGAGAGGCAGAAAGGTGAGGCCACAGCCTAGGATAGGAAAAGACAATAAATGTGCTGCTTCCAGTGTGATGATCTGGGCCACCAGAATTCTGACTGCTCTAAGACTCCTCGAGGACCCACAAGGCCTGAAGAACATGAACCTTGTATATTTATGCCTCTGAAGAGACATGAATAGGCAGGGGAGAGTAGGCCAAGAAAAACCCGAGGAAGTATCGCCATGAGGCCCAGCCACAAAAGTCGTGCAGGCCAAGAAGAATCTGAAGAAGTATCGCCATGAGGCCCAACCACCAGTGCCTTGTACCCTCTTAGATCTCTCACCTCAAAAGGATCTCTTTTTGACACCATAATTAATGAGTAGCTTACACAAATCCTTGTGGACACTGCAATTTCAAGATCAGTCCAACAGCACTCTCACTGAGAACAGTGTATACGATAGACTCAAGTCATACGTAAGAGATATGTGGCTGTCATGTTAGGAGCCATATTTCTTTCTATTGGGATTGATGTTATAACATGTTGCAAAATAATAGTTATATATTTTAAGGACTTTACCTAAATTGTTCCTATTGAGAATGAGCACATATGTCCATTTAGAACTACACCAATTAAGATAGTGGGAAAGGGACACTGTTTACTCATACTGTTATGCTTATTGAGAAAAATCTAAAGTTATATCTTCTACCTACCATTTGTTTACAGCAATATTAAGTTATTAACAATTGTTTAATATTCTTAGCAGCCTTGCCAAATAAGGATACATTAGTATGGTATAAAAACATGAAAAGAACCTATGTATGTAGTTGGTGGAATGATGCAGGTGATGAAGGAGTTTGTGAGGGATGAAGTGGGATATTAAGAGGAGGGACTCTGATGGACAGTAGACTGATGAAGGTAATTTAATGATGTGAAGTGATGTATCTGGCTAATGAATATGTAAACGAAAAAATGATGAGCACTTTATTCAACTATGCCGTCTCCAGAATCTTCAATTTAGGAAGTCATCTAAGCCCCAACACATACTCAACAATTAGAAATAGACACCTGGAGACAGGCTAGGTACATCTTGCACCCTGATGAGCTTTGGAAAACCTACACTGGCCATGTGGTACTTCCAGATGCTTTTTTTGCCTCCTTTTTGCCTCTGTATGTCCTGGCCAGGCATGCATAGGCAAAGGGGGATAAATTGATGACAAATTCTCACAAAATTGGTTTAATTCTAAAACTTGCCAAAATTGCAGAACACGTATGTGCAACTTGTATGATCTGTAAACATGTAAAGATCAGTCAAGGGCATAATGGAATATTTCCTATCAGCAAATGAATCTCCAGTGATAGAGAGACAAGGAGTTAATCAAACTGCGAGACAAAATTGACACCATATGAGATAGTTACTGGTAGACCATTGAAAGTTTATAAAGCAATATTTATAGGATATGATCTTAGTAAATATGGATGAAATTAAGTTAGTCGCACTGCATTGTCTCATTGTGAAATCTAATCTAGAATATTTAGTCTTTTCACTTAACATTGGTGCTGCTTTTCTGAATGAGGCCTGGAGCCATGCCACCAATTGCAATCCAGAGAGTCCAGCAGAAGGAATTGGCCAGAGTCCAGATGGAACAGACCATCCCAAGAACTCAGAAATACACACCACAGAAATGTGTGAAGGAGTCCCTACCTGGATCCGTGTGTCACATTGAAAGAAAGGAAAAAATATTCGCCTATGAGAATGAGAGGTCCAAATTTTGAGAAAAACAGAACTTAAATTTCAGAGAAAGGTGAAGCACACTGCGAGGTCCTGAGGAACTGCTGAGAGGCAGGACCAAATTGCCTGAGAATGGGAAGAGGACTATTGGACTGATTGGGGGCTTTTGGGGGCTTTTGTGAATGATTGTATTGTTATCCTTTTATTAATGTTTTCTTAGAAAGTAACTGAAATCTACAAGCCATTTGGATTCAGCAATTGCAATACCCCCTTGCGGCCTGCCTCTAGTACTGCTGCCCTCTACTGCCCTAGCAGTTGAGGTCCAACTAAAAAGGGGGGAGTGAGGCAGCCAGGGTAACCCCTCCCCTCTCAGCCTGAGTTACAGTGAAACAAAGCTTAAACACATACCCTTTCGCCCAGAGTCCAGCAGACTGGAGCATACCAGTTTAGACAGGTCATTTAGGCATGCTATATGATAGCCCACAACCCCCCCCCCCCCAGGGGCTACAGATTGGTGGAGAGGGGATACCTGAGACAAATGAGAAGCTAGTATGGGTTTGAAAACTTACTGTATATAAGACAGTGTGGGACACCACTGGGGTCTCAGATCGTTTTGTTCAGGGTGCCGGCTCTGCCTGAGACTGTGTGCACAATAAACAGCATGTGTTTGCATACCGGTCTGTCTCTGTGTTTTCATCTGAAGGTTGGAGGGACAGACTTTGAATAGATAATAGATCTCCTGCTACATTGATGACCACATGCATCAGAGGGGAGATCAGTCTTACCCAAGGCCTGCGGAAGAAAGCTGCAAGGAAGGAGAGGGCCTATGGAATGAAGGTCTATTATCAGACGGACACCGAGGCTTGGTGAACTGATTCAACCGACAACAAAAGAAAAGAAGGAAGCTCTCTGCACTATCAATAAGGACAACATACAGAGTGGAAACAAGCCATGGCCTTCACAAGGAGAGCAGCGATTGCACAGACTATTACACAGGGCCGGCCCGTCCATTGAGCAAGAATGTTTTTTGCACAGGGCCCCGCGTTTCAGGGGGCCCCGCACAAAGAACATTCTGCTTTTTTCAAAATTAAATTTAAAAAAAAAAAATGCTGGCTGCTACCGCTGCTGCTGCTGCTGCGGCAGCGGCAGAATGGACTGTCCCGCGGGGCCCCCTCTGCCCAGCTGAATCCCTCCCTCCCTCCCTCCACGACAGCTGAGCCCCTCCGTGCCGGCTTTGAGAGTCGCGAAGGGAGAGTGTCTCCCTCGCGTCTCTGTTAAGCCTGCAGGGGCAGATGGGAAATTTCCCATCAGCCCCTGCGGGCTTAACAGAGACGCAAGGGAGACACTCTCCCTTCGCGACTCTCAAAGCCGGCACGGAGGGGCTCAGCCATTGTGGAGGGAGGGAGGGATTCAGCCGGGCAGAGGGGGCCCCGCGGGACAGTCCATTCTGCCGCGGCAGCAGTGGCAGCGGTAGCAGCCAGCGTTTGTTTTAAATTTAATTTTACTTGAGCCGATGGGGGGGGGGGTTAGGACTGGTAATGGCTTATGGTGGGGCTAGGACTGGAAATGGGCTGGGGGGGTTAAGACTGGAGGTGCGCTGATGGGGTTAGGACTGGTAATGAGCTGTGGGCTGTTGGGGTTAGAACTGGTAATGGGCTATGGGGGGGGTTTAAGACTGGTAATGGGCTGTGGGCTGATGGGGGCTGTCTGGTAATGGGTTATGGGGGGGCTAGGACTGGAAAGGGGCTGGGGGGCTTAAGACTGGAGGTGGGCTGATGGGGTTAGGACTGGTAATGGGCTGTGGGCTGATGGGGGGTTAGGACTGGTAATGGGCTATGGGGGGTTAGGACTGATAATGGGCTATGGGCTGATGGGGGCTGTCTAATAATGGGCTATGGGGGGTTAGGACTGATAATGGGCTATTGGTGGGATAGGAAAGCAAATGGGCTCATGTGCAGGGGTTAGGACTGGAGGTGGGCTGATGGGGTTAGGACTGGTAATGGGCTGTGGGCTGTTGGGGGGGGTTAGGACTGGTAATGGGCTATGGGGGGTTAGGACTGATAATGGGCTGTGGGCTGATGGGGGCTGTCTAATAATGGGCTATGGGGGGTTAGGACTGATAATGGGCTATGGGGGGGCTAGGACAGGAAATGGGCTGATGGGGAGGGGTTAGGACTTGAGTTGGGCTGATGGGGTTAGGACTGGTAATAGGCTGTGGGCTGATGGGGGGGTAGGACTGGCAATGTGCTATGGGGGGCTGACTGGAAATGGGTTGATGGGGTTAGGACTGGAAGTGGGCTGATGGGGGGTTAGGACTGGTAATGGGTTATAGGGGGGGCTTAAACTGAAAATGGGGTGATAGGGGGTTAGGACTGGAAGTGGGTTGATGGGGGGGGCTAGGACTGGTATTGGCTTGGGGGGTTGCTAGGACTGGAAATGGGCTGATGGGTGGCTAGGACTGGAAATGGGCCGATGCAGGGACTAGAAGGGAATGGATGCTGGGTGAGGCTGGAACTAGAAGGGAGCTGATGTTGGGGGAGGATTAGAATGTTCCCTGTGTCATTTTACATGTATGCTGACGATATTATCTTACTTTTTCATACTTCACCTCTGACTCCGGATATCACTCAGCTAAATCTTTGTCTTTCCCAGATCTCCTCCTGGTTATCCCAAAACTTCTTACACTTAAATCCATCTAAGTCCACAGCTATGTGGGTCTCACTAAGTGGTTCCTGCCCTTCTATAGCCCCCTCGATTGACTCTATTCCTCTCCCTCTTGTGTCATCCTTACGTTATCTTGGTGTGATTCTTGATTCCACGCTTTCCTTTCACCAGCACCTTACTTCTCTTATTTGTCGTTCCTTTGCTGCCTTGCGTCAGATCAGGGAGGTTCGTTCCCTCCTCCCCTTTTCTTCCTTAGTTACCCTTGTCTTAGCCTTAGTTATAAGCCGTTCAGACTATTGTAACGTTTTTCTTGCCAACCTCCCTAAATTTCAGCTACTACGTCTTCAGCGCATCCAAAATGCCGCTGCTCGACTCATCACATTTTCACACCGCTTTGATCATATCACCCCTATTCTACTCCGCCTGCACTGGTTACCCCTCCGTTTTCGTTTTCAGTAAAAGTTCCTTATTTTAATTCATCGTGCCCTTCATACCAACACTCCCCTATATCTAGCAGACCGGATCTCGCTTCACACCCCCTAGCGTCAGCTTCGTTCTCTCCACGCCAATCATTTGTCCCTCCCCGTCACAAGCACACCTCGAACAAACCCGTCATGCATCTTTTTTCTTCTTAGGCCCAGTACTATGGAATGCACTACCACCGTTTCTCCGATTGGAACCTTCCTATTCTCAATTTAAAACACTACTCAAAACCCACCTGTTTCAGCAAGCCTTTCAACTTTCACCCGATGGTTCTCCCTGATGTTTTTTTTCAGTTCATATGAGTTGTTGTTTGTTTGTATACTTGTCCTGTCTTGTACTTTGTTTACCCATAGTCTATCTCTGTCTTCCCCAATGTGGGCCTATTATTTTTATCCTTGCTGTAAATTTTTGTTTTTAGTAACTTTATGCTTTTAAATACTGGCCCTTTTGTTCTGTTTTGTTATGTTCTGTCCATTTTACCTGTTTATGCTTTTATACTTCTGCTTTCCTGTCTTACTTTGGCGTTCTTTTCTTTATATGTGCATTGCCAACCTTTTATTGTACACCGCTTTATGTTTCGACGAAAAGCGGTTTATCAAATTTTAATAAAGATAAAGAATGGGATGGGGCTGGAAGAGTAAAATGGAGAAGGGAAAAATATTTTTTGTGGGAGGGATAAAAAATCTACAATTGGCCGGGTATTGGGAGAGTAAGTGGGGATTGAGGATGGAGGGGTAAAATTTGAGTGGATGAAATAGGAATGAGGAAAGAGCAAAAGGAGAAAGATTAGTATGTTAAAGCAGATGTAGAGAGAGAATGGAAAAAAACTAGAAGAGAGAAGAAAGGACAAATGGACAGCAGATGATGGAGAGTTAGCAGAAGACGCGAAGAAAACAGAAAAAAGTGGCTGGAGCAATTGCAGCTGAAAAAAAATGCACAAAAGGTAGAAAAATATCTCTTTATTTGAATTTATTAATTGGAATATGTCAGCTCTGGTAAATGTGCATCATTAACGTCTGCGCTTTGTTTAGTACAAGAGCAAATTAATGTATAGTTTTATTTCTACAGTGTTGTACATTCCAAGTTTGGCTTTTGGGATTCCCAGTTTAATTATTGTCTTCCTGTTTCTAAATTGTGATTACTTGTTTGGTGATGGTCTATGTTCTGCATGTGTAACTGAGCTGAGGTGTTCTGTTTATATAATTCCTATTTGACATTGCCACTTGTTCTCTTTCCCCAGTAGGTCATGTATTCTTGTTCTCTGAAATGTATGGGTTTAATATTTGCAGTGTTGCCTTTTGATTGGTAGAGTATGGTGCTTTGTGAGTCCTGGTAGTGCTGTTAGGATACGGCGGGTTTGCTATGGGTTCTAAATGGGCAGTGTTTGTAGTAGTTCCTAATGTGTCTGGCAGCTGGCACTGGATTATAGTAATGTAGAAATCTTTTAGTCTTTCTTTATCCATACACTCATTAAGAGGCACGTTTACTAAAAGTTAGTATATGGTAACATTATGCAAATATTTATGCAAATGAGGCCCCTTATGCAAATGAGGCCCTGCACCGAGTCTCCGCACATGGCCCCGCACCCCCCTTGGGCCGCCCCTGCTATTACATGTTCTGTGCATAGGTGTTCCTGGAGGTGGAGCTGAGGTAGAGTTTTAATGTACACACATATCTAATCTATAAAGGTATGTAACCTCTATCAGGCTGTATGTCTTTTTAAGCAGTATGCAGCACTGCAAGATAATCTAGAGGCACAAATTCCCAGAGGCAGACCAACCCTGCAAGTCTGACCTCTAGGTTTGAAAAGGTTCTTGGGGCAGGACCAGGATATTTCCAGGAGACCTGTTGCATGTACAGTCACTCTTCTACTCTATTGCCTCGTACATTCCTGCGCTTCCTGATACCAATCCACATGTGTTCCTGCACGTCCTTCTCTGTATTTTAGTAATAACTCCATGTTTGCAGGAGCTGTTTCTAAAATACCATTGGAATTCAGTATATCCCAACCTCCAAGTCTCAATTCGAGCCTTCACATATTGTCTAATGAAATAGGGAATACTCATTTATGAAATGGGGAATACTCATGCAGATTTTTGATCTGCCTGGACCACACCTCAACTACACTCCTGAGAGGACCACTTGCAATGTCTGTGTATTATGGACATCCACATGCAAATCTAGCCCTTTCTAAAACTGGCATTTACAAATGGATCAAAACAAAGGAGAGAGGAATTTCTCCGCAAGAAGACCAAGTCCAACTGTAGAGCGGAGAAAAACCACAGCCACACCAGAAGTTTCTTAAAACAGTCATTTTATTATTGGGTCCAGTTGGACAATTACAAATGGATGCCATTTCCACATGTAAACGCCAGATTTACCATGTGCAATTGGTGAATAAGGTTTCCAAAAAAAAGCCCATGGTATTCTCACAAAAAATTAGATGATTTTACAATGAAGTATCTTGTATGTGCTTATTCTGTGAGGCCACAAATTTGTTCTAGTTGTATTGCAGCCAGTATTTATGACATCCTCATGCAGAAATAAGTATATTCAGGTGTGGAGGTTACCAGGATCAAATAAAAGGGTTCCTTAAGCCAATCCATATCCTCACACAGGAAATGATATAGCTCACTGTACCCCTCAGAATTCACCTCATGGAGGTGATTTTATAATATGATTTCTATATGAAAAGTCAAATAAAGCACCTATATACTGCCTATTTTATAAATCTATAAATACCAAGGCGGCAGTATACAAAACCTGAACCGCTGTCAGACTCAAACAGATATAGATGATTAATCCACTTGTACGGAGCACAAAGGAAGGGTTAGTATTACTTGTCTATACCTGTTTGAGTCTGACAGGGGTTCAAGTTTATATACGGCCACCTTCCTTGATATTTATAGATGCATTTGGGATAAGGGGGTTAGGAGTTTGATTTGGTTTGGTTTGGTAGATGTATGCCTATTTTATAAAAGCAGCATATACACTTATATGCCTTTATTAAATAGCAGTCCAATCAGCATCACGGAGGTGAGCAAGAGGGAGAGCCCCCTCAAATCCAGCAGTACCTCCAGGTGCGGGAAGTAGCTGGCCAGCCTCCAGCAGCCTGATCAGCGTCAGGGAGGTGAGCAGGAGGGAGAGCCCCTCCCAGATCACCTCCTCAAGGCCAATCGGGTCTATCGGGTGCGGGAGCAAGGACATTCAAATCCAGCAGTGCCTCCAGGCACGTCCACACCTGGCGGGCCTGCGCCTGAGGGCTCTTTGGCATAGCCCTTAAGCAGGGACCAGCTAATTGCACCATACCAACCAACCTAACCGACTGACTCTTGCCATCCTGTAAGTTAAATAGTGCTGTAGTTGAAAGGCTACAGGCACTGCCTTTTCTTATCTAATAATCTTTGTATTGCTTTCCTAACATAGAAGATTGATTACGATTGTCTGCTTATGTTTAAGCTGTTGTACTGAGGCTGATAAGTGTAATAGTTTTCACTGTGTAGAGATAGTCCATGCGGGGCTCGCTGATACTTTGATCAGCTATCAGTTATACGACATAAAGGCAATATAGGCCCCCACAATAAGTCCCAGTATCTATAATTACTTAGTCACCACTGTTCACCTGCTATGATTCACACATGTATCTTATGCATTTACTCTGCTTCTATTCTGCCTGGAATACATCCCTAGGCTTCTCCTAGGCTTGTCTGTGCATGATGCAGTCATAAGTACTCCTCATGCATAGCTACGCACACTAAATAGCACTCCTTGTTGCAACCGTAGCCCAGAGTCTAAGGCAAAGACTGACACCTGCAGTTCCCCACTCAAGGCCACCGACTGCTACTCTCCACCATCATGATGGATAATCACCTGTACCCAATAACTTGAAAAGGTACCTCAGTCGGATATCAGGGAAAGGACCAGAGAACAGTGCACAGCCAAAGGGCCACTACTACTGACAATCATGTTCATGGCCTCCAGTGTAATCCTTCTCCTTCTTCTGTCGCTGCTTGTCTATCGCTCAGTAACTCTGACTTACAATGGACATTCCATCACGATCATTCGTCGTAGCACTTCCAATGTAATTACAATCGCCCCACAATACTTAAGGCCTAAGCACACAAAATCTCTAATTTGGCTCAAACCAACAGACCTCTCTACCTCACAACCTACAGACAACCTACCACACCTACCTACTTGAAGTGTGCTCTTATCAACACTCGTTCGGTGAGGAATAAGATCCCAATCTTATCTGACCACTTCCATGATAATGACTTAGACCTTATGGGCATCTCCGAGACATGGCTATCAAATACAAACTCCATACTAATGAACCAACTACCACTAGATTGCAATTTATTCCACTATCATAGAACTGACCTCAAAGGAAGGGGAGTCTTGATCCTAGCTAAACAACAACTTTAACTCCACCAGGATACTGCAAACACAGCATATGACTTGGATCTATTTATTGTTTCTAACTAACTCCTGACCATTTGCGTAACATACAGATCACCCACCCCTATGGGTGATGAACTCCCCAACATACTTCAGTCAGCCAGTGATACATCCACCCTCAAAAAACATGCTATTCTCCTCGGTGATTTTAATCTTCCATCAGCACAGCGTGGAACAAAGGATGCCTTCATAGAAGCAATGGATGCTCTTGACTACCACCAAATTGTTGATGGATGCATGCATGAAAAAGGAGGGACACTAGACCTCATTTTCATGAACAAGCAACACACTCAGCCCCACAAGCTTCCCCCACCAACCAAGCATAGAGTCCCCTGGTCAGACCACACAGTCCTCATCTTCTCTATACCTACAACCCAAGACCAAGCACAACCACCCAACACCTCACCCCCACTGAGGCGATTCAAGTGCTGGAACAAGGAAGCATTCCTTAACACTATCCTTCCCAAATTAAACATGACCTACATTGACCTGGACACTCTAGTGGAGAACTGGCATGACACTATCACAGGCTGCCTCATCCCCGCATTCTCCTAGAACCATTACATGGCACCAACGGACTGCATGATACACAACAGATCTAAGACCCTTAAAGCGGAGGCTCTGGAAGACCGAAAGAAAATGGTGTCACTCCAAATCTCCAACTGGCCGTGAAGCATATATGTGCATGCTGCAAGAATACCAAGATACCATCAACAGGACCAGGAGGAAATATCATATAAATCTAATATTCAAATCGATTAACCATCCAAGGGAACGCTCCAACATAGTAAATACTACACTAAGGAACCCTGCAACAGGAACCAACCCTGACTCCCCCACATCTTCATTCAGAAACCACTTTCAGGTCACTACCTCATTAACTAAGGATCCAGTGCCCACTACTCTCCCAACACCATGCAAGAGTTCTTCCCCTCCCCTCTGGAGTGAATTTAGCCTCATATCTCAAGACCAGTTCAAATGCATCATAACAAGTCTCAATACAACAACTTCCCAGCTCGATCCATGCCCAGTAGGATGGATCAAATCAACCTGCATAGAGCCGGCCCCAATAATTCTAAACCTCATAAACTGCTCCCTCTCCCAAGGATACCTACCAAAGCATCTCAAGCAGGCATCCATACGCCCAATCCTCAAAAACCCAAAATTGGATTTGGCAGTATCAAGCTCATGCAGGCCAATTTTTAGCTTACCCTTCCTAGCCAAGATAATTAAGAAAGCAGTCCAAATCCAGCTGCAGGATCACATTGACACACATGACCCCCTCAACCAACAACAGCATGGATTTAGAACCAACCATGGTGTCAAATATCTTATTACAATACTCATGGACAAACTTACACTAAGGACAGGGAAGTCTGATCGAGGACTTGCCCTCATTTTCCTCGACATAAAAGTAGCCTTCAACTCAGTGCCGCATAAAGCATTACTACTTCAACTTCAAGTGACTGGCCTATGCAACACTACCTTCAGATGGTTCTCCTCATATCTAACTTCGAGACAACAACAAGTATACATACTGCCACTCCTTCTGACATAACCCAAGGGGTACCACAAGGATCAGCATTGTCTGTGTTTCCGTTTAACCTATTCATTCAACCCATCTGCAACATCATCTGCTCCTACAACATCCTGTATCACCTATATGTGGATGACATAATGTTGTATATTCCTATCTCCACCTGTAACCCAGTATATACCTCTCTGATAGACTGCTTCAACACTGTCTCACAGTAGCATAAAGCACACAACCTTAACTTGAACTTCTAGAAGGCAGGTTTCTACATGTTACCAAAGATCCCTGCTTCACACCCCCACGGTATGTAGTTATGGATCGAGAAAAGATCCACACTAAGTCTAATGTAAGATAAATAGGCATCACCCTGGACCAGGGTCTTATACTAACTCAACACATAACTACCTCTGTAAGTCTCTTCTACCAGAAAATGAGGATAGTAAAAGCTTTCAGACAACCTCTTGACAAACCCCACTTCCGGACAGTTTTCCAAGCCTTGAGTCTACCTCACCTCAACTTTTGTAACATACTTCTCCACAGTTTACCAGCCTCATCAATCCATCCACTGCAGATGGCCATGAATATAGCTGAAAGAGTGCTAAACTGGCACCCCCAAACAAAAGCATATTACCCCGATATTCAGTAACCTACTCTGGCTTCCTATAAGAGCCCGTGTTAAATACAAAGCAGTGGTCACTATCTTCAAGGCACTTCACCATCTCTCACCAGTTTATCCAGAAACCCTAAAAGGCCTGCAGACAACTGACCCAGAAGGACCAGCACACAAACCACCCTTGCTATCTCTACAGACAACGGAAAATACAATGCTTGAACCTCAAGCAGAGCTTTCTCCCTGTTCACCCCGAGACTCTGGAATGCCCTATCAGATGACATTTGCACACTAAAGGATCTCAAAGACTTCTGAAAGAAAACAAAAACTCACCTGTTCCTTGAGCACTTTGCCATGGCTCCAGACTAACCAAAGCTACCAAGCACCTCATCCACTTTTCCTTGGTTCATGACTAACTATGTCTACCAAGCAACTCTTTTAGCAACTGCACTATCCCCTTTACCCTGCCCTCCTTCCAACCCTGCCCTCCCCCTCCCACCCTCCCTTCTACGCTACTCCCTCCCCATACCTTAGTCTCATCTTCCCTCCCCCAGTCTACTCACCAGCCTCTCCCTACCCCTTCCCTTCTTCTGCCACCCCTAGCCTACTCACCTGCCAAGCCCCTACAAATCCCATGTTTATATTGTTGTACATACTAATATATATAGTTAATCTACGGTCTATGTTGACATGATGGTTCAATGTTTGTCTTTTTGGGTTTTATGTATGATCTGTTCGCTTTTGTTCGATATAAACTAGTTACTGTTCGATGTAAGCCAACTTGATGTGTTGAAAGGCAGTATATAAAACCAGTTAAATAAATAAATAGGCTCTCAGAACCAGCTCCTTCTTGTGATCTGTGGAGATATTCATCAGCACTCTCCTTAGGTCCTGCTAACTGGCTAAACTCTTTTGAATATCAACCCCATCATTTTTTTTGTGGAAATATCTCTGTTTCATGACAGTTACTGTTGGGTTATAGAAACATAGAAACATGATCACAGAAAAAGACCACAAGGCCCATCCAGTCTGTCCTTCCATAACAACAACTACAACAGTTCACTTTTTACCTTTAGAGATCCTCTGTGTTGGTCCCATGCTTTTTTGAATTCAGTTACTGTCCTCATCTCTACCACCTCCACTGGGAGACTATTCCACGGATCCACTACTCTTTCCGTAAAGAAATATTTCCGCATATCACTCCTGAATCTATCTCCCTTCACCCTCATCCCATGTCCCCTCGTAGCAGAACTTGCTTTCAATTGAAAGAGGCTCTCTCCCTGAACATTTATGCCACGGAGGTATTTAAACATCTCAATCATATCACCTCTATCCCGCCTTTCCTCTAAGGTGTACATATTAAGATCCTTAGGTCTGTCCTCATATGCTTTATAATGAAGCCCATTAATCATTTTAGTAGCAACCCTCTGCACCGACTCCATCCTGTTCACATCCTTTTGAAGGTGCGGTCTCCAGAATTGCACACCATACTCCAAATGAGGTCGCACCAAAGACTTATACAGAGGCATTATCACCTCCTTTTTTCTGCTAGCCATTCCTCTCCGTATGCACCCAAGCATCCTTCTAGCTTTTGCCGTCACCTTTTCTACCTGTTTAGCTACTTTAAGATCACCAGACACAACCACAAGACTTATAGGCACTATCCTCTGTTTTAGTAGCATTACCATTAATTAACTTAAAACAGAAGTCGGACTAACTGGCCTGTAGTTCCCAAACTCTTCTATTGCATGTGCTTTTCTCCAGTCCTCAGGGACCACTCTTGACACTAAAGAAATATTGAAGAGGTCAGGCAGTGGAGTTGTAAGAACGTCTCTAAGTTCCTTCAATACTTTCAGATATATCCCATCTGGCCTCATCACTTTGTCTACTTTTAGTTTAGCTAGCTACAGAAGTATTTAACGTTTTACTTACCTGAAGGATTTTACTTCCTTGGAGCTTTGTTCACTCATTCCTGGTGAACTTAATCTAAAACCCTCTTCAGTAGGTTAGACAGTCTACTGCAGAAGACATTTCAACTCTTCATAGATAGGTGGATGCCATCTCTAATCAGCAATCTGGAAAACTATCCCATGGTCCACGAAACCAAAACTCTTTCAATGACAACATCAATGCAGCCATGTATTCATCTCCAGGATGCATGTTTCTCTGCCTCAGTCTTTACCCTCAACAAGGAGGATTTAAGAGAACACCACCTGCACACCTATCTGCTTCACCCTCTCAGAGCCATGAAGTCCATGTTGATACACTCAAAGGGATACCTAGCAATATATTTTGTGCCAACATGGATGAGTAGCATCAGATAATAGTCAGTAGGCTTGATGTGTCTTGGCAACCTCTCTATAACATCTCAGATTCTGACACCTGGCAGAGAGTACACCTCCCAGGACCTCATGTCTGGTCAGCTGATGGATGCCTCTGTACTCTTCAGAAGGGAGTCACCAATTATCTTTATCCTTCACTTCCTTGTGGTCCCTGATTTGGCAACTTTGGGATGTTTGAGATCTGGCTCCCCCTGTTCCTGGGATGTTCTCACCTCCTCCACTACCAATTCTTCAGTTTGAGGGATGGTAGAGTTGGAGTGTCAATTCTTCAGACACTGGTGATCCATGTTCAGCTATCATCTTTCTGTATCATACCATTTTCACCTATGTTGAGGGTCTTTGATGCCTCAGAAGCATTTCATCAAAGTTGCTCTTGCTGTCACAGATGCTTCTAAGCCTTGCCACCTCACCTCTCAATTTCTCCATCTATTTCATGAGGGATTCAACTTGCAGGCATCTTGTATAGAATTCCAGTCTCTCTCCTGGGATTAAGCTGTCTGGATGGAGCCAGAAACTATAACAGAAGCAACAACCTTGGTGGCATACTTTTTCTCAGCCATTGTTCAGTTGTAGAATCTTTGGTACCTATTGATGAAAATGAGAAAAAGAAGCTAGCCTCTAGATCTAACACCTCTGTCCTGATTACCTGTGTGTAGGCCTGCATGCTTACTCACCTATTGTTGGGGTATGGAGCAGTTTCTTATTCCTTCAAGCTACTAAAATTTGATTTATATGTCTCAGGTATATATGAAACAGGCCATACATGTGTATTTATTTAACATTTCTTATATACTGTCTTTTATGATATCAAGGTGGTTTACATTGAACAAACTGAAATTACTTTGAACAGGGCACTATAACTTGGAGATAGCTATTTTACAGGGAACATGAGCAATGGAGGGTTAAGTTGCTTGCTCAAGACCACAAGGGGCACCTGTGGGACTAGAAACCCCAGTCCTTCTGGCCCAAAGTTGCTGCCCTCTAGTGGGATTTGAACCCCCAACCTTCCAGCCTGAGGTAACTTGCCCCAACCACTAGTCCACTTCTCCTATGTTTGTCCTATCCAGGCCATGCCCCTGATAAACCTCCATTTGATGTGGTATGGTCATCTATGTCTAAAATGATCCTTTTTTTATATGACCATTTACATCTGGATTCAATTTACACATGTAAGTGGTCTTTCTGACACATGTACATCACAAATAAGGCTTCTGAAATAACTGCCTTCATGAATAAACTATGCCTCTTCTTGGCTCAAACTATAATTTTCTCTCTTTTGCCAAAGGTTCCTATGTGTCACTTTAAATTATTGCATTTGTCATGTCTTTTCTGACGTGTTAAAATGCCAATTGCTATTTTGTGAACTCCTACAGCTAGCTGTTAAAATATCTGTGGAGAAATTACTTTTGATGATATTACTAAAAGATCTATGGAGTACGTTCTGTATTGTCTCTAATTCCATTAAGTATTGCCAAGCATTCTACATGTAAAGCAGGCGAATTTGCCTGGACCACTTTAATTCATAGAAAAGGAATTAAAATGCCATTTTCTATGCCACTGCATTTGCTTTTAAATACATGGGCTCTGCAGAAATTAGTTGTTTGATCCTGTTAGTTAATTTTATGCACATCATGTACAGTAGCAATTTCATGATTGCTTTTCTGCAGCAGCAGTTAATATACCCCAAGAGAAATATTTATATTCTAGGCTGCTGCATGAAAGGGCACTTAAATTCTTCTGTATTTTGCTTCTTAAAACGGAAGAAACAAAGACCTCTGTTCTCTCAAATTTTATTAAGTAGACAAATATTGGGAACTATTTCATGGTCTGACTTTATTCATTCTGCAGCTAAAAGGGTATTCAGTTTCATTTTTCTGATATTCAGAAAGCAGGTCACAAAAAATAGGAGCAGTTGCCATAAACACATCCAGATTGACCTTCAAAAGCCCTTCTGTAGTTGGCAGCAGGGTCAATTAAGTAAGAGCATTTTAAATAAAAATACAAAGCACATGAAAGGATCATTTTGGCAGCATAAATTGTTAGATGGCCAAAATTATCTGCCTGAAAAAGAGGTGGGATTTGGGTATGTTCTTGGGGTGGCACCACTTAGATGTGTAACTTATCTGGTCAATATTAAGCCATGACACCAGCCACCATGGCAAAAATAATCCAGATATTCAATGCCAGTATCTGGATAGTATAATAGCTGCAGAGACATTGCAGCTATTATAAAACAACATATGAATGTGATTCATAGCATCCCCACACTGCGTGACAAACAAATACGGTGTGTGTGGACACGTAATCGCAATTTAAAGGAAATTCTCTGTCCGGCGATTGTGTCCACCCCTAGTGACATTAACACAGATAAGCTGAAGGGTCACACTCGGTGTGGGAATTGCTCTTTGTGTGATGTGAATTGGCAAATCACTTCTTTCTGTACCAATGGAAAGACTTATTCCTTACAGCATTTTACTAATTGCTCTTCGACGCAAGTTGTTTACGCCATTCAATGCCCCTGTCAGTTATTATATATTGGAAAAACTTTACGCGCTTTTATAGTGAGGCTAGCCGAACATCGTAGTAGACTTCGATGCAGAACCATGACGGCGCCACTAGTTGAACATTGTATTACCCACAATCATACATTTCAAGATCTTCGTTGCTTTTGTATTGAGCGGGTATCTCGGGGCAGTGGAGGTAGATCCTTGGATCAAACCTTATTTTATAAGGAACAACGTTGGATTTTCACTTTACAAACTGTCTCCCCGGGTGGCCTTAACTCTCAGATTGACTGGAATCTATGCAGATAATTGGATGACGTCAGCATGGTTCTTTAGCTGATTGCTGATAAAAGGAGCCTTTATTGCACTTAGCTCGCATGCGCGACGTTTTTTCACAAGGCAAGAATACTTACCAATGGGTAGAGCATGTGGTGAGCCATTTTATGATCTAAAGCAATGAATCTGGTGACGCTGCTGGATATATATATGTCTTCATGAATATTTTGTTGAAAAGCTGTTTATTAACCGGAGAATATTTTATCTGTTTTCCCAGTTAAAATTCGATGAATTAAGAAGTCAGTGCATTAACCCCTGAAGAAACGATACCTTCGTGAAACGCAGCAGCGCTGAGACTGGTGTTGGGAGTTTTTAACTAAAGCTAAGCCTGACTTATTTATCTTTGAAAAATTTTCATTTTAAATGCTATAGAAAAAAAAAGCACGATAACATAGAGAAAGGGTCATTGATGCAAATTTGAGCATTTGGTTATGAACTGAATACCATAGCTCACATGAGTCTGAGACCCAGTGCTAAAATACTTTAATGTTTGAGGTGGGAAGTTAGAAATTGTCTTTAAGACATTCTCAAGTTATATATTGGAGTAATTAAACAACATTTGGCTTAACGGTATTATTACTCTAAAAACATCAGACCACTCTTTGATTGTCAAGTATCTGGATAGTGGCTGACACTGCATACCCAGATAGTATGGTCAGCGCTGCCGCTATCCATATAGCGGTGATATTTGGCATCATGGTAAGGGTAGCCTATTCAGCTTTTTTGCTCTCCTTAATTATCCGGCTAGTTATCCTTATAGCAGCACTGAATATTAACGCTCTATGAATAATTGCCTGCTCTGCCCACAGGCCACCCCGGCACTATCTCTGTAAAGATATTTAATGGAACTTTCTACGTACCTCTGCTCAGGGCCAGTGCTACCGCCAAGCAAACTAGGCAGGTGCCTAGGGTTCCATCCCTCCGATTAATTCGTATTGCTGCCATTTCTGCCCCTCCCCAGGGCCTGCAGTGGCAGCAATAGCCCCTAAACTGTGATGCAGTGCTTACTAATATACTCTGATGCTATGTTGCAGTTTCCTCCTCTTCCCATGTGCTGATTACATGCCCCTTCGATGCCACTTCCAGTTTATGAGGGGGGACCATGAGAAGAGGAGGAAATTATGATGCAGTGCTGGAGTGTATTAGTAAGTGGTGTGTTGCAGTTTGGGCTTTATTCCTGCTGCTGCAGGCCCCGGAGAAGGACAGCAGCAGTGGCAATGGGGATGGGGGGACATGGGGGCAGTAGGATGGATGACCCGCCTGCTGAATATCCCAGTCAGTGGAACTTATCTGGACAGCAGCTGCTGCTAAGCATATAAGTACTACTGAATATTGACCCCTAAACATCTAGGAGGTCCTTTTACTAAAGAGCGCTATGGTGTTGCACCCAACATGCCCATAACGTTCAAAACCCCAACACATTAGGTGTGGAGGCATGGCAAAGATGTTCCCAGTAGTTAACATGGCAAGCTCTGCCCTAACACTGCATGAAAATACCTATGGAGGTGGTAATAATTGTACCCAAACTAATGGCATACCTTGCAGTCAGTGCGGGGCATGCTGACTGCAAGGTGCTCATCCTACCCACCTTCTGCCCCAACACCCCACACATGCAGCAGTTAGCACAGAAACTGGGTCATGCCAACTGTGCTAACAATTACCACTGGTCACAGCATAGGGTTAGTGTGTGCTATAACCCTTGCTAAATGCTTAGCATACTTTATTAAAAGGGCCCTTTAGTGATGCTATTTGGCCACAAAGGGGATAGACTGAAGCTTCAGACATTTTTGCCTATAACATATTTATTTTTTTGTATTTTTGTATTTACTGTAGCTCACGCCTTTCCAGTGGATGTTCAAGGCAAGTCACATTGAGGTACAGTAGGTATTTTCCTTTCCCCAGAGGGCTCACATAAAGAAAATGCTGATGCAAATTTTATAAAATACTTGCATAAATCGTGACTCCACCCATGCTCCTCCAAAACTCCTCCCTGAACACACCTACTCTAAAGTTACATAAAAGTGTGTGCCTAAGTGCACCGAGCAGACTTTAATGCGTGAAGTAATTTTTTTAAGAAGCCTTTTATGAGCAAATACTAGCATATGTACATGAAAAATCCTTTATAAAATTGTTTCCATAGTGAATAAAAGATTTGAATTCAAATGTACAAGATATTTGTTTTAAAAATTTGTCACATTTATTAAAGTAGTGATGCAAGGTCTCCCATTGTTCTACTGTCATCAATGTAGTAGACTAGCTCCTGCTCTGACCATTGTTAATATAATAATGAGGAGTTACTCATGCAGCAGGCCAGAACACAGGTCTATGTTTATCAAAGAGGAAAGAGGAGAGAGAATGGAAGAGAAAAAATATCCCAAAGGTACTTAATATAAAAAAATAAATAAATATAAATGTCAATTCAACAAATTTGATCCTGATCGTTGCACTGTGTTCTAATTAAGGGCAACTAAAAAGGTACATTAGCAAAGCCAGAATGCAAATGTCTTTTTAATCTCCATGACGGAGCCCCCTTTAATGTACAGTTCCATAAGTGACTCTGATCTTGAAAACAGGATTGAGGTGATGCCAAGTAGCATGGACCAGAGCCTATATCTCAAGGATGCACAAGTTCAGTCCTCGATGGATGCAAACAGGCCAGATTTTCAGTATGTCCCTAATGAATATGCATGAGATAAAGCTGCATGCATACTACCCCATTGTAGGAAAATTTATATAATGCATATTCATAGGGATATCCTTAAAACCTAACCAGTTGAGAATCCTAGCCAAAATGGGTCTGGGTCTAGCCCCAGGCTGCGGTGGCTTCTCTGATACCCTACCCACCCTCTTGACCACTACATTTTCAGAGGATGAGGGTCCTGAATGACAGCATGAAGCAGCCTCTCTACAAAGTTCACCATCTAGGACCCCGATGATCTGCATATTAACATCTTCTTGACCTATTTTTCAGGTCATCACCTTCGCAGCCAGCTTTTGCAGAAAGGCATTAAGAGAGGAGGATTCCCATTTTAACTTTAGCAAATCATCCACAATTCCACAATTCCAGTCTGGACTCAACCTCGCTCAGTTCTCTCTTGGCTCCATTTGTATTTTATTCAGCTTTGCTGTACCTCAACTTTCCCTCCACAAATGGTTTTAAAATTACCTCCATGGCTGGGGGGATCTGGATTGCCAATATTTTGCTGCACAGATTCTGGCCGTATCTTGCTGCATTCAGATTGTGGTGACTCATTCCACATTCTCCTGGGCTCCTACAGTTACTAAGATGCAGCATGACCTGAAAAACTGCAAAGATCATCACACCATGTTACCAAGTCAATGGCATCTTGCCCCAGCACTCCTGCATTGTCTGCTGCCAGGGGAACTTTGCCAATTTCATCATGACCCTGGCCAACTTGTTCTGCTTTTGCGACTCTGGTTTCCCAGCCATCTCAGAAAGCCCCCAGTAAGAAACACAGAAACATAGAAACATGATGGCAGAAAAAGACAACATGGCCTATCTATTCTTCCCTCCCCACTACAAGAGTCCCCTTTTTTTTAACTCTTAAGGATCTGATAAATAGAATCAATCTGCTTGCTCGCTTGTATCACTTGCTCACTTGCTCACTCTGATACATGGAATTTCTCTGCTTGCTCTGCCAAATCCTCATAAGGATCTGCTCCAGAATGGGGTGGACAGGGACCATGATGGCCTCCTTTGGCAGGGTGGGATACTGGAGGATCTCAAGTTCCTCAACCCACAACTCCTTCTCCTCCTCAAGGGTGAAAGGCAAGGCCTTTCCCATGTCCCTCACAAACTCCAGAAAAGAGAAGTCCTCAAGGGAGACCTTTGATGCACAGGAGGAGGTGAGGGATCTGAGGGTACATCCTGGTTCCTTTCCATCTCTGGAGACTCGTCCTCTTTCTCCTAGTCAGAGTCCAAGTCACTGAGGAACTTGACATATCAACAGGACCAGGGACTCTGTTAATGATTGGAAGGGGTCCTTGGTTCTTGATGCTCAGAATTGGAGGCACCTGAGGAGACTGGCTGTATCAACCAGGATTGGATTTGGTCTCAGAAACCTGAGGAAACAACAAGAGTTTTAAGGATCTCTGCACTTCAGCCGGCGAGACCTCTGCTGTGGATGGGGCCAGTACCGGTGCCAGGGAACCAGATTTACCTCGTCCTCGGGGAGGTTGCACAATGAAGGCAGCCAGGCTGTGTGCTTGAGAGATAGCAACTCCTCTGCTAGGGGAGATGGTTCAGCAGCTCAGCAGCTACCGGTGTCAACACCAGCATGGTTACAGCCTCAGGAGCCCCGCGCCAAACCTCCAAAGTCTCAGGAGGCAACACCTCCTGCTGGGGCATCGAGTTGCATTGAGGGCTCTGATGCTAATGACCATGGGTTTTCACCCTGGCAACGGCATCGCCCTTCAATGCCAATTCAGACAGAGTCTGAATTGGCATGATCCTTCTGGGGGCACTCCTCATCAAAGGATAGCTGCCAGTCCAATGCTCGGAGGGTGTCCAGTCCCCTTTCAGAGCCAAAACCTCAGATGGAGCCTTTGAGGGCATTGAAGCTGAAGTCGATGCCAGGGACCTTGGAACCAAACAACAATTTCTGCTGTTTCTCCTGGTTCTTAAGCCCCTTGTACATCGTCTGTAAGCAGAGAGGGCAAGTTAAAGGCTCATCGTTGGCCCCAAGACATTGAAGCACGAACTGTGGTGGTTGGTGATTGAGATGGTCTGACCACACTGAGTGCACTTCTTAAAACCACTGATTAGGTTTGACATGGTTGGGAAGATGGCTTCCACTAAGTCAAAGGACTCCAATATCCTTACCAACCAGGAGGGTGTGAGAAAAAACCCACACACCGACGCCCCTTGGGATCATCGAAGGCAAGAAAGGCAATATGAATCAAGACCAGATGGTACTGTATTAGCAAAAAAACAACAGTAAAAAAATCAACTTAACTCCAGGATTCAGATGGACATCCATAGGGCTCCACAGAAAAAGAAGACTGAGGTAAGACAGCTCCTTCAGGTGGGAAGACTAGCATGCATGCATTGAGCTTCCTTGCTTCCTTTAGAAGCTCAGAAACATTCCAGTATGGGCTCCATCAGTGACATCACCCATATGTGAGGAATGACTTCCTGCTTGGTCCCGGAGAACTACTTGCACAGTCTTCAGCATAAGTACTTTTCCTCATGAGGGGGGGTAAGTACTTTTCAAAGGACCCTTCTCTGTGGGCAACCCTTTAGCATCCCAAGCCAGGAAACCCTGAGCCCAAGAAATCTTACCTTGAGCACCCTTGGCCCATGAACCCTGACCCTGGGCACCACTGCTCCAAGCACTCTGAGTACCTCTGAATTAGGCACTCCAAGACAGATCACTTTTGGCTGGGCACCTGGCACAGGAGATCCTCAACCAGGAAGCTTCCAAAACTATGCTAACCGCTATGGACTGACAATACTTACCTTGTCCTGGGAAGACATTCTGCAGTGTTGCCTCATACCCAGTCATCTTTGAAAAATGGCAGCACCTGATGCTTAGTGGAACATCAGAATGTACCACTGGGCATCAGTCTGCCAAGTAAGGGAATGTTCCTTTATTTTACATGCTGAATCCTTCTGATACTTTTCTTTTTTAAAAGAAAAAAAATAGTATTTATTGAATTTTAACAAATTTAACAAGTATTCATTTGTACAAGAAAACATGACAGCTGGCAGTAAAGAAACAAGTAAAGAGGAAAATGACTTTTACAAAGTAAGCAAGAAAACAAACCCCACTAGTTATCCATTAGCCCGCAAAAAGGAGGGGATTCCAACCAGTGATGCAGTGGAGACTATTCCAAGAGAAAGCCATTAGCCTAAAAAAGAAAAATCATACAATAAACTAAACAGCTCTACTAATTAACCATCACGCAATAATTTATCAACTCAGCATAAAAAACAAAGGAATGACAAACCATAGTTCACTTTTTAAGGTGAGCTTCGGCGTTCAATCAGAGGTCATATACATCAACGGTTTGCACATTCACATTCAAGATACCATCCATTAAATAAACATATACCCCAATAAATTATCAAATACAATGTTTCCACGTGTCATAACACTTCAAATACTTCAAAACAGCATAACTTATAACTCCTGGTATCTTGGCTAATTCCATTCAAAGGTGGATTGGATCCCGACGCCTACTAGGACGTCCCTTCCACGTTTCGCATCAGCTGCTTCAGGAGAATGCAATTCCAATCCTGATCACATAAACGTCAATGAAGCTAGACGCGCTTACTCCAGCTTATCACCATTAACCATGGGATTCTTCTTCAACAATTTCCCGATCATCCAACCTCTACAAGATACCAGGAGTTATAAGTTATGCTGATTCCTGCTGCTCCTGGAGAACACCTGTTACAGGTGAGTAACTACTCTTTCTCCAGGACCAAGCAGAAAGTCAGTCCTCACATATGGGTGACATCAACGTCGATGGAGCCCCCGTGCGGAGCATTTCCCCAACTTTCTAAGAAAGCCTTTAGGAATACTGCACGCATGCGGTCCCCTTCCCGCCTAAAGGTGCCATCTTGTTCAGTCTGATGTCATAGCTAAAAAACAGCACAAAAAAATGTAAAAATGAATTATGTACAACTGCAACTCACAGGGGAGGAGGGAGGGTTGTGAGGACTGATTCTTGCTGCTCCTGGAGAACACCTGTTACAGGTGAGTAACTACTCTTTCTCCAGGACTAAGCAGGAAGTCAGTCCTCACATATGGGACTCCCCAGCTTCAGGCTACCGGGGACCCAGAGCTGAAAAATGAGCTCCCTCTAGCCGCAGCATCAGAGAAAGGATTTCACTGAAACATACCCCCACCGATAGCCCAACCAGAGGACTGGAGGGTAGGAGTTGCCTTAACCTCGAAGAGATTATGGAGCACTGCCTGACCGAAAGCACTGTCCTATGGGACTCCCTCTCCAGGCAGTAATGGGCCACAAACGTCTGGCTTGAGAACCAAGTTGCAGCCCTACAGATGTCTGCCAACGGTACAGAGCGGAGATGAGCTACTGAGGCAGCCATTGCCCTGACACGGTGGGCCGTGACCCGACCCTGCAAGGGAAGGTCAGCTGCCCTGTAAGCCCAGGTGATACAGTCAGCCACCCAGATGGACAAGGTACGCTTGGAGACAGGTAACCCCAAGTTATTAGGGTCAAAAGATACGAAGAGCTGAGTAGCCCTCCTATGCCCCTGCATACATTCAATGTAGAAGGATAAGGCCCTTCTACAGTCCAGGGTATGCAGGACTGTCTCAACCCGGCTGGCATGGGGCCTAGGGAAGAACGTTGGAAGAACCACCTCCTGGTTGAGATGGAAAGAGGAGACAACCTTTGGGAGGAACTTAGGATGAGTCCTAAGGACTACCCTGTTCCTATAGAAGCGAGTGTATGGCCGGTCACAGACCAGGGCTTGAAGCTCACTCACTCGCCTGGCTGAGGTCAGGGCCACTAGGAATATTTATTTTATTTATTTATTTATTTAACAGTATTTCTAAACCGCCTTATCATAATAATCAAGGTGGTATCACAGCAAACAATCTGGTAGTGTGAGTGTGTTATACATGCAGTGAGGGTGGAAATTTAGTTGGGTGTGTGTTGTATTGTGTGCTAGATTGGTTTGAGCTATGTACAATGTGGGCTATATACAGTGTTGCTAAAAACATTTTATATACATATAGTGTTAGGCGGTAACGTGTGCTGCTATACAGTTACTTAGTTTATGTGATGTGTCCATAGTGTTCTATGAACAGCATGGTTTTCAGCTGTTTTCTGAAGTCCTTGAGGTCTGTAGTTGCCCTCAAATCGTCCGGTAGTTTGTTCCATATTGTTGGAGCAGCCATGGAGAGTGCTCTGTCTGTTGTGTCCTTGCGTGTGTGTTTGTATTCACTTGGGGTGCTGACTCGGTTGTGTGTTTGTTTTCTTCTAGGACGTGTGCTGGTGTCTGGTTGTATGAGGGTGTGCAGGCTGTTGGCTGATGTTTGCTGTTTTATCTTAAATAGGTTTATGATAGTTTTGTATCTGATGCGTGCATCGATTGGAAGCCAGTGTAAGTCCTTTAAGGTAGGTGTGATGTGCTCCTGTCTTGCAGTTCCAGATATGATTCGTGCTGCGGTGTTTTGTGCCAGTTGGAGTGGTTTGATGGCTTGTTTCGGTAGTCCAAGGTATATTGGATTGCAGAAGTCCAGTAGAGGGGTTATCAGTGCTTGACAGACGGTACGGAAGTGTTCTGGGGCGAGGAGTGGTTTCAGTCTCCTGATGATTCGCATCTTGTAGTAGGCTTTTTGTATTGTTTTGTCTATGTGTGGCTTGAGATTGAGTTTATTGTCCAGCGTAACCCCGAGGTATCTCACTTCTGACCTTATTGGTATAGTAATGTTTTGTATCTTTATATTTGGTGGGTGTATGAAGCTTTGGTTCCGAGTGATGATTAAAGCTTCAGTCTTGTTGTAGTTTATGGCGAGGTTGTTGTTTTGACACCAACTGGTCATTTGTGTAAGGCAGTCTGTTATCTTAGAGAAGTCCGGGTTGTCGATTGATATCGGGGTGTATATCATGATGTCGTCCGCATAGATCGTGTATTGAATGTTGTTCTCTTTCATGATGTTGCATATTGGTTGGATGTAGATGTTAAATAGGAGTGCTGAGAGCGCAGAACCTTGAGGTACTCCTTGACGGACCTTGATGGGTCGGGAGGTGATGTGTTCCACCTTGACCTGTAGCTGTCTTTCGGTTAGGTATGAGTGGAACCATTTCAGTGTGATACCGTGTATACCAGTGTTCTGTAGTCTTTCCAGGAGCGTGTTGTGGTCCACTGTGTCGAAGGCTGAGGAGATGTCGATGAATATCATTATGATTCCGTTCCTGGTGTTGTCAATTATTCTTAGGATACTGTCGAAGAGGTAGATCAGTAGCGTTTCGACACCGTGGTTGGGACGAAATCCGTGTTGGTTGTCGTCGAGTGTTTCGTGTTTGTCGATGTGATCCTGAAGTTGTAGTTGAACCGTTTTTTCGATGACTTTTGCGAGGAAGGGTATGCTGGAGATTGGTCGGTATGCTGCTGGATCTTTTTTGTCGAGAGTTGTTTTCTTTGTGATTGGTAGTGTGGATAGAGTCTTCCAAGAAAGGAAGCGGAGAGAACATGTAGCCATCGGCTCAAAAGGTGGGCGAGTCAGTTGCTGCAAGACCACATTCAACTCCCACTCAAGGGCCAGTGGACGGAGAGGAAGCTTGAGCAAGAGCAAGCCTCTGAGAAACCTGGACACCAAGGGGTGAACCGACAAAGAGTTTCCCTCCACCAGTGAGTGGTGAGCTGCCAGAGCAGAGAGGTGGACCCGAACAGAATTGGACTTAAGGCCCTGACTGGACAAGTGCAGCAGGTACTGAAGCACCACTGGTACAGCACAGGAAAAAGGATCTTCCTTGCATTGCTGACACCACAAGGAGAACCTTCTCCACTTCAGGGCATAGGTTTTCCTGGTGGATTGCTTTCTAGAGGCCAAGACCACCTCTTCCACTTCCTGAGGCAGGCCCCAGGGAGCCAACACTACCCTTGCAGCCTCCAGGCCATCAAATTGAGAGATTTGAGATTGGGGTGCAGAAGGGAACCCTGATCCTGAGAGAGAAGATTGGGTTGCAACCCCAGAGGTAGTGGGGTTTCCACTGCTAGTTGAAGCAGAAGTGGGAACCAGGGCTGCCTCGGCCACCTGGGGGCTACCAGAAGTACCGAGGCCTTGTCCCATAGAATCTTGAACAAGGTTCGGGCCACCAGAGGCATGGGAGGAAACGCATACAGGAGGCCCTGGGGCCAAGAAATCAGGAAGGCATCCGCTTCTAACCTCAGGGGATGCGGTTGCCTGGAACAGAACCTGGATAGCTGCCGGTTCAAGGGACTGGCAAAGAGATCTATGGATGGAAGTCCCCATTTCAGGAAAATATTTTGAGACACTAAGGGGTACAGTTGCCACTCGTGGGGCTGCAGAACCCTGCTCAACCTGTCTGCCAGGAAGTTCTCCTGGCCAGGGAGATAAACAGCCTTGAGAAACATGTTGTGCCTGAACGCAAAAGAGCAGAGGGCCTGTGCCTCCTGACAGAGGAGCCTGGACCCAGTGCCTCCCTGTTTGTTCACATAGAACATGGCCACTTGATTGTCCGTCTGTACCAGAACAGACTGGTGAGCCAAGGTGTGAGAGAAGGTTTTGAGGGCTAAGCGAATAGCCCGGAGTTTCAGTAGATTGATCTGTTGTGTGACCTCCCAAGGAGACCACAGGCCCTGGGTGCACTTGCCCAAACAATGTGCACCCCAGCCCTGCAAGGAGGCATCGGTCGTCAACACCACTGTGGAGACAGGCACCTGAAAAGGCACCCCCTGTAGTAAGTTGGGGGGGTGTAGCCACCACTGTAGGGAGTTCAGGAATGGTTTGGACACCCATACTTTGTCTGTGAGGCTGCCTGTGGCTTGCTTCCACTGAGTCCTGAGGCACCACTGTGCAGGTCGCATGTGGAGGCGGGCATTTGGGTCACATGCACTGTTGATGCCATGTGGCCTAGGAGCCTTAGACAGAGTCTGGCGGAAACCCTTGGCATGCTGAGAAACTGGTTTGCCAAGTCTATGAGCCTTTGTGCCCTGTCTTCTGGCAAGTAAGCCTTTGCTTGCAGGGAGTCCAGCTGCGCCCCTATGAACTCCAGGTTCTGGGAGGGGAGCAAAGTGGACTTTGCGAAGCTTATGACAAAGCCTAGGTGCTGAAGGAGGGAAACAGTTTGGAGGGTGGCTTGCCTGGCCTCCTGGTAAGTCTGACCCCTGATGAGCCAATCCTCCAGGTAGGGGAAGACAAAAACACCTTGATTCCTCAAGTAGGCCGCCACCACTGCCAGGCACTTTGTAAAGACCCTTGGGGCGGAGGTTAGGCCAAAGGGCAGTACTATGTACTGGTAATGGTTTCCTCCCACAATGAACCTGAGGTACTTTCTGTGGTCTGGATGAATGAATGACGATGGCGCCGATCACGCTCACCGGAAGATCAGACCGCATACCTAACCCACCTTGCAATACATCGAGGAACAATCTCTATCAGAATGAGACAATATCACACTGACACCCTAAAGAGGTCATTGAATAAACCTCGTGACCTCTTCAATTTGGTCAAATCCCTCTCAAAGGAACCATCACCCGAGCAACACATCAACATACATCCACAAGAATTCGCTGATTATCTGCAATCCAAGATTGTACAAACTAACAAGGTCACAGCAGTCCAATATCAAGAACCGGCGGACCTCTCTCCACTTAACTTTTTTTCCACACCATCCAATAAATGTATTGAGAACACCATAGCATCACTCAACACCTCCACTGCACAGACCGACCCATGTCCAGCTTTTTGGATCAAGGAACTACGTGATGTGCTCAGTCCTGTCATCGCAAATATAATGAAACTCTCCTTTTCAACAGGTTATTTTCCCACTTCACTCAAGCAGACGTCCATTAGACCATTACTGAAAAACCCCAAACTGGACCCCCAAAAGGTAGACTCCTATCGACCAATAGCTAGCATCCCCATCTTAGCCAAAATAATCGAGAAGGAAGCACAACGGCAAATTCAAGATCACATAGACTCTGTTGCTCCCTTAGATAACTGCCAACATGGGTTCAGAGAACATCACGGGGTTGAGACACTACTCACTGGTCTAATCAACAATATCATCACAGGAATCGACAACATCCATCAAGGTTTTGTCCTCATTTTCCTAGACATCGCCGCGGCTTTTGACTCCGTGAGTCACGAAATCCTCCTGGGAAGACTAAAAGAAAAGGGTGTCTGCAACAAGGCACTAAAATGGTGCAAGTCTTATCTGGACGATAGATGGCAATATGTGAAGTCTGGATCAGAAGAGTCTAGCCACTTCCATCAAAAACAAGGGGTACCTCAAGGATCCTCATTATCCTCCTTACTCTTCAATATCTACATGCAGCCCATATGCAATATCATAAGATCATTCAACGTAAACTGCATGATATATGCAGATGACATTCTTTTATACATGCCTTTCTCCACAACCCACATGGACCTGACCCCACTCACAGATTGTTTCAATGCAGTTTCAACATGGCTCCAGACACAGAACCTACGTATCCAGCATAAAAAAACAGAGGTCCTTTTCATCTCCAGAGACTCCAACTTTACGCCCCCATCCCACGTCAGTGTCAAGGAAGCTGATTTGCAAACTAAAGATGCAATAAAATATTTGGGAGTTACCCTGGACCAACATCTAGACATGAGACGCCACATAAGCAGCGTAGTCAAAGCCATCTACTTCAAAATCCGTTCCCTCAAACACCTACGCTCCCTGCTGGACCCAGACGATTTCCGTACCATATATCAAGTGCTGATCCTGCCGCATTTTGACTTTGCAAATGCCATCCTACAAGGTCTCCCCCAATCCACACTAACCCCCTTACAGTTGGCCATGAATGCCGCAGCTAGGGTCCTCTACGGTGCATCCAGAAACGACCACGTGACTCCCATTCTCAAACAGCTACACTGGCTACCAATTCACGGGAGAATCACCTTCAAATCCCTTGTATTAGCATTTAAGGCAATCAAAGGCACCTCATCCCTCTCACTCACGAATCTAATCCACATGGTCCCCCCCAATAGAGCAAGAAGAACATCAGCTGTAAACTTGCTAGCAATACCAAAGGCTTCAACAAAGTCCAACACGAACACCACAAACAGGGCATTCAGTTTTTATGTACCAAAATGCTGGAACACCCTACCCCCGACATTAGAGCCATTACCAATCTATATCAGTTCAGAAAGGCTCTCAAAACATACCTTTTCCGCCAATATTTCCCAGACAGCAACTGAACCAGATATCCCCTCCAAGAAATAACCCAATCTAGAAATGCCCGCACACTGCAGTGTAGATAGATTATGTATATAGTTAACCCAGTTATCCAAGTTTGTACTCCTGTTCAATGTAAAACCTGACAGTTTGTCGTAATGGTCGTTTTGTTATGATGTAAACCGCGCTGATTCTAAATAGCGCGGTATATAAGAAACGGTAATAAATAAATAAATAAATAAGATGTGAGTGTACGCATCCTTTAGATCTAAGGAGCATAGCCAATCTCCCTGCTGGAGGTAGGGCAGAAGTGTTCCAAGAGTAAGCATCTTGAACCTTTCTTTCTCCAAGAACTTGTTGAGAATCCTGAGGTTGAGAATAGGCCTGAGGCCACCGGTTCTCTTTGGTACGAGGAAGTACCTGGAGTACAAACTGTGACCCTGCAGGCGGGGAGATACAGGCTCCACTGCCTTGTCTAGAAGCAGACCTTGAAGTTCTTGAAAGAGGAGATCTGTGTGCAGAGGAGGTCGTGGAGGCTCCCCTGGGAAGTAGGGAGGAGGCAACTGCTGGAAATGGAGCATATAGCCCTTGTGGACTATGCTCAATACCCAAGCATCTCCTGTAATGGGTGGCCACCTGTGGGCAAAAAGGGCTAGATGACCTCCTGTGCAGGAATGGGGCAGCAGAGGTGGAAAGGCTATGCTGTGGGAGTCAAAAACCCCCACCCTGCTGAGTGGGAGCAGGAGCCGGAGGCTTGGGGGTCTTCTGTCTACGGGGCCCATGTCCCTGCCCCTTGGCCTGCTGACCCTGCTGGGGAGCTGGGGAGGCCTGGTACTGAGGGAAAGGTTTGTAGGCAGCTGCCTTGCTCGGGTAAAAGGACTTCTTACCCGAGCCCTTCTTTTTATGAGAAGGGGAAGACGTTTTTCTGGACAGCCTCGTCCTAGTCAGGTGCTCGGTTTCGAGCTCAGCAGCCTTCTCGGCCATGGGCTTGCCAAAAAGGATTTCACCTTGGCAAGGGACATCGACCAACTTGTCCTGCACCCAGGGCTCGAGGTCCGATGACTGCAGCCATGCCTGGCGTCGGGCCCCGATGCCGGCTGCCGCTACACGGGCCAAAGCCTCGAAGCCATTGTAGGCCGCTCGGGACATGAACTTTGAGCATTCCCGGATTCCTGAGGACAAGGTCTTGAACCTCTGCAAAGGTTCCCAAGAGAGGCCAGCAGAGAACCCGGCAATTTCCTTCGCCAGGTCTCGTAAGTACATGCCCATATACAGCTGGTAGGACTGGACACGGCAAGCAAGCATCGAGCCCTGGAAGCGCTTTCTGCCGAGCGCTTCCAGGTTCCGGGCCTCCCTGCCGGGAGGCACCGCATAGTGCATCTTCTGGCTCTTAAGACGATGCATGGCCGATTCCACCACCATGGAATGGTGCGGCATCTGCGCCTTCTGGAAGCCAGGGCTCTTACGGAGTCAATAGATGGAATCGACCCGCTTGCTCAAAACCGGCGCTGAGGCCGGTGCCTCCCACATCTGGAAGAGGAGCTGTTCCAGCATCGGAGGAGCCAGCACAGTAAAGGCCTCCTTCGGAGGAGAGTCATACTGGAGGGCCTCGAGCTCTTCGGCTCGAGGCTCCTCCTCAGGATCCGTGGGAATCACCAAAGCCTTGGCCATATCCCAGACGAACTCTGAGGACCGGGTATCCTCTGGTGGGGACCTACTCCGGGGCTCGGACTGCGGTGAGTCCGTAGGGACGCACCGAGTCCGAAAGGTGTCGAGGGACTCCTCGTCCTCCATCTCCCACGCGGACTCATCCGAAGAGGAGTCGGGGGGCTCCAACCACATGGGCCTCGGTGGCACCCGCCCCGACGCCGAAGGCACCGGCATCGACGCCCTCGGTCCCGAGCGGGAGGTCGAGGGTGACCGTGACCGAGGACGACTTCGAGCCTTCATGGTCTCGAGTATCGGCTCGGTCTCTGGGGTCAACTTAGACGTCGATGTCCCGGTGGTCGGGGCAGATGCACCAGCTAGGCTGGCCATCAGTACCTGCTGCTGATCCATGAAGGCAGACAATCTGCACTCCAAGGCTGTCAGCCTGAGTCCAAGGTCAGGAGACTCAGCAGCTACCGACTCGGGCCCCCGCAGCGCCGGGCCTGGCGTCAGCTCCCTAGGAGGAGAGTCCTCGAGGACAACAGGACTTACGTGCCCGGCGGACTCTGGCTCCATGCGAGGCATCTTGGACGGCTTCTCCTGCTCCAAGGGCCCGGGGCGGCGGTCGGGGGTCCGAGACCTGGCCCCCGAGGAGCCAGGGACCTCCTCCAACGCCGCCCTCATGTGCCTTTTCTTCCTCTTATGCTCCCGATCGGGGGATCCCCTGTCCGAGGAACCCCGGCGGTGCTCAGGGTCAGACTCCCGAGATGTCGAGGCCTCAGATGAGGTCCGGGCCTGGCCGGAGGCAGAGTCAGAAAAAATCCGTTCTTTCTGATGCTGGAGGCTTCGGAGTGCTTTGGTGGACATTTTGCCACACGGGACACAGACCTTAGGATCATGATCCGGTCCGAGGCATCGAAGGCAGCAGTCGTGTGTGTCGGTGAGAGACATCAAGTTCTTACAACGATCACACTTTTTGAAACCACTGGAAGCCAACGGGGAAAAAAGAACCCCCGAGAGGTCAAAGGACCGGCCTTCAAGGGAAAAAAAAAAGGTCACGAACGCCAGCCACGAAGGGCAAAAACCGAAAAATAGAAGACGGGCTCGATATCGGTGTACCGAACCCGGCGGGAAGGGGAACCAGCGTCGAACCAGAGAAGAAGAATGAAGAAATCGCAAGAAAAAAAAAAGTCAACTTTTCCGGGTGACACGGACAGACGTCCATTGGGCTCCACGGAAAAAGAGAGACTGAGCAAGATGGCACCTTTAGGCAGGAAGGGGACCGCGCATGCGTGCAGTATTCCCAAAGGCTTTCTTAGAAAGCTGGGGAAATGCTCCGCACGGGGGCTCCATCGACGTCGATGTCACCCATATGTGAGGACTGACTTCCTGCTTGGTCCTGGAGAAACCTGGGTGACGCTCACACCCCCTGGGGGTCACCCTGGCCAGATGGCTGATGAGCTGCACTGCATGCGCAGCTCATCAACCATCCGGCACATGGCCTATTCTACCCACTCCATGGTGGGGCTCTGCTCCCGTTGGGCATGTGACATGGCACACAATGCTACAGACAGGTAGCATGCACACATGCCCCCATATAGACACCATGTGCCTGGTGTCTGTGTGGTGTCATGTGCAGATGGCCTGTCTGCGGCACTGTATGCCGGCCCCACACCCAGACACGTGTCATCCCTGGCACCATGGGACAGGTGGCAGGGGCCCCCAGTGCCCTGTGCCGGCCTGTGCTGGTCGGCAGTGACCACGACCTGCCCTGTGTGGCAGAATGCCCCCATGGAGGTACATGTACCTGCCAGGGCCATGTGTGCAACCACAGGTCCTGGCACATCATGTACCTCCAGGGGTGCATCCTGCCCCACACTCTCCTGTCCCTGCTGACCCCTCCCACCCACCATGCCCTCACCCCCCCTGGCCACCCCCTCCCGCACCTCACACATCACCCCCTCCACAACCACCACCCCCACCCCCTCCCCAGCCCCCCACCAGTCCTCTACTTCCCCCCCAGCCTCCCACACCTCTTCCACCTCCCCCCATCCTCAGATGCCACCTCCACCTCCACCTCCCCCCTCTCCATCTCCGGGCTCTCCCTCCTCTCCGGCTGCTTCCCGGTCTTCCTCCTCCACCTCCACATCTGCCGACAACGTGGAGGACCACACCAGGGGGCTGCCGACCTGTGGCCGCTCCTGTGACAGCCCCTCGCTAGCATCTGCATCTGCTGTGGAAGGAAACTAGACATTACCACCGCAGTCATGCATTCGTCACATCATAGAGACAGCATAGGTGGCCCCACTGGCTGCTGGGCCACTGGAACACGCTGTTGTGTGACACACAGGCTGCCTCACTCACTGTCCTGTTGCTACATCACCACCTGCTGCATCCTCTGCAGGTAGAGGGGTTAACTCTGCCACATCTCCCTGGATTTTTTCCGTAGATCCTCCACCTGGGGGCACAGCAATGGATAGGGATTGTTAGGGGACAGACATCCCTGGACAACAGCTACTGCAGGTCAAACATGGCTGTGGGCAGCAGGGGGCATCTCCTGCTGTACACGGTCAGTCCACAGCTAACTGTTGCCGACGGCACATGCATGTGTGCGTGTGTGGCTCGGCATTTGTGGATTAGACCCGACATGTCCTGTGTGCTACCACCCAGGCACCCCGTGCCTACCTGATGGCCTACCCTTGCGTTACACGGTTGCCCTATGGTATACATTACAAAATAGAATTCACCAACAAACCCGTCCCAAAAGATTTTATATTTTTTGTCGAAGCATGCCGTAGGAGGGATGGAACTGAAATCCACCCCCACCAAGCGGCAAGCTGCTTTTATTTAAATTGAGGTTCTCCACCTTCTAAATCACATAAAAGACGTAACTTATCTATAAAAAGTCCACGTTCCACAAGTACATTCCACACCGTTGCCCAAGAAGATTGCTTTGCACGATGTGCACGTTTCGGGATAAAACCCTGTATCAAGTGCCAAGTAGTCGTAATATCCAGCAACTGTGGTTGAAAAAACACCATCCCCGCGACTGGTATACATGGCATTGTCATGCTGATGATCATGTGTATCATATCAGCAGTGCTGTCTTGTTCCATCTGATGGTCTGGCAAGAGGTAGGTGGAGCCCGCATGTCTGCCAAACCTTTCGACATGACTACAACATGTGGCTATCATATGCTGTGACTGCAGATGGCCGTGCCACCGTACCCCATGGCAACAGTGATGCACATGTGGTTAGCCATTATGGCATAGTACAGCAGAAGATGCACATACGACGGTGCAGGGGATGTATCTTGGACCTCTCAGTATAGTCCAGGGGACGCCTGGGGATAGGGGAGATCTGCGCACATCAGCAGGAGCACCTACCTTAGCACCAGGTGTTAGCACAGACCTCTGTAACTAGGTCTGGGGCACTGTTCCCTCTAAGCTGTGCGCTTGTGCGCGTGCACACACCTCGCTGAGAGAGCGCACATACTTTACAATAGAGCGCACAAAAATTATGGCTCTAATTCTGATAGAAAACAACACAGACATCTTAAAATTTAAAAGTTATGATTGTAATTACTAGAAATTTCCCGCTTCATTTAGTAATTGTCTATTTTCATTTAATTTGATTAAAATCAATGTGGTGTACATACTGTATTCTGATGTGTAGTCAAATTTTAAAGTATATAACTCCGAGTGTCGTTATGTGGCGCACAAAAATTTAACCTTCCTTCAAAAGCTGCATACAGCTGATATTTTATGCGCACACAACCTACAGAAAATTAGAGGGAACATTGGTCTGGGGCCACCTGGGGATAAAGCAGACCTGCGCACATCAGCAGGAGCACCTACCTTAGCACCAGGTGTAAACACAGACCTCTGTAAAATGGGCCTGGGGCCGCCTGGGGTTAGGGAAGACCTGCGCACATCAGCAGGCGCACCTACCATAGCTCCAGAATTAAACACAAATCTCTGTAAATAGGCCTGAGGCCACCTGGGGTAATGGCAGACTTGCGCACATCAGCAGGCTCACCTACCATAACACCAGGACTAAACACAGACCTCTGAAAATAGGCCTGAGGCCGCCTGGGATTATGGCAGACCTGCACACATCAGCAGGCGCACCTACCATAGCACCAGGATTAAACACAGACCTCTGTAAAATGGGCCTCAGGCCACCTGGGGTTAGGGAGGACCTGCGCACATCAACAAGCGCAGCGACCTTAGCACCAGGTGTAAACACAGACCTCTGTAACTGGGCCTGGGGCCACCTGGGGATAGGGCAGACCTGCGTACATCAGCAGGAGCACCTACCTTAGCACCAGGTGTAAACACAGACCTCTGTAAATAGGCCTGAGGCCACCTGGGGTAATGGCAGACCTGCGCACATCAGCAGGCGCACCTACCATAGCTCCAGGATTAAACACAGACCTCTGTAAATAGGCCTGAGGCCACCTGGGGATCGGGCAGACCTGAGCACATCAGCAGGCACACCTACCATAGCTAGAGGGTTCATAACAGACCTCTGTAGATAGGCCTGGGGCCGCCTGGGGACATGGCAGACCTTCGCACATCAGCAGGCGAAGCTGCATTCCTCCCAGGTTAAGCCACAGATCTCTCCCTTTCCCCTGCTGTGCATCTATGATATGTGTGTTGGTTGCTGACTACTGTGTTGCACTCCTTGGTTTGTGTGACCTGCCCCCATACACTTACCTCCCGTGGGTAGTCCACTGCTGCATTAAAGTGCCTGGTGAGGTGCAATCAGGCCCTCCGCACCTTTGTGAGGTTTTGCCTCCGTGAGGAACCTGGGAAGAGGCACCTCTGTCAACAGCAGATTAGCCTAGCTAGTAATTCAAGGTCCGGGAAGGAAAAGGCAGGTTTACTGGATCGTGTGGCCATTTTGTATGCTGTATGTACTATAAGGCCGCATGACACATTAATGCCATGTATGCACAGTGAGGTGCAATAATGTGTGTTACTACGTGCATTACATGGCGATACCCATAGTAAGGTGGTATGTTTCAGGACATATCATCCTCTGTGGCATGTACTTTACAGCAGTTTGATGACACGCAATGGATTCCTTCATGTCTATCTACACTTGTCGTCTGAAAGTGGGCGTTCCACATTCACTTATATTTTACGTCACTGTTTGGCCTTCCAGGATTTGAACTCACACTGCATTGTTGACTGACATTTCACCAAACTCACTCGACCATACCTCAGCACTTACCTAATGAAGATAGTTTGTGCCTCCCTGTCCCTAGAGCAAGTTCCCACCCCACTGAAGCAATCATCAATCCGACCTCTCATAAAAAAATACCAAGCTTGACCCAGCTTGCCCAAAATCTGACCGATTGATGTGTGATTGGAAGTTAAGGTTGCAATCCAAGATGACTCCAAGGTAGTAAACCTCTTTCCTTATGAGTATAGAGTAATTAGGAAGGCTGATTGTTTGGGAGGGGAGTAAAGGTAGGGTTGCGTGCAATGATGAGGGCTTCCATCTTTTTGCAGTTGATGCGCAGTTTGTTTTGAGATAGCCAGCTTATCATTTCTTGTAGGCATGTAACTATTATGGTGAAGTCTTGCTTCTACAAGTTGATTGGAGTGTAAATCCTAATGTCATCAGCATACATGGTGTATAGGATATTATGTTTCTTGATAACATCACAGATGAGGCACAAGTAGAGGTTGAATAGTAAGGCTGACAGCAATGAACCTTGTGGTACTCCTTGTATGGATGGAAAGGCAGATGAGGTGATAGTGCCAGCTCTGACTTGTTGTTGCCTATCAGAGAGATCTGAGTCAAACCATTTGAGGGTAGTGTTCTTTAGGACAATGTCACTGAGTCTTTGCAGGAGGAAGTTATGGGATATGGTGTCAAAGGCTGCGGAAATGTCTATAAAGATGAGAAGAAAGCCCATTTTCAGGCTATTTTTCTCATTAGGTTGTCAAGTACTGTTAGCAAGGATTCCACACTGTGGTTGCAGCAGAATCCATGCTGGTGAGGATCCAGTGAGGCTTGAGAGTCTACGTGATCCTGAAGTTGGAGGTAGACTGTTTTCTCAAGTATCTTTGTGAGGAGTGCGAGGTTTGAGATTGGACAATATGCTGAAGGATTGTCTTTGGTGTGGGTCGCAGTCTTGGGGATTGGGTGGTTGGATGCCTGTTTAAGAGATAGGGGCACATAGCCCTGCAGTAGTGAGGAGTGGACTATTTGTGGATGCATTTGGAGAGCACGTCCATTGTGGCTTTTATCCATGGGACCTGGCAGAGGTCCATTGGTGAGGTGCTGGTATTTAGTCTGGCTATTGTGTGTGAGATTTGATAAATGGTGGGTATGCTGAACTCTCCTCATGTGTTCAGACCATGTGGCCATCCTCTTCCCCATCCACCTTACCTCACAGCAAACTACCCAAGATCTTTTACGCCCACTACCCGGAGATTCAGAGACTTCAACAATGAACACTTCAGAGAAGCTATCATTCTGCAACTGGATGCTATTGCAGTATCAAATGTAGACCTCAACAGCTTAATCCAAGGCTGAAATGCAACCCTATCCAAGGGAACCCTTGTCCATCCAAAGAAATATATAGAGAAACCTAGGACCAGGGCCCCATGGTTCTCAGCTCCTCTTCCAAAGCAGAAAAGTGAATTTCGCCACCTTGAATGCAAATGGAGAAGTTCAAGAGATCCACTCCTCCACACAACCTATATGGAACAACTTAAACTATACAACAAAGAAACACTCAAATGTAAAAGGAATACCATACCAATCTCATCAACAAGGCAATAAATAAGCCAAGAGAACTATTTGTCATAGCGAAAACACTCCTAAAGGAACCATCCAAAGCAAGACTACAGGATGACATATGCCCACATAAGTTTACCTCTTATCTAATCTCCAAGCAGCTACACACATCTCTGACTGTCCACCCCTCAACAGCACCTGACCACACTGCCACACTGCAGAAGCCTTAATCACAGTTTGACCTCCTATCATTCAAAAATATAGAAGACATAATCCAAGTCTTCAACACAACTTCCGTGCTTCACCCATGCCCAGTATCCTGGGTAAAACGCACTCGACCACACCTCAGCACTTACCAAATGAAGATAGTTCGTGGCTCCTTGTCCC
The DNA here is from genome assembly GCA_033557465.1 of Ichthyophis bannanicus. Classification (NCBI taxonomy): domain Eukaryota; kingdom Metazoa; phylum Chordata; class Amphibia; order Gymnophiona; family Ichthyophiidae; genus Ichthyophis; species Ichthyophis bannanicus. Next base: position 1,024,932,629 of record CM066033.1, on the reverse strand, counting down.
TAGGCCATTGAAGCAATCATCAATCTGACCTCTCATAAAAAAAACCAAGCTTGACCCAGCTTGCCCAAAATCCTATAGACCTATATCAAGCATCCCATTTGTTGCAAAGATCTTGGAGAAAATTGTACTCATACAACTTCAAGACCACCTTACAGAAAGTGTCCCACTCAACCTATTTCAACATGGATTCAGACAACATCATGGGGTTGAAACTCTTATCACCTCTCTGCTAAATACCCTAGGCTCACAAAACCATATAAATGGTTTCATTTTGATATTCCTTGACATTGTCTCTGCCTTCAACTTCATTCTTTACCACCTCCTACTACAAAGACTTTCAGAGATCGGACTCCAAAAGATCATATTCACTTGGTTCCACTCTTACTTGGATTCTCGAAAACATCAAGTTAGAATCTACAAAAGGACCTCAAACCTATTCACTCAACAAACAGGAGTTCTTCAGGGCTCAAGCCTCTCTGCCCTCCTCTTTAATATCTTCATCCAACCAATTTTCCAAGTCTTACACACACACAAAATCAAATATCATATTTATGCCAACAACATAATGATCTTCACTCCCATTAAGCTCTTTTATCCTGACCTCACTAGCCTCCAAAACTGCTTCAAGGATGCAAAAGAATGGCTTACCCGACACAATCTACATATCAGCAATGGAAAGTCAGAAGCCATATGTATAACTACTGACCCAACCTTCTCCTCACCACCAACATTGAGACTTGACAATGTGGAAATCAAAGTCAAATCTGAAATAAATATCTGGGCATAGCATTCGACCAACACTTAACCTTCCAACTTCACATGAAGAGAACAACATCCTCTGTCTACCAAAAGTTAAGGACCCTATAAAATCTCCTCCCCTTTCTCCCTCAAGATCTATTCCATACCATCTGCCAAGCCATAGTTATAGCTGTTCTGAATTATTGTAACATCATTTACCAAGGCCTCCTAAAACACACTCTTCACACCTTGCAAATAGCCCAGAACACAACTGCACAAATAATCACCGGAGCCCCCTGTTGAGACCACATCACCCCAATACTAATACAGCTCCACTGGCTTCCCATTACTGCCAGAATTAAATACAAAGCCCTCAACATAGCATTTAAATACTACACAAGGAATCTGCAACCTGCCTTCAGCCTCTCATCTCCGAATCCACAGACAAAAGGTCACTAAGAACCTCCGATCTTAACCTTCTAATGATCCCAACTCAGAAAATCACAAAGCACAAAAACAGAGCTTGCTCCAATTCTGTATAAGCTAATCACAACCTTCTTCTCCAAAAGATATTTTCCTATATACCTGAAATCAGCGTCAATCCGTCCAATCCTCAAAAACTCCAAGCTTGATCCAAATGACCTGAGCTCATACAGGCCTATCTCCAGCCTACCATTCATTACCAAAGTCTTTGAGAAGGTAGTCCTCTACCAATTGCAAGAACATGTTGACTCACTCTCCCTTAGACATGCACTAGCATGGATTTCACAACAACCATGGAGTGGAAACCTTGCTCATCTCTTTAACAGATTGGCTTATCAAGGGCATAGAAAACATTAAACAAGGCTTCATCCTCATTTTTTTGAACACTGCAGCAGCCTTTGACACAATATCCCATGACATCCTCCTACAGCGCCTATTCAACATAGGAATCTGTGACACTGTTCTAAAATGGCAATGATCATACCTCATTAATCGCTCTCAATGTGTACAAATTGGTCAAAAGACTTCCAAATAAATCACCCCAATACAAGGCATCCCTCAAGGCTCTGCACTTTCTGCTTTACTATTTAACATCTACATATAGCCAATCTGCAACATCATAAGCACACTCAATGTCTACTACCACCTTTATGTCGATAATATTATGATTTATGCTCCCTTCTCCACTGCAAACCCAAACTACTCATCAATTACAACCTGCTTCAACACTATAATACAATGGCTATAAGGAACATAATCTCAAGATCAACCTCAAGAAAACAGAAGTACTATTCCTCACCAAAAATCAGTCCTTCCTCCCCCAAAAATATTAAAAGTGAACAACTCCAATCTGGAAGTTAAGTCAGAAGTAAGATACCTCGGTATCACCATAGATCAGCACCTTACATTCCAATCATACATAGATAAAGTGACTCAATCCATCTACAGCAAGTTAAGAACACTCCAACACTTATGGTCCCTTCTTGATCCTCATAACTTCCGAACAGTCTTTCAGGCAATGATACTACCACACTTCTACTTCTGCAATGCCATCCTCCATGGAATCTCAAAGAATGCATTACATCCACTTCAACTTGCATAGCTTGCAGCTGCTGGAATCCCAATGTGCTCATCCAGTTACAGTCACATCACACCCATTCTAAAGGAACTACATTGGTTACCTCTTCTCAGTTGAATTAAGTACAAAGTCCTAATAACAACATATAACATAATCCATCAGTTATCATCCCAATACCTTCAATATTTCATAACAAAGACCCGAAAAAACTGCCAAAAAAGAAATACTACTTCAAACCTACTAATCCTGCCTCCTACTCTGACCAAGAGCAACCAGACAATTTGTGCTTGGGCATTCACCATATATGTCCCTTGACTCTGGAACACCCTACCATATCACATCAGAGGCACCCATGACCTAATAACCTTCAGGAAGCTGATAAAGACCAACCTGTTCATGGAGCATTTTAACGGGATCACTTAACTCACCCAGTTATTGACTCTCATCTCATCCCATCCACCCTTCCTCCTTTTAAACCCTTAATTTAAGTACTGAGCCATGCTACAACCTAGAGCTTCCTCTCTCTATTGTATATAATTACCTTGTTCTGTGTTCTACGTAATATATTCATTGTAATGCAGTTGTCATAAAATTGTTCCATGTATAGTTGAAGTTTAGTTCACTGTAAACTGCATTGATCCTCGCAAATGTGGTATATAAGAGTAAATAAATAAATAAAAACAAGCAATCCACTTGCAATCGGGCATTCTTCCTATTCGCCCCCACATTATGGAACTCCTTACCGCCAACACTAAAAGGATACTCGAACTTGTCCAAATTCAGAAAAAAGCTTAAAACATATCTCTTTCAGAAGGAGTACAACATAAGCCCAGACTCAGAGGCTCAACCAATAGACAAATACTCCTGTATGTGTATATAAGATGACCTATCTAACCATTAGAACCAAAGTTATAAATAGTTTGGAGGTTAAATTATTATGTTGCTGTTGCTACCGTTCTAGTTCTCTCTAAAACAGTGTGCTGATGAAAACCCTGTTACCTGTTTTTTAATTGTAAACTGCTTTGGAATGTAGAAAGGCAGTATAGAAATAAGTTTAAATAAATAAACAAATAAGGACTTCATGGGTGAAGGCCAAGGAGGACCCCACTGCTCAAAGACAGACATAAAAAGACATGTCTGATCTTTGTCCCAAACCACCTTGAGAAATCACAACCCTTCTGGGAAAATGTTCTGTGGACAGATGAAACCAAACTTGAGCTCTTTGGCAATGCAGACCAGCAATACATTTACAGGTGAAGAAGCTTATAAGGAAAAAAATACCCTTCTTACAGTTAAATATGGTGGAGGTTCCATAATGTTGTGGGGCTGTTTTGCTGCTTCAGGAACTGGAAGCCTGGAACGTATTTAAGGGATCATGAAATCAGAGGACTACCATGGTATTCTGGAGCAAAATGTGCTACCTAGTGTCAGAAAGGTGGGTCTGGGTCAAAGGTCATTGGTCCTCAAGGACAATGACCCAAAACATACATCCATAAGTGCAAAAGAATGGTTAAAGGGAACAAATGGAATGTTTTAAACTGGCCAGCAATGAGTTCTGATCTCAGTCCGATCAAGAATATTTGAAATTTGCCATTGGTAAAAGGAATCCTGGAAACATTCATGATCAGGAACAAATCACAGTTGAAGAGTGGAAGAAACTACCAGCAGACAGATGTACAAAACTTATAGATAACTATAAGAAATGTATGGAAGCTGTCATCACTGCCAAGGATTGTGCAGCCAAGAGAAGGGTGCCATTAATCCTGTGCAGGTCATATTTTGATTTTTTTTTCTCAGAAATTACTGTCTAAGTTGCACAGACATCTTTGTTTTTGTTGTATACCTTTGAACATACTGTACTATTATAATATTATGATGAAATACAGTTTAAGTATTTCCAATTATTTCTCAAGATATTTTATACAACATACCTAAAATGCAAGGGTGCCAATAATGTTGGCCACAATTGTATGATCATAGGTAGATTGTCAGGCTTTTTCTTCAGAGGCACTGAAAGATAAAATGTCCTGCCCAAGGCCACATGGAATGCTAAGGAGAAATGATCCCTAATCTTTTGTAGTATAGGCTATTGCTTTAATCACTAGGCCACTCCTCCACTCTGCACTGCCCTTTAGGTTAGTTTTATTATAGATTGTTGTTGTTAAGTGTCGTCGAGTCGGAGTCGACACATGGCGACCCTCTGGATAGCTATCCTAAATTGTGTTCGGTCTTCAGTCAGGCGGCTCATTGTTGACAGACTGGTACCTGTAGCTGCTGTTATTGTATCGATCCATCTCATTGCTGGCCTTCCTCTTTTGCGTTGACCTTCTATCTTGCCAAGCATGATGTCTTTCTCTAATGATTATAGATTAGCGCATCAAAATTGGGAAGTAAACCACTATGCAAAAGGACAGCCCAATACGTTACATCGTCCCCTTAATCTTCTTGGAGAAATAGTGTATTATAGCTGAATTCTGATATTTCAAGCTGCATTGAACAGCACATGCAAAGGTGGGCTTAAATTCAAAATATTTGTTTTATACAGTAGTTTAAGTTGACAAATATCAAGCTGTTATAAAATTTTCAGTAATGTTAAAGTGATGAGGCATGCATTTCAGATATATTCATATACAGCCACATTTACCTTTTTCTTGGTATTTCAGATCTTCATATCTCATGGCCTACTTTTAAATGCTACGTAGGAGGAAAATCAAAGTAATTTTGTTCTGAGAAAAAGAAGTGAGGTCTTACTATTGTACCCAAATGTATATTTTATATTCTCAGTTTTCTCTGCTAAATTCTTTTTGACAGGCCTTGTTTAGTTAGGTTAAATTTTTGTACAGTACTTTTCAAACTGAACACTAGTTTTCATCTTCTGGGAATAGCATAAAAGCAAAGTTACACATCTCTGAACTTTTTAGGGCTTTTATAGAAATCCTGCGTTAGTTGTTAGTGCAGTTTTAATTTGCAGAGACAGAATATAGTTTACATAATGATATAAAGAATTACGTTTCCTTGAGCTGGTTATGATAACTGACAAATTGGGGGTTATTTTAAAAGCTTATTCATAGTTTCCATGTGTAAAATCGGCATTTACATGTGGAAATGGCATCCATATGTAAAAGACGATTTTAGGAATGTCTGAATTTATACACACTAATGACTGCAATTGTTCACACTGGGATTTATAGCTGCTCACTGGCATATTTAGATTTTTAAAAAAATGTTCATTTCAGCCAGTCCTTTAGAGGAAGGATTAAAGGAGTTATCCTCCTTAATCTCCCAGGATTTTTTCCCCCTTCAAATAGAAATGAGAAAAAGAAAGCTGTATCTGTAGTGAACTGGCAGCATTTATGGGTGTAGTTTTGCAAAAAGGCCAACATATACAGTATGTGTAAGTGTGGACACGTACACGTGTAATTTGTGAAATGCCAACCTCCATGTATAACTGCCATTGTCTACATGTGAAAGTTACTGAATTTCCTTGCTGATTTTTCCCAGGAGTAGATTTGCAAAATGGATCCTCCAGCTCAACATATCAGCAAAATACAAATGCACTCCTGCGCTGTTTTAGAAAAGGCTCCTCATTTAGCAGAGCTTTTTCTTAAAATACTGCCGGAATAGTGTACATTGCAACCTTGATATCTCTATTCCAAACTCCATATATTATCCAAAATGTGCCTTAACATGTGCACACTAAAGGGTAATATTAGAAGCCCTAGTTGTGATTTACACGTGTCTAATAAGGCATATACATGTGTAAATCACATGCATATGGCATTTTAGAAAGGGGCCAATTTATATCTGGACGTCCTTAGTATGTGGAAGGTTTCAGAGGGCATTCCAGAATGTGGTCTGGTTGTGGCATGGGTGAGACAAAATCTACATGTGTATTATCTATTTCATAAAGGGAATGCTTACATAAGTCCAAAAATTTCATCAATGGAATTTATGCCTGCTCCCTGGAATGTTTAGGTTTCAAGAACCTGTGCATTTTGGCCCCCCTTTATAGGAGGGATTAAGGAGACTGCCCTCACTTGGTTTGCAGCTTGTTGTGCTGTGAGGGCTTGTGTGCATCAGTGATACTGTGGACTAAGCTATTGGTAGTTTAACTACTGGCAGGGTCTCCGAAGATGGACAGGCCTCAGCTGAGGTGCCAGACCAAGACAAACCACCCATCTGGGCAGCAGCAGAATGGGACAATGTTGGTGGTGGAGGATCACATTTCTGTGACAACGGCAACAACACCAAACTTAAACTGTGCTGAAGAAAGGCCTGACAATCTACTTCTGTATCTTGCCATTAAAACCCAATGGATACTCACAACAAAACAAATTGCAGTATAATGCTAGAAGATGAGATGCCCAGGTTGGAAGGCACTCAACTAGCTACTGGGGAGGAGCTGAAGATTTTTCAGAGTAAAGCCAGTGTTTATGATGTGGTTGGATCAAAGACAGCGGGATGTCTGACTGCTGATGTAGCTGCACATGAAATAAGAGCCAGAAGCTGTAAAGATGTCTTACATATTGGGACATGGAATGTATGAAGCATGAACCAAAGAAAGTTGGAGGTGCTCAAGAATGAAATGGAACATGTACAACTTACTCTGTTGGGTATCAGCGAACTGAAATGGACCTGGTATCGGGCACTTTGTATCAGATGATCACATGGTCTATTATGCTGGAAATGAAAGACAAAGAAGAAATGGTGATGCATTTATAATTGAGAAGAAACTTGCAAGAACTGTAATGAAATACAATACAGTCAGTAAACACTTAGGGGCATGTTTACTAAACATTCCTAACGTGCGGGGCCGCGGTAGTGTGCCTGTGCCATATAAGGAGTGGGCGGTTCAGGCCGAAAAAGGAAAAAAAAGGACCGTATGTGTGCGCGTCGCGTTAATGTGCGGGGCCCACATTAGAGCGTGGGAAGGCTAAGTGGGGCGCAGCTGGGTACATATAGGAACAGAGCCATAGCACAATGGTGAAGACAATAACCAATGGTGCAGGGGCCATGGGTTCAATCCCCCAGTGTGTGCAACCCAAAAAGGCTGGCTGAGGCACCATGTTGAATGTGGAAATGTGTGTCAGAAAGCAAAATAATTTTGGGTGGCATAAGGCGGCGCACTGTTCATTGTGGGGCGGCATAAGGCGGCGCACTGTTCATTGTGGGGCGGCATAAGGTGGCGCACTGTTCATTGTGGGCAGCAGGATGCGGCGCGCTGATGGCCACAAGGCGGCACGCTGATGCTAAAGCAAAGGAACACAGCCACAGCACAATGGTTAAGACACTGACAAATGGTGCAGGGACCAGGGGTTCAATCCCTCACAATGCCCATTGAAAAAGGCTAGCTGAGGCAGTATATTTTATGTTGTGGAGTGCTTTAGGAGGCTTTTTAATTCTATTTTGTGATAACTACTAGCAAACGCACTCTCACAGTGTGGCAGGTGCAGGCCTGTGACCCACAGTGTCCGAACATAAGCAGGCCAGCATGGCTAGCTTGACCTGTAAATGAGGCCTGTGGAGAGGCATATAGGATTGCACATCCCCCAATATGCTGCTATTGTAAGATAGAACTCAGTAGAAGTATTGAATTAGCTTAGGTAAGCAGAACTGCAGTATTGAAAGATGGAAAAATACAGAAAATACATGTTTAAAAGTTACTGATAAGAAAAAGTACATCTGCAAAGAAATAATTGGGAGTGCTGACAGATGAGTTGCAGAGCCCAGCTCCTCTGCACGTACAAATTGGTTCTATGGCCTTGAGAGTGTGAAAGTAACAAGTTGATGAACTGACCATTGTAATTGGGACTAGAAGGGGGGTATGCAGGTGTCATGCCCACTGGAGGGACATAATTGGATAAACTTATCAGTACCGGGACCAATGGAAGAGGTACGGGAGGTACGGGAGAGTACCGGGACCAATGAAGTGTTTTTCTATACCTAGAATGGAACAGAAGTCTATAAAAGTTGTAATGCTTGAAAACTTTGCTCAGCCATTTTGAAATTGATTGGTTTGAGACTTGTGCACAAATAAATGATTTGGACCTTCTGAACAGACTCCTGGTATCATTGGTTTGTCTGCGCTTTGCTGCTACATATTCCTTGGTGCGTTGGCCGGGAAGTTGTGGAATCAAAGTGTATATAGGGCAATATACCACGACTTTCCGCCTCTATAGGCTTGGTCCTGCCGGGATCGCGCCCTTCCGACGAGGGCTGCTCCCTGGCGCCACCGGTCCCTTGTATCGGAGGAAGCTGGTCGGACCTCGGCGGGTGACGAGCCCGGCTGGAGTCAACGCCTCGAACCCGAGTGAGGGGAGTCCGGTGAGTATAGTTTTGATTTTGGGTCTAGACAGAAATAGAAAGAGCAGTACTGCCATTGGAACTTGGAACTTTGGAATTTGTAATCTCGAGATATTGGGAATTGGTAAGAGAGCATGATCAACTCTCAAGGAAGGGCCGAGTAACCCCGCATGGGAATTCGCCGGGTGAAACCCCCATCCTTTTTGTAATTGGGAAATTGGAAAAGACTAGTCAGAACAGATAGAAACGAATGCATTCTGGGATACGTTGCTAGCATGATTGTGTGAACGAAGTGTGAATGAGAGGTCTGGCAGCACGGACCAAGTGAAGGCGGACCCCTGAGTAGCGCATTTCCTGACCGGGCGACCGCGTTCAGGTCGCGAAAAGGGGGAAGCGATTGTCGTCTTGTCTTGTTATTTGTACTCCTTATACGTTTCCAGGACCGTGAGGACCCCTTACCCACGGTCCGCCCTCCTTTTCCCTTCTGTCTGTTGTTGCGCGCACACATCGAAATGGGAGGGGCGGGGTCTACTAGAAACACTCCATTAGAATGTATGATCGCACATTTTAAAGAGGGATATTCAGGAGATTATGGTATTAAAATGACAGCAGCCCGTTTGCAGATTTTGTGTACTAGGGAGTGGCCCGATCTAGACCCCATCTGGCCCCGAGAAGGAACGTTCAATGTAGAGATTATTCAGTCAATACACCGTAGAGTGCGGATAGCGCACCCCGATCAGTACCCCTATATAGATTCCTGGTTAAGTATTTGTGAAGATCCGCCCCCCTGGGCGCAGCGCTGTTATGAGGAACAGTGCAGAATAATGTTAGCTAAAACAGATTCTAGACAGAAAACGGAACAGCCTAGAATGAAAGAGCAGGATAAGAAAGCCAGAAAGAAGCCCATCCTGGCAGATCCTGATTCCCCAGAAATAACTCTCAGGCAGCCCCGAACCCCAGGTCCAGTAAGAGTAGCCCGGCGTCCTGCCCCAGAACCCCAGAGACGGCCAGAGCCGAGGCGGGACCCAACCCCTGATCCCCCTCCCGGAGGAGAGAAAGAGGAAGAATTAGCGGGAAAAGAAGAGGAGGACCTAAAAAGCGAGTCAGAAGTGGAGATAGAAGAAGGAGAAAGAGAGAATCCCCCAGATGAGGAGGAAAGTGTACAAATAATTGAGAAAGCCAGCGCTAGCACTAGCACGCCAGTGAGAGAGAAACCCAAAGCAAAACCTGTTGAGAAAAAGAAAGTGACTCCTGCAAAGGCAACAACGATAACCCTTAGATCCCAAAAGACACCCATGGCAGCCAAACTGTTTCCCTTACGGCAAGTCCCGGGAGTGCCCGTGAAGAATGATAATGATGAGGTGGTAGCGGGACCCCTAACTTATGTGTATATCCCTTTCTCTACAACTGATTTATTAAATTGGAGGTCGCATTATGCCTCCTATACTAGTAAGCCCCAGGAGCTGACAGAATTAGTAACTAGTATTATGGAAACTCACCAACCCACTTGGCCAGATTGCCATCAGCTCCTGACCACCCTATTCACGACAGAAGAGCGAGCAAGAATTAGAAAAGCAGCTATTGAATGGATGGCAGAGAACCCTGTAGCTCCGGCACAGGGGCAGAATATAATAGACCGTCGAGAAGCAGCTCAGAGAGAATTCCCGAATGAAGACCCCCAATGGGATCCAAATACAGATGAAGGATCCACAGCCCTAGCCCGTTTTCGCCAAGGCTTTTTACAAGGCCTGAAAAGGGGGGGCCAGAAAGCTATGAACCTTTCCAAAGTTGCAGGAGTAATTCAAGGAATAGATGAGAGCCCAGCAGATTTTTATGAGAGATTAACTGAAGCATACAGAATGTATACTCCCTATGATCCCGAGGCACCAGGAAGTTTATGTATGGTGAATTCTGCTTTTGTAAACCAGTCTCAACCAGACATTAGATGCAAATTACAGAAGTTAGAAGGGTTTGCGGGTATGAATGCAACACAGTTATTGGAAGTCGCTCATAAAGTGTATGTGAATCGTGATACTGAAAGACAGAGAGAATGTGATAGAAAGATGAAGAAGAAAGCTGATTTTTTGGCTGCGGCCATAGTGGAACAGAAAAGGGGAGGTGTCCCTAGTCGAAGGAGCAGAGGAAGAGGGCGGGGTCAAGGGGGAGGCCGGACCCAGAGACTAGGCGTGAACCAATGCGCCTATTGCAGAGAGGAAGGACATTGGAGAGATACGTGCCCGCAACTCGAAGACGCCCAGCATGATGACGACAGCAGCCATCAGTGGCGAGAAGAAAGACGAAGCTATCCCCGAAGCCGAGGAGGAGCCAATCGAGAACAATTCCAGCGAGAGAGAGGAGGAGCCATTCAAGCATTGGCCACACCAGCCCATGATGAGAATGACGTGGATTAGGACAGACCGGGCTCCAAGTTTGCTTTAGGTCTCCAGGAGCCTATGGTCGGAATACGAATAGGAGACCAAATTATGGACTTTATGGTTGATACTGGAGCACAACATTCAGTAATAGACAAAAAGATAGCCCCATTCACTACAAAAGCAGTCACCATTATAGGAGCAACTGGTGCCAAAGCCACAAAGTCTTTTCTTCAAAACCGAATATGCAGTCTGGGAGGACAGCAAGTAACTCATCAATTCCTTTACATGCCCGAATGTCCAGTGCCACTACTGGGACGAGATATGTTAGCCAAGCTTCAAGCACAAATATCTTTCTCTGAGCAAGGAGAAATGCAAATGACAGTAAATCCCCAAACCAAACCAGCAGGAGTGATGCTGCTGACAGTTCCCCGAGAAGAAGAATGGAGATACTACATTGATGATTCGATTCAAGATACCTATTTTGAACAAACTTTGAAAAGTATTGATGCACCACCTGGAGTATGGGCAGAAGGCAGCCCCCCAGGCCTAGCCAAACATATAGCTCCAGTGATTGTAACCCTCAAGCCTAGTGCTACACCAGTGCACGTCAAACAGTACCCTCTCCCAAGAGCCGCAATTGAAGGCATTCATCGCCACCTACAAAGATTGCTTGAGTATGGCCTACTAAAAGTATGCCAATCCCCATGGAACACTCCACTTTTGCCAGTAAAGAAGCCTGGGACAGATGATTATCGCCCAGTGCAAGATTTGAGAAGAGTAAATGATGCAGCTGAGACCATACATCCAGTCGTACCCAATCCTTACACCCTCCTAGGACTGATACCTGCTGAAGCTACCCATTTCACTGTACTGGATTTAAAAGATGCATTCTTTTGCATAAGATTAGCCCCTGTAAGCCAAATATTGTTTGCATTCGAATGGCAGGACCCCATCTCTGGAAGAGGGGGCCAACTTACCTGGACAAGATTACCCCAAGGATTCAAGAATTCGCCTACCATCTTTAGTGCCGCACTGAATCAAGACCTTTCAAGCTATCCAGTAGCCCCGGGGAAGAGAGTGCTTCTCCAATACGTGGATGATCTGTTGATAGCTGCCGTATCAGAAAGTGAATGTATACTAGCCACCAAAGATCTCTTGCAGTTACTAGATGAAGCTGGATACAAAGTTTCCAGAGCCAAAGCACAGCTATGCCAAAAAGAAGTGAAATACTTGGGTTTTCGTATCACCCAAGGAAGCAGAAGATTAGGCAGAGAAAGAAAAGAAGCAGTATGCAGAATTCCAACTCCAACAACCAGAAAGCAAGTCAGAGCCTTTCTGGGAGCGGCAGGATATTGCCGAATTTGGATACCCAACTTTGCCCAAATTGCCAAACCACTGTATGAAGTCACAAAAGGAGAAGAAAAGTCGCCACTGGAGTGGGGACTTGAGCAGGATACAGCCTTTAAGACGTTAAAAGAAGAATTAATGTCATCACCAGCACTTGGACTACCAGATGTCCACAAGCCTTTCCACTTGTTTGTACATGAGGCACAGGGAAATGCCTTGGGCATGTTGACTCAGAAATTGGGAAATTGGGAGCGACCTGTAGCATACCTATCGAAACAATTGGATCCTGTGGCCAAAGGATGGCCACCTTGCTTGAGAGCAGTTGCAGCTACAGCACTACTAGTGAGCGAAGCAGACAAGCTCACACTAGGACAGAACATACGAGTCACTGTGCCACATGCAGTCCTTGCCCTTATGGACCAGAAAGCAAATTATTGGCTCACCAATTCCCGAATGTTGAAGTATCAGAGCATGTTATGTGAAAATCCACAGATACAACTCGAAGTGAGCCATGCCTTGAATCCAGCCACCTTGATACCCATCAGTGAAGAACTCCCAGAACATGACTGTATTGAAGTCATGGAAACTGTGTTCTCCAGTCGACCCGACTTGACAGATGTGCCCATAGACAATCCTGACCAAATCTATTATGTTGATGGGAGCAGTCTCATCCTCAATGGAAGACGCTGTGCCGGATATGCAGTCGTCACCCAACATGAAGTAGTTGAATCATCAGCTCTAGCTTCAGGCACATCAGCCCAGAAAGCCGAATTGATAGCACTCACCAGAGCATTGTTGTTAGGAGAAAAACTTATACTGAATGTATATACAGATTCCAAATATGCCTTCACTACCCTGCATGCCCATGGAGCTCTCTATAAAGAAAGAGGACTCATCACATCCGGAGGAAAATCAATCAAATATGGTCCCGAGATATTGATGTTACTTGATGCAGTTTGGGCCCCAACACGTGTAGCTGTTATGCATTGCAGAGGACATCAAGCGGGAAAAGGAGAAGTTGCCCGAGGAAATAGATTTGCAGATGCCTCAGCACGACAATCAGCTATGACAGGACAAATTGCCCCACAAGCTACGCCAATGCAAGCAGCATTGTTTCCAGTACCTTTGAATCTATGGACCCCACGATATACCACCAAAGAATTGGATTACTACTGTAACAGAGAAAATGGAGTACTGAAAGATGGATGGATTGAGCTGCCACCAGAAGAGGGCAGTCAACCTCCAGGACGAATAGTAATTCCTGAACTATTAGGACCAGCCTTTGTCAAAGCTTTCCACGAAGCTACCCACTATGGGAAGAGTGCCATGGAAAAAGCACTCAGACCACATTTCTACATCCCTCTGATGACAACCATATCAGCTTCAGTAGCACGACAATGTCAAACTTGTGCCAAGAATAATGCCAAGCAAGGCCTTATTACAGCACCCCGAGTTCAGTCAAGAGGTATGACCCCCATGCACAACCTCCAAGTTGATTTCACCGAAATGCCAAAAGCCAATGGGTACCATTACCTATTAGTATTAGTATGTACTTTCTCTGGGTGGGTAGAAGCATTCCCAACCAGAACTGAGAAAGCCAGAGAAGTTACTAAGGTCTTAATGAGAGAGATTGTCCCCAGATTTGGAATTCCAGCAGTAATAGGGTCAGATAATGGACCCTCATTTGTCTCCCAAGTTACTCAGCAGTTAGCAAAAGCTTTGCAGATACAGTGGAAGCTCCACACTGCATACAGACCCCAGAGTTCAGGGAAAGTTGAGCGAATGAATCGTACCTTGAAAGCCCAAATGTCCAAGCTTTGCCAAGAGACACAATTGAAGTGGCCCCAAGTGCTCCCCATAGCTTTACTCAGAATACGCTCAGCTCCTGTAAAGTCAACAGGATTTTCCCCTTTTGAAGTTTTGTATGGTAAACCCCCACCAATAGTGCAGGGAATCAAAGGAAGTCTAGCCCAAATTGGTTCAGAAATAACCAGACAAGAACTTCTAGCTCTTAGTTTTGTTCTGCAGACTCTCCACACGTGGATCCAAGACCAGTTGCCTATCAACTTGACGGAACCCTTGCATCCCTACCAGCCTGGTACCTCGGTGTGGATCAAAGATTGGAAGAAGACACCGTTGGAACCCCATTGGAAGGGACCGTACACCGTCATCCTGTCTACCCCAACTGCAGTAAAGGTAGCCGAGATCGACACCTGGATCCACCACAGCAGAGTCAAGCCCGCCGCTGATCCTGAACCTGAGCAGTGGACAGCAGAACAGCATCTTGATGCACCCTTGCGAGTTACTTTGAGACGGCAACCAGCAGCTTAGACACTTCATCACAAGTGCTTTGCAGTAGCCAAGTCTTTCGAAGAGGATTGCTGTTTTCCAAACAGCAACAGCTTTGTTTCAACGAACCCAATTTGTGTGTGATTTGACACACTACTTAGAGACTACATTGACTAAGCCAGACTTCACAAGCCAACTGAAATTGCTAATAAGTTGGTTAATGTGTACTGGACAACCTGAGGATCTTCAATCAACACTCAGCACCCGTTAAATTGCTTCATTAGCAGACGGGACGAAGAATAAAAGACCGTCGTGATCAAGATCAGCAAGCTGAGGATTCAGAAGAACTCCAATCAACATCGACATGTATCTTTACTTTTGCTTTGCTTTGGTTGCCTTCTTTGGAGGTTTTGAACAGACTTATGCTTTACCTCCATGCACTGCTTGTATTACTTCTACTAGAATTGGACTGAAAGTAACTCAGACTTTGCTTTATCATTCTTACTATACCTGCAAGGGAACAGTAACTCGGTGTATCTATAACACCACTGAACTAAATGTTTGCACTCATGGAAAAATTAAAACATGCTATAATCCGCATCAGAATCCATCCTATTACACGATGGAAATAAGATGGAAGGATGCAGATGGACCTATATTAGCTGCAACGCCACCACTTAAGGACATTACTAAACCTGCTGTTTTGAATTTTGACGCATGCAATGCTATTAATAGAGATAGTTACTCCACCTGTGGTACATGGGAGAAAGCGTATCGAAATGACCATAAGTATATGTGTCCAGAAGGTGCCACAGGATGGAGAAAGTGTACAGGTAAAAAGGAACCAGGCTATAGTACTGCCCCAGCAGCAGACTACTATTGCCCGTATTGGGGATGTGTTTTTTATGCTACCTGGAATACTGGTATAACTGATGAGAAAATAGATAAACGAATGGCTACTTTAACCAAGCCAACCACAAATGATAAATGTCAGAAAGATGCTTGTAACCCCTTACACTTACGTATACACAATCCCCATGCATGGAAACAAGGATATAAGTTTGGTTTACGTATTGCTGGAGGAGCAATAGATCCAGGGACCATTGTGTATATCAGATTGAATACCCAAGCCCACAAGTCATCTAAATATCATATTCATAATACTTTTTATGAAGCCATGCATGTAAATAAGTTTGAGATCCCTCACCCCACAGAATTTATTTCTAGAATTAGCCGGAGCAGTAGTATCTAGTCTTAAGATCACAGATTGTTATTTCTGTGGCGGAACCCAAATGGGAGATCAGTGGCCATGGGAAGCCCAAGAATTGAATTATTCCATGATTTACAATCAGACTGAATTACACAAGACTACCAGTGAATGGGTGTTAGCGCACTCAATCGTTGGACGTCTTTGCTATGCCAGAACTGGACCCCAGTTCACCCAAAAGGTAGGACAGCTGGTCTGTCTTAGCCAGAAGTACTATAATGCCACGACCAAGAAGACAGCATGGTGGTCAGGAATTGGACATCCTGAACCTCCTAACCCATTAGCCAGATTTCCTGAACTTGCAGGTCTATGGACTAACCTTGCCAAAGTCCAAGCCTGGCAAGCCCCACCTGGCCTATATTGGATCTGT
This sequence comes from Ichthyophis bannanicus, assembly GCA_033557465.1. Taxonomy (NCBI): domain Eukaryota; kingdom Metazoa; phylum Chordata; class Amphibia; order Gymnophiona; family Ichthyophiidae; genus Ichthyophis; species Ichthyophis bannanicus. The sequence continues at coordinate 1,024,916,379 of CM066033.1, read as the reverse complement.
GGAAACCGAGCATATGCACAACTCCCACCACACTGGGGAGGAGCGTGTGTCTTAGGAACCATCAGACCTTCTTTCTTCCTTTTAAACACTGAACATGGAGAACAATTAGGATACCCAGTATACACTACCCACCGACACAAAAGAACACTAAGACAGAAGAGAGAGGCCTTACAGATAGGCAAGTGGGAGAAATGGCAAGGTGATGATTGGCCACCAGAAAGAATCATTGAATATTATGGACCCGCCACTTGGAATGATGATGGTATGTATGGTTATCGTACCCCAATTTATATGATTAATCGTATTATTCGCTTACAAGCAGTAGTTGAAATAATAACTAACGAAACTAGTCATGCACTTACGCTTTTAGCTAGACAAAGTACACAGATGCGCACTGCGATATATCAGAACCGCTTAGCACTTGATTATTTGTTAGCAGCTGAAGGAGGAGTATGTGGTAAACTGAACTTAACCAATTGCTGTTTGAAAATAGATGATAAAGGTCAAGTAGTTGAAGAAATTGCTAAAGATATGCAAAGACATGCTTATGTGCCAGTGCAGACTTGGCACTCATTGAAATTTCCTAATTGGTTTGCTAACCTCTTTTCATGGGTGGGAGGATTTAAGACTTTCATCGTATTGGTACTAATTCTTGTTGCTGTTATTTTCTTATTACCATGTTTAATCCCATGTTGTATGCGTTCCATTCATAACACTATTGATAGTACAGTAGAGCGGAAGACCGCAACAAAAATCATGGCTTTATATACAGCCAGTCCTGGTAGAAATCCTTTAGCCAGGATGTGATTCTTCAGAAAGTGATTTAATTCTCACACCTTATTAAGTAATAGGGTGAGATTAATCAAAGGGGGGAATGTGGCAGGTGCAGGCCTGTGACCCACAGTGTCCGAACATAAGCAGGCCAGCATGGCTAGCTTGACCTGTAAATGAGGCCTGTGGAGAGGCATATAGGATTGCACATCCCCCAATATGCTGCTATTGTAAGATAGAACTCAGTAGAAGTATTGAATTAGCTTAGGTAAGCAGAACTGCAGTATTGAAAGATGGAAAAATACAGAAAATACATGTTTAAAAGTTACTGATAAGAAAAAGTACATCTGCAAAGAAATAATTGGGAGTGCTGACAGATGAGTTGCAGAGCCCAGCTCCTCTGCACGTACAAATTGGTTCTATGGCCTTGAGAGTGTGAAAGTAACAAGTTGATGAACTGACCATTGTAATTGGGACTAGAAGGGGGGGTATGCAGGTGTCATGCCCACTGGAGGGACATAATTGGATAAACTTATCAGTACCGGGACCAATGGAAGAGGTACGGGAGGTACGGGAGAGTACCGGGACCAATGAAGTGTTTTTCTATACCTAGAATGGAACAGAAGTCTATAAAAGTTGTTGTAATGCTTGAAAACTTTGCTCAGCCATTTTGAAATTGATTGGTTCGAGACTTGTGCACAAATAAATGATTTGGACCTTCTGAACAGACTCCTGGTATCATTGGTTTGTCTGCGCTTTGCTGCTACAACAGCATGTTAACATAAGGCGGACCATAAGGCACATGTTACAGTGCACCGTCTGCCAAGGCACCCTAGAATGTCCCCTATAGGGCAGCATGTATGTTGCGACACAGGATAATGTATAGTGCACCCTATATGGATGCCAACCATAAAGTGCCCTATAGGGCGCCCAATAAAGCACCCTCAGAGGCACCTTATGGGTACAGTACGCTGAGGGTGTTATTGCAGGCATCAACATATGTACAGTAAATGTAAAAAATGCTTTGGAAAACCCTATCACAGAACCCCACTGTGGGTATGAACCCATGACCTCTGGCTGCACAGGCAGTGGGGTAACCATTGGGCTACACCTCTGTAGCTGTAAGCAAGCTCCTGCCTGGCAGCAGATAGCCTGCACGTCACATCACAGACAGTCTGCTGGTGTAAACAGGATAGGGTTAGGCCACCCGTACCCATGATGCACTGCACAGGCAAATCAGCTGTCCACAGATGCACACAAGATGGGAACTGCACCCCTAAAGCTACCCGGCCTGGTAGGGGGAGGTGTCCTTGTGCACCCACACAGCACCTCGGCCTGGTAGGGTGTCCTGAGTGGGTGGACAAACGGCAAAGAGTAGCTAAACACCATCACATTGTGCGGTTACTATGCCCACCCTGAGTGTGTGATGATGCGCCCAGGACCAGGTGCACAACACCAGCCATGGCTGAATGCAGCCATGCCAGAGCTCCAAAGCAGCAATAACCTGTGAAATAGGTAGGTGCTGCATAAACATCTTGGAGATCGCTGTCTGCCACAGTTAGTGTAACACTCCCTTCCCCCCGGACCCCCAGGTGGATAAAACAGGGTCTCCCACCAACAGATCCCCATACTATCTTTCTCTCTCTCCCTCCCCCCTGCACTGATGGCAGTAGAGTCGACCATCAACCCCAGTCCTGCTGGGGAAGTAGACCCCCCCACAGGGCAGTCCAAGCAGCTCCACACACATCCATAACACAATATCAGACAGACATTACACCTGGATATTCATAGATGCACCCCCACCACTATCTGATATTCTCCTGCAGCAAGCCATCAGCCACTGCACCCTGCAAGGCACTCCATCAAGACACATACCATCTATGCTCAGTCTGCTGGTTGGTCCTGATGGAAATGCATACACCCACAACTGGGGTGGCAGCACACACAAGCAGATAAGTCAGTGAAAAGGCCCCAACAGGAAACCCATATATATCACATGAGAGAAACACAATACAGCACTATGGGTGTGCCTAGCCATGCTGCCATCACTGCACACTCAGGGTGAGAGTGATCCCCCAGCAGCACATACAGAGGTCCCCCTGTCTGTGTAGGTGGTGGCCGGGCACTACCATGTCCCTGCCAGTGCCCTATGCCCTGTGCAGCTGCATCCTGGTCAGCCCACCCTGTCTGAGATATACCCATGGTCCCTTGCTACTCATTATGCACATTAGCAGACCAATACTGGCAACAGTGCTGGCAGTGTGGGCTGTGGAAGGGGCTTGCAGCCAGCACCCACTGTATAGACAGACACACACTTCCACACCTATGCCAGCATGGTGCTACTATTGAGGAGGTAATTAGCCTTGGCCACCAAACCTGTCCTAGGCACGGCAAGGCATGGATATGGTACGCAGTACTGCTGGGGGTCATTCCCCAGGGTGGTAAACACCGTCAGAGGCCAGTCCTGGAGCACGCCCCGCAAACACCTAACAGATTGTTCTGATGGGGTCAACTAGCAGTATGTGCGTAACGTATGGATATCTATCTGCCAGTACTCCTAGCAAACGTCTCAGAGCTGTGTACCATATACCTCAGGTGTAGGGTGACATTGCTAAGGTATGCAGGTGCTAGTATTGGGAGATGCACGCAGGGTCCACTGTTCTGCCTCTCCAGGAGACATTGGCCAATGGGGCCTGTGGGTGTGGGTGTGGGTGTGTCTGCCCCTGTTGGCTGCTGCTTTACTGCAGAGATTCCCAACCCCAGTCCAGGTCTGCATCACACTGTTCGTGTTTTCCTGCTGTCCCTCATGAATATGCATGAGCTACATCTACATGCCATGGGGGTAGTGCATAGATATACAGCACAGGCATTTGTATGAGTGGCAGCATGGAACCTGACTGGTGTGTGGCACACCAGGAATGCATTTGGGAGAGTCTGCTCTAGGTACTGCCCCTGTTCATGGTGTCTGTGCTCAGTGGGGTAAAAGATAGACGTATTACCATTGCATATGTCCTCGACACGAAAGGTGTGTCCTTACTATCACTGTGTAGGTGTGGGAAAAATATGTGGCTAGGATTGGCAGAAGCCCCAGCTGGGCTTTGAACCTGTGATCTTCTATTCTTGCATACACTGTCTGTGTGCATTGCACCACCGTGTAGCCACAGATTGGCTGGTTTCCCTGGAACGTCCATGACTGTGGATCCGGCAGGGCCTGTCTGTTGCAGTGGACTGTGCCAGCCTGCACATGGCTAGGCCTCTGTCTTCTGTGGCTAGCAGCCACTGCCCCCTGCACCACATGTACTCGTCCGCCAACATGCTGGCATGAGCTTCTCTCAGAAACAGCAGATGACCAGATTGCAATGTGGCAGTACAGGACTGCATTTGGGGGATTTGGCTGTAGGTAATGCCCATTGTTGTTGTGTTTTTGCAGTGTTGTGTAAAATATGGGTGTTTTCCCCATGCTTATGTTCCCTGCAATACAGGGGTGTCTGCGCTATCTTTGTTTAGTGGTGGGTAAAATATAGGGGCCGGGCTGGCATATGCCCCAGCTGGGATTTGAACCTCTGACCCTCTGGTCCTAGAGGTACTGGCTCTGTCTGCTGCACCACTATGGCCATTGAGACTATGCAGCCCCTGGAGGTAGTAAACCTGGCAGGATGGAGTCACAAACCCTTCTCTACGCATTTTTACCGTTGGCACATGCACTCTGTCTGGTGACAAACGTGCACATAAACCCCGGAAATGACCACAGACACTGGGGGACAATATATCACCACGCTGGGCAAAAGTGATATTAATGGGCAACCATAGCAAACACTCCCAGGAAAGCTCCAAAAAGGACATTTGTTTTGGATGAGTCTCCGCTCCGTAGACCCTTCCAATATTCATTTCTTCTTTCTGGAGCTTTCCTGGGTGTGTTTTCTATATTTGCCCATTACTATAACTGTTCCCCAGCTGCATTACTATTTGTGATATTTTTGTTGTGGTCACTTTCTATTTTTATTTTCACTTTTGTGCTGTGCACATGTATCACACTGCTCACGTTTTGCAGGTTTCACCGATTTTGCTGTACATTGCTGACGGAAATGGTTTCTCTTCCCTTTAAATGCCCTTTTGTTTTGCTTTGGGATTCGGCCCCGATAATGTGCGGGGAGCCTCTCCCCTCCCCTTCCCCGCTCATTAAACCCGTCTCTCCGCCCCTCAGGAACCTTCCTCCGCCCTCCGTTAGCCGTTCCACGCCTCTATCGGACATTTGCGGGCCCGTACTTGTGCGGGGCCCGTTATTGTGCCACGCACCTGTGCGGGGGTGACACGCACGATTGCGGGGCGTTTAAGCGCTCTTAAGTACCGCTTTTAGTGCGCTATTTTGCGGCACGCAAATTAGCGGTTTTTAGTAAACATGCCCCTTAATCTCTATTCGTCTATGAGGATCAACACAACTACAATTCAAGTATATGTCCCAACAACAGCTGCAGAGAAGGATGAAATTGATGAATTCTATGAACAGGTACAAGCTGAAATTGACAGAACATGCAGACAAGATATCCTGATAGTCATGGGTGAATGGAACGCAAAAGTTAGCAACAATGAAGAAGGTAAAGTGATTGGAAAATATGAACTTGGCAACAGAAATGAAGCTCGAGAAAGACTGATAGAATTCTGCAAGACCAACGATCTATTCATCTCAAACACCTTCTTCCAGCAACACAAGCGGTGACTGTACATCCAATGGACTGTACAAAAATCAAATTGACTACATCTGTGGAAGTCAACGATGGAAAAGCTCTATAACCAAACAGTCTGTTGTCTTGGTCATTCTGTTATATTGTAAACCGCGCTGATGTCTAAATAGTGTGTTATATAAGCAACTGTAATAAATAAATAAATAAATAACATCAACAAAGACAAAACCTGGAGCTGACTGTGGTACAGATCATCAACTACTAGTATGCAAACTCAAGCTAAAAGTTGAAAAAGAGCAAACCACTCATGAATGCAGCAAAATATGACCTTGAGAATATACCACTGGAATTTAAAGACTGCCTACAAAATCGATTTGCTGCTTTAGCTACAAATGACAGAGCTCCAGAAGAGTTATGAAATGACATCAAGAAGGCTGTGTTGGAAGAAAGCGAGAAGTCTCTACAAAAGGTGAAAAAACAAAAATGGCCAAAATGGATGATGGAAGAAACTCTGCAAATTGCCCAGAAACGCAGAGAACTAAAGCCAGAGAAGAAAGAAAGACAATTGCAGAACTGAACAGAGATTTCCAATGTGCAACAAGACCGGACAAGAAAAGTACTACAATGACACATACAAGGAAATAGAAGCAGAAACTAAAGTTATCATTATTATTGTTTCCAGTTCTATGTAAACCGCCCCTGATCTCTGGAAGGGGCGGTATAAAAAAAGCTTGCAAATAAATAAACAAATAAACTATTAGAGGAAGAACAAGATTGGCTTTCCTAAAGCTATGAGAGTTAAAGAAAAAATTCCAGCCTCAAATTGGAATGTTACAAGATGCTCAAGGTTCTATGTTGAATGATGCTGAGAAGATCAAGAAAAGGTGGAAAGGATATACAGAGTTTTTATATGATAAAGGTCAAGTGGACCAACAGCCGTTTCAACCTGTACCTCATGATCTGGAACCATTGGTGATGAAAGATGAAGTTGAAGCAGCATTGAAAGCCTTATCAAAGAACAAAGCACTAGGCATTGATGGCATTCCCATAGAAGTATTACAGCAATCTGATGCAGCTGTTATCATACTTACAAGGCTCTGCCAAGAAATTTGGAAGACAACATCATGGCCAACTGACTGGAAAAGATCTGTTTATTCCTATACTAAAGAAAGATGATCCAACTGACCATGGAAATTATCGCACAATCACTCTGATCCCACATGCCAGAAAGTTTCTACTAAAGATTATTCAACAGAGGCTACAACCATTACCCAAATTACCAATGTCTACCAATAGCCAAATTAATATGAATAAAATACAGTCTCTAAAATGCTTGTATGCAAATGCTAGAAGTCTACAAAACAAGATGGGAGAGTTAGAATATATAGCACTAAACGAGAGGTTAGATATGATTGGAATATCAGAGACATGGTGGAAGGAGGACAACCAGTGGGACACTGTGATACCTGGGTACAAACTATATCGTAATGATAGAGCTGATCAAATTGGTGGAGGGGTTGCGCTCTATGTTAGAGAGGGCATTGAGTCAGAAAGGATTAAAGTTTTGCAAGAAACACAATTTGCTGTAGAATCTCTATGGATTGAAATTCCATGTAAAAAGGGGAAGGCGATGGCAGTGGGGGTGTACTATCGTCCGCCTGGCCAGAATGAACAAATGGATGATGAAATGCTCAAAGAAATCAAGGAAGCTAGCAAAAGTTACAGTGCAGTAATAATAATGGGTGATTTCAATTACCCCAGCATCGACTGGGTCAGTGTCACAACAGGACATGCTAGGGAGATAAAGTTCCTAGATGAAATAAATGACTGCTTCTTGGAGCAGCTGGTTCATGAACCGACCAGAGGGGAAGCAATATTAGACCTAGTCCTTAGTGGAACACCAGATGTAGTGCAAGAGATAAGGGTGTTGGGGCCACTTGGCAATAGTGATCATAGCATGATCACCTTTGATTTAATTAGTGGAGGAGGGATAGTAAGGAAATCCACAGTACTACCCTTTAACTTTCGAAAGGGAGACTATGATAAAATGAGGAAAACAGTTAAGAAAAAACTAAAAGGAGCAGTTACAAAGGTTAAAGACGTACATCAAGCTTGGGTGTTGTTGAAAAATACTGTCTTGGAAGCCCAGACCAGCTGTATTCCACGCTTTAAGAAAAGTGGAAGGAAGTCCAAAAAACTGCCAGCATGGTTTAAAGGTGAGGTCAGAGAGGCTGTTGTTGCCAAAAAAGCATCTTTCAGGAAATGGAAAAAAGAGCCAAACGATGAAACCTGGAAACAGCACAAGCACTGGCAAGTCAAATGCAAGGCATTGATAAGGCAGGCAAAGAGAGAATATGAGAAGAAGTTTGCTGCAGAAGCAAAAACGCGGAATAAAGACCTTTTCAAGTACATTCGTAGCAAAAAACCTGTGAGAGAGTCAGTTGGTCCATTAGATGATAAAGGGGTTAAAGGAGCACTAAGAGGTGACAAGGCGATAGCGGAGAGACTGAATGAATTCTTTGCTTCGGTCTTTACTGAGGAAGATGTAGGGATGTTTCCCATGACTGAAGTGGTATTTAAAGGTGTGGAAGAATTGAAGGAAATATCGATACATCGGGAAGATGTCTTACAACTATTAGATAAACTGAAGAGTAGCAAATCACCTGGGCCAGATGGTATACATCCAAGGGTGTTGAAAGAACTGAAATTTGAGATTGCAGACCTGCTATCAGTAATCTGTGAAATATCATTAAAATCATCTCTAATACCTGAGGATTGGAGGATCGCCAATGTAACACCAATTTTTAAAAAGGGTTCCAGGGGTGATCCGGGAAACTACAGACCGGTGAGCCTGACATCAGTACCGGGAAAAATGGTAGAAACCATCATAAAGAATAAAATTACTCAGCATGTAGATAGTCACGACCTAATGGGAGACAGCCAACATGGCTTTAGACATGGAAGATCTTGTCTTACTAATCTGTTATGTTTTTTTGAAGGAGTGAATAAACAGGTGGACAAAGGTGAGTCGGTTGATATTGTGTATCTGGACTTTCAGAAAGCCTTTGACAAGGTCCCTCATGAGAGACTTTTGGCAAAACTAAAGAGTCATGGGATAGGAGGCAGTGTACTATTGTGGATCAGGAACTGGTTAAAAGATAGAAAGCAGAGGGTAGGGCTAAATGGCCAATTTTCCCAATGGAGAAAGGTGAATAGTGGTGTACCCCAGGGATCAGTGCTGGGTCCGCTGCTTTTTGACATATTCATAAATGACCTGGAAAGTGGAATAACGAGTGAGGTTATCAAATTTGCAGATGACACAAAACTATTTAAAGTTGTTAAAACCCAGGAGGATTGTGGAAAATTGCAAGAGGATCTTGATAAATTTAATGTGGAGAAGTGCAAGGTTATGCACCTAGGGAAGAACAACCCAAACTATGGTTACACGATGCAAGGTTCCACATTAGGAACCACCACCCAGGAAAAAGATTTAGGCATCATTGTGGATACCATGTTAAAACCCTCGGCCCAGTGTGCAGCGGCGGCCAAGAGAGCAAATAGAATGCTAGGTATGATAAGGAAAGGAATGGAAAATAAAACAAAAGATATTATAATGCCTCTATATCGTTCCATGGTGAGACCGCACCTTGAATATTGTGTGCAATTCTGGTCGCCGTATCTTAAAAAGGATATAGCGATTTTAGAAAAGTTCAGAGAAGAGCCACCAAAATGGTAAAGGGGATGGAAGGCTACTCCTATGAAGAAAGGCTAAAAAGGTTGGGGCTCTTTAACCTGGAAAAGAGACGGCTGAGGGGAGATATGATAGAAGTCTATAAATTAATGAACGGAGTGGAATGGGTAAACGTAGATCAATTGTTTACCTTATCAGAATATAGAAAGACTAGGGGACATGCAATGAAGCTACAGGGTAAACTATTTAAGACTAATAAAAGAAAATATTTTTTCACTCAACGTGTAATCAAACTCTGGAATTTGTTACCGGAGGATGTAGTAAAGGCTGTTAGTGTAGCTGGGTTTAAAAAAGGTTTGGACAAGTTCCTGGAGGAAAGGTCCATAAACCATTATTAAGAAGGGACCCAGGATATCAATGCTTGAACCATTACAAGCATTGTGGAACCTGTGTCCCTTGGGGAAACTGCTAGGTACGTATGACCTAGATTGGCCACTGTTGGAAACAGAATACTGGGCTTGATGGACCTTGGTCTGACCCAGTATGGCATATCTTATGATCTTATGATCTTATGAACCATACCTGGAACAAGAACTACCTGAAGTGCAAGCAGGGTTCAGGAAAAGGCGAGGTACGAGAGACATCATCGAGGATGTGAGTTGGATCCTTGAAAAGACCAAAGAATACCAAAAGGATATCTATTTGTGCTTTATCGATTACAACAAGGCTTTTGACTGTGTAAACCATGAGAAACTCTAGGCCACATTAAGAAGCATAGGTATATCAGAACACCTGATTATTCTCTTGCACAAGCTGTACAATAATCAAGAAGAAACAGTTTGAATGGAACAAGGAGAAACAGAATGGTTTAAAATAAGCAAAGGTGTACGACAAGGCTGCATACTTTCCCCATACCTGTTTAATTTATATGCAGAACAAATCATCAGAGAAGCAGGATTGTATGAAGACAAAAGAGGTGTGAAGATTGGTGGAAGACTCATCAACAACCTTCGCTATGTTAATAATACCACATTACTGGCTGAAAGTGAAGATGATCTGAAACATTTGCTTCTCATGATCAAGGAACATAGTCTTAAAATGGGCCTGCACCTTAATGTAAAGAAGACAAAGATCATGACAACTGGCAAAATCAATAAGTTCATTGTTGAAGGATAAGAAATTGAAATCATGGACAACTTTAACCTATTTGGATCAACTATCAATAAAGAAGCAACAAGCAGTCAAGAAATCTGACTACACATTGCTCTTGGCAGAATGGCTATGAAAGACCTAGACAAGATTCTCAAGAGCAGAGATGTCTTTCGACTCATTCAAGCCATGGTTGTTTCAATAACATCATATGGATGCAAAAGCTGGACAGTGAAAACGATAGGCAGGAAGAAAATTGATGCCTTTGAATTATGGTGCTGGAGGCTAATACTATGAATACCATGGACTGCCCGCAGGACAAACCAGTCAGTACTAGAGGAGATCAAACCTAAGTTTTCTTTAGAAGCTCAGATGACAAGACTTTGACTCTCATACTTTGGACACATCATGCGAAGAGAGAGATTATTAGAGAAAGACATCATGCTTAGCAAGATAAAAGGTCAATGCAAAAGAGGAAGACCAGCAATGAGATGGATTGACATAATAACACCAGCTATGGGTACCAATCTGTCAGCAATGAGCCGCCTGACTGAAGACCGAACACAATTTAGGACTACTATCCTTTTAACTCTCTATTGCCTCAGAAGAATCCAAGTTATCAATGTCCCTGTTTAATGTACATTAACAAGTTTAACTTAAAATGTAAATAGCTTTGACTAAAATGATAACGCTGTATAAAAAAATAGTTAAATAAATAAACTAGCCACAACTATGGGCCTAATATTAAGCAAGGCTCATTTTCGAAGGGCTGTGTACCTCATCGGTGCCTAGCCCTCCCTGTTGACCTCTAACCAGGATATTCAATGCCACGGCAACAGCATTGAATATCCAGGGCTCGCCACCAAAGCTAACCAGGCAGTAGCGATATTGTATGCTGCCCAGTTAGCTCCTGTGCCTTAAAGATAGGTGAGAGTTATCCTCGCCTATCTTTTCAGTGCAGATTGTTAACTGGGCAGCATGCAATATTGCTGCAGCCCAGTTAGCTTCAGCGGTTCCTCTCTGCCCCAGCCCCCAACATGCCTTGATGCTAACCAGATAGCATCAGGACATCTAAGGGAGTTAGAAGGGGATATTCAATGGCACTAACCATGTAAGTGCCATTGAATAACCCCATTTAAAGTATTTACATGGTTTACTGGGCTGTAAATCATGTCAATGCCTTCAAAAAATCAGGCCCTATATGCTTAAGTTTTCATAATGGCTCACATGCATGAGTAAATGTCTGATGATCAACCAGGATCTGTATTAGACTTGGTAAACATCTCTGATAGTATACTTAGACATGGTTTCACATAATATCTGGTACAAGAACATGGCAAAAGAGAAATGTTTTCAGTAATTCTCTACAGCAGGAGTCAATAGATGCATAAGTCAAATAATCCTGTTAGCATTTTATCTAGAGCTGTAGACCAGACAAACTTTGGACCAATCGGGAAACAGGAATACAGCAATGCTTACCAGAGCTAGCCTTCCTACAGACACCATGATGATGGTTCATTGGAAAGATATACACCTTGTAGCAGGAAAGCCACTGTTTCCAAACTAGCCTCTCACTACAAAAGAAAAAGAGGTGGGATTTTTATTTTCCAGAAACCTCTAATAAACGTTTAGCAATGATTTTTGTTCAGACAGTAGTCACAGCTACCTCTTTAATAAAGAAAATTGCCCTGAAATGAAAAATGTATAAAAACAACATGAAAAAAAAACAAAAGTTTATTAAAATGAAACAAAATGAAATGAAATGTTTTGCCTGCACACTCCTAGTAATTTTGTGCACACCATGACACTAATGAACCTCAGTTCTAAGCCAATGTATGTGGAGTATGAGCTCAAGCCCTCAAATTGTTCTCTGCTGAGTGTGACTTTTAATGGCCTGGTAGGTTAGAAATCTAAGTGAAAAGAAAATCAAATTCATAGAATATGTTAAATACTGTATAAAGAAAACATTACAAAACTTTCTTTGCAGGGGGAGACACTGTTCTTGAGATTATTATACAATCATATAAAGTTTATATTCCCTAAATGGGCTCATCATGATGGGGCATATTTTCTCACTGGGGCATCTATTATTTCTCTAAAATAAATTTCAGAAAGATTTTTTCCCTGTCTACCAATATTTAAATGTATTAAATATTTCACATAAGGCACCCTTAATTAGCAGGAAGCAACACTAACAATGCTTTTGAAACATGCATTATAGGAAGGCATCAGCAGCACAGGTTGTTTTTCAGTGCTGTGGTGCAGAGATCCAGTCAAAGGTGACCTGAATGATAGTCTCTAAATAAATAATTAATCAAAGAAACTCTATGGCTGACATACAGAGGATCATTTTATAACAAGTTGCCCAGTAGTCAGCATTGACTCAACAGCACACACACACAAACACACACACATGTGCAAAGCCCACAAAGATGATTATTTTTAGACTATTTATATAGACACATAGGTGCCAATGTATCTTTATAAAATGCTAGGGTTAAACCAGCAGAAATTGTGACTAGATTGTAGCCAAAGACGTATACGCCTACTCAGGAACAAGTGTAAATGTTAAGTGTAGAGAGTATTCTCGTACATGTGTACTTATTTATTTTACTTAACCAGATTTGTATACCACTTTATCCTTTAATCAAAATACACACTTACTGTACATCAAGATTCGGCCCCTACACATGGACTCCATAAAAGAATGCGTCATCTTGTCTTGTGAATACTTTATGCACATAACATAGAAACATAGAAACATGATGACAGAAAAAGACCACATGGCCTATCTAGTCTGTCCTTCCATATCAACCACTACAACAGTCCACTTTTTACCTTTAGAGATCCTCTGTGTTGGTCCCATGCTTTTTTGAATTCATTTACTGTCCTCATCTCTACCACCTCCACTGGGAGACTATTCCACGGATCCACTACTCTTTCCGTAAAGAAATATTTCCGCATATCACTCCTGAATCTATCTCCCTTCACCCTCATCCCATGTCCCCTCGTAGCAGAACTTGCTTTCAATTGAAAGAGGCTCTCTCCCTGAACATTTATGCCATGGAGGTATTTAAACATCTCAATCATATCACCTCTACCCCGCCTTTCCTCTAAGGTGTACATATTAAGATCCTTCAGTCTGTCCTCATATGCTTTATAATGAAGCCCACTAATCATTTTAGTAGCCACCCTCTGCACCAACTCCATCTTGTTCACATCCTTTTGAAGGTGCGGTCTCCAGAATTGCACACTATACTCCAAATGAGGTCGCACCAAAGACTTATATAGAGACATTATCACCTCCTTTTTTCTGCTAGCCATTCCTCTCCATATGCACCCAAGCATCCTTCTAGCTTTTGCCGTCGCCTTTTCTACCTGTTTAGCTACTTTAAGATCATCAGACACAACCACGCCTAGGTCCCGCTCTTCTTTAGTGGACAAAAGTACTTCACCTTCTATACTGTATTGCTCCCTTGGATTGCTGCAGCCCAAATGCATGACCTTACATTTTTTAACATTAAATCCCAGCTGCCAAATTCTAGACCATTTTTCAAGGTTAGCTAGATCCCTCCTCATGTTATCTACAACTTCCTGGGTGTCTACTCTATAGCAGATTTTGGTATCATCTGCAAAGAGGCAAACCTTACCCGACATCCCTTCCTCTATATCACTAACAAAGATGTTAAAAGGAATTGGACCAAGGACAAATCCCTGGGGCACACCACTGGTAACATCCTTCTCCTCAGAGTGAGCTCCATTTACATGTACTCTTTGTCGCCTCCCACCCAACCAATTTCTAACCCAAGCAGTAACTTTAGGGTCCATCCCTAGGGTGCTCAGTTTGTTTATAAGTCGCCTGTGAGGAACAGTGTCAAAGGCTTTACTGAAATCTAAATACACCACATCTAGAGCTCTCCCTCGGTCCAACTCCCTGGTCACCCAGTCAAAGAAATCAATCCGATTTGTCTGACAAGACCTGCCTCTGGTGAATCCATGCTGCCTCGGATCCTGTAATCCGCTGGACTCCAGAAACCTCACTATTTTCTCTTTCAGCAGCGTTTCCAATAATTTACTCACCACTGAAGTTAAACTAACCGGCCTGTAGTTTTCAACCACATCCTTACTTCCGCTTTTGTGTAAAGGCACCACATGAGCCTCTCTCCAGTCCTTTGGCACCACTCCCGACTCCAACGAGGCATTGAAAAGGTCAGTCAGTGGAGTTGCTAGAACGTCCCCAAGTTCCCTCAGTATTCTAGGGTGTATCCCATCCGGTCCCATCACTTTGTCTACTTTAAGTTGAGCTAGTTTCTCACGAACACAGTCTTCTGAAAATTGTTCAAGATGTCCCTCGCTTCTGTTCTTATTTGTGGGGGGTTTTTTGGTCCTGCTCCTGGTTCTTCATCTGTGAACACAGAACAAAAATATTTGTTAAGCAATTCCGCTTTATCCTTATCAGCTTCTACATATTCCCCCCCTGCACCCTTGAGTCTGACAATACCACTTTTGCCCTTCCTCTTCTCACTAATATATCTGAAAAATGTCTTATCCCCCCATTTTATTGCATTGGCTATTTTCTCCTCCTTTTGAATCTTTGCCTTCTTGACTACTTTGCTAGCTTCTCTAAGTTTTTCCAAATACAGATGCCTGTCTTCCTCTCTCTGTGATCTCTTGTATTTCATGAAGGCCTCCCTCTTTTTCTTCACTTTTTCACTTGGGGTAATTTTTTAAAAGTCCTTTTATTTACATCAAAAGGCCTTTATGGGCAACAAAAACATTTAGAAGTTATATCTACAAAAACGGAACCCATTTGTGGAATTTTGAACTGACGTTTGAGGGGGGGGGGGGGTTTGATGTCCAAATGAAAACTTAAAACACTAGCATTTACAAGAAAATTAGTTACATTTTCCCCCTTGTTTGCATGGTAAGCAGCTAGATTTATTTCTACAACTTTAGGAACACTCAAGTTTCTGTCTTATGGATGTCTTCATTAAAGATTAATCATATCATGTAGCAAAGCTGGAGGCATTCTGTGTCTTATTCAAAGGAAGATTTCCCAGATAACCTTCAAAGAAACAGTACAGAAAGGGTTAATTTGATAAAAAGCCAGCTAGATTTAGACACCAACAATGCATCTAAATCTTGGTATTTTAGTCACTAACTGCAAGTGCATTGAACAGCAAGCAGTAATTGCATCATGTGAAAATTTAGCATGGCACCCTGTGCTAAAACTCCTGAGCTAGTAGGTTAATGTGTGACTAGGTGGACACAGAGTGGGTTGGGGCAGACAAGGGCGCTGCACCACAGTTAGCGCAGGCATAAGGGGTGCACCAATAGTGCAGGCACACTTAGCGCTACCTGAGTGGGTGGTGGTAAGTGCACTCTCATGCTGGATTACCATGGTGTCACACATTAACAACACATCAATGGCATAGGTACGAACGCACACATCGCTGAAGTTGGTGTGGGCATCCATGCTGGTTTCACAGCCCAATCACATGTTACTGGCATGATCTTTAGTAAGCATGCCCCATAATGAACCACTTAACATGCATAAATGATCTTACAGAATACCAACTAGCATACAAGTATTCACCTTGTTTTCATGGCACATACTTTTCCTATGGGTGTGCACATGCACAGCATTTTGGTGGAGAGTGAGTGGAGCACACAAACACCCATGTAGTTTATAAAATATGATCATTTACATGCCTACTTGAAAAATCTAGGTGCAGGTGTTTACAGCAGATGTAGGACTGGTGTAAAAGTTGGTACTTGGACTTAAGGCATGTTTTTAGCCACTTATTTTAGTAATTTTTTAAAATGCTATGTTTAGTGACATTTTTAATTATTGCATCCATGAAAAAATTTGATTGACAGCAAATCAAGAAAAAGAAACTAGAAATAAAAGTTAACAAAGGTAATCAAATCTACATAAATTTTGACCACAAAACAAAGAGCCAAGTCATGAAAAATATTACTTAGGAAATAAATCCAAAAAAAGAGAGAGGGATGGATGCTTTTGCAACTGAAATGTGCAAACAATTATTAAACAAAATTAGGCATTGGGTTTCTCTCTAGCAACCAAAAACTCTAGAAACTACTCTGTGTCCAGAATAGTTAATAATACAACAACAAGGAAATTTAAGATTAAAGCCAGTCCCCAGCTCTAGATTTCAATGACAAGAACCCAAAAAATTCAGCAATAATGAAAGAATAATGTTGTTGTCCAGGTCCAACATAAGAGAGACCAGTGGGTCAATCTTCCAATAACCACTTCAAGGGAACTTTCCAAAAGCTGTCAAATTAATAACTTCTCCATGTACACATTCATGACTCATAGATTCCCTTCCTCTTGCACTTTGGTAGTCATTATATAGGAAGAGCAAGCAATTGGGGGCAAATTATAAGCTGGAATTTTAAGCACGTCTTGTAGGCATCTCTGCACCATATTCACTGGAGAGACAAGAAAAGATTTAGGAAAGCTCAAAAAAATCTCAAATTGTTCCTTCTAGCTCAATCCTCTAAATATTCTAGCTTCCATTGACTCATCTCTTTATCCTTAAATTGGGACACATGGAGGTCTCTATTTTCCAGCAACTTAACTTCTAGTTGTTCCAACCTAGTCTCATGCTTGCCTGTGTTAGCTTCTGGGCTTCAAACATTGTTGAAAAAGGGTCAAACGTCAGAAGATGTAGATACACTTTTTTGAGAGAGGAATCCACACTCTGCATTGCATTCCAGAGTGACTTCAAAGTCAGAGCTTCTGGCTTCCTAAATTTACTACAACCCATAAATGGGACTAGAAGCTTCTTCATCAAAATAGTAGAACCTAAAACCATACCTCTGGATTCCACCCTTCTCATTGAATTTCATTCTCCACAGAGGTGACAGCAGGAGCCCCTCCAATACACAGGCTGCTCCCATACTCTCGGATCCAGGGAACACTGTGTCTCAACTATAGGAATGATTCTTGGCTTTGGTGGATCCAGCCTATCTTCAGTGGAAAATGATACCTCTTCAGTGCTCCTCTCGAAGTAATATTAGCCAAACAGCTCAAGGCAAACCAGCAGTGTCCAAACATTAGACAAACCAGGTGGTCACTTAGGGTGGCAGCTTTTGGGGGTGTCAAAGACCAAGGCATTCAAAGCTAAACAATAGATTATGACAGTAGGGGGGGAGGCATAGCATAAGACTTAAGTTTTGCCTAGGGCGCCAACATCTTCAACCAACTCTTGTGCTGGCCCTGAGGCAATAGCACTCTCATCATTTGGATGGTCTCTACACTTCTCTACAGTCATTTCCACTAACTGAGAGGATACAACAAGTGAAGAGGGGTAAGCCCACAAGTTATTTTTTCTCTTCAACATTTCATGTAGGTCAAGCAGTGTACTGAAGAGACCATGAGTGGAACTCCAAACTAGATATCCTTTCAGAACACTACTTCGGCCGCCTTTATGGTACTATTTTATAAAGAAAAGCAAGTGCCTACTTTTTCCTCATAAAAGATGCTTAAAATAGGTTTATTTGGGCTGCCTTGAACTAGGCACCCACATATAAAATTACCCTTAAAATGTACTGAAATTGTCTTGAAACAATTCTTTATTCTCTATTGGTTTTCATGTATTTAAATGTTATATATTTTTAAAAAATATCTTGATGAATCATTGCACCAAGGTAAAACAGTTCTTTACTTTCTCTATTACAGCAGCACCTCAGCTTCAATTTGTGACTCATAGTCTGGGCTCCCTCATCTGGCTTTTTCTCTACAGTCCTAGTGGGGTACAGGCCCCATGCAGCCGCTGTCAGACTCTCTCATACTCATAAGTTACCCTGGCTGCCTCCTGACACCCTTCCAGCACTGACCACTCACTCACATCAGACTGGTTCACTTACCCATGAAGCTGGTCTTCACCTCTGGATCCTGCAGTCACCTCTACAAAGGAAAGGCTCTCTTCTTACTTGGCTCCAGTAGCACACTAGCCCAACACAGCTTTTAACCCTAACAGCTCTCTGCTGGCTGTCTCTCATCTAGGTCTTCTCCTTAAACTCTCTTTCTTCCTGTTGAGCCCCCTCTGCTCTGCTTCAGAGTTCTGGCTGTTTTTTTCTCAAGCACTTCAATGACAACTGCTTATTTTTTTTTCCACTGAGGCTGCTTCTCTGCTCTGCTTAGCTCTCCTGAAGAGGAAGGCTGAGGGAGCATCTTGTATCCCTCTGTATGTCTCCTATCCTCTCCAGAGGCATTTTGCTCTTCCACATGTGGGACCTTTGATCTCCAGGCATGTGCTATGCAGGAACCCTAGGGTGCTTCCCTTTCCATATTTGTTCAGTGATTCCCTTTATCCTGTCTTCTGGGCAGGAGCGGCCCAAGGGGGGTGCGGAGCCTCATTTGCATAAGGGACCTCATTTGCATAATTATTTGCATAGGGGGTTATTCTGTGCCATGAATAGTGGGGATGGACGGCCCAATGGGATGCCCATCCCTGCTATTCGTGCCTTCACCCGGCAGCAACTAACTTCCCCACCAGTTGTGCGGGGAAGTTAGATGGAGGCGGCTCGGGAGCAGCTCGGGGGTGGAGTCTGGGCAGAGTCTGGGCAGTTGCCAGCCCTGGACATACAGGGCCAATTCTTTTTTTTTTAATTCTTTATTTTCGTTTTATAACAACAAAGGAAAAGGAAGACATACAGCTAAAAGACAGATACAGAAAGTGTAATACATACACCAAAGTAAACCCCTGCCACCCCCCTCCCCCCTGCTTCTTCTCTAGAAAACTAATCATTCCCGAAGCGGGCGTGTACTTACATTATTGTGTTACGAAACCTAACGGTGATCGGAAACATGATGAGTGCACATTATACAGGCATGTTGGAGCAATGAGCAGATTGTACATAATCATTAAGCATCTGCCATTTAGACAAGCGAGAGTGAGGTTGGGCATGGGGAGTAGCTCTCCGAGGTATCTGCTCATATTTACTATATAAGCAGACGAGGTTCCACCATTCATTGACAGTAAGTCGAGAGCTATCCTTCCAATTCCTCGTGATTAAGCATATGGCTATACCTAGCATGAAATCAAGGAGAAAGCGACCCTTCTTAGGAAGAGAGGGGACCTCCGCCACAGAGCGGAGTCCCACGATCTTCCAAGAGAGAGGCTCGTGAAGGTGTAAGATAAATTGAATGCAACCCCAGACCCGCCCCCAATAAACCTGTAGTTGAGGACATTCATAAATAACATGAGCGAAGGTTCCCACAGCAGTATGGCAAGACCAACACTGGTCCCTAGCATTTGTGTTCCATTTGGCTATTTTTTCTGGGGTATAAAAGCATCTGTGTGCAAAAAAGAAGAGAGTTTGGGTAACAGAGGCAGACCGGGAAACCCGCACTACTTTGCTCCAGAAAGCGCTCCATTGCACAGGGGTTAAAGTGGTTTGCAGTTCGCGCTCCCAGGCTTGTTGGGCTCTAAAAGTGGCCGTGTCTGTACCCTGACATAATATTTTATAAAAATTAGAGGCTACCCCATGTGTACTACTAATAGAGTGAACTATCTCTAATAGCCCGTTCTCAGTAGGGGCAGAGGGCGGCGTGATTCGAGCACTTTTGAGGCAGTGTTGAAGCTGCATCAATTGAAAGTAGTGTCTCGCTGGTAACGCAAATTCCTTTTGTAAATCAGAAAAGGTTTTCCAACGAGCTGCAGAGAAAAGCTGTTGGGGTGTCCAGATCCCCCTTGAGTACCAGGGTTTCCATGCTATCGTTCTATTTAGGACTTGAATTCTGGGGTTATTCCATAGCGGGAGTCCGTCCTGAGGACATACGTTCGGGCCCAGTGATAGAATGAGAGTGTTAAAGGCCGCAAGAGTATCGACAATCATTGGTGGATGGCGGGTGTCTACTTGATAGGACATACCAGGGAGATGGGTCAACGGAATTGGGCTACTAAGCTCCTCTTCTATGTCAAGCCAAACTGGTCTGCTGTCTGTTGAGGCATCTAGCCATCGGGCACCTTGCTTAAGTAGGAAGGCTTGATGATATCTAAGAAAATCAGGAAATCTGGTACCCCCTCTTTCCTTCGCAGACTGTAGTTTTTGTTTAGCTATCCTTGGTGGCTTGCCCTGCCAGAGATAACGGACGAGAAGGCCCTCAATATCTTTATAAGTATGTAGCGGGAGTAAGCATGGCAGCATTTCTAAAATGTAGTTCACTTTGGGGACTATCATCATTTTCACAGTTTCTAAGCGGCCCCACCATGTAAGAGATAAGGGAGACCAACGATTCGTGAGCTCACGGACTTTGGAGACTACCTCTTTGGCATTAAAACTGATAGTATCTTCTAAAGGAGAACAGTAATGGACCCCGAGATACTTCACCATGCGGGATTGCCAAAGGAAGGGAAAGGCCTGCATGTCAGCCTCATGTACCCGGCGGTTCAGTGGGAATGCTACAGATTTGGTCCAGTTAATTTTATAGCCCGATAATTGTGAGTATCCGTCAATCAGATCCAAGACAGCTGGAACCGAATCGAGGGATACGAAAAGCATAAGGTCATCTGCATATGCAGAGAGTTTAATCTCCCTATGACTGAAGGGGACACCTCGAATACGTGCGGACTGCCTAATAAGGAGGGCTAGGGGTTCAAGAGCTAGATCAAAGAGCATTGGTGATAGGGGGCAACCTTGACGCGTGCCTCTTCGGAGATTAAATGGCTGAGACTTGATGGCATTTACACAAATACTGGCGACGGGTTGAGTATACATGACTTGGAGATATCGGAGGAAGCCCTCCCCAAAGCCATACCATCGGAGAACTGCAAATAAGAAGGGCCATTCTAGGCGGTCAAAGGCTTTTTCGGCATCCAGGGAAAGACCCACCCATGGATGATCTAGATTGGCAGCACTGGATAGCACATGGCACAAGGTCCGAGCATTGTCAGCAGTTGATCTGCCGGGTATAAAACCGCATTGGTCGGGGTGAATTAGGGTGGCCATCCTGTCAGATAGCCGGGTGGCCAAGATCGTTGCGAAGATCTTATAATCGGCATTAAGTAGGGAGATTGGACGGTAGTTAGCGGTTAGTAGCGGATCTCTGCCTTCTTTCTCAAATACTACCACATTAGCTGCAGAAAAGGATCCCAAAGAGGATGTATCTACCGCAAGGGCAGTAAAATAGAGTTTTAAATAGGGAACTAAATCTGCACTGAACGTTCTGTAGAATTCGGTCGGGAGACCATCGGGCCCTGCGGCACGGCCCGAGGCTGTTCGTTTTAGGGCAGATTGGATCTCTGAAGTAGAGAAGGATTCATCCATCGCATCCCTATCATCTTCAGAGAGGGTCGGCCGCTGAATGCCAGAAAGCAATCGCTCGAATTTCTCTGACGAGAACTCACATTCATATTGATATAGGCGGGTATAGAAATCCCGAAAGAGCTCTACAATGTCGGAGTCTGTGGTCACTATGCCCCCTCCCTGTGGAGCTCGAAGGGTCGCTACGCGTTTGGCTTCTTTTTGACCTTTCAAGGCGTTGGCTAAGAGTCGACCGGCTCGGTTATTTTCACGATAATATGTCCCTCGCTGAAGCTCAATACTCTTAGAAGCTGCAGTTGAGAGGATTGAATTATATTGAAAACGGAGACGCTGTAATCGAATTAATACACATGGATCAGTACGTGAAGTTAGAACTCGTTCGCCTGCTTTTATTTGTTGATCTAGAATGAGTAGCTGCTGTTTGCGTTGTTTTCGCAGGCGGATTTGATAGCTAGTGATCGTTGCTCGAATGGCCGCTTTGAAGCCCTCCCACCAAGCCCAATTCGCAGTATCCTGGGGTAGATTAAAATGAAAGTAATCCTGTATGGCTGCTCGAATTTCTAACTGGAACTCTGGCTGAGTTAACAGGGCTCTATCAAAGAACCAGGCCCCCGAATTCCCTTGGGGTGCAGTAGTGTGTAATTGAAAGGAAATGGCAGCATGATCTGAAATATGTTGGGAGTGAATCTTTGCAGTGTCCACCTGAGGAACTAACAGTTTTGATATTAGAAAAAAATCTATGCGAGACTGGGATTTATGAGGGGAAGAGAAGAAGGTGAAGTCAAGCTCATTGGGGTGTAGTAACCTCCATAGATCAACTAAAGCAAGATCTTTGATCAGGGAGGTAAGCGTGGTGTGACTCTTGGGGGGACCACTTGTCCTAGGCGGCTGTTTGTCAATCAGGGGATCAAGGACTAGATTGAAATCCCCCCCAATTATCAATGAAGTATTAGCAGAGGCCTGCGCAACCTGAGCAATGGTAGCAAAAAAGGCAGGGTCATCTACATTAGGAGCGTAAAGGCATATACATGTAACTTCAAGGTTACCTATCTTGAGGTGAACTCTGGACCATCTACCTTCTGTATCTGAGCTAGTCGCAATAATAGTAGCATGCAAAGATTTCCTAACCAATATGGCAACCCCACATTTCTTAGAAACGGCTGGGGAATAGGCGGCCACCATGTAAGGTTTAATATTGAGTTTAAGAGTTTCCTTCGAATTTAAATGCGTTTCTTGGAGAAAAATCAAATCCGCAGCTTCCTGACTTAGGTAGCTTAGGATTTTCTTCCGTTTTATCGGATTATTGATTCCTTTTACGTTCAATGAGAAAATCTTACATGGTGCCATCAATCAGTAATAGACATTTTAGGTAAGGGCGCTTGAAAACATACAACATAATCAGGATCTGTGCAACAATGACATAATCACCGAGTATTCTGGCTAATACACCCCATATTGAAAAGTATGTACCAAAGTATCTTAGAGAAGAAGCAAAACCCCCAAAGAATATGGCGACCATATGTCTGCGGGAGGAGGCCCTAGAGAGGAAATAGAAAGACATGAAAAAAAAGAAAAGAAACACCAGAGTCCATAATTAACACTGTCTCTGATACTCATCGAGGCTACTGTGGGTAGATGGAGTCGGGTCACAGATATCATCAAAAGTAAGGCAACCAACTGCCCTCGCCAGACTCTTTGCCGGGCTGCGGCAGATCCAATATGGCAGGTACAGCGGATATGAGAATACTTGCAGGAGTATTCTGGAAGTCAGCGCATCAAGTCGGCTTCTTTGGAATCCAAAAACTCCGCTAGTAGATCAGGGTCCTCAAATGTTCTTGTCTGATTGTGAAGCGTGACTCGGAGCTTGGCCGGGTACATCAGGCCATAGCGTGCTTGTAGTTGTTGAAGCCTCGGCCGGAATTCCAGAAAGCGCTTTCGGCGGTCGACCGTGGGTTTAGCCAAGTCGGGATAGAAGGAGATCTTGTGGCTCTCAAACTCCATATGGCCCTTTGCCCGAGAGGCATTTAGAATTTGCTCAACGTGTTGATATCTCAAAAGTCGAAAAATGATAGGCCGCGGGGTCTTCCTGTTGAGCGTTATGCTTGTGGGTACACGATGAGCGCGATCGATCTCCAAATCTTTGGTAAAGTTGATTTGGAGCAGGGAAGGGAGGATTTTGCATAAAAACTCTTTCATGTCTCCCGATTCCGCTCCCTCTGGTATGCCCACGAGCCGTATGTTGTTGCGGCGCGCTCTATTATTGCCATCTTCCACTTCTTTCTGCAAGGCCCGCACCTGACGTTCAACTTTGTCGAGTGTGGACAACCGGGCCGCATGGGAGTCCAATATGCTCTCCATTTTGTCCTGACGCGAAGAAAGCCCTTCTAGCTTGCTTTGCAGCACACCAAAGTCTTCCCGCAGCGCTCGGAGTGCTTCACCGTTTGACTGCACGAGGTTTTTGACCCCACTAATCTCTGCGAGGATTTCCTGCTGCATTTCGGGGCCCTCGCGCAAGGCCAGCCCCTTCTGCGGGGACGGAGGTTCAGTTTTGGATCGTTTGCCGTGAGAAGCCGCTGGAGACCCAAATTCCAGGCGCGTGGGTTTGGTCCCCGCCATCTCACCAATGTGCCCCGGCAAGATCAGAGTAGAAGTTCCAAGTATGTACGGTGTTAATTCAGGATTCTGAGTAGGCCTCTCGGGAGCCTCAGCGTTATGCGACCATCCCGCTGGACATCAGGCTCCGCCCCCTCATACAGGGCCAATTCTAATGTATGTCATTTTGCAGCAGGCCTGGGGCTTGCAGTGGGCAGGAGGGCCTGAAGGCAGTCCCTGCAGCTCAACCCTAGCCTTTGGAGGCTGGATCAGGGGTCAAGCTGTGGAGAATGAGGTCCTGCAGTCCAATGGCTGGCATCGTGGCTCTTCAATGGAGCTGTGATGCCATGGCAACATGACGCCGTGGCACCTTAACTCCACTGAGGAGCCTTTACAGAGTTATCCGGGGACAGTCCTGCACATGTAGGCTAGATTGAATCACAGTCCTGGCCTGCACATGCAAGACTGTTCGCGATTCTGATCTCGCAGGGCTAGACATGTCCCACAGGATCAGAATCACGATCCCCTCTGTACGTCCGGTTCAAAACAGACGTACAGAGGAGATCGACGTCCGGGATGAAATTGGGCCCATAATGTTAACATGCACTAACTTTTAGTAAACATGCCTCCTAATAAGTATCTGGATAAAGAAAGGCTACCAAATTTCTACATTACTAAACTCCAGTGCCAACCACCAGGCACATTAGGAAGTATCATAACGAAACTACCAGGATTCACAAAGCACCAAACCCTATCTATCAAAAAGGCAACACTGCAAATATTAAACCAATACATCTCAGAGAATACCAATTCATCTTCTACTGGGGAAAGAAAACAAGTGGCACTGTCAAATAGAAACTACATAAACAAAATACCTTAGCTCGGTTACACAAGCAGAACATAGACTGTCACCAAGCAAAGAACAAGGGATCACAATTTAGAAACAGAAAGACAATAATTAATCTTGGAACCCCAAAGGCCAAAGTTGGAATGTACAATAACACTGGAGAAATAAAACTATAAATTAATTTCCTCTTGTACTAAACAAAAACGCAAAGACATTAGCAATGCACGTTTCCCAGTGCTGACATAGTCCAGTTAATGAATTCAAAATAAAAAAAAATATTTTTCTACCTTTTGTTGTTTGTGCATTTTATTTTGCAGTTGCAATTTCTCCAGTTACTTTCTTCTGGTTTCTTCGTCTCTCCGGCTAACTCTCCATTGTCTGCTGTCCATTTGTCCTTTCTTCTCTCTTCTAGTTTTTCCCATTATCTCTCTACATCTCCTTCAACATACTGATCTTCCCCTTTTGCTCTTTCCTCCGTTTCTATTTCTTTTTCATCCACTCAAATTTCACCCTTCCATCCTCAATCCCCACTTACTCTCCCAATACCCAGCCAATTGTAGATTTTTCTTCCCTCCCAAACATAATATATTTTCCCCTCTCCATCCTCACTCCCCCAGTCCCAAAACCTTTTAGTCCTCATCCAACATCAGCTCCCTTCTAGTTCCAGCCTCATCCAGCATCTGCTCCCTTCTAGTCCCATTCTCCCATCCCCCTGCATCAGCCCATTTTCAGTCCTAGCACCCCATCATCCCATTTCCAGTCCAAGCTCCCCCCATCAGCACATGTCCAGTCCTAGTCCCCCATCAGCCATTTCCAGCCCTATTCCAGCCCCCCCATCAGTCCATTTCCATTCCAAGTCCCCCCATCAACCCATTTCCAATCCAAGCCCCCCATCAGCCCATTTCCAGTCCAAGCCCCCCCCCCCCATCAGCCCATTTCCAAACCTAGTCCCCCATTGACCATTTCCTGTCCTATCCTAGACCCCCCCCCCCACCCCCGAATAGCCCTGTGGCTGTCTAGGCTGCTGCAGAGGGAGCTGGGGAAGCCCATGCGAGGCCCCGGCTCACCTCTGCACAGCTGCCACCATGAAGAGCGGTGTTTTCCCTCATGCTGGCAGCTGTGTTACTGTGAATCACTGGGCCATGTGCAAACAACATTCTCGCACAATGGACTGGCCGGCCCTGCTTCTGGGCAGGGTCCTTGCACCTCTAGATGCCAGCTCTTGTGGCCTGAGGGGCATAGAGCTCTTTCACTTTCCTGCCTATGGCTGTCGAGGGGTTCTGGAACTCCACTTCTTCTCTTCTTCCCTATGGAGCTCTGTTCTTGGCTTCCCTCCTGCTTGCAATTGTTCCAGTGCTGCTCAAGCTCCAAGCACTGTCTGCCCCAATGTTTCTATCCCTTCCTGTTGCTGCTGTTGGGGGGGAGGCTGGTCTGTCTTGGGCTCACCCCCTCTATTTATGGAGAAGGCAAAGAGAACCAGAAAATGGAAATGAGAACCCGGAAGAGGACTTAGAAGAAAACCAATAAGAGAAAGCAGTAATGAGAGATCAGTACCAACCCAGCTGGAAAAATACATGTTGAAAAGTGTGCAGGTATAGTGTGACGAAATGGCATGTTTCCTCTTCCAAGAGTGAAAAACGTATTAAACTACTCAGGAGATTTCAAAAATACTACTACCTCCAAAAAAATCTCCACTAAATTCATAAAATACAAAACAATTACCAATTCTGAGTTCACACCAAAACTTTAAGAAAAAATATAGGAGAAAAAGGGAGCCTGAGTGGCCACTCTTGATACTGCTATTTGCAAAGCACCAGTTCCCAAAAAACTCCTCATAACTTCCCACACAAAGCACCAGTTCCCAAAAAAACTCCTCATAACTTCCCACACAATTTAGATATATTCTTTGTTCTTCTTCTTTAATCTTGTTTTCTTAAAAAAGTTGTTTTGTGTCCATACAATGCTCATATATTCATTCACAGTATACCCCATTCTCTCGTCTTTCAACAAAACTGTGGCAACATTGTATCAAAAAGTCACGAACAATCTATCAAAAATACTTTTCTCTATAGCTCTGTAGCTCAGTACATCATACTCGATGAAGACCCTCTATTCACTGATCTCAGCTGTGTTGGGGATCAGCTAAACCCCCCATTATCAATTTGTCAAAATGTATGTTCTGGTGTCTCTTAAGAAGTGATATTTTTTTTGTTGTAACTGAAGATCTTTGTAAGTAACTCACGGGTGCTGAAGTAAATTTACTGGGTTCAGAACCAGTTCCTAGAATGGGCTGAGTTTTGGCAGGGAATGCATGTGGAATGGTATCTGTGTTCAGCAAGAGGAATCATTCTACAAACTTACATGTGGGAAAAATCAGTGCCGAAAACCCAACAACTTACATGTGAAAGTGCCAGCATATCACTGCTTTCACATGTACATGTCAGCGCTTACATGTGTATATGAGCCATTTTGCAAATGCAGACATGGAGCTGATGCTGGTTAACTACAGAGGACACTATTTTGAACTCATTTCAATTTGAATGGAGAAATAAATATTTGATCGCCATGTTGAATTGTAAAATTTTAAGATGATACGGGATCTTTTTCATGGCGTGAAGAGCAATATTTAATATTCAATGGAGCGTGCAAATAAATATTAATGATATGCCCTGATGCAGAACGTATTAAATGGGAAAGAGTTTGAAATGCAGCGCTTGGTCAGCGATACTAACTGAAGCGATACTATCAAGGCCCAGCTTCAAAATAAGTTGATTCTTGACTAAGAAATATAGAAACACGATGACAGAAAAAGACCGCATGGCCTATCTAGTCTGTCCTTCCATATCAACAACTACAACAATCCCCTTTTTTCCTTTAGGGATCCTCTGTATTTGTCCCATGCTTCTTTGAATTCAGATACTGTCCTCATCTCTACCACCTCCACTGGGAGACTATTCCAGGGATCCACCACTCTTTCCGTAAAGAAATATTTCCGTATATCACTCCTGAATCTATCCCCTTTCACCTTCATCCCATGTCCTCTCGTAGCAGATCTTGCTTTCAATTGAAAGAGGCTCTCCCCCTGAACATTTATGCCACGGAGGTGTTTAAATGTCTCAATCATATCACCTCTATCCTGCCTTTCCTCTAAGGTGTACATATTAAGATCCTTAAGTCTGTCCTCATATGCTTTATAATGAAGACCACTAACCATTTTAGTAGCCACCCTCTGTACCGACTCCAGCCTGTTTATATCTTTTTGAAGGTGCAGTCTCCAGAATTGCACACAACACTCCACATGAGGTCGCACTAAAGACTTATATAGAGGCACTATCACCTCCTTTCTTCTGCTGGCCATTCCTCTCCCTGTGCACCCAAGCATCCTTCTAGCTTTTGCCATTGCCTTTTCTATGTGTTTAGCTATTTTAAGATCATCAGACACAATCATGCCAAGGTCTGGCTCTTCTTTAGTGGAAAAAAAAAATTCACCCCGTATACTATATTGCTCCCTTGGATTGCCGCAGGTGGTGGTTCCAAATGTGGAATCTTGCATTATGTAGCCATAGTTTGGGTTGTTCTTTTCTAGGTGCATAACTTTGTACTTGTCCACATTACATTTCATCTGCCACTTCAGCATCCAGTCTTCCAATTTATCAAGGTCCTCTTGCAATTTTTCACAATCCTCTTGGGTCATAACAACTTTGAATAATTTTGTGTCATCTGCAAATTTGATCACCTCACTCATTATTCCCATTTCCAGAATATGAATATGTTAAAAAGCAGCAGGCCCAGCACAGATCCCTGGAGTACTCCACTATTTACTTTTCTCTACTGAGAAAATTGGCTATTTAGCCCTACTCTCTGTTTTCTATCTTTTAACCAGTTCCTGATCCACAATAGTACACCGCTTCCTATCTCATGACTTTTTAACTTTGCCAAGAGTCTCTCATAAGGGACCTTGTCAAAGGTTTTCTGAAACCACAGGTAAACTATATCAACTGGATCACTTCTGTCTACTTGTTCATTCACACCTTCAAAAAAATATAACAGTTTACGAAGACAAGACTTTCCTTGGCTAAATCCATATTGGCTTTCTCCCATTAAACCATGACTATCTAAGTGTTCAGTAATTTTATTCTTTATAATGGTTTCTACCATTTTGCCAGTATTGATGTCAGGCTTACCAGTCTCTAGTTTCCTGGATCACCCCTGGAACCCTTTTTAAAAATTGGCATTAAATTGGTCATTCTCCAGTCTTCAGGTACTACAGATGATTTTAATGATAGTTCACAGATTACTAATACATTAGTAGGTCTGCAATTTCATTTTTCAGTTCTTTCAACACCCTCGGTATGCCATCCGATCCAGATGATGTATTACTTTTCAGTCTATCAAATAATTGTAATACATCTTCCTGGTTTATCAATATGTCTTTCAATTCTTCTGATATAGGGTACCTTCCCTATATCTTCTTCAGTGAAGACTGAAGCAAAGAATGCAATCTCTCTGCTATGGCCTTGTCCTCCCTTAGTGCCCTTTTTACCCCTCTCTCATCCAATGATCCTACTAACTCTCTCACAGGGTTTTTGCTACGAATGTACTTGAAAAGGTTTTTATGATTTTTTTTAAATTATGCATTTTTCCCCCTCACTTGGTTTGCAGCTTGTCATGCTGTGAGGGCTTGTGTCCATCAGGGATACTGAGAACTAAGCTATTGGTAGCTTAACTTCTAACAGGGTCTCCCAAGATGGACAGGTCTCTGATGAGGTGCCAGACCAAGACAAACCACCCATCTGGGCAGCAGGAGAATGGAATGGTGGCAGAGGACCACATTTTTGTGACAATGGCAACAACATAGAATTACCTGTGCAGAAGAAAGCCTGGCAATCTACTTCCGTATCTTGCCAAGAAAAAACAGTGGATAGCCATATCATCAAAAATTGCACTTTAGTGCTGGAAGATAAGACCCCCATGTTAGAAGGCACTCAGCTGGCTACTGGGGATGAGCTGAAGACTTTTCAGAGTAAAGCCAACAAATATGATGTGGTTGGATAAAAGCCTCCAGGATGTCTGACTGCTGATGTAGCTGCACATAAAATGAAAGTCAGAAGCTGCAAACATGTCTTACATATTGGGACATGGAACATATGAAGCATGAACCAAGGGAAGTTGAAGGTGATCAAGAATGAAATGCAACGTGCACAACTTGATCTGTTGGGTATCAGTGAAATGAAATGGACTGGCATTGGGCACTTTGCATCTGATGATCACATGGTTTACTATGCTAGAAATGAAAGACAAAGGAGAAATGGTGTTGCATTTATAATCAAGAAGAAGCTTCCAAGAACTGTATTGAAATACAATGCATTCAGTGAATGCATTTCTATTCATCTACAAGGAATGCCCATCAACATAATTATAATTCAGGTATATCCCCCAACAACAGCTGCAGATGAGAATGAAATTGATGAGTTCTATGAACAAGTATAATTTGAAATTCACAGAACATGCAAACAGGATATGCTGATAGTCATGGGTGACTGGAACACAAAGATTGGCAACAAAGAAGGCAAAGTGGTTGGAAAATATGGACTTGGCAACAGAAATGAAGCTGGAGAAAGACTGATAGAATTCTGCAAGACCAACAATGTATTCATCTCAAACAGTGGCGATTGTACACATGGACTTCACCCAATGGATTGTACAAAAATCAAATTGACTACATCTGTGGAAGTCAACGATGAAAAAGCTCTATAATATCAACAAAGACAAAACCTAGAGCTGATTGTGGTACAGTTCAGCAACTATTAAAGTTGAAAAAGAGAAAGCCACTCATGAATGTAGCAATATATGACCTTGAGAATATACCACCAGAATTTAAAGACTGCCTAAAAATCGATTTGCTGCTTAGATACAAATGACAGAGCTCAAGAAGTGTTATGGGATGACATCAAGAAGATTGTGTTGGAAGAAAGTGAGAAATCTCTACAAAAGGTGAAAAAGTCAAAATGGCCAAAATGGATGTCCGAAGAAACTCTGAAAACTGCCCAGAAACACAGAGAAGCTAAAGCTAGAGGAGAAAGAGACGCAATCGCAGAACTCAACAGAGATTTCCAATGTGCAGCAAGACAAGACAATAACGCATGCAAAAAATAGAATCAGAAACTATTAGAGGAAGACCAAGATTGGCTTTCCTAAAGCTACGAGAGTTAAAGAAAAAATTCCAGCCTCGAATTGGAATGCTACAAGATGCTCAAGGATCCATGTTGAAAGATGCTGAGAAGATTAAGGAAAGGTGAAAAGAATATACAGAGTAATTATACCATAAATATGAAGTAGACAAACAGCCATTTTAACCTGTACCTTATGATAAGGGACCATTGGTGATGAAAGAAGAATTCAAAGCAGCATTGAAAGCCTTATCAAAGAAGAAAGCATTGATGGCATTCCCATTGAAGTATTGCTGCAATTGGATGCAGCTGTTACCATACTTACAAGGCTCTGCCTGGAAATTTGGAAGACAACATCATGGCCAACTGACTGCAAAAAATCTGTCTTTATACCAATACTGAAAAAAGGTGATTCGACTGATTGGAAATTATCGCACAATCACTCTGATCCCACATGCCAGCAAGATTCTACTCAAGATTATTCAGCATACCTGAAACGAGAACTGCCTGAAGTGCAAGCAGGGTTCAGGAAAGGGCGAGGGATGAAAGACATCATCACAGATGTGAGATGGATCCTTGAAAAGACAAAAGAATACCAAAAGGACATCTATATGTGTTTTATCAACTACAGCAAGGCTTTTGACTGTGTAAACTATGAGAAATTCTGGGCCACGTTAAGAAGCATGGGTATACCAGAGCATCTGATAATTCTCTTGCACAACCTTTACATTGATCAAGAAGCTACAGTTCGAATGGAACACAGATAAACAGAATGGTTTAAAATCAGCAAAGATGTACAACAAGACTGCATACTCCCCCCCCCCACCTGTTTAGTTTATATGCAGAAGAAATAATCAGAGAAGCAGGTCTGTATGAAGACAACAGAGGTGTGAAGATTGGTGGAAGACTCAACAACCTTCTCTGTGCTGATGATACCATATTACTGGCTGAAAGTGAAGACAATCTGAAACATTTGCTTCTCAAGATCATGGGAACATAGTCTTCAAATGGGCCTGCACCCTAATGTAAAGAAGACCAAGATCAAAACAACTGGCAAAATCAATAAGTTCATCGTTGATGGAGAAGAAATTGAAATAGTGAACATCTTTAACCTATGTGGATCAACTATCAATAAAGAAATGAAGAGCAGTCAACAAATCCAACAACGCATTGTTCTTGGCAGAATGGCTATGAAGGACCTAGACAAGATTCTCAATGGCAGAGAAGTCTCTCTACATACAAAGATTCAACTCGTTCAAGCCATGTTATTTTTAATAACGTCATATAGATGTGAAAGTTGGACAGTAAAAAAGATAGACAAGAAGAAAATCGATGCCTTTGAATTATTGTGCTGGCGACGAATACTGTGTATACCATGGACTGCCCGAAGAACAAACCAGTCAGCACTAGAGGAAATCAAACCTAGGCTTTCTTTAGAAACTCAGATGACAAGACTTCGACTCTCATACTTTGGACATATCATGCAAAGAGAGAGATCATTAGAAAAAGATATCATGCTTGGCAAGGTAGAAGGTCAACACAAAAGAGGGAGGCCAGCAATGAGATGGATTGATGTAATAACAGCAGCTATGAGTGCCACTCTATCAACCATGAGCAGCCTGACTAAAGACCAAACACAGTTTAGGACAACTATCCAAATGGTCGCCATGAGTCGACACTGACTCGACAGCATTTAACAACAACAATATGCATTTTTGTTCCATACCAAGCTGCTTTTCAAATTCTCTCTTTTACTGCCTTAGCAATGCCTCCTGCAGTCATAATGTATCTGTGCAGTCACTCCCTCTCCAGGAAGTCCTCTCCCAGCCTCTACCTCTCCCATCTGATTGATGTCTACAGGAGAGGCTGGGGAACTCCCTCTCAAAATCTCCAAGGTCTGAGAGTCTTTGTGAGATAGAACCTGTACACTCAAGGTGAACAAGATAAACTAACACTTACATTCCCCAATACAGTTCAAAAAAAGAGTCCCATCACTTTCTCCCTAGAACCAGAGTCTAAACCTTCCTGGCTTCCTCCAACTTCAGGGAAAACTCTCTTATAGTAGTCCAGTGGTTATATATAAATGAGGTTGTCCCTCTTCACTGCCACACTTCACAAATGCTTCCAAGCCCCTTACATACAGTCTCCATAGTCTTTAACAGTTCCTAATCTCTCCAGGTAATTAACCCAGATCTCCAGTTGCCTGGTTGGCCTGCCACCTCCCACATAGCAGCAAAGGCCACTTCTACCACTTGGCAGGCTCCACCTGATGTCAGCCATGGAGACATCCATGGCCTTGGACATTGAGTCCTTCCCGGGACGTGGGTCTTCTCATTCTCACCCCATCTCAGTAGAGTCCTCTGGAGGGAGGTCCATTTCTATGTCCTGGTTGGAGGCAGGGGTTCTCTCTCATACCTACAGTTCCATAGGGCAGGGCCAGCCTGTCCATTAGGTGGGATAGGTGGCTACCTAGAGCATCAGACCTCTGCCGGCAGCAGGCCATATGCTTTGGCACACATGGTCTGCCGCCCCCCCCCCCCATCCCTCTCACATACTGAACCATGCCATCCTTCCCCACCATGCTGAGCTGTACTGCCACTGATTCTGGTGGCTGGGGCAACTCGGCCGCAGCAGCAGGTCAGCTGCTCCAGCATACAAGGCCTGCAGCATCCGACTCCTGAAGTTGTGTAGAAGGGGAGTCAGAAGCTGCAGGCCCTGTGTGCCGAAGCACATGGCCTACCACTGAGCCAAGCCCTGCCCCCAACTGTGACTGACAGAATAAGCAGCAATGGGGGGGGGGGGGCAGCGTGGCTCAGCACGGGAGGAGGCGGCGGTGCAGGGGGCGGCATGGCCAGGGCTTCTGCCTATGGCTGCAGAAGCCCTTAGGCCAGCCCTGCATAGGGCTTTTATTTGAGGCCTCCATTACCTCCTCACTTTGGTTCCATGGGGTTTTCCCTCTTCCTCCCCTCATGCCTAGGGATCGAAAACCCTCCCATCAATGTTGGGACCCTGAGTTTGGGGATGAGTTTGGGACCCTGTGTGTGGTCTCCTTCTCCTAACCCGGGGCTTTAAGATTTTCCCCTGTGATGGGACATATATCACATCACATGCTGTTTTTAACATATTGAAAATATGCTTTTAAAGGTAATTTTATGATAGGTCATCTAATATGCAAAAGGTATGTGGATAGGTTACATCAGTTTTCTAATGGAAAATATGCCCATATTTTCCTTTTAAATTACCCCAAAGAAAGTAAAAGCATACATTTGCACTTATTCTTTGGCATACACAGATTTCCCTGTTTCCTTTCTGTACATATGAGCATATTATATAATGTATGTGCAGAAGTTCAAATCCCTACTGCAATCCTGCCCAGGAATGCCTATGCCTAGATTGGAAAAATGTATGCATATACAGTGGGTATACGCATAAATATATGTGCATATGTGCTCAGCATTTTTCTAGAAAGGCCATTTTTGCACATAAAGGGGCATGCTTACTAAAGTGCACTACCTGGTAGCATGGGGTTTTGAACATGGTAAGACCACCACGCTAAAAAGTGTCACAAGGCCCTGCACTAAAAATCCTATGTTAAATGGGTAGCATGTGATGGGGCAGGTCAGGAAGGAACATAAGTATTGATGGCACCTGACAGTTAGTGTGAGTATTAATAGCTTGTGATAACCACCATTGTTGCTTTTAGCATGATGCACTTAACAACACCTCAGTGGGTGGCATTAGGTGCACCTGTGTGCCGATTTACACAGTGCTGCATCTTTGCACTATGCTAACTACAATGAGATGAATGTACACACACCCTGAAGTTAGCGATGCCCACCTCCCATGCTAGAAACAAGCCCACATCTGTGTTATTGGTGCGGGCAGGGCCGGCCCATCCACAAGGTGGACTAGGCAGCTGCCTAAGTTGGCAAATCCTGGTAGACAACCCGACTCTGTTTTGAAAGTGGCAGAGGTTCAAAATGGAGTCAAGCCACCGCTGCCACTACAAGATGAGAAGATTGATTCAGGGGTGGCAGTGGCAGGGGGGTGGCAGCGGTCCTGGGAGGGGCGTAGGTGGCAGCAGCAGCAGGGGGAGGCTGTGCAGTGGGTCTTTCCGCCTGGGGCAACTGAAACCCTTGGGCCGCCCCTGGGTGTGGGATTTAGTAAACATGCTCCAAAATGCTAACTGTCTTGATCCCACGCTGTCAACGTGTGTCCCAGTGTACCTTCAGAGCACATCATAAGAACATAAGACATGCCATACTGGGTCAGACCGAGGTCTATCAAGCCCAGTATCCTGTTTCCAACAGTGGCCAATCTAGGTCATACGTACCTAGCAATATCCCCAAAAGACACAGGTTCCACAATGCTTGTACTGGGTCAAGCATTGATATCCTGGGTCCCTTTTTAATAGTGGTTTATGGACCTTTCCTCCAGGAACTTGTCCAAACCTTTTTTAAACCCAGCTATACTAACAGCCCTTACTACATCCTCCGGTAACAGATTCCAGAGTTTGATTACACGTTGAGTGAAAAAATATTTTCTCTTATTTGTCTTAAATAGTTTACCCTGTAGCTTCATTACATGTACCCTAGTCTTTCTATATTCTGATAGCGTAAACAATTGATCCACGTTTATCCATTCCACTCCATTCATTAATTTATAGACCTCTATCATATCTCCCCTCAGCCGTCTCTTTTCCAGGTTAAAGAGCCCTAACCTTTTTAGCCTCTCTTCATAGGAGTAGCCTTCCATCCCCTTCACCAATTTGCTGGCTCTTCTCTGTACTTTTTCTAATAACGCTATGTCCTTTTTAAGATACGGTGACCAGAATTGCACACAATATTCAAGGTGCGGTCGTACCATGGAGCGATACAGAGGCATTATAATATCCTGTGTTTTATTCTCCATCCCTTCATCCCATCATACCTAGCATTCTATTTGCTTTCTTGGCCGCCACTGCACACTGGGCCGAGGGTTTTAACATGTTATCCACGATGACTCCTAAATCCTTTTCCTGGGTGGTGGTTTCTAATGTGGAGCCTTGCATCGTGTAACTATAGTGTGGGTTGTTCTTTCCTAGGTGCATAACTTTGCATTTGTCCACATTAAATTTCATCTGCCATTTGGATGCCCAGTCTTCCAATTTATCCAGATCCTCCTGCAGTTTTCCACAATCCTCTTGGGTTTTAACAACTTTAAACAGTTTTGCGTCATCTGCAAATTTGATAACCTCACTAGTTATTCCCTTTTCCAGGTCATTTATGAATATGTCAAAAAGTAGCGGACCCAGTACAGATCCCTGGGGTACTCCACTATTCATTTTTTTCCATTGGGAATATTGGCCATTTAGCCCTACCCTCTGCTTTCTATCTTTTAACCAGTTCCCGATCCACAATAGTACACTGCCTCCTATCCCATGACTTTTTAGCTTCGCCAAAAGTCTCTGATGGGGGACCTTGTCAAAAGCTTTCTGGAAGTCCAGATACACTATATCAACCGACTCACCTTTGTCTACCTGTTTATGCACACCTTCAAAAAAACATATCAGATTAGTAAGACAAGATCTTCCTTGTCTAAAGCCATGTTGGCTGTCTCCCATTAGGCCATGACTATCTACATGCTGTGTAATTTTGTTCTTTATGATGGTTTCTACCATTTTCCCTGGTACTGACGTCAGGCTCACCGGTCTGTAATTTCCTGGGTCACCCCTGGAACCCTTTTTAAAAATTGGTGTTACGTTGGCGACCCTCCAATCTTCAGGTATTACAGATGATTTTAATGAAAGTTCACAGATTACCAATAGCAGGTCTGCAATCTCATATTTCAGTTCTTTCAACACTCTGGGATTTATACCATCCGGTCCAGGTGATTTGCTACTATTCAGTTTATCAAATAGTTGTAATATATCTTCCCGGTGTAGCGATATTTCTCTCAATTCCTCTGCAGTATCACCTTTAAATACCACTTCAGTCTTGGGTAACATCCCTACATCTTCCTCAGTAAAGACCGAAGCAAAGAATTCATTCAGTCTCTCCGCTATAGCCTTGTCTCCTCTTACTGCCCCTTTTACCCCTCTATCATCTAATGGTCCTATTGACTCTCTCACAGGCCTTTTGCTACGAATGTACTT
Source organism: Ichthyophis bannanicus (assembly GCA_033557465.1). Classification (NCBI taxonomy): domain Eukaryota; kingdom Metazoa; phylum Chordata; class Amphibia; order Gymnophiona; family Ichthyophiidae; genus Ichthyophis; species Ichthyophis bannanicus. Next base: position 1,024,879,046 of record CM066033.1, on the reverse strand, counting down.
GAAAAAGTCTTTATTTCGTGTTTTTGCTTCCGTAGCAAGTTTCTTCTCAAATTCCCGCTTTGCCTGCCTTATCAATGCTTTGCATTTAACTTGCCAGTGCTTGTGCTGTTTCCAGTTTTCATCATTTGGCTCTTTTTTCCATTTCCTGAAGGTTGCTTTTTTGGCAGCAACAGCCTCTCTGACCTCACCTTTAAACCATGCTGGCAATTTTTTGGACTTTCTTCCACTCTTCTTAATGCGTGGAATACAGCTGGTCTGGGCTTCGAGGATAGTATTTTTAAATAACACCCAAGCTTGCTGTAAGTCTTTAACCTTTGGAACCGCTCCTTTTAGTTTTTTCCTAACTATATTCCTCATTCTATCATAGTCTCCCTTTTGAAAGTTAAAAGGTAGTACTGTGGATTCCTTTACTATCTGTCCTCCACTAATTAAATCAAACATGATCATACTATGATCACTATTGCCAAGTGGTCCCAACACCCTTATTTCTTGCACCAGATCTGGCGTTCCACTAAGGATTAGGTCCAGTATGACTTCCCCTCTGGTCGGTTCATGAACCAGCTGCTCCAAGAAGCAGTCATTTATTCCATCTAGAAACTTTATCTCTTTAGCTTGTCCTGCCGTGAACCACTGACCCAGTCGATACCGGGGTAATTGAAATCACCCATTATTACTACTCTGTTGTGACTTTTGTTAGCTTCCTTGATTTCTTTGAGCATTTCATCATCCATTTGTTCATTCTGGCCAGGCGGTCGATAGTATACTCCCACTGCCATCACCTTCCCCTTCATAAATGGAATTTCAATCCATAGAGATTCTACAGCAAATTTTGTTCCCTGCAAAACTTTAATCCTTTCTGACTCAATGCCCTCTCTAACATAGAGCGCAACCCCTCCACCAATTTGATCAGAACATGCACTGACAGCTAGTGCCCTTTAGTAAAAGACCCCCATAGAGTCATAGTTTAATGGGACAATGCCAACATGGAATTAGCCAAGGGAAGTCTTACCTAACCAATCTACATTTTTTGACAGTGTAAATAAACATGGATAAAGGAAAGTCAGTTCATATAGTGCATATGGATTTTCAGAAAGCATTTGACAAAGCCCCTCATGTGAGACTATTGAGGAAATTAATATGTCATTGGACAGGAGGCAATATCATATTGTTGATTAGGAATTGGTTAAAAAAAGAAAACAAAAAGTATGTCTAAATAGTTATTTTTTTCATTGGAAAAAAGGTGAATACTAGTGTCTAAGGGATTTGTACCGGACTCATTGCTTTTTAACATAATTATAAATTACCTGGAAATGAGAACAAGTGCAGTGATTAAATCTGCAAATGACACCAAATTATTCAAAGTTGTTAAATCATAAGAGGATTGTGAGAAACAGCAAGTGGATCTTGAGCAACTGGGAGACTGGGCAACCAAATGGCAAATGAAATTTAATGTGGACAAGTGCAGTTATGCATGAAGGGAAGAACAATCCAAACTACAGCTACACAATCCAAGGTTTCACATTAAAAGTTATCACTCAAGAAAAGGATTTAGTTGTCATAAATAATCCCTTATAAAATACTAACTAGTGTGAAAGTATGCACATTGTTTACATGGTGTGTATTTTCACTGTGAGCATGCACATGTACGGAACCTGGGCAGTATGAGCAAGTGCATGCATTGGTTATAGAATGTGATCATTTACATGCATAACCCAGAAAGTAGCTGTGGTCATTTACAGCAGTGATCACGAACTAATTTAAGCTACATTTGTTGCCACTTATGCTAGTATTCTATAAAGTCAAGTACATACTTGGCTATATAAAATAGGTGTGCAAAAATGCACATTAACTTGGCTTGAATTTCTAAAACTGCTGTGCACTGTCATTTATGTTTTTAGGTTTATATTTATTTTATCAATCTGTATTGTGATTTTATGTGTTTGGTTGACAAATTGCTATTTCTTATGTTTAAATTGTATGCCACTTACAAGAGATGGATTGTAGGCTTATAAATTTCTTTTCCAGACTGTCTTTGCATTATCTGTATATTGCTGCAGTGGTGCGTGGCCAGAGCATGGCCGGAGTGATGAGTTATCTGTAGAGTGGTGATACTTAATTTGCTATCTGGATAAAGCTAGCTTGTTTTTTTTTATTGTCTGAAATATATCTAGATAGTTATCTAGATAGTGGAATGAATATCGCCACTCTACAGATACCTCCGGTGCTGACCGCACTATACAGCACCACTCACCAACTCTGAAATTTATATATCAATCCGTTAATTATTTTTTCATAATTAAAAGGTGACATTGCTAGCAGCAATCTTTACTAATAAACTAACAGTGCAAATGATATACTTTGCAGCTATGTTTTTCACATGAGTTCATGAATAGCTTTCCCAAGAACTAGAATCAAGGCATCAAGGCTATCTGTAATAAAAAGACAGACAACAGTGCACAGCACAAAAAATAAATATCCAATCCTGTTTCACTCTTGTTATTCTCCTGCTATAGCCATAGCATTCTCAGTGTGGTTTGTACATTATAACTTCTCTTTAAGGTATCTCCAAATCCTTGTGGCTTTCAGCAGAGCCATCTGACTGTGCAATCTCAACTTTGTACATGTCAATGCTCTAACCGCAATGCCACATCTCTGTATGGGTCTTCAAGGTGTTCTCTGGACTAACAGGTGACTCTCTGGAAAGTGTTTGAAAATTTTATCTGAGTAAATTCTCTCCCAGTGATCTGGACCCAGCCAGTCATCTTCATTAGTTTCCACATGGTACATGAAACTCAGGAAAATGTATGGATACTTCAGCCTAAAATTGCCCTCACATAATGCCTCACCAATTTTTCAGCTCAGGATCACCAGATCAAATTATTTCATCCCAATTTTCCAAGGGTCCACATCAATGGCCATGCAGTTTGGGGGAAATGTCTATATTGAGTATCTCTTCATTGGGTCATTTCACTTGCAGGGCCATCAGAACAGATCCTCTCACCTGCCGGCATGACCTCTACCATCTAGGTGTATCATTATTTAAAGACAAAGTTTCAGCATATCTACTGGTGGTAGACCCCAATCCTCATTTGTGGCAGCTAATTAAAGATAATATCCTATGGTTTTGCTTATGGGAACCATCCTCAAAAGTACACTTGTGTATCATAGCATGGCAGCAGGAGCTCTCCACAATTGCTGCATAAGTCACTGTACACTATCATTTACTGGTGAGAACACTAGTAGAGTCTTCTCTGTCCTAATCCAGTCAGAGTCTGAAAGGTGCCACTCCTTGGTATTACATGATTTTCAGGGATCTTTTGAGACTTGGTCACCTTTAACCATGATGGTCCATATATCTTCTTAGAGTTGCTCTGTCTTTCTAATGGAAGCATTTGCAGATTAATGCCCAACTACTTCTGAGTGTCTAGTTTCAAAGGGAGATCTGGGAACTTTGAGAACATGTGTCTCTGGGATGCTTGGGCAACTCGGGACTTGATAATGTTTATGTTTATGTTTTATTTCATTTGATAAAAAAACACCTTTCAGTGGTAGGCAAAGCGGTGTACAATAAAACCAAATTTAAAAGAAGGCCAAAGCCAACGAAATGGAAAGGAAATACAAATTTGTGATAAAAAAGCAATAAAACAGGAGAGACAAGACCAAAACATAAAGGAGAACAAACACGAGGAAAGCAGAGGACAGGGCAAGTGGGATTCACACGAAGGGAGAGGGGACATCAAACGCCAGGGAAAAGAGGTGGGTTTTCAGGTTCTGTTTAAAAGTGCGGTGATGAGGTTCCAGGCGGAGTGAGGAGGGGAGGGAATTCCAGAGGGCGGGGCCAGCAAAAAAGAAAGCAGAAGAACGAGTAGATTGTAGGTGGGCACAGGAAGGGGAGGGAAGAGTGAGGCGGTAACCACAGCAATCCTGATATTTAGTGACACTATCCAGATAACATAAGATATTTATTTATTTATTTATTTAACATTTTTTATATACCACATTTCCAAAGGTCAATGCGATTTACATGGAACAATTTAACGTTAACATTACATAGAACAGGGAATATTAACATGGAATGATAACTTTTAACATTAAACAGGTAATATTAACATGAAATGAGCTTTTTAGAAGTGCTAGTCCTTATGAAGTAGGCTGTAAATGGTTGTGTGTATATTATATGGTGATATTTGAGTGGGGTAGTTGCAGGTCATTGATATTATGTGATTTGATATTATGTGAATAACTGTAATTTAATGTAAATATATCCCTTTACTGTTGATTTACTGTTGGTAGTATTTTTTTTTTGAAACATTATCTAATTCATACCCAGTTCAAACGTTCCTACCTCTCCTGTTATCTCATTGTATTTTTTGAGTTACATTTAATAGTTGAATGTTCATTGTTCTAAAACTGTTCTATGTAAAATAATAGTACTCTATTATTAAAGTTTATGTTACCTGTAAACCGCCACTGATCGCTGGAAGTGGCGGTATAGAAAAGATGTGTAAATAAATAAAAAATAAATAAAATAAATTTGAGGTTCATATGAATTATAGTGGACATGGATTCTGATTGTCTAGAGTTCAATGTATGCATATCCAAGTGCATGAGCAGAGGATGGCCTCGGATAGAGTTGGGTTATGTTTTTCCTCAAAGTGTTCTTTGAATAACAGTGTTTTACTTCCTTTCTGGATTTGTGTATGTCTTCTATGTCTCTTAGTTGTGTGAAAAGGTTATTCCAGATTCACAAGTTGCACAGGTTGTTTGATTAGATTTTTTTTTAAAATTTTTATTTAATACTTTTACAACTGCACACCACCAACATCCTTCATAACATCAATTACAAAACAATCCATCTTAACCCACTCTATCTCCCCTCCCCAGCAACTCTCCCACCTGTTACTCCCTTCCCCCTCCCTTCCCCCCCCCCCCCCCGTCTCCTTGTGATACGCTGACTAAACAATATCTCCGAACTGGAGATGCAAGCACTACTAGAAAACACTCTTACATGCTAAACATTCCTAAGAATATTTTGACAAAGCTGCAAACTCGTCCAAATACCACCATTTATCTTTGGCAGAGTTTGCACTGTTGCTTGTTCCTTCTTGCACTCCCTGGGAGTTTTGTATCCCTCTTTGAGGCATCAGTTTATCTTGCATTTTTTGATGTTTCACATACAAACATAGCAGGTTCCACCACAACATAACGTCCAATTTTGTTGAGTCCTTCCAACAAGTTACAATCACTTTGATGGCAACAGCTAACATAAAATTGAACAGATACACTTTATCCTTTGATAACTTCAGTGTATTATCATTGGAGCGCAAGAGAATGGTCCTCCAATACAACTGTCCATTAAGATATAATATCTTTTGAACCCTGTCCCATACCTGAACCCAAAATCTCTGAACATGTGGGCAACTAAACATCATGTGCTTTAAAGTTCCCGGAGCCTCACCGCAGGACCAACATTTGTTACCCGCCTTCGGATCCCACTTAGACAGCCTCACTGGAGTGATATATGCCCGATGAGTAAAGAAAAACAAGGACTGGGTTATCGCCGCCCCTCTTGAGACTCTGTTGACCTGCTCCCTTACCCTCTCCCATATTAACTGTGACACAGGAGTTGTTTGATTAGATTTGTTTTTCTATGGGTACACTTATTGTGTTTTGTTTACCTAGTCTACTGCTTCTATTCTGTGTAGGGCTCTTTAGCAGATTTTGCAGGTGTGTGGCGGTCATGTTGTGTAGGGCTTTGAAAACAGTCATTATTACCTTGTATCCTATGTGGCATGGAAAGGGGAGCTAGTGTAACTTTTCTAGGATGAGGGTTATATGTTCCATTCTTGATGCTCTTTCCAGAAGTCTTTACTAATAAACTAAACTTTGTACCCTCCTAGTACTGAAACTATCCAAACAACTGCAGGAAGGAAAACAATAAGCAAGGCCCTGGTTGAAAAATCAAAACCTCATGCCTTTGGGACCCATATTGTAAGATGTATCCACCAAGGAATTATTTATTTATTTATTTATTTATTTGGACAGCTTTTATATACCGCTGCTTCCAAGGATCAGCAGCGGTTTACATTATAACAAATAGAACAGGTACATTGAACTTTAAGGACTAGGTATTACAGTATAACTAGGAACATTTTTTTTTTTACATTATAACAAATCAAATATCAATACAAATGATTCAGAACTTTATGAACTGGTTTACATTATTACAGGTATTGTAATGCAAATAATAGTATAAATGTATTACAATATACATAACATTATTGAACTATATTATATATATATATAACATAACAATATTGAACTATATTACAAATAATAGTTTACTTTAATAATTATATTAATGTGCGAAGAATACTTATATCATTTGAAGTTATAGTTGATTCAGATTAAGGTGTACGATTGGAGAGAGTAATTGATTCAGTTTATGGAGGTTGAGTGGCTATACCTGTCTCTCCATTGGTATAGTATTGTGTGAATAGATGGGTTTTTAGTGTTTTCCTGAATGTTAGAAGATCTTTTGTTTCTCTTAGTTGGTCTGGTAGATTGTTCCACAGTATCGGAGCAACTAGCGAAAAGGCACTGTTACTTGTTGAGTGTTTAGATTTTCTTATTATATCTGGGACTGCTAGGGTGTTGAGGTTTTTTCTCCGTCTTATCCTATTTTCGGGTGGGCTGTGAAGGAGGGTGGTTAAGTATGATGGGGCAATATTATTAATGAATGAGGAATGAGGAATGAGGAATGATAAGCCTCAGACGGGGTTCCTGGCAATGCAGAGCAGTATAACCCTGCTAACATCTCATAAGACATCCCCCTGATGTCATTCATAGGCTTATAGTACATATTCATAGGCTTATAGTACAGATTCAGTTTTTTCAATTTTTCAAATACATAGATGCCAACCACACCAGAGATAACCATTGATTTGAGTTTCAACCTTCTCATTCAACAGGGCTGCATCAGGACTTTCTAACGGTAACAGTGGTGAAATTATCCAGGGAATACCCTACTCTAACCAGAAGCTATTTAAATGGAGGCAGGGCCAACAAATGAGCAAACCAAAGGGGCAGGTGAAACATGATGTCACAAAACTGTGTACCAATCTAATGTCTCATTCAATCCCATTGGTTGCATGGTGTTGAGGGTAAAAATCTACCTCTGTTCCAAACTGGTTAACCATTATTCCAGACAACCTTGAGAGGGATTAGCTATCCCATCCAGAACTAACCAATGCAAATGTTGCCACTGATGACTAAAATTGATACAATGTTGCACAATGGGTGCTGTCAAAATGTTATTGCTGAGGCGAGATTTATGTTCAGTGAGTCGTGTCCATACTCTCCATGACGTATGACCCACATACACCTTAGGGCAGACGTTCCCAACTCCAGTCCTGGAGGGCCAAACACCATTCAGGTTTTCAGGCTGTCCCTAATGAATATGCATGATATACATTTGAATACAATGGGGGCAGTGCATGTAAATGCATCTCATGCATATTTATTAGGGACAGCCTGAAAACCTGAATGGTGTTTGGCCCTCCAGGACTGGAGTTGGGAACCTCTGCCTTAGGGCATGGGCACACTATCACATAGATCATCCACATAGATTGGCAAGTAGTGGATAACTTTAAGGGGTGGACTATCCCGGATTGTGGATCAGTCCATGCCTGAGTAGAGATAGAATATGGACACATGGCACAACGTCCACATGCTTTGTGTCCTCCCGGCAACTGGATGCTTACGTCTTGGGTGATGATATCTGAATGAACTAACATGTCCCCCAAGTTCCTTGCTCGAGTAAAAGCTATGCATGGACCCCCTTGAAAAATCTTATGATGTTCCAAAACATGCCAGTGATGGTAAATACATATAGCCAGGCAATGAGAATGATCAGTGTACTGGAGCACACAAACCTGTTCTCCATAAGCTGTTATGAGCTGTTAGCAGGATCATATGGCTCTGAGGCTTATCATTCCTCATTTCTTGGTGGATACTTCTTAAAATATGGGTCCCATAGGCATGAGGTTTTGATTTTTCAACCAGGTCCTTGTTTATTGCTTTCCAGAAGTCTGGCTTCTGTGTGCTGGGCCATTAATAATGGTTGTAGCATATATTTAAGAAGGCTTCATAAAATGATATTGCAGTAGTCTATGTGTGGGAATATCATAGCTTAAAAGACTTTCGGAATTCATTGGTTTTGAGCAGAGGCCGTAGGAACTGGAAGGTTTTTATCTTTTGGTAAATCATTCTGGTGGTATTGCTGATGTGCTTTTGAAGTGTGAAGTGTTGGTCAATCATTATCCCTAAATATTTGATCTCTTTTTTAACCTTGAGCTCTGCGTCATTGACCTTTAAGACCGATGGTGGCGAGATATTTTTGTCTCTTGTTTTGTAATTTATTTTGAGGTTATGCTATAGTAATCAGTTGGATATTTATTTTTTTTATTTATTTATTTGAAAACTTTTATATACCGCCCCTTCCCAAGATCAGTGGCGGTTTACATAGAACAATGGTGAACAAAAACATGGAACATTATGCAACATTGTAACTATGTACAAGGAACAGTATAAACAAAAGTAATCATATATAGCTCATAACAGGAACCTTTGATTATTTAGACAGTTAATTATTTACAGAATTATAACAAAAAATCTTGATTATTTACAGAACTGTGATATTTACAACCTGTGACATAACATCAGCTTTGGAATAATATTATTAAGTGAGTGAGTATTTTTGGAAGATTTGCAGAATGAGTTATGGGGGGTGGGAGGCCAGATCTGAGAATTGGCAGTAATGCTGGGTGAATAAGTGTGTTTTTAGTTCCTTTCTAAACGTTTGGAGATCTTTTGTCTCTCTTAGTTGATCAGGGAGGTTGTTCCATAGTGTAGGTGCTACGTATGTGAAAGCGCTGTTGCTTGTTATTTGCTTTGTCTTTCTTATTGTATCTGGTACTTGCACTGTATTGAGATTCCTCCTTCTTCTTAGTCTACTATCTGAGGGGCTATGGATAAGGGTAGATAGGTAAGATGGGGCGATGTTGTTAATTAACTTGAATGTAGTCAGTATAATTTTGTAATGTAACCTGCATGCAACGGGAAGCCAATGTAATGAGTATAAGATGGGAGAAATGTAGTCGGATAATTTAGCCTTGGAAATTATTCTTGTGGCAACATTCTGAGCCATTTGGAGAATATTTTGATTTTTCTTTGTTATGCCTTTAAGGATACCATTGCAATAGTCAAGGTGAGGTGTTTATTAAAATTTGAGTAATGGTCTAGAAGTCGTCACTTTCTATAAGTGGTCTAAGCTGCTGGATAGTTCTAAGTTTGTAGAATATTGTTCTGGTTATTTTCTTAATATGTGAAGTGAAGCTGAGAGTTTTATCAAGTATGACTCCCAAATATTTGATTTCCTGCTTCACTGGGAGGGAGAAGTTATGTAGTTTGATTTCTGGTGGAGGTGCAAAATTGGGGTTTCTTGATGTAAACAGTATTTCAGTTTTCTTAAAATTAATGTTCATATTCTTTGAGCGAAGCCACAGTTCGGCTTCGGCGAGGCAGGTTGAAAGGTTATCATAGTTAGGGTTATTTGTATTAATCGGGGTGTACAACATAATATCATCCGCATAAATGTGGTAATTTATATTATGTCTTTTAAAGATGGTGCATATCGGTTGCAGATATAAGTTGAATAATAGTGCAGAAAGTGATGAACCTTGAGGGATTCCCTGTTCTTGTGGAAATGGTGGAGAGGGATCTTGGTCTATTTGTACAAATTGTGAACGGTCGGATATATAAGATTTAAACCATTTGAGAGCTACTTCTTTTATACCTAATTGGCTAAGTCTTGAGATTAGAATGTTATGGATATTGTATTGAAATAATCTATTAAGGGAGTGTAGCAGGTTTTTTGGTGGAGAATGACATGTAAATCACAACATCATCAGAATAGATGTTATATAGGATGACATGGACTTGCATAATGCTGCAGACTGGTTGTAGGTAAATGTTGAATAATAAGGATGACAGTGCTGATCCTTGCGGGACGCCCTGGGTTAGTGTGAATGTTCCCTATTTTGACATGTTGCTGACATTGTATTAGGTATGAGCAAAACCATTCTAATGCAGATCCCTGAACTCCAACTTCCTGTAGACGTATGAGTAGTAATTTGTATGATGCTGAATTGAATGCAGCTTTGATGCCCAGGAATATTAGGATAAATCCTTGTCGCAAGTTCTGAATGCCTTTTGTGATGTTGTCAAAAAGGGAAGTGACAAGTGTTTCTATGCCATGGTATGGTCTGTAGCCATGCTGTTGGGAGTCTAATGGATTGTTTGCGTTGATGTATTCTTGCAATTGTAACTGGACTACTTTTTCAATTATTTTTGCTAGAAATTGTAGAATGGTGATGGATCTGTAGGAAGCTGGGTCATTCGTATCTAGTTTTGGATTCTTCAGAATGGGTATGATCAGGCCGTTCTTGAGGTAGACTGGTAGGTAGACTTGCTCGAAGAAGTATTGTGCTATCTTTTTAGGAAAGCAGCTATCTCAGATCAGGTAAGCTTTATCCAGCTTACTGGCCATGGATCCATTGATGAGGTTGTTGTGTTAATTACCTTTATGATGGCTTCTAGGTTTTCTAAGGAGGGTGTTAGGAGGCATCCATTGTATGCTTGGAGAAGCTGTGGGGAAGCTGTATTAGTGTGTTTTGTTTGGAATTTGGATTGGAAGAAGTTTGCCAGAGTTTGTGGGTCAGGAGTGTTACTTGGTTTATTATTGTTGCCATGTTTTAGCAGGGATCTTACATTCTCAAATAATTATTTTGGTTTATTTAGGGAGCTATTGATTAGCTTTGAGTGATATTCTTTTTTATGTTGATTGACTTTGTGGCAGTAAGTATTGGGGTTGAGTAGGTAGATTTGTATGTCATGGTTATTTTGTGAACAGTGCCATCTGTGCTCCAGTCTTCTGAGGTCTTTTTTTAGTTCTGTTAGCTTGAGATTCTACCACAAAGTGTTAACTGCAGCCTTATTTTGTCTAATATGTGGTATTGCATAATATTCATTGATGATCTTGTTCTGGTTCAGTATGTGGTTGTCAAAATTATTTGAGTCATTGTTAAGTAGTGGAGATACTGTATTGGGGATTTGCCATACTGGGTCAGACCAAGGTCCATCAAATTCAGTACCGTTTTTCCAAGAGTTTCCCAAAAAGACACACAAGTTCCACAATGCTTGTATTGGGGCAAGCAGTGGATTTCCGAGGTCTTCTTTAATAATGGTTTATGGACCTTTCCTCCAGGAACTTGTCCAAACCTTTTTTAAACCCAGCTACACTAACAGCTTTTACTACATCCTCCAATAACAAATTCCAGAGTTTGATTACGCATTGAGTGGAAAAATATCTTCTCTTATTAATCTTAAATGGGTTACACTGTAGCTTCATTGCATGTCCCCTAATCTTTCTACTTTTGATGGAATATGTTTACCCATTCCACTACATTCATTAATTTGATGGACAATTAGTCTGACCCTGTATATTAGCATAAATCTATAAGCAATAGTGCCTACATTCAAGGCATGGACACTATACCTACTTGTATAAAATACGCATGTAAATGTGATTCTACTCATGCTTTGCCTGAACTCCACCCTTAAACATACCTACTGGACAAGTATGCACCGGTTTGTACTATGAACATTTTTTGGCATGACCTAATTTTATAAGAGCCTATTTATAGGCTGGTAAAAGGCACGACAAAAAAAACAAGGCTTCATTTTGATCTTCCTAGATATTGCTTCAGCCTTCGACACAGTCTGTCACAACCTCTTACTTAATCAACTTCAGCGAAAGGGCATCAAGAACCTGGCTCTTGAGTGGTGTCGCTCCTATCTAATGGACCGCCAACAACAAGTTCGCTTAGGTACTCAAACTTCTTCAAAATACCAACAAACCCAAGGAGTACCACAGGGTTATTCTTCATTTATTTATTAAACCTATCTGCACGATCATCCAAACCTTTGGCATATTCTACCATATCTATGCTGATGATGTGCTACTCTATTCCCCATTCTCTACAAGCTCCCCTAATTATACAAAAATCACGGAGTGCTACAACACAGTTACAGACTGGTTAAATTCACATAACCTTAAAGTGAACTGCAAAAAGACTGAGGTACTATTCATCTCAAAGGACTCAGCCTTCATTCCACCAGCTACAATACAGGTTAAAGACGCCGAGCTGAAAACTAAGCATGAGGTTCTTATCTAGGGGTTACTTTGGACCTGCACCTGAATTTGGACTCACACATAAACAATATCACCAAGGCTGTCTATATTAAAATCTGCTCCCTCCATCATCTTAAGCCACTACTTGAACCTTCTGACTTCCGATCTGTCTTCCAAGCCCTCATTATGCCTCACTTTAACTATGCTAACATTATTCTACATGGCCTTCCCACCCACACACTCCCTCCATTACAAATGGCCATGAATAATGCTGCACGAACCATCTACGGGGTCTCCAAATATGAGCATGTGACACCTTTACTAATGCAGCTTCACTGGCTTTCTGTAGCTGGGCGCCTCAAGTTTAAAACCCTCCTGATTGCATTCAAAATCCTCCACCAGCTCTCTGCAACCACCTTAGAAGACTTCCTACACTGGACACCGAACAGCAGAATCAGGAGAACAAACATGGCAAATACCCTTGCTATTCCCACTTTAGCCAGTAAAACCTCCCAATATATCCGGCATAGGGCCTTCACTTTATTTGCCCCTCAGCTCTGGCACTCCCTCCCTGCGCCAATTTGGCTTATCACTGACCTATCCATCTTTAAAAAGGCAATAAAAACATACCTTTTCCAGCTATACTTCGATCATGTCACATAGCCCACTACTGCCTCGCCTCTGTCGAGTGCTGATCCCTTTCCCCTACTACGGACTGTAAATAGCCTCTGTTCATAATTGCTAAATTATGTTCATTATGTTATGATGATGTACTCTGTTTCAGTTTTAATTGTTAACTCTGTTATCTACCGTAAGCTCTGTTACCGGTTACTTGTTCAATGTAAACCCGTTCAATGCAAACATGTTCTATGTATCAAGTTGTTATTCTGTAAATCACAGTGACTCTAAATAGTGCAGTATATAAAACCAAACAAATAAATAAATAAAATAATAAATATATATAAAACACCATTTTATGAATGAAAATGGTTTATTAAATTACCAGCGGGATGGGGGCTTTCCAGTCTTTTGCATTGAGTGTCACATGTAGGATTTTCTCCCAGTTGGCGAGAGGTCTTATGTGTGCACTAGGTGCAAGGAGCTCTTTGCTCTCAGGGAACGAGTCCGTTCTCTAGAGGCTAAAGTAGCAGACTTGGAAAGCATAAGACAGACAGAGAGGTACATAGACGAGACCTACAGGGATATAGTCCTGAAGTCCCACCTCCAGTCTGGCAGCATCCCTGTTGCCATGGAGGAGAGAGGTCACGTGACAGGAGAGCATCACCCTGGTGTGGCAGGAAGTGATCCTGTAACTAGGACCTGTCCTCCAGGTGATGTAAAACCCTCTCGCACCGAGGAGGTTTCTCCAGGGCCATGTGCCCATGAGGGAAGGGTTAGGACAGCCGTTATAGTTGGTGATTCGATCATTAGGCATGTAGCTAGCTGGGTGGCTGGTGGATGTGAGGATCGCCTGGTAACATGCCTGCCTGGTGCGAAGGTAGCGAACCTCACGTGCCACCTAGATAAGGTCTTAGATAGTGCTGCAGAGGAGTCTGCTGTCTTGGTACATGTCAGTACCAATGACATAGGAAAATGTGGTAGGGAGGTTCTGGAGGCTAAATTTAGGCTTTTAGGTAGGAAGTTGAAATCCAGAACTTCCAGGGTAGCATTCTCCGAAATGCTTCCTGTTACACGCGCAGGACCCAAAAGGCAGGCAGAGCTCCGGAGTCTCAATGCGTGGATGAGACAATGGTGCAGAGATGAGGGTTTTGGATTTGTTAGGAACTGGGGAACATTCTGGGGAAAGGAGGGGCTCTTCCGAAGGGATGGATTTCACCTTAACCGGGATGGAACCAGGCTGCTGGCATTAACCTTTAAAAAGGAGATAGAGCAGCTTTTAAACTAGATATTAGGGGAAAGCCGACAGTCGCCCAAGAACAGATGGTTCGGAAGAATGTATCTTTGAAGGATACTACCAAAAGCAGAGAGGTTCCACAAAAGAGTAAACTAGCCCAAATGCCCTCAAGTATGGAGCACACAGAGCTCAAAGATCCCAAATTACCCATGTCTAACAATAGCCAAATTAATATGAATAAAATACATTCTCTAAAATGCTTGTATGCAAATGCTAGAAGTCTAAAAAATAAGATGAGAGAGTTAGAATATATAGCACTAAATGAAAGGTTAGATATGATTGGAATATCAGAGACATGGTGGAAGGAGGACAACCAGTGGGACACTGTGATACCTGGGTACAAACTATATCGTAATGATAGAGCTGATCAAATTGGTGGAGGGGGCGCTCTCTAAGTTAGAGAGGGCATTGAGTCAGAAAGGATTAAAGTTTTGCAGGAAACAAAATCTGCTGTAGAATCTATATGGATTGAAATTCCATGTAAAAGGGGGAAGGAGATGGCAGTGGGGGTGTACTATCGACCGCCTGGCCAGAATGACCAAATGGATGATGAAATGTTTAAAGAAATCAAGGAAGCTAACAAAAGTTACAGTGCAGTAATAATAATGGGTGATTTCAACTACCCCGGTATCGACTGGGTCAGTGTCACGTCAGGACATGCTAGGGAGATAAAGTTCCTAGATGAAATAAATGACTGCCTCTTGGAGCAGCTGGTTCATGAACCGACCAGAGGGGAAGCCATATTAGACCTAGTCCTTAGTGGAACGCCAGATCTAGTGCAAGAGATAAGGTTGTTGGGGCGACTTGGCAATAGTGATCATAGCATGATTGCCTTTGATTTAATTAGTGGAGGAGGGATAGTAAGGAAATCCACAGTACTACCTTTTAACTTTCGAAAGGGAGACTATAATAAAATGAGGAAAACAGTTAAGAAAAAACTAAAAGGAGCAGTTGCAAAGGTTAAAGACGTACATCAGGCTTGGCTGTTGTTGAAAAATACTATCTTGGAAGCCCAGACCAGCTGTATTCCACGCTTTAAGAAAAGTGGAAGGAAGTCCAAAAAACTGCCAGCATGGTTTAAAGGTGAGGTCAGAGAGGCTGTTGTTGCCAAAAAAGCATCTTTCAGGAAATGGAAAAAAGAGCCAAACGACATAAGAACATAAGAAATGCCATACTGGGTCAGACCGAGGTCCATCAAGCCCAGTATCCTGTTTCCAACAGTGGCCAATCTAGGTCATACGTACCTAGCAGTTTCCCCAAAAGACACAGGTTCTGCAGTGCTTGTACTAGGTCAAGCATTGATATCCTAGGTCCCTTTTTAATAGTGGTTTATGGACCTTTCCTCCAGGAACTTGTCCAAACCTTTTTTAAACCCAGCTATACTAACAGCCCTTACTACATCCTCCGGTAACGAAACCTGGAAACAGCACAAGCACTGGCAAGTCAAATGCAAGGCATTGATAAGGCAGGCAAAGAGAGAATTTGAGAAGAAGCTTGCTGCAGAAGCAAAAACGCGAAGTAAAGACCTTTTCAAGTACATTCGTAGCAAAAAACCTGTGAGAGAGTCAGTTGGTCCATTAGATGATAAAGGGGTTAAAGGAGCACTAAGAGGCGACAAGGCGATAGCGGAGAGACTGAATGAATTCTTTGCTTCGGTCTTTACTGAGGAAGATGTAGGGATGTTACCCATGACTGAAGTGGTATTTAAAGGTGCGGAAGAATTGAAGGAAATATCGATACATCGGGAAGATGTATCACAACTATTAGATAAACTGAAGAGTAGCAAATCACCTGGGCCAGATGGTATACATCCAAGGGTGTTGAAAGAACTGAAATATGAGATTGCAGACCTGCTATTAGTAATCTGTGAACTATCATTAAAATCATCTCTAATATCTGAAGATTGGAGGATCGCCAATGTAACACCAATTTTTAAAAAGGGTTCCAGGGGTGATCCTGGAAACTACAGACCGGTGAGCCTGATGTCAGTACCGGGAAAAATGGTAGAAACCATCATAAAGAATAAAATTACTCAGCATGTAGATAGTCATGGCCTAATGGGAGACAGCCAACATGGCTTTATATAAGGAAGATCTTGTCTTACTAATCTGTTATGTTTTTTTGAAGGAGTGAATAATCAGGTGGACAAAGGTGAGTCATTTGATATTGTGTATCTGGACTTTCAGAAAGCCTTTGACAAGGTCCCTCATGAGAGATGTTTGGCAAAACTAAAGAGTCATGGGATAGGAGGCAGTGTACTATTGTGGATCAGGAACTGGTTAAAAGATAGAAAGCAGAGAGTAGGGCTAAATGGCCAATTTTCCCAATGGAGAAAGGTGAATAGTGGTGTACCCCAGGGATCTGTGCTGGGTCCGCTGCTTTTTGACATATTCATAAATGACCTGGAAAGTGGAATAACGAGTGAGGTTATCAAATTTGCAGATGACACAAAACTATTTAAAGTTGTCAAAACCCAAGAGGATTATGGAAAATTGCAAGAGGATCTTGATAAATTGGAAGACAGGGCATCAAAATGGCAGATGAAATTTAATGTGGACAAGTGCAAGGTTATGCACTTAGAGAAGAACAACCCAAACTATGGTTACACGATGCAAGGTTCCACATTAGGAACTACAACCCTGGAAAAAGATTTAGGCGTCATTGTGGATACCATGTTAAAACCCTCGGCCCAGTGTGCAGCAGCGGCCAAGAGAGCAAATAGAATGCTAGGTATGATAAGGAAAGGAATGGAAAATAAAACAAAAGATATTATAATGGCTCTATATCGTTCCATTGTGAGACTGCACCTTGAATATTGTGTGCAATTCTGGTCGCCGTATCTTAAAAAGGATATAGCGATTTTAGAAAAGGTTCAGAGAAGAGCCACCAAAATGGTAAAGGGGATGGAAGGATACTCCTATGAAGAAAGGCTAAAAAGGTTAGGGCTCTTTAACCTGGAAAAGAGACAGCTGAGGGGAGATATGATAGAAGTCTATAAATTAATGAACGGAGTGGAACGGGTAAACGTAGATCGATTGTTTACCTTATCAGAATATAGAAAGACTAGGGGACATGCGATGAAGCTACAGGGTAAACTATTTAAGACTAATAAAATAAAATATTTTTTCACTCAACGTGTAATCAAACTCTGGAATTTTTTACCGGAGGATGTAGTAAAGGCTGTTAGTGTAGCTGGGTTTAAAAAAGGTTTGGACAAGTTCCTGGAGGAAAGGTCCATAAACCATTATTAAGAAGGGACCCAGGATATCAATGCTTGAACCAATAAAAGCATTGTGGAATCTGTGTCCCTTGGGGAAACTGCTAGGTACATATGACCTAGATTGGCCACTGCTGGAAACAGAATACTGGGCTTGATGGACCTTGGTCTGACCCAGTATGGCATATCTTATGGTCTTATGTTCTTAATGTATTTCTGCTCCTCTTCCCCCTTAACTGATGAGGCAGCTGTCCAAAAATATTCAGTCTTCCTCTGCTCATTGGTATTTGGGTTTTAACCATGGTCTCTCTTTGCAAATTACCTCAGCTTTCAGGACTAGTGCAACATGGTAAGTGCAGTAACAATGGCGGGGGGGGGGCACCAAAAGCTACTGCAAGCAATTTTTTACCACCTCCGCATGGCTCAAATCTTATTAGCTTTAAGCTGCATAGTGCCAAAAGAAAATTCTATGCGAGTCTCGTGAGACTTGAACTGGAGTTCCTTCTTGCATTCTCACATTTTGCTGCTTACAACTTATGAGAACCAAGTTATGCTTGCAGAGGTAGTAGTGCAATGCTCATGGCAGTGGAAGTAGGGTGGGGTAGTTTGAGCGGCTGAAGAGAGTAGTAACCGGGTAAGGCGGACGACGCCTCTCGCCCCTCCCCAAGCCCCACCCCCACTTTCCTTCCCCCAAGAGAGCAATTCAAAACAAACACATGACAACAAGTTGGGACTTAAACTGGTCGCAGCTTTAATAACCTTTTCAACACACATAATCCAACATCAACATATTTTTAACCCCCCCCCCCCCCAAGCAGAGCGAGCTCTCACCCGCCGTGTTAGTAGCAAGGTGACGCCGCATCCGCTTCCCCCGGGCACAGGCCCGACATTTTCCACTCCCTCCCTCTTCCGGCTTCGCCATGCTATTAGCAAAAGCCTGAGGGATTAACCGGGTCGGGGGTACCCCACCCCCGCCCTCATGCTTGCCACCGGCTCCGGACCCCGGAAACCTCCGGGATCCCGCCAAAGCCCCCCCTCCAGCTGCAACAACCCAAACACCCCCCCCCCCAAGCCTCCCCCAGCCTGGGTGGGCGGGCGGGACAACAGGAGCCTCCAGCCTGGTCCCAGCCACTGCCGATGCAGAGCTGGGTCCCCGCGACACTTACTCCCCCCCCCCCCCCTGCTGCCGCGGCCCAGCCTCCCATTGGCTCCCGGGCGTTTAAAACGCCACGGGGAGCCAATGAGGCGCCCGGCCGCGCGGGCAGTAACAGCCGCGCGCCGCCGCAACCGAGAGGGGGCGGGGCGAACGGCCCGCCACCCCCCCGGTTAGTAGCGGCCGCGCGGACGGGACCCGCGGCCTTGCTGGGAAGGAGAGATGAGATACTGGGAAAAGGGGAAGGAGGTAGGGAAGAAAAGTTGGATGTGCACAGGGGAGTGAGGAGGGGTATCAATATATATGTTGCAGGAGGGGGGGAACATAAAGAAGATATTCTTCCGCAGGTAGACAACCAGAGGGGAACACCAGGGGGGAACACCAGAAACTCGAACGCCATCCCTGCTTGCTTTCTTGGAAGCCTCATGCAGCTGCTCCACCAGTGTTAAGAGTTCTATGTAGTACACATCAGTAGTATGGCATGCATCCACTGAGTTTTAATGTGCAGTTTTGAAGACATCACAAATTATGAAAATCATAAGCAGTGCTGCAGAATTAATAAGAGAAGTGAAAACTGCACTGGAAGCTCGTAGGGAGCCCAGATTATGTCACACAAAAATATAATAACATAAAATCATAACTTGCCACTTTCACAATTGTAGCAGAGCATATTTAATGTATTACCTTACATATTTATAGCCAATGTTTAGGTTATATAATGAACCTTTCAAAAACTTATGAACAGCAATAACAAATTGAATCGCTTGCTCATTAGCAAACTTTATGCTTGCCTGCAAATATCAAAGCCCGACTACTGAAGCTGTAAAGTGAACACATTGTTCAGTTATATGACTCCAACAAATCACAGAGCAAGACTTTTTGCAGCACAAGATCTTTTTTTTTTAATCTCTGAAATTTCTGTGTAATAAGCCTGTCAAAATTAGAAATGAATGATGAAAAGCCCACTTGAGAAAGAAGTTTTTCTAATATTGAGAATCATCATCTGGGACCAAATTAGATATTGCACAAGATATCATTTCATAAGTATATGCTTTCAGACAGTCTTGCTGAAACCAAATTAGTTTGAATGCTCTAGACTAGTAAACATTCAATATAATACATCAGATTTGTTAATAAAATCTCAAGCATTCCTTAGAAACTATAGGCTTTCATTTTTATTTTTTATTTGGAGGGGTAAAAAACCTCTGAAATAATCAAACTGTAAAGTGTAAAAGATTATGAAAGCTACAGGTTACACTAAAATTTTAAAAAAAAAACCAGAAAGAGAAATGTAAGCAAAGGCTCAGGATAGAATACAGTGAAATCTTGTTTGGTTTGCTACACCTTTTCTCCTCAACGCATAACTAAGCTCTGGAATTCATTACCAGAGGATGTAGTAAAAGTTAATGTAATTGGGTTTAAAAAAGGTTTGGACAACTTCCTGGAGGAAAAGCCCATAAACCATTATTAAAGTGGACTAGGGAAATCTACTGTTTACCCTTCGGATAAGCAGCATGGAATCTCTCTGCCTTTTGGGAACCTGACAGGTACTTGTGACCTGGATTAACTACTTTTAGAAAGATACTGGGCTTAATGGACAATTGGTCTGACCCTCTTTGGTAAATCTTATGTTCTTATGTTCTCTAGACCCTCAGTACATTCCCTGGTCCAGTGCTTCTCAAATGTTTATCTAATATGATCCTATTTTAACACATTCACTTGGTCCCAGTTGATGAAAACAAAATAGCAGAACACCAGTTTCCTCCCTTCACTCATCCTCTTTCTCCTCATCTCCTCTCCTACTTATCCAAAGTACTAGTTATTTATTTATTTTAAAACTTTTATATACCACCGTTTGCCAAAGCAATCATGGTGGTATACAACATAAAACCCCAAATAGTCCCATCCAACAGGACCCCTAAAATCCCTCCCTCCACTTATTGCACTGCCTGTAGATCCTGTCCGCCTGCTACCAACCAAAAACTGCCATTCCAAAAGCTTAAAGGAAAAGGATGGTTTTTAATGCAGTGATGACAACAGAAGCAGTCATCACTGCCAATAACAGGCATAGGTCCAGAGGGAGGAGGAGAAGGGGCAGATCTCTTTCTGTGATCTCCATCCATTGATGATGTCATCCCATTGGGGGTCCTGAGCCACAGTTTGTGAACTACTGCCCTAGTCTTTAAGGACAACTGTGATTGACTATGTCAAGGAGAGATCGTGATAATGACCAGTAAGTATTTTTTATACTGGCTGGAGGAAGGTATACGGTTGTGGTCAACATTATTGGCATCCTTGCATTTTGGATATGTTGTGTACATCTTGAGAAATAATAGGAAACATTCCAACTGTATATCAACTTAATATTTTAATAGTATGTTCAAAGGCAAACAACAAAAAAAGATGTCCGTGCAACTTAGACATTGTAATTTCTGAGAAAAAAAACAAAAGATGACCTGGACATGATTAAAGGCACCCTTCACTAATATTTGGTTGCACAACCTTTCACAGTGATGACAGATTCTAAATGTTACTTGTAGCCATCTGTAAGTTTTATATATCTGTCAGCTGGTAATTTCTCCCACTCTTCAACTGTGATATCTTCCTGCTCATCAATGTGTCCAGGATTCCTTTTACCAATGGCAGATTTCAGCTCTTTCCAAAGGTTCGCAATTGGATTGAGATCAGGACTCATTGCTTGCCATTTTAAAACTGCCCATATATTCCTTTTTAACCATTCTTTTGTACTTTTGGATGTATGTTTTGGGTCATTGCCTTGCTGATGCACCCATGACCTTCAACACAGACCTAGCTTTCTGACACTGGGTAGCACATTTCACTCCAAAATACTTTGTTAGTCCTCTGACTTCCTAATTTCTTTAATACATTGTTGTTGTTGTTGTTGTTAAGTGCCGTCGAGTCGGAGTCAACTCATGGCGATCCTCTGGATAGCTATCCTAAATTGTGTTCGGTCTTCAGTCAGGCGACTCATTGTTGACAGACTGGTACCCGTAGCTGCTGTTATTGCATCGATCCATCTCATTGCTGGCCTTCCTCTTTTGCGTTGACCTTCTATCTTGCCAAGCATGAAGTCTTTCTCTAATGATCTCTCTCTTCGCATGATGTGTCCAAAGTATGAAAGTCGAAGTCTTGTCATCTGAGCTTCTAAAGAAAGCTTAGGTTTGATCTCCTCTAGTACAGACTGGTTTGTTCTTCAGGCAGTCCATGTTATATACAGTATTCGCTGCCAGCACCATAATTCAAAGGCATCAATTTTCTTCCTGTCTATCTTTTTCACTGTCCAGCTTTCACATCCATATGATGTTATTGAAAATACCATGGCTTGAACAAGTCGAATCTTTGTATGGAGAGAGACATTTCTGCTCTTGAGAATCTTATCTAGGTCTTTCATAGCCATTCTGCCAAGAGCAATGCGTTGTTTGATTTCTTGACTGCTTGTTGCTTCTTTATTGATAGTTGATCCAAGTAGGTTAAAGTTGTTCACAATTTCAATTTCTTCTCCTTCAACAATGAACCTGTTGATTATGCCAGTTGTCATGATCTTTGTCTTCTTTACATTAAGGTGCAGGCCCATTTTGAGACTATGTTCTTTGATTGTGAGAAGCAAATGTTTCAGATCATCTTCACTTTCAGCCACTAATGTAGTATCATCAGCATAGCGAAGGTTGTTGATGAGTCATCCACCAATCTTCACAACTCTGTTGTCTTCATACAATCCTGCTTCTCTGATTATTTGTTCTGCATATAAATTAAACAGGTAGGGGGAAAGTATGCAGCCTTGTCTTACACCTTTGCTTATTTTAAACCATTCTGTTTCTCCTTGTTCCGTTCGAACTGTTGCTTCTTGATCAATGTACAGATTGCGCAAGAGAACGATCAGGTGTTCTGGTATACCCATGCTTTTTAATGTGGCCCAGAGTTTCTCATGGTTTACATAGTCAAAAGCCTTGCTATAGTCGATAAAGCACAAATAGCAATGATGTATCTCGTTCTTCTCTCTTTCCTGAACCCTGCTTGCACTTCTGGTAGTTCTTGTTCCAGGTATAGCTGTAGTCTCTTTTGAATAATCTTCAGTAGAATCTTGCTGGCATGTGGGATCAGAGCGATTGTTCAATAATTTCCACAGTCAGTTGGATCACCTTTCGTTAGTATTGGTATAAACACAGATCTTTTCCAGTCAGTTGGCCATGATATTGTCTTCCATATTTCTTGGCAGAGCCTTGTATGTATGGTAACAGCTGCATCAGATTGCTGCAATACTTCTATAGGAATGCTATCAATGCCTGGTGCTTTGTTCTTTCATAAGGCTTTCAATGCTGCTTCAACTTCTTCTTTCATCACCTATGGTTCCCGATCATAAGGTACATGTTGAAACAGCTGTTGGTTCACTTGATCTTTATCATATAAAAACTCTGTATATTCCTTCCACCTTTTCTTGATCTTCTCAGCATCATTCAACATAGAACCTTGAGCATCTTGTAACATTCCAATTCGAGGCTGGAACTTTTTCTTTAACTCTCGTAGCTTTAGGAATGCTGATCTTGTTCTTCCTCTAATAGTTTCTGCTTCTATTTCCTTGCAAGTGTCATTGTAGTACTTTTCCTTGTCCTGTCTTGCTGCATGTTGGAAATCTCTGTTGAGTTCTGCGATTGTCTTTCTTTCTCCTCTGGCTTTAGCTTCTCTGCGTTTCTGGGCAATTTTCAGAGTTTCTTCCGTCATCCATTTTGGCCGTTTTTGCTTTTTCACCTTTTGTAGAGACTTCTCGCTTTCTTCCAACACAACCTTCTTGATGTAATTCCATAACTCTTCTGGAGCTCTGTCATTTGTATCTAAAGCAGCAAATCAATTTTGCAGGCAGTCTTTCAATTCCAGTGGTATATTCTCAAGGTCATATTTTGCTGCATTCATGAGTGGTTTGCTCTTTTTCAACTTTAGCTTGAGTTTGCACACTAGTAGTTGATGATCTGTACCACAGTCAGCTCCAGGTTTTGTCTTTGTTGATGTTATAGAACTTTTCCATCGTTGACTTCCACAGATGTAGTCAATTTGATTTTTATACAATCCATTGGGTGAAGTCCATGTGTACAGTTACCGCTTGTGTTGCTGGAAGAAGGTGTTTGAGATGAATAGATCATTGGTCTTGCAGAATTCTATCTTTCTCCAGGTTCATTTCTGTTGCCAAGTCCATATTTTCCAACTAGTTTGCCTTCTTCTTTGTTGCCAACGTTTGCGTTCCAGTCACCCATGACTAACAGGATATCCTGTTTGCATGTTCTGTCAATTTCAGCTTGTACTTGTTCATAGAACTCTTCAATTTCATTCTCTTCTGCAGCTGTTGTTGGGGCATATACTTGAATTATAGTTGTGTTGATAGGCAATCCTCGTAGATGAATAGAGATTAAGCGTTTGCTGACTGCATTGTATTTCATTACAGTTCTTGCAAGTTTCTTCTTTATTATAAATGCAACACCATTTCTTCTTTGTCTTTCATTTCCAGCATAGTAGACCATGTGATGCAAAGTGTCCGATGCCAGTCCATTTCAGTTCGCTGACACCCAACAGATCAAGTTGTATACGTTCCATTTCATTCTTGACCACCTCCAACTTCCCTTGGTTCATGCTTCGTACGTTCCATGTTCCAATGTGTAAGACATCTTTACAGCTTCTGACTCTCATTTCATGCACAGCTACATCAGCAGTCAGACTTCCCGAGGGCTTTGATCCAACCACATCATAAATGCTGGCTTTACTCTGAAAAGTCTTCAGCTCTTCCCCAGTAGCTAGTTGAGTGCCTTCCGACCTGGGGGTCTCATCTTCCAGCACCATAGCACAATTTGTTTTGTTGTAACTATCCATTGGGTTTTCATGGCAAGATACAGAAGTAGATTGCCGGGCCTTTCTTCCGCGCAGTTTAAGTTTGGTGTTGTTGCCGTTGTCACAAAAATGTGATCCTCTGCCGTCAACACTATCCCATTCTTCTGCTGCCCAGATGGGTGATTTGTCTTGGTCTGGCACCTCAGCTGAGACCTGTCCATCTTGGGAGACCCTGCCAGTAGTTAAACTACCGATAGTTTAATACATTACAGACCTCTAGTTCATGAGGCAGCAAAACAACCTCACAACATTATGGAACCTTCAACATATTTAACTTTAGGAAGGGTGTTTTTTTCCTTATAAACTTCATTTCTTCGCCTGTAAATGTAACGCTGGTCTGCATTGCCAAAGAGCTCAAGTTTGGTTTCATCTGTCCACAGAACATTTTCCAGAAGAATTGCAGTTTCTCTAGGTGGGTTTCGGCAAAGATCAGATGTGCCTTTTTATGTCTGTCTTTGAGCAGCGGGGTCCCCCATCGCCTTCACCCATGAAGTCCTTCTTTGTTTAGTGTGTGGCATATGGTGCGGGTTGAAACCACCACTCCAGATTGCTCCAGGTCAACTTTAAGCTCTTTAAATGTTGTACATGGTGTTTTTCCAACAGTTCACACTAACCTTCGACGATTTTTTGGATAATTTTTCTCTTCCCACCATGTACCATCAGCCCCTCGCGTCTAAAGGGGCAGATGGGAAATTTCCCATTAGCCCCTGCGGGCTTAACAGAGACGCGAGGGAGACAGACACTCTCCCTTCGCGAATCTGAAAGCCCTTGCAGAGAGGCTCAGCGAGGAGAGGGGGCCCCGCGGGACACTCCATTTTGCCGCGGAGGCCGCGGCAGCAGCCAGAGCCAGGTTTTTTTTTTATTTTAAATTTGCCATAAGCCGATGGGGGGGGGGCTGTTAAGACGGGTGATGGGGGGGGCTGGGGGGGGGGTTAAGGCTGGGTTGGGCTGGGCTGGGCTGGGGGGGGGTTAAGACTGGGCTGGGCTGGGCTGGGCTGGGGGGTGTTAAGACTGGTGCTGGGCTGGGCTGGGCTGGGCTGGGGGGGTGTTAAGACTGGTGCTGGGCTGGGCTGGGCTGGGCTGGGGGGGTGTTAAGACTGGGGCTGGGCTGGGCTGGGGGTGGGGTGTTAAGACTGGTGCTGGGCTGGGCTGGGCTGGGGGGGTGTTAAGACTGGTGCTGGGCTGGGGGGGTTAAGACTGGTAATGGGCTGATGGGGGGGGTTAAGACTGGGCTGGGCTGGGGGGGGGGGTTAAGGCTGGGCTGGGCTGGGGGGTAAGACTGGGCTGGGCTGAGGGGGTGTTAAGACTGGTGCTGGGCTGGGCTGGGGGGTGTTAAGACTGGTAATGGGCTGGGCTGGGCTGGGGGGGTGTTAAGACTGGTGCTGGGCTGGGCTGGGGGGTGTTAAGACTGGGGCTGGGCTGGGCTGGGCTGGGGGGGGTGTTAAGACTGGTAATGGGCTGTGGGCTGATGGGGGCTGTCTGGAAAAGGGGTGATGGGGGGTTAAGGTTGGTAATGGGCTGGGGGGGTTAAGACTGATAATGGGCTGCGGGGGAGCTAGGACAGATAATGGGCTAGGGGGGCTAGGACTGGTAATGGGCTGTGAGCTGTTGGGGGGGTTAGGACTGGTAATGGGCTGTGGGCTGATGGGGGGTTAGGACTGGTAATGGGCTGATGGGGGCTGTCTGGAAATGGGGTGGTGATGGGGGTTAGGACTGGTAATGGGCTGATGGGGGCTGTCTGGAAATGGGGTGATGGGGGGTTAGGACTGGTAATGGGCTATGGGGGGGCTAGGACAGAAAATGGGCTGATGGGGAGCGGTTAGGACTGGTCATGGGCTGTGCGCTGTTGGGGGGGTTAGGACTGGTAATGGGCTATGGGGGGGGTTAAGACTGGTAATGGGCTGTGGGTTGATGGGGCTGTCTGGAAATGGGGCGATGGGGGGTTAGGGCTGGTAATGGGCTGGGGGGGTTAAGACTGGTAATGGACTGTGGGCTGATGGGAGCTGTCTGGAAATGGGGTGATGGGGGATTAGGACTGATAATGGGCTATGGGGGGGCTAGGACAGGACATGGGCTGATGGGGAGGGGTTAGGACTTGAGGTGGGCTGATGTGGTTAGGACTGGTAATGGGCTGTGGGCTGATGGGGGGGGTAGGACTGGCAGTGGGCTATGGGGGGCTGACTGGAAATGGGCTGATGGGGTTAAGACTGGAAGTGGGCTGATGGGGGGTTAGGACTGGTAATGGGTTATAGGGGGGGCCTAAACTGAAAATGGGGTGATGGGGGGGTTAGGACTGGAAGTGGGTTGATGGGGGGCTAGGACTGGTACTGGAAATGGGCTGTTGGGGGGGCTTGAATTGAAATGGACTCATGGAGGGGCTAGAACTGGAAGTAGGCTCATGGGGGGGCTTGGACTGGAATTGGGCTGAGTGGAGGGGAGCTAGGATTTGACATGGGCTGATGGTGGGGCTAGGAAATGACTAGAAATGGGCTGATGGGGGGCTAGGATTGGAAATGAGCTGATGAAGGGACTCAGACTGAAAATGGATGGGGGAGCTAGGACCGGAAATGGGTTGATGGGGGGTAGGACTGGAAATGGGCTGATGCAGGGACTAGAAGGGAATGGATGCTGGGTGAGACTGGAACTAGAAGGGAGCTGATGTTGGGGGAGGATTAGAATGGGATGGGGCTGGGAGAGTAAAATGGAGCGGGGAAAAATATTTTGTGTGGGAGGGATGAAAAATCTACAATTGGCCGGTTATTGGGAGAGTAAGTGGGGATTGAGGATGGAGGGGTAAAATTTGTGTGGATGAAATAGGAATGAGGAAAGAGCAAAAGGAGAAAGATTAGTATGTTAAAGCAGATGTAGAGAGAGAGAATGGAAAAAAAAACTAGAAGAGAGAAGAAAGAACAAATGGACAGCAGACGATGGAGAGTTAGCAGAAAACATGAAGAAACCAGAAGAAAGTGGCTGGAGCAATTGCAACTGAAAAAAAATGCTCAAAAGGTAGAAAGATATCTCTTTATTTTGAATTTATTAACTGGAATATGAAAGCTCTGTGAAATGTGCATCATTAACGTCTGCGCTTTGTTTGGTACAAGAGGAAATTAATTTATAGTTTTATTTCTACAGTGGTGTTGTACATTCCAAGTTTGGCTTTTGGGGTTCCCAGTTTAATTATTGCCTTCCTGTTTCTAAATTGTGATTCCTTGTTTGATGATGGTCTATGTTCTGCATGTGTAACTGAGCTGAGGTATTCTGTTTATGTAATTCCTATTTGACATTGCCACTTGTTCTCTTTCCCCAGTATTCTCTGAAATGTATTGGTTTAATATTTGCAGTGTTGCCTTTTGATAGGTAGGGTATGGTGCTTTGTGAGTCCTGGTAATGCTGTCAGGATATGGCGGGTTTGCTATGGGTTCTAAATGGGCAGCGTTTGTAGTAGTTCCTAATGTGCCTGGCGGTTGGCACTGGATTATAGTAATGTAGAAATCTTTTAGTCTTTCTTTATCCATACCCTCATTAAGAGACATGTTTACTAAAAGTTAGTGTATGGTAACATTATGCAAATATTTATGCAAATAAGGCCACTTATGCAAATGAGGCCCCGCACCGAGTCTCCGCACATGGCCCCGCACCCCCCTTGGGCCGCCCCTGGTCTTCATCATCATGAAAATGGAACAGGGAATGAATGTGGCCATTTTAAATATTAGAATCATCATTCCTTGATTGATTCAAGTCATATGAGTACTGACAATTGATCACAGGGGCATCTAATTTTACTGCAATGGGAATATGGTTCTTCTCTTCAGACTGATTTGAATTGTTTATATGGGATTTATTTTATTTTATTTATTTACAGTCTCTTATATACCGCGCTATTCTGCATCAGTGCGGTTTACATTGAACAAACTGAAATTACATTGAACAGGGCATTATAACTTGGAGATGACTATTTTACAGGAAACATGGGCTATGGAGGGTTAAGTGGCTTGCCCAAGACCACAAGGAGCACCTGTGGGACTAGAAACCCCAGTCCTTCCGGCCCAAGGTTGCTGTCCTCTAGTGGGATTTGAACCCCCGACCTTCTGGCCTGAAATACCTTGCCTCAACCACTAGGCCACTCCTCCACTAATAGTCATGCCCTGGCAATGACCTAGTTTTTATACTATTTCCTATTCTTTCCTTTTTTAATTGGTCTTGTTTTATTTGATTCTTTTATTTGTCAAATATGTGTGAATATAGGGCCTGATTCCATCCCGTACATCTGAGCTCTCTCTGCGTCTGGCCGGAACTGGACGCACAGACGTGCCCCACGGAATCAGAATCATGAACGGGCCTGTATGTGTAGGCCCAGATCCCAATTCCATCCAGCCTGCACTTACAGGCCTTCCCCAGCTAACTCAGTCAGGGCTTTTCAATGGAGCAACGGCGCCATAGTGTCCAGTTGCCATGGCACCACAGCTCCATTAAAAAGCCATGATCCTGGCCGCCGGACAAGAAACTTCATTCCCTGCAGCCCGACCCCCGATCTGGCCTCCTAAGGCCAGAGTTGGGCTGCGGGGAATGTCCTCGGCCCCTCTGCCTCTTCCACGCCCTGGGCCCACCATCCCCCAGTGACTAAGGAACTTATTGGAATAAGTTCCCCATGCAAGTCACCGGCCCCGAACATACAGGAATCGGCCCTGTACGTCCAGGGCCGATGACTGCCCACTGACTGTACTAACGCCATCCCCAATCTGCCCCTCTCCTGACCCCATCTACCTTCCCATTACAAGATGCGTGAAGGGTAAATGGGACCAGGAAGAGGCACGAATGGCATCATACAGGGATGTCCATCCCCACTCAGAATGACCCCCATAATGTCCAAAGCCATTTTAATGGCCATGTTTTTTATAAGATATTGGACATTAAGGGGTTAAACTGCAAGGGTGCCAATAATTTTGACCTCAGCTATAGAAAGATAGCAAGAAAATAGCTTCATCTAAGAAAAGATGAGAATTGGGCCCTTAGGGAAAGATTTGCAGCATGACCTTAGGGGATGTTTATTAGGATACTGACCTGAGGACTTGGATATAAGACACTCATTAAGTACAGCTTAGTGACAGGATAGCAATAGCTGGGACCCAGGGTTGCCAACTGACTGGTGTTAGCCCAGCCCGACTGGTTTTATGAGCTGCAGGCCAGCAGCCAGCAGGATGTTAAAACCGGCCAATGAAGGGCTGGTTTTCTGCTGACTGCTGGCCTCGGCTCCCTGCAACCCCCCCCCCCCCCCCCCCCCACTACTGCCTGCCTGGCTTGCTCTTATTTATTTATTTATTTACAGTCTCTTATATACCGCACTATTCAGCATCAGCGCGGTTTACATGGAACAAAATGCTCAGTACAGTTAACATGTATGAGTTTACAGATAACAGAGAACAAAAACTTGGATAACCGGGGTAAACTATGTACAGATCTAAGGCTGTCTGGTTTGGGGGCCGAGGGCAATTGGCCTGGTTGCTTCCCGGTTGCTTCCCTCTTAATGCCAGTTCTGACATGTGCTGTCTTTTGTTTTCTACAATATAGGGTGAAATGCATTTCTTTCTGTTTCTCTGGTGTTACACTGCATGCAGTGTCTGGCTTTCTGAGGTTTTATTTTATTTTTTTGTCTACATATTACTATTCTCACTTTGTGGTCACTTATTGACGAGCGCCTATCTGTAGTGTGTGTGTGTGTGTGTGTGTGTGTGTGTGTGTGTGTGTGTGTGCACGCGCGTGTGGTGTGTGACCAAGACTGGGTATTCTGTTAGCATGGAATTTCTGTTTAAGACTGTGTAGTAATATGGCTTGTTCAGCTTTCCTAATAGGTTTATTGATGTTTTAGGGCCCACAGTAATATTTACGGTGCTACCTTTTTCTAGATAGGGTCCTTGTGTGAGTTTTGGAAGTTAGCACTGGCATAGTAGATATCCTCTTAGTCCCCAATGACTTTTTTTGTATTAATTCCAGGGCTGCCCCAACATCGGGTAACCTAGGCGATTGCTTCTGGGGGTCTGCAGAGAGTAGGGTATTCAAAGCTGAACAAATTCTGATAGCCAGGGGGGACATTTGGGTTAAGATTTGCTTAGGGTGCTTTGATTAATCCACAATATGCTTGGTATTGAGAGAGATTTTTTCTCATATAGTAAGTTTTATGGGGAAGGTTCTAGTTCTGCTCTGCGTGGATTGTTGGGAGAAGGATCTGAAGGGTGGCAGGGTTCTTGGATGCAGAATATATGCTTGGATTTAATGCCATATGGGAGTAACAACTAATATCCAAAAGCACACACCATTCAGGACCCCTAAAGAGAATAATCACAAAAAAGCAAAAGAGTCCAAATACAGTTTTGAAAACTGGAGCTCAAAAGTCAAAATATATATATATATATATATATGTGTGTAAACAATTCTCTCACAACAAAAATTATACTTTTTTATGTATCAAAGATATAATAAATTAAATTGAAGGAGTGTGAAGTTCTCAATGGGTGAAATTATAGGGATTAATGTAATTTAATAACCAAACCACTCCCCCTTGTCATCATTGCCCCAAAAGCACACTCCACACCACCAAACAAAAAACGGCATACAGCAAGTAGCACAAGGGCATCTACAAACCTGCTTACACTTAATATTGACAGCCATGATGGTATAGTTGAATAAAAAGCATATTTAGCATATTGAAACTACAGGTATACATAATCTTGCAATACAAAAACCATCAACCATAAACGTTTCATAAGAGAATTGACAACTTACCCTCAAAACGCCTCTCAGTCCTCATAGAACAGCACAGTAGTGGCATAATTCCCCTCTGGTCACTTTTAAAGCCCCAAACTCAGTCAAATCCACCAATCACAAATGACCCTCTTCAAAATATCCAATCAGCACCATCCAAACACATACACACATTCCTCATCGGTTACATGGGCACAATCCTTCATTCACAAAAATCTTTTCAATCACAAAAAAGAAACAAATAATCTCCAAGAAAAATGAATGTTCAAGGGAAATGAATGTTCTCTAAAAGAACCAATGCCATTCTATCAGTCCATTAAGACCCCTGGAACTATAAGTACGTCATTTATAAATTTAAGTTTGTTCCTGCCTTAGCAACTTTAAAGAGAAATTCCCAGCACCCACCACTGAAACACAGTTCAAGACACAACACAGAAGGTCATCCAAAACATGACCTTCGGACTGCCAATGTTCCACTAACGGGGAAGTCACTACACCCTGTCACAAGGTAGATAGATGCTCAATAACCCTTGTCTTGAACCTGCATGTTGTTTGACCTATATAAAGTTTATTACAAGGACAGACAATGCAGTAGATCGCCACCTCACTATCACAAGTTGTACAATGACGTAACTGATAAGGACGAAACAAACTTGGAAGTTCAAAGATTCTGATCTCCATGGAGCCTTTACAAACTACACAATGGCCACATTTCATATGGTCCCCAATCTCCTCCCTATCATCGGTGGAGCCATATGAGTATGAACCAGCCGATCTCTAAGATTGTGGCCTCTGCTGAAAGCAAAACGCAGAATTTATGAATGATCCATGTAATTTGAAATGCCTCAGATGTATATGGAAGGACACAAACCTGTCCATCACAAGGCAAATTCACAGATGGAAAAAAAAACAAATCCCAGTTTCCAAACCTTGCCTGGATATAAGCCCTTTTTATCACCATATTCGGGCAGAGGCCTATTCTCTACTGGACGTCCAGCCCGTGTACATCCCCTCAGAATTGGATCTACCAGCTTGTACGTGCAGGTCAGGCCCTAATTCTGAAAGGTCACACATCCAACAGATCCCTGACTAACTCAGCCTGGCTCTGTAATGGAGCTGCTGGGCCATGGAGTCTCGTTGCTATGGCACTGTGGCTCCATTATGGAGCCACGAACACTAGCTACCGCCGAGAAAGTCCTTTCCCCGCAGCCAGACCCCCAATCTGGCCTCCCATAGCCACAGTCCAGCTGCAGGGAACCTCCGGCATGCCCCCCTGCTTTGTCCCCATTGGCCGCTGCTGCTACCCCACGTCAATAGAGACTTATTCCACCTCTGAGGTGGAATAATTCCCCGTCCAACCAGCCTACTCCAGATGTACAGGGCCGACCTCAGAAATGGCTTTGTACATCTGGGGTGATGACCCACCCACGTACCGCCCTCACTCCACCTCCCACCCGCCTCCCACCCCCTGTCTAAGGCTCCCCATACAACTCTGCTGTTCATACAGGGAGCCTTGCATGGGTACGGCAAGGGGGACATATAGCGGAGATGTACTTCCAGGAGCACATACATCCCCGCTATTTTGGGCTGTGAATAGACCCCATAATGTTTCTGTTGAAAACAACATCACATAAGTCCTGCTTGAGAATGAAATTCCAATTTAGTGGAGCAAACCCGCTTGGTACATAAAAACTGTCCCATAGGAATATTAGCTCTTAAATGTCACGGAAGGAAACTGGTATAGTCCAAAAAACTATTATGATCTCTAGGTTTCCGGTATAAAGTTGATTGAAGAACCCCACTAATGGACATAATTACCAAGTCCAAAAAATGAACAGAGGTATGAGAATACTCTGGGGTAAATTTCAAATAATCCTGGATTTGATGTAACCAGGACAGAAATTGCAACAATCGAATCTCTGTACCATGCCAAATGAAAAAAACATCATCAATAAAACGGGTCCACAAAACTATATCATTCCATAATTCAGAGGGTCTTACTACATCCTCCTCAAAGGAATGCACAGAGACAGGCCACCTAGGGGCCCACTGTAGCCCCCATCGCAACCCCATGGATTTGATGGGGAAAGTTATCTCAGGCCGGAAGGCCAGGGGTTCAAATCCTGGTAGAGAATAGCAACCTTGAGCTGGAAGGACTGGGGTTTCTAGTCTTACAGGTGTTCCTTGTGGCCTTGGGCAAGCCATTTAACCCTCCATTGCCTCAGGTACAAAAACATAGCATGTGAGCCCTTTGGGGACAAGGGAAATATATATACAGTACCTGAATGTACACAGATTTAACTTGTATAAAAGCAGTATATAAGCCTAGTTAAATAAATAAATAAAATCCATTGGCATACCGAAAATAATTGCATTCACGAACCAAATATAACAACTGAACCAAAAAAGCTCAAAAATATTTTTCTTCAAATTTTGAGCTCTGTTTTTTAAACCTGTGTTTTGACACTTTTGTTTTTTGTGATGCCATATGGGAGAGCATATGCATGTTGGAGAGGACTGTGGTTGAATAGGTGCTGAAGAATCCAACCTGTTATTTCCCCCCCCCCCCCTTGATATAGCCTGCAGACGCTAAAGCCTGTATCATTGCACTCTCTGCAATTATTTTATGTGAGGGGCAGGGAGTGGGCATGGGCAGAGCATAGCTAGTGACAGGTGGTGGGTTTTTCTCTTTCAAACAGTTGGCAACCCTATTGGGACCTGGCAGCAAAGGAAGGCTCTTAGTACAAAATTAGGAAAATCCAAGTTGAGGATGATATATCTTGAGAACACTTGCTCCTGCTCGGGTTTTCAATAGTCTGGGGGCGGGAGGAGGGAAGGGGGAGAGAGACTGGGGAGGTGGGGATAAAAGGTAATTGGTATGTTTTTTATTTATTTATTTAACATTTTTTATATACCGCACTATTCATCATCAGTGCGGTTTACATTAAACAACAATATACCTGTCAATACATGACTGATCTAGGTTTACAGATAACAGGGAAGATAAACTGGGTGTGAACTGGGGATAACTATCTACATAATTATATATACATTGAATAGGTTACATCAGGATTTTATATTTGACAAGATACAGTGTTTTCACATTTTGATCCTTTGTTCTGGGTTGTTGTTATGTGTAAGAGTTAGGTGAGTGTTCATGTTGTTGTTATGTGTAAGAGTTAGCTGAGTGTTCATGTTCATGTTCATTTATTTGATTGACCGCTCTTCATTAATAGGCAGAGCGGTTCACAATAAAAATATAAACAGAGTGGCACAGGGCCGGAAACTGGAAAAGAAATTACAATTCAAATAGAGAAAGCGATAGAGACAAGAGCAGGTAGGGCAGAGGGAGGGAAAGAGGGACAGGACTAGGGAGGGGGAAGATCAAAGGCGAGGGAGAACAGGTAAGTTTTAAGGGAGCGTTTGAAGGTGGGGTAGTGGGGCTCGAGGCGGAGAGGGGGGGGAGGGAGTTCCATAGTGCAGGGCCTGCAAAGAAGAAGGCTGAGGAGCGTGTGGACTGGAGATGAGCGTGTGAAGGGGATGGTAGTGCAAGTCTGTTAAGGTGGAATGAACGAGGAGTGTGGCGTGGAGTGTGAAAATGGAGTAAGTCGGCCAGGTATTGAGGGGTAGAAGTATGCAGTGCTTTGTGGGCTAGTATGAGAAGCTTGAATTGAATACGAAAGAAGACGGGGAGCCAGTGAAGTTGGAGAAGAAGGGGGGTGACGTGGTCCCTAGAGGAGGAGTGGGTAACCAGACGGGCGGCGGTGTTTTGAATGCGTTGTAGTCGTGAGAGCTGCAATTTAGAAATGCCAGAGAGGATGGAATTAGAGAAGTCAACACGAGAAATAACAAGGGTGAGGAGTAGAGTGGTTAAAGCAGAGGGAGAGAGGAAGGGACGAATGGCATGGATCTGACGAAGGTGGGAGAAAGAAAGTTAAGGTACATGGTACATGTTAAGGGATGTTTAAAGTTCTTTGATGAGGAAGTTTGAATTTTATACTTAAAGGATATATTGGAGGAACATTAACTGAATGTAGTGCTGAAACGCTAGATGTTTTGAAAAATTAATAAGTGGTACATGAGAACAAAACGAAATAAAGATGAGCACTGGGATCCACAGCAGGAAAAATTCATGAACTGAGCCTATAAAAGCAGGTTTTGTATGGGCCAATTAAGCTAGTGTTTAAAAATGGAGGAAAGATGTTGTCTTAATTAATAGATGACAATTATTTCTTAGTTAGCGTTCTATTTTTCCCAAAGCATAAAACAGTTTTAAGCATGTCAGAATCACTCCCATAGGAAGTAATGATTGCTTCCTGGCTGAGGCAGTGCTCCAGTTCAAGCATATAAGTGCCCAGAACAGGAGTAAATATATTCATGTCCGAGGATTGCCAAAGGAGAATAAAAGGTACATTTGCTGTTGGCTGAATCTTTAGAACTGAGGTAAGCAGAGAACACAAAAAGAAAGAAATCCCAAAAACAGGGCCAGCCGAACCATTAAGCAAACCAGACAGTTGCCTAGGGGGGCAGCAAAGAGCAGGGCATTTAAAGCCGCTCCTGCCCCTTCCGATGTAACTTCCTGTTGGAGGGAGCAGTAGTGGCAGACCATAACTGCACATGTACGTTTTAATGCCTACGCACGTGTAGTCATGGCCTGCCACTCCACCCTCTGAAAATCAGAGCCAAAACGATTATCTGTCCTTATGTTTGCTGTGTGTGTTGTGGCCCTGCCAGGATCACTTTCTATCTCCTCACCAGCTGACATGATAACAACAACCTCTTCAGCACCCTCTTCAGCTAGTACACTTTCAGAATCTGATGATCCAGATGTAAATCCTACTCATGCGGATCCTTCAGAATCTGTCTCTACCAAGAACTTCTTCTCACACCTTTCAGTAAGGAATAAATGTGTCTGCTTTAACCCTGGAATTACCGAACTTTTTAGCACACACTGAATACCGTTGGGGTCATAAATGACCCCACAACGAATTTTAATTGTTAACCATGAAAAATTTAAACTAAACATACAAAATATTATTCTGAATTAATTATTTATTATATGAAGGTTAAATGTTTTGAAATGTAATGCTTTATCATAAAATTACATGAAGAAGAGTTTTAACATCTTATCCACAATGACGCCTAAATCTTTTTCCTGGGTGGTGGTTCCTAATGTGGAACCTTGCATTGTGTAACCATAGTTTGGGTTGTTCTTCCCTAGGTGCATAACTTTGCACTTGTCCACATTAAATTTCATTTGCCATTTTGATGCCCAGTCTTCCAATTTATCAAGATCCTCTTGCAATTTTCCACAATCCTCTTGGGTTTTAACAACTTTAAATAGTTTTGTGTCATCTGCAAATTTGCTAACCTCACTCGTTATTCCACTTTCCAGGTCATTAATGAATATTTCAAAAAGCAGCGGACCCAGCACAGATCCCTGGGGTACACCACTATTCACCTTTCTCCATTGGGAAAATTGGCCATTTAGCCCAACCCTCTGCTTTCTATCTTTTAACCAGTTCTTGATCCACAATAGTACACTGCCTCCTATCCCATGACTCTTTAGTTTTGCCAAAAGTCTCTGATGAGGGACCTTGTCAAAGGCTTTCTGAAAGTCGAGATACACTATATCAACCGACTCACCTTTATCTACCTGTTTATTCACACCTTCAAAAAAACATAACAGATTAGTAAGACAAGATCTTCCTTATATAAAGCCATGTTGGCTGTCTCCCATTAGGCCATGACTATCTACATGCTGAGTAATTTTATTCTTTATGATGGTTTTTACCATTTTTCCCGGTACTGATGTCAGGCTCACCGGTCTGTAGTTTCCCGGGTCACCCCTGGAACCCTTTTTAAACATTGGTGTTACATTGGCGATCCTCCAATCTTCAGGTATTAGAGATGATTTTAATGATAGTTCACAGATTACTAATAGCAGGTCTGCAATCTCATATTTCAGTTCTTTCAACACCCTTGGATGTATACCATCAGGCCCAGGTGATTTGCTACTCTTCAGTTTATCTAATAGTTGTAATACATCCTCCCGATATTTCCTTCAATTCTTCCGCACCTTTAAATACCACTTCAGTCATGGGTAACATCCCTACATCTTCCTCAGTAAAGACCGAAGCAAAGAATTCATTCAGTCTCTCCGCTATCGCCTTGTCGCCTCTTAGTGCCCCTTTTACTCCTCTATCATCTAATGGACCAACTGACTCTACTACAGGTTTTTTGCTACGAATATACTTGAAAAAACCTTTATTTCGCGTTTTTGCTTCCGCAGCAAGCTTTTTCTCAAATTCTCCCTTTGCCTGCATTATCAATGCCTTGCATTAGATTTACTAGTGCTTGTGCTGTTTCCAGGTTTCGTCGTTTGGCTCTTTTTTCCATTTCCTGAAAGATGCTTTTTTGGCAACAACAGCCTCTCTGACCTCACCTTTAAACCATGCTGGCAGTTTTTTGGACTTCCTTCCACTTTTCTTAAAGCGTGGAATACAGCTGGTCTGGGCTTCAAAGATAGTATTTTTCAACAACACCCCAGCTTGATGCAAGTCTTTAACCTTTGCAACTGCTCCTTTTAGTTTTTTCTTAACTATTTTCCTCATTTTATCATAGTCTCCCTTTCGAAAGTTAAAAGGTAGTACTGTGGATTTCCTTACTGTCCCTCCTCCACTAATTAAAACAAAGGCGATCATGCTATGATCACTATTGCCAAGTAGCCCCAACAGCCTTATCTCTTGCACTAGATCTGGTGTTCCACTAAGGACTAGGTCTAATATGGCTTCCCCTCTGGTCGGTTCATGAACCAGCTGCTCCAAGAAGCAGTCATTTATATCATCTAGGAACTTTATCTCCCTAGCATTGTGATGGAATGGGATGGGGCTGGGAGAGTGAAATGGAGAGCTGAAAAATATTTTGTGTGGGAGGGAAGAAAAGTCTACAATTGGCCGGATATTGGGAGAGTAAGTGGGGCTTGAGGATGGAGGGGTAGAATTTGAGTGGATGAAAAAGGAATGAGGAAAGAGCAAAAGGAGAAAGATTAGTATGTTAAAGCAGATGTAGAGAGAGAATGAAAAAAAACTAGAAGAGAGAAGAAAGGACAAATGGACAGCAGACGATGGATTTCTTAACTATTTTCCTCATTTTATCATAGTCTCCCTTTCGAAAGTTAAAAGGTAGTACTGTGGATTTCCTTACCATCCCTCCTCCACTAAATAAATCAAACGCGATCATGATATGATCACTATTGCCAAGTGGCCCCAACACCCTTATCTCTTGCACCAGATCTGGTGTTCCACTAAGGACTAAGTACAAAATGGCTTCTCCTCTTGTCAGTTTATGAACTAGCTGCTCCAAGAAGCAGTCATTTATTTCATCTAGAAACTTTATCTCCCTAGCATGTCCTGCCGTGACACTGACCCAGTCGATACCGGGGTAATTGAAATCACCCATTATTATTACTGTGCTGTAACTATTGTTAGCTTTCTTGATTTCTTTTAGCATTTCATCATCCATTTGTTCATTCTTGCCAGACGTTCGATAGTACACCCCCATTGCCATCGCCTTCCCCTTTTTTACATGGAATTTCAATCCATAGAGATTCTACAGCAAATTTTGTTTCCTGCAAAACTTTAATCCTTTGTGACTCAATGCCCTCTCTAATATAGAGTGCAAACCCTCCACCAATTTGATCTGCTCTATCATTACAATATAGTTTGTACCCAGGTATCACAGTGTCCCACTGGTTGTCCTCCTTCCACCATGTCTCTGAGATTCCAATCATATCTAACCTCTCATTTAGTGCTATATAGTCTAACTCTCCCATATTATATTTTGGACTTCTAGCATTTGCATACAAGCATTTTAGAGACTGTATTTTACTCATATTAATTTGGCTATTGGCAGGTATGGGTAATTTGGAATCTTTAAGCTCTGTCTGCTCCATACTCAAGGGCATTTGGGCTACTTTACTCTTTTTTGGAACCTCTCTGCTTTTGGTAGTATCCTTCAAGGATACCTTCTTCTGAACCATGCGCTCTTGTGTGACTGTCGGCTTTCCCCTATTATCTAGTTTAAAATCTGCTCTATCTCCTTTTTAAAGGTTAATGCCAGCAGCCTGGTTCCATCCCGGTTAAGGTGAAGCCCATCCCTTCGGTAGAGCTCCTCCTTTCCCCAGAATGTTCCCCAGTTCCTAAAAAATCCAAAACCCTCATCATTGCACCATTGTCCCATCCACGCATTGAGACTCTGGAGCTCTGCCTATCTTTTGGGTCCTGCATGTGGAATGGGAAGCATTTCAGAGAATGCTACCCTGGAAGTTCTGGATTTCAACTTCCTACCTAAAAGCCTAAATTTAGCCTCCAGAACCTCCCTACCACATTTTCCTATGTAATTGGTACCGACATGTACCAAGACAGCAGACTCCTCCCCAGCACTATCTAAGACCTTATCTAGGTGGCACGTGAAGTCCGCTACCTTCGCACCAGGCAGGCATGTTACCAGGCGATCCTCACATCCACCAGCCATCCAGCTATCTACATGCCTAATGATCGAATCGCCAACTATAACGTCTGTCCTAACCCTTCCCTCATGGGCACATGACCCTGGAGAATCCTCCTCAGTGCGAGAGGGTTTTACATCACCTGGAGGACAGGTCCTAGTTACAGGATAACTTCTCCTGTCACGTGACCTCTCTCCTCCATGGTTTGTAGTAGTTCTTAATGTGCCTGGTGGTTGGCACTGGATTATAGTAATGTTGAAATCTTTTAGTGTTTCTTTATCCAGACACTCATTAAGAGGCATATTTACTAAAAGTTAGTGTATGGTAACATTATGCAAATATTTATGTAAATGAGGCCCCTTATGCAAATGAGATCCCACACCGAGTCTCCGCACATGGCCCCGCACCCCCCTTGTGCCACCCCTGCTTAAAATCCTAAAACTTTCAACAACACTCCTTCCCCGCCTTCTGAAAATCAGAGCCAAAATGATTGTCTGTCCTTGTGTTTGCTGTGTGTATTGTAGCCCTCCTGTGACTTCATGAGCCATGAGGTCTGCAGAAGTCAAAAATCAGAAATAATTTGCAGAAAAAGATTCCTTTAATTATTCAAAATATTAATACTGCACTCCTCTCAATCCTTACCACAAAAACAAAAGCTCAACATGTATGTAATAAATATACCTCAAAAAAACTATGTAAGGACACTTAAACAAGGGAGCTCCAAACAATCATATTTGTGTGTCCCAGTCCTCTCATCACCGCTCCCAAGGTCAGTTTTTTTTTTGGATTATAACAGTCAACTCAAACTTCACATTCCTATACCAGAAAATAATTCACAAGAGACTTGTCTGGAATAATAATGAAAAGTGGAATAGCTCATCACCATATTTCATTAGGCCACCAAGCTTAAAGTCCTTTTCACAGTGTCCCTAACATTTTTTATTTATATTTTTTTATATACTGTGCTATTCTGCATCAGTGTGGTTTACATTGAACAGGGCATTATAACTTGGATATAACTATTTTACTGGGAACATGGGCTATAGAAGGCTAAGTGGCTTGCCCAAGACCACAAGGAGCACCTGTGAGACTAGAAACCCCAGTCCTTCCAGCCCAAGGTTGCTGTTCTCTAGTGGGATTTGAACCCCTGACCTTCTGGCCTGAAGTACCTTGCCCCAACCACTAGGCCACTCCTCCACTCCGTCTTGTTGATATCTCTCAATGTTCATAGATGTCTTATCAAAATCCCAAACTAGGCCAAAGTTTCACCTCAAACGGTTTCTTCAGTGGTTCCTAACAATAGAAAAATAATTCGAACAAACCTTGGTTCCAAAAAAACCAAAAAACACTCTCAACGGGTGCCCAAAGGGTAACAAACATGGTGACTATCATAACACAAATGCTGTGAATGTGCAAACTAATACCCCAGGCAAAGAGGAGTGGTTAGTCAGTGAGAGGAGTGATCAATCAAAAAATAAAACACTCCTTAACTTCATTGTTTGCCCCATTGCGTATGGAAGTTTGTCAATTAAAAATAAAGGATTGTTCACATCAGGCTGTTCCACTGCTCATTATTTTCCAAGGTAAGTCTTTGTGAATTCTTTTCTGGTATTGGAATGTGAAGTTTGAGTTGACTGTCATAACCCAAAAAAACCTGACCTTGGGAGCAGTGATGAAAGGACTGGAGACACGGATATGATAATGCTGTGCCCGATTGTTTTGAGCTCCCTTGATTAAATGTCCTTACAGTATCTTTGAGGTATGTTTATTACATATAAGTTGATCTTTTGTTTTTTTGTAGTAAGGGTTGAGAGGAGTGCAATATTGATATTTTTGAATATTTGAATAATTAAAGGAATATTTTTCTGCAAATTATTTTTGATTTTTCATGTGACTGGTTTTTTTGCGGATATCCTGTGAATTATAACTGTGCTTCTATTTGCAGAAGTCAGACAAGCATAGGTTTCTTTGTCTGCCTGTCAAGCATTTGCAGCAGGATTGGTTTAAGTGCCTTGTGCTGGCCGTTGGTGATCACTCCTCAACCTCTTCTCCCTCACAGATTAGCACTAGTGAGTTTGGGCACATCCATGTGCAAGCTCTCCTGCGCAGGGAACCTCTCCCACTCTTATAGTTAGTGGTGACTCAGCAGAACAAAGATGAATCAGGTTCCCATCACATGCTTTGCTACAGGACGCTTTCACAGTAATAAAAAATAATTAAATCTGATTCTGCTTTGTAACATATCTTGCAGTCTTGAACCCATTACATTCAGCGAACAATATATCAGATAAGTAAAATCTCTTTGGCAACTTTTCCTCTGTTACACTGTTTTCTCTCTTTCGTTAACTCTAAAGTATTGATATTTTGTTGTTGTTGATTTTTTTATTACAGCATCGAGCAATTATGGTAAGTATGTCACCTTTCTATGCATGCGTTTGTTTGCCTATTGTATGTTCTAGCTTGTGTTCTTGTCTCACAAAAACAAAACTTATTAAAAATGAAAAGAAAGAAAAATCATCAGCACATAATGCCCATTTACTAGTCTCTTCTCTTTTTGTGACTACTGTTGAGAATGTATTTAAAAGAAAAAAACATGACAACCTCGGCCAGAGCGAAAGTCTGTTGGTATGCACCTATCTCAATAAAGATGGGACTGCTTGTATACTTCTGGTTTGCAGAGGCTCATCTGGATTATTCCTCTCTCTCTGCACTGTCCTTCCACCGTTCTTCTCCCACTGCCCAGTTCTGTCCTGAAGAGCAACTATTCCTTAACTTTATTTATTTATCTATTTAGCAATTTTTCTATACCGCTTTTCTTGTATTCAAAGCAGTTTACATTGAACAATAAACAAGGAACATTACATAGAACAAGGTTACTTTAAGAACTCAATAAAGCAAAATCTTGTCTAGCATTTAGAAAAAAATGTTCTTGTTAGCTTCCTATCACTGAAGCTAAACTAAGGTGAAATAAATTGATAATTAGAATTCCCTAACTTTTGAGATCACAGCGGAGCATATGATTTCTTTATACTCGCTTTCATGCAATCACTATCTGAAATAGGTCTGCTTTAAGGTTCTAAGGCTTTCTCCTATATTTATAGGCACTTTTTTTTAGAACCAACTGCGCTCTCTGTCTGCTGTTTAGTGCAATATTCTGGTTGCTCTCAGCAGCGCTCAGGGAGACTTAAATCAACTTTACACAGATCTGTTTATTTGATAACGTGCTTCAATCTTCCTTCATTCTCCATATGGCAATGCCTTTAGCTCACCCTATATATATCAGCAGCTCACACTAGCACTTATTCATACAAAGTGGTATTAACATGGACCACTGTAATAAAATCAAGTACTTTCATTCAGTTTCATTCACTGAATAAGAGAAGGAGAAATTTCACTTACCATT
The DNA here is from genome assembly GCA_033557465.1 of Ichthyophis bannanicus. Classification (NCBI taxonomy): domain Eukaryota; kingdom Metazoa; phylum Chordata; class Amphibia; order Gymnophiona; family Ichthyophiidae; genus Ichthyophis; species Ichthyophis bannanicus. The sequence goes on along the minus strand of CM066033.1, from coordinate 1,024,835,942 downwards.
AATTTCCTTTCCTGGAATACTGCTAGACCAGTCCAGACAAGCGGATTATGTCCCCCTGCCAGCAGATGTTGGAGACAGAGAAAAAAACCCAGAGCTGTGATTGGTCAGTCTCTGGGTGGTATAGGTGTACCCCTAGGGGTCGTAGCCAGTATTTCTTGACATGATCCTCCTGGCCGACCGATAGTATCTACCAGAGGTAGCATTCTTGAACCCTTATCTACTTATGTTGACTCCTATTTACGTCCCCTATTACAAACCATTCCATCGTATGTCAGAGACACAACCCATTTTTTGAATATCTTGAGGGGGATGGATGAATGGTCTCAAAGTTCGGATGTCTTTCTAGTAACATTAGATGTGGTATCATTATATACACACATTCCACAAGAGGCGGCGCTACAAGTGATAGAACAAGTGCTTCAGCAACGTGGAGATATATCTGCGCCTAAGTCTATTTTCATCATGACTCTGGCCCGTTTGGCTATAAAACGTAATTATTTCCTTTTTCAGGGAGAATTATATCAACAAATTGCTGGGGTAGCTATTGGTGCTACATGCGCTCCATCCGTAGCTAATTTTTATATGGGGATCTTTGAAAGACAATGGGTCATCCCATCATGCTACACCCCACAGATTCTACTGTGGCGGAGGTACATTGATGATATTTTTTTGATGTGGCGAGGTACAGAAGAGTCTCTATGTCAGTTTCTTGAATGGCTAAACCATCTGGATGTTAATATTACTTTTACTTACTCTTTTCATAGAGAGATCCTTACCTACTTAGATGTGGAGATTAAGAGAAGTGCATCAGGATGGTCGACCTCAATTTTTAAGAAGCCAGTTGATATGAATACTTTTTTGCACTTTCGTAGTTTGCACCCACGTAGGCTTAAGGAAAGCCTTCCTTATTCACAGTTCCTGCGTTTTCGCAGGAACTGTTCAGATGTACAGGACTTTAAACGCCGTTCAAAAGTATTATTTGCTAATTTTTTATCCCGAGGATACCCTCAGCAAGTTTTTAAGAGAGCATATACATGAGCACTTTTTAATCATAGAGCTTTACTTTTGGAGCCACGTTCGACTGGAATAAAAGATTCTGCTTCTCCACATGTGAATTTTATTACGAGGTACTCCCCGATGAGTTCAGCAGTGCAGCAGATTATTAAAAGGCATTCCAATATTCTAGCAGCGGTCCCAGGTTTAAATAACAAGGCCATTAGATGTGTGTGGACCTGGGATCGAAATCTAAAGGAACTTTTAAGTCCCACTGTATTGAGACCGATAGAGGAGGTCTCAGTTGAGGCTTCCTATAAGGGCCACCGTAGTCGTGGCGATTGTGATATATGTATACTGACCATGGAAGCCTCGTATTTTGAATATAATGGCCTCCGAAGAAATTTGACATCCTCTACTACCTGTGGTTCTGCCAATGTGGTATATGCCATATTTTGCCCATGCGGATTAGTTTATATAGGAAAGACTACACATATATTTCGAGTCCGTATTAGGGAGCATAACAGTCGCTTAAAACATGGTGTAAAAGAGGCCCCGATAGTCCAACATTGTATGTCGCAACATCATCAGTATGAACAACTTCGGATTTTATGTTTAGATCAAGTATTAAAGGGTGAAAGGGGCGTGTCTTTGGATCGGTTATTGATCAGGCGTGAGCAATGGTGGATATATACCTTTGATACAGTGTTTCCTAAAGGTTTGAATGCATCCATAGAATGGGCGCGATGTGCATGAAGGTACCAGACATTGTAGTACCTTATTTACTTTTATCTTTGTTCTTTACTGTGGCACATAACGCATAAGAACTTAGAAAAGTGAGTAGGTTCCTGTTGGCCGTATGACTTTAAGTTACACTGACATCTGATTGGGTTGTTAGGCTTAGAGAGTTTTCTATAAGTGGGAGGTTTTTTCTCTAGTTCGCATGCGCGGCGTTCTGTGTTGAAAATGGTAAAACTTTTGATAATCACCGGCGGAATGTGGGCAGCTAGTCAAGTCTTGATAGGTATGGTTTTTTCTATACTTTCATAATTTCATATCTTTAGGTGGGGCCTGATTATATATGGTTTGTCTATGTGAAGAAGGGGTTGGATGCTTTAATAACATATTTTATTTGGTATTATCATGGCAGTAAGAAGAATGTTGGACGAGTGATCTTGAGTGATCCCCTGATGAAAGCATAGCGATGAAATGCATGACTGGTACCCGTAAAGGGCGTCGGGATCCTTAAATAGTCCATGATAGTGGGTTATCTTATGTCACACAGATAAGTACAGCTTTTGAGCATTTATTACATTTTGAAGTTTTGGAATATTAATCTGTGTTAGACAACCTACTACTCTTTAGAGGTCGTTGATGCAAATGGGCAACCTGCTTTGATAACGGACGAAAGTCCCTGTGGCAGAGCCAATAAGTCTGAGACCTCTATTATTTAAACTTTACTTCATTATAGAGAAGGGAAGGTTTTTTAGCCACCCATTAATACATGAACAATTTTTCTTATTGTTTGGAGCTTTGACTTCATCGTTCGGTAAAAGACCAATTTTTGGAGTATTTCTTGACAAGCAATAACTTAGGGAGAAGCCCAGACTAACCAACTCAACTATGTACATGTAACCACTAATTTAATTAAACCCATCAACTTGAACCATGAACGGAGGAGGAGGATCAACCATCATCCCCAGGAGAATAAATCTGAATCCACTGCTTGTGGACTATCTCTGGGATATTCCAATTGGTTGTGTGTGAAGTAAAAGAACGTCGGCTCCTCTGCACCAGCGAAACTACCACTGACAATCGGGTGGGTTCTGGACTGGTCTAGCAGTATTCCAGGAAAGGAAATTAACGGTAAGTGAAATTTCTCCTTCCAGTTCATACTGCTAGACCAGTCCAGACAAGTGGGAAGTACCCAAGCTAATGACCCTCAGGGTGGGCAGAGAAAGCTGCTGACAGCACACCAACTCCAAAATGACTGTCCTCCCATGCCTGAACATCTAGGCGATAATGTCTGACAAAAGTAGACAAAGAGGACCAAGTTGCCGCTCGACAAATATCAAGAGGGACCACGTGAAAACATTTGGCCCAAGACGTGGCTTGAGCCCGAGTGTAATGTGCTCAAAGACTCGCAGGAACTGGCTTGCCTTGAACGATATAGGCCGATTCTATGACACGACACAGCCATCTAGCAATAGTCGACTTGGAGGCCGCCAGCCCTCAGCGCGGCCCTGAAAAAAGAACGAAGAGATGGTCAGACTTGCGAAAAGAATTAGTCACTTTTAGGTATCGAAGGAGAATCCTTTTGAGATCAACTACTCGGAGACTTTTGTGTTGCCCCGAACATTGTTCCTTTGAGAAGGCAGGCAACAACAGAGACTGATTGACATGAAAAGGAGTAATCACCTTAGGCAAAAATGAGGGAACAGTGCGAAGAGACACTCCCTCCATGGAGAATGACAGATAGGGATCTCTGCAGGAAAGAGCCTGCAGTTCGGAAATCTTATGAGCCAAGGTTATTGCCACTAAGAACACTGTCTTAAGTGTCAAATCTCATAAGGACACCTCTTTTAGAGGTTCAAAGGGCTGAGCCATCAATGCTCTTAGGACCAACCCGAGCTCCCAAGGAGGGACGACTGGACAGACAGGCGGACGTAGGAGTTTAACTCCTTTGAGAAAACGCGACACGTCGGAGTGGGACGCAAGAGATTGACCGCGAACCGGTCCCCTGTAACACATCAAGGTGGAAATTTGTACACGTAGAGTTCCGAGAGCTAACCCTTTGTCAAGGCCATCCTGAAGAAAGGCGAGAATGTCCAGGATTTCTGTTTTCCATGGAGAAAGACGATGTTGCTTACACCATGATTCAAACACACGCCACACCCTAGCATATGCTACCAACGCTGAAGATCGCCAGGCGCTGAGGAGTGTTGCCATTACCTTGGAAGAGTAACCCTTACGGTCTAACCTATGTTGTTCAAGAGCCAAGCCGTAAGCAAGTAGGGAGTCGGATCGTCCATAGAGACCGGCCCTTGCTTGGGGAGTCTGAAGGGAGCTTCTAGTCACAGAGGAGACCCCTGAGATAACCTTATGAGATCGGCATACTAGGGTCTTGGGGCCAATCCAGGGCCACCAGGATCACCAGGCCCTGGTGTCCCCTGATCCGTTGGAGGACTCGTCCGATCATTGCCCAAGGTGGGAACACATAAAGCAACTTGTGTTTTGGCCATGGCTGCGCAAGGCATCTATGCCATGAGATCCTCGTTCTCTCCAGCAACTGAAGAATATTGGTACTTTGCCATTTGTCGCTGACACCATGAGATCCATCTCCAGCTGTCCCCATTTCTGAAATATCCTTTGGAAGGCCTCCGGGGCCAGCTCCCATTCACCAAGATCGAGAGTATGCTGACTGAGAAAGTCCACTTTCACATTGCTGGTCCCCGCAATATGCTGCGCTGAGAGAGCTTGGAGGTTCCTTTCCGCCCACGGGAAGAGAAGGGACATCTCCTTTGACACCCCTGCACACTTGGTGCCACCTTGGTGATTGAGGTAGGATACTGTAGTGGTGTTGTCACACAAGACCCGAACCGCTTGACCCTGGAGGATGTACTGAAACCTCAGTAAGGCGAGGCAGGCTGCCCTTGCCTCAAGTCGGTTGATCGTCCATCGTGACTCGCATGTCGTCCACGTCCCTTGCGCTGAGTGGGTTCGACAGTGCGCTCCCCATACGGACAGGCTGGTGTCTGTAGTCAGCAAGATCCAGCATGGATTCTCCAACCGCACTCCGTTGAGGAGATTGCGTGACGATAACCACCATTGTAGACTGTCCTGGACATCTGTAATGGAAGTCGGATCTGGTATTCCTCCGCTACTGGCGACCATCTTGACAGGAGAACATTTTGTAGACAGCGCATGTGTGCTCTGGCCCAAGGCACGAGCTCAATGGTGGCAGCCATAGACCCCAGGACTTGGAGATAATCCCATGCCCGGGGAGCTCTTTGAGTCAGAAACCTTCAGATCTGAGAAGCCAGCTTGTTGAACCTGGCCCGAGTCAGGAATACACGCCCCTGACAGGTATCGAACCATGCCCCCAGAAAGTCAATCTCCTGAGACGGGAGAAGGCAACTCTTGGCATGATTGATGACCCAGCTGAGCTTTTTCAGGAACGCAATTACCATTGAAACAGTGTTGTAGGCTTCCGGAATGGAGTCTGTGTGAATGAGCCAATTGTCTAAGTAAGGGTGAACTCTGATGCCCTGCTTGCATAAGGCCGCTGCCATGACCATCATCACCTTTGAGAAGGTCCGAGGTGCCGAGGCAAGGCTGAATGGCATTGCCCGAAATTGATAATGTTGCCCGAGGACTGCGAAGCACAGGAAGCGCTGGTGGTCTTCCTGAATGGGAATATGAAAATACGCTTCCGCTAGATCCAAGGAAGCCAGAAACTCCCCTTTGCACACTGCTTGAATGACAGACCACAGGGTCTCCATTCGGAAGTGCGGGACTCGAAGATTGCGATTGATGCCTTTGAGGTCCAGAACTGGCTGGAAGGAGCCATCTTTCTTGGGCACCACGAAATAGATAGAATAACAGCCTTGTCCTCTTTCCAGCGGAGGGACAGGACAAATGTCCCTTAACAAAAGAAGCCTCTGAACTGTAGTTTGAATGGCTAACCTTCTGTCCGATGAGCACCCTGGTGAGACCAGGAAGGTGTTGTGAATGGGCCGGCAACATTCTAGAGCATAGCCGTGAGAAACTATGTCAAGGACCCATTGATCTGAAGTTATGAGCGCCCACTGTCAAGAAAAAAGGGCCAACTGCCCCTGACAGGCAGAGGCATCTCGAGTGGGCATTTCGTCCCGTCAGCGGAAAGGACGGGAGGCTACAGTAAACTTCCCTGGGCCCGAATAGGAATAAGTTCCTTTGCGGGCTCCCCGAAAGGACTGAGATCTTTGTCTGAAGCGATTGGCAGGAGCGGATGGTTTAAAGGATCTATACCTCCATGAGTCGTGAGTTCTAGAAAATCGTCTAAAGCCTTGGGAATGAGACCCACGACGGGAGGACGCCCTTGGCTTGTCTTCCGGTAAGCATTGTGGTTTCACCTCCCCAAGATCTTTTACCAGCTTATCGAGATCTTAGCCAAAGAGGAGTCTCCCTTTAAAGGGAAGATTTGACAGATGCGTCTTGGAGGCAACATCCGCTGCCCATTGACACAACTAGAGCCATCTCCTAGCCACCATCACCGCTACTACGGAGCGAGCTGAAAGCTGCAAAAGATCATAGAAAGCATCCACCAGGAACGCAGCGACGGATTCTAAATGAGTCAACTCAGGGTCATCTGGAAGCTGCTGAATCCATCGGAGAGAGGCCCGAGCCGCTAAACCTCTGCAAACCGCTGCCTGAAGCGAGAGAGCGGATGATGAAAATGCCATTTTCAGTAGACTCTCGACCTTCCGGTCTTTCTGATCTCGGAGTGCCTCTCTGCCCTCGACCAGAATAGTGGTATGCTTGGTAACCCCGGTCACCAACGCGTCCACTTTCGGGTATGTCAGCCACTGGTCCAGGTCAGAGGGAGACCAAGGGTATAACTGACCAATACGGCATGCTATATGCAGAGAGGACTCTGGAGAGTCCCACTCCCAAGATACCATTTGTTGTAACTCAGCTGGAAAGGAAAAAGCTTTGGAAGGCTTACGAATGCCCTGCAAAATAGGATCCGGCTGTAAAAGAGTCTGAGAACTCTGTGGATCAGGCGTGTCGGCTAGGCGTAGCGACTCTACCACCTGTGTGAATAAGGCCAACAATTCTTCCTTCCGAAAGAGTCTGATATCCTGAAAGTCCTCCTGAGCTGTGACTGAAGAATCAGATGGAGAATATTCCCCATCTTCCCGCTCCGATGAATCAAGGCTCACCTCCGAAGATTTAAGGTCTTCATGGATATCTACAGCGTCCCGCAAGCCCCATGTAATGTCCCTGGGAGGACGTACAACTTTAAGTTCCATGGATTTATGGGATCGCTTGTGAAACCCTGCAATCTCTTTGTCCGGTACCAGGACGGGTACTGGAGGTATTCCAGAGGACTCTGAGCACCACAGGTTCCATGCCTGGCGAAAGAGCGTCAGGAACTGACTGTCAGCCGAGCAAGATGGGAGCTGACTGAGACCTTTCTGCAGGTGGACTCGGCTGCAGCGGATCCAGCGAGGGAGGTGTCAAGGCGCTGATGTCCTCAGCCGGCAGTGCACTGGGTATGGAGGAAGAAGAAATTCCCCTGGATACATCATACACGTGGAACACAAGCGATCAACTAACTCCTTCTGCTTCTTGTTACATACAATGCACCTGTGTAGAGAAACAGGCATGGCAGTGGTTGAAAATACTTTTTTTTTTTACTTTAAACAAAAATTCAATGTAGGCTTAGGGGAACAGAGTCTCTTCAGGAAACATTTCTGGATTGCCCCGTGTCAACACAAGATGCTAAATCATCTCAAAATGTCTGCCCAGAGCTGCTCCTGCAAAAATCGCTGAAGGGAAATCTATTCCGCGTTTTCAAAATGGCCACCGGCGCTGAAAAACTGCCGAATAAAGGTATCCCCTACTTTAAAAACTCTCAAAAACGCGGCAAAATTGCTCGGGGAGAGGAGTGCTGCCAGACACTGCAGGGACACAGTCCCGCTGAGCTCCGTGTTGCCGAAACCGGAAGTGAGAGGAAACCCAAGCAGTTACTCACTGTGCTGGTACAGAGACGCTGAGGCTCAATGGAGGTGCAAGGAAGTGATTTAAAGTCAATGTAAGAAATATAACAGTGACTGGATGGCAGAAAATTGAAGAGATTGTTTCACCTCCAGCTGTATAGGCCTTGTTGGCAGAGGCAGGGAGCTGTTTAATATGGGGAGCTCCACTGATCCTGGGATCAGGAGCTCAGACCCTGCTGTATTTCACTAATTAAAGTTTAAAACTAAATACAGCTGTTAATAGAGGGGACCTGGGAAACCCAGAGAAACACCTCTTGTGTGCTCTGGGTGCATCCAGGCAAGAGACAAGCTTGTCTAACACCTTCATCTGCTGGAGACAGAGAAAATACTGGCTAGGACCCCTAGGGGTACACCTAACCCACCCAGAGCCTGACCAATCACAGCTCTGGAGTTCTTTCTCTGTCTCCAACATCTGCTGGCAGGGGGACATAACCCACTTGTCTGGACTGGTCTAGCAGTATGAACTGGAACTTGCAGTTTTACAACTCTTATTATACTCAAAAACATTTCTCTCTCTTCCATTTCAGCAGCACAGGTCTGTCCACTTGGATGACTCCCAGTGATCTGTTACACATCATCAGATTACCTTCGTAATTGTTAGGATTCTACCTTGCTCCCATTGGTGTTTCCAAAGTGTCATCATGAAGTAACCAATGGGGCGTCGAGTAAACTCCAACTTGACATTCTACAACTGCTTCTCCAAGAATGTTTGACATTTTCATCTGTTGCTAGGGACTCATTATTAAAGGGACTCATTATTTTCTATGCAAGCCACTACTTCCTATGAAAAATAACAAATTCAAACTTCCCACCTCCCCAAAATTGACAAAAGCATTTGTACTCATTAATGCTATCATTATATCAATAATTCCTTTTATCTCCTCCAATAAAATCCTTTTCTTTTACTACACTACCTCATTTTGCTGTATTTAGCTATTTTGTACCTTTTCTCCGAGTGCTGCCAGCTCATTTTGATTAAGGCCATCTTCCCTGTTACAGCTTCATACCCTCAAGTTAATCACTGTTCATTGTCTCACTTTTAAACAGCATCATGTATTCTTAATTTTTGGGATGGCATCTCTTTAAATTTTCGGAACGTCAACCCCATGTCAGCCCTTCTGTGTTATAAGAACATAAGATATGCCATACTGGGTCAGACCAAGGTCCATCGAGCCCAGTATCCTGTTTCCAACAGTGGCCAATCTAGGTGTTCCTACTCTGTCGTTCACTGCCACTCAGTTGTCCATCCCTGTCTCAGGTTGACCCCCAACCAACATTCAGAAATTATGTGAGCGTGGTCATTTTAAATTTAAAACTAGCAACTGAACACAAGTCTGCTCAAATTCTTTACCTGTTCCCTAGCCTTGAACTGCAGCTTGCTGCTATTTTTTAAACTTATCTTAAAAATTGCATGTGGCCCCTTTAAATTTTAAAGCTGGCTTTTTTTTCTTCTTCAGCACTGCTCTCTTTTCTGACCAGAGCTCCCACAGTCACAGCTCTCTCTCGCAAGTCCTTAACAGCTGTTTCAGGCTGCCGATCACTCACAGATAGGGCTGATAGCTCCCTGGAGCCCTCAATGTGTTTTTTAAACTTTTTACATGCTGCTGCCACTTCAGAAACCACAGATCTCCCTTCAGATCGCAGCAATTGAATTTCTTTGGCATATTTTACCATGGCCTACTGCAGCCTTTCATCACTCCTGTCTGCCTATGACTAGGTGGCAACCACAGACTACCCCACGATGCCACAAAGGCCCGGAGCACAGGTCATTAAATTATTTTATTTTAGCCCAGTTTACACATGGGCATGATGAAAATGAAATTCACAAACGGCAATTTTGTGAGAATTTTCTGAATATGCGTTCAATTAGTTGACACCAGGATGAACCAAACAATTGTGCTTTTTGTTAGTTTATCCATTCATACGAAAACAAATGCACATGCCTAACCAGTTGGAATGACTATTTTTGAATGAAATGTATTCAAGATGAGTATAAATGAATACAGTATAGAGGGGGATATTCAGCGGTGATAGCTAGTGCTTATAACGTAGCTAGCCGTCCAACACAGCTATTCCACCCATCATTTTTGATGGCCAATTCCACAAATAGAATATTATGGACACTGTGGATCCCTTTATAGCAACAGGATGAAATCAAAATAAACATAACTATTTCTTCTATCTCAACAAATAGGGGTGACCTACATGGAGCGATGGCTACAACCCTAAACAAATGCATGGGGAGGGGCGAACTGCATGGAGCAGCAGGTACACCTGCTCTTGCCGCCTTCCTGGGCAGACTAGATGGACCATACTTGTCTTTATCTGCCGTCATATCATGTTATGTTACTATGTAACATCTTCCCTTAAACACTCTTCAAAGAATCCAAAATTGATGAAATAAATATCAGTAAGTATCTTGTTTGAAATCAGAAAAATGGAGTCTCTCATAATTTACTGGTAAGGCATGAAATATTGGGTTTATTAATTATGGGGGGGGGGGTGATATTCAAAGGCATTTAAATGCCACTGAGCTGGAAAGCATCAGGGCATGTCGGGGCAGTTTCGAGGGAGTTTCGGGGGAGTGTCGGGGGAGTTTCAAAGCAAAAAAACCTGTGAGAGAATCAGTTGGACCATTAGATGATAGAGGGGTAAAAGGGGCACTAAGAGGGTACAAGACCATAGTGGAGAGACTGAATGAATTCTTTCCTTCAGTCTTTACTGAAGAAGATGTAGGGAAGTTACCCATGACTGAAATAGTATTTAAAGGTGATGCATCGGATGAACTGAAAGAAATATCGATAAACCGGGAAGATATAGTACAACTATTTGATAAACTAAACAATAGCAAATCACAGACCTACTATTACTAATCTGTGAACTATCATTAAAATCATGTGTAGTACCTGAAGACTGGCGAATAGCCAATGTAACATCAATTTTTAAAAAGGGTTCCTGGGGTGATCCGGGAAACTACAGGCCGGTGAGCCTGACATCAGTACCGAGCAAAATGGTACGAAACATTATAAAGAACAAAATTACTGAGCATGTAAATAGTCATTGTTTAATGGGGGAAAGCCAATATAGCCAAGGAAGGTCTTGTCTTATTAATCTGTTATATTTTTTTGAAGGTATGAATAAACAGACAAAGGTAAGCCAGTTGATATAGTGTATCTGGATTTTCAGAAAGCTTTTGACAAGGTCTCTCATGAGAGACTCTTGGCGAAGTTAAAAGTCATGGGTTAAGAGTCAGTGTACTATTGTGGATCAGGAACTGGTTAAAAGATAGAAAACAGAGGGTAGGGCTGAATGGCCAATTTTCCCAATGGAGAAAGGTGAATAGTGGAGTACCCAAGGGATCTGTGTTGGGTCCACTGCTTTTTAACAAATTTGTAAATAATCTGGAAATGGGACTAACAATTGAAGTAGTCAAATTTGAAGATGATACAAAATTATTCAAAGTTGTTAAAACCTAAGAGGAATGTGAAAAATTGCAAGAGGATCTTGATAAATTGGAAGACTGGACATTCAAATGGCAGAAGAAATTTTATATGGACAAGTGCAAAGTTATGCATCTAGAAAACAATGACCCAAACTATGGTTACACGATGCAAGGTTCCATATTAGGCACTGCCACTCAGAAAAAGGATCTAAGCATCATCATGGATAACACGTTGAAAACCCTCTGCACAGTGTGCAGCAGCAGCCAAGAAGGCAAATTAAACCCAGGAATCATAAGGAAAGTAATGGAGAATAAAACAAAGAATATTATAATGCCTCTGTATCATTCCAAGGTGCAATTCTGGTCGCCGTATCTTAAAAAGGATATAGCAGAATTAGAAAATGTTCAGAGAAGAGCTGCGACGAGGGGACATGGGATGAGGGTGAAGGGAGATAGATTCAGGAGTGATATGCGGAAATATTTCTTTACAGAAAGAGTAGTGGATCCGTGGAATAGTCTCCCAGTGGAGGTGGTAGAGATGAGGACAGTAACTGAATTCAAAAAAGCATGGGACCAACACAGAGGATCTCTAAAGGTAGACAGTGGACTGTTGTAGTTGTTGTTATGGAAGGACAGACTAGATGGGCCTTGTGGTCTTTTTCTGTCATCATGTTTCTATGTTTCTACCAAAATGGTAAAGGGGATGAAAGGATACCCCTATGATGAGAGGCTTAAAAGATTAGGGCTTTTCAACCTGGAACAGAGACGGCTGAGGGGAGATATGATAGAGGTCTATAAATTAATGAATGGAGTGGAACGGTTAAACGTAGATAGATTCTTTATGGCATCAAAAAGTAGAAAGACTAAGGGACATGCAATGAAGCTACAGTGTAACCTGTTTAAGATTAATAAAAGAAAATATTTTTTCACTGAATGCGTAATCAAACTCTGGAATTCATTACCAGAGGATATAGTAAAAGCTGTTAGTGTAGTTGAGTTTAAAAAAGGTTTGGACAAATTCCTAGAGGAAAGGTCCATAAACCATTATTAAAGAGGACCCAGGTAATCCACTTCTTGCCTCATTACAAGCATTATGGAACCTGTGAGTCTTTTTAGGAATCTGCCAGGAACTTGTGACCTGGATTGGCCACTGTTAGAAACAGAATATAAGGCTTGATGGACCTTGGTCTGACCCAGTATGGCATATGCAGTATTATGTTCTTATGTGGAGCAGAGGCGACTCCTGTCACTAACCAGGCAGCACCGATATTGAGCCACTGCCCGGTAAGTGACATGCAGTTAAGTAAGGTGCGGCAAATGCTGGCCTAACTTTACTCATGGAAGCTAACTGGGCAATGATGTAATATTGCCGCCACTTGGTTAGTTTCTGGATTCTGTGGTGACCCAGATATTCAATGTCAGTGGCCGGATATGGCCCCAGCATAGGGGTTATGAGATGAGGAGGTAGATATTATATGTGGATGGGGATAATGTGCATTGGTGGAGTGCAGTTAGGGGATGGGGTTGAAGGTATATTTGGGAAAGTTCCTATGTATATATGAAGGAATAGGTGGGGTCTGTGCATTCAAGTGCGTGGGATACATGCAAGTGGATGAGATATATGTGAGTTTACGGGCTTTGTCTTCGCAAGTGAGTATGCATCAGTGAATAAGTGCATGCACTCTGTGTTTATGAGTGGATGGGTTGTATATGTGCATGAATGAGCCACAAAGGGTATATGTGAGAGAGTAAGTGGGCTCTGTGTCTGTGCAAGTATTTGTGAGTCACCAAGTAGTATGTGATAGGGGTGTGAATTCATGATCATGCATTTCCTTTATTTGGGCCCCTAAATTTTTAAAATACACGACAAATCACATGGGCACATGTATACGTACAGATTAACCCACAAAGAATAAATTTGTGTGCTTAAAAAAGTTCTAATCCACATATAATGAGTGCACAGAATGAATAGGAGAAACAAACATGAAAATGTTCCAAAATCAGGAGAACTGAGTTTAAATGAGCACAAATTGAACTCCTTCTTGGCATTGTATTGCCCTAGTGTGAGTCTGGGTGTAAAGGTTTAAAGCCCAACCTGTGAACCAGGGAAGGGAAGGTTCCAATCCCACATATCCCACTCATGTGCCTTGTAAGCATGGGCAAGTGACTTTTATTTTGATTGTGAGCCTACTTGGGCAGATCAATAAAGCATATAGCTCTCCTTGATCTCAGATTTGAAAACTGTAAGTAATTAAATCTAGAATCCAAATCCAACAACCCCCAAGCACTCAAAACTGTCTTAGGATTTCAGATGCAGGGCACTGAGGACAGGTACCATGGGAGTGCATGAGGTGACTGACAGAAGTCAGTCCTGGCAGATATATCATTTCCACTAGAGGTTGGCAGACTGGTATATGTTCAGTTAAAGGTCCCACCAAACCAGGAGTTAATGCACTATAGTTTAATCAGAATCAAACCATGGCCATCCTCTGACATATCTCTGACCCTAACTGTGGACATATGTTTGAAATCAATGAAGGAAGCGCAAGGGATGGGCTACCATGTGCAGCAGAAAAAGCCATTTTACAAACATGCACATGGGAAAAATCGGTGCAAGAACCCCAACAACTTATATGCATTTCAGAACATGCAAATGTATATTTTGATACATGTGTATCTTGAACAAGCAGCAAAGCACTTGCTACCATTCCACTCGGTCCTCCGCTTTCTATCTCTGTGCCCCTCATCTTTGGAACAACTTGTCTCCTGACTTGTGTCTAGAGCCCTCCTATCAAGATTTCTGAACCTCCTTAAAAATTCACCTTTTCCAACTGGCATTCAACACCCTGAATCCGTGCTCTCAAACACGCGGCCCGCAGGCCGCATGCGGCCCCGAGAGAACTTTGTGCGGCCCGCGACGGAGAGGAAACAAAAAAAAACCCTGACTTCTGCTGTTGCCGCCGTGGCAGCAGCAGAATCAACTGTCAATTTTAAAAAAAACCCTGGCTTCTGCTGCTGCGGCAGCGGCAGAATCAGCTGTCCCGCGGCCCCTTCCCATCTGCTTGGCAGAGCCCTCAGTCAGCTCCATCAGTGGCGGGCTTTTCAAGTCACAAAGAGAGTATTTCCCTCTCGCACGGCTCTGTTAAGCCTGCCGGGGCTGAAGGAATTCCCATCAGCCCCAGCAGACTTAACAGAGCTGTGCAAGAGGGAAATACACTCTTCGCGGACGGCCCTGAAAGCTGCCGCTGATGGAGCTGAGCTGAGGGCTCTACCAGGCAGACGGGAAGGGACCACAGGACAGCTGATTCTGCCGCTGCCATGGCGGCAGCAGCAGAAGCCAGGTTGTTGTTTTTTTAAATTGACAGTTGATTCTGCCGCTGCCACAGCAGCAGCGGCAGCAAGAGAAGCCAGGTTTGTTTGGTTTTTTTTATTTACCTGGGCTGATGGGGGGGAGGGGGGTTAGGACTGGAGGTGGGCTGATGGGGGAGTTAGGACTGGTAATGGGCTATGGGGGGGCTAAGATTGAAAATGGGGTAATGGGAGGGTTAGGACTGGAAGTGGGCTGTTGGGGGGCTAAGACTGAAAATGGGGTGATGGGAGGGTTAGGACTGGAAGTGGGTTGTTGCGGGGCTTAGGACTGGTAATGGGCTGTGGGGGGGCTAGAACTGGTAATGGACTGGGGGGTTGCTAGGACTGGAAATGGGCTGAGTAGAAGGGGGGCTTGAACTGCAAATAGCTGATGGGGATGGGGTTTTGGAATGGAAATGGGCTGAGTGGAAGGGGGGGCTTGAACTGCAAATAGTTGATGGGGAGGGGGGCTTGGAATGGAAATGGGCTGTGAGGGGAGGGAGCTAGGACTGGAAATGGGCTTAGTGGGGGGGAGCTAGGACAGGAAATGGACTGATGGTGGGGCTAGGATAGGACTGGAAATGGGCTGATGCAGGGACTAGAAGGGAGCAGATGCTGGGTGGGGCTGGAACTAGAAGGGAGCTGATGTTGGGGGAGGATTAGAATGAGATGGGGCTGGGAGAGTGACATGGAGAAGAGAAAAATATTTTGTGTGGGAGGGAAGAAAAATCTACAATTGGCCGGGTACTGGGAGAGTAAGTGGGGATTGAGGATGGAGGGGTAAAATTTGAGTGGATGAAATAGGAATGAGGAAAGAGCAAAAGGAGAAAGATTAGTATGTTAAAGCAGATGTAGAGAGAGAATGGAAAAAAAACTAGAAGAGAGAAGAAAGGACAAATGGGCAGCAGACAATGGAGAGTTAGCAGAAGACATGAAGAAACCAGAAGAAAGTGGCTGGAACAATTGCAACTGAAAAAAATGCGCAAAAGGTAGAAAAATATCTCTTTATTTTGAATTTATTAACTGGAATATGTCAGCTCTGGGAAATGTGCATCATTAACGTCTGCGCTTTGTATGGTAACATTATGCAAATATTTATGCAAATGAGGCCCCTTATGCAAATGAGACCCCGCGTCTTATGCAGCCCACGGGTTACTTTACAAGTCCTCATTTGGCCCTCAAAGCAATTTGAGTTTGAGACCCCTGCCCTAAACTAACTCTCTAGGATAGTCCTGCCTGTCCTTCCCCCATTCTCCTCCCCTCCTTCTTTCTCCCTGTCCTATGTTGCCCCTTCTTCTCTCCCTCTTGTCTCTGTTTTGTGTTCCTCTCTCTCTCTTTCCTTTACAGTCAGATTGTATTTCTTTCCCCCGCCTTATTTATTTTGCTTTTATAATAAACCATTTGATTTGCCTGAAAGGAATTGCAGTATATTAAGTGTCGAATAAACCATAAACCATAATCAGAACACCAACAAATTTAAAGCGCCAATAATGTTTTAAGATAGTGTTAAAAACAATAAATAGTTAAAAAGACCAATGTTAAAACCACATTCAAGTGGAAATGTTTCACAAATACTTGTTAAAAGCCCAACATATTTCGGAATAAATCCTGCATCAGAGGCATCAATAAACATTTGTAAAAAAGATGGTCAAAACAAAGGGATTCTTCCTGGGCATACTATATACAATCTGAAAAAAGCAAAATCAAACAAAACATATTGGGCAAACATGGAGAGGAGGTGATTTGGTCTCCCTCCTATTGAAAGAAGAACAAAGGCTTATTTTTTTCTTTAGAGACACTATACCCTAAGGGTTCAAATCAGAAGTGAGATTTAACTGCCTTTTTATAGGTTTTTATGGTTTTTGTTCATTATTTATTCACTTTTTATTTTATTAAGAATATCCTTCCTGAGTACGTAGGTAAGTCTTCCCCAGGAGATGTTACATTTTTTGAAGCACCTTGGTTTCCTCTCTCTTTTTTTAAAAAAAGAGCCCCTTTTTTAAACTAGGGCTTCTTTTTTGCTGTTATTTTCTTTGTTTTTAGTTTTTAAACTGAAATGATCTGACAGAAGCCTCATTTTCATGCTGCTGTCAGATCATTTCAGCCAGAAAGCCTCTTTAACCCTTTGAAGGCCTACTTTAAATTTTTAATCCACATTCTGCAGCCGGGTTAATTTTTGCATATTTCAGGAAAATTGTACCCGTCTTAATCAATATGTTCTAATAGTGATTTTCCTTCTGCTATGGTCATGTATTATATACCATTTGATAGGAAGATATAGTCAGAATTTTGGATCCCGAGAGTTTTGGGCTCGGCCTGGAAAGGGTTAAATGTGAAGTATTTGCACCTTAATGTAGTTTTAACATTGGTCTTTTTAGCTATTTATTGGTGCTTTTAATTTGTTGGTATCCTGACTACCACTTCTTTGTTGCTCTTTTTATTATGTTTGTGGTGGTCTTATTCCTCTTATTATATTGTGTGTGTGGTTCACATATAAATCACCCTAGACGTCCAGCCGCTGTTAATCACACCCAGAGGACTTGATGTCTACCTAATTAAAATGTGGAGGTGGAAAGTAAACATTGGGAATTAATCTCCCTTTATCTCTCCTGTAAAGGGCTTTCTGAACCAAGCACTTTTTAAAAACCTGAATGTGCCAGGAAACAGGCATAAATTCAGACGTGGACAATTTCCGTCTTCCACATGCATCTCCTATCTGAAATGTAGGATGCATGTGCAATATTTTGTTCCACCCAGACCATGCCACAGTGCTATTTGGACTTCATCGGGATAAACACATGTACATTCGGACCTTTCTAAAATGGCTGTTTGGACATAGATGTAAGACTTCTAAAGTAAACTCCTTGGCTTTAAAAGTTAAGGGGGGTCACTCGGATCCTTGTTTAGCGGGTCTGGACATCTGATCCAGACATCCAGATCTGCTAAATGCCCGGATTGCACTGGCAGGAACAGAGCTCCCCAAATGTATAGCTGACTTGTACAGGGAGCTCTGTTCAAGGTTGGGAGGGGAGGATGGGAGAGGACCAAGGGCAAGCAGTGGGTGGGTAGCTGACCCCGGATGTGCAGGACCAATTCTGAGGTTGGTCCTGTATATCCAGGGTCAGCCATCTAAATGGGGGACTTGTTCCACCTCAGAGGTGGAATAAGTCCCCCTAGATGGAGACAGATTGACAAGTCAGGCCCATAAGGAGGGTGAGGGGGTGCAGGGGGTTCTTGTTGGATTGGCCCTGGCCATGGCAGACCTGATTGGGAGCCGAGCTGTGGGGAATGAAGTTAGTGATGGTCTGCCGGGGATCGCGGCTCCTGCATGGAACCACAGTGCCATGGCAACATGATGCTATGGCAGTGCAGCTCCATCCAGGAGCCTGGCTGAGTTAGCCAGGTAGTTGGCTGGATGTCCAGCGTGTCTGAATCAGGGCAGGTGCCGGATGGCCAGCCACTATGCTGCAGTTCTGCTCCCGTGGGGACTAGCCTCCACAGGAGCAGATTTGGATGCATTTCCAGGCCATCTGCATGTCTGGACACCCGGACGGCCCAGAGATGCACAGCAAAGAATTGGCCTCCACTTGAATAAATATTTTGAACCTCAGCCCCATTATTTTTAAGTACTTCTGCTGAACTGAAGTCTTATCCTGATTTTGTGATTGCTAGAATTAAATGGAATAGTATTGATTTTACAGCACAATTATAGTAGGTGTTTTAGAAAGATCCTTTATATCCCTGAAGTGTACCAGTATTGTCTTATTCAAAAAGAAAAAACACAGCTCAAGATAATATCCCTGATTATTTTTAAAGGTAGTTTTTGTCAGTGGGCTTATGATCCCTTTTCTACCAAATAATCCCCCTGTCTACAATTAAACTAAAGAAACCTTCACTATCTTTAATAACCAGTTACTCTGGCTTTCAGTTTCCAGGCAGTAGCCACGTCTCCTTACAAGCCTCTATAGGCCTTTCCAAGGCTCCGTAGTTCAAACTAATTATTTAAGGCATAACCTCTTGTATTTTCCCATTCTCCCTTTGCAGTATTGCCTAGCTCATGCTTTTCATACTGCCCTCTCATTAACAATGCTTCAACTGTGTTTAATTAGCTACCTGCCTGGCTGTCTCCAGAGCTCTATTTAATCCATTCAGCATCTCTAAAAAGGGAACAGACCTTTATCCACTCTTCTACTGATATAATTTCTACTTATCACTTTGCCACATACGGTTCTGATGCCCAGCACTAATGGATCAAGTGTATCTTAGACTTTGCATTTGCACTGCACTGTTGTAGACTCAGGCTATACTAACCTTACAATGAAATGGTTGCGTTGTTAGAAACCTTCCTACCACTTTTGAGTTTTTCTCCTTATTCCTGTGCCTCTGTTTCAGGCCAGGTCAGTGTGACCTATCGGTGAGGCAATATTTCAGTGTTTCTAGTCACCCATCTCACAGACATGCTTGTTTTATTATATTTGTGGAGGTCTTACACTGCTCCACATTTCATCTCTCATGGGTGGCAATTTGGTGAGCAGAGCACAGGAAGCAGAGCTCACAGTCCTGTGGGCCTCACTCACAATGCAGGTTAATGAGAACCATTAGGGTGGTAGAGAGGAGAGAGAGGAAAGAGTTTGGAGGAGATATGAATTCTTTAACTTTAAAGCCATTTGCTGGCTTGGAGAAAGACAGATTTTGATTGGAGGTGTGGAAGTCATAAGGTGGGACTTCACTGGTCTCTTCTTGCTGCTTCACATTTGGTGGGTGTCAATCAGGTATGCCTTGGGGCATATAAAGTTGTATTTTGGGGGTTTTTTGCAGAGCTCAGGTTCCAGTGATGCTGAAGCATGGTAATCATCACAGAGCTTGTGCAAATGTTGTGAAGCATGTACTGATCAGCTTTAGGCCAGATTTAACATTACCTGATGTTGGGGGAAAGGAATTGGTGGTAATGGTTGGTAGATACTGATGTTCATGATGGCCTGGAGCCAATAACAGGGCCGGTGTCAGTCACGCAGGAGCCCAGGGTAGAACCTGGTGAGTGGGCCTCAAAGCCTGCCTGCAGGGTATGCCTTCTTCAGCTTGAGGCTGTGACATGGGAACCCAGGGCAATTGTCCTATTTACCACCCCCTAACACTGGCTCTGCCCAGGAAGAATTATTGTCAGTATCACTGCAGGAGTTGACTAAGAGCCCCAGTCGAGGAACGTCCATGCTGCAGGAGCAATCAAGTATCACACAACATGTGAGTAAAATTAATGGTACAGATGGAGGCTCCCATACAGGGCAGGGGCAGGGGACAATTTTGGACTTTGATACTTCCATCGTCACTGTGCAATGGTTCAGCCTGCTACTCCTACTCTGGGTAGTATAGGTAGGCACAAAGCTAAAGGTTGGGGTAGACATGCTGCCATTTCTAGGGCGGTAGTGTTGAATCAATGGGTGAGCTTCTCCCAGCTTGGTAATTTCCCAGGTGTTGGTATCTCTCTTCTGGGCTCCCTATCTCTCTTCTCCTCAGGTTTCTATCACTGTTAGGCACGTGCATTAGCTTTCATCCAAATGGAAGATTCTATGAAAATCATGATTTTCAGCTTATTCCATTATCAACTGAGTGTGCATGCTTAGAAAACTTGCACAAATTGCCATTCATGAACTTCATTTTTGTTGTGTTCACACATGTGCCCAGACACACTGGAGCCAATATGGGAGGTGGAGAAGGTCAAGGAGTGGTCATCAACAGCCAGCATGAGGCACTTGAGCTAATTTTATTTCAAATGTTTGATGGGGAGCCATAGAAACTTATCCCTGCCTGACTTCTGCAAATCTCATGGTTGGTGTCATCACACCAGGACTGGGACACACAACCAGCACAAAGAGCAGAAATTCATCTTGGCTCTGACTTATAAAATGTGAAGAAGGAGTGCTGGTGTAGGATTTAGAATTCAAAGGGAGACATATAAGTTTGGCTGTGGCTCAGGTAGGACTACAAAGAAAACAAAACAAAGCAGCTTGGCAGTGGCTACTGCCATAGGGCTGTGTCTGGAGCAAAGGAGGATTTTAAAGGCATAAAATACAAACACTTCAAGCATGACTTGGATCCAATAAGGAGGAACATGTGTCTCGGGTCTGCTTGCCTTGTTATATCAAAGCACAAAAAGAAAATTCAAATAGGTTTTTTTTTTTTTTCAGAAAGTGTTTTTGCCTTCATTATTGCTATGAAGAGCTTGCCACACTAGGGGCTTGAAAAGTATGGGCAAGGCAGGGAGTGTCTTTGCACTTTGATACAACACACATTCAGTGGCAGAAGAAGCTACTATACGAGGTGTGATCAAAAAGTATCGAGACTTGTTGTGTAGCTATGTAACAATGCATCGCACCATGATGCTATTAAGCATGCAGTGACCTAGTTATGTGCTCTGCATGTGCAGAGTGTAGCGTGGCTGCAGCACACTGGTTCTTTTTCTTTTTTAAATTCTTTATTTAAAGTTTTATTTATCTTACATGAAGCTAAATACAAACATAAAATTACTTAACAACAACAACAATCCATCTGTCTCACTTCCCGGACATTGAAACATTATTTCAGAGGAAATTTTCTCAGGCCATTCAATGAAGAGGAGATCCTCTCCTTATTATGACGGCAAGGCAGTGTATCTATCTAGAACTGAACATTTATTGCTAATTGAGTCAGACTTTTGAGACACAATGGCAGCGTTTCGCTCAACACAACTATATTGACATAGCATCTTTATCTTTATTAACACATTTGATATACCACTCACACCACAAGGCACAGAGTGGTTCACAATATCAAAAATAAGGCTGCTGAGAAAAGGAAAAGAACGCCATAGTAAAAAGAAAAGAAAGAGACAGAACAGTATAGAGAAAGAATACAGCAACAAAACATAGCGGTAATAATGCAAAGGAAACAGAAGGTTTGGAAACATCAACATTCAACGAGGTGGGGGAGATAGGGGAGAAGGGGAGGGAGGGAGGTGAAAAGCAGAGGAGAATAAGTGGGTCTTCAGCATGGACTTGAAGGTTTTATAAGAGGGTTCGAGGCAGAGAGCAAGGGGAAGCATATTCTACCACAGTTGAAAATTTAACATGTGAGAATTTTTCCAATGTATCATAATTAACTTAATTCCATTTCCTATCATGAAGTCTAACAAGAAGTAACTCGACTTCTTTAGTAGTGGAATCCCAGCCAAAGAGCAATATATCACAATTTTCCATGTGAATGGGGTATTTATCTTAAGTACTTTCTTTATTCGCTCCCAAATCGGCTGCTAGAAATTTTGTATAACCGGGCATGCAAACAGCATATGGTGAAAGGTACCAATATCCTGCTGGCATGACTAACAGCGATTGTTGTTTATTGATTTTATTTATTTATTTATTTAGACATTTTTCTATACCGCCTCTTCCAGAGATCAGGGACGGTTTACAATATAACAAAACCTTTACATAGAACAGTATTAGTGAGGTATAACAGTTAACTATTTACATTGAACTCTATACATTTATCACATTTTTGAGATACAAAGTAGGCATTCTTCTCGGTATATCCAGCAAATTATGACTGAAATGGATTAAACAACGATTTGAATGTAGCAACATTGGGTGGGCTGGAATAGTGACTGAGGGGCATGGGAGGGGGGAGGAGGAGGAAAAAGGGGCGAACTGGCTGTTGGAGCTGACTTTCCATTTGGAAATCAACCAAGGAGTCCTGTAGGCTTTGTGGGCCATAAAATAAAGAGTTTGTGTCAGACTCGCAGAGTGAGATACCCATACTACTGATCCCCAGAATTTCTTCCACATTTGGGGAGAGAGTGACATTCCAGCCTCCTGTTCCCATGTTTTTTGGATGCCCCCACAAGCCCCACTATCTTGGTCTCGGAGCTTAGTGTAGTATAATGAAGTTATCCCTTTCATATCCGCTATCTCTCGGGTGGTATCCAATAGGTACCAACTTTGGGTCAGTTGCGTAGGATTCATTACCTTTTGAAGACAATGTTTCAATTGGACCCACTGAAAGTATTTAGTGCTATGGAGTCCAAATTCTTCTTGGAGCATGGGGAGGGATTTAAAGGACTCCCCTCTCCCTCCAATGAGATTTTCTAATGTCCATATACCCTTTTGTTGCCAACTTTTCCAAGAGAAAGTTTTATGTGTGATTTTGATTAAAGGATTATACCAAAGGGGGAACCGGAGCGAGTGTGGTACATCCTTATAGTACATAACAGCAAGTTCCTGAAAGGATCTTTGCGTAGCTAAGAAGGAAGGGGGCATTCTGTTCTCTGCAATTGCATCCCTATTAAAAGGTGTCAAGGCTTTAAAACTTCTTCCTCCAAGCGCACCCATATTGGATCTAGGTCTGTTGAGGGCCTTTGAGACCATACTACCCCCTGTTTTAGGATAAAAGCGTGATGATATCTAGCAAAATCTGGGAAATGAACTCCTTCTGATTTTGCTAATTTTAATTTTTTGACTGCTATTCTTGGGGTCTTTCCTTTCCAGAGAAATTTTATCAGCAGGTGTTCTATTTTTTTGTATATTATTGGGGGGAAATGAATTGGTAGCATAGCTAAGATATAGTTTACTTTTGGGACAGCCATCATTTTTAGAGTCCCAACAAGTAAGATGTAAAGGAAACCAATGTAGGAGTGTTGTTTCTTTGAGACTTACTAGACTTATAGCATTCTTATCCGTTGTAGTTTCTATGTCTGGGAAATACTAGACACCTAAATGCTTTATGGCCTTGTGCTCCCATTGGAAAGGGAAGGTCGCCAGGTCCTCTTTCAGGACATTTCCATTTAATGGCATAATTACCGACTTGTTGCAATTTATTTTGTAATACAGATAATTTTGAATATTTCCCTATTATCCTTAAACCTGGGGGATGGAGTCTGGTGTAACAAACAAAAGGATATCATCCTCGTAGGCTGACAACTTAACTGTTTGATTATGATATTGAAAACCTGCTGTTTCTGGGTCTGTCAGATTAGTAGAGCTAGGGGTTCTAAGTCAAGTATGAAAAGAATCTGAGATAACGGGCATCCTTGTCTGGTGCCTCTTTGGAGATAGAAAAGGGATGTTAAATGAGAGTTGGAGAGAATCTGGGCTGTGGGGTTGTCATAGAGGACTTTGATCATTCCCAGGAAGCTATCTGGTTTGCCAAACCACCTAAATGTGGCATAGGGGAAGGACCAATCTAGATGATCAAACATCTTTTCATCATCTAGAGAGACCCCCTACGATTGAAGATTCTGAGTGAGGGCTAATACATTACATTGGAGTCTGCCCGCTACAAGGTCAAATTGATCAGGTTGTATTCATTGCAGAGTAATGTTTGCTAGGCATTGAGCTAGTACTCGAGCAACAATTTTGTAGTCACTATTCAATAGTGATATTGGCAGATAACTTTCTACAAATTGTGGGTCTCGACCGGGCTACTCATGTACTACTATCATTGCTGCAGAGAAGGATCTTGTTTTGGGAGACTGTTGATAGAGTAGTTTGAAATATGTTTGAAGATGGGGTGCCAATTCTGAGCAGAATTTTTTGTAAAATTCTACAGGTATCCCATCTGGTCCAGGGGTATTCCCAGATGGCATTTCTTTTATGGCTTAAAGAGTATTAATGAGCAAACAAACCTCTTCCAAAGACAGGAAAGCTATAAAACTAGAGGGCATAACATAAAACTGCAAGGGGGTAAATTGAAAGGCAATGTCAGGAAATATTTTTTCACTGAAAGGGTGGTGGATGCTTGGAATGCCCTCCCGATGGAAGTGGTGGGGGCAAATACAGTGACAGAATTAAAAACGGCATGGGACAGACATAGTGTATCCCTTTATAGTAACAGAATAAATTCAAAATAAACTTAACTATCTCTTATATCCCAACAAATAGGGGTGCCCTACATGGAGCAGTGGGTACACCTCTAAACAAAGGCATGGGGAGGGGTGACCTGCACGGAGCAGTAGGTGCACCTACTCTTGCCGCCTTGCTCGGCAGACTAGATGGGCCATAATGGTCTTTATCTGCCGCCATACACTATGTTACTTACATACCGCCTTGATATCATGAAAGGTGGTATATAAGAAATGTTAAATAAATAAATAAAATGTTACTATGTTCTGCAGCGGGAGTTTGCAAATTTTCTCTCTGGCACATTTATTTAGATTTGTATATTAAATAAATACCTTTGTGTATCAAGAGGTGGGATCTACTACTACCAAGAAGAGGGAGGATGGAAAAGAGGATAGATCCATTCTTAAACTCTTCCTTCCAAAAATTCCTTTTCTGACACACTCATTCACAATACGTACCCCATACTCCTCCTCCACCCACACAGACACTATCCACTTTTCTCACTTACATTCCCATGGCCTTTTACCCCTTCTGATTCTCTAACTCACACATACATACATTCCACACTCCCTTTGATGATCCCCTCCATAAGCACATATATCCATGTTCCCTTCCTTACTCCACATCTACCCCACAAACCTCTTCACCCCACTTCCTCCCTCACTTTACACAACATCCCAGTGATCACCTTCATTCTCATTCCCTTAACCTTCCCTTGGTCCATACACATACAGATACACCAATCCCCCCCCCCCTCATTCTCACCCCCTGTCCCCTCTGATTCCCTGACTTGTACCCACATTGAATGCTTCCCTCTCCTATGTGCTAACTTGGGTTTATGTAAACTCAGAGCATAACAGCAGCACAGTGACTTGGGGCTGCTTCATCTTCAGTGGAGTCTGGCAGGGCAGGGACAACTTGGTTTCAGGTCTGAGCAACAAGGCATGGAAGAGAGAAGTTATTACCCTGCCCCCCTCCAACCATCCCTTAAGAGCAACAATATTGCTTCCAAGTACAGAAGTAGACACAGTGATGCATTACCCCGTACTGTGCAAAAATGTAATGGTAAATTCTAAAAACTGGCATATTCCAATCATTACATTGAAAAAAAATTTTTTTTTTCTACATCTACCCCTCTGGAATCTGGGATAGGAGGCTGCCAAATAGATGGTAGTCAGGGACAGGGCCCTAAAATCGGGGACAATGCTCGAAAATCGTGGATGTCTGGTAACCTTATGCTCAAACCTCGAGCTGCACAGGAAGAGGAAGTAGCCCACAGATGGTGGTGCTACACTGCTATTATGTTCTTAGGTTAAGAAAACCTGGATCAGTGAAGGTAAAGTAGGGGGCGCCACCACTACTGCTACTTGCACCTGGTTCACCAGTCTCTCAAAGCAGCTGTGATAGGAAAAAGGAAGTCTGTGGAAAAGGATGGATTTTGAGCTCTTCCATCAGCAGTGTGAGTGTACGACTCCCTCACAGCTTTACAGTTTCTTGCAAAACTTCAATAGTAGGTCTACCACATGTGTTAACAGGTTCTAAGCAGATATTTTATAGTTTCTATAAATATGCGGCATATTTACACAATTTTGCAACACGTTTTACGTCACTGTGTACAAAAAGATCATTTTTATTAAAAATCTTCCACATTGTGCTTCAACAGTGTTCAAACTACATACAAGCAATGTAATGTTTTCTTCACATATAAAAGCAATTAAAAAAGAAAATATCTGCAATAAATTAAAACCTTAAACAGTGAAATGCTAGTTTTATGAAGAATAAAGACACAGGGACAATTCTTTATATATTCTCTTGGGGAAGATCTCATTTTCTTTCGAAATATGTCAGTTTGTGCACGCTGAAGCTATAACTATAGACTACACTGAGGTAGCTATTCAGTTGCTTCAGTGAAGCTGAAGATAAATAGGTAACATTGCCTGGTTATCTTAATCTGGATATTCAGCAACAGTTACATAGTTAACCCTCATCCTACCAAGTGGGGTCAGATCGGACCCCATGCAGTAGTTTGCTAGCGCTATATAAACACCGGAAGTTATCAACAGCCGCCATTTTGAGAATTTGTTCTCTCACCAGTGGTAAGTCCAAATCAATTTTTCTTTTCTTATCTTAAACGTTATTGTGCCCACAGCAACTATTTAGTCTCTAGGGTCTGAAAGGACCCCAAATTATTTGGACGTTAGTTTATAAGTACAGTTTGTAATGAATGCATTAAAATATAAGTGAATGCGTGCATGCCTATGTCAGACTTTGTAAAGTTATCATGAATATTGTCTACCATTAGTTTCTAAAGTTCATAGTTTGTTAAGTTCATATGTAACATCAAAACCGGACAAAATTTCATTATAAAGTCACATTTCGTTGATTGATTTATAATTATTCCTGATTAAAAGCACTACAAGAAAAATGTCTGTAACTTAAATTTTGTGTTGTCAACATCACAGAGTATGTGTTCCACATTAAGAAAGTGTTCAGTGATGATAACTTTCATCAGCAATCACAAAAACTACATGGGGTCCATTCGGCCCCCAGTTGGTAAGATTTGTTTGTAAAATATGTTGGTAGGATGAGGGTTAAAAACAGAAATAGGGATATGTATTTGTTTTGGGCTAAATGCTAAAGGATACAGATGACCAAGCACCAGAAGAGCTATGGGATGACATCAAAAACGTTGTGCTTTGAGGAAGTAAAAAGTCTCTATGTTGTTGTTAAGTGCCATCGAGTCGGAGTCAACTCATGGCGACCCTCTGGATAGCTATCCTAAATTGTGTTCGGTCTTCAGTCAGGCGACTCATTGTTGACAGACTGGTACCCGTAGCTGCTGTTATTGTATCGATCCATCTCATTGCTGGCCTTCCTCTTTTGTGTTGACCTTCTATCTTACCAAGCATGATGTCTTTCTCTAATGATCTCTCTCTCCGCATGATGTGTCCAAAGTATGAAAGTCGAAGTCTTGTCATCTGAGCTTCTAAAGAAAGCTTAGGTTTGATCTCCTCTAGTACAGACTGGTTTGTTCTTCGGGCAGTCCATGGTATACACAGTATTCGCCGCCAGCACCATAATTCAAAGGCATCAATTTTCTTCCTGTCTATCTTTTTCACTGTCCAGCTTTCACATCCATATGATGTTATTAAAAATATCATGGCTTGAACAAGTCGAATTTTTGTATGGAGAGAGACATCTCTGCTCTTGAGAATCTTATCTAGGTCTTTCATAGCCATTCTGCCAAGAGCAATGCGTCGTCTGATTTCTTGACTGCTTGTTGCTTCATTATTGATAGTTGATCCAAGTAGGTTAAAGTTATTCACGGTTTCAATTTCTTCTCCTTCGACGATGAACCTGTTGATTATGCCAGTTGTCATGATCTTTGTCTTCTTTACATTAAGGTGCAGGCCCATTTTGAGACTATGTTCTTTGATTGTGAGAAGCAAATGTTTCAGATCATCTTCACTTTCCGCCAGTAATGTGGTATCATCAGCATAGCGAAGGTTGTTGATGATTCTTCCACCAATCTTCACACCTCTGTTGTCTTCATACAATCCTGCTTCTCTGATGATTTGTTCTGCATATAAATTAAACAGGTAGGGGGAAAGTATGCAGCCTTGTCTTACACCTTTGCTTATTTTAAACCATTCTGTTTCTCCTTGTTCCGTTCGAACTGTTGCTTCTTGATCAATGTACAGATTGTGCAAGAGAACGATCAGGTGTTCTGGTATACCCATGCTTCTTAATGTGGCCCAGAGTTTCTCATGGTTTACACAGTCAAAAGCTTTACTATAGTCGATAAAGCACAAATAGATATCCTTTTGGTATTCTTTAGTCTTTTCAAGGATCCATCTCACATCCACAATGATGTCTCTCGTTCCTCTCTCTTTTCTGAACCCTGCTTGCACTTCAGGTAGTTCTTGTTCCAGGTATGATTGTAGTCTCTTTTGAATAATCTTCAGTAGAATCTTGCTGGCATGTGGGATCAGAGCGATTGTGTGATAATTTCCACAGTCAGTTGGATCACCTTTCTTTAGTATTGGTATAAACACAGATCTTTTCCAGTCAGTTGGCCATGATGCTGTCTTCCATATTTCTTGGCAGAGCCTTGTAAGTACGGTAACAGCTGCATCAGATTGCTGTAATACTTCTATGGGAATGCAATCAATGCCTGGTGCTTTGTTCTTTGATAAGGCTTTCAATGCTGCTTCAACTTCTTCTTTCATCACCAATGGTTCCAGATCATAAGGTACAGGTTGAAATGGCTGTTGGTCCACTTGATCTTTATCATATAAAAACTCTGTATATTCCTTCCATCTTTTCTTGATCTTCTCAGCATCATTCAACATAGAACCTTGAGCATCTTGTAACATTCCAATTCGAGGCTGGAAATTTTCTTTAACTCTCGTAGCTTAAGGAAAGCTGATCTTGTTCTTCCTCTAATAGTTTCTGCTTCTATTTCCTTGCATGTGTCATTGTAGTACTTTTCCTTGTCCTGTCTTGCTGCACGTTGGAAATCTCTGTTGAGTTCTGCGATTGTCTTTCTTTCTCCTCTGGCTTTAGCTTCTCTGCATTTCTGGGCAATTTTCAGAGTTTCTTCCGTCATCCATTTTGGCCGTTTTTTCTTTTTTACCTTTTGTAGAGACTTCTCACTTTCTTCCAACACAACCTTCTTGATGTCATTCCATAACTCTTCCGGAGCTCTGTCATTTGTATCTAAAGCAGCAAATCGATTTTGCAGGCAGTCTTTAAATTCCAGTGGTATATTCTCAAGGTCATATTTTGCTGCATTCATGAGTGGTTTGCTCTTTTTCAGCTTTAGCTTGAGTTTGCATACTAGTAGTTGATGATCTGTACCACATTCAGCTCCAGGTTTTGTCTTTGTTGATGTTATAGAGCTTTACCATAGTTGACTTCCACAGATGTAGTCAATTTGATTTTTATACAATCCATTGGGTGAAGTCCATGTGTACAGTCGCCGCTTGTGTTGCTGGAAGAAGGTGTTCAAGATGAATAGATCGTTGGTCTTGCAGAATTCTATCAGTCTTTCTCCAGCTTCATTTCTGTTGCCAAGTCCATATTTTCCAACTACTTTGTCTTCTTCATTGTTGCCAATCTTTGCGTTCCAATCACCCATGACTATCAGGATATCCTGTTTGCATGTTCTGTCAATTTCAACTTGTACTTGTTCATAGAACTCTTCAATTTCATTCTCTTCTGCAGCTGTTGTTGGGGCATATACTTGGATTATAGTTGTGTTGATAGGCATTCCTCGTAGACGAATAGAGATTAAGCATTCGCTGACTGCATTGTATTTCATTACAGTTCTTTCAAGTTTCTTCTTTATTATAAATGCAACACCATTTCTTCTTTGTCTTTCATTTCCAGCATAGTAGACCATGTGATCATCTGATGCAAAGTGCCCCATGCCAGTCCATTTCAGTTCGCTGACACCCAACAGATCAAGTTGTACACGTTCCATTTCATTCTTGACCACCTCCAACTTCCCTTGGTTCATGCTTCGTACGTTCCATGTTCCAGTGTGTAAGACATCTTTACAGCTTCTGACTCTCATTTCATGCACAGCTACATCAGCAGTCAGACGTACCGAGGGCTTTGATCCAACCACATCATAAATGCTGGCTTTACTCTGAAAAGTCTTCAGCTCTTCCCCAGTAGCTAGCTGAGTGCCTTCCAACCTGGGGGTCTCATCTTCCAGCACTACAGCACACTTTGTTTTGTTGTAACTATCCATTGGGTTTTCATGGCAAGATACAGAAGTAGATTGCCGGGCCTTTCTTCCGCGCAGTTTAAGTTTGGTGTTGTTGCCGTTGTCACAGAAATGTGATCCTCCGCCATCAATACTATCCCATTCTGCTGCTGCCCAGATGGGTGGTTTGTCTTAGTCTGGCATCTCAGCTGAGACCTGTCCATCTTGGGAGACCCTGCCAGTAGTTAAACTACCGATAGTTTAGCTCTCAGCATCACTGATGCACACAAGCCCTCACAGCATGACAAGCTGCAAACCAAGGGAGGGAAAAAGTCTCTATAGAAGGTAAAAAAGCAAAAATGGGCAAAATGGATGAAAAAAGAAACTCTGAGAATTGCCCAGAAATGCAGAAAAACGAAAGCCAGAGGAGAGAAAGAGGTAATCAAAGAACTTAACAGAGATTTCCAATATGCAGCAAGACAAGACAAGGAGAAGTATTACAATAATGCATGCAAAGAAGTAGAATCAGAAACTATTAGAGGAAGAACAAGATCAGCCGACCTAAAGCTACGAGAGTTAAAGAAAAGATTTTCAGCCTCAAAGTGGAATACTAAAATATGCTCAAGGATCCATGTTGAATGATGCTGAGAAAATTAAGAAAAGGTGGAAAGAATACACAGCATCATAATACCATAAAAACCAAGTGGACCAACAGCTGTTTCAACCTCTACCTTATGATCAGGAACCATTGGTGATAGAAGAAGACGACAAAGCATCATTCAGAGCATTATCAAAGAACAAAGCACCAGGCATTGATGGCATTCCAATTGAAGTATTACAGCAATTAAATGTGGCTGTTACCATACCTACAAGGCTCTATCAGATAATTTGGAAGACAACATCATGTCCAACTGACTGGAAAAGATCTCTGTTCATACCAATAATGAAGATAGGTGATCCAACTGAGTGTGGAAATTATCACACAATTGCTCTAATACCACACACCAGCAAGATTCTACTTAAGCTCATTCAGTAGAGACTACAGCCATTCCTGAATTGGGAACTGCCTTAAGTGCAAGCTGGGTTAAGGAAAGGGTGAGGAATGAGACACATCATTGCAGATGTGAGATGGATCCTTGAGAAGACGGAAGAATACCAAAACGTTATCTATATGTGTTTTATCGACTATAGCAAGGCATTTGATTGTGTAAATCATGAGAAACTCTGGGTCACATTAAGAAACATGGGTAGATCAGAACATTTGATATTCCTCATGAGCAACTTTTATATTGATCAAGAAGCAACAGAAAGGAGCAAGAAGAAACAGAATGGTTTAAAATCAGCAAAGGTGTACGAGAAGTCTGCATACTTTTCCCCTACCTGTTTAATTTAAATACCGAACAAAATCAGAGAAGCAGGATTGTAAGAAGACAATCGAGGTGTGAAAATTGGAAGACTCATCAAAAACGTTTGCTGTGCTGACAATACCACGCTACTGGCTGGATATGAAGATGATCTAAAACATTTGCTTCTTAAGATCAAGGAACTTGGTCTCAAAATGGGCCTGCACCTTAACATGAAGAAGGCTGGCAAAATCAATAATTTCATCTTTGATGGAAAAGAAATAGAAATAGTCAACAACTTTAACCTGCTTAGATCAATAATCAATAGAGAAACGACAAGCAGTCAAGAAATCTGACACCGCATTGGTCTTTGCAGAACGGCTATGAAGGATCTAAACAAGATTCTCAAGTGCAGAGATGTATCTCTGCATACAAAGATTCAACTAGTCCATTACATGGTATTTTCAATAACATCATATGGATATGAAAGTTGGACAGTGAAGAAAAAAGACAGGAATAACATAGATGCCTTCGAATTATAGTGCTGGCAAGGAATATTGTGTATACCATGGACTGCCTGAAGAATGATTTAGATCGTACTAGAGGAGATAAAACTTAAGCTTTCTTTAGAAGCTCACATGGCAAGACTTTCCTGCGAGTCAGTCCCGGCCTGCACATACAGCGATAGCCCGGCTAACTCAGCCAGGGTTTTAAATGGAGCCGCGGCTATTGCAACTGCAAGATCATGTTGACAATGCTGCACCACTAGACATCATGGCTTCAAATCCGACCACAGCATTGAAACTTTACCCATATCCCTACTGAACAAAATCATAACAGGCAATGATAACATCAAACAAAGCTTCATATTAATCTTCCTTGATATAAAAACAGATTTTGACATAGTCAGTCATCAGCAACTAATTCAAAGACTGAGTGAAATAGACCTTCACAGCATCAAACTCATGTGGTTCTAAGCATACTTAAACCACAGACAACAACAAATTTGAATTGGCCCACACAAGTCAAAGCCATTTAATCAACAACAAGGGCACCCCAAGGCTCATCACATCTGTCCTGTTATTTAATCTACAGGATGGCCCAAAATGTGAGACCATCTCGTAGCATATAAGTTATTTAAAAATTCAAAAAGACAGATGTAAACGATTGACAAATTTAAAAAAAGATGGTGACTGGAAATTGTCGAAATAAAGACGTTATATAGCTAAAAAGGTAAATAAGTAAACTATTTAAGCTTTTAATTTATGGGATGTTCTCACTTTTTTGGGCCACCCTGTATGTATACAACCTCTATGTACAGTAATAAGCAACCATGACATACTATATCAAATAAACGCAGACGACATAATGATTTACACTCCATTCAACACAGTTAAACCAGACTACACAAAAATAACCAGATGTTTTGAAGCAATGACCAAATGGCTCTACCACCACAACCTGAACGTCAACTACAATAAAACTGAGGTTCTTCACATTACCAGGAACAAAACATTCACCCCACCATCAACCATAAAGATATCGCACAACAACATAACAGTAAAGCAAGAAATAAAATACCCGGGAGTCACCCTGGACCAACACCTCAACTTCCAGGCACACATAAGAAAAATGACAAAAACAGCATACTACAATATGAAAATTATGCAACAACGCAAACCCCTACTCAACCAGAATGACTTCAGGACTGTCTGTCAAGCGACAATCACACCAATCCTAGACTACTGAACCTATTTTACCAAGGACTATCTAAATTCACCTTACACTCCCTCCAGATAGCCTAGAACATAGCTACCCACATCATAACAGGAACCTCAAGACTAGAACACATCACCCCCATCCTGGGCTCCCAATACATGCCCATATCAAATACAAAATCATACTCACTACATTTAAAATCATACATCATACTTCTTTTGACACACTTCAATCTCTCATAATAAGAGACCCAGAAGTCAGACCATGGAGAGCCATCAAAAAAATCACCTAAATACTCCCTAACAGAAAAACAAGAAGTAAACAGACAACCTGCAACAGGACATTCTCTATATCAGCACCAACAATATGGAACTCATTACCAGAAAATCTCAAGGCAACTACAGATAGAAGGAACTTCCACAAGAAACTCAAAACGTATATATTCTCTGAGCATTATCAAATAGACCAGAATGTATCCCATGGATCACTGTTTTCCCCAGATCCTGTTGAAACCCAAGCTTTCTGTCCTAGTTATGAGCCCTTGATGTAATGTAATACTTGTGTTGAGTTGTAATGTAAGCCACTTTGACTAAATGATAAAGTTGTATAAAACCCATTAAATAAATAATACATAAATAATAAAAGAAAAAATGCAGCAGAGAAAGGGCTGGGACACAAGAGAAGGCAGAGTACACACTAACTCAGTTGGAGTACACGAGCTACATCATTTGGAAAATTCTGGTACACACTGTAACTCCATACAAACCGCAAAGTAACTAGTTCTGCAGCTATATCCATGTCTCTCTACTCTAATACTGGACATGATGTATGCACTGTGTTATACTGTATATTAACAGTAAAAATCCAGATACATTACCAGGGCTTTGTTTTTGAGGTGCATGAAATGAGAGTCAGAAGTTGCACAGGTGTCTTATATATTGGGACATGGAACATACGAAACATGAAGAAGGGAAGTTGGAAGTGGTCAAGATTGAAATGGAATGTGTACAACTCGATCTGTTGGATATCAGTGAACTGAAAAGGACTGACAAAAAATCACATGGTATAATATGCTGGAAATGAAAGACAAAGAAGAAATAGTGTTGCATTTATAATTAAGAAAAAACTTGCAAGAACTATAATGAAATACAATGCAATCAGTGAACGCTTAATTTCTATTCGCCTACAAGGACTGCCCATCAATACAATTATTATTCAGATATATAACCCAAAACAGTTGCTGATGAAGAGGAATATATTGATCAGTTCTATGAACAAGTACAAGCTGAAATTGACAGAACATGCAAACATGAATTGACAGAACATGCAAGCTGAAATTGACAGAACATGCTGATAGTCATGGGTGACTGGAACGCAAAAGTTGGCAACAAATAAGAAGGCAAAGTGGTTGGAAAATATGGACTTGGCAACAGAAATGAAGCTGGAGACAGACTGATAGAATTCTCCAAGGCCAACAATCTATTCATCTCAGAAACCTCCTTCCAGCAACACAAGCGGCGACTGTACACATGGACTTCACCCAATGGATTGTACAAAAATCAAATTGACTACACCTGTGGAAGTCAATGATGGAAAAGCTCAATAACATCAACAAAGACAAAAAAACCTGGAGCTGACTGTGGTACAGATCACCAGCTACTAATATATAATCTCAAACTAAAGCTGAAAAAGAGCGAGACACACAGAAATGTAGCAAAAAGATGATCTTGAGAATATACCCTTGAAATTTAAAGCCTGCCTGTGAAATCAATTTGCTGCTTTGAATACAAATTTATTTATTTAACAGTTTTTCTATACCACCTTATCCTACTGTCAAAACAGTTTACATTGTAACAAAACATTACATATTAAACAGGGAGGTCAACTTAGACGTAACATTGAACATTTGCTTAGGTTTGGGGGTGGGGTCTGGGGTATTTTTAGGCATAAATGGTCAGGGGAGAGAAAAGTAGGGGGGTGTAAACTTGGGAGGGGGCGAGAGGGGGGTTAGAGAAGATGAGTAGGTAACTGGTTGAGTGAGGGTGTCAGAGAAGCAGTCTTTGAATATATAAGTCTTTAGGGCTTTTCTGAAGGTTGCTGTGTCCATTGTGGTCCATAGCTTCTCGGGAATAGTTGTAACTCCTCTTCTAATTAATCTACACTGGCTCCCCATAAGCAGTCGACTCAAGTACAAAACTCTCCTGATAACTTTTAAAATTCTTCATCACCTCTCCGCATCCTCCTTGGAAGATCTCTTACACTGGAATCCTGACAACAGAGCAAGAAGAACAAATATGGCAAACACTGTTACCATCCCACATATAGCTAGAAAACGCTCCCAATTCGCCAAGAACAGGGCCTTCTCCCTCTTCGCCCCTATACTATGGAACTCCCTACCTGCTCCTATTCGTCTCATTTCAGATCTGGCCACCTTTCGCAAAGCAATCAAAACTCAACTATTCTATCTTGCTTTTGACCACGTAACTTAAAGCCTGGTCTGTCAATATCATACTCTAGATTCTGTCATACTGTAAATAGTTCACCATTCTTACTTGCTATTGTTAATGTAAATTTGTTAATTGTATTATATCTTGTTCACATGTTCACTGTAAGCTGTTCCATGTAATACGTTGCTCTATTGTAAATCATGCTGATCATGAATAGTGCGGTATAAAACCAAATAAATTTAAAATAAATAAATAGAGTTCCATAATTGTGGAGCATAAAGTGAGAAAGTTCTCTTTGAGGTGGTAGATCTGGTTTTAGTAATTAGTGATGGCATGTGTAGCATGTTCTGTGAGTCGGTTCATCTTTTTCTGTTGTCAGGTAGGGTCTGAAGTAGGGGCAGTAGGTGCAGCATGGTAGAGTTATTGAGGATCTTGAAGGTTGTGAGAATAAATTTGTATTTTATGCATTCTATTATTAGAAGCCAGTGACGTTGTCTGAGTAGGGGTGTTTTGTGTTTCATTTGCTGTGAGTTAAGAGGGTTCATGCTGCAGTGTTGAGTGCAAGCTGGATCGGGTGGCTAGTTGCTTTTGGAAGACCTTGGAAGATGATATTGTAGTAGTCAAAATGCGGGAAGATGGTTGCTTGGAGGACTGTGCAAAAGTCATGACTGGATAGAAGAGGTTTAAGGTGCTTGATTGTTCTGAGCTTGAAGTAGATGCTCCTTGTGATGTTCTGTATGTGTTCTGTGAAGGTGAGGTGTTGATCCAGTATAACTCCAAGGTACCGTACATCTTGTTTTACTTGGATTTGGGTTCCATTGATGGTTATGGAGCTCAGTGGTTTAAAGTTCTTTTCTCTGGTGATGTACATGGCCTCTGATTTCTTGAAATGTATGGTCAAATTATGTCTTCTGAGCCATTCACTGATCATGGAAAAGCATCTCATTATGGAGACTTGCCACCCACCCACTCCCTGGACCTTGAGGGTTAAGGGAGGGGCTGGCCTTGAATGCCCTTGAGGGTTAATGTTGTAGTTGTGTTGGTGCTCAAGTGATAAGGCAAGGCAAAGAATATTTCTTTTTATGAGGTTTATTTCCCGCTTACGCAGTTCAAATGCAGCAGACGTAAAATGAAATAATATGGCACAAAACAAGATTGAGAAACTGAACTTAAACAAGGCTTTTTTCACTGCTTGACTGAATGTCCATTATTGATCACATTCACCTGTCATGTGATCTCCTTTTCATTAAGGTAACAGAAAACTCTGATATCCGCACTGCTCCTGAATGGCACAGAATATGCTTCCACTTATTCCCTTCAGATAAGCTCTTTTATCACAGCAAACAGTGAGGTAACTTTGCTATTTTCTTACATACAATACTGGCAAGCAAATCAGTTAAATGTCCTTTGGAATCATACAAGTAGAGCAATCCATCGGGACTTCCTGTTCTGTAGATGGCAAAGAAATTAAAGGCATTTCTTCTTGCCAGCTGATCAATGGCTTTGCTACGTTCTGAGTAGAAACTGCTCTGCTTTTAAGGAACTCTCTGAATTCGGTGAGAAGTAATTCAGCCTGTGTATTTTCTGAGCTAGGCTGAGCAAATCCTCTTTCAGGTAAATGCTTGTTTATATTACTTATCTCTAGGCAACTATCAGTGCTTTTACTTGGACAACATTTCAGCATGCAAGCATTTCCCTTCCCCCACCTATCTCCACATGGCAGTGCAGGGTAAAATGCTCCAGCTGTGTTTAGAGAGTCTCTCAGAGTGTTAAAAGGAAAACAGTCAGGCTTTTCTTGACTTAACCAGTTAGTATCAAACTTTCTGCCTTTATCCTGTCTTTCACAATTACAATTCACTCTTTCTGGCTTTCCACTGTTAAGTTTGCTAGCCGTGCCACACCCGCCAGATACCTTGTGCTTGGGCTTCTTCCAGGGTAATTCCTTATCCCTTTGCCTCCAATTCCAAGGTTCTTCTGGGTCCTTTAAACTCCTGAGCTGCAGCCTTGGGTCTCTCAATGCCTTAGAATTCTTCTGCTTCCAGAAATCTTTCTCTGCCCCTGAGTCTCCGAGCTCCTGTCTGCTCCTTCTTGGATCACAGCTGCTTAGTGGTTCTCTCTCTCTCGGTTCCTGTTCCTGGTCATCTGACCTATCCTCGTCCAGGTGCTTGTGTCCTTCTTCCTTCTCCTGGTGGTCCTCTTGATGCTTCCATGGCCCACGGGAACCTTGTAGCGTGGTCTACCACCACTAGGATATAGCGGAAACCTCGGGGTGTTTTAATCAGAGGTCCAACAATGTCAACACCTATCCTCTGGATGGGATCCTTAATCACTGGTGATGGTATCATGGGGACATCCCTGGGATGGGCTGCTGAAACCCTTTGGCACGCGGAGCAAGCCTCACAGAACTTGGCCGTCTCTTTGAAGACACCGGGCCAGTAGAACCTGGATAAGATTTGATCGAGGGTTCCCTGAATGCCTTTATGCCCCCAAACAGGATGGTCGTGTGCCAACCGTAGTACTATATTTTTAAAGGTCGTTGGCACAACCAACTGCTTTCTAGTATCTCCTGTGAAAGGATCTTTACTCTCCCTGTAGAGTATGCCTGCGGTCAGTATAAATCTAGTTAAGGTATCTCTAGTAGTCTGAGCCCATTTCAATGCCTGTGTGAGAGCGGGGTCCGCTTGCTGCTCATTTGGGAACGTGGGAAACTTATTCATTAGCTCCTCTGGTACCCATGGTAGCTCTTGCCCTGCCCGTACTTCAGACTTGTTCTTAGAGCAAGACTGTTTCTCCTTACGTTTCGCAGATTTAGGCTTCCTGACTTTAGTGTCTGGAGTATCTATCAATGCATCATCAGAGGGGAGAACTTCTCCGAGATCCTCTGAGGTATCTTCTTTCTTTTCTAAGGCTGAGGACTGGGCTCTTGTGGAGACCATTGCACCTTTCACCTGCAATTCTCTTTCCATCTCCCTGAAGAACTGCGGCCAATCCCTGCCTAAAATTACTGCCTGGGGAAGTCCTGGGACAACTGCTAATGGGACAGTATTTGGTGCACCTAACCCTGCTTTGCGTAACTTGTATACTGGGTAGGTAGAAGTTCCTCCATGGACGCACCTTATTTTAACTGAACTCACAGGCTGAATTACTTCTTTGCCCTGCATGGCCTCTATTCTCTGCCAAAACTCTTCAGAGAGCGTACTTAACTCCGCTCCTGAATCCAACAGAGCTTGAGTGGTAATTCCCTGTACTTCAATAGCAAAAAGAAATCCAGGTCTATCATCCCTGGGACAATCCGCTATCAATGCAGTTTTTACAATACACTGTTTTTGCAAATGTCCCTCTTGCCCACATCTGTAACATCTTAGCCCATTCTTAGAACTTTTCCATAAAGGCATGCACATTGTTATAGGGTCTTCTAGCACCCTCCCGTCCCTTTCTGATCTGCCATTGCCTGACTCCTGTGAAGTAGTGCCAGCTCTCTGGGCAGTTAGCTCTCCCTCTATATATCTCTCAGAGAGTGCAACAGCTTCTTGGGAAGTTTTGCAATTCTGCAAGATTAGGAAGGTGCGGATTCCTTGTGGTAGAGCGTTCATGTACTGCTCTAATGTTAAAGCATCCAGTATTGACTCCACAGACCTCCCTTCTGGCGTTAACCATTTATCAAGCAAGCTTTGAATCCTATGACATAATGACTTAGGCGTCTCACTCGGCCTCAGTCTCACATTCCTCAAACGTGTGTGGTAGACTAAAGGAGTGAGCCCTAATCTCTCCCTGATCACCTTTTTTACTTCATCATAATTGCCAGCCATGGCAGCAGGCATGGCACGGTAAGCGGCCATCGCTTCCCCAGTAAGGGATGCTGCCAGTCTTAATGCCCAATGCTCCTTAGGCCATGAGCTAAGGCGAGCTACTCTTTCAAAGCTCTCAAGATAGTCATCAACGTCATCTTGATTGGTAAGCTGTCCAAAATTAAACTGTATGGAACCTGTAGTAGATGATTGTCCAGCGGCTTGCTTCCTCTCTTTCATCCATTCCTCCATGAGAGTGAGTAGAGGCTGCTGCTGTTCACGCATGCTTGCGTTGGCTTTTTCCTGGGCCTCTAACGCAAGGTCTCGCTGGCGCTCCATCTGCGTCGCCATCCATTGAAAAATTTCTTTGGCGTCCATCGCCATCTTGGGATACCTGAAACAAATAAAAAAAAAGAGACCCAAGTGCGGAAAACACAGTACACCTTGGCTAACTGCTCTTTTTTTTTTTTTTTTCTTTTTCTCCCTAGTCACCACTAGGCTTCACCCTTGCCCTGGTATCCTGGTTACCCGGGGTGGATACCCTTTACCTGGCTCAGGTGGTATACAAGCATGTCAGGAACAGAAGATCCTGTAGTCCTGCAGTCTCCTTCCTTGTTTGGCTGGTCAGCTCTTCGGCTGGGCACCTCCTGGAAGTCAGCTTCTGCCATTTCTTGCTGTAGTTATTTCTTTCGCCTGTGCAGTATCCTCAATACTACGCCACTTTGCCACCCACCCACTCCCTGGACCTTGAGGGTTAAGGGAGGGGCTGGCCTTGAATGCCCTTGAGGGTTAATGTTGTAGTTGTGTTGGTGCTCAAGTGATAAGGCAAGGCAAAGAATATTTCTTTTTTATGAGGTTTATTTCCCGCTTACGCAGTTCAAATGCAGCAGACGTAAAATGAAATAATATGGCACAAAACAAGATTGAGAAACTGAACTTAAACAAGGCTTTTTTCACTGCTTGACTGAATGTCCATTATTGATCACATTCACCTGTCATGTGATCTCCTTTTCATTAAGGTAACAGAAAACTCTGATATCCGCACTGCTCCTGAATGGCACAGAATATGCTTCCACTTATTCTCTTCAGATAAGCTCTTTTATCACAGCAAACAGTGAGGTAACTTTGCTATTTTCTTACATACAATACTGGCAAGCAAATCAGTTAAATGTCCTTTGGAATCATACAAGTAGAGCAATCCATCGGGACTTCCTGTTCTGTAGATGGCAAAGAAATTAAAGGCATTTCTTCTTGCCAGCTGATCAATGGCTTTGCTACGTTCTGAGTAGAAACTGCTCTGCTTTTAAGGAACTCTCTGAATTCGGTGAGAAGTAATTCAGCCTGTGTATTTTCTGAGCTAGGCTGAGCAAATCCTCTTTCAGGTAAATGCTTGCTTATATTACTTATCTCTAGGCAAT
The DNA here is from genome assembly GCA_033557465.1 of Ichthyophis bannanicus. Classification (NCBI taxonomy): domain Eukaryota; kingdom Metazoa; phylum Chordata; class Amphibia; order Gymnophiona; family Ichthyophiidae; genus Ichthyophis; species Ichthyophis bannanicus. Next base: position 1,024,795,098 of record CM066033.1, on the reverse strand, counting down.
TATCAGTGCTTTTACTTGGACAACATTTCAGCGTGCAAGCATTTCCCTTCCCCCACCTATCTCCACATGGCAGTGCAGGGTAAAACGTTCCAGCTGTGTTTAGAGAGTCTCTCAGAGTGTTAAAAGGAAAACACTCAGGCTTTTCTTGACTTAACCAGTTAGTATCAAACTTTCTGCCTTTATCCTGTCTTTCACAATTACAATTCACTCTTTCTGGCTTTCCACTGTTAAGTTTGCTAGCCGTGCCACACCCGCCAGATACCTTGTGCTTGGGCTTCTTCCAGGGTAATTCCTTATCCCTTTGCCTCCTATTCCAAAGTTCTTCTGGGTCCTTTAAACTCCTGAGCTGCAGCCTTGGGTCTCTCAGTGCCTTAGAATTCTTCTGCTTCCAGAAATCTTTCTCTGCCCCTGAGTCTCCCAGCTCCAGTCTGCTCCTTCTTGGATCACAGCTGCTTAGTGGTTCTCTCTCTCTCGGTTCCTGTTCCTGGTCATCTGACCTATCCTCGTCCAGGTGCTTGTGTCCTTCTTCCTTCTCCTGGTGGTCCTCTCAATGCTTCCTTGGCTTGTCTAACTGTTTCTGGGTTTTTAACAAGCTGGCTGAGTGCTGCACTGCCCGCCTCCTGCTTGGGCGTTCCCAATCAGGGACTTGGCTTCTCACCTGCCTTGAAGTGAGGAGTGGTTCCTGATTAGCTCTGCATTCTTTTTTCCTAACAGAGAAAATCCTGCATTCCCCTGCAGTACCGGCTCTCTCCACCGGATCACTATTAGTTTCTCTTGCTTCATAAGAGCCTGCTACATCACAGACTGCACCTTCAAAAGGATGTAAACAGGATGGAGTCGGTATTGAGGGTGGCTACTAAAATGGTTAGTGGTCTTAATTATAAAGCATATGAGGACAGACTTAAGGGTCTTAATATGTATACATTAGAGGAAAGGCGGGTTAGAAGTGATATGATTCAGATGTTTAAATACCTCCGTAGCATAAATGCACAGGAGGAGAACTTCTTTCGATTGAAAGCAAGCTCTGCTATGAGGAGATATAGGATGACGGTGAAAGGGGATAGACTTGAGTAATATGCGGAAATATTTCTTAATGGAAAGAGTGGTAGATGCATGGAATAGTCTCCCAGTGGAAGTGGTAGACATGAGGACAGTATCTGAATTCAAAAAAGCATGGGACAAACACAGAGTTGTTAAAACCCAAGAGGATTGTGGAAAATTGCAAGAGGATCTTGATAAATTGGAAGACTGGGCATCAAAATGGCAGATGAAATTTAATGTGGACAAGTGCAAAGTTATGCACCTAGGGAATAACAACCCAAACTGTGGTTACACGATGCAAGGTTCCACATTAGGACCACCACCCAGGAAAAAGAGTTAGGCGTCATTGTGGATAACATGTTAAAACCATCAGCCCAGTGTGCAGCAGCGGCCAAGAGAGCAAATAGAATGCTAGGTATCATAAGGAAAGGAATGGGAAATAAAACAAAAGATATTATAATGCCTCTATATCGTTCCATGGTGAGACCGCACCTTGAATATTCTGTGCAATTCTGGTCGCCGTATCTTAAAAAGGATATAGCGTTATTAGAAAAGGTTTAGAGAAGAGCCACCAAAATGGTAAAGGGGATGGAAGTATACTCCTATGAAGAAAGGCTAAAAACTTTAGGGCTCTTTAACCTGGGAAAGAGACGGCTGAGGGGAGATATGATAGAAGTCTACAAATTAATGAACGGAGTGGAACAGGTAAACGTAGATCGATTGTTTATGTTATCAGAATATAGAAAGACTAGGGGACATGCAATGAAGCTACAGAGTAAACTATTAAAGACTAATAAAAGAAAATATTTTTTCACTCAACGTGTAATCAAACTCTGGAATTTGTTACCGGAGGATGTAGTTAAGGCTGTTAGTATAGCTGGGTTTAAAAAAGGTTTGGACCAGTTCCTGGAGGAAAGATCCATAAACCATTATTAAGAAGAGACCCAGGATATCAATGCTTGACCCAGTACAAGCATTGTGGTACCTGTGTCTTTTGGGGAAACTGCTAGGTATGTATGACCTAGATTGGCCACTGTTGGAAACAGGATACTGGGCTTGATGGACCTTGCTCTGACCCAGTATGGCATATCTTATGTTCTTAGAGGATCTCTAAATGAAAAAAAGGGGACTGTTTTAGTGGCTGATATGGAAGAGCAGACTACATAGGCCATGTGGTCTTTTTTCTGCCACCATGTTTTTATGTTTCTATGTTTGATGTCTTTATGGGTGTGTAGATCACTACGTCATCAGCGTAGATGTGGTATAGGATGTTAAATGCTTTTATGATTGTGTAAATTGGTTGGAAGAAGATGTTGAATAATAGTGATGAGAGGATGAAGCCTTGTGGGCCTCCTGAGATTGCGTGTATGGGGTGGATTTTGCAGGGCCAAATCTTACTTGTAGTTATCGGTCTGTTAGGTATGATTTAAACCAGGTGAGAGGTAAATCTGATATTCCAAGAGCTTGCAGTCACTGATTGATCAGGTCATGTGGTATGGAGTCAAATGCTGTCTTTATATCTAGAAAGATGAGTATGAAGTCAGTCTTGGGTTAGTCAGTTCACCTTAAGTAGATTGCCAAGAAGGGCAATCATTAGGAATTCCACTCCATGGTATGGTCTGAAGCCATATTGTTGTTTGTCAAGTGGATGGTGTGTTTCTATGTGATCATAGAGCTGTTGGTAGATGATTTTTTTCTAGTATTTTATTTATTTAGCTGTATTTATATACCGCCTTTCACCGGGTCAAAGCGGTGTTACATGGAGGTGGGGGAATTAACTACAAGGGTGGGGCCATCACCGGGGAGGCAACATTGATGATTTTGACATAGGAAGGACTTTGGACACAGGACAAACGTTGGACATAGACAGGTTAGGGTAGCTTTGGGTTAGAAGTTCATTGTGGATGAGATCGGGGGTTTGTGGGTTTTACGGTGGGTCTCGAGTTGAAGTATTCCTGAAAGAGGATGGTTTTTTTAGCTGTTTTCTGAAAGTTAGAAGGTCGGTATTGCATCTGAGATAGCTTGGTAGAGAGTTCCATAAGGACGGAGCATAAAGTTCGAAGGCTTGATTGCAGGTCCGTTGTGAGCATTTGGTTCTTTTGTGAGGGACGGTGAGGAAAATGTTGGAGGTTTGTCTAGTAGATCTGCCGTGGGCTGGACGAGCCAGTAGGGTGCGAAGCTGGGTGTCTTGTGTTTGATGGATAGCCTTGTGGGTGAGTAGGATGGCTTTGTATTTTGTCCGTGCTTCGAGGGGGAGAATGTGTAGTTCTTTCAGAATTGGGGTGATATGGTCGGTTTTCTTTGCCCTCTGAATGATTCTTGCGGTGGTGTTTAATGCAGTTCTGAGGGGGTTGGTGTGGGTGGCTGGAAAGCCATGGTAGATTATGTTGCAATAGTCCAGATGTGGGAGTGTCATGGCTTGCATCACTGTTCGGAAGTCTTGATGTTCCAGGAGGGGTCTGAGACGTTGCACTGTTCGTGCTTTATGAAATATAGTTCTGGAGGTTTTAGTGATCTGTTGCTTTAAGGTGAGGGCTTGGTCGATGATAATGCCCAGGTATCTTATCTGTGGTTGAATTCGGATGCTTGTAGTTCCAATGATGAGGTGTGTGGGTGGTGTGAAGTCAGGGTCCCTTGTCACTATGAGGGCTTCGGTTTTCTTTATGTTGATGGATAGGTTGTTTGTCTGTAACCAGTCAGAGACTGCAGTGAAGCATGCTGATAGGTGGTTGTTTGTAGGGTTTGTGGTTGTAATGGGAGTGTAGAGCATGATATCGTCAGCATAGATGTGGAAGCTGACTTTGTGGGTGCGTATGACGGTGCAGAGTGGCTGGAGATAAATATTGAAGAGCATGGCTGATAGTGTGGATCCTTGGGGTACTCCCTGGTGTTGTTGGAATGGGGAGGAAGTTGAGGTGCTGGTGCGAATGAGTTGTTGTCTGTTTGTCAGGTAGGATTGGAACCACTTCAACACGGTGTCCTTGATCCCAATAGTCTGTAATCGGTGTATGAGGATGTTGTGGGATATGGTGTCAAAGGCTGCAGATATATTGAGGAAGATCATGGCGTATCCAGATTGTCTCCTTTGTGTTCCTGTGAGGAGGGTGTTCATCAGCGTGGTCATGAGGGTCTCGACTCCATGTAGCGGGCGGAAGCCATGTTGTTGAGGGTCCAGTATGTTGTTAACATCCAGGTGTTCCTGAAGCTGCTGCTGGACGATCTTCTCGATTATTTTGGCTGTGAAAGGTAGACTTGCTATGGGTCTGTAGGATGCAGGGTCAAGAGGATCCAGGTTTTGCTTTTTCAAGGAAGGTCAGATGATCGTGGTTTTAAGTGCGTCTGGCATGATGCCTCTGGAGAAGGATTCTTTGACGATATGGGTTAGTGGTGTGCTCAGTTCGTTTTTCGATTTCTTTATCCAGTCAGTGGGGCGTGGGTCCAGCGGTGAGGTGGTGGTGTGGAGGCAGGAGATAGTGACTGAGATCTCTTCTGTTGATGTTTCTTTGAAGGTAATCCAGTCACTGTGCAGGTTCTCCTTAGTTGGCTGTGCAGTTAGGTGCGGGTTTTGTGGTTGTTGTAGCTGTTTATATTGACGGGCCAGTAGTTCTGGTGGGATCTGTGGTAATTGGTCAGAGCTGTGTGGTGTTTTTGTCAGCTTTTTGATTATTTAAAAGAGCTCTCGAGGTTTGTTTATGGAGGTATTGATGATTTTCATGTGGTAGATTTTCTTGGCTTTGGCCATGAATGGAAGGCTGCCTATGGGTCTGTAGGAGGTTGGTTGATTGATGTTGTTCGAGATCCCTTCCTTTACAGGGTGGATGGAGGCAGTCTTGAGTTTGCGTGGTATCTGTCCTTGTTGCAATGATAGGTGGATGATTTTTAGTATTGTGGAATGAGTTACTGTCTAATTAGCTTGATCCAGCTGACTGGACAGGGGTCGAGTGATGAGGTGGTTGTGGTGATACTTGTGATGATTTTCTCTAGGTGGTCAGATGTGATGTTACTGAATGAGCTCCATGTGATTGGGTGTGTGGTTACTTGCTGTTCGGCTGTGGTGATGAGTAGGTCAGTGCTGTTAATGCAAGATGAGGTTAAGGTCTGGAAATAGTCTGCCATCATTTGAGGAGTAAGGATGGTAGTTTCAGTTTGTTGTTTAAAGATTTCACTATGTCATAGAGCTCTCATAGGTGATTGAAAGAGCTTTGAATTAATTTTGTGAAGTAGTCTTTCTTTACTTGAGATGTGACTGCTTGTCATTTGATTTGATATCTCTTCATTTTCTTTCTGTAATGCATAGGTTTCACTTTAAGTCTTTCAGTTGAGGTATGTACGAGGCTGCAGTTCATTGTCTTGTGTTGTAGCTGGATGTAGGTGGTTTTGTTGCAATATCTGTGATGGTGTTGCTCCAGTTTTGTATTATGGAGTTTATGCCATCAGAGGTGTCTTTGAGTTTTGGTAAAATCTTGGCAAGAAAGTCTTCTTTTTCCAGTTTGTGAAACCTGTGTGCGGTGGGTTTTGGATGTGTTGCTAGGGCTTGTGTATTTTGGGTGTTATGTTGATTGTGATCATCTTGTGATTTGACTGGGACATTGACAGTGGTGAGAGGAGGTATTGGATGTTTGTTGAGTAAGTGTAGTGGCAATAAGATCAAGTCGAGGGTGTTCCCTTTGGTGTGGGTAGGTTGATTGATGATTTGTATGTAGTCCAGGGACTCCATGGCTTCTAGGAAGGTTCTTGATTGGCTTGGTGATGTGGAGGCGAGACTGAGGTCACCTAGTAGCATGAGATAACTTCTGTTTGAGTTGTTATTGCAGATGGTTTCAAGGATTGTGTCCAGTTGGTCAGGGTCAGCGTTTACGGATCTATAGGCAAGAAAAATGGTTAAGCTGTCATTTGTAATCATCAACGTGTCTAGACCTTTATCAGATGATTTTGAGAGGGTGCAGAAGTTTAGGTGTTTTCTTGTTAGGATGCAGACGCCACCCCCCCCCCCCCCATGGCATTTAGACCTTGGGGAGCTGAAAATATGGTAGTTTTGTGGTGCAAGTTGGTTTAATAGAACTGTATCAGATTCAGTGAATCGGGATTCTGTTATGTTGAGGATGTCAATGTGGTTATCAAGTAATATATCCAAGAGGAGCTGTATCTTGTTTCTTACAAATCTGGCATTTAGGAGCATGCATTTTAGAGAGTGGGCTTTCTTCACTTATGATAATGGTGGAGGTATTTTTGTGGGTACTAGAGGTTTGATTTGAATAATATGTTGTGTGTGTCTAGATTTGCTTCTATGATGGAAGGGGGAATTATGATGAGAGGGAGTGTATGAATGACTGCAGTTTATGTTGGTATGTAGGTTGGAGTGGGGAACGAAGGAGAGGTGAGTGTGAGTCTGAAGAGTGAGGAGAGGCATAGTAGAATGGTAAGCAGGGTCACCATTGTCTGTGAGTTTGCCTTTTAGTTGCCTAGTTGCTACCTTGATTATCCTTTCTTTTGCTGAGATGTGTGTTTTTTCTCTGATTGCTAGGTGTTTCCGTGGTGATTTGGGCCGCTGTGTTGATATGCCGGTTTGATAGGGTCTCTAAGTTACAGTGGGTCTGGTTGTAGTTGTTGGTGTGTTGCTCTTCTGAGGTTGCTTTGTTTGTGCTGTCCTTTTGTCATTTGGTCCTTGTTGGTCTGCTGGCATTGCTGTAAGATTGTGCTGTAGGTAGCCGTCGGTGTTCTGTCTTCTGCAGGATCAGTCTGCAGCATGTTGCCTCTGCATGGAGGATGTTTTTGCAGACTCTCCTCATTCGTTTCAGCAGGTCTCTGCCAAAGGGCCCCACCAAAGGACCCTCTGGCGAGACCCTCAGGTGTGGGCCTGCCAGGTGTGGGCATGCCTGTTGGAGGGGGACCTTTAAACTTGCCGCCGGTGGGCCCAATTGGCCTCTGCAATGGGGAGCAGAGTGGATCTAAGCGGCCCTGCTTCCTGTTGCTGATGTTCATAGGGCCACTCTCACTATTTCAGCACACCCAATGGAGGGGGGCCTTTAAGCTTGCCACCGGTGGGCATGATTGGCCTCTGTGATGGAGAGCGGGGTGGAGCTAAGAGGCCCTGCTCCCTGTTGCTGATGCTGATCGGGCTGCTCTCGCTGTTTCAGTGCGCCCTATGGAGGGCGCGCTGAAACAGCACCAGAATAGTTATGGAATGACATCAAGAAAGTTGTACTTGAAGAAAGTGAGAAGTCTCTACAAAAGTTGAAAAAGCAAAAACAGACAAAATGTATGACTGAAGAAACTCTGAAAATTGCCCAGAAATGCAGAGAGGTGAGGTAGTCATAAAACCTTAACAGAGATTTCCAATGTGCTGCAAAACAAGACAAGGGAAAGTACTACAATAACGCACACAAGGAAATAGAATCAGAAATTATTAGAGGAAGAACAAGATTGGCTTTCCAAAAGCTTCAAGAGATAAAGAGAAAATTCCAGCCTCAAATTGAAATGCTAAAAAATGCTCAAGAATCCATGTTGAATGATGCTGAGAAGATCAAGAAAAGGTGGAAAACATGCATGTTTATTATACCATAAAGATCAAGTGGACCAACAGCCATTTCAACCTCTACATTATGATCAGGAACTGTTGGTGATGAAAGAAGTCAAAGCAGCATAGAGAGCATTATCAAAGAACAAGGCATCGGGCATTGATGGCATTCCCATTGAAGCATTACAGCAATCGGATGCAACTGTTACCAAACTTACAAGGCTTTGCCAGGAAATTTGAAAGACAATATCATGGCTAACTGACTGGAAAAGATCTGTGTTTATACCAATACTGAAGAAGGTGATCCAACTGACTATGGAAATTATCACACAATTGCTCTGATCCCACATGCTAGCACGATTCTACTCAAGTTTATTCAGTGGAGACTACAGTCATACCTGGAATGAGAACTACCTGAAGTGCAAGCAGGGTTCAGGAAAGGGCAAGGAATGGGAGACATCATTGTGGATGTGAGACAGATCCTTGAAAAGATAAAAAGTAACAGATGTAACGGGGATTCTGAATGATTTTCAGAAGACTGTGTTCGTGAGGAACTAACTAAACTAAAAGTAGACAAAGCAATGGGACCAGATGGGTTTCATCCAAGAATATTGAAGAAACTTGGGAATGTACTAGCTGATCCACTGCTTGGCCTTTTCAATGCTTCTTTGGAGTTGGGAGTGGTCCCAGAGGAATGGAGAAAAGCACATGTGGTCCCTTTACACAAAAGCGGAAGTAAGGATGATGTTGAAAACTACAGGCTGGATAGTCTAACCTCTGTGGTGAGTAAATTATTAGAAACACTACTAAAATAGAGAATAGTAAGGTTTCTGAAGTCTAATGGATTGCAGGATCTGAGGCAGCATGGGTTTATTGTACCAGAGGCAGGTCTTGTCAGATACATCTGATTGCTTTCTTTGACGGGGTGACCAGGGAGTTGGACCAAGGGAGAACCCTAAATATGGTGTACTTAGATTTCAGTAAAGCCTTCGACACTTCCACACAGGCAACTTATTAATAAACTGAGCACCTTAGGGATGGACTCGAAAGTGATTGACTGGGTTAGTAATTGGTTGAGTGGGAGGCAGCAATGGGTACAGGTAAATGGAGCTCATTCTGAGGAGAAGAAAGTTACCAGTGATGTGCCACATGGATCTGTCCATGGTCCAATTCTTTTTAGCATCTTTGTTAGTGAAACACTGTAGTCCAGTGGCTCTTAAGGCAGTATAGCCATGGGAGCAAAGGAGAATGCTTCCCCAGCTGTAAATGTAGGAGGTGATTGGTGACCAGTGCTGGGGAGAGGCAGCCTGGGACTGCAGAGGATGGGGGTAGGGAATGGGGGGGACTGGAAGGAAGTCTACACTGAGGATGGGACTGGGACTGGAACCGGTGCTAGACAGTGGGGGAGGGGGACTATGTAAGGGAGCTGACACAGGATGGTATTGAGACTGGAAGGGGCTAGATAGTGGGGAGGAAGGGTCTGGGACTGTAAGGGAGCTGACACTGGTGTGATACTGGGAATGGAATGGGGCTAGCAGGGGGAGTGAACAAGGCTGTAAGGGTGCTGACATTGGGGATGGGATTGAAGGGGGCTAGTGGGGGGACTGTAAGGGAGCTGGTGATGGTACTGGGACTGGAAGGTAGCTAGACAGTAGGGGGGGACTGGAACTGGAAGATAGCTGACTAGGGATGTCACTGGGACTAGAAGGGGGCTAGACAGTGGGGAAGTTAGACTGGGACTAGAAGGGAGCTAATACTTGGTGGCTGGCACTGGCGATGGGACTGGAAGTGGACTAGACAGTGGAGGGGGCAGGGGACTAGGAACAGAAGGGGGCTTTCACTGAGTATGGTACTGGGACTGGAAGGAGCTACACTGCGGGGGAGAGGGGCTGCGACTGGAAGGGAGTTGACACTGGGGATAGTACTGGGATTGGAAGGGTGCAGAGAGATAAATCATAGAGATTTGAGGTGGCAAAATAAGAGACTTAGAAAGTAGGTGCAGAGGCTAAATTAGAGGATGGAATAATGAGGGACAGCACTGCAGGACTTGGGCAGTAAGCAATGTGAGGGTAAACAAGGGAAGAATGAAGATTAGGGACTTGGGGGAGGGGGAATGCAAAGGAGTAGGAGGCAGAGTCAGGAACCAGAGATGGGAGATTCAAAAGAGACTGAGTAGGAATTTGGAGACAACAGCATCTGGTAATTGCTAGATATGAGGGAGAGTGTGGGGTGGAAGTAAAAGAATAGGAAAGAAAGGTTGGAGGAGGTTGAGGCCTGATGTGACCAGAGAAAAGGTGAGAGATGTGAAAAGGAATGGCAATCTGAAGAAGGAGAGGGAGGGTAGAAATGTGGCTGGGGAGATGGTGAAAGGATAGTAGGGGCGAGAGACTAAAGAATAGGCTGGGGGCTAAGGAGGATAAATGACAGAGAAGGGCTAGGGCTGGGGTTGAGATCAGAGGCCGAGAGATGACAGATGAAGGTTGAGGGAGTGAGAATAGAGGGTAGAAAAAGGGAACCAGGGAATGGGTAATGGTAGAGAGGATATAGAAAGTAGGGGAAGGAGAGAGATAGTGACGGCAATGGGAGCACTAGAGAGGGGTAAGAATGGGGGTTGGAAAGCTAGTAGATAGGTGAGAGGTAAAAACGTGATAATTAGGAGTGGAGAGTGAGAAGTAACATTTGGATATGAGTAGATAGGGAGGCAAAGGAAAGAGAAAAGGAAAAAAAAGATAAAAAGGAAAGATCAACATCAAAGACATGTAGAAAAGGAAGAAAAGACAACAGGAGGAGAAATGAGCACAAGGAATGTGGAAAAGAAAGTGGAACCAGTTCAGCTGAAAAATAAAATGGTCAGACAAGAAAGGTAGAAAAAATTATTTTACTTTCAATTTAGTGTTTGGCATATATCAATTTTTTAATTAACATGCTGTCTTTATATGTACTGTATCTCTTTCTGTTTCTCTGGTGTTGCACTGCATGCAGAGCCTGGCTTCTTGGAGGTTTAGTGGCATTTTTGTCTACATACTTCTATTTTTGGTGTGGGTATGTTCTAAATGTGAGACTAAGGCCAACAAGTTTCTATATAAGGCTTTGTAGTAATCTGGTTTGTTCAGGTGTCCTGGTAGATGTAGGATTTTCAAGGGCTCATGGCAATATTTATGGTGCTGCCCTTTTCTAGGTAGCCTCCTTGATTTGGGGATTTTGGAAGTTAATGTTGTTATGGAATGATAGATTTGGGGCAATTTCTTCATATGGGTTAGTTTTGCACATACCATGACAGTTATGAACCTCATTTCTAAGCCAAGGCATGAGGAGTATTATCTCAATCTCATATTTACTGCTAATGCTCGATGTAATACTTGCATTGAGCCAGAGTCTTTCTTTGGAATGTGTAAAATGTTATGTGTATGGGTAATTTAGCAGGGTGTGCTTGGAAATCCTTCTTAATTAAGCCTATGGCACCCAACAGGATAGGAAAAAGCTTGGTATCTTTCTGCTACATTTTCTTGGTCTCTGACTGCATTTTTTGGTATTTGATGATCTTCTCCCTCTCAATGCAATTCACAGAATAGTTGTTTGGAACTGACACTCTATAATCAATGCCGTTCCCAGATTGGGTCCTGTCTTGTAGTGCACTGTAGCTTCCATTCTGCTTACTGCCAGGGATAGCAGTGACTTTTCCCAGGTCTGACTTCATAATAGTCTACTGGCTTTTTCTCCAGGAACTTGTCCAAACCTTTTTTAAACCCAGCTACACTAACTACTTTTATCACCTCCTCCTGTTTGTCAGATTTATAAAAGAACTTTGCAACCATACATGCGGAGAAAGAGCAGTGGTAGTATCTGCAGCAACAATACCTGGCGAGATAAAAGGCATGACAAGCTAAGTGGCTGTAACCTTTGTAGACCTTTTTTTGGTTAAATAAATAAATACATTGATTTTGTTTGCTTCGATCACATTAACCCTTTGACTATCACAGCCTGCTCATACAATGTTAAATATTTACTCCTCAGTACTTGTTTTTATTCCAGCTAGGCATCTGCCCCTTCCCTGCAATTTTCTTCTTACAATATTTGTTTTGAAAGAGAAAAACTAGCATCATGTGAACAGAGTTCACAAAAGCATTTTGGGAAAGGGGTGGTGCAGTCTACCATTACTAGTAATGAGGGGGCACTGATCTGTATGTTGCAGAGAGGTGCTAGAGACCCTAGCACTGGCCCTGCTTCTGCCCTTTCTATTTCCTAACACATGCGTTCAAACCATGAAGCTGGAGCACATGAGCATGGCAAGTACAGCTAGTGCCTGGTCAGAGCTGAGATTAGCTGCACCCCTGCTAGCAGCATGTTTATGTAGCTAGTGCGTGACTACCGTACCAGGTCCACTGTGTGCTCTGGCTCCACCCTGTCTCCGCCATAACCCTTCTTATTCACTCACTGCTCGACTAGCACGGGATTTTTAGCATAGTTGCCATTAGGCTGTGTGATCCTTGCTACCATGCAGCCCAAATGCACACCAACCACATGCTACACCCCAAACTATCAGCTAACACACTTTAGTAAACAAGGCACTTAGATTTCCTGAGACAGGGGAATACCTAATGTAACTCATCTTGAGCTACTACTGGAAAGATGTGAGGTAAATTAAAATAATGCATTTGCCGTCAGAAGACCATCAATAGAGGACAGCTATTCAGCCATTTTTCTAACAGTCACATGCTTCATCAGTTGCAAACACTCATTAATGCTGGTTTCAAGGGAGGGTGCTGCTCCTAGGCTGGGAACTTAGTCCTGCACTCAAAATATCAACAACAGGAAAGGTATAGAAAAGAGGATATCAGTTCCTCTTGCATATTACTATACTTTTGTCCCAGAAGATCTATTTGGGACCAATCAGTAGTAGGTCCCTTATGACAGGGAAATCCATTTGCATTGGAGTGATATACAGATTTCCTTCACAGGGAGAACAAGTGGACAGAGATTTAATAGAAGACACACAGTATTGCCATAATATGCCTGATGTTGATTGGCACATCTCTGCTGTGGTATCATCTGGATTTTCTATAGGGAGAACTATTCAGGCAACTGGTAACAGAAGCCACATGTGAAGGGGCCATACTGGATGTGATGCTTACCAATGAAGAAAGTGTTTCTGATGTTATAGTGGAAGATCATCTCATATCTAGTGATCACCAAATAGTGTGGTTCAGTATTATGACTAGGGCTGATAAAGTCCATTCAAAAGCAAGGATCTTAAGGAATACTAACTTTGCCAAAATGGGACAATACCTCAAGAAATGTTAGCAGAATGGGAACAGCTAGAGGATGTAGAAAAGCAATGGCAAAACTGAAAGGGGATATTTTAAGGGCAACAAACCTTTTTGTTAGAAAGGTAAATAAATGTAAAAGGAAAGAAGATCACTATGGTTCTCAAAAGAAGTAGCTGAAAAGGTGAAGAAAAAGAGGGTGGCCTTCATCAACTACAAGAGATCACAGAGAGAGGAAGACAAGCATCAATATTTGGAAAAATTTAGAGAAGCTAGGAAAGTAGTAAGGAAAGCAAATATACAAAAAGAAGAAGAAATAGCCAATGCAATAAAATGGAGGGACAAGACATTTTTCAGATATGTTAGCGAGAGGAGAAAGTACAAAAGTGGTATTGTCAGACTCAAGGGTGAAGGAGAGGAATGTGTAGAAACTGTTGAGAAAAAAGCAGAATTGCTTAACAAATATATTTGCTCTGTGTTCACAGATGAAGGGCCAGGAGCAGGACCTCAGAAAACACCCACAAATAGGAACAGAAGTGAAGGGGATCTTGAACGATTTTTAGAAGACTGTGATCATGAGAAACTAGCTAAACTAAAAGTAGACAAAGCGATGGGGCCAGTTGGGATACATCCGAGAGTATTAAAGGAACTTGGGAAAGTTCTAGCTGCTCCATTATCTGATCTCTTCAATGCTTCTTTAGAGTCGGGAGTGGTCCCAGAGGACTGAAGAAAGGTACATGTGGACCCTTTACACAAAAGCGGAAGTAAAGATGAGGTTGAGACCTACAGGCCAGTTCATCTGACCTATGTGGTGAGTAAATTCATGGCAAGATTACGAAAACAGAGGATAGTGAGGTTTATGGAGTCCAATAGATTACAGGATCCAAGGCAGCATAGGTTTATTAGAGGCAGGTCTTGTCAGACAAATCTGATTGTTTTCTCTGACTGGGTGACCAGAGAGCTGGACCGAGGGAGAGTCCTAGATGTGGTGTACTTAGATTTCAGTAAAGCCTTTGACACTGTTCCACACAGGCGACTTATAAATAAATTGAGTACCCTAAGGATGGACTCTAAAGTAACTGACTGGGTTAGAAATTGGTTGAGAGAGAGGCGACAAGGGGGAAAAGGTAAATGGAGCTCACTCTGAGGAGAAGGAAGTTACCAGTGGTGTGCCACAGGGATCTGTCCTTGATCTGATTCTTTTTAACATTTTTGTTAGTGATATGTGGAAGGGCTGTCAGGTTAGGTTTGCCTCTTTGTGGATGATACCAAAATCTGCAATAGAGTAGACATCCAGGAAGGAGTAGATAACATGAGAAGGGATTTAGATAAGATTGAAGAATGGTCAAGAATTTGGCAGCTGAGATTTAATGCTAAAAGAATGCATCCAAGGGAGCAGTACAGTATAAGGGGTGAAGTACTTCTGTCCTTGAAAGAAGAGCAGGACCTGGGCATGATTGTTTCTGATGATCTTAAAGTAGCTAAACAGGTAGAAAAGGCAACGGTGAAAGCCAGAGGGATGCTTGGATACATAGGGAGAAGAAGGACCAGCAGAAAAAAGGAGGTGATACCTCATTTGGAGTATTGTGTGCAATTCTGGAGACCACATCTTCCAGTGGATATAAACAGGATGGAGTCAGTGCCGATGGTGGCTACCAAAATGATCAGTGATCTTTGTTATAAACCTTATGGAGACAGACTTGAAGATCTCAATATTTATACTTTAGAGGAAAGGCAATATAGAGGAGATATGATAGAAATGTTTGTATACCTCCATGGCATAAATGCACAGGGGAATGGCCTCTTTTGATTGAAAGCAAACTCTGCTACAAGGGGACATTGGATGAGGGTGAAAGGAGATACACTCAGGAGTAATATGTGGAAATATTTCTTTACAGAAAGAGTGGTAGATGCATGGAATAGTCTCCCAGTGGACATAGTAGAAACAAGGACAGTATTTGAATTCAAAAAAACATGGGGCAAACACAGAAGATCTCTAAGGGCAGACTAGATAGGCCATATGGTCGTTTTCTGCCTTCATGTTTCTGTTTCTATGTTTTAAATAGTAGAGATGAAAGTTTAGGCTCTACTCCAATCTTACATTCAAAGTACAGACCCTAAGGGCAGAACGATTTGTGTGTGCTAATGGCAATGTTAAAGGTCTCTTTGTGTGGTAAAGGCCAAGGTGGCGAGTAAGGGCACTAGTGGCTGGTTAGCGGGCAGTAACAGGACATTGGGCAGTAAGGGTTCCAAATGTGCATGTTAACTCCTGATAAGCCCAGTTGCTTTAACGCAAGATAAGGGAGCCTATCTTCAAGTCACATTTGAGCTGCTGGATGGGAGCAAAGGTAATAGCTGATGGACATGACACATCCATATGGCCCTTACATGTTAGACAGTCTGTGGGAAGCAGTTTGACAGTATAAGTGAGGGGTCCTCACTTTACATTCTGCTCGGTTACATCATCTGGGGAGGAGACTCCTCAGGGAGGGAAATTCTAACTCATATATAAATCACTTCCAAAGGCAGAACTCTGTAATTTGGCACACAGCCATCACACCATGAATATGTTAAAAATGTGAAGGATTCTGCCCCTAAATGGGTAGTGGGCTGTGACTATACCCTGGCCCATAGAACATCTGGAAGGGTCCATGTGGTCAGAAGCTACAAATAGGAGAGTGCAGAAGGGTTGGAAGGTGAATGTAAGCTTGTCTGTACAGGGTGGTGTACACAACCAGACTGTCTAAGAAAACCTGAGAAAGAGTTAATTTTGTTCAGAACTTTGCTTAGAAATAAACTTCATATATTTGCTTACTAAGTAGGTGAAGAGGTACAAGTCCTGTAAATAAGAAAAGGGGCAGGTTGTCCTCTAGCCTTTCAGTCTCAGGGTTATTAGATATCAAACAGTCAGCAGTAAACAGTTATGTCTTGGAATACATGTATGTCTCCTCATACTGACCTATGCTGATTAGAAATTGACCTATGATGTGATGAATACGTAATACCTGACGTATAACAATAAAGTGAAATTATGCTGTATCCTCCAAAAGAGCCTTATAAATAAAGTAAACCATAGCTAATAGTTAGAGTAAACAAAGAGAACTTGTTTCTATTTGTTTCTCTCCGCAAAGCTTTGGTGTATCTATATATAAGTGTGTGGTATTTTATTGCTGTCTCTTAGATTCCCTTCTCATTGCTTTGAGTGTGGTTTTCTGTGACTCCAAGAGCCCTGCAGGTTGCTGGTGAGGGGGGGCAAAGAGAAGCCCACAGTTGGTGCCGTGCCGGTCTACAGATTTCTCCATTCCTGGCAAGGGCCGAAGGTGTTTGTGAATATTATATGGTGACAGCAATGGGTAATCTGTTAGGTAAACGAGAGTTATCTCAGTTGCATGAATGGCATGACAAAGCTATGGTTTTAGCTGTTCAGAAAGCTAGCCCTTCCTATTGTATGCATGAGAAGTATGGGGATCTGGCTACTGATTATATTGTACACTGGCATGCAGTGACTAACGATAATGTGCTTTTACAGTTTCCTTTGGAGGGAACTTTTTCTATAGATAAACTTCGTTATCTGAAATGTGCTTTGCAGGCTAAACATAAATTATGTGATGCCCGTGAAGGGCTAGTGTTTAATTGGTGGCAACGAATGGCACATGTTACGAAGAATGATTTGTTTGTGTTAAAGAATGCTGGTAAAGCGAGTGAAGTACAAGAGAATGATAATGAACGGGCAAGGAAATTCCCAGCCGTTCTTTCTCCAGAAAATGATGCAGATGTGACTGCATTGGTAATTGGAGCTGGAATAGTCCCAAGTGTATCCCCATTGTCTCCCCCTGTTTCTTCTGAGAGTCATGTAGCTTCTGGAAGGGGGAGGATCACTCGTGCAGCTGAACTAAGAGAAGAGATAAGGAATAAACAGAAGATATTGGGAGATGCAAAGACTGGAGATTATAGTAATTGTAATATTTCTCAGCTTAGAGAAGTGGATGCACTTCTTAGCCATGAAATAGAAAGTATTGTACATATGATAGAATCCTTAAAAGGAATAGTAAGGAATAATATTTCTGCTACAAAGGAATTGGGAATTTCTAGTAAACTTATTGATGCTATTAAAAAATGCTTATCCAGATCTTTTTCACCTATAAGGAGAAATGTGATCAATTATGTGGTGATATAAGTTTTCTTCAGACTGTTTTACGCCAACATAATGAATCATGTTCTGTAAATGCAAAATCTGTAGAGGAAGATACAGTGCCTACATATCCTTTTCGTGTATATCCAACAGGACTTACAGGTGCAATGACTGTACCTGCAAATTGGAGTCCTAAAGAAGTATTTGATTTGGCTAAAACCTTTCCTGATTACAGGGAAAATTCAGGTAGATTTGTGTCCTTATGGTCTCAAATAATTAATAGTTATAATCCTACTTGGGCAGATCTAGATAATCTGCTTAGAGCTGTTTTTATTAATCCAGCTGACTTTCATAAGGTAACTCATCCAATTAGAGATGATAATTGGGTATGGCCACAGACAGACCCTGTAACAGATCTTCAAGAACAGACACAAAGAGATAGTTTTGTTCTGTGTAGAGAGAAATTGTTAGAATCTCTTAAAGTAGCATGTAAGTCTGTGAGAGATTGGTCAAAGCTTACTTCTTTAACACAGGAAAGGGGTGAGAAAGTTACAGCTTTCCACACTAGGTGTATGCTAGCGTTTAAAGATTATTCTGGCGAGACAGAGGATACACCTTCAGGATTTACTAATATTTTTGTAAATGGTTTGATTCCAAGAATAAAAGAAATTTTGGAAACTTCAATAATAGATTGGCCTGCTAGATCAGCTGATGCAATTTTGGAGGGTGCACGGTACAGTGAATTGAAATATCTCAAGGAATTGCAGGAACAACAAGCCAGATTAGATGTAAAGAAGACTAAACTGCTTAATTTACAAATTGCTTCTATGCATCCAGCCCTGGGAAGGGGGCGGGGGAGAGGCAGGTTCAGAGGAAACTATGGGAATTCTCAGCGAGGCAATTATCAGCAAGGCACTTCTCAGCGAGGGCGTGGACAAGCCAGAGGAAAAAAACTGCCAGCATGGTTTAAAGGTGAGGTCAGAGAGGCTGTTGTTGCCAAAAGAGCATCTTTCAGGAAATGGAAAAAAGAGCCAAACGATGAAACCTGGAAACAGCACAAGCACTGGCAAGTCAAATGCAAGGCATTGATAAGGCAGGCAAAGGGAGAATTTGAGAAGAAGCTTGCTGCGGAAGAAAAAACGCAAAGTAAAGACCTTTTCAAGTACATTCGTAGCAAAAAACTTGTGAGAGAGTCAGTTGGTCCATTAGATGATAAAGGGGTTAAAGGGGCACTAAGAGGCGACAAGGCGATAGTGGAAAGATTGAATGAATTCTTTGCTTCAGTCTTTACTGAGGAAGATGTAGGGATGTTACCCATGACTGAAGTGGTATTTAAAGGTGTGGAAGAATTGAAGGAAATATCGATACATCGGAAAGATGTATTACAACTATTAGATAAACTGAAGAGTAGCAAATCACCTGGGCCGGATGGTATACATCCAAGGGTGTTGAAAGAACTGAAATACGAGATTGCAGACCTGCTATTAGTAATCTGTGAACTATCATTAAAATCATCTCTAATACCTGAAGATTGGAGGATAGCCAATGTAACACCAATTTTTAAAAAGGGTTCCAGGGGTGATCCATGAAACTACAGACCGGTGAGCCTGACATCAGTACCAGGAAAAATGGTAGAAACCATCATAAAGAATAAAATTACTTAGCATGTAGATAGTCATGACTTAATGGGAGACAGCCAACATGGCTTTAGACAAGGAAGATCTTGTCTTACTAATCTGTTATGTTTCTTTGAAGGAGTGAATAATCAGGTGGACAAAGGTGAGTCGGTTGATATTGTGTATCTGGACTTTCAGAAAGCCTTTGACAAGGTCCCTCATCAGAGACTTTTGGCAAAACTAAAGAGTCATGGGATAGGAGGCAGTGTACTATTGTGGATCAGGAACTGGTTAAAAGATAGAAAGCAGAGGGTAGGGCTAAATGGCCAATTTTCCCAATGGAGAAAGGTGAATAGTGGTGTACTCCAGGGATCTGTGCTGGGTCCGCTGCTTTTTGACATATTCATAAATGACCTGGAAAGTGGAATAACAAGTGAGGTTATCAAATTTGCAGATGACACAAAACTATTTAAAGTTGTTAAAACCCAAGAGGATTGTGGAAAATTGCAAGAGGATCTTGATAAATCGGAAGACTGGGCATCAAAATGGCAGATGAAATTTAATGTGGACAAGTGCAAGGTTATGCACCTAGGGAAGAACAACCCAAACTATGGTTACACGATGCAAGGTTCCACATTAGGAACCACCACCCAGGAAAAAGATTTAGGCGTCATTGTGGATACCATGTTAAAACCCTCGGCCCAGTGTGCAGCGGCGGCCAAGAGAGCAAATAGAATGCTAGGTATGATAAGGAAAGGAATGGAAAATAAAACAAAAGATATTATAATGCCTCTATATCGTTCCATGGTGAGACCACACCTTGAATATTGTGTGCAATTCTGGTCGCCGTATCTTAAAAAGGATATAGCGATTTTAGAAAAGGTTCAGAGAAGAGCCACCAAAATGGTAAAGGGGATGGAAGGATACTCCTATGAAGAAAGGCTAAAAAGGTTGGGGCTCTTCAACCTGGAAAAGAGACGGCTGAGGGGAGATATGATAGAAGTCTATAAATTAATGAATGGAGCGGAACGGGTAAACGTAGATCGATTGTTTACCTTATTAGAATATAGAAAGACTAGGGGACATGCAATGAAGCTACAGGGTAAACTATTTAAGACTAATAAAAGAAAATATTTTTTCACTCAACGTGTAATCAAACTCTGGAATTTGTTACCGGAGGATGTAGTAAAGGCTGTTAGTGTAGCTGGGTTTAAAAAAGGTTTGGACAAGTTCCTGGAGGAAAGGTCCATAAACCATTATTAAGAAGGGACCCAGGATATCAATGCTTGAACCAATACAAGCATTGTGGACCCTGTGTCCCTTGGGGAAACTGCTAGGTACTGTCGCGGCGCACCCCCTATGGAGATGTAGTAGATCCTGGAGGGGCCCGGACACAAGAAAGGTGAGGTTTGAGGTTGGCCTATGCTGCAAGGGTCAAGGGTGGTTATTCCTTGTGGCTTCCTTGTAACCAACACTCAAAGAACAAATGCACAGAGTGGAGGGAAAGTTAAAGGCTTTATTTCCCTTTCTTGCACAAAACGGTTCATAAGGATTGGCTATGGTAACAACTGAAATGTCCTTACTTCAGGATAGAGAAAAAAATAAAAGCAAACAATAAAGTAAAGGCTGTTATCTTCACAGAACATTGTGCAAAACAATAAACTTCCTTCACTTAGGTATCTGATAAACTTGGGATAGATTCAACACTCCCTGAGGCACAATATGTACAATCCATTGCATTATCGGATTCTTCCCCCACTGATTCCACTTGCATGGATTCAACCTCAGAAGCCTCTGAATCTGTAGCCTCCAGGTAATTATAGTCTGGTTTCTTATATACTTGTTGCACTATGTCCCAATGCCTAGCATTTAGTTTTGGGCATCGGTCTCTAGGAGTTTTGCAGTACAACGGTCCCTCTCTGATTAGAGGTTAAAAAGCAGGTTCATAAAAAGATTTCCCACTCAAACTTCTCTTCTTAGACAAGCTTCTTTCATGCTTTTGCTCACCAGAATGTTTAGGGTAACAGTAATCCTCTTCCCACTGTCTTCCCCCTACTTTAGGCTTCTGAAGGCAATTATCAGTAATAAGAGTTTTACCTTTGAGGCTTCTCTTCCTTCTCTCTAGTAAGGCTTGAGGCCTACCTTGGTTTGGCTTCAGCGCAGCAGTGCTCAGGCTCTCCTGTGGTCTTCCTTTAGACTTCAGACCATAGTGGTAAGGATGTTTTCTTTCCTCCAAACAAACATTTCCCACCTCTGAAAATGGACGAACCTTTTTATTCCTGCTGTGAGGACCTTCTGCCAGGTACTCCCTTGCGGTCCCAGTACTTCTCTTGGCTTTTTCTCTGTTCCTTATTCCACTCCAACTCTGGTTGAAGCTCTTGCTTGGCTTTCTGCTCAGGACTCTGCTTCTTTCTGCTCTTGCCAGTGTATTTGCCTTCCTCTTGGCCTCCTCTACTCTGGCTCTGGCTGCTGCTTCTGCTTTGGCTGCTGCCTTGGTCCTTCTCCTCCTCTCTCTCTAAGTCAGACCTGCCTCTGTTCAAAAAGAAGCTGTCTGGGCTTGCATCCCGCCCAGAGGGGCGTGGTTTCTCGGTCTCTCTCTCGACTCTCCTGCTCCCTCTAGATGGATCCTCCCAATATTGCAGGTTGTGCTTGCCTTTTTCTAGTTTTAAAACTTTTTCTCTCTCTTCAAGAGGGTCCGCTGCATCACAGTACGTATGACCTAGATTGGCCACTGTTGGAAACAGAATACTGGGCTTGATGGACCTTGGTCTGACCCATTATGGCATATCTTATGTTCTTATGTTCTTATGAGCTTGTTATACATGTGGTGAGTGTGACCATTTACAGCGAGATTGTCCACAGAATCGGAATTTAGATGGCCAGAGAGCTGCATGCCTTCCTCCCCCACCTGCTGAGTTCACTCCTGTATATCAATGTTTTTCTAACCCAGAAGACTGTGATTCTTGGGCTGCATGACTATTATTGAATCTGAATGTAACTTCTCAGGGTGAGTTAGAAGCTAAACTGGGAGGCTCTACTGTGAAATTCATCATTGATTCGGGAGCTACGACATCTGCACTGCGTCTACAGGATCTGCCTGCAGTTTATAAAACTCTTCTAACACATGCTCCAACAGTGCATTGTGAAGGGATTGAAGGTAAGATAATTCCTCACCGTAAACTTGAAGCTTTGCCTTTGCAGATTGGAGAGACTGTATACCCTACTAACTTTCTGGTAGGAGACACATTACCAGTGAATCTTTTGGGTCGTGATTTCCTGGCTTCACATCATGCAACTTTATCCTGGATGAGTGGAAAGTTACATTTTCAGTTGTATTCTCTTTCTGAAGTGCAGCCCCCTGCAGATGTCACAGCTATTCACCCTGATCTCGAAAAGCTTCCATCTACTCTGTGGGCAGTCCCTGGATCAAATGTCGGATGTCTCTCAATTCCTCCTGTGAAGATTATCGTAAAACCTGGTGTACAACTTCCTAGACTCAAACAGTATCCACTATCAGCAGCTGTTATAGATGGAAATCAGTGGAATCACTGACCCCTACAATGATGTTACAGATTGACCCAGAGTCTAGTTTTAATTCCACTTTAATGGCAATGTCTGAGTTTCCTTACCTTGGGAATGATTCTTTACAGAATCAGAGGAGGGACTGAATGTAAACTTGTCTGTACAGGGTGGTGTACACAACCAGACTGTCTAAGAAAACCTGCTAGACAGTGGAAAGTTGGCAGTTAGAATAGCTACGAAGTAACTTTTGATTACTGGGTAACCCCTGATGACGCCTCTTGGTTGGCGAAACAGCAGCTTCTGTAGGGTTGTAGTTTAGATTATATATGATGACTGTTACTGCTATTTCCTTTTCTGCTGAATCTATAGCTTAATAGCTTTTGAAGATTGCATTTCACTAATGGACCCGTTTGTGACTGCTGGAGAGTTGCAACTTAAAGATAAGTAATTGCGGACCCTTTTGGGTTAGTGATTTTTCTATATATTCCTTATGTATTTTCCCCTTCTTTTTTAGGGGTTTTCTGTAGTCCTGACGGATCCTGTTGTTGAGCATTGGCAAATTCTTTTTCAGTGTATTTGACGCTATTTGTATGTGTGGCGTGGTAGTGTGGTTGTGAGTGAGTGTATGTTGTATTTAGGAATTTTCCCTTTGGTGTTATTTGATTGGGTTGGTATTAAGTTTTGGTATGTATGAGTATTGTGAATGAATTTGTGATGGGCTTTGGTGACCGATGATGTAAGCGTCAGCTGCTCTTTAAGTGAGATTTTCACTTTGTGTGAGATATCGAGCTTTCCTGAGGCCACATTGCTTATGAGTTAATGGTGAATGGGTTTATAATGTGGAATGTTGTAATCTAAGAGCTTTTACTATTTGGCTTTAATGCGTAAAACTAACCCATTTGGAGGAACTGCCCTGGGTAACCACAAGAAGAATTAGCAGTGGAGTAAGTAAAGGGAAGGAGTATTATGTGTGCATTTTTGTAATACAACAGAGAGGAGGAATTGATCTGCTTGTAACTAAAAAAAAAAGGAGTTAATTGCCAGTTATATTTTTTGCTGTTATCAGTGATCCTAAAGTTCTTCAAGTAAACCCTTAGTTCAGAACACATATTCTGACCTGACTCAGAAATTCTGAGAAAAGGAGAGATGTGAGTGGAGTTTTAAGTGCTAAGGCCTCCCAGTGTATACTGTTCCCATTCAAAGAACCTTTTAATTTATTACCAAGAGTAATGACTGAAGGACGGCATCACTCTTGGAGTGTTGCAACCGTTGTCTGGGGACCATTGTAAGGACTGAACACATGCAGGGAATTACAATAAAATCAACTTCAAGTGAGACAAACTCACTAGTATCTCTGTACTGTATTACACGTCATTTTCTTCTTCAATGATATCTTGCTTATATCTGAGTTGTTACTCATATTGCTATGTTGATCATGTGTAGCTTATGTCAATGGGATAAAATGCTGATGGACAGAATGCCTTGATTATGAAAATACCCAAGACTTTTGTAGCTTTAATCTGCCTGTGGTAACAAGATTGCTTAAATAAAAGACCAGACTTTTAACAACACAGAAATGATTCCAGAAGTAGGATTGTGTCAGTGATGCCAAAATGTTTGAATACAATTGTTTTATCCCATTGACTTCTTACAAAACATTTGCCATGTCCCATTTAGTATACTTGATCCAGGCAATTGAAGGGAATGTGACAAGATAAAAATAGTGCCCCAAAATTGTTCATAGTGCTATTTTTACATCAGCATTAAATAGTCCATAGCACTAGGCAATTTAGCTTATAAATTGACAAATGAGGCCTATAATGTACATTATGTCAATTTCTCCTGAGGTAAGAAAATTCAGTTTCTTATTGAATTTTCTGAAATGGCAAAGCAGTAATGCTTCCTTTCCATTCAACAGATCTAACAGACAAAATGGCAATGAGATGAAATAAATACAGATAATAAATGTCTGGCTAGAGGAAAGACAATCCCAGCAAAACAAAACCACTGAGAGTACAACATGAAAATGCCTCTAGGAGAAGGTGAGAGACTCATTTAATCATGCTCTTTGTCCTAAATAACAGTCAGAGATGTTCATTAATACAATCCTTTACCCTTGAAAAGTTAAAAGATAGTATGCACATTAGGAGGGCAATATTATAGATTAACATACATGTTTTCATACACATATTTCATACCTATTGTATAACATAAAGTGTGTTATAAAATAGGGGGGAAAGTGATCAAAATGCACATAAATTTAAGGCACATGCAGTTACACCAATGCCAGAGCTAGTGTAAATGCATGCACCTATATTTTTGCAGAATAAATTATAGTATTTTTGGCATAAATTATAGTATTTTATAATTTACATGCATACTTGTGCACTCCACCCAAATATTGCCCTTGTACATCCACAGGAAAGTCTGCGCAATTGGCCTGACACACGTACTTTTAAAATAATGCTCATTTATGT
This sequence comes from Ichthyophis bannanicus, assembly GCA_033557465.1. Lineage (NCBI taxonomy): Eukaryota > Metazoa > Chordata > Amphibia > Gymnophiona > Ichthyophiidae > Ichthyophis > Ichthyophis bannanicus. The sequence continues at coordinate 1,024,770,529 of CM066033.1, read as the reverse complement.
GCATAAATGACTAAACTACCTAGATTTACGCCATTGTTCATGTTTTAATCTAGGTAGCTTTTTATAAAACTATCCCCAAGGACATAATTTGTTTTGATGTAAACCGCGCTGATGACAAATAGCGCGGTATATAAGAAATGTTAAATAAATAAATAAAATAAAATAAGGCTTTTTCACATGTTTATACTAATATGCTATAGTACACAATTCTGGAGCAGACTTTGGGTAGATGATGGGCAGAATTGCAATTTACGCATATACTTTATAAAATGCATCCGATTGCCCATTGAGAATCACATTGAAGTGAATAAAACTAAATAAGGATGAGGAGGGGGTAAATTCCCCCCATTTGCTCTCTATAATATGGTCTTCCTGCTTAGGTAGACAATGAGTGATAGATGCTGGATGAGAGCAGAGGCTGAGCGTGTGTCTCTTAGACACAAATAAAGCATTTGCCTTTAACTGTACTTCCAGGAATGCAGCTTCCTAGTAAATTTCACGAATGGAAATCTATCATCTTGACACTTGGGGCCTTTCAACTACTGCAGCTGTGTTTAGATATGCCTGATGGAGCCTCACTGAAAAAAATCAATTTGATATAATGGTGAAATCTGGATTAATAATAAAATCATCAGTTGGAATGACTGACCGCAAAGGAATATCTTGACTATGGATCAGCATCTCAAAAACGGGAAGGTGAAGAATTTGAAAAAATTATGTTGAGTATATAACCTACCTCATTGGCTGCAATTATCCCATTCCATTTCAAATTGTAGGACTAGGTTGGATGAGGTACCAGCAGAGTGGAGTTTAATATCCATAGCTAAGGGAATCACTGCTGCTCAGAGTGCTGGTTCCAAGTTCTATAAATGTTTAAAAACTGAGTACAAGAAACCATGTTGGATGGTGGGAAAAGCATGGGAGTGTGGTGTTGGATGGGAGCTCTCTCGAGCAGTGGTGGAAAGTGTAGAAGCAGACCATATACACTTCTACGTCAACTCTATTTTGCAAGCTGTCTTTGTTATGATGCACTGAGTATATTGGACCCTTATATAATATATAAGCTACTGGTTGCCGGGGATAACCAATGATGGACATGTAAGACAAAGGGGTATGATTACTAAACCATCTTAATGTTACCGGCGCTAGTTGCAGCGATAATGTGAAGAATGCCATATAAGGAGTGGGCGTTCCAGCGGCAAGGTAGCAAGAATCTGTATCGCGCAATAGTGGATACCATGGCACGTTAACCCGCGTTAACTCTAAGTTCATGCAAGCGCAGTCTTAGAAGCTATAAAGATGTAGCCCACTGGTTACTGCAATGACGGCAGAGGTAATGGGTTTGATCCCGCAGTGGTGTTATGTAAGAAGGCTGTCTGAGGCAATTCCTTTTAATCTAAATCAGTGCTGTCTGAGGCATTTCCTTTTTTAAGTTAAATCAGTGCTGCCAGCAAAAACACCCTCACAGTGCCGCATAAGGCCGCATAAGGCGCCCTATAAGGCACTCCATAGGGCACATTATAAAGTGCCCTGTCCGCCAAGGCACCTTCTAATGTGCCCTATAGGGTGCTTTATAGGGCGCCTTATAGGGCGCTTTATAGGTGCCTAATAGGGTGCCTTATAGGGCGCCTGATAGGGTGCCTTATGAGGCACCTTAAGGTTACAGCACTGTGAGGGTGCATTTTGCTGGCAGCACTGATTTAAATTAAAAGGAAAAGCCTCAGACAGCCTTATTAACACTAGAAGCCCCAAAAGGCATTTTACCTAGAAACCTCAAAGTGCATCAATTGACGCATTATCACGACGACTGCGTTTAGCATGAAATGCAGATGTGAATCAATGTGGTTACTTGTTTGTGAAATACGTGCAGTATGTGACGTCATTACATGACGTCATTGTGTGTTTATTGTTTGTAATGTCAGAGTAAAACTATAAACAGTGATTCAGATGCGCCACCTAGTGGGAACATGAATTTATACCTAGAAGCCCCAAAGTATGTCAATTGACACATCCAAGACAATTGAGTGCGTCAATTGACGTACTTTGCAGCTTCTAGGTATAAATGCATTTTCCTGCTAGGTGGTGCATCTGTCATTAATTTTTGATGCACATATTTGAACATCTTGATCTTGCTAACAAAGTCATGGAACATGGAACATGGAACATGGAACATGACTTATCAGATAACCCACCATTGTATTAGTTTCCCCTGTTTCACCAAGTTACACTTCCTGTTAAATGTAATGACCAGACATATGTAAATTGTCGGATGTTTTCTGTTCAATGTAAACCGCGCTGATGTCTAATAGTGCGGTATATAAGAATTGTTAATAAATAAATAAATAAATAAATAAATGGTTCTAGCAGTGGTGCTGGTATACAACTTTGAAGATGCATTTGTGTCAATTGTTGCACTTTGGGGTTTCTAGTGTTAAATAACACCACTGTGGGATCAAACCCATGACCTCTGCCTCCACAGTCATTGAAGTAACCAGTGGGCTACATCTCTATAGCTACTAACACACCCCTGGCTGGCTACAGAAAGACTGCAGGTCACCACACAAACTGTCTGCTGTGGTTACCAGGATAGGATAAATCCACCCGTACCCATGATGCACTCCACATGCAGACCAGCAGTCTACAGCTGATCACAAGATGGGGTATGCACCCCACAGCACCTCGGCCTGGTAGGGAGAACTGACCATGTGTATTACTGGCACAGAGTAGCTACAGATCGTGACATTGTGTGGGTCCTGTGCTCACACTGAGGGTAAGGTAGGGGTGCCCAGCACCAGGTCCGCAGCACCTGGCTTGGCTGAGATAGGCTATGCTGCAGGTACCCATCAGTGCCAGTGTGTGATAGGTAGTCCTTGCAGACACACCTAGGATACACCTGCGTCCATCTGTATTTCCCAGTCACGTCTAGCTCTTGTGGACTATGATGCATCCGAAATAGTGCCTATCCTGTGTGGGTGTTGTTTGTCACATGTTATAAGTGAAGGGGAGTGTTTGGACCCAAAAGCGGATTATGTAGCACCACCCAACCCGCCCTATGTGGCTCAGGGTGGGGGACAGGATCTCCCATCAACAGATCCACATTCTACATCTCTGCAATGGTGGCAGTAGAGGGGATCATCAACCCCAGTCCTGCTGGGGAACAGGCACCCTACAGGGCAGTCAATGCAGATCTGTATGCATCACATAAGGCAATGGCAGACAGGCAGAATGCTGGAAAAGCTCTGCTGCCCCACACCACTATCTGACATTCACCAGCAGAGAGCACAGTCAGTCTCCACCCTGCAAGGTGTTCCAGCCATACACATGCTAACTGCAGACAGTCTGCTAGCTAGTACATAGTGCATGTTCCTGGAAGAACTGTGTGCACCCAAAAACGGGATTTGAGCGCACACACACCAAGCAGCTATGTCAGTGATTGGGCCCCAAAAAAGAGAACCCATAAATATCACTTGAGAGAAATACTATACAGCACTATGGGGGAACATAGCCATGCCGTGGTCACTGCTCAGTCAGGGTGAGAGTGACCTCCCAGCATGACATGCTGTGGCCACCCTGTCCATGCAGGTGGTGGTCAGGCACTACAATGTCCCAGCCATTGCCCTATGCCCTGTGCAGATGCATCCTGCCCAGGCCACCCTGTCCGGGCCATGCCCACAGTACCTTGCTCCTCATTATGCACATTGGCAGGCTAACACTGGAAACAGTGCAAGTAGTGTGGGCTCAGTGAGGTGTAGACAGCCACAACACACTGGATAGACATACACACACTCCCACACCTATGCCAGCATTGTACAAATATAGAGGTTTTTGGCAGCCTTGGCCACCACATCAGTCCTGGGCACAGTGCAGGCATGGCTATGGTACGCAATACTGTTGGGGTCACTCCCCGAGGTGGTAAACACTGTCAGAAATCAAAACTGAAACACACTCCACAGATATCAGAAAGGTTGCTATGATGCAGCTCTGTCAACAAATTGTGTTTAACTTAGGATTTGTTATCTGTCATTAATCATAGCAACCTTTTGATATATGTGTAACGTGTTCCCAAGTTTAAGGCGGCATTGCAAAGGTATGCAGGTGCTAGTATTGGGAGATGCTGCTCCGCGCAGGGCCCAACAGGCTGACTCTCCATGAGGCTTTGGATAGTGGAGCCTGTGGGTGTGGGTGTAGTGCCCCTGTTGGCCGCTGCTCTAGGGCTGAGTTTCCCAATTCCGGTCCTGGTGGGCAAAACACGGTTCAGGTTTTCATGCTGTCCCTAATCAATATGCATGAGACACATTTGCATACAATGGAGGCAGTGCATACAAATGCAGCACAGGCATATTTATTAGGGACAGTATGAAACTTGAATGGTGTTTGGCCCTCCAGGACTGCAGGTGGGAAATTCTGCTCTAGGGATTGCACATGTTTATGATATCTGTGCCCTGTAGGGTAATATATAGGTGTTTATGGCGTGTTTATTTAATCTGCAATAACGGTTCCATCTTTATTACCATGGTTTAGTACTGTGTAAAACATAGGGACATGGTTTGCAGGAGCCATAGCTGGGACTTGAACCTGTGACCTTCTGCCCCTGAACACACTGGCTGTGTGTACTGCACCAAACTGTTGCCACAGAGGCATGTCATTCCCTGGGGATACCATGACTGTTCGTCAGACAGACCTTGTCTGTTGGAGTGCATGGCACCCACCTAAACGGGGCTTGACCGTGGTCTGCTGTGGGCAGATGCCACTGCCCCCTCCGCCCGCAGCACCCCTCTGCCACCATGCTGACATGCCCTTGTGCCGGTGGTGCTTGTGGTGCGCAGTCACAGGCCATCCAGTGTGCCGGTAGGCGGCTGCCTATGGTGCGTAATATGGGGTAGGGGTGCCTGCCTAGACATCCGCGCTTCCCCCCGGCACCGCCTGCCAATGTTATGTGCCTTTTTGGGTACTTGCTGGGTACTGTCCCCTGGGACACTGTGGGACACACACTCGTGGCCATGTTTGCCCTTGGTCAGTTGCTGTCTTGCTGGTTTTCCATTTCTACATTCCTATGTGTCATCTAGGCATCTGCCTAGCCCACCCTATGCCCCAGCTGCTCCACTGCATGTCCCGCCTGCAGCCCTCTGTGCACCATTTGCAGCCTCACAGTAGTGCCCTCTCGTACTTGGGCACTATGATGTTGCTGCACATGTATCACTACTATCACTTTTCTTGGTTTCCCTGCCATTGCTGCACATTGCTAACTGAAATGGTCTCTCTCCCCTGCAAATGTGCCTCTAGCGCGAGGTTTTCACTGGCGCTACTTTTCAGACCTTCATTTCACGGCGTTAGTGTGCATGGAGCCTCTCCCCGCCCACTCTCTGCCCATTGATCCCTTATCTCCACCCCTGGGGAGCCATACTCCGCCCTCTGGGGAGCCTTACTCCACCCTCTGTGCACCTTACCGCCGCTGGAGACGTTATCGCGCGATACGTGATGTTCTCGCATGGTAATGCGCCATTATTGCGCGATAACGTCACGTATCGCATGATAACGTTGCAGCTGCGATGTTACCACCGTTTAGTAAACATACCCCAAAATTTCCTTGGGCACATGAGCACTGCATGAAGATATCAGTATAAGTCAAACAAGCTAAAAGAATTTCTTTTCATCCCTGATTGATAAAATTGATTATAAGGCCAGAACAGTGTTTATAGGTTGTTCGCAGATTCAACCTTACCACTAGAATCCCATAATTCTCACTGTCCCTTCAGCAAAAGACCTAGCCGCATTTAAGTCCAGAATTCTGGCTATTCACCACAGTTTTTCCTCAATGGATTCTACGTAACTTGCATCTGGTTACAGCTGCCCATTCGAGTTCTCTTTTGAGTACATGGTCCTCATTTAATGCATTGTCTATTCTGGTGGTGGAAAAACTGACAAATGTTGTGAAGCTGATTTGCTGTTCCCTGGATCCCTTACCATCTAATCTTAAAGTCATCCCATTTCTTCACACTATCATTAATCCTTCCTATACCTTTGAAATTAGCTACTGTTCAGCCTATCTTAAAAAGGTCCTCTTTGGATCCCTCTTTGTCCATCAATTATCATCTGGTATCCAATCTGCCTTATCTATCCAAATTGATCAAAAAATCAGTTTTCGCACAGTTGTCTGACTTTGTGTCCAAACCTAATGCTTTGCATCCAAGACAGTCAGGTTTCTGAACCAATCATAGCACGGAAACCTCCATTACTGCTTTGGTCTGTGATATATATAGCCATCTTGACTCTCATGAATCCACTTTGTGAGTATCATTAGATTTGTCAGCTGCTTTTGACACTGTTAATCATTCCCTTCTGCATATAGGCTCTCTGAAACTGGCATCAAGGACACAGTTCTCAAATGGTTTGCCTCGTTTTTGGAGAACAGTCCATTCCGAGTCTGAATGGGTTGCAATGCCATGACTGCACCATCTTTAGTTCCTTGTGGAGTTCCCCAAGGCTCCATTTTGCCTCTGATGCTCTTTAAGCTTTTTCTGTTGCCGCTCCTAACTTTAATTCAAGATCATGGCATCGTAGCATTCTGCTATGCTGATGAGGTCCTCCTGGTCTCCTACTCCACAATCCCTGGGTCTCCAGATCTTATGTTGATTAACTCCTGTCTAGTCTTGGTGGCCAGATGGCTTGCTAGCCATCATCTGAAATTAAACCCAGAGAATTCACAGGAGATTTGGGTTTCCAAGAGTGCCATCACATTAACCCATAGCCTGCAGATACAGAATTTGGTACTCCAATTCCCTTACTCACCTTGGAATCAGCTTTGACACACAGCTCTCCTTCAATGCTCAAGTTGCTGTATTGAAGTTGTCGTCCTTCTTTTTTTGTCCTACGTTGGATCCCTTCTGTTAAACATTTCCTACAGTAGCTGTTAATATTCTAAACTCACTTCTCCATGCTATGGTTCTATCCAGACTTGATTACTGTAATGCAATTTATTATGGTCTTCGTTCTTACAATATAAAAATGTTACAGTTGGTTCAAAATATGGCAATTTGGCTGTTACTGAATGCAACAAAGTTTGATCATGTATCCCCACTTCTTTTCAAACATCACTGGCTCCCTCTCTTATTTCATTTTGGTTTCAAAGTGCTTGTGCTAATGTACAAGGCCTTCTATACTGCCTTCCCACTGTATTTTTCATTGAGTCACATAGAATTAAAGATTTCATGAAACAAAATACACTGTTGTATCTCTGGATAGAAATCCCATGTAAAAAGGGGAAGGTGATGGCAGTGGGGGTGTGCTATCAACCACCTGGCCAGAATGAACAAATGGATGATGAAATGCTCAAAGAAATCAGGGAAGCTATCAAAAGTTACAACACTTTAATAATAATGGGTGATTTCAATTACCCCGGTATCGACTAGGTTAATGTCACAGCAGGACATACTAGAGAGATAAAGTTTCTAGATAAAATAAATGTTTCTTGGAGCAGCTGGTTCATGAATTGACTAAAGGAGAAGCTAGTTTGGATCTAGTCCTTAGTGGAACACAGGATCTGCTGCAAGAGAAAAGGGTGTTGGGGCCACTTGGCAATAGTGATCACAGCAAGATTGCGTTTGATTTAATAAATGGAAGTAGGATGGCAAGGAAATCCACAGTACTACCTTTTAACTTTCAAAAGAGAGACTATAATAAATTGAGGAAAACAGCTAAAAAAAATCTAAAAGGAGCAGCTGCAAAACTTAAAGATTTACATCAAACATGGGTGTTGTTTAAAAATACTATCTTGGAAGCACAGACCAAGGGGGATGTTTACTAAACCGTGCTAAAGGAGCAAGTGTGCTGTTAGCACATGCTCACGGTGCAATTGCACCCTTAATGCGAGTAAAACGCCGCCTTAGCACATGCTAACAGGACCAGCAGCATAAAGTGCCCTATGGGCGGAGAGTAAGCAGAGAGTAGGGGTCAATGGGCGGGAAGTAGGCGGGAACAATGCCCTGCTCCCTTAACGACAGCACCTTAATACCAGGAACCTTACCGCATATCAAAACATGTCGGTAAAGGTGCATTTTGAGGAGAGAGAGCCTATTAAAACATCTGCAATGTGCTGCACGGACAGGTGAGCCCAAGAAAGTGATAGTAGTGCTTCATTAGCAGCAACAGCTTAGTGCCCAACTATAAAAGGGCACTATGTTTATGGTACAAATGGGGCAAAAGAGGGTGCATGTGGATCATGTAGTGGGGGCCGCTGGTGCACAGGGCAGACCAGGCAGCTGCCTAGGGGGCACATAAGAACATAGGATTAGAAAATATGCCAGACTGTGTCAGACCAAGGTCCATCATGCCCTGTAGCCTCTGTCCAACAATGGCCAATCTAGGTCACAAATATCCCCAAAAGACACACAGGATCCACAATGCTTGTATTAGGGCAAGCAGTGCAAATCCTGGGTCTCCTTTATTAATGGTTTATGGACCTTCCCCAGGAACCTGTCCAAACATTTTTTAAACCCTGCTACACTAAACAGTCTTTACTACACCATCTGGTAATGAATTGCAGGGTGTGAATATGCGTTGACAGAAAAGATATTTTCACCTAGTAGTCCTAAATGGGTTACATTGTAGCCGCATTGCAGGTCCCCTAGTCGTTCTACATTCTGATGGCATAAACACTCAATCAGTGTTTACCGATTCCACTCCAGACAATATTTTCTAGACCTCTAACATAACAGCTCTCAGCTGTCTCTTCCCCCGGTTGAAGAGACAAAACATTAGCAGGCGGTGATGGGGATCCCTAGAGAGGTAGATGGTTATGGAGGGGGATGCGTAGCCATCAATGAATGCCTCCGCGCCCCCCGAACCTGGACCCTAGGCATTCGCCTACACGCATGTTGGCTGGCCTTGGACTATGCACCACCAACACTGACAGCACATGGGCATGTCAGCATAGCGTGGGGAGTGTTGGCGAAGGGGGCAGCAGCACCCACCTGCAGCAGACCAAGCCATGCCCTGCTCCATTGAGCTGTGCACGGTGCAACATGGTTCATGGTCTGTCTGATGGGAAGCATGTCAGATCCAGGGACTGATGTGCCTATGTGGTGCGCTATGCATAGTTGGTGTGTATCGGAGTAGGGAGTCACAGGTTCAGGACCTGGCTGTGGATCATGCAGTGCATGTCCCTATGTTTTTATCCCACAGTGCTGGTACAACACCGACATGTGCAACCCCCAATGAATCAGCCAGCAAGGGTACAAACACCCACGCAGACAGGCTCCACTATCCTCAGCTGGATGGAGATTCAGGCTGATGGCACCGGCACACTGAGCTTCTGTTAACACCAGAGCATTACTACTAGCTCCTGTACAATGAGCACACCTTAACAATGCCTGAGCTGAGTTGGGACCAGGATGGCAGGCAGGAATGCCAACCGTCCCCATTTTTGCATGGTGCGACGATATGAGAGTGTGTGTGGTGTATGTCTACCCATTGTTTCATAGCGTTCTACTCCTCACTGAGCTTCGCAGTGTCCAAGCTGTTTCCAGCAATAGCCTGCAAATGTGCATGATGAGGAGCAAGGTATTGTGGGTATGGCCCAAACAGGGTGGATTAGCCAGGATGCGTCTGCATTGGGGGTAGGGAAATGGCTGGGACGTCGTAGTGCCTGACTGACACCTGCATGGACCAGGTGGCCACAACATGTCATGCTGGAGGGGCAGGGGGGGGCACTCTCACTCTGACTGAGCAGTGACCATGGCACGGCTATGTATCCTCATAGTGCTGCATAGAGTTTGGTTCTAGTGCAATGGGTGTGTTTCCTGTCCTGTGGGTCTGATTTTAAACCAACTGCTGGGTGATCATGGTCACTTTGCACACATGTAATAATTACTGGCCAGCGGACTATCTGCAATTGATATGTGCATGGCTGCGACAGCCAGTTGTGGGCAACTGGTGCAGTCTATGTGTGCTGCGGGTAAATGTTACACCTATGTGGTTGGGAAGTGAGGTGTTTCAGGCCTATTGCTAGTAGGGCCAGCAAGATCCCAATAACAATAACCTAATGCAGATCTAGCAGCCCCTCTCCTCTGGTATTTGGCAGCCAAGGCACCAGCACCGTAACAGCAGGTATTGCAATGCACTGTTCTAGGTGGGTCCCGGTCCAACAGAGCCAGATGTAACTGGCATATCACTCTGCAGACAATACCAGCCACCCACTGGTGGCAGAGACCGTCTCTAGCATGGCAGGTACTGAGGATCTTGTGCTGGGTGCCCATCCGCACTCTCAGGGTGACCGCGGAAACCGCTCTGTTGCATAGTTTGTAGCTGTGCTGTGCTTGTATCACACACTATCAGTGCATCTTACTGAGATGAGGTAATGGATATGTGCATTCTCCATTTGGTGATCAGCTGTAGATTGCTGTTCTGCATGTATACTACATCATGGGTACTGGTGGGGCTACCCTATACCGGCACCCACAGCAGACAGTTTAGGTGGTGACCTGCTGTCTCTTTATATCCAGCCATTGCTGTGCATGAAGCTGTAGCCTACTGGTTAGTTCACGTGCTCTGTATTTTATTTATTTATTTATTTTAAAGGATTTATATCCCACCTTCTCCTTTAATCGAAGTGGTGTACACAGCAAACAATCAAATAAATAGATAATTGTGTGATCATGCAGTATTATACAGTGAATGAGTGTGTGTGTAAGTTGGCGTTGATTCGTGGTGGGCTATTTACAGCATGAGATACTTTACAATCTTATGTACATGAGGGAGTAAGGATGGGGGGTTGATATTAGTCCAGGAGTTGGCGGGCAGAACTATGTGCTATCACCATAGTGCTCAATGAAGAGCGTTGTCTTGAGTAGTTTTCAAAAGTCCTTAATGTCTTCTGTTGATCACAGGTCATCAGGGAGGGCGTTCCATATTGTAGATGCCGCCATCGATAGAGCTCTTCTTGCGATGTTCTTAAGAGCCTTGGTGAAGTCTTTTGGTGTGTTTATGGTGTCCAAGGTGCCTCTCCTCCTTGGTCTTGTGGTGATGTCGGGTTGTATGAGTGGTTGTAGGCTGAGTGCTGATGTCCGGTGTTTGATTTTGAATATGTTTAAGACTGTCTTATATCTGATGCGGGCGCTGATTGGGTGCCAGTGGAGGTGTTTTAGAATGGGGGTGATGTGATCTTGTCTTTATGAGCCAGATATTATGCGTGCTGCTGTATTCTGAGCCATTTGCAGTGGCCTGAGTGTCTGCTTAGTTAGGCCCAGATAGATTGGGTTGCAGAAGTCTAGGATGGGAGTTATTAGTGCTTGACAGACTGTGCGAAAATGATCTTGAGCGAGGAGGAGTTTGAGGCGTCTGATTAGTCTCATCTTGAGGTATGCATTTTTGGCAGTTCTGTTGATGTGTGACTGTAGATTTAGTTCCTTGTCGAGAGTCACTCCGAGGTATTTCACTTCCGGTTTTATGGGTATTGTTGTGTTGTTGACCTTGATGGAGGGTGGCGGAATGAAGCTGGAGTTTCGGGTGATGAGTAGTGCTTCAGTCTTGTTGTAGTTTATGGTCAGGTTGTTGTCTTGAAACCAGCTGGTCATGTGTTTGAGACAGTCTGTTATTCTGGTGTAGTCAGGGTTGTCAAGGTTGACTGGGGTATATATCATGATGTCGTCGTCATAGATTGTGTATTGTATTTTGTGTTCTTTCATGATGTTGCAGATCGGTTGAATGTAGAGGTTAAATAATAGTGCTGATAGGGCGTAGCCTTGTGGGATGCCTTGCTTGATTTTTGAGGGTCGGGAGGTGTTGGGGCCAATCTTGACCTGGAACTGTCTGTCCATTAGGTATGAGTTGAACCACTTCAGGGTGGTGCTGTATAGTCCAATGTTCTGTAGTCTTGCTAGAAGAATTCTGTGGTCCACTGTGTCAAATGCTGATGATATGTCTAAGAAGATCATAAGTGTTCCTCTCTTGCAGTTGTCTATGATTTGGATTATGTTGTTAAAGAGGTATAACAGGAGTGTTTCGACTCCATGGTTCGGGCGGAAACCATGTTGGTTGATGTCCAGTGGGGCATGTGTGTCAATGTGGTCCTGGAGTTGATGCTGTACTGCTTTTTCTATAATCTTTGCCAGTAGGGGTATGCTTGAGATTGGTCTGTAGGCTGCTGGGTTGCTCTTGTCTAGTGGGGATTTTTTCAGGATTAGTCTTATTGTAGCTAGCTTTAGTTGGTTTGGCATGACTCCTTGGGACAGTGAGCTGTGCACCATGTTGTGGATGAAGTTTTCCTTTGTTGCTTTAATCCATGTCACTGGGCATGGATCTGTTGGTGCAGTGCTCGTGTTGAGCGTGGTGATGATTTGTGAGAGCTGCTTTGTAGATGGAGTGCTGAATTTGTCCCATGTTTTAGAGAATGTGGTTGGTTCGGTGGTTATGCTTGTCGTTGGTTGCGGTGTGGTATCCAATTTTTCTTGTAGGTGGTCTGCGAAGGATTGTGGGTCTATCTGCACGTCTCTTTCAGTATTGGGTTCATTAGTAAGATTTTTCACTATTTCGAATAGTTCTCTCAGTTTGTTGTAGGCTTTGAGTATGATGTTTGTGTGGTATTCTCTTTTTGTCTGGTTGATGAGTTTGTTGTATTCCCTTTGCTTCATTAGGTATAGGGCCTGTATGGTGGGAGATATGGTGTGTCTCCATCGGCGTTCTATTTTCCTTAGGCTTCGTTTTGCATTACGTATGTCCTTTGAGTACCAGGGTGTGTGATGGTTTTTGATGCAGTGAGCTTTCTTGGCTTTGTGTTCCTTGGCTTTGGCAGCAGCATTGATGATACTGTTCCAGTTGTTGATGTGCTCATTTACATCCTCAGTTTCAAGGTTTAGGTGGGGTATAGTGTCCTGAAGAAATTGGTCCTTGTCGAAGCTTTTGAATCTACTTTGCACAGGTGGGTTGTCAAGGGGCTCGTTGTGCTTTCCTCCTTGTGGCACAATTTTTATTTTAATTCTGTGATGGTCTGACCAAGGTACAGGTGTGACAGAGGGTGTTGATATGCAACCTCTGTCAAGTAGGTAGTTGGGGGCAAATATGAGGTCTGGTGATGATCCGTGTCTGTGTGTCGGTGTTTTGATCAGTTGGGTGTATTGTAGGGAGGCCATTGCTTGTAGGAAGGTTTATGTATCCTTGATGGTAGCTGATTTGAGATTGAAGTCTCCCAATAGTAGCAGTGGTTTGTAGTTAGTGTTGATCGCACAGACAGCTTCTAGCGTGGAGGCTAGCTCATCTGGTGGGGCATGGGGGGCTCTGTAAATGAGGCACAGGGCCATCTGTTTGCTTTCCACAATGATTGTGTTGCATTGGTCTGTGTTTGAGGAGCTATGGGATTTGAGCTTTAGGCTGTTCTTTGCAATGATCAAAACCCCTCCTCCTCTCTTGTGTGTGCGTGGGCAGTTGAATGCTGTGTACGTGGAGGACACTAATTGATTAAGGAGTACATTGTCAGTGGGGGTGAGCCATGTTTCTGTGATGCAGAGGATGTCGGGTTGCTGCTCCTCTATGTGGTCTGCTAGCATGTTAATTTTGTTTCGTATGGATCTGGTGTTGATGAGCTCTATGGAGATAGCTGATGGTGTGTTTACTGCTCTGGTGGCTTTTTGGGGGTTTGCTTGGGTGTTGTTCTTGTAGTTGGATTGTTTATTGTGCTTGGCTTTCTTCTGTGTGTTCCAGTTTGTGTACTGGGGTGGGGTGTAGATTGATGGGGTTATTGGTAGCCATAAGGTGTTTGTGGGTAGGTAGTGAGTGTGTGTGTGCTGTGGAAGGAGTTGGGTGAGGAGGAGGCATATAGACAGATACATGGTTGCAGTCATGTTGATTTCAGATGCACTTAATTTAAGGTGTTCTTGCTGCGTTTGGTGTTTTTCATTGTTCCTGGGGTCCACGCCAGCAGTCTGACGTTGTTGGTCTCTTGTTGGGCCCTTTTGTGGCTGTTGCTGTGGTCGCCTCTGTGGCTACGCCAAAGGGCCCTCTGGCAAGGCCCTCAGGCGCAGGCACATCCTGCTGGGACGCCTTCTTTTAAATGTTGCTTCCACTGCCTCAGTTGGGCAGGAGCCTCTGAGCATGAGGATTTCCTGCTCAGGAGCTCTACCCCGGTCGGAGGAGCTTCGATGGCCGGCGGGAAGGGGGAAGAGAAGCGGGCTGCCTGCTGGGATGCCTTCTTTTAAATGTTGCTTCCACTTCCCCGATTGGGCAGGAGCCTCTGAGTGGGAGGATTTCCCAATCAGGCGCTCTACCCCGATGGGGGAGCTTCGATGGCCGGCAGGTAGGTGGAGGAGCAGGGACAGGGGTTCAATTCCTACCTGTTCTTTTTTTGTGATTATGCTACTCAGATCATTTTCATGTCTGTAATAGTCAAGGCTCTGCAGATTAGTGCTTGCAGCCCATACCACCTTCATCTCAATCACCATCCATCCTTCAGCCCATCTATCTGCTTCTGTCGGCTGTGTACAGTCCTGTCTTCATGTGCAGGCTGCTACTCCATGACCTATACTGGTACCATTTTCCGCATTATGGCTCTTCGTGCTCACCTCTCCTGTGCCTGATCTGCACGAAACCACTACTACTCTGTCCTCCTGTTGCTGCAAACATCCTGCTGCTTCTGCCTCTGCTGGGGAACACGTCTTCCCCGTCCTATGCCACACACTGTTAATGCAGCACTTTACATTGGCACTACCCTGTGCATCGGTACAGCTGCCTCCCACATGTGCATCCGCTTTACTGACTGCCACATAGGGTGCCCACTGACATGGCAGGTCCATCAACTCCCACCTGTCCTTTCTTCCATCACCTGTACATTGACATTTCTTGGTGCTCTATCCAGCATTTGGTTTACAGCCATTTTCCTGCCTTAAAGTGCATGCTTTCCACCTTAGGGCACCTTGTCTCTCCTTAGGATGCCTTCTCTCCTGTTAGGGCACCTTCTCTCCTGTTAGGGCACCTTATCTCATGTTAAGGCATCTTATCTCCTGTTAAGGTGCCTTATTTCCTGTTAATATCAAAACAAAGGATCAACTTTACCCTTTTCCTTTATTTGCTTGCCAAGCTAAACCTGATGGGCCAGGATGATAGCGTTGTGTCGATGGTGATATTATTTCAAGAAAACAGAAATATGATATTCCAGGAAGGCACCGTATGATTCAAAGAAAGGGAGCGACAAATGGTATATGGCTCCTTAAAATACACGATAAGAGGCTGACATCAGTCGTTTCTGCATTTGCTTTGGAGAAAAACCGCCGTTAGGACTTAGCAGCTCAGCCCTGCTGAACAGCGCAGAACTTTGGCATTACTTTTGCTGGATGGAGTTAAGTACTATTATAAGAACCAATCATGTTAAGCCATTCCTGGGGGACAATATAATGTTATCCCTTGGTTTTGTGATAAAGGTTAATTTCCTTTTATAACAAAAGATTAAAACGGAGACTAGTGCCACGAGAAAGAGGATTCTTTCATGGCACAGACTCCAACAAAAATTTTTTTATTTAGCTTTAGAAGCACTTAATACAATTAGTTAGGTTTAGCTTGGCAAGCAAATAAAGGAAGAGGGTAAAGTTGATCCTTTGTTTTGATATGAATTGCAGTGGATGAACTGTTATGGTCTTATTGGATAATTATCTCCTGTTAAGGCACCTTATCACCTCTTAAGATGCCTTATCTCCTATTAAGTGCCCTATCACCTCTTAAAGCGTCTTATCTCCTGTTGAGGTGCCTTATCACCTCTTAAGGTGCCTTATCTCCTGTTGAGGTGCCTTATCACCTCTTGGTACCTTATCTCCTGTTAAGGCACCTTATAACCTCTTAAGAAGCCTTGTCTCTCCTTAGGACATCTTGTCACCTTACCGTACTTGGTCCAGTTAGCTCATGTTAAATGGCCTAAGGTACCCTAACACCAGCACACACCCTACCCGCCCACTGCCTTATATGGCTTCAGGCACCTTAACGCTGCCCTTACCACTATTGACTTTACTGTGGTTTAGTAAACATACCTCCAAATGTATTCCATGCTTTAAGAAAAGTGAAAGGAAGGCCAAAAAAACTGCCAGTTTGGTTTAAAGGTGATGTCAAAGAGGCTGTTGTAGCCAAAAAAGCATCTTTCATGAAATTGAAAAAGGAGCCAAATGATGAAAGCTGGAAGCAACATAACCACTGGCAAATTAGATGCAAGGCATTGATAAGGCAGGCAAAGTTTAGTAACGTTACTAAACTGCAGTAACGTTACATCCCGCGCGTTATATAACGTTAATGATCGTTAGGTAACAGTAACGCGTGGTATGTTACGTTAACGCGTGGTACGTAACGCTAACCCGCGTTAACATTACCTAACGATCGTTAATGTCCCCAGCCACGGTAAACACCGCAGAGGGTGGAGAGAGGGCGGAGAGAAGGGGTCAATGGGTGGGAATTAGGCAGGGAGAGGCTCCCTTCACACTAACGCGCTGAACTGAAGGGCTGAAACCTACTGCGAATGAAAACCTGCCATTAGATGCACATTTGCAGGAGAGAGAAACCATTTCAGTGTCAGCAATGTACAGCATAGGCAGGGAGCCCAGGAAACGTGATAGCAGTGCTCCATTATCAGCAACAGCATAGTGCCCAAGTATGAAAGGCCACTATGGCGATGGTGCAAATGGGGCATAGGGGGTTGCAGGCGGTGCATGTAGTGGGGGCAGCTGGGGCATAGGGTGGACTAGGCGGGCGCCTAGGTGGCACATAGGAACATAGAAATTGAAAGTGGGAAAGGCAGCAGGCAAACACAAGATACAAAAAACTTGTCCACACTAACCAATAGTTGCCAGGGCAGAGACAGGATACCCCCACATCCATCACACCACCATGTTGAAGGTACAGAATGTTGCTAGGCGGTGATGGGGATGTCCTTGTATGCCTTCCCACCCCAGATGCTGCACCATAGGCACCTGCCTACCTGAACAGTGGATGGCCTGGAACGGTGCACAACAAGCACAAACAGCATATGGTTATGTTATCACAGCATGGGGGGGTGTCCATGCTGGAGGGGGCAGTGGTACCTGTCTGCAGTGGACCCAGGCCATGCCCTGTACCAGTACGTGGTGTGCAGTGCAACAGAAAACGTTTTTCAAAGGAGACGTAATGGTATGGACCAGGGACTGCTGCACTTCTGTGGCCTCACTGTGATGCAGTACACACAGCCAGTGTTCAGGTCACAGCTGCAGACCCTGCAGAGCACATCACAAACTTTTGCCCCACT
The DNA here is from genome assembly GCA_033557465.1 of Ichthyophis bannanicus. Lineage (NCBI taxonomy): Eukaryota > Metazoa > Chordata > Amphibia > Gymnophiona > Ichthyophiidae > Ichthyophis > Ichthyophis bannanicus. The sequence continues at coordinate 1,024,753,284 of CM066033.1, read as the reverse complement.
AAGTAGAAAAAACAGAAAAAAAAATGAAATGTCTGGCTGAGGAGATGTAAAGGTATGGCCCAGGGAGGCCTGGGCACCTGTGGCCCCACTGTGGTACAGTACACATAGCCAGTATGACTCAGAGCAGAAGGTTACAGGTTCAGGTCCCAGCTACAGACCCTGCAGAACACATCACAAACCTTTGCCCTACTACGTAGATATAACAGAAAAACTGGAAATGTCTGGCTGAAGAGAGGTAAAGGTAGTTCCAGGGACTGCTGGGCCTCTGTGGCAATACCGTGGTGCAGTAAACACAGGCAGTGCTGGAACCTGCAGAACACATCCCAACATTTTACCCTATGAAGCATATAGAACATCAAACCGTGCAATCCCCACAGCAGCGGCCAACATGGGTAGAAACACCCACTCACACAGGTGCCACCGTCCAAGTCATGCTGTACAGGCAGGCTGCTGGCTCCAGCACAGAGTTGCAGGTAACATCACAGCACCTCTGCTACCTCCTGCCCAGTCCAGAAATGTTGGCAGTGTGGCAGCCAGGGTTGCCAAATACCCCTATCATTGCACAGTGCAGCAGTAGGAATGTGTGTGTATATGTCTATCCATAGTTTTGTGGCTGCCAACCTACCACCCCCCCCCCCGCCACATTGTCCAATTGTTACCAGCATCAGCCTGTGAATGTGCATAATGAGGAACAAGGTAGTGTGGGTATGGGCCAGATAGGGCGAATTGGGCAGGCTGCATCTGCACAGGGAGTATTGCAATGGCTGGTACACATTAGTGTTCGAACCCCACCTGCATGGACAGAGTGGCTACATCATGTCGTGCTGGGAGGGCAGTCTCGCCCTGACTAAACAGTGACCATGGCATGTCCATGTTCCCACATAGTCCTCTGTACTACCTGTCTCCAGTGATATCTGTGTGCCCCCCCCCCCACCCCCCCCCCCCGCCGTTCTGGGGCCCAATCACTGACATACCAGCTTGGTGTGTGCATGCTGGCCAGCCTATGTCTAGGTGCACGTGTGTTCTCATTGACCATGTACCACGGACTGGCCAGTAGCATAGCTTCAGTTAGTCTTTGCATGGTGAGAGCACTGTGTATGCTGGTGCAGTCCGACAGTGTTGTCTGATGATGCACAGCAGCCTGTGGCATGTGGCCAGTGAGGATTCACACGGCAATCCCACAGTAACACTGGTCTGCCAATGCTCCAGGCACTGGTATGTCTCATGCGCACTATCCCTTAGCCATCAGGAACAGGCTTTCCAGTCCCATGGTCTCAGACACCTGTTCCCCCCATACCTTCAAGATGGGTGTAATGGGGCCCTTGGGGGCAAATAGAGCATACCACTCTGAGCAGTAGGGGGCCATGGTACATAACCCTCATAAGACACTGGACACCCCTCTGACCTGCTAACAGATGGCTATGGCAGCCAGACCTTAACACTGGGTACACACTGATCGGGGTGGTCTCTGGTCCAAGGGAACACCTGTGACTGTGTAACACAGATGGGTACAGAGATGCCTTTGGCACACTGCCAGTGATGGGGATGTGCAACAGGACCTATATGTAGCATCACATGTACAGTGGACCTAGTGCTGGGCAGCCATCCTTACCCTCAGGGTGAATACAGAACCTGCATAATGGCAGGGTCCGTAGCTCCTCTGTGCCAGTATCTCGCATGCCAGTCCATCTTACCAGGCTGCGGTAACAGAGAGGTGCAGACCCCATTTAGTGATCTGCTGTAGACCACTGTTCCGCAAGTGCAATGCATCATGGGTGCTGGTGCAATTACCATAACCTGGCACACAGAGCAGATGGTCCATGTGGTGAACTGCAGTCCCTCTGTATCCAGGCACTGTTGTACACCAGGCCATACAGGTATAACCCACTGTTTCATACAATGACGTTTCAAACTGTGTCCATGGGTTCGATCACCTATTGTCCCCCCCCCCCATGCGTGCCCAACTCAGATACCCTGCATGCCTCTAACACTCATCTTCTTGCAGATATGTGCTGCCAGCCCATAAGAGACTCGCCACAGTGGGCAACAGTCCTCTGGTCCGGCCATCTGCGTCTCTCAGCTGAGTAGAGTCCGGACTGCCTGTGCAGGCTGCCACCACAGGTCATGCACTGTGAACCAGTCCTGCATTGTGCCCCTATGTTGCCTGCCTCGCCCCTACCTTAGCTGTATGGTACCACCACACCTCTGTCATCATAACCATCCTGGCAACCCAGATGCACCTGGGGGACACATATGCCCAGCATCTGTCACCCACTGCCCTCTCAGTACTTTACATTGCCCACACCCAGTGCTGTGGTACAGTTGCCCACAGCATGTATGTCACCAGTACTGGTAGGCACATGGTCAGGCCACAGATATGGCACGTCCAGAAGCGTCAAGCCCTCACCCGCAAGCACCTGTGCAGTGGCAGTAAACCGTGGCTGATCCAGTGTTAGCGTGACATCAGTATCTCTGGACATACGTAATGCATGCCAACCTGAGCCACCTTGCAGGCCGCAGGGCAAAGTAATCTAGGGCACCGTCACATTGTTATGCCACTGTGAACTATGTAGAAAAATCCCAGGGAGCCCACGAGGATGAACTGTCCAGGTGTGCCCAGTACGGTGCGCTGCCAAGGGACCCCAAGAAGGTGCCGCTGAAGGTGCCTCACAGGGCACATGACGAGCATTTTATACGGCACCATAAAATATGGCGCCCAGTAACGCACCTACTAAGGCGTGCTCGCACAATATACCATAGAAAAAAAACAGGAATGCGCCATGTTCTGAGGCACGGTACTGGGTGATGTACAACATGCTATTAGAGCCGGAGAGCCCCAGGACGCATTCCTTAGCGTATCATTGTGTAAGGCGCACACCAAGGCGCCGTAATCAACGTTAGCCCAACACGTGCCTGAGGCCCAGATGGCTGAAAGCCTGACATTCTGTAACGTCAGGCCCCAATGCCCACAAGAAGATGGTCCATCAGATCAATATAATGTGTTATGTATAGCACAGTGGTTAGGCAATACGTCAGACTACAATGTCTTGTGAGTTCAAATCCCAGAAGGGGATACCAGAATGGGAAAATGATGGGGATAGGGCGTGTCAGAAATAGAAAGACTAGTTGTACTCAGATATAGAAAAGGATTCCTCAAACATAAACAAATAGAGCGAAAAAACAGACCAACACACGACGCAAAGGGAGATTATATGCATTTACACACATGGTGAGAAGCACGCACTGTGCAGGCACATTTTCACTGCGTTATATGAGGTGTGAACATATACAGCAGACAAGATGGCTGCCAGATCTAGAAAGCCTGCTTTCACACACGCAGACCTGTATCTTTTGGCCGAATTGATTTGCCTCCGCCAGAAGCGCCTATTTCCAGGCTCCTACCGTAGGCAGGACCTCAGCAGAGTAAGGAGGGCCTGGGTGCGCCTCACCAGGCAATACAATAGAGGCTCAAACTACCCACGTGAGGTAAGTGCATGGTGACAGGCACCCAAACATAGGTCTTAAGAAAGAAAACCTGGTAACCAACACACATATCAGACACCCACAGCAAGGGAAAAGCAGGTGGCTGTGTGTCCAAATGGGATCAATGTAGGCCTCCTTCTCGATGCTAACAGATCCACCCTGTCACCAGGAGGCCGCAGAATCCATTACAGAGAATTATTATCCATCCCATTGCTATGGTATTTGACCCTGTTGCAGTGTCACTGATGTGCCCTATCCCCAGGATGCCCCTGGCCCACTACAGAGGCCCACTATTCATCCTGGTGTTATGGTACCTGCTCTTGTGTGAGTTCCACAGGTCTGCCATATCTCCAGGATGCCCCAGGCCTCACTACAGATGCCTATCATCCATCCTGGTGTTCTGATACCTGTTCTTGTATAGGTTTCACAGGTCTTCCATATCCCCAGGATGTCCCAGGCCTCACCAAAGAGGCCTATCATCCATCCTGTTGTTCTGGTACCTGCTCTTGTAAAGGTTTCACAAGTCTGCCATATCCCCAGGATGCCCCAGGCCTCACCACAGAGGCCTATCATCCATCCTGGTTTATGGTACCTGCTCTTGTATAGGTTTCACAGGTCTGCCATATCTCCAGGATGCCCCAGGCCTCACCACAGAGGCCTATCATCCATCCTGGTGCTATGGTACCTGCTCTTGTGTGAGTTCCACAGGTCTGCCATATCCCCAGGATGACCCAGACCTCACTACAGATGCCTATCATCCATCCTGGTGTTCTGGTACCTGCTCTTGTATAGGTTTCACAGGTCTGCCATATCCCCAGGATGCCCCAGGCCTCACCACAGAGGCCTATCAACCATTCTGGTGTTCTGGTACCTGCTCTTCTGAGAGTTTCACAGGTCTGCCATATTCCTAGGATGATGCAGACCTCACTACAGAGGCCCACTATTCATCCTGGTGTTATGGTACCTGCTTTTGTGTGAGTTTCACAGGTCTGCCATATCCCCAGGATGCCCCAGGCCTCACTACAGAGGCCTATCATCCATCCTGGTGTTATGGTACCTGCTCTTGTATAGGTTTTACATGTCTGCCATATCCCCAGGATGCCCCAGGCCTCACTACAATGCGTATCATCCATCCTGGTGTTTTGGTACCTGCTCTTGTATAGGTTTCACAGGTCTGTCATATCCCCAGGATGCCCCAGGCCTCACCACAGAGGCCTATCATCCATCCTGGTGTTCTGGTACCTGCTCTTTTGTGAGTTCCACAGGTCCGCCATATCCCCAGGATGCCCCAGGCCTCACTACAATGCGTATCATCCATCCTGGTGTTTTGGTACTTTCTCTTGTATAGGTTTCACAGGTCTGTCATATCCCCAGGATGCCCCAGGCCTCACCACAGAGGCCTATCATCCATCCTGGTGTTCTGGTACCTGCTCTTTTGTGAGTTTCACAGGTCTTCCATATTCCTAGGATGACGCAGGCCTCACTACAGAGGCCCACTATTCATCCTGGTGTTATGGTACCTGCTTTTGTGTGAGTTTCACAGGTCTGCCCTATCCCCAGGATGCCCAAGGCCTCACTACAGAGGCCTATCATCCATCCTGGTGTTATGGTACCTGCTCTTGTATAGGTTTCACAGGTCTGCCATATCCCCAGGATGCCCCAGGACTCACCACAGAGGCGCACTATTCATCCTGTTGTTATGGTATCTGCTCTTGTGTGAGTTTTACAGGTCTGCCATATCCCCAGGATGCCCCAGGCCTCACTACAGAGGCCTATCATCCATCCTGGTGTTATGGTACCTGCTCTTGTGTGAGTTCCACAGGTCTTCCATATCCCCAGGATGCCGCAGGCCTCACTACATATGCCTATCATCCATCCTGGTGTTCTGGTACATGCTCTTGTATAGATTTCACAGGTCTGCCATATCCCCAGGATGCTCCAGGCCTCACCACAGAGGCCTATCATCCATCCTGGTGTTCTGGTACATGCTCTTGTATAGATTTCACAGGTCTGCCCTATCCCCAGGATGCTCCAGGCCTCACCACAGAGGCCTATCATCCATCCTGGTGTTCTGCTACCTGCTCTTGTATAGGTTTCACAGGTCTGCCATAACCCCAGGATGCCCTAGGCCTCACCACAGAGGCCTATCATCTATCCTGATGTTATGGTACCTGCTCTTGTGTGAGTTCCACAGGTCTGCCATATCCCCAGGATGCCCCAGGCTTCACTACAATGCGTATCATCCATCCTGGTGTTTTGGTACCTGCTCTTGTATAGGTTTCACAGGTCTATCATATCCGCAGGATGCCCCAGGCCTCACCACAAAGGCCTATCATTCATCCTGGTGTTCTGGTACCTGCTCCTGTATAGGTTTCACAGGTCTGCCATATCCCCAGGATGACCCAGGCCTCACTACAGAGGTCTACTTTACATCACGGTGTTATGGTCGGTGCACTGGCTGATGTGTGCAGGACATTCATATCGCCATATTGTGTCTGGAGCCTGCAGGGCATATAGTGGTACATCTGGTCGGTTTGTAGGCCCAAACACGGATAGTCTGCCTGTGCGGCAATGGGTGCCAGGGGGCCTGCACATAGGGCACGTAGGGGCCCAACTGGACATGCGCAGCTGCAATGCACACATGTGTGTGGCAGGGGCAAAAGCTAGGGGTTGACACATAGCACACAATAGGGGCAGCCACCTGCTGCACGCAGGTATCTGTGCGGTGCAGCACTGGCTGGCGATGGATGTCTGTCCTCTAATGTCCCCACACGTTGAATCCCTCACAGATTGAGCACTTGCGCAAGAAGGCCCGTGAGCTGCGAGCCAGGTACCCCTGTTTCATGGCACGGGTGCAGCAGGAATGGCTGGCCCATCGTGACAGTGAGTGATGCAGCACGTCCCTGTGGGGCAATGGCCTGCAGGGCCACAGGACATATTCGAATGATATGCCAGATGTGTGACCATGGCGGTAATTTACATACCTCTCCCCCACAGTGGACGCATGTGCAGATGAGGGCCCAGCAGGGCTGGATGCTGGAGCCGGGCAGGCAGTGCCGGGCGAAGATACTCCAGAGGGCATGGAGTCAGCTTACGGTGGGGAGTCCGAGGAGCAGGGGGATGCTGGAAGCAGAGAAGGGGAGGGGGAGGAGGGAGGGGGGAGCGAGGTGGAGGGGGAGGGCAGCTGCGAGCCTGGGGAGGGGGAGGAGGGGTGGAGGATGGGGGAGGTGTGGGGGCGGAGGGGGAGGAGGGGGTTGAGGGGGGAGGTGCGCAGGGCAGAGGGGGTGGAGGGGGCAAGGGGGGTATGTGCAGGAGGCCTGGGAGTAGGAGGTGGTGGCGGGGGATGGGGAGGGGGTAGGGGTGGGGATGAGGGCATGGCCTGTCCCGAGCAGCACTGGCCACCACAAGGCACTGGGGGCCCCAGCCATCTGCCCCATAGTGCCAGCAATGGCCCCCGTCTGGCCATAGGCCTACCCCACATAGCTGCAGACAGGCGCGCCGTACATGCAGCCACATAGACAAGGGAAAATGTGTGTCTGTGCGGGTGCATGTGCGGCCTACTCCTGGCTGCGGCTGTGCGTGAGCAGGCATATGCCCAGCAGCAGCACGCCCGCATTCTGAGGCAGGTGCTGGAGACCATGGCCATGGTGGCTGACTGACTGTGACTGCTGGATGACAGACATGCAGCAAGCGCACCTGGCCAGCCACCCAGTGATGGGGTCCCCTAGGGGGTGTAAGTATGGGCACCATGCATGCCACCCCTGCCCTGTGCCGGCCCGTGCCATGGGACATCCACCACTGCCGGGGTCTGGGGTGGTAGGGCCCATGCCCACACAAGGGCCCACAGCTGTTTCCCCACCCCAAATAAATTTTGTACATATGTTTTACACACTCACAATGGTCAGCTGTCCCTTATTGCTACATGTCAGTGGGGTGTGAATGACATGTGTGAGCATCTACATGCGTGTCCGTGTGCATGACAACAGTCCCATACATGGCACCGTACCCATGGCAAGGGCGGGGGATGGGCATAGGCAGCGCACGATGAAGCACCACTGACAAACACCTTCACACACAGGGCAGGGATGGCATTGAACAGTAGTGGTGGGACGTGCAAGGGTACGGCCAGCAGTGGTGAGTGGTATGAAACAGGGTGGACAGTGCAATGCACATGGACGTGGGGATGGCGGACACAGGGGCGAGCGGGGCGGTGGGCTGGGGGGGTATCAGAGACCAGGACCATGGACGCAGGGTGCCAAAGGGTGGGCGGTGGATAAGGGGCCCAGGGGGTGGGGCATGACCCGCAAAAGTGTGGATGGCCACGTGCATATGGGTAGGGGGCGGGAATGTACCTGGGCCTTGGGGTGGGGCATGTCACAGGGCCGACGTGTCCTGTGGATTGTAATTTTCAGGTAGATGTAATCTTCTGGTAATGTAATCTTTCGCCGCTGCTCTCCACTTTTGGCTACGCTCTGTTTGGTCCTGGGTTCATTTCACAGAGACAGTAGGGTAAGCAGCACAAATAAGACAACCAAAACTGGTGTAGCTTGGAAAAAGAGTTTTATATCGAAATAGGCTTATTACATAGGTACAGAACAGAGTTATATAGTGGTTGTTACAGAGCTGCTTCAGTGTGCATCAATGAATCTATGTGTGTATGTGCATGTGTGAAGTGTGAGAGAGAATAGAGTATATGAAAGACTCTATGTGTGTGCATGTGTGTGTGAGAGAGATCAGAGAGAGAGAGAGGGGGGGGGGTGAAGAGAAGTGATTGTCAGAGCCTCCTGTCCTTCATGTCCGATGAATAGAGAGAGAGCGAGAAAAAGGAAGTATTTCTATCCTTTATAGTGATTTTTTCTCCAGCACCTCCCTTTGAGGTCTGCTATTGTTTCTAGCACCTCCCTTTGAGGTCTGCTATTGTTTCCAGCACCTCCCTTTGAGGTCTGCTATCACTTGATTTAGCAAGGAGGGGCTGCAGACCAATCTCATCAGGCCCGGAGACTGACATCACCAGGGGGTCAGAGCTAATCTCATCTTGTAAACTACCCTCATTAAGTTTGGAGACTGACATCACCAGAGTAACAAAGCTGCTTGAAATCCAAGGTCTGGGAAAAAGCCATGACACCTATGCTAGGCATAATGTCATGCTGATGTATGCTGACATCTCCCACACCTTTTTTATTTTTATTTATTATTTGTGCCTGGAAATGGTGGAAGCAAACCTGTGGTACCTGTCCCAGCTGCAATTACATGTTAGTAGGCAGCTTGTCTAATACCTCCTGTATTAAATACCTTGCTATGTCCAGCAGGTCTCCTGTCCTGCACAGTACTGTCTCTAGTGTTCTAGAAATAAACAAGTCCCCTTATGAGTCCAAACCTCGTGTCTTAGGTAGGGCAGCCACTACTTGGGGTGGGGGGGGGGGAACCCAATATGCTACCTCAGTGCCCGTCTTAGAGAGAGTGAACAGTGCATAAGGGCTGCAGGAATTTGGACTTTCTGAGGAGGTTAAAGCCGAAAGGTACCAGGATGCTATGAGTGAGGATAGGAAGCAATACTAGACTGCAGCTGACTCTGGTATTCAATGTAATAGGAAATGCCAAATTAGCCAAATTATCAGGCCAAATTAGCCTGGATGTAGGGGTACATGCTGGAGAAATTCAATGTAACTACTTTAAAATGTTGTTGATGTTTTTGTAGGACATGCGCTGCATGTGTTTCATTTTACAGCAATATTTGTACAGCAGTTAAAATAATAATAGGGTGAATAAAAACATTAAAGACATGATCAGCAGTAGGTGAGTAACCAAATAACAACTCCCACACAGACACATGAACATCTTGTAGCAAGTGTCCAACAATTTGTTGAATGTGTCCATTCTCATAAGCGATGGTGTGATTCAACTCAGTGGATGTTATTTTAAGGTGATCAATATAGGCATGGAGTTCTGTAAAGTTGAGCAGTTTATGTAGTGTCTCTTCTCCCATGCCAAGTGGTAATGGATGCACAGTATATGAGATAAAGTCTGGAATGTCCATAGAGTCATTGGTAACCAGCGGTGTGGAATAAGTTGTCCCGTTAATGGTGATGGAGACCAGTGGTGTATGACTGCACCAGGTATTGTTTGGTAAATAGTTTGAACTGTACAACAAAGTGTTCTTGGGAAGGTGAATGTCATGCATTCTGGGAGCAATCGAAAAATAAACATTCTGGGGAAAGAACAGATGAAAACAAAAGTGTCCAGCTCCAAGGTAATACAAACTGTGTGAGGTACTCAGGGAATATGAGAGCTTAACAGTCAGGGGGCAAGAGGAGGAATTGTTCCAGCAGGAGGTGTCAGCCTCTTTAAACTGGTGAGGTTGACACATGAACTGAAATGTAGTCTGCTCGGAGGCGGAGCCAACAGGGGCTAAGATGGCTGCCTAACTTTTCTCCTCTCCACCTCTTCTGTTAAGAATCCTGAACTCCTTTGGACTTCCCACTCAGAGTAGCTGAAAATCGCGGCTGCTGTTTCGGGAGATGGCCGCCGGCAAACCCACAAAATTGGATTTCCATCCGGTCCCTAATGCCGGAGTTAAGAGGGCTAAACCGGATCCCCCCCTCTCCTCTAAAAGCGGGAGCCGGGCGAGAAGGCCCTGCTATGATGCAGGAACTGCTCGACGAGATTCGGGCAGTCCGGGAGATGGTGGCTGTCAATGGGCAAACTTTACATGAAGTGCAAGCAGATGTCGCCGAGCTGAAGGAGATAAAAGCACAAGTTACCGAATTAGCGAACAAATTTAATGAGATGGAATGTACCCTTGGAGCACATGCTGAGAGGCTGAAGCAGGTGGGAGCTAATCGTAAAAGAATTGAGTCTTTGGATCGCACACTGGAGGATTTAAATAACTGCACTAGACGGAATAATGTGCGCATAATCGGATTGCCAGAGGGTGCTGAGGGCACTGACATTAAAGAGTTTTTGGCCGTGACCATTCCAAAGCTGCTGAAAATAACATTTGACATGCCCTTTGAGATGGAGCGGGCGCACCGAATTCCAACTTTTGCAGGCCCTAACATCAAACAACCACGGCCTGTCATTATGTGTGTGCTAAGGCACTCGCAAGCGGTGCAAATACTGGCGGCAGCTAAAGGGGCGGCCCCTACCAAATTCGAGGGAAAGAGTGTTGCGTTCTACCAAGATTTTCACAAAGCTACAGTGGTGAGAAGGAAATTACTGCTGGCTTTCCGGCCCAGATTACAACAACTTCAGGCCAGATACGGGCTTTTCTCTCCAGCAAGAATGCGTGCCACTTTGCACAATCAAACGCGGACATTTGAAGATCCAGATCTGCTGAGGGCCTATGTGGAAGAGCAGGAAGCAGCGGTTATGCACTGAGGAGAAGTGCCGTCGTTGCACGGAGCTATGATCTTGCCCGGACTGCTGCTGGTGTTTTCAGTCTGTTCGAAGTGGCAGTAATGGCTAAGGTTATATTCGGGGAAGCCCTTGCTGCGGCCCGATTTGGTGATAAGTGGCCGCCTGTGCTATGGGTCTCTCCCTGTCTTCGATGGGGGGTGGGTTTGTTTGTGGGCTTGCTATTTACTAAATGCTTTCACTAAATGTTATGTCTGAGGGAGTGTTTTATGTAGATTAGCTATGATTACTGGGGGTGGGTTGGGTTGGGTGGTATCTGGGTAAGCGTTGGGCCGCCCAAGGTCCTTTTCCCTTAGGGGTAGTTTTTTGTCTCCTTGTGGTTTAGTTTATTTGGGAAATGCCAGGATGCAATGTAATGATAGTGATTGGGGTTGCAAACCGTCGGGGAGGGCTGTGCTAATGATGCGAACCCTGTCCCATGTCGTCCTGTAAGTTTCTCTCTCTGAACGTGAAGGGCATAAACAACCCTATTAAAAGGAAAAAGATTCTCTTATATTGCAAAAAAGAGCAGACCGACATAGTTTTGTTGCAGGAAACACGTCTCAGCTCCTCAGAATCCCGAAAACTTGGGCTTGGCCAATACCTCCTTGTGTCCCATTCGGCAGCCTTGCAAAAGAAAAATGGGGTAGCAATTTTGATCAAGAGAAGCCTCTCCCATACGGTGGTACAGTCTCGTGCGGCCGTGGATGGAAGATGGGCTTCTGTAGTTTTGCAGATTCAAGGAAAACAATTAGCTTTTCTGAATATTTATGCCCCTAATTCCATGGATGTTGGGTTTTTTCAAAGGATTGCAGAAGAAGTACATTCTCTCGCACCTTATGAGATTATTGTGGGTGGGGATTTAAATTTAGTTTTGGACCCTTTGCTGGATTGCACCCCATTCCGGGCACACAGGCGTCATCCGGCTACCTCGGTAGTCCTATCTATTATGCAAAGGGCAGGTCTCTCAGATGTATGGAGGGTTAAGCACCCCACTAGTCGGGAGTATTCCTTTTTCTCCCTCCCACATGGTTCCCACTCCCGCACTGATTATTTTCTTATTTCCAAGACCCTGCTGCCTATGGTCGCCAGGGCGGATTTGTGTGCAACGCACATCTCGGACCATGCGGCTCTCACTTTTGTGTTAAGGGACGGGGAAGATGAGGCGGGGAACAACAGATTCTTTTTCCGAAGATCCCTGCTAGGGGATAAAGCTTTTCAGGCTCATATGAGGGAAAAAATTGGGGAATACTTTGACGTTAATCAACCTGGGGACACCTCGGACTGGGCCTGGTGGGAGGCTTTCAAAGCTTTCGCCCGGGCTCAGTTCACGAGCTTCACGATTGGTTTGGATCGAGCAACGAGGGCCAAACTGGTGGTTTTGGATGGGCAGATCAAGGCGGGGGAGAGGCTGTTGGTATCCAGGTCGGATCCCGAGATCTTGTTACGCCTTCAGAGGTTGAGGTATCAATACAATCTATTACTAAGTGCGGAGGCTGAACGGGAGATAGGGACTCAAAAAGCTAAATATTATGTGGAAAGTAATCGGGCAGGGAGTAGGCTAGCGAGAATGCTGAGGCCTCGATCTCAACAAAATAGAATTGCGGCTCTCAAGGGGGACTCTCAGACAGATTTGACGAAAAGTGCAGAGATAGCAGAAGCTTTCCGCTCTTTTTATGCAAATTTGTATAACTCTGAAACCGACTGCGCGGTTGAGAGTTTTCAAAAATTGTTGGCTGATGTACCGCACCCGGTCCTCTCCTCCTGTCAAATGGCGGAGCTGGATAAGGGACTCTCGGTGCATGAAATTCAAGAGGCCTTAAAAATGATGGCTAAGGGGAAGGCGACTGGGCCAGACGGGATTCCGTCGGAATTTTATCAATCTTTTGAAAGAGAGTTACTTCCACATTTGGTGGAATACTTTGCCCGGCTGAATGAGCAAGTACCTCAGATTGGTTCCTTTAACGATGCCACTATTATTGTTTTGGAAAAAGCGGGGAGGGATCCCTTAAAGGTTGAAAAACTACCGGCCTATATCGTTATTAAATTCTGACTACAAACTGTATGCGTCGGTACTGGCGCGGAGACTGGTAAAAGTTATTCCAGACCTAGTTCATCCGGATCAATGTGGCTTTGTCCCCGGCAGATCGACGTCGGATAATGCTCGGCTGCTGTTGAATGTAATCGCCATGGCGGAGGGCTCTGAGTCTCCCTTGGTGGGCCTCTCGCTGGATGCCGAGAAGGCTTTTGACCGGTTGGAGTGGGCGTTTTTGTATCAAACTATGCACTGGTTCGGCTTTGGAAACACCTTCCTACGATTTGTCAAAGTGCTCTATACCAATCCCACTGCTCGTATCTTTGTGAATAATACTTTGTCTGCCTCATTTGCCCTTCAGAGGGGTACGAGACAAGGCTGTCCCTTATCCCCATTGTTGTTTAATCTTGCCCTTGAACCCTTGGCGCTTTTGATCCGGCACTCTCAGGGGATCTCGGGAGTGGAACTTCGGGACTTGCATGTTAAAATCTCCGCTTATGCGGATGATCTGCTGCTGTTTTCCCACCCTTCCTCGTTAGCGGAAATATTAAGGGTGATTGGGAACTATTCGCAATTATCCGGGTATCGGATAAACTGGTCAAAGTCGACGGCATTCCCCTTGAATAAGCTGACTTTCAAAGCGATGATTGACCCGTTCCCATTTGTTTGGGCATCGGATGCGATTAAGTACCTTGGGGTGAGGTACAGTTATAACTTGGAGGAGACCGTGGAGGTGAATATCAAGCTCTTATTGGAAATGGTGCAACAATTTACTTTGCAATGGTCTCCTTTGCACTTATCGTGGTGGGGTAGAGTAGAGTCTATAAAAATGGTGTTGGCCCCAAAGATCAATTATATTTTGGAGATGCTGCCTATCTCTATGCCGGTGAAGATTTATAAGAAGCTCGAGAGTGCACTTAGTCTTTTTCTGTGGCAGGGTAAACCCCCGAGAATCGCCTACAGGAAGTTGACGGCGAGAAGAAGGACCATGGCGGGGTCCAACTTCCCGATTTTCAAAATTACCATCAAGCCTTCAAGCTTAAGCAGGGGGTTGCAATGGCTTTCTCCTGAGGTTGTCTCACGGCGACCTACGTGGATTGAGTTTGAAGAACGGATCGTGGCACCTATTCCTATGCCCTTGCTCATTGGAATGGTACTGCCGGAGACACTTCGGGCTGGTCAGGTGATCCGGAGTACACAGGCGGCCTTCCGGTTTTTGGAGCAAAAGTTGGGCCTTGCAACCCCCCCCCCCCCCTCGCTGCAGTTGCCGATTTGGTTTAACTCCCGTATCAAGATTGGGCATAAGATGGTAGCCTGGAAAGTTTGGTATGATAAGGGAATTTGGACGCTTAGTCAACTCCTCGATGCTGGTAAGTGGAAATCCTTTGCTCGGCTACAACAGGAGTTTAAGCTTCCAAATACCTGCTATTTTCAATGGGCACAATTATTACATTGCTTTTCGAAAGCTGGACTTGTTGCGGATTCCTTATCTCCAGAGTGGAAGCTTTTGGGACCCATTGAGACCTGCTCCGCTGGGAACGGGGTAAGCTCGAAATTCTATGCTACACTAAGGGACGGGACTTCTTCTTGGCTGTCCGGGTTGGGGAAAGCTTGGGAAGCGGATCTTGAGGCGCCTGTGTCACCGGCCCTGTGTGAGAGGGTCTGGCAACAAGTTGGTAGAGTCTCAAGAGGGGCGGCGATAACCCAGTCCCTGTTTTTCTTGACCCATAGAGCATATATCACCCCTGCAAGGCTGTCTAAGTGGGATCCAAAAGTGGGTAATCGATGCTGGTCATGCGGGGAGGCTATGGGTACTCTGAAACATATGATGTTCAGCTGCCCTCACGTTCAGAGTTTCTGGGTTCAGGTATGGGACAGGGTTCGAAAGGTGTTATTTCTTGATGGACAGATGGGTTGGAGAACCATTGTCTTGCGCTCCTATGATAGTAACCTGGTGTTATCAAAGGATAAAGTGTTTTTGTTTAATTTTATGATTGCTGTTGCTATCAAGATGATTTTGATGTGCTGGAAGGACTCGACGAAACTGGATGTCGTCTTGTGGTGGAATCTGTTATGCCTATACGTGAGGCATGAAAAAACGGCAAGACCAATTGATGGCATCCAGTGGCCGACGGACTTCAACGGGCGTGCGAGTGAGAAGAAGAAATGAGGCACTGCCTATCAGAGATAAATGGTGGTATTTGGATGAGTTTGCAGCTCAATCAAAATGTTTCTATAGCTAGGTATCTGTTGATTGCCTCTCCAGTTTCGGAGGGCATGTTTAGTTAATGAACCACAAGGGGACAGGGGGGGTGGGGGGGATGGGTGGGGTGAAGGTTATATGGGGGGAGGGGGAGGGGGAATATGTGGGTTAAGACGGATTGTTTCGTTGTTATTATATTGTAACTGGTGGATGGTGTGGAGGTGTTAAAGTCTTAAATAAACTCTATTAAAAAAAAAAAAAAAGAAATGTAGTCTGCTCACACAAACTGGGGTCCATCGGCTTGAATGAAGTCCAGGTGTCGTCCAGTGGCTGCACCCATGTGAGATGGTCCACAGGATACATAAGCATATTATCAAACTGCACCCCAATATTAACAACAGGATAAATAACTGTGTGTTGTCCTGACCATGGGATCAAAGTACAGATAGAGCAGCCTTGTGGTGAACAAATGGGAACACTAACTGTCCACCAATCAAGGTGAGCTATAGCAAATTCAGGTATTTTGGTACTAGCCATATGGACGAGAGATGGTGGCCAGTGTCCTAACTTAGCAGTGATCAGAATTTCCTTTAGTATAGTAATAAGCTCGATCTGTACTTGATCACAGGCAAGACCCCAGGAAATATTCTTTCCCAATCTATATTCTGCATGTGCTAAGGTAACAATTTTCTGTTCTATAATGGGAGATATAAGAGCAAAGGTATCTACAACTACATTGGACAGTTTAGAGGAAGCTTCATTAATAATATGTTGTGAGGTAAAACCATTAGCAGCATGCTGAGTAGTGGATCCCATTTTATTACGGAGCACCTCTATATCAATTATATTAAGGGCATCCAGTGCAGTCCCTGTGCCACCTAAAATTGTATCAATTAATTCACGCTTGTGTCGAAATTGCTTGGCTCGGGGTGTTACTGCCTGCATATCAAACCAAGTATTGAACATTTGTATGTGGTTGGCAACAAACTTACAAATGACGATGCTGCCCACATCCCCCTTCATCTATCACTCATACATTCAACTGCTTCCATGTCTCCCGAGGACGCCGCACATGCGGGATGGAGCTGACCACCACCATTTAAAATCCCTCATCAGGATTATCTAATTTCATACACCCGTTTCCCAAATTAATTAACCCAATCCATTTTCTATTTTCCATTACCAAACCATAACGTTAATATCTTAACGTAATGAACCGCATCAGTTTCTTTAAAAAGAAACACGTGTGGGAGTTAGACTACCGATTATTCCTGTACCTTCAGAACTATTGGTTACTGACGTATCTCTTCCACTAATATTAAAAAATATATATACAGGGAAGCTCAAATATCTATCCCACTAATCCTGCCTCATCTGTGCATTACAATTGTAGAATACTAAATGAGATACTTTAAAAGCTAGAATACCATTCTTAGCTTCTTAATCATAACTGTTATCTGCATGAGCACTATCATTTACAAATTACTAATGTCATTATCTAATAATCAAATGAAGCCTTCAAGTGCAAACCAACCAATCTATAGCCATATTCAATCCCCCCGGGGAAACAGTATCTAACTGGTATATCCATCTTTGCTCTCTCAATAAAAGAGTCTCATCTAGAGTCATTAAAATCATCTCTAATACCTGAAGATTGGAGGATCGCCAATGTAACACCAATTTTTAAAAAGGGTTCCAGGGGTGATCCGGGAAACTACAGACCGGTGAGCCTGACATCAGTACCGGGAAAAATGGTAGAAACCATCATAAAGAATAAAATTACTCAGCATATAGATAGTCACAACCTAATGGGAGACAGCCAACATGGCTTTAGACAAGGAAGATCTTGTCTTACTTATCTGTTATGTTTTTTTGAAGGAGTGAATAATCATCTGGACAAAGGTGAGTCGGTTGATATTGTGTATCTGGACTTTCAGAAAGCCTTTGACAAGGTCCCTCATCAGAGACTTTTGGCAAAACTAAAGAGTCATGGGATAGGAGGCAGTGTACTATTGTGGATCAGGAACTGGTTAAAAGATAGAAAGCAGAGGGTAGGGCTAAATGGCCAATTTTCCCAATGGAGAAAGGTGAATAGTGGTGTACCCCAGGGATCTGTGCTGGGTCCGCTGCTTTTTGACATATTCATAAATGACCTGGAAAGTGGAATAACGAGTGAGGTTATCAAATTTGCAGATGACACAAAACTATTTAAAGTTGTTAAAACCCAAGAGGATTGTGGAAAATTGCAAGAGGATCTTGATAAATTGGAAGACTGGGCATCAAAATGGCAGATGAAATTTAATGTGGACAAGTGCAAGGTTATGCACCTAGGGAAGAACAACCCAAACTATGGTTACACGATGCAAGGTTCCACATTAGGAACCACCACCCAGGAAAAAGATTTAGGCGTCATTGTGGATAGCATGTTAAAACCCTCGGCCCAGTGTGCAGCGGCGGCCAAGAATGCTAGGTATGATAAGGAAAGAAATGGAAAATAAAACAAAAGACATTATAATGCCTCTATATCGTTCCATGGTGAGACCGCACCTTGAATATTGTGTGCAATTCTGGTCGCCGTATCTTAAAAAGGATATAGCGATTTTAGAAAAGGTTCAGAGAAGAGCCACCAAAATGGTAAAGGGGATGGAAGGATACTCCTATGAAGAAAGGCTAAAAAGGTTGGGGCTCTTTAACCTGGAAAAGAGACGGCTGAGGGGAGATATGATAGAAGTCTATAAATTAATGAACGGAGTGGAACGGGTAAACGTAGATCGACTGTTTACCTTATCAGAATATAGAAAGACTAGGGGACATGCAATGAAGCTACAGGGTAAACTATTTAAGACTAATAAAAGAAAATATTTTTTCACTCAACGTGTAATCAAACTCTGGAATTTGTTACCGGAGGATGTAGTAAAGGCTGTTAGTGTAGCTGGGTTTAAAAAAGGTTTGGACAAGTTCCTGGAGGAAAGGTCCATAAACCATTATTAAGAAGGGACCCAGGATATCAATGCTTGAACCAATACAAGCATTGTGGAACCTCTGTCCCTTGGGGAAACTGCTAGGTACGTATGACCTAGATTGGCCACTGTTGGAAACAGAATACTGGGCTTGATGGACCTTGGTCTGACCCAGTATGGCATATCTTATGTTCTTATATTCTTATGCAAATATAGCACTATATGAATGGACGCAAGTCTAGATTGAAGTGCGGTATAAGTCTGAGACCTTATTAGAGTGTTGCAGCTGAAGGGAGTGAATGCTCCACTTTACTATATTGTTTTGCTTGAACGTAATTTAAACCAGTAGTATACACATATGCGTTCAGAATAAGACCGAGAAGCGGTGCTGTGTCAGGGCAACAGGTTGTGGTGCTGGGGACATGGGGGGGGCTGTGGGATGGTGGCCCCATTGGGCCAGGGCCCGGCCTTCTGTATGTGTGGAGTCTGCGGGTGATGGCCAACGCCGTGCATGGCTGACAGGGGGCTGTGGTCCAGGGGCAGTGTGGGGATGGTGCACCAGGTATGGGTTACACCATATCTTGCATGGGACTGGCTGCGGTCATGCATCTTAGTGGGACCACTGGCATGCCCCCCCCCCCGCACCTGTGCATCCATCATTGCACTCGCTTGTTTATGGTCTGTCACCGGTACACCTCTCTCCGTCTTACCTGCACATGGGTGCGCTGTATCCAGCGCAGGGGGCAGGCCATGTATATACATGGGCCTGAGTCGGTCCGCCAGGCACTGTTCCAAGATGGTCAGGGTGGCCCCCTGCGCCGGACCCCCGCCAGTGCCCTGCGCATGGTGCCTCTCCTGCGAGAGTTGGGCACGGATGTTTCACTTAATGTCGCAGTAGTGCTTGCGGAGGCTCTCTATGTCATGATGTGGGCCCCCTGCTGCCACCAGCTCTGCCTGTACCTCTGCCCATGCCCTTGTGCATGTGGCAATGGTGGTGGTTGAGCTCATCCTTCCAAAGAGCACCTCGAACCTCTCCAGGATGCTGGCCATGAGGAGGTCATTCTCCTCCTGGTTGAATCGGACTGCCCTCCTCCTAGCTTCCTCGTCTACATGCATTCTGCGGCGCTTCTGCCCTTGCGCACCTCCAGGCTGTTCTGGGGGGTGGTGTATGGTGCTGGATGGGCCTTATGGCTCACTCTCTGGGTCTGTGGTGGTGTTGGCCACTGGTGGCTGCTGGCTGCAGTACCCCTCCTGCCTCATGGTGTCCCTCGTCCTCCATGCCTTGGTATGTACTGTGTACCATAGCCTTTGCTGTTCTGGGCATGCTGTGTCCAGTTATGTACCTTGGGCATGTTCCAATGCGCTTTACATATGGGCCTTATGTGCATGCGCAGTAGCACGCATTACCTTTGCGCATGCCCATACGAGCACCACTTATTTCCCAGGCGCACGTACGTGCAATACGTCTGACGTATCCTCATGCACTGTGTGTGTGTAAGGCACGTTCCTAGGCATGCTATGCCCCCCACCCTCAGAT
Organism: Ichthyophis bannanicus; assembly: GCA_033557465.1. NCBI lineage: Eukaryota > Metazoa > Chordata > Amphibia > Gymnophiona > Ichthyophiidae > Ichthyophis > Ichthyophis bannanicus. The sequence goes on along the minus strand of CM066033.1, from coordinate 1,024,733,674 downwards.
CTATCCTCATCATTGCTATTGGTGTCCACTGCTCCATACATTTCCCGTTTATCCTCCAGCATGGTTCATGGTGCATGCACACACACTCTGCTAATAATAATTCCTTTGGGTGCTACGGTACATTCCTACGTGTGTAGATGGGTCATGCAACGTGTCCACATGCGCTACTCTGCATCATATCTACGCGTATGCGCCATGCCTCCGCACGTTGGAATGTGCCTTGCATTCTGCTCTCACCTACACGTCTGAGTGGGGCACGTAGTGCAGAACGCCATACGTTTGTGCCTTACTGTGGCGCAGGGACATGCCATGTGCTCCTCCTACCCACATTCAGCATGCCCAATCACGGAACATGAATTTCTTGGGAACGCACGTTGCTGCGCACGCTACGGCGTTACACTTCCATACGTGCAGGGCGTTGTCTCATGCTGTTGATGGTATACGTCCCAGCATCACCAGGTGTGTCAGGTTTGCTCTGATTATTTGCCGCACCCCACACCCTATTTAACATCTACCTGTGCTCCATCCCATGTCTATCATGGCTCACATCGTGAATGCAGGTTGTGCGGTGGTTGCACTGGTGGAGCTGGCAGAGCTGCAGTTGCCTGAAGGAGGAGATGGTGTCACTGGGGCTGTAGCACAGGGCATGGGTGCAGTCCCGCAGCAACTCAGACCTGCAGCTCTGGAGGCTCCACAGGCGGAGGTGCTACCAGCACGGCGCCATAGGCATGCTGAGGCATGGCCCCACCTGCCACGCCTCTACAGGCCCAGGTCCATGCTCCAGGACATATGTGAGGACCAGGTCATCTCCCTCTACCATCTGGACACAGGGGCTATTAGGGAGCTCTATGAGGATCTATGACCTGACCTCGAGCCCCGGACTGCCCGGTCACAAGCCATACTAGGAATGACCAAGCTCCTGGCTGCCCTACATTTCTTTGCCTCAGACTGCTTCAAATCCTCAGTGGCCGCAGTGGGTGGGATGAGCAGGCCAACATTCTCGTGCTGTCTCCACCAGGTACTGCGGGCCATGGTCAGCCGGGTTGAGAATTACATTGCGATTCCTAACAGTAGGCAACATTGGGGGGCCCTGAGCCAGGCATTCCAGTGGATTGCAGGGATACCACACGTGATGGGAGCTATTGATTGCACACATGTTGCCCTGGTCCTGCCACGTGACAGGGAGGTTGTGTTCTGCAACCGCAAACACTTCCATTCCCTGAATGTGCAGGTTGTTTGTGTTGCAAATATGCGTATTCTGAATGTGGTTCCACGGTTCCCAGGGTCAGCCCATGACTCCTATATCTTGCAGCACGCGGCATTGTTCGGCCAATTTGAGGCCGGACAATATGGGGACTGTGTCCTGCTGGGTAGGTATTTACCATATCTCACATGTGCGTACAGTGTATGAGATCTGGGGTCCCATTGTCACCTGTGTCCTTTATATGCCTTTCCTTGCATTGTGGTTGTGGGGCACTGCCTTGTATGGGGCTTTGTACAATGTCACACCCTGTCACCAGGGATGTGGTCACGTACCTCTGTGTGCTGCTAGATGTCTCTAGGTATACCATGTGCATCTCATTGCTCATCTGGGTGTCTCAGCACACATGCAGTTGAGACTGGTATCTGCTACTGCTGTTCGGTTGCACAGGTCTTATGTACAGGGACACTCTGAGCACATATGGTGTGTTCCTTCTATGGCTGGGTGTGACTCCTCTTGTTTGACCACGGCTCCCGCACATGGCCTCAGACATACCGCACACACAGATGTACACGTATATTGTGCTGTGTCCCTCGTGGACCCCATATCCAATGTGTGTGTGTGTGTGCCATCCAGGTGGGGAGGGGGGGTTAGTTATGCGCACAGAACCATCCTCATGCTGTACGGTGTATATGGGGCCTTTTCTGGGTAGAGCTGTAGTCACACTTGACTTCACACATGTATGCTGTATGTCTGCCCACGTTGTCTTGTCTCTACTGCCATTCCGACCTGGCCCCTCGGGTATGTGTTCCTGTGACATCTGCTGTGTGTGCACTGTATCATGGGTGTTACATGGTTGCACACATGTGCATCTCTGCCACTTCCAGTATGCTTTGCCACTGTTGGCCAGATGCCTTCACACCTGCCACTGCTGCCATTTGGGTACAGGTTTTTGGCCGTGTGTTTAGCCTGGATACAGTTGATGTGTGTTGCCCTCATTAGCCTTCCACGGGGTTCTGGGTCTCCCATCTTCAAATGCTGGTGCAGTGCCATCATGTGCCATTCTATGACGTCGTATGTTTGTGTCCCTGTTTATCTGCTGTGCAGTTAAACATTGCTACATCTGTGCTTTTGTGTGTCCATCATCTCCCGATTGACCATACCACATTTCTTTCTGCAGGTGATGCAGGATATGGCTGTCGTGCCTGGTTGCTGACCCCTGTGCATCTCCCACGGCCAGGTGCAGAGATGAGGTACAATGAGGCCCATGCCTCCAGCCGCTCAGTCATTGAGTGCACCTTTGACATTTTGAAGAGTCTCTTCAGGTGTCTGGATAGGACCGGCGGTGCCTTGCAATACAGACCCATGACTGTGGCACATATCATTATGGCCTGTTGTGCTCTCAGGCACAATGTCCCAGTAGAAATTAATGAGGATCTGGAGGAGAATCCTGTGTGCCCTCCTGTACGTGGCCGTGGTGACACACGTGAGGGGATGGCAGTCAGGCAACATCTGATCGAGGAGCTGTTCTCCTGTAAGTTCTGCATATGTGGGGATGTGCATATGTGTCTCAATGTTTGTGCTGACCTGTGTGTTTCATGCCACTATCATGACATATATATATGTGTTTTGGACTCCCCAGGATAGGCTGCCAACCCTGCCCAGTGCTGTGGTGCATGTGGGAACTGTGCGTGCGTCATTATGACCTGCAGGTGATTGGGGTTGGTGGACATACAGGTAAGTGTACTGTGGGGGCAGTAAAGCATTACACATATCTGTGTTTCCCTCTCCACAGCACCTCTGTTGTTGTACACATGTTTGGCCTGTGGCTCCATCCTCCATATGTTCTGGTTGACACGGCCATTAGCCTGTGCACATTTCGGGTGTTTACACACTGTACCTAGGGCACATGTTACCGTGCTGTGTGTGTCTCCAGGCACAGGGTGTGGGATTGGTGGATAGCACATACAGCCTTCCCTGGCATTGTGGCTTTACATAACATCAGTGTATCCTTGCATGGACTGTGATGATTGTCTCCACTGGTCACTGATTTTGCACAGACCTGCTGTATGCAACTTGCGGCATGCTCACCTTGTCTCACGGTGTATGTCTCTATGTCTTTGGGGCGTGTCTGGGTGACAGTACCTTCTGATGCCCTCTGCCATTGTCTGGTGCAGGGATGTCTCTGGCCACCTGTGCAGTGGTGTTTACCCATCTCTCTGTGACTTTCTGCTTTTGCCCTTCTGTACATTGTGCGCATGTGTCATGTATTGTTGCCTAACGTGTCTCATGTTTGCTGACAGGACACTACACATCAACGTTTAGGTTACACGCAACTCAGCATTGCTTGGACATGTGCCACTGACAGCTGACCATGATGAAATGGTGATGGATGCAGTTCATTGACATCCGCAGCCTCTGCTGTGGCCCCTTGTGCCATTTGCCTGGCTCTGACAGTCCCCAGCAGACACCTGCTGTACAGTGATGGTAGGTTGCACCTTCAAACTTCTGTGACTAACATCCACGTGTAGATGTTTCTTTTGGGCTGTTTGTATCATCATGCCTTTCTGTGGGATCTCTGTGCACCACCACTGCTGGACATGCTGTGGACCTCTGGGATGCCAGTGTGACATGGCCATTGACATGACCATGTCGAAAGGGTAACCTGGTCTGCCGTGCCATTTCCTGCTATGGTCAACATGCACTGTGCTGTGTGTTGTGGCCGTGTCATGTTTTAATATCTGGGCATTCATTATGCACATAATGTGCTGTCACTGTCTGCATTGTGACCTGATGGTAGGTGTGGCATACCTTTACATTTTCTCTACTCCTTTTAACACAGGGCGCAGACAACACACACGGCACATCTACTATGCTGCATCTGGAGTCCCCATCGCCCAAATGTGGTTGGACAAGACACCTCCATGCAACGGTCCCTGGGTGATGGTGCCAGTGGGAGATGGACCTATGTGAGTCGGACACGTGCCTATGTTGGACATCATTGTTGGCCTGTTACTTTGGGCATCACTGGGGTGAACGACACACTGTCACTGCCATGCTCTGTCTGGGTGTTGCATTTATCACAGTAGAGACACATCACCTTTGCATTGTTGTGGAACATTGAGACGTCACTTATGACTTTGCATGGCCATGTAATCTGGGATGGTCATAACTGGACTTGTGGGGTCACAGGTGGCATTTGCACTGTGGACACTTGTCCGTACATCTACAGATGGAACTCACATGCGTGCTCTATGTTGTACATCCATCTGACATTGTGTAGCTGTGTGTGGCCAATGTGTGGGGCTCACATCACAGCCATTGCATCAATATTTGGTTACACAGGTACATGCAGTCACGTATGTGGCACAGGAAATACATTCTGTAGGTTCTGCTTATTTGTGTGGCCAACTTCCACTTCAACATGACACACTATCCTCCTCCAGAACACTGTGATGCATGCCACCATCTCTGATTGCTATTTGACCATCGCAGGAGGTGTTACAGGGTATATGGAGCAGCACTCTATGGTATTTAAATGTACATGGTGCATGTGCACATGTTACGGACTCATCTCTTACACTGGTGCATGTGCCAGGGTGGGATTTGTGCACCGTTGTGGAGTCTCTTTGTAGCTCTACATACATGTTATTGTGGCAATGTACATTGATTTGCTGGCTTATCATTGCATGTGTGCGCAGTCCTCTCTCTGACATGACATTGCTCCACTCACATTGTGCCAGTACCTTTTGTAATGGGGAAGAGATATCCTGTGATGGAAAAACAGAGGAACCTAAATGCAATAGGCCTGTTTCTAACAGGAAGGAAGAGATCAGGACTTCCCGTTGCCAAGGGCAAGACAAACATTCCCAGCCACGAGGGCAGGAACCCCGCCCAGCTGACAAACAATCCCGAGCTCCTAGCTTTCACCTGGGAGGGGGAAGGGCCAGATTAGATCCCCAGCAAACATATAAGAGACGTTCACTAGAGTTTGAGAGGAAGGAAGGGGAGGAGAAGGAAGCAGCTGCAGCAGATGCAAAGAGAGAAAGAACCAAGAGTGACAGAGTCCTAAGGAGCAACGTAAGAAGCAGGAAAGACGCTGTAGATCAGAACCAGCTGAAAGGTGTGTGTAAGCTGAGGTCTGGATCTTGGAGGCAACGTCTGCCCTGGTGTGAAAGAGAACCTTACGTGAGTGATTCAGTAGATTCTGATACTGATTGGGAGAGAGGAAGGCAGAAAGCAGATGACAGTGATAATTGGAGGAGAAAGGCACAGAAACCTTTTAACCAAGCCTCCAAGCATTTACCTTATGGTGAAAGTAGCATAAGAGAGAAAATACCAGTGAGGATAACTGGGAAGCATTTACAAGTACAAGGGAGTGAAGGACCTACAGTGCAAGACATTTGTATGTCTGAAGAGGAGGGTGAACAGCCAATATGCAGAGAGAAGCCTCTGAGGTTTAAACCCCGTCCTAAAGGAGCAGTGCACAGACCTCCCTTTGCCTCAAAGCCAGAAGATAGGCTAATTAACCCTTGTAAAGGTGCTCATAAGACTTTCTCTCGTAGAAGCTATAAAGGATATAATTCTCCTGTGAATTATGGACAGAGATATGGTGAGACTGATCCTTACCTGTTAGAGGAGATATTAAGGAAGTCTCAGGAACTAGCAGAGGAGAATAATCTGCCCACATTACAATCACAGCCAAAGTTTTATTCAGATGATTGTCAGAGTGAGTCTATGATAATTGATCCTCCAGAAGCTGAATTATCTGACAATCAGATGGACTGTACATTAGCTGTATTAAATGATGTGATTTCTCTGTGCTGAAGCCAAACAGTTTGTGGAAGTTTTCTAACTGCCTGTTAAGAAGCACAAGACTTTACTTTTTCTTACTTTATGCCAGAGTGCCTGGCTTATGTTCTTTTGTTATCCTGTGTTTGAATCCAACCCCGGGAGGGAAATTAAAAGCCTGTTTTGACCTTAACCACTCGACCCACGACTATCACTTATTGAAAGGCCCACAACTACACTCCTAAACCTTTCAATAAAAGGTCTCCAAGCAGCCTACCCTGTATGCTAAGGCTACAGGTGGACCAATTGGTGACAGGAAATGGCGTAGTCTTTTGGATTTTTAAAAACACAGTACAAAGACAGTAGCAAGAAAAAGGATTACCTGGAAAATCAGGAGAAGTTCGGCTATCCTGAGGAAAGGAGAAAAACCGGACCGGACTTCGGTTGCAGACCTGACTTGGAGCTACCCAGGATATCTTTCTCAAGGCAAGATCCTGCACCGTGCTCAGGTACGAGTAAGGGGGCACGGTTGTAATAGGATTGGTGAGAAAGTATCCATTTCTGTGCTATAGGTGGGAGGCATAGAGTTTTTGGTACCGCACTTGGTGGGCCTTTGTTTGTTCTTCTGTTTCCGCAGATATAGAAAACCTGAGATGGATCCCCAGGATGTAAAAATCTGGATGGAGGCTCAGTGGAAGGCGCAAAGTGAGCTGGCCCGAGTGATACAAGAAAAAACTGTAGCCGCCATGAATGCACAGCAGCAGCCACTGTTGGAGCTACTGGGAGCTCTGCTGAAGCAGACAATGGACAAAAAGGAGTCTACTCCTGCTGTACAAGTGGGGGTAGGACTTGCTAACTGTGGTGCTTTAGCACTGGGACAATTTAAAGACAATGATAATTTTGATGATTTTGCTGATGCGTTTGAAAGAATAGCCGAATCAGCTAAATGGCCAACTGACCAGTGGGCTGTCCGTCTAGCTATGTCTCTGTCGGGTGAGGCACTAGCAGCATACAAAACCATGCCCGCTGATCAGGCGTCCAATTACCTGAATGTAAAGAATGCTATAAGAAACAGGCTGGGTTTAACGCCCATGCACTACAGGCGTTTGTTCAGGGAAGCTAGGCTTAGGCCTATGGAAACACCGAAAGCATTATTTCAGCGGTTAAAGGGTCTAGCGCTGAAATGGCTCACTCCTGAAAGGAGGACAGTTGAATCTGTGGTAGATACCATAATTATGGAGCAATTCCTTGAGGCTGTACCGCCTGAGGTAAAAGCATTTCTACTGCTCCAGAAATGCGGTTCCACCGAGGAGGCGGCTGAGCTCTCAGAAAGATACTTTGAGGTAGAGTTAGCCGGGACCTCTAAGGAAAATGTGTTAAAGGTGGCGGGCATTGATAAACTAGGGGGCATAGAAAAGACCTCTAAGAGGAATATGTTTGACCAGAATGTGGACAAATGGTCCAGGAGAAAATGTTATAATTGTGGTCAGCCAGGACACTTACGTAGAGATTGCACCATACACACTGCACTAGTGTCAGGAAAGAAGGAACCCCTAGAGGAGGGATTTCTGCTTAAGGTCTGTGTGGAAGGGGTAGAAGCTCTGGTCTTGCTAGACTCTGGAGCAGACCAGAGTATGGTCTCCCAGAAGTTGTGGAAGACCATCTCTGGCCACGACCAATCTGCCCAGAGCCAAGCAGAGGCAAGAGTACAAGTGAAATGTGTTCACGGGTCAGCATCGTACTATCCGGTGCATAAAGTGTCTATAACAGGCTTAGGGATTGAGGGGAAAGTACGCGTGGCAGTTATACCACGACTTCCTCGCGATATTGTTTTAAGCAGAGATTGGCCTCCCTTTCAGAAAGAGCTAAGAAAAGGTTTAGCTGAAAGAATAGGCCTAGTCTCTACCAGGTCCCAAGCGAAAGTTCCTGTAACAGGAGTCAGTCCCAGGGATGAGGAAACTGAAGCTCCTGAGGTTGAGGAAGAACCCCAAGGAGGTGAGAATGATGAAAGAGAGGAGGTACAAGACATACTTCCCTCTCATGAGGATTTGTTAAACATTCCCTCCAAAGATAGGAAAGGAAAGGCTGAAAAACGACATGAGAGAAGGCATAGGTCTCAGGCAAAGGCAGAACTGGAAGCTGGGGAGGAGTTGCCCTGGGTCCCAGCAGAACTTGTCCGAAAATTCCCGTCCTTTCCTAAAGAGCAGAGGGATGACCCGGCACTAAAGAGAGCCTTTGGGTATGCCCAAGAGAATAGGACCATCTTGCCTAGATTCTTTTTAGAGGATGAAATATTGTACAGGGAGAGTACAGACCCGCGGATAGGCACAGTAAGAAAACAGTTGGCCGTGCCTACTACCTTTAAGGCGGTAGTCCTGAGACTGGCACATGACCATCCTGTTGGCTGCCATAAAGGCACACAGGGGACATTGGACCAGATATTGGCCCGGTTTTATTGGCCTGGCGTCTTTAAGGAGACAGCCCGTTATTGCGAGTCCTGTCCCTCTTGCCAGCGAGTCACGGCTAGTAAGCCAAAACCTGTACCCATGATACCTACGCCTACTATTGCAACTCCAGTTCGTCGGTTAGCGATGGACATCGTAGGACCCATCGTTAAAACGCCGAGAGGTTTCCAGTACATACTGGTAATCATAGACCAAGCAACCCGCTTTCCATGGGCTGTTCCATTACGTAACATCCCGGCCAAGACCATAGCCCTTGAGCTTATAAAGCTGTTTTGTGAAATTGGATTTCCCCAGGAAATTCTGACGGATCAGGGGAGTAATTTCACTTCAAGACACTTAGCCAGGGTATGGGACACTTTCGGGGTACGGCATAGCCAGACCTCCGCCTATCATCCTCAAGCTAATGGGTTAGTAGAGAGGATGAATCAGTCCATTAAACAGATGTTACGAAGGAGCCTAGAAGGGAAAATGGCCGAATGGGATAATGTACTCCCATTCGTCTTATACGCATGCCGAGAGCGCGTACAAGCGTCCTTAGGGGCATCGCCCTATGAGCTTTTATATGGCCGGGTTCCAAGGGGGATATTGGATATCCTAAGGGAACAATGGGTTGAGCCTGATGAAGCAGAGATAGGGGTACCCCAATTTCTTAGGGATTTTAGGACCCGCTTAGAAAGGACATACCGAGTGTCAATAGATAATTTGCAGGCTAGCTAACGTCGGCAGAAACACTATTATGATCGGGGATCCAAGACACGACAGCTAGAAGTCGGGGATAAGGTTTTAGTCCTAGTGGCAGAAGTTGGTCCCAAATTTGAATCCAGATGGAAAGGACCCTATACAGTGGTGCAAAAGGTCCGGCCCGTCTCCTATATGGTGGAGAACGAAAAAGGGCGACGACAAGTATATCACGTAAATTTGTTAAAACCTTGGCATGACAGAACGGCCACAGTACGGCTGGTCAAAGTGGAAGGTGTTTCAGCCCATGAGAGTAGGATTACATGCTGGCAGACTCAGGAAGCTGCAGCCTGTAATATCTTAAGAGGGGGGATATGTAATGGGGAAGAGATATCCTGTGATGGAAAAACAGAGGAACCTAAATGCAATAGGCCTGTTTCTAGCAGGAAGGAAGAGATCAGGACTTCCCGTTGCCAAGGGCAACACAAACATTCCCAGCCACGAGGGCAGGAACCCCGCCCAGCTGACAAACAATCCCGAGCTCCTAGCTTTCACCTGGGAAGGGGAAGGGCCAGATTAGATCCCCAGCAAACATATAAGAGACGTTCACTAGAGTTTGAGAGGAAGGAAGGGGAGGAGAAGGAAGCAGCTGCAGCAGATGCAAAGAGAGAAAGAACCAAGAGTGACAGAGTACTAAGGAGCAACGTAAGAAGCAGGAAAGACGCTGTAGATCAGAACCAGCTGAAAGGGGTGTGTAAGCTGAGGTCTGGATCTTGGAGGCAACGTCTGCCCTGGTGTGAAAGAGAACCTTACATGAGTGATTCAGTAGATTCTGATACTGATTGGGAGAGAGGAAGGCAGAAAGCAGCTGACAGTGATAATTGGAGGAGAAAGGCACAGAAACCTTTTAACCAAGCCTCCAAGCATTTACCTTATGGTGAAAGTAGCATAAGAGAGAAAATACCAGTGAGGATAACTGGGAAGCATTTACAAGTACAAGGGAGTGAAGGACCTACAGTGCAAGACATTTGTATGTCTGAAGAGGAGGGTGAACAGCCAATATGCAGAGAGAAGCCTCTGAGGTTTAAACCCCATCCTAAAGGAGCAGTGCACAGACCTCCCTTTGCCTCAAAGCCAGAAGGTAGGCTAATTAACCCTTGTAAAATTGCTCATAAGACTTTCTCTCGTAGAAGCTATAAAAGATATAATTCTCCTGTGAACTATGGACAGAGATATGGTGAGACTGATCCTTACCTGTTAGAGGAGATATTAAGGAAGTCTCAGGAACTAGCAGAGGAGAATAATCTGCCCACATTACAATCACAGCCAAAGTTTTATTCAGATGATTGTCAGAGTGAGTCTATGATAATTGATCCTCCAGAAGCTGAATTATCTGACAATCAGATGGACTGTACATTAGCTGTATTAAATGATGTGATTTCTCTGTGCTGAAGCCAAACAGTTTGTGGAAGTTTTCTAACTGCCTGTTAAGAAGCACAAGACTTTACTTTTTCTTACTTTATGCCAGAGTGCCTGGCTTATGTTCTTTTGTTATCCTGTGTTTGAATCCAACCCCGGGAGGGAAATTAAAAAGCCTGTTTTGACCTTAACCACTCGACCCACGACTATCACTTATTGAAAGGCCCACAACTACACTCCTAAACCTTTCAATAAAAGGTCTCCAAGCAGCCTACCCTGTATGCTAAGGCTACAGGTGGACCAATTGGTGACACTTTTCACTGTGGCGGCGGGTGTGTCATTTGTGCAGTCCCTGTACATTGCCATATTATGACTGCTCCTGTTTCCACAGCACCCATTGCGGTGTAACTTCCACATAGTGCTACCTCTGTATGCTAGTGGGATCCCATCTTATTTGCTTTTTGCCCACATGTGACTCTTGTCCTGATACTGCATCCTCATGTTGCATTCTGCCACTTTTTTTGATGCCATGTGTGCATTAAAGGTGTTTATTTACAGGACTACCTGATGTCTGGCCTTTCTCAGCACACCCCATGCTGTTCTAGGGACATCTACACTGCTGTATTACCCACTGATAGACATACATCAGGTCTACACATCTGAGGGGTGGTGCTGGGCCATTGGGACATGATATCATTGGCATGTTTGTGCATTTGCCTGTGCACTGCGTATGCACTTCATTGTGTGGCAGCATCACATTGCATCTCTGTATCTTCCCTTCAGACCTTCTTGCCTTGTGTGTGTGTTATCAGCCTGATGTGCCTGCCTGAATCATGGCACCTGTCAGCTGTGTGTTCTGGTGCTGTGGCCGTGATGGTGCAGACATGTACTTCTATCACTACTGAGCATTTGTATAGTGCTACATGGTGAATGCGACACAGTGCAGACAGGTGGGAGACATGTTCTGCGCATCAGTGATTACTATCTAGTCAGCACAGACACAGATGGGGTGGGAGGGATACCACTGGGGACAGTGGGGAGGTGTCATGGGGATCATGCTTCTATGGCTGCAGCGAGGATGTGTGGTTTCATCCTGGATCTGTGGGGGTTTGGAGACGGTGCCTGCTGTATGGACATGCAGCTCATGGCATACGTGGCATCACGGAGAAAGGGGCAGAGTGCGGGGTTGACATTAGGGGTGTACTGCACAGGTGGTGGGTGTCTGCTTGGCTCGATGTTTTCAGGAGTGTTTGTACGGGGAGATGAGGGTTGGAGGGTAGCCACAGAGTCTCTGCATCTTGAGCTCAGCAGGGGAGGTTTGCCATGGGTATGATAGAGGTTAGGGGGCTTTGACGTGACCGGACAAGGGGGGTGGTGTGGCCATGACTGGCCTGGCGCACTGTTGGATGCACAGCAATTTATTGCACAGAAGGATGGGGAATGAGGTGTGTCCAGGTGAGACCTGCAGGGAGCAGACTACTAAGGTACTGATGGGATGCAATTGGGCAGTGCATGGGCATATTGGTGGTGTGTTCAGGGTGGATGGGGTGGGTATCACTGCTGTTGTGGAAGAAGGGGGCAGGTGTTAGCTATCAGATGGCTGTGTGTCATGGACGGGGGTGAAGGGTCAGGGATGGACCCAGATTGCAGCCTGGGGACACTGGGGGAGGTACAGAGTTATCCACAGACAACGACAACAAGGGGGGGCAGGGAGGTGTTACGATGATGGATGGGAGGTACGGTCATCACCATGTTCACTTTCAGGCCATGGTGAGACATCCAGGCAGCAATGTCATCACGACAGGCGTGGATCATGGCTTGGTTAGCCGGTGAGGGTTCAGGTGTGCGTAGGTGGCTCGGTGAGCCATCAGTATCTAGCTGGTTCAGCCAGCCATGGGTGCTGATGGGCACACCAGGGGACTGTGTATGGAGGGGGTAGGGGGTATCCATGCCATATTCTTGGAGTACACCATCTGGGTGCGGGGTTGTGGAGGAGGGGTAGGTGTAACGGTATTTATTTATTTATTTATTTATTTACAGTCTCTTATATACCGCACTATTCATCATCAGCGCGGTTTACATGGAACAAAATGCTCAGTACATTTAACACGTATGAGTTTACAGGTAACAGGGTATAAATAACTTGGATAACCGGGGTAATTATTTACAAAACATACTACATGGAATCATATACACAGAAGATACATAGAAAAACCAGTCCACTATAGCAATGAATATCACACTTGGTGAGTTGTTGATATACCCTAGATTTATCTGGGACTGGTATCAGTGGGTGTTATTGGGCTCTAGGTGATTCCATTGGGTTCTAAAAGGTATTTGTTGAAGAGGTGGCATTTGAGGGCTTTCCTAAACTGTGTCAGGCTCCTAATAGCCCGGATATCAGGGGGTAGTGCATTCCAGCATATTGGGGCACTGAGACTGAAGGCTCTGTTGGCTGTCGATTTAGTGCAAGTAGTAAGTTCCTTCGGGATTTTGAGGGAGTTTATAGCCATGGATCTCCTTGCTCTATCTGGAGATGTGCTATGGATGAGTGAGGATAAGGATGCCGATGTGAGATTATTGACAGCTTTAAAAGTAATTGTCAAGGTCTTGAAAACTATTCTAGCTTGAATAGGAAGCCAATGCAACTGTATCAGCAGGGGCGTAACGTGGTCGTACCTGGAGGCTCCATGGATGACTCTTGCTGCCGCGTTCATGGCTAGCTGAAGCGGGTTTAATGTAGATTGGGGAAGACCTTGTAATATGATGTTGGCATAGTCGAAATGGGGTATAACCAACGCCTGGAAGATTGTCCGGAAATCGGTTGGATCAAGCATGGAACGTAGGTGTCTAAGTGAGCGGATCTTGTAGTACACTGATCTGACTATGTTTCCTACGTGGGCTTTCATGTCTAGGCGTTGGTCTAGTGTGACTCCCAAATATCGTATTGAGGATTTAGATTGCAACTCCGCTTCTTTTACTTTAAGATATTGTGGGGGGGTAAAATTGGGATTCCTTGTTATGAAGAGTACTTCAGTTTTCTTATGTTGTATTCTGAGGTTTTGAGACAGGAGCCAGTCAGATATTGCATTGAAGCAACTCGTCAATGGGGAGAGGTCCAGATGCTCGGTAGAGAAGGGAATGTAAAGCAGGACATCGTCTGCATATAACATGCAGTCAACCTTGAAAGACCGGATGATATTACAAATTGGCTGCATGTAAATATTGAAAAGGAGCGCAGAAAAGGGAGGATCCTTGAGGGACTCCTTGGCTTTGGTGGAAAGGTTCAGACTTTATCCCTCCAGAACGAACATGCTGCCATCTTTCGGACAGGTAGGATCTGCACCATTCAAGCGCTTTTCCATTAATGCCTTTGTCAATCAGACGTCCTAGTAGAAGCTCATGATTTACTGAGTCAAAAGCTGCAGCGATGTCCAGAAAGATGAGTGCAAATCCTTGACGAATGTCGTCAATGCCAGTGATTATTTTGCAGAAGAGGGTGGTAAGGAGGGTTTCCACTCCATGGAATTCCCTAAAACCATGTTGGCAGGGGTCTAATGGTGCAGCGGAGTCAATGTGATCCTGCAGTTGCTTTTGGGCCTCCTTTTCGATGATCTTCGCGAGTAGTGGAATACTAGATATGGGTCTATAGGATTCCACCTGTTGGGAGTCAAGCTTGCAGTTTTTTAGCAGAGGTCTGATAGAGGTGTGCTTAAGGGCTGAAGGGAAGGAGCCAGTTGAGAAGGAGAGATTCATTATTTTGGCCAGTACAGAGCTGAAGTGACTGCGAAGCTCCTTGATCCAGAAGGCTGGGCATGGATCGGTCTGAGCAGTACTGGTGTTAAGGGCTGCAATAGTGTCTTCAATTCCTCTCTTGGAGGGGGTAGAAAACATGGTTAGGATTGTTTGGCAGTTTTGCTCTGTGGTAGAGGCTATAGTAGAGGTTTTGTTGGTCTGACATATCTTGGATTGTAAATAGGTTGCAAAATCTTGTGGGTGTAGCTCAAATGGAGGTCCAGAGGATGGTTCCTTGGATAAAGTCTTGACCAGGTCGAAGAGGTCATGTGGTTTATTAAGTGATCTCATTAAGGTGTCAGAGTAGTACTGCTTCATCGTGTTGGTGATTGTGTTGCGATGTGCAGCCAGATGACAGTTGTATGCTGACAGGTCATTTAAAGAGTGAGATCGGCGCCAGCGTTTCTCCAGCTTCCGTAAGTGGCTAAGTGATGCTTTAAGATCAGCTGAGTACCATGGGGCACTTACTCTTTTACCTGAAGGCTTGTTGGATGTTGTACGTAGGGCAATTGAGCTGAGGCAATTGTTCCATTGAGAAATTAGGTCGTCAAGGTTCTGGGTGGATTCAGAGATGAGTTGCTGCGTTTCAGCAAGGATAAGATCTCTGTTGAAAGGCTTGAAAGATCGAGAGGGCGGTCTTGCGGTGTTGCTTTGGATTTTGTTGGTTTTTGTGTGGGCTTTGTAAGAGGGAATCTGAATGATGATCAGTTTGTGATCTGACCAAGGAACAGAAGTTATGGAGGTTATGGGATCCTGGGCTGGGTTAAGAGAGGTTTGCGGGGCGAATACAAGGTCCAAGATATTTCCCTTAATATGGGTAGAATCATTAACTAGTTGCTTGAAGCCAAGATTTTCCAGGGCGTCCAAGAAGGCTGTTGCTTGATGATCTTGCAATGTAGGCAGGTTGAAGTCGCCTAGGATCCAATTTGGGAGGCCTGGGTTATGAGTGTTGGATGCCAGATCAATGATAGCCGCGAGATCATCTGGGGAAGCTGAAGGTGCTCTGTAAAGCAGGTTGATTATGCAGCGTTTGTTGGAGATGGTGACGGTCTCAAGGTAGTTTGTATTGGTGGTGTGCACTGTTCGAAACTGGAGGTCTGTCCTGGTGAGGATGAGCACGCCACCTCCTCTCTCTTCGGGCCTATGACTTGAATGTATGGTGAAATTCTGAGGGAGGAGCTGGTTGAGTATTACGTTGTCTTCAGCAGATAACCACGTCTCAGTGACCATGAGTATATCAAGGCCGTGGCTGGCAATTAGGTCAGTGACGGCTGGCCACTTCTTCCGGATAGAACGGGCATTGATGAGGGCACATTTTAGGCTGTGAGGGTAGGAGTTTTGAATTTGTTTAGATTTCATATTATGTTGAAGAGCAATGTGTAACAGATGGGGGTGGTGTGAGCGAGAGTCCCAAGTTATGTTGTTATGGGAAGCACTAGACCACCTTCTCCCATGGCTCAGTAATATTGGAATCTGGTTGGGTGCTGTGGTTGAGGCTAGAGAGTTGGAGAACCAGCCTGAAAGGACGAAATAGCATCCTATTATGGTGGTAATGAGGGAACCCATCTTGTCAGAGCACTATGTGAATGGGAGCGGGTCAATCTGGTTAGACTAACAGGAAGTTATTGACAAACTCTTGGTACTTAGTGTAGTATACTGTGTGACAGCAGACACTATGATCGCAGGCAATGGTTAGTTAGCTAACTAGTACAATAACTTGATGACTGGAACTGGTGAGACTACTGATAACAGTACAGTAGATTGTTGACAATAGTAGGTTATTGTTAGCACTACGATGGTGACTGGAGTTAATAAGGCTACTGACAACAGTATAGAGTTTGATTTGCAATGGGATGTAACTGGCAATGGAATATTACTGGCTACTGACCACAGTATAGAGACTGGCTACTGACAACAGTATAGTGGCTGATTTGCAATGGAATGTTACTGGCAATGGAATATTACTGGCTACTGACAACAGTATAGAGACTGGCTACTGACAACAGTAAAGCGGTTGATTTGCAAGGGAGTATTACTTACAACAGTGCTTTGGATACTACCAATGGCACAGTGGTGACTAACTATTACCGTTTGCTGACAACAGTATGGTAGCTAAATAACATGGACCTGATATGCATTGGCTCTATTAATGAGGTTATACTTGCGGAAGGCAGCGTGAGCAGTCCATAAGCGAGTTCAAATTGCCGGGAAGTCTTGCGTTGGTTCTGTATGACGTGTCCGTTGCGGTATCTGGGCCAGCTGCAGGCGCTTTCTTTAACTTGCAGATTGCTGATTGCCCCGATTGGGCAACTTCAGCTGGAGGCAGGCCCTGTATCCCCGGCAGCTCGATCCCGGCCGGGAGAGCTGTTGCTGAGCCAGGGTGCGGGAGGGCAGCGGTAAATAAAGCGGGGGTGCAGGGGTTCACAATAAAGAGGACCATTCAATAGGCTGTTGCTTCCTTGGAGGTCCCCGCCTAAGGGCCACGCCAAAGGGTGTGTACCGTGTTTGGGTATAGTTACATCACAAAGTTTAATCTCACTACTTTGAATACTACCACACCTACTGCACCTGCACAGTGGGGGCCATGGCCTGTTGGTTAGGACACGGTACCTCAGACCAGAGGGCCATGGGTTCACATCCCACCTGGGGACAGCAATGTTGGGACTGGGGTTTCTTGTCTTATTGCCATTCCTTGTGGCCTTGGGCACGCCACGTGGCCCTCCATTGGCCACTGCTTCATTGGATGGGTAAGATGGGACAGACAACTGGTTACTTACAGAGATAACTCAGTACTTATGTCTGTCACTGCCCCTTGTACACAGCGCTGCACAGACATGTCGAACAGGCACCCTACTCACCACGGCTTACATTGTAGTTACGATAAGTGAGAGAATGTGGGAGCAGGGGTAGGGGAGGCAACGGTGGAGGGGGATCAGGGTAGTTAGAGTCCACAGGCAGCAGCGGGTAGGTGAGCTCTCAGCATGGATTGGATGTGTGTTTGCGAGGGTACCTGGCACACAGACCCTGTGAGTTTATTCCAGGCATACGGTGCATCAGGGTGAGGGACGCGATGTCTGCTATGATCCAGTGTGTGTCTTTTGTGGTAACTTGTTTGCATTGTGCTTGTGGGGGTTCTTTGGAATAGTGGTTACAGACACCCATTGGCAATCCATAGGTTGCCAGTTTGATTCCTACATGTTCTGTTCTTTTTCCTTTCCTGTGTTCTGCTAACCTGCCCATGCGATGGCTGCAGCCTCGTCACCTCTACACACACCCCTCCATCTCTGCGCTGTGCGCCACAGTGTGCCCTCTCTGTAGCCTATCTGTCGCATATTGTGTGTTACATATGGCTATATCTTTGTAGTGTCCATGTGACCAGTCAGCTTGGTGGATTGGTACTGCTGTTGTTGGCTGGTCTGTGCCACATCACTGTGCAGGTTGGATTCTTACATGCTCCTTTTTCGTTCCGTTGCCCTGGTCCACGGGCCGTTCACTTAGCTGTCCCTTCAGCCAGCCCCTGACACCCTTCGTGTATTGCTCCCATGCTCTTTTGCATGCTATTTACCATGCATTACATCTCATGGTGTGTGTACATGTGTTTCTATATGGCTCCCATCTCACTTACAGACTGTGATATGAGCTGTGGACGCCTGTTGTGCATGTGCATTGCGACATGGTGACTGTTTGGGTTGGCCTCTCCTGGCACACAGCAGGCATTTTGTGTGGTGCCCTGCAGTGTTCTTGTATGCAGCCATTGCCATGGAACTCACAGTGGCGGTGTGGCCTATTGGTTTGGGCAGTGCTTTTCAGCCTAGTGGTCAAGGGTTTGCTCCCTCTTTGTACTCCTTCTTTTATGCCTTTCCTACACTGGTACCTGTCATTCCTGTGACAGTCATATCTCTGCTGATCTGTGCTGCCAGCACATATTTCCCTCATCACAGTTGCCACCCATCCTTTTGTCCGTCTATCTGCGTCTGTTATCTGTGTGGCACCCGGCATTCATGTGCAGGCTGCTACCTCATGTCCTGCTTTTCAGGTGCCTTAACCTACAGTGCCTTATGGGGCACCTTGCCGCCACCTTATACGGGGCCTTCAGGGGTGGCTGCATGGCGCCTTAGGTTGGGCACCTTGTAAGGCGCATGACAACGTGCCTTGTGCTGTGCCCTATATGGTGCCTTGCGACGTGCGTTATGTGACGGCACATTGTTATGCACATTACCTGGCACTGCTTGTCGTACGATGCACCGCCCATGCCTTTATATGGGCAACTGTACCTTTACCGCGGAACCTAACACGAATGACATTACCGCAATTTAGTAAACATACCCCTAAGAGTAGACAAGGCCATAGTGGAGAGACTGAATGAATTCTTTTCTTCAGTCTTTACCGAAGAAGATGTAGGGAAATTATTCATGACAGAAATGATATTTAAAGGTGATGAATTAGAAGAATTGAAAGAAATATCGATAAACCAGGAAGATATATTACAACTATTTGATAAATTGGAGAGCTGCAAATCACCTGGACCAGATAGTATACACCCAAAGGTATTGAAAGAACTGAAATATGAGATTGCATACCTATTAGTAATCTGTGAACAATCATTAAAATCATCTGTAGTACCTCAAGATTGGTGAATGGCCAATGTAACGCCAATTTTTAAAAGGTGTTCCAGGGGTGATCAGGGAAACTACAGACCGGTGATCAAAATGGTGCAAACCATTATAAAGAACAAAATTACTGAACATATAGATAGTCATCATTTAATGGGAGAAAAACAACATGGCTTTAGTCAAGGAAGGTTTTCTGTTACTAATCTGTTATATTATTTTGATGGCATGAATAAACAGGTAGACAAAGATAAGCTGGTGGACATAGTGTATCTGGATTTTCAGAAAGCCTTTGACAAGGTCCCTCATGAGAGACTCTTTGTGAAGTTAAAAAGTCATGGGATAGGAGGCAGTGTACTATTATGGATCAGGACCAGATGGGATACACCCTAGAATACTGAGGGAAATTGGGAAGCTTCTAGCAGCTCCACTGACTGACCTTTTCAATGCCTCGCTGGAGTCAGTAGTGGTGCCAAAGGATTGGAGAGAGGCTCATGTGATGCCTTTACACAAAAGCGGAAGTAAGGATGTAGTTGAAAACTACAGGCCAGTTAGTTTAACTTCAATGGTGATTAAATTATTGTAAACGCTGCTGAAAGAGAAAATTGTGAGGTTTCTGGAATCCAGTGGATTACAGGATCCGAGGCAGCATGGATTCACCAGAGGCAGGTCTTGTCAGACAAATCTGATTGATTTCTTTGACTGGGTGACCAGGGAGTTGGACCGAGGGAGAGCCCTAGATGTGGTGTATTTAGATTTCAGTAAAGCCTTTGACACTGTTCCTCACAGGCGACTTATAAACAAACTGAGCACCCTAGGGATGGACCCTAAAGTTACTGTTTGGGTTAGAAATTGGTTGGGTGGGAGGCGACAAAGAGTACAGGTAAATGGAACTCTCTGAGGAGAAGGATGTTACCAGTAGTGTGCCCCAGGGATCTGTCCTTGGTTCGATTCTTTCTAACATCTTTGTTAGTGATATAGCGGAAGGGCTGTCGGGTAAGGTTTGCCTCTTTGCGGATGATACCAAAATCTGCAATAGAGGATTGAGAAAAATTGCAAGAGGACCTTGATAAATTGAAAGACTGGACATTGAAATGGCAGATGAAATTTAATGTGGATAAGTGCAAAGTTATGCATCTAGGAAAGAACAACCCAAACTATGGTTACACGATACAAGGTTCTACATTAGAAACCATCACCCAGGAAAAAGATTTAAGCATCATCGTGGATAACACATTGAAATCCTCCGCCTGATGTGCAGTGGTGGCCAAGAAGGCAAATAGAATGCTAGGAATCATAAAGAAAGGAATGGAGAATAAAACAAAGGATATTATAATGCCTCTGTATCGTTCCAGGTGCGACTGCACCTTGAATATTGTGTTCATATTGTGTCCATAGCTTAAAAAGGATATAGTGGAATTAGAAAAGGTACAGAGAAGTCACCAAAATGGTAAAGGGGATGGAAGGATACCCGTATGAGGAGAGGCTTGAAAGGTTAAGACTTTTCAACCTGGAAAAGAGATGGCTGAGGGAAGATATGATAGAGGTTTATAAATTAATGAATAGAGTGGAACGGGTAAACATAGATCGAAGACTAGGGGAATGCAATGAAGCTACAGTGTAACCTGTTTAAGACTAATAAAAGAAAATATTTTTTCACTCAACACATAAAAAAACTCTGGAATTCGTTACCAGAGGATGTAGTAAAAGCCGTTAGTGAAGTGAGTTTAAAAAAGGTTTGGATAAGTTCCTGG
The DNA here is from genome assembly GCA_033557465.1 of Ichthyophis bannanicus. Classification (NCBI taxonomy): domain Eukaryota; kingdom Metazoa; phylum Chordata; class Amphibia; order Gymnophiona; family Ichthyophiidae; genus Ichthyophis; species Ichthyophis bannanicus. The sequence continues at coordinate 1,024,712,961 of CM066033.1, read as the reverse complement.
AGGAAAGTTCCATAAGCCATTATTAAAGAGGACCTGTGTAATCCACTGCTTGCGCCAATACAAGCATGATGGAACCTGTTTGTGTTTTTGGGAAACTGCTAAGCACTTGTGACCTGGATTGGCCACTGTTGGAAACAAGATACTGAGCTTGATGGACCTTGGTCTGACCCAGTATGGCATTTCTGATGTTCTTACTGTATTACACCATATATTTATGTATTTGTATTTTTGGTTCTGTTTTTTGAAAATCATGAAGAAATTGGAACATATAAAATGTGCATTATTACTTATATTGTAAGCATGTATATGTTCATGAGTTCCTAAGCTGGTGTAAAAATACATGGCTTCAAAATAGCAGTGATTTCTGCAGTTTTTGTGGAATAATTTTATAAAGACACTTAAGTGCCTATGGATCTTTATAAAATAGGCCCAATATATAGGTGACTTGTTATAAATACTCTCAAAGAGGATAAGTAGTGTTGGGAAGCATTTCTCAAGACCAAAACACTGCAATAATAGCTTTATGGCGAGAGTCCTAAGAGGAAGTTTTAAAACAATCCAAGAAAATAAAACCTTTGAAATTACAAAGATAAGACACTTACAAATCAACCAGATGAGATTTAACAAAGATCTGGGCTTTCTATCACATTATAAATTATAAACATTTATAGCCTTGTCACCTTCTGATCACCCATATTTTCCCCACTCACACACACTTATGCATGTGCAGGCGCATACACGCACAATCTCTTCCCCGAGACTGTTGATATCTTCTCTTCATACTGTCTTGACCTAAGAAAGAAGATTTTAACCACTGAAAGCTAGTCCAATAATGTATTTAGTCCAATAAAAAGGTTGATCTACTGTGAATATAGCTTAATTCTTCTTGAAATTGCCTGTCACAGCATATGATTAAAGATTAAACACTAGATTGACCCTCAGCCCCTATAATTACTTTGACTGAGATCTTTTTTTCATAAGAAACCTTCACAATTGTTCAGGCTTCAGACATTTTCCCATATTACACAGAATAAAAGGTGGCAATGTTTGTCATGATTGTGTCAGGAGAAACTTTCTGTTGCTACACAGCATTTCTTATATCTTCCCTGGAAAAAATGTAATTAAACTTGAGCCCTTGGAACTCAGCATTTTTTAAAATGCCAGCAGCTCTGGCTAAAAAAGAAATAAAGAAAAAGTGCAAATGTGCAGTGTGATACAATGCATGTTTCCCCTATTTGCAGAACCAGGCATAAGGAGGGGATCATCAGTGTGTGTTATAGGAAGTGTCAGGGGTGAGTGCATACCTGTGGCATGAGGACTGTCATGTGTCATGGGGACTACTTGCATGTATAGTATGGGGAGTGTCAGAGGCTGCATGAGTGAGTGTGTGGGGGGGGGGGGCTGGAAAGGGCAGGGGACTTCCCTCTCAGGAATCTTTTTCCAAAATATTTTGAAATGACCAGTCTAGGTAGTATTCAGTAATTTCCAAATTTTAAAAAAAGCAGTAGCAGTCCTTCTCCATTTATAAGCCTGCATACATACATGTTTAAACTTTATTATTCAAAACAAGATAAATATTCTATATAGTTCTAAAATCCCTTCTCTTGTGTTTCAGAAAATAACTTAATTTTACATCTTCTCCTACCAGGATTGAGAAGACTGCATTAGAGGGAAGCAATGTCCTTTGCCTCTTTCTCCACTGTTCCATGGAATTAGGGACACCACCTAAAAAATGGGGACAATCCCTGAAAATCGGGGATGTCTGGTGCGGGGTGGGCTACCTATTTGGTGAAGGGGTAGGTTGTTTGTGGTGTTGAACTGAGATGCTAGTAGGGTTGCCAACTTTTTGATAGAGAACAACCTGCCCCCTACTCCACCCCCAAAAAATAGCTTCAGGAAGAGTAACCTGCAGGCTGTAGCGTCAGCAGACTATATCAAGGGGGAGGGGGGTAATACAAGAGGTTGAACTCTTCAGCGCCTATTCAGCCAGTCCCCTTCTCAGGCCCTTCTCCCAGCACACACATATGCTCTTCCATATGCCATTAAATCCAAACATATATTCTGCATCAACCGAACCTCCCCCAGCCCCTTCCCCATCAATCTGTGTAGAGCAGAGCTAGAACCTTCCCTATAAAACTTACCCTATGAGAAAAAAATCCCTCTCAGTATCAGGTATATTGTGAATTCATCAGGACCAGCCCCACAATTGATTCAAAGTTGGCAAACCTTCAGTCTCATGTCCCCCAAAGCTGTCAGAATCTATTGTTTAGCTTTGAATGCCCTACTCTCTGCTGCCCCCTCCCCCAGGAGCTGCCCCCCTTTGTGGCCGCCTGGGTTGCCTGATGGTTGGGCCGGCCCAGGAATTAATACAAAAAACCCCATTCAGGACCAGGAGCAAATCTACCATGCCAGTACTAACTATCAAAACTCATACAAGGACCCTACCTAGAAAAAGGCAGCACCATAAATATTGCAGTGAGCCCTAAAATATCAATAAACCTATTCAGAAAGCTGAACAAGCCAGATCACTACACATTCTTAAACAGAAATGCTGATAGAATCCCCAGCCTTGGTCACACACAGGCACACAATACAAATAGACCTTCACCAGTAAGTGACCACAAAGTAAAAAGAGAAATATATAGACAAAAATCAAGCTAAAACCTCAGAAAACACAACGCTACATGCAGTGCAACACTAGAGAAACAGAAAGAAATGTATTCCCCCATATTGTACAAAACAAACTACAGCAGATGTCGGGAATGGCTTTAGGAGGGATGCAACAATTGAACTGGGCCTCCATGCCAGAGAAGGTCTCAGACCTCTCTGAAACTGAAAAAGACACAGTTTGCTAGAGGGCTTTAGGGTCCCCTCTCAGATTTTTGCCTTGGGCTCGGTCACAGCCATGTTCAACACTAGTCCTGACTCCTGGCAGATATGCTTTCCAAAAACAGACATTTTCCAGTTACAAAATAGAAAATAAAATTATTTTTTTCTACCTTAGCTGTTGGGTCATTTTATTCTCTAATTGTGTTGATCCCAAGTCTCTGGTTTCTGCTTTCCTTGTCTTCTCTTAACTTAGCGTCTAGAGTCTGTGGTCCATCTGCTACTTCTCTCCCCTCCTGTCTTCTTAACTTCCTTCCATCTCAGACATTGAACTTTTCCTTTCGGCTTGCTTTCATTTTTCTCTATCAGCTGAGATTTCATTTCTCTTTCTTACCATCCAGTTCTCAATCTTCATCTTTTAACCTTGTCTTCCTACTACTGTTCAACCTTTAATGCAGCCTTCTCCCTCTCCATCTCATAGAAACATAGAAATATGATGACAGAAAAAGACCACATGGCCTATCTAGTCTGTCCTTCCATATCAACAACTACAACAGTCCCCTTTTTTTCCTTTAGAGAGCCTTTGTGTTTGCCCCATGCTTTTTTTTAAATTCAGGAGTGGAGGAGTGACCTAGTGGTTGGGGCAAGGTACTTCAGGCTGGAAGGTCAGGGGTTCAAATCCCATTAGAGCAGTGTTTTTCAACCTTTTTTGTGCAAAGGCACACTTTTTTCATGAAAAAAATCACGAGGCACACCACCATTAGAAAATGTTAAAAAAATTTACCTCTGAGCCTATATTGACTATATATAAAGTAATTCTCTTGAATAGGAATCAAACACTCACACCAACCCCCCTCCCCTGCTGGTTCACACCAACCCCCCTCCCCTGCTGGTTCACTCACACCACCCCCCCCCCCTCCACTGCTGGTTCACTCACCCACCCCCTGTCACTTACTCACCCCTCCTTCTGGGTCACTCACTCACTTACCCCCCCCCTCCCCTGCTGGTTCACTCACACCATCGCCCCCCCCCCCTTGCTGGTTCACTCACACCACCCCCCCCCCCTCCACTGCTGGTTCACTCACACTCCCCCCCCCTTGCTTTTTCACTCACACTCCCCCCCCCCCTTGCTGGTTCACTCACACACACACACACACACACACCCTCTGCCCAAGCCGCTGCTTCTGCTTTGTTCAGAGCAGCGGCTGCACTACACTTACATTGAAAAGTAAAGAGAAACTGTGTCAGGAGCCCTCCGGTCATCGCAGAGCCCGAGGAAGTGATGTCATGGGGGTGGGCTCCTCACAGGCTGTCTTTCCTTTTCAAATTAACTAAAGTTAATTTGAAAAGGAAAGACAGCCTGTGAGGAGCCCGCCCCCATGACATCACTTCCTCGGGCTCTGCATGATCGGAGGGCTCCTGACACAGTTTCTCTTTACTTTTCAATGTAAGTGTAGTGCAGCCGCTGCTCTGTACAAAGCAGAACCAGCGGCTGCACTGCTATAGGGAATCGCGATCGCGTTCGCGCCGCGGACTTCGGCACAAAAGCCGTTTTTTTGCTCTGGCCGCTCCCGATCTTGCGGCCAGAGCAAAAAAACGGCTTTTCAATGGCCGGTTTTACAACTGTGCCGGCAGCCGGCCTGGCCATGGAAAAACCGGCCAGGCCAGCTGAAAACCGGCCGGTTGGCAACCCTAATTTGTGAGCCGAGGCCACATGTTACGGATGAAATTGGAATTTTTCCCACGGCACACCAGACAATATCTCACGGCACACTAGTGTGCCGCGGCACAGTGGTTGAAAAACGCTGCATTAGAGGACAGCAACCTTGGGCTGGAAGGACTGGGGTTTCTAGTCCCACAGGTGCTCCTTGTGGTCTTGGGCAAGCCACTTAACCCTCCATAGCCCATGTTCCCTGTAAAATAGTTATCTCCAAGTTATAATGCCCTGTTCAACATAATTTCAGTTTGTTCAATGTAAACTGCACTGATGCAGAATAGCACGGTATATAAGAGAATGTAAATAAATAAATAGATACTGTCCTCATCTCTACCACCTCCACTGGGAGACTATCCCACAGATCCACCACGCTTTCTGTAAAGAAATATTTCCGCATATCACTCCTTAATCTAGTCCCCTTCACCCTTATCCCATGTCCCCTCATAGCAGAACTTGCTTTCAATTGAAAGAGGCTCTCCCCCTATACATTTATGCCACAGAGGTATTTAAACATCTCAATCATATCACCCCTATCCCGCCTTTCCTCTAAGGTGTACATATTAAGATCCTTAAGTCTGTCCTCGTATGCTTTATAATGAAGACCACTAACCATTTTAGTAGCCACCCTCTGTACTGACTCCATCCTGTTTATATCCTTTTGAAGGTGCGGTCTCCAGAATTGCACACTATACTCCAAATGAGGTTGCTCCAAAGACTTATACAGAGGCACTATCACCTCCTTTTTTCTGCTAACCATTCCTCTCCGTATGCACCCAAGCATCCTTCTAGCTTTTGCCGTCGCCTTTTCTACCTGTTTAGCTTCTTTAAGATCATCAGACACAATCCCAGCTGCCAAATTCTAGACCATTAATCAAGCTTAGCTAGATCCCTCCTCATGTTATCTCTCTATTCTTCCACAGCCAATTATTTGCAGTTTTTAACAAACTCTCTCCTTTCTCTTTTCCACTCTCCCTGTATCCAACATCTCTCCTGTCCTGTCTTGTGTCTCCCACTCGCTCACCATCTACTGCTGTCCCCCTTTTCTCATCCTATCCCCTCCATGTCCAGCATCCCCCACTCTCCCCACCTTGTATCCAGCATCTCCTCTATCCCCCCAATGTCCAGCATCTGCCCTCCATCCCTACCCTGTGTCCAGCCTCTGCTCCCTATCCACTATATCTCATCCCCTGTCTAGCATATGTCTTTCACCCTTTTGACCCCTACTCTATGTCCATCCTCTACTATCCACCCTTCATACCATGTCCGCAGAATAGTCTCCCAGTGGAGGTGGTAGAGGTGAAGACATTATCTAAATTTAAAAAAGCATGGGACAAACACAGAGTATCTTAAAAGGAAAAAAGGGGCCTATTGTAGTTTTTGATATGGAAGAGCAGACTAGATAGGCCATGTAGTGTTTTTCTGTCATCATATTTCTATGTTTCTATGTTTCTATCTGATCACCACTCCCTATGCTGCCAGCATGTGTCCAGTATCCGCCTTCCAACCACCATGACCTCTACCCCTAAAGGATAGGGGTCATGGGGGTTGGAGGGAAGATACTGGACACAGAATGGAGGAGTAGCCTAATTGTTAGAGCACTGGCTTGGGAACCAAGAACCCAGGATTCAATTCCCATTAGCACTCCTTGTGGCCTTCAGCAAATCACTTAACTTTCCATGCCTCAGAAAATCCAAATTGTCAATGTCCCTGTTTAATGAACATTACTAAGTTTAAGTTACAATGTAAATCATTTTGACTGAAATGATAACGCAGCATAAAAAAATTTAAATAAATAAATAATGCACCTGCTCCAGTATCTCCCCTTTGCCCCTCCACTTCCCCACCCTATATCCACTATGGGCTCGCCTTATGCCCTCACCCATGTCTAGCCTCTGCTCTGAAACCCATTCCAACATCTGCCCTCTATCCCATCTTGTATCAACCATGTACCCTCTATCCTCTTATTTCCCCCGCCCTGTGTCTGCTGTCTACTCCTCCACTTTATGTCCAGCATCTGCCCTCCACTCCCTACTGGTGTCCTACATCTCCCTTCCAGCCATTCCCCCACCCCACTTCGTGTCCTAAATCTCCCTATCATTTTCTGCATCCCCTTTTCAGCCATTCCCCCCATCCCCCTTAATGACCTGAAGCCCTCTTTCAGACATTCCCCCATTACCCTTTGTGACCTGAATCCCCCTTTCAGCCATTCCCCCATCCCCCTTTGTGTCCTATATCCCCCTTTCAGCCATTCCCCCATCCCTCTTCGTGTCCTACATTCCCCTTTCAGCCATTCCCTATCCCCCTTCATGTCCTGCATCTCCCTTCGTGTCCTGCATCCCCCTTCAAGTCATTCTCCCCCCGTCTCCCAGCCGCCACTTTTCCCATGTCTGCATTGCATCAGAGGGAGCAAGTATTTACAGTCCTTCCAACGAGGAGTCACAAAGACCCAGTGCTATTTTTTAGATGTGGAGTGTTAGCAGTCTGATGCCCACCACTGCTGCAAACATTAAAAAAGTAGAAAAAAACACAAGAAAACTAGAAAAGCCAAAATTAGGATCCAGCTGCTGTAAGGCCACATAAAAGGCAACAAAACCAACAATAAAGTGTTGGAGCACAAAAATAGAGAGAGGAATAGCGTCCACTCACTAAGCATCTCGCTCTATTTTAATCATTTTTATTAATTTCAAGAAAAAAATTATGATTTGCTTAAGTGTTAATAAATCATATCCATGTACTTATCTTAAAGCACAAAGAGCAACAGGAAGCCCTAATCGCAATGTGGCACGTTTTGAGTCCAGACATATGGTACTCTGCTTCAGGCTTTAATGGGAAAACGTCCTGAGTACCATATGTCTGGACTCAAAACGTGCCACGTTGTGATTGGCGCTTCGATTTGGTCAAGTCATTTCACTTTGCTTTCCCATCTCCAGTCGGAATTTCTGGGATAGTCTTGCCATGGTTCCACTCCTTTCTTTCCTCTTACTCTTTTTCTGTTTTTTCAGGCCCTGCATCCTCAGCCCTAATACCTCTCACATGTGGTGTCCCCCAGGGATCTGTGCTTGCCCCCCTTCTCTTTAATGTCTTTCTGGCCCCCTCACTCTACAAATTCAACAGCATGGCTTGTCAGCATATTATTATGCCAGTGATATTATTATTTTGCACTATACCTTCCCAGTGGCTCCTGATCTTACCCCACTGAACTCTTGTCTCTCATCAGTTGCTACCTGGCTTTCATCAAATTTTCTGCACCTCAATGCTACAAAGACCTCCACCATCTGGTTCACCTTCGGTGGCCCTATTCCTGCCTCTGACCCTTCTATGGATGGTGAAGGGACAGAGGCAGGAATAGGGCCACCGAAGGTGAACCAGATGATGGAGATCTTTGCAGCACTGAGGTGCAGAAAGGTTCAAGATGGTCTCCCACCATGGTCTGTGAAAGGTTCAAGATGGTCTCCCAGGAGACATTGCTCCTTTAACTCCTCAAGGATGACTGGCTATGCTTCTTAAACCTCAAGGATGCTTATACACACATCTCCATTCATCCAGATCACAGAAAATGCCTCAGGTTTGTGCTGGGAAGTCAGCATTGTCAGTACCGGGTGCTCCCCTTTGGGCTGGCTTCAGCACCCAGGATCTTAACAAAGTGTCTCGCAGTAGTAGCCACCTACCTCCAAACCATGGGGGTCTTCATCTTCCCCTATCTGGATGACTGGCTCATCAAAGGTCCTACCCCGGACGCCATCTCGTTCTTGGTATTGCATAGGGAAGGGCTGGATCCTCTCATACAGTGGAAGCAGGCCACAAGCCATCTCCAGAACAGGATGGTGGTCACCGCTCCCTTACTATGGTCCCTCAACTGGTGGCTGGAGCAGCTGAACCTATTCAAGGCCCTCCCATTTCAAGCAGAGTCCACCCCCCACTGAACGCTGATGACCAAACTCGGGTAGGAGGCTCATCTGGATGGCCTGCACACACAGGGCCTGTGGTCTGAGCAGGAGAGCCTGTACCAGCTCAATGTCCTTGAGTTTCAGACCATAGCAAATGCCCTTCAGGCTTCCCGGGCAAACCTGGTGAATCAGGTGATCATGTCCAGACAACCAGGTGGTAATGTTCTATGTGAACAAATAGGGAGGCACAGGCTCGTACCTCCTCTGCTGGGAAGCAGTCAGGTTGTGAAAGCTCACCCTGGCCCACGGGATGGAGCTGAAGGAGACCTATCTGCCCAGAGAGCTCAACATTCTGGCATATCAGCTGAGCCAAGTCCTCCAACTGACAGTGGCACCATGATCCTCATTGCCCTGTACTGGCCTTGCAGCCTGGTTTCCCCTGCTACTCCAATTCTCTCAGAGGGAGCCTCTCCACCTGGGCTCTGCCCCAGACCTCATCTCCCAGAACAGCAAAACCCTGCTGCATCCCAATGTCCACTCCTTGGCCCTCACGACCTGGATACTGAGTGGGTAGTCCTCTCAGAGATCAATTTGCCCAAGAATGTCACGAATGTCCTCCTAGCTTTCCGCAAGGATTCAACGTGCTGGGCTCATGCATTCAAGTGGCAGAGGTTTGCCTCCTGGTGCATGGACATGAACCTGGATTCATTTTCTTGTGCAGTGGGACAATTGCTGGAGTACCTCCTGCACCTCTCAGACTTGGGCCTTAAATCAAACATTGGCCAACTTCACCTCAGCGCAATGGGGGCCTACCATCGCAGCTCAGGGGGGAAGATCCATTTCAGCACAGCCTCTGGTGGCTCACTTCATGTGAAGTTTACTCCTCTCAAAGCTTCCTCCCAAGCTCCCTACAGAGGCTTAGGATCTCAATGTGGTTCTTGTTCAGCTCATGTGGGCTCCTTTTGAGCCGCTTGACTCTTGCTCTCTGAAGTTCTTGACCTGGAAGGTCCTGTTTCTGGTGGCAGCCGCATCAGCGAGTTCTAAGCCTTAGTAGCTCACCCATCTTATACCAGATTCAACCAGAATAGGATGGGCTTGCAAATGCACCCACGTTTTCTGCCGAAGTTGGTCTCCGTGTTCCATCTCAATCAGTCAATTCTTCTGCTAACATTCTTCTCAAGGCCACATGTCAACTTGGGTGAGGCAGCATTGCACATGATGGACTGCCTTGGCCTTTTACCTCGAGCATACAAAGGCTCACCTGTGGTCCACCCAGCTCTTTGTCTCCTTTGACCCCAGTAAGCTGGGTGCTTCCGTCTCTAAACATACTCTATATCTGTGGCTAGCCGACTGCATTTCTCTGGCGTATTCCTAGGTAGGCCTGAGTCTCGACAGTCATGTCATGGCTCCACAATGTCTGAGCCATGGCTGCATCAGTCGCAAACCTGTGCTCGTTCTCCACAGAGGAGATCTGCAAGGCTGCTACATGGTCTTCAGTCTATACGTTCACAGCTCATTACTGTCTGGATGGGGATTCCCAATGGGACAGCAACTTTGGCCAGACCATGCTCTGGCATCTCTTCAGATCTTAGGTCCAACTCCTGCCCTTCTGCCCATCCATCCTACCTATAAATGTTAGAGAGACTTCAATGGTGCTGTATACTGAGGATGCTGAATCTGTGGAGTCCCTAGAGGGACTACCTATACTATTCTTCCTTTTTCTCCAGTGTTGTCACCCATGTTTGGCTTTTACCTTCTCAGTTTTCTGTAGCCTGTAGCTTGGGAGTCCCATACATGAGGACCTACTCCCTGCTTGTCCACAGAGAAAGTGTAGTTGCTCATCTGTAGCAGATGTTCTCCGTGGATAACATGAATAAGTCCTCACAACCCTCCCACCTTCCCAAGGAGTTGCTTTTTGGTTACTACTTTGATATTTGACTGGAGAAGATGGCTCCATGGCAGGCAGAAAGACAGGCATACATGCACCTGCAGCCTCCCAAAAGCTTCTGATGGAAGCTGGGGAGCATTCCCGCGTGGGGCTCCATTAGTAACATCATCCATATATGAGGACTTATTCCTGTTGTCTACAAAGAACACCTGCTACAAGTGAGTAATTATACTTTTGCCATGCATGCCACCACCATATGGGTCTGGAATTTATGCAACTGCAACCCTTTTCTGGCCAGAACATACCCACTGCCCCACCCTCGGTATGCCACTGCTTTTGAGTCTATATCCTTTCACCATCCTATGCCCCCCTCATTGTAGAGCTTTCTTACAATTGAATGAGGCTCTCCTAGAGGTATTTAAATGTCTCTATCATATCTCCCCTCTCTCATCTTTCTTCCAAAGTATACATACTGAGATCTTTAAGCCTGTCCTCATATGCCTTATAATGAAGCCCACTGACCATTTTGGTAGCCACCCTCTACACTGACTCCATCCTGTTTCTATCCTTCTTGAAGGTATGGTCTCCAGAATTGCACATAATGCTCAAGATCTCACCAAAGACTTACAGAGAGGCATTATCACCTCCTTCTTTCTGCTGGCCATTTGTCTCCCTATGCAACCAAGCATTCTTCCGGTATTCGCTGTCATCTTTTCTACCTGTTTAGCCACCTTATGATCATCAGAAACAATCACCCCTAGGTCCTGCTCTTCTTTCATGGACAAAAGTACTTCACCTCCTATACTGTACCATTTCCTTTGATTTTTGCAGCCCAAATCTATATAACGGCACGGAATATTGCTGCTATAGGGATAGCAGCAGCTCTGGCTGCAGTATCCAGATATTTAGAAACAGCCAGTCTGGCCACGACTGCTTTATGCTATAACTATTATGTCATACAATTTTCCCCCAATCTTTCCTGGATGAATGATGCAATCTACTTTGGGCTATAACAGCCACTCTGTATAGTTTTACCACATTGCCTTCTTGGAAACACAAACCAGTCATAACTTAATGTTTCATTACCACTCCTTATGATTTTTCATTTGTCAGAGGAATACAAAGGCGATCTGGTAGACTTTGTAGAGAATCGGATGCCTAAGCTTTTGCAGATTCAATTTGCTCATCCTTTGAAATGGATAGGGTCCATCGTTTCCCCATCTAAATATGGCAGGGCTGGCCAATGCCCAGGCTGCTGATATTCAAAATACTGTGGTTTCCTCCGGAAATGGAAGTCCTAGTGAAATCCTGACAGATGGTGGGCCTTACCCGGGAGGATAGACAGCTGCATATAGTTCAAGATTTTGCTAAGTCCATGGCAGGAACGTGGCAGCAATTCTTAGTGCTGCGACCAAGACTGCATGGTATAAGAATGCATTATGGATATATATGCTTGTTCTCTTCAAGGTAACCTATAATGACATGACTATAACTTACATGGATCAAAAGGATGCGGTGCAGTTTCTAGCAGAGTTGGAGAAAGATATGACTTGAAGGAGCTGTGCCAAAATGGATAGTCTTTGTTTAAAGCTGTTGCATGTTTTTCTGATAGAGTTGGGAATGTCTGTTTCTGACCTCATTTAACGTATATCGTATGCAACTGCTTGAGGAATGTTTTATATTTTTTTTATGTGCATCCATACTGAAGTGAATTCAATAACAGATATTTGGAATAAGTATGGATAGGGAATACAGACATGATTGTTGTGAAGGTGAGAGATGTGAATGCTTGTGTTAGACTTGCTACCATTGAAAGTGTATAAAGTTAAATAGGTAGCTGGGATAAGAGATCAAGTGCTGAGAATATTTTGGTTTGGGGGCAAATGGGTTAATTTTGCGCTTACCATGACAGCCATGAACCTCACATCTAAGCCAGGGCATGGGGAGTATGATCTCAGTCTCAAATTTACTGCTAAGGCTCAGCGTAATACATAGTAGCATATAGTAACATAGTAAATGATGGAAGATAAAGACCAGTATGGTCCATCTAGTCTGCCCAGTAAGATGGCAGGAGTAGGTGCATCTGCCACTCTGTGCAGGCCACCCCTCCCCATGTCTTTGTTTAGGGGTGAACCCACCGCTCCATGTAGGACACCCCTACTTGTTGAGAAATTAGATGGTTCCGTTTATTTGATTTTATCCTGTTGCTGTAAAGGGACCAGATAAAATCAAAATAAACTGAACCATCTAATTTCTCAACAAATAGGGGTGTCCTACACCGAGCGACGGGTTCACCCCTAAACAAAGACATGGGGAGGGGTGGCCTGCACAGAGTGGCAGGTGCACCCCTAAACAAAGACATGAGGAGGGGTGGCCTGCACAGAGTGGCAGGTAATACTTGCATTGTGCCAAAGAGAGCCTCCTGCTGGAATTTGTAAGATGTAACATGTACGGGTAGTTTGTCAAGATGTGTTTGGAAGTTCTTTATCAAGCCTGTAGCTCCCAATACAATGGGAAATATTTCTGTATCTTTCTGCCACATTTTCTTGGTCTCTGACTGAATTTCCTGGTATTTCAGGATCTGCCTCTCTACACGATTCACAGAGTAGTCGCTTGGAACTAACACCTCTATTAATCAATGCCGTTCTGGTATTTTTCTCTTTAACCACTATATCTGGTTTCCTCGCATCCAGCTTTTTATCAGTCGGAATGGGAGTATCCCAGGTGATCATAACCTCCTCATTCTATGTAATTGTCTTAGGATCATGAGCTCAGTGCTTTTCGGACACAGTGATGTTGTAGTGCTTACAGAACTTCCAATAGATGTGGCATGCTACTTTATTATGTCTTTCTGTATATAGATTTTCTACCATCAGAACTTCACAGCCATCTATGAGGTGAGTCACCATTTCCAGATCTTTCTTACAAAATCGGTAGATTGTCACAGCCTTCAGCCAAGGAGATGTTTTCTGTTTTGCTCAATTTTCCTCTAAAAAATGTTGCCTTAGCACATTTGTCTAGGTCAAAGGTCGTCCTGATATCATCAGAAAAGCTTTTCACCACACGGATTTGCTCTGCTAATTGTTGGTCGCTGGAAATATAGAGCTTTAGATCGTCTACAAATAATAAAAGAGATGTTGTTTCTGGGTTGTTACCTTCTTTTGGAATCATGCTAAATCCATATCCCAGATTTGATTAGAGTGCTCATTGGATTAAGCGCCACACAAAACAGAAGGGGGGACAGGGAATCCCCCTGAAATATTCCTTGCTGGATCTTGATGTTAGGAATGATATATTGACCATCTTCATATTTCAAAAAGAGTATGGTTTGCCACATTGTCATGGTGAACTTAATGTACTCTATCAAATCATAATTTATTTTATACATTTCAAGGGAATTTATTATCCATGAGTGTGGGACGCTGTCAATAGCTTTCTTATAATCAATCCATGTTATACTGAGATTTCTGTTTTTCTTAGCACTAGCCATGATGGCCTCATTGAACATTAACTATATGGTGCTATATGCCCTCTCTTGTTGCCCTTTTGCTCTATTGCCATAATGTTATTAGACAAGGTAAGATCAGAAGATTTATGAGAAGAGACTTGAAGACCTAAATATGTACACTCTGGAGGAGAGGAGGGACAGGGGAGAAATGATTCAGACCTTTAAATACTTAAAGAGTATTAATGAACAAACAAACCTCTTCCAAAGATGGGGAAGTTGTAAAACTAGAGGGCATAACATGAAGCTACAAGGGGGTAAATTGAAAGGCAATGTCAGGAAATACTTTTTCAATGAAAGGGTGGTGGATGCTTGGAATGCCATCCCAATGGAAGTGGTAGGGGCAAATACAGTGACAGAATTCAAAATGGCATAGGACAGACATAGTGGACCCCTTTAAAGCAACAGGATAAAATCAAAATAAACATAATTATCTCTTATATCTCAACAAATAGGGGTGACCTGCACGGAGTGGTGAGTATACCCCTAAACAAAGGCATAGGGAGGGGCGACCTGCACCGAGAGGCAGGTGCACTTACTATGTTACTATATATTCTGTCGGCATCAATTGCAGTGAACAGCTTATAGATTGTAGGTAGACAAATTATTGGTCTATAATTGTTGGGAGTGTTTCTGGGGTCTCCTTTTGGAAGGAGAACTGTTCTTCCTGTAGTAAGCCATTGTGGTGTTAAGTCTGGCTGCATAAACAATTGATTTTTGCATTTCACCAGGTCTGGGTAGAGTGATGTTAACTGTTGGTTACTCCATCTGTGCCAGGGCTCTTCCAATTTGGGACTCGCTTTAACCCGCTCACTAGCTCATTAGTTGTTATTGCAGGCCATTCCATAGGTTTGATGTTTGCTTTTTCTAAATGCTCCTGTATGCAGGGTAACCATTCTGCTTCTTGATTGTGCTTTATAGGGTCCTCGTATAGTTTTCTCCGGAAGCTTTCTGTTTCGGCTTTGGTTGGTGGTGCTTTTATTATCTTAATGCTCTTTCCCAATTCCCTGTAAAATTGTTTTAGGTTCTCTCTAAATAGCTTATTTTAATGTCTTTCTTTTCAGTTTTCTTCATATCTTCTGTGGTGTGAGAAATGTATGGATGTAGTTAGATGTGAATTTGGGGCAACTATATTTGCATGGAGAGTTTATTTGAAGTAGAGGAGAGAATGGATGGATTCTGCCACTGTATGTAAGGGGAATTCTGAATACTTTGTTTTTTCTCTGGATAAGAGTGTCTGAGCTGTAAGATATTGCCTCCTTAGTACTCAAGACCTCTGAGATGCATATATCCTTTTAAAGCAAGCACATTATCTTGGCAGAAGTCTAATAGGAGATATCGGGCCCGAATTTCAAAAGGCATTTACACAATTAACAGTCAGTTGACCATGTAAATGCCTGCTAACCAGATATTCGATGGCACATACACGGGTAGTAGCGTCAAATATCCCCAAGTCCCCTACGCGTCCCGATGCTAATCGGCTAGCATCGGGGCATGCCGGGAGTGTTCTGGGGCAGAGCGGAGGCGGGGACCGGTGCTAACTGTGCAGCACTGATATTGAAAGCTGCACGGTTAGCGCTCAGCACCTATAAGCTAGGCGAGGAAAACCCTCGCCTATCTTATAGGCGCCAAGGCTAACCATGCATCATCCAATATCGATGCTGCACGGTTAGCCTCGGCGGCTTCCGGGCAGTGCGGTCTGACCTGGATATTCACTTCTGTTGCCACGGAAGTGAATATCCAGGGTTTGGGAGTGGACAGGCAGGGCTAAGTGGCTAAGGCGTTTAGCCCTGCCCAGTTGAATATCGGGCCCCCCATGTCTTGGTGGGGGAGAGGATGGCAATAATCTGCTGTGACAATTTTTTTTTGTTATATGAAGGTTAGATATGGTAGAAGCATTTAAGCTAATATTGCTTAATGTCGTTAAACCATTTTATCAAGAAGAGAAAATTGAAGCTGCATAATGGCAGCTAGGAACGGTTGGCCCTGGTTAGAACTTGCATGGAAGACCAGCTTGGAATTCCAGCTGCTGTAGACTTACTGTGTGGAAGAAAGGCTTGACAGTCTACTTCTGGTCACACCTTGCCAAGAAACCCTGCAGATAAGACTGGTGCAAGAATCAGAGGCAGTTCAGGTGGGCTCTCCATCCTGACATTGCCCCTTTCTGGTGGGGCAATGGCAAGGGAACTGCGTCACAGTTCCTTTCTGCTATTATCTTCCACTTCCATTCCTCTGATGCAGACTTCCAGAAGGCCAGCACTCTAGGCAACTACCTAGTTTGCCTATTGGTAGCGCTGGGCCTGCCTGAGGATAGCGGCAGCTATCCACAGCAGTTGGTGTTCATTCAACAGCACACTAAAACAAACCAACTATGGCTTCTTTTCTGTTGGAATGGGAATGTCCCAAGTGATCATAACCTCTTTAATCTCCATAATTCTCTTAGGGTCATTATCCCAGTGTCATCTGCCATCTGCAGTTCCCAATGATCATTTAATAAAGAATTCTTCAGTTCAAATATTTTTCAGTAAATCAATTCAAACCCCTCCTGGTTTAGTAACCATATTTTCTGTTACAGGGAATAATCAGTCTGTAGCAGATTTTCTTAAAGGATTTAACAGTTAACCTAATCAGAAATCCCCTGTTTTCCCTCAATCTACTGTTACTATAAAACAAAACATAATTCAGTTTCTCTATTTAAGGATATATTTGTGATACATGGCAGCATGGACATCTCCTGTATGACTCTGTATTACTAAGGCCAATATTTTGCAATTAAAATACTGACCGTCCTGGTAGTAGGGTTGCCAACTGGCTCCAGATGCGCCCGACAGGCTTGATCCAGTCCTGGTTTTACTCCTTGCATGCAGGGACATGTAGTTCCGATTTCTCCATTGCACTCCATAAGAAAAGCAAGACTACAAGTCCCTGCATGCAATGGGGTAAACACAGAACTGGATCAAGCCTGTCGGGCGCATCAGGAGCCAGTTGGCAACCCTACCTGGTAGCTTCTGGTCATTTCAAATCATTATTATTTAACTCTTTCTTTCTTGTCTCCAGAGATAATTTTCTCTACCTCTCTATACTTAAAACTTGATTAAATAAAAAAGAAGCAGTTAAACACAGTAGTTAAACCCCTTCCATATAAGATAACTTCAGAGTTCTCTGTATTTAGGCCAGGGTTTCTCAACCTAATCCTTTGGACACACCAAGTCTCTCAGGTTTTCAGGATATCCATGTTAAATATGCATGAGTGAAGGAGTAGGCTAGAGGTTAGAACTGCAGTATTGGACCCAGATAGACTAGGGTTTAAATCGCACTAGCTCTCTTGTATCCTTGGGTGAATCATTCCATTGCTTCAGATACAAACTTACAGGCCGATAAAGAAAGCCAGCACTGAAGTCATGTGCTATTAACTGTGTATGTGTTTTTGTAGTGCGCCGATAGCATGAGGCTTCATCACTGGTGTGTAGCAAAGTGTGTGTATGCAAATAGGCTGTGCACAAAACTTTGGCGTGACGTTGAAAGGAGGGGAACCAACACATGTGCAAACAAAAGACACGCTACAAGTGATTGTGTACGCTTGTGTGTAAAGGTCAAACAGTCACGTTATGCATACAGGACGAGCAGGTTCTTTTGGTACTCACCCCATAATAATCACTATTTCACCCAAAAGCATTTTTTTATGAAATCACAACAAAGAGACCTAAAATAAAAGCTAAATAATATAAATGAGAAAACACACAAGGATAAGAAGCAAAAAACATTTCTTCTTAAATGACAAACTTTTGCTTAGACGCTGAAAGATACAGAAAATTTTCACGTCAAAGGTAACTGTTCTCCGGTACATATCCTGAAACAGTCTTTTCCTACACCCGCAAAATGTTTACGTCACCTCAGATCAGGTATAGAGATATTGGCACTCCTGCTGGTTATGTACTCCTCTATGCATTTCTCTGCATTGTGCAGAGACCTTATTAGCATTCTATTTTAATACGTGCAGCTCATTTGTGTATGATTAATATACACGTGGGGTTGCTGTGAGCACATGCGTTTGCTGTTTATGCATGCATCAATCTCTTTTCTGCATTTGGCATGGTGGAACTTGTGCATATAGGTTGCATTATCTGTGTGCAGAGGGCATGCTAGTCTTTCTGCATTGGACTGTTAGGTTGTAAACTCTCTGAGAACAGGAAATGTCCATATAACTTGCCTAGAATACCAGTGGAAGGACAGGAGCTAAATGTAAGAGATCTGAATGCATTGACTGTTACATGCTAATTTATCTCATGCATATTCATTAAATTTATCCTGAAAATCCATCTGACTGTGTCTTAAGGACTGTGTTAAGAACCTCTAATTTAGCCAATTGCTCATGAGCTAAAATTAAATTCTTTAGACAGCAGCTTAATTACTTAGGTGCTCATTTACTGATTTGTGTTAAGAAATGAAAACATATTAATACATATTAACATGCATTAATTTGAACTAAGTGCATGGTTCATAAATAGGCCCTATAGAGAATAATGAGACTTGCATTATTTGACATGCACTAAATTGCACTAATGTGCCTCATCTGTCATATTTTCATCTGATTAGTTTATAAACATGGGGGACAGACATTTTTCTTTATATCCACAGCTGGGAAAGAGGGTAGCCAGACCTCCCCATGTGCTTCCCTCACACCCTCCCCCCCCCCCCCCGACATCATAGTGGACAGACCTTGTGCCCCTGAATCAAAAACAGACTTACCAGAGGGAGTTTATTGGTATTTCTCTGCTGCAGCATCGCATACCTTATATAACCTTTAAATATCAACATATAACTCACACATAATATGTACAACTAGTGCAACTCTACAATATCAACTCAGAATGATCAACTTATACATTTTAATAACCAGGTTCACGAGGGACACAAAGCCTTGGGTGCCAAGCCCTATGAAGCCCACCCCTTTTCTTTCTATCATTCTTGCCCATCACTTAATCCATGGTACCAGGGTAAAGCATACCGTAAAAGAGCACCTTACTCTCGTTGCAGAAAGGTTCATACCTCCTGGCTCCAATCCTGACCCATCAAAGTTTAGTTCAGAGCCGCTTGCTCCTGTTTCAGGGTTGTTCCCCCCCCCCCCCCCACCACACCATGTAAGCATGGGGGATGTGGGAGTGGTACCATCCACCCACTGTCCCTGCTGTGGCCCTGCTGTCCCTGCTGTCCCTGCTGTGGCCCTGTATGGGGAAGGACAATTCCTAATGGGCCACTCTCCCTTTTGTTCCTTTAATGACTGTGCACCCCATCTTCTGACTCTAATTACTGCCATGCTGCGACAAAGAGCCCCCCTTTTATGGGCGAGTGGGCGGGGAACAGTGAAACTGGTCTCATCCAGAGGGGCAAGAGGGTGACCCTGGTCCTGCAGGCCACTAAAATAGGCTTCTTCCGGGCCCTCCCTCCTGCTCTGATGCTCCCCGCCACCCTTAAGCCTATCCTGCCTAGCATCCTCAGCCCCCTTGTGTCCCGCAGCCGCTATTCGCTGCTGCGGGGATCACAACCAGGCAAGAGAGTAGCCAGGCCTCCCCTTGGGCTCCCCTCCTTTTTCTTCAATAATACCAAGACTCACATTGATATCAAATCACAAATTCGTTTATCGGTATTTCTCAGCCACAGCATTGCATACCTTACATAACCATCAAATATCAACATATAACTCACACGTAATATGTACAGCCAGTGAAACTCTACAATTCCAACTGAGAACGATCAGCTTATACATTTTAATAATTAGGTTTGCAAGGGATACACAACCACGGGTGCCAAGTCGTATGAAGTCCGCCCCTTTTCTTTCTATCATTCTTGCCCATCACTTAAACCATGGTGCCAGGGTAAAGCATGCTGTAAAAGTGTGCCTTACCCTCGTCGCAGCAGGGGTTGTACCTCCGGCTCCAATTCTGACTTGACAAAGGTTAGTTCAGAGCCGCTCGCTCCTGTGTCAGCGATGTGCTCCTCCTCCCCGCATTGTGTAAGTGTGGGGGATGTGAGGGCGGTACCGTCCACCCACTGTCCCTGCTGTGGCCCATTGCCCTACACAGGGGATGACAATCCCCTCTGGGCCACTCCCAATTTTGTTTTCTTGCACGGCTGTGCACCCCGTCTTGTGCCCTAATTACACCACTGCCCAACAACAGAGACTCCTTGCTTGCCGGTGGGCCCCCACCTACCCTTAGCTGCAGCCAAGCCTTGATCTCCCTCATAACATTTCCACCGTGTCTTGCATTGCACAGAGGAAAACATCCATGCCTATGTCAGATAGGTGTACCCCATCTGAGCGACACAAGCCAGGACATTTCTCTTCAATCAGGTCATGCCTGATGCAGTACTCCCCCCCCCCCCCCCCGATGGCCTCTTTAAATCACATCCTCCATCGGTTGACCTTGCGGCGAGTTTTTTCCAAGGCCCGATGTGACCTTTCACCCTTCCATACCCTGTGCGGTATGATGCAGGACCACACCAACTGGGTGCCAGGGAAAGCATCCATCAGTGCTAGAAGGTCCCCCTGCATCTTCCTGGTCATTCCCCTCCAGGTCATTCCCCCCCAGATGCACTATCAAGGCCCAGGGGGCTCCCCGTGCCCTCTTCTTGTGCAGAAAAGTGGGTACTAGCTGGTCCCACAACATACTGAGCAGGCCCATCCAGACGATGGAAACCTCCACCGTGTTCTTCCCCAAGTTAATTGCCTGAGGTCAGTCCCTGGTCATCCTTTGTGCCCAGTGTATGAAGGAGTGGCTGCAGATCCAGACCTCTCACACCCCTCGTGGTGTATCCACATCTAGAACAAGCCAATCAAAAGTAATGAGTTACGGCAATAGTATCCCCTCAAAAACCGCTGCAGCTCTGATGCAGAAGCCGTCATGGCTTCCCCTCCAGGCGAACATATAACTTGTAACAATTTCATCGCCACCTGCCGATCACCATGACTGCTCCCGTGTCATACCAAGCCCCATTGCGGTTGTAGCCACCCCTATCCAGGAGTGTGTGCCATATTCCTCCTCCCCCAACCCCAGGATAACAATACACATTTCAGGGCTCTCACATACTGGAACCATGAGAGCGGTGTTCGATCTTTATACATTAGAAGCTGCTCCCTTCCTTGAGGCCGGATCTTGAAGTACTCACAGACGTTCCACACAGGGCACCTAGAATCCCCCGGCAAGGGGCCAAAGACACTTGAATACCCCTACCCATCGGGTTGGTCTTAGATCTGCGGATGTGGATCTCTAACACCCCACACACAACCATGACGTCCTCCAGCTGAAGCCCCCCCCCCACCTCCCGGTGCAAGCCTCAAGGGAGCCACCAACTCACTCACTCTCATTGCGCAAAGACACATGGGAAGAGCCATGTCTCAAAAGCATCATGGCAGACCGCATCCGTGGCCCTTAGCATCTCTCTCAACAACTCGTATGACTGGGCGCCGGTGATCTGCTGGGCGGCTATGCCCAGCTGACTATCCCTTCACTACCCTAGCAATGACAAAGTTGGCTGATGGGCACTGCTCCCCCATCATTCTGGCTAAGGAGAAGATGGCCGCCAGACGTGTCTGAACTGCTGATTTGCTCAGCCCTTCGTCTTTGCAAGAGAGTAGCCATTGGACGGTAGTGCTGGTCCGAAGCCAGTCACTGTTCCTGATCCCCTTTTTCTGGCAGAACTCCTGAAACTGGTCCCATGCCCTCAGGTATCTGTGTCTGGTCGGCATGGCAAGGGAGTCCATCAGGAGGTTCCATATTTCAGCAGGCCAAAGGCCCAGACCACCACTGGGATGAGGGTCTTGGTCACATCCACACCTGGAGCGTTGTTCCAGAAAGACCTCATCTTTATCTTTATCTGTATTTCTTCACTTTATATATCACTCTCATCGAGACATTAGAGCGGTTTACAATAAATGTGTCTATGCTACAGAAAAAAGGAAAAAGAATACCATACTAATATAGGAAAGGAGTAGAAGCAGTAGTAAAATCAGCATAATAGACAAACAGAAAACAAAAATACTTAGGTGGGGGAATCACAAGGGAGGTCAAAAGCCTGTTGAAACAGGTGGGTTTTTAACAATTCTTTAAACTTTGGGTATGAAGGTTCCAGGCGGAGGGAAGGTGGTAGAGCGTTCCAGAGTGAAGGGCCGAGAAAAAAGAAGGCAGAGTGGCGAGTCTGTTCCAAGTGAGCCTGAGAAGGGGAGGGTAAGGACAGATGATTAGCATGTAGAGAACGAAGTTGACGATATGGAGTATGAAAAGAAATAAGATGTGCTAAGTAGTGAGGGTTTGATGTGTAAATGGCCCTGTGTGTCAATGTTAGAAATTTGTATTGAAATCTGTAACAAAGTGGCAACCAATGAAGGCGGAGGAGAAGGGGAGTGATATGGTCAAACCGTGATAAGACGGGCTGCAGTATTTAACAAGAGAGAGTATCAGCCATGACATTATGATAACCAGGAACACAGTCCAAGACGTGAGGATAGTGGAAGACAAATTTATTTACTCACAAACCTAGGCAACCCGACACAGGCCGTGTTTCGTAACCTTCGTCAGGGGTTGTAAGGTAAATTACTATAAACATAGAAACATAATATATTAAAATAAAGGAACAAACAAATTCATCTAACGAAACATAAAAACATAATATGACATAATAATAAAAAATCATAATAATACTAATGAAAGAATTGAGTAAAAAATAATTAAATAAATAAATTATATAATATAAATAATAATAGTGTTGGAACGCTATAATAATGATTATAAAATTATATTAATAAAATCAAATTAAGAACTAAATACATGTAACCGCAAAAAACAAGTATAACAAGCATAAAATGAACCTCTATGTATGAATTCCTTGAAGGCATAACAAATAGGTGAGACATGCTAAGGGGTAAGGAGTAGACCTCTATATAAACTAATAATACCATAATAGTGACATTAAAATCATATAAATATACATTGAAACAGATAATCTAAATAATAAATAATAATAATAATCACAGTAAATAATAGTGAAAATTATATCATCAAAATTATCTATTAATGTAACTAAAAAGAATTAAAAATAAGACGAGCAGCAGGAGCGAACAAACTAGTGAATCTGATACATAATCTTAATAAGGGAGAAAATATCTAAAAACAATTGCAAATCATCACGAATTTAAATCTATATCATAAATTGATAATAGAATAATTAAGAGGGAAATTGTAAATATAAAAATTAATAGATAAATAAATAAATAAATAAAAACATAAATATATTCTTAAAAACCATTATACATAAACTCAAAATGATTTAAAACTGCCGTATAATCATAAAATTATGTTAATAAAATTTAAATTCAATAAATAAATAAAATCATACATAAGATAAGCACCATATATTCATAAAAGTATGATTTCTATCAACAAATAAAATAAACAACTGTGCATAGACAGAAGATGCTCTTATCGTGAGCCTGTCTAATTAGAAGTTTAGAAATATAAATTGTAAAATGTGTATATATATAATTCTCTTATATATATTTGAGAATTGTGTATATATGAGAGAATACTGCTGAAGATGATTTGCAATTCTTTATAGACGCTATCTGAAAAACCCGTTCAAACCTCTTAGATATAAAACTGCCTCCATTCCGTGTAAGTCATAGATTGCTGATAAAAACTTAAGAACTTGCGCTATAAATACTATGTGATTCTAACATGCTCCTCCCCCTTTAGAAGTAAATAGTATTTATAGCGCATGTGCAGAGACATTTGCAGCCTAGACGATTGCAGATTGAAGCGGCTTGCATTAGTCCCTTTAAATCGTTTGTATCACGGATTGGCAAAAGTTTCTCAGCGGTAAAACATCTCTAGGGGTTAGACCTTTCTTTTTAACACATTTTTAACACATATATAATAGCATTTAAAAAGGTTATCATCCCTATAATTATATTTCAAAGATGTTATCCACTACTGTCCTTAAATCTTTAAGTTCTAGTATCGATACTATAAACAAGCGATGGTTTTTGGAACAGAGTCCCTTTCGGTTTTTCACTCAGGCTTGGAAAACTTTTTAAAGAAAGTTTTTAATATAGAGGGCAATTTGTTAGAAGGTTTTAAGGAGTCATTTTATTTGCCTTGTTTAGCGATTACAGTTTCCCGCCCGAGTAGCGGAAGAAGGCGCATGCGCCGGCGTTTTTTGAAGACAAGACAAGTGAGTTTCGTTTGGTTCCCCTCGGAAGGCCATGCGAGCCTTTGTTTTATAGCCTGTTCTCCCCTCTTGGAAGAGGGTCGTCTAATTGTTCTTAAGTTTTTATCAGCAATCTATGACTTACACGGAATGGAGGCAGTTTTATATCTAAGAGGTTTGAACGGGTTTTTCAGATAGCGTCTATAAAGAATTGCAAATCATCTTCAGCAGTATTCTCTCATATATACACAATTCTCAAATATATATAAGAGAATTATATATATACACATTTTACAATTTATATTTCTAAACTTCTAATTAGACAGGCTCACGATAAGAGCATCTTCTGTCTATGCACAGTTGTTTATTTTATTTGTTGATAGAAATCATACTTTTATGAATATATGGTGCTTATCTTATGTATGATTTTATTTATTTATTGAATTTAAATTTTATTAACATAATTTTATGATTATACGGCAGTTTTAAATCATTTTGAGTTTATGTATAATGGTTTTTAAGAATATATTTATGTTTTTATTTATTTATTTATCTATTAATTTTTATATTTACAATTTCCCTCTTAATTATTCTATTATCAATTTATGATATAGATTTAAATTCGTGATGATTTGCAATTGTTTTTAGATATTTTCTCCCTTATTAAGATTATGTATCAGATTCACTAGTTTGTTCGCTCCTGCTGCTCGTCTTATTTTTAATTCTTTTTAGTTACATTAATAGATAATTTTGATGATATAATTTTCACTATTATTTACTGTGATTATTATTATTATTTATTATTTAGATTATCTGTTTCAATGTATATTTATATGATTTTAATGTCACTATTATGGTATTATTAGTTTATATAGAGGTCTACTCCTTACCCCTTAGCATGTCTCACCTATTTGTTATGCCTTCAAGGAATTCATACATAGAGGTTCATTTTATGCTTGTTATACTTGTTTTTTGCGGTTACATGTATTTAGTTCTTAATTTGATTTTATTAATATAATTTTATAATCATTATTATAGCGTTCCAACACTATTATTATTTATATTATATAATTTATTTATTTAATTATTTTTTACTCAATTCTTTCATTATTATTATTATGATTTTTTATTATTATGTCATATTATGTTTTTATGTTTCGTTAGATGAATTTGTTTGTTCCTTTAATTTAATATATTATGTTTCTATGTTTATAGTAATTTACCTTACAACCCCTGACGAAGGTTACGAAACACGGCCTGTGTCGGGTTGCCTAGGTTTGTGAGTAAATAAATTTGTCTTCCACTATCCTCACGTCTTGGACTGTGTTTGTGCTTTTAACGTGAGTACTGCCTACTTCTTGGACACACATTATGATAACCAGGGACATGCTCTGCTCTAAAGGTGATGTTGTGCACCAGGCATAAAAGGACTATTGGTGCAATAATGCCCCCCCCCCCCCCCCCCGCATTCTGGCATACATCCCATTAACAGCCTGTACCACTGCCATATTGTAATGTAATATTGTAATGTAATTGCCTTGTTTCCTAATTGGAGGGTGGGGGCATAAAAATAAGGCTGCCATTATTGGAAACAATTCCAGGAAGGTGATATCTCTAGTATCTTCATGGATGTGCCAGTCAAGCGACCATGTTTCAGAGCACCAGGCTCTGCAAAAGTATATCCCGAATCCCGGAGGCAGCAGTGTAAAGTTCTAGGTCTGAGCTGAAAATGGGTGGGTCCTGCCAAAAGACCATACCATTGAAGGTCTGCAGAAACACCTCCCAAATGCCCAAATCATCCTTTATGTCCTCCGTCACCCTAATATGGTGGTGCCACTTGCTCACCCCTTTCATTGCCAGGACCAACCACCGGCAAAAGACCCTTCCCATGGGAATGACTCTGGTCACAAAGCAGAGCAGACCAATTAGTGACTGGAACTGCTCCAGCGTTGGCTTCTGAGCACTCTTCATCTGCCTGATAGCTATTCTCAATTTGTCAATCTTATCCTGCGGCAGGCGTGAAACCTCTACCCAGACATCCAGTTCAATACCCAAGAAGGTGATTACTATCGCTGGGTGCACAGTTTTCTCTGCTAGGGTATGCCAAAGTGCTGAGCAATCCACTGGAAAGACATCATAACCTGCTTGCACTGCTCATATCCCGAGCCCACAAACAGGAAATCGTCCAGATAATGAACCACCTTTCCTGGCCTCGTGATTTCCTCAATCACCCAATGCACAAATGAGCTAAGCAGCTCGAAGTAGGCACATGAGATTGAACAGCCCATGGGCATGCATTTGTCATAATAAATGCCCTGTCAAAGCAGAAATCAAGCAAATTAAATGAGTCAGGGTGTACTCAATGTCTGCCTTCGCTAAATACACCTAATGGCCCATTCCCGGTATCAGGGATATGGCCTGGTCGAAGGATGCATATTGCATGGAACACAACTGTGAGTCAATATAATCATTAACCGAGTCACCATCCGGGTAAGACAGGTTGTATATTAATCAGAATTTTACCTGGTTCCTTCTTTGGTACTATGTCCAGTGGGGATATAACTAGGTGATCAAATAGGGGCTCGTGAAAAGGGCCAGCTATTCTCCCCAAGGCAATCTCCTTGGCAAGCTTGTCCCTCACCACCATGATGTTCCAGAAAATGGATGGGGAGTCATACATCAGGGGTAAAGGGGTACACCTGGGCTTAGCCGAGGGGATGCGAAAACCCTGTGCAAACCCCTCCCCAATGCTGCAAGTCTTCGCCTACATGGGGTATGCCCACAGCCATAGGTGCATGTTCTCAAGGTTGATGGGCAATGGGGCCTGGGCCCTGTGAAGCCTTCTGTCCTTGTTGAATCTGCAGGTGGTGACTGGATGCCCAGCCCCGCAGCCGGAACAGACATGCCGGAGCTTACGAGGGCTCAAGGTGTATCGCCCAGTGTTGTATTGGCAATAGTACCGATATCCAGCAGCCTGCCCTGTTTGCTTGGATGCCCACGTGTTGAACGCCAGAAAAGGCTGATACCCACCATTGTAATGTAATGGCTTGTTCTGCGCCACCTCATCCAGCCATAAGTCAACGACCTAATGATACCATGTCAGGGCTGGTCAACCACCATACGCTTTCTGAAGCTGACATCATAGTTCAACCATGCCCAGCCCCTGAAACACCTGTGTATACAAGTTGTAGTGTAGAGATGTCTGATCAGGAAAGAGCCAAGTTCTGGCTCCCTCTCCATCTCCACAAATGTAAATATGAAATACTGAAACCCAGTTATAGATAGACTTAATTATCTTGGGATTCCGGTCCATCTCTCCCGCTTCTTTCTCCTTCTCCTTACCCTCCTTGTCCTCACCCGCCTGATCCCTGATAAGCAAAGCAAAGATATCGATAAATTCTCTTTTCCATATTTTTTTCTTTATCTTTTTTGACACCACGTGCGCCAGTGATGACACACCACATTGCACGTCTGCCCCTTCAGTAACCGCTGCCAGCTCGAGTGGTTGGGACATGACTGCTTCTGCGACAGCGTCGGCAGTACCTGCCCTGACTGCCTGGCCAACACCCCTCGCCTATCAATTAGACCCTGTCCGCGGAAATTTTATTGCAAGTCTTCCGTCCCTTGAACTTCTTGAAAGCAGTTCGCATGAATGTAACGAAGACAGACTCCCCGTTGCTGTCCAACGAGGAGCTTCTGACATCATGGTGGACAGACCTAGTGCCCCTGAATCAAAAACAGACTTACCAGAGGGAGCTGACTGCGTATAAGTATACTGCGCACTGCCCTGTCTGCTGGGTGCACCGTACTCGCCGATCTCATCCGTCATGCTATGGGGAGCCTCGAGGCGCTGGCGGACCGCCCCAGGGATGAGCTGACTGACTTGCTCTTGGAGGACCCACAACAGCTCCTCTATTTCATCACTCATGGCCCTCATTTTGGTGACCTTCTTTGCTCTCGCTGCCCACTTACTGCGCCGTATGGGAGCCGCAGCCATGTCTTCTGTCCTTTTCTTTTTGGCTGCTGCCGTGGCTACCTTAGCAGACGCCAGGGGAAAGAGGATGACCCCGGTCCTGTGGGCCACTAAAATAGGCCTCCCCTGGACCTGCCCTCCTGCCCCTCTGCCCCTCTGCCCCCCGCCACCCTTAACCCTATCCTGCCTGGCACCCTCAGCCCCCCTGTATCCCGCAGCTGCTATTCGCCACCAAGGGGGTCTGATCTTAAAAGAAACAAAAAGCATGTAATAATTCATCAGTGTTTTGAGTGTGCTGTATGGAAAACAAAATCTGTCTTTACTCCCCCTTTGTTTCCCAAAATCAAGGAAAATCCAAAATAAAAAAGATTAGTAAGAAAACAGATAGAAGGATTCAAAAGATATTAAAAGAAATGTGCTTCTTCTTATGGCACCATAGCTTTTTGGCAGTCACATTGACAATGATTATGGTTAGACATGGGAAAGGTGGTGTGGCAAGGAACTAAGAACTCATCTTGCTTGGTGCTCATCTACCTAAGATGGTGGCCAAAAAATAAATGTAAAATCGCATCACAATTTTGTTCAAAGACAAAAGTCATTAGCAGAGTTGCTCTTACATGTACCTCATTATGGATCTTCACAGGGAGATGGGGGGGGGCAAGATCTTTCTCCCTATCTCCCTATCTCCTTACTTCCCAGATGGCAGGAAAAAGATTTTTCTAGCAGAGAATATCTTATCTGATAGTATACTATGAATTTCTTCAAAATATTTATTAAAGGTGCACAATAGGGACTCATAATCCACTTTAGATAAGTTAACCAATCTAAGGGGTATGTTTACCAAACCACGCTAAAGGATCAAGTGTGTCATTAACGTGTGCTAAAAGGGCACGTTGTGCTGTTAGTGAGCACTAATAGGTCACATGCTTCGTTAGCACGCGCTAATAGCACTTGCTAACGGTACCAGCATCGAAAAGTACCCTGTGGGCAGAGAGTAGGCGGATAGTGGGGGTCAATGGGTGGGGAGTGGGCGGGAACAAGGTTGCTCCCTTAACGATGGTACCTTAACGACAGGAATCCTAAGGCATCTCAAAACCTCGTAGAAAGGGTGTATTTTGAGGAGAGAGAGCCTATTTTAACGTCTGCAATGTGATGCACAGAAAGGGGAGCCCAAAAGAGTGATAGTAGTGTTCCATTAGCAGCAACAGCATAGTGCCCAAGTATGAAAGGGCACTATGTTGATGGTGCAAATGGGGCAAAGAAGGGTTCCCATGGGTCATTCAGTGGGGGCCGCTGATGCACAGGGCAGACCAGGTAGTTGCCTAAGTGGCACATAAGAATATAGGACTTGAAAATATGCCAGACTATGTCAGTCCAAGGTCTACATTGCCCAGTATCCTGTGTCCAACAGTGGCCAATCCAGGTCACAAGTACCTAGCAGTTTCCCCAAAAGACACATAGGATCCACAGTGTGTGCATTGGGCAAGCAGGGGATATACTTGGCCCCTCATTAGTAATGGTTTAAGAACCGCTCCCCAGGAACCTGTCCAAACATTCCTGAAATCCAGCTATGCTAACAGCCTTTATGACATCCTCCGGAAATGAATTCCAAAGTTTGAATATGTGTTGACTCTGAAACCATTCATTCCCAGTAGTCCTCAATGGCTTACACTGTAGCCGCATTGCATGTCCCTTAGTCCTACTACATTTTGATGGCATAAACAATCAATCTATGTTTACCTAATCCACTCCAGGCAATATTTTATAGACCTCTAACATAACATCCCTCAGCTGTTTCTTCCCCAGATTGAAGAGACATAACATTGGCAGGTGGTGATGGGGTCCCTGGAGAGTCAGATGGTTGTGGGGGAGATCTGTGGCCGTCCATGTATGCCTCTGCCTCCCCCCTCCAGATTCTGCACCCTAGGCACTCGCCAAACCACATATTGGCTTGCCTGGGACTGCGCACCACCAACACTGACAGCAGATGGCCACGTAAGCATGGTGTGGGGGTGTTGGCGGAGGGGGCAGTGGCTCCCGCCTGCAGCAAACCAAAGCCATGCCCTGATCCAGTGCGCTGTGCACAGTGCAACATGTGCCAAAGTCTGTCTGATGGGAAGCATGTTATCCCCCAGGGGCTGTTGTAATCATGTGGTGCACTGCACATAGTTGGTGTGTATATGAGTGGAGTGCCACAGGTTTGGGTCCTGGCTGTGGATCAGGTAGTGCATGTCATTGTGGCTAAATTTTATCCCATAGTGCAGGTATAACACCAACTGTGCAACCCCCAATGAATTGACTAACAAGGGTGCAAACACCCACACAGACAGGGTCCACTATCCTTAGCTAGATGGAGAGTCAGGCTGACAGCACCAGCATACTGAGTGGCTAACATCAGAGCACACTACTAGCCCTTGCACAATGATCATATCTTAACAATGCCTGAGCTGAGATTGGATCCAAAGTGGCAGGCAGGAATACCAACCATCCTCATTTTTGCACAGTGCATTAATGTAAGAGTGTGTGTGTGTGTGTGTGTGTGTGTGTGTGTGTGTGTGTGTGTGTGTGTGTGTGTGTGTGTGTGTGTATCTATCCATTGTTTTGTGGCTTTCTACACCTCACTGAGCCTCTCAGTGCCTAAGCTGTTTCCAGTGTTAGCCTGCAAATGTGCATGTTGAGGAGAAAAGTATTATGGGTATGGCCTGAAACAGGGCTGGTTGGCCAGGATGTGTCTACATCGGGGGGAGGGGGGAGGGCAACGGCTGGGACATCATAGTGCCTGACTGCCATGTGCATGGACTGGATGGCCACAGCATGTCATGCTGGGAGGGCACTCTTACTCTGACCGAGCAGTGACTATGGCATGGCTATGTATCTACATACTGCTATAGTTCTAGTGGTGTGGGTACGCTTCCCATCCTAGGGGCCCGATCACTGAACCAACTGCTGGGTGCATGTGGTCATTCTGTGCACATACAATGTGAACTGACCAGTGGATTGCCGGCAGTTAGTATGTGCATGGCTGGAAAACCTAGTGGTGGGCAGAAGGTGCAGTCTGAAAGTGTTTGCTGTAGGTGAATGTTAGACCTAGGTGGTTCGGGCATGAGGCATTCCAGGCCTGCTCCCACTGGTACTGGTGGGGCCAGCAGGACTCTAGTAACAACCCCATGCAAGTTCTTTATCAATAAAGGAGTGACATGGTCAAATTTTGAAGCATTGTGGAGGAGTTAGGTGGCAGAATTTGGATATATTGGGTTTTCTAGAGTTTGTATTTGTGATACTATTAATAATACTGCTACAATAATCAATCCACATCAATATAAGTTAATGAAACAAGGTGAGGTATTTTCTAATTGATCAACATTTCCTGAGAATAAGAAAAGAAGTCTTGGGGTGTCACGTGATGAAGTGGAGCTGAACGGATGCCTGACGGCTGAGCTCCACTCCCAGTGTACCTAAAATGGCAAGTAAACTGCACAAAAAAAACATATTGGACCCTGTAATCTCCTCCCAAGGCATCGGACAGTGAGGTGAACATGCAGAGCCAAGTGGAAGGGGCCAACGATGAGGTGGACCGGTTGGGATGCCCGCAAAAACTCCCAGGTCTATAAAGGAGAGAACATCAAAGATGACAGCAGGGCAAAATGCAGTGGTTATCACATTGCAGGAAGAAGCAATAAGGGAAATTACTCGTTCATTGACTGCAGTGCTTGATGAACGCCTCTCTCGCCTATATGCCTCGCTGGGGGAGTTGAAGGGCAGCTTTGAGTCTCAGATGCAGCGAGTCCAGCAGCTGGAGACACGCGTGGAGCAACAGGAGAGTAGCACAGAGGCCTTGGAGAGGCAAGTGGCACAACTAGAGGGGCACCATAAGGCACTCGCAGAACAAATTGATGACCAGGAAAACAGAGGGCGACGAAACAATGTGCGGGTAATAGGCCTCCTGGAATCATGCAGAGAGAATGAGCTCGGAGACATTTTCGAAAAATGGATGCCACAACAGTTGGGAGTGGTAAAAGCGGGAGCATGATTGCTGGTGGAGCAAGTGCATCGGCTGGGGCCTCGACGAGAGGGAGCTGATAGACCCAGACCGGTGATTGCACGTATACTCAATTTTGCAGACAAGGACAGGCTGATGGCGGAATATCACAAAAAGAGGCTGTTGGAATATAAAGGCCATAAGCTATTAATGTTTAGAGACTATTCTAACCGAGTGGCGGAGAGGCGTCGAAGCATGGTGCCATATTGCTCTCAGTTAGCCCAGAGGGGTGTGCAATTTGCATTACAATACCCTACAAATGTGAGAGTACATTATGAGAACCAAACGTCCTACTTTGAGACCCCAGCGGAGTTAAAGGCCTTTATTGAATCAATGCCTAGGGGGTAAGAGGAATGGGTCTGTTGCATTGGAGGACACAGTTGGACAAGGCAGCATACTGCTTTCCCCCCCCCCCCCCCTCCTCTTTGATATTTTCTTTTTTTTGGATGCGAAAAGCAGTAGTAGATGAACTGGGGAGTTTCTTCTTTCCTTAAGCATGGGTTACGCGGAGACCGGTGGACAGATGAAGTAAAGCTGCTAGAGAGAGGAAAGGAGAGAGCATCAACCCCGATGGATCTATGCTTGACAATCAACTGCTGGACTGAAGTAGGAATGTAGGCGGGCAAGTGGTTCTAGGGGGTTATAGGGGGATGAGGGCAGTGATGATGGGCTCAGTAAATGTATAGAGTTAATAATTGAGGGGGAGGGGGATAGTGGTGCAGGGAATGAATGACCAGGGGGTGGATGTGGTGTGGATGGTGATGTGATGCATGGATGGAGGAGTTGTGGGGGGAGAAAGTCCACATGAGAGGTGCTGGGAGTGGGGGGGGGGCTGTCACATAAGGTCAGGAGTGGGAAGATGCTAGGAGGGAATAAGGGAGGTCAAGCTTGGTGTGGTGAGGGGGAGGCAAACTCGGTGGAGGCAGGGCATGGAGGCAAAAAGAGAGCAGGAGGGCCTATCTGTCTGGGAGATGGGCAACCTCGGGGGAAGGCAAAATGAGACCACAATAGTTGTCTTGGCTAAACTGGGACAGGATAGAGAGCTGGTAGGGTCATACCGACCTATCTCCCTGTTGAACCAGGATGTCGTTGGTGGCTGCAATTCTAGCACAGAGGCTGGTGCGAGTGATTCCAAATTTCATTCACCTGGACAAGGTGGGCTTTGTACCAGGGTGGTTTGCCATATTACGAGACGGGATGATGAAAGCAGGTGACAACATCATAGCAAGTTTGGACGCGGAGAAGGCTTTTGATAATGTATCGTGGGAATACTTGTTTTGGGTGGTGGAGCAATATGGAATTAAGTGAGCATTCTTAGAATGGATCATGGTGCTGTATCATAAACCTCAGGCCCGTATCTTGGTGAATGGGGCACTGACAGAGAGCTTCCCTCTGTGCCGTGGCAAAAGGCAGAGCTGCCCCCTGTCCCCATTGCTGTTTTTTCTGTCACTTGAACCCTTAGCTATTAAGATTCGCACAACGCAAAAGTGGCCAGGCATAAGGGGTGAGTTTGGAGACCTATAAAATTAATCTCTTTGCGGACGACGTGCTGCTATTCATAGGAAAAGTGAGTGAATCGATACACCAGGTCATGGAAATGATAGCTCAATTTGGCACCTTTGCAGGGCTTAAAGTCAATTGGAGCAAGTCAGAAGCAATGGAGGTGAACCAAAAATGCCCTGCTAAGGATAAGAGATTTCCCACTTAAGTGGGATGGGGAAACTATGAAGTATTTGGGTGTACACCTTAGTGCTGATCAAAAGGCTGTGTATAGGAAGAACATAGGGGAAAAATTAAAACAAACGAAAGAATGGTGTGATAGATGGAGGGATTTACTGCTTACACTGTTCCGGAGATTAGCGATCATTAAAATGGTATGGCTGCCGTGCTTACTATACCCCCAGAAAATATTACCCCTGTGGATCAAAGAAGTGGAAGAACGTATCTATAAGGGGGTGGTGAATGCCTTCTTGTGGAGGGGGAAGACTGCACGGATTAGCTATGTGATAAGGCCCAATGGGTTAGGTGCTTTACTGAGCCATTGAGAAGTGCCTTGCAATGGTGGAGAGTGAGACTGGGCGGAGGGTATAGGGGGAAATCACCATTTTACTCACTGTTGGGGAATCCTGAGTTCCCTCCAGGAAATGATAATGTGGTTTTTAAATGGTTGGTGGAGCAGGGCTGTAGCTATGTAGGCCAGATTTTGGATAAAGGAAAGGGAAGTGTGCCCACCTTTGACCAATTCAAGGGGGAATGGGGAGCCCTAAACAAGCACCTGATGGCATACCTGTAATGTCGTCACTATATCAATAACAAGTTCAGGACGGCAGAAGACCGGTGAGGATTTACAAAATCAGATCAAATGTTCATGGCGAACATAGGTCAGCATAATAGAATAGCGTATTGGTACAGAGCATCCAGAGAGACACAGAAAACGGAGTGGCATCAGAAGCTGGGGGCAGCGTGGACAAGTGAATTGGGGGAGGAAGTTGATGAACAACTCATAGGGAGACTTTATATGGAATCATATGCGCACACGTCGAATGTGAGCTTGCAGGAAATGCAGTACAAAATATTACACAGAACGTATCTAACAAGTGAAAGGGGGGCTAAAATGTGCATCTGGGATAATCCAAAAAGTCAGAGATGCAAGAGCATGAAGGATACCTGGACACATTTCTTCCTGGAGTGCCCAAAGTTGCAGCAGTACTGGATGGAATTGCTGCAGAAACTGCAGGTGATTCTTGGCAGCATTTATTTATTTACATTCTCTTATATACTGCGCTATTCTGCATCAGTGTGGTTTACATTGAAAAAACTGAAATTACATTGAACAGGGTATTATAACTTGGAGATAACTATTTTACAGGGAACATGGGCTATGGAGGGTTAAGTGGCTTGCCCAAGACCACAAGGAGCACCTGTGGGACTAGAAACCCCAATCCTTCTGGCCCAAGGTTGCTGTTCTCTAGTGGGATTTGAACCCCCAACCTTCTGGCCTGAAGTACCTTGCCCCAACCACTAGGCTACTCCTCCACTCCACCATGATGGAATGGGACTATAAAGCCCTCTTGTTGGAAGATGGGACGGTTATGAATGGCAAGGTGCTGGGTCTGGCGAGGAGGCGGATAGCGCAAGTAGTGCTTCTGCTTGCCAGGAAAACTATAGGGGCACACTGGACAGAGGACAAAGCCCCCACCA
Organism: Ichthyophis bannanicus; assembly: GCA_033557465.1. Lineage (NCBI taxonomy): Eukaryota > Metazoa > Chordata > Amphibia > Gymnophiona > Ichthyophiidae > Ichthyophis > Ichthyophis bannanicus. The sequence continues at coordinate 1,024,677,722 of CM066033.1, read as the reverse complement.
TAGTGGAGTGGCAGACTAGAATGAGAAATATGGCTGAATGAATACTGAGAGAGAAAATGCACAGTGGATCTCAGGAAAAAGATTTAGGCGTCATCGTGGATAATATGTTAAAACCCTCCACCCAGGGCCGGATTTACCTATACGCCAGGTATGCCGTGGCATAGGGCCCACAGCTGGCAAGGGCCCACAAACAAGAGTCCCCAGGACAATCGTATTCTTTCCATCACTGAGAAACTTCACGGCTGAGTTCTACCGTCATCTCCAGGTAATTTTTTCATTCATTTCATCTTCAGTTCTACAGCTCGGAACTTCCGCTGACGGAACTGTGTTTGTGGGTGTGTTGGGTATAGTCAGAGTGCGAAGCGGGGTTGTGCGAGCCTGGATCCCTCGCTCTCTAGAGAGAGTTGAAATTGCTGCGGCCTAGCTGAACGGGGCCGTCCGCGAGCTTCTCCAGGCCCTGGCATGAAGGGGAAAGAGGAAAAGGAGAGTGGGGGAGGCGGGAGGCGGGAGTCCGGAGAAGAGCACTAGCGCTCAGGAGTTAAAGTTGATCTAGTTTTTTTTTTTTCTGGGGGCCCACAATTTTTGTTGGCATAGGGCCTCACTCAAGGTAAATCCGGCCCTGCCTCCACCTACTGTGCAGCGGCGGCCAAGAAAGCAAATAGAATGCTAGCTATCATAAGGAAAGGAATGGAAACTAAAACAAAGGATATTATAATGCCTCTGTATCGTTCCATGGTACGACCACACCTTGAATATTGTGTGCAATTCTGGTCGCCGTATCTTAAAAAGGATATAGCGTTATTAGAAAAGGTACAGAGAAGAGCCACCAAAATGGTAAAGGGGATGGAAGGATACTCCTATGAAGAGAGGCTACAAAGGTTAGGGCTCTTCAACCTGGAAATGAGACGGCTGAGGGGAGATGTGATAGAGGTCTATAAATTAATGAATGGAGTGGAACGGGTAAACATAGATCGATTGTTTACGCTATCAGAATATAGAAAGACTAGGGGACATGTAATGAAGCTACAGGGTAAACTATTTAAGACAAATAAGAGAAAATACTTTTTCACTCAACGTGTAATCAAACTCTGGAATTTGTTACCAGAGGATGTAGTAAAGGCTGTTAGTGTAACTGGGTTTAAAAAAGGTTTGGACAAGTTCCTGGAGGAAAGGTCCATAAACCATTATTAAAAATGGACCCAGGATATCAATGCTTGACCCAATACAAGCATTGTGGAACCTGTGTCTCTTTGGGATACTGCTAGGTATGTATGACCTAAATTGGCCACTGTTGGAAACAGGATACTGGGCTTGATGGACCTTGGTCTGACCCATTATGGCATATCTTATGTTCTTATGTTATGTTCTTATGAGTGAAGGGAATACTGGAAAGCATGGGGAGAATGCCTTGAATGCTTGTAAACTCACCGACATTTGGGGAGGGGGGCTGAAGGGAAGGGGAGGGAGGGAGGAGAGGAGGGAAGAAGGGTGGTTGGGAGGAGGAGGTTAAGAGAGGGGGAGAAATACAAAAATTGGGTCATGGTGACAGAATATTTATAATGTACAAGGAAGAGCAAAAGATGCTCTCAGTTGGGGAATTTTACTTTTGCATTGGAAGAGGAGATGAAGGATGGAAGTAACAATGGTATTTTGTATCAGGATGAGTGTTAATAGAAATCATGATGTAGCTGTTTGACATGTGCTACGACCATTGGGAATGTGTTCTATGTCATGTACCATTATGTTTATGTTTATTTCATTTGATATACCGCCCTTCTGTAATGGTCAAATAAAAATATAAAAAAAAAGAAAAGAACGAAAATAAGTCTTAACCATAGCAGATACATGTGGTTTGAACGTCAGCTGTGAAATAAAATGCAGCCAAAAATTTTAATAGTGTTGATAGTAGTTATGGTATGATTATCAATGATCAATGACTGGGGGACATTTTGACAACACAGCCCCACTGGAACTTGCCCCTACCAGGCTAATATTCACAAGTCCAGCACCACTTTCCACCGATATTTTTCCCCTTCCAACAGAGAAATCTCAGGTTCATATGAAAACTCTGCAGCCAGTCTCACACATCTTTGGTGTGGAGGAGGAGCCAAATGGTTAGAGCACTGACTTGGGAACTAAAAAAACAGGGTTCAATTCCCACTAGCACTCCTTGTGGCCTTAGGCAAGTCACTTAACCCTCCATTGCCTCAGAAGCATCCAAGTTATCAATGTCCTTGCTTTGACTAAATTGATAAAGCAGTATAAAAAATCCAACAGTTAAATAAATAAATGTCTGGGCTCAATGAGATTTCCAAGTTCTAATGGGTGGACTCCTCTCCTATCCTGTCAGTGACAGCACTGACACCAGTGATAAGGAAGAATGAATCACAAAAGCATCTATCTGCAGCTGACAAGCCCAGGGATCCTTGGCTGGATAGCTTAGTACTATCCCCTTTCTTATCAGGTGCACTGCAACCCACTCATATCTAGAGCAAAGAAACAAGAGCTGGGCATGCACATCAAAACAGTGGAGACACGTTCTAATTTGTGCATCCAGGCCCCTGTGTGTCTGATTGAGACACCCGGAGGTAGACCTGATTCTGATCCTGCTGGGGCTAGAGGTGCCCTGTGGGATCAGAATTGGGTCTAGGGCCTGTTTGTGCAGGCTAGGACTTGATTCGGATCGGCCTGCACACACAGCCACCTGCCTGGCTACCTCAGTGAGACTCCTGAATGGAGTCCATTCAGGAGCCATGATCCCATTCCCTGCAGTCCAACCCTGGAGCTAGCCTTCCATGGCTAGGGTTGGGCTGCGGGGAATCCCCTATGCCCCCTCACCTTTCAGCTGCTGCCTGGGCCTGCTGCCCCTGACATCCAGGGGACTTATCTGAGGTGAAATAAGTCCCCTGTCCAGTTTGCTGACTTCAGAATCGGCCCTGTATGTTCGGGGTCATGAACTGCTCTTTCTCCGCCTCCGGAATGCCCCATCTAAGCCTCCCCATACAAACAAGGCATTTGTTTGTACAGGGGAGGCTTTTGACAGGGGAGGCTTTTTGACAGGGCTGGCAGGGAGGCAAATATTGGGGATGAATGTCCCAATGGGACATCCGTCCCCACTATTTGCGGGACGGAATAGACCCCATAGGCACCACCTTGATACCCCTCTTCTCAAATTTGTTATAAATAGTCTGTCCATTAGGTTTCATAGAATATTCCCTAATCATGGTATTATTTGAATGAATAACTATGGCTTCGCCACCCTGAATGAGTCTGATCTCAGAAAGTAAGCAGGATAAGACCTGATTACTATATGGACGGGAGACCACCTTACCATGTATGTGGAAGAATGGCCTGACCGTCTTCTACTACTACTTCTACTTCTGTTTGCACCTTTGCCAAGAAAACCCAGGTGCTAGGTCACCACAACTCAGTATTGGCTCAATGGTACACACGCATAACTCTTTGCTATTAAACTATTCCAACACCCTCATAATTTCATGGACTTTATCATAGCACTTCTCAGTCTTCTTCAAACTGGAAAGTGCTCAAAAAGGCATGGGACAGACAAGTGGATCCCTTTATAGCAACAGGATAAAATCTAAATAACCTTAACTGTCTCTGCTATTTCAACAAATAAGGGTGACCTGCATGGAGCAGTGAGTATACCTCTAAACACAGGCACGGAGCGGCAGGTGTACCTACTCTTGCCACCTTGCTGGGCAGACTAGATGGACTATGATGGTCTTTATCTGCCATCATATAATATGTTAGTATGTTACTAACCTGTTTAGTGTTTCTTTATGCAAGAGCTGTTCTGTCCCTTTTATCATTTTCTTGCCCTGCAGTATTGCAGTAGGTTAGGAACATGAGATGAGGATGAGAAGGGAGGAAACTGTTATTGTTTGGGATGGAGTAATTAGGAAGGAGGATGTGGAAATAGAATCTCTATGCATGAGTACAGAAAGGTTAGTTTTATTGTCTATTGGAAGAGTTTAGGGAGATACAATTAAGAACTGAGGAGGGAGAGATCAGATTTCCTATTCTCCAATCCCTTCCTTCATTCCCTCAGGAATCACTACGATCCCTGTACTGCAAAAAAAAAGAACCTAATTAACCAAAGCACAAAAGAAATGTCAAAAAACCTTTTTAAGTGCGAGTATAAACTAAATGAATATTAATATACAAAAGCTGCAACAGGTATAGTCCTCAAGTTTGGCAGGTTTTCAGGCATGGTCTGTGGAAAAGTTAGCAACCCTAATAGAGGACTGTGTAGTACAGGGAACATTTATTTCTATAAATCTGTGACAAGTCATGGATGACTTAGATGACAAAAAGAAGAATTGCAATTCATACAGACTTTCCATTAAAAGCATAAAATAGTGTATCTTTCCCTCAATGTATTTTCCACCAATAATGTTCCTTAGTTGTAGAACCTTTAAAGGCAAACTATTCTATTCTATTTTACTAAAATTTGTTCTCATTTTTATCACCCTCTTGCCAAAAGGTGTTATTCTGAGGCTTTTAACCCATATGTATATTATTGCTTAGAAAATGAGCCATTCAGAAGCAAACTTTTTTTCTTTAGAACCATCAAGCTGAAATAAAAAGCATCTGTTTTTCTGTTTTTGTTCTTCAGGTAGGATCAAAAAGTACCATAAAATGGGTTGCTATGGAAATCACTATAATGGACATTCTCAGATAGTTTCAGCTCACTATAGTAGCCAATGAAAATGAGAAATCATCATCACGATAATCCATAGAATGCACAAAAGATTTCTAACTACAGATGAAGACACTATTGAGTGTTTTAGCTCATTATTTATTAATGCAAATTTTAACAAACCAATACAAGCAATACCTTGTACAGAAAGGACAAATTCTAACATAGTAGAATGAGAACATAAATTACGAAAATAGCATAAACATCTCAAAGAAAAGCCCAATAGACCACAATACTGAGACAAGATGGGTCACAAAACACAGGATAAATTGAAATACATCATAAAACAAGGCAAATTGAGCAGACTAAAGGAAGGTGTACTTATTTCATTCCGAACTAGCTCTCTACAACAGGAGGGCTACTGTGTGGGGGAATAGGAGAAAGGCCCTGCTCCATAGAGAGTCTAGCAGAAATAAAGCTAGCCAATTGGGATGGTTCAAAGAAAAGATAACTATGCCCAGCAATTTTCACTAGGCACTTACAAGGGAATCAACGAAAAAACAACCCTCCCAATTGCAACACCCCAGAACGATACAACAAAAACTGGCTCCTTCTCCTCTGGGTAGCCCTAAAAACATCAGGAAATATACGTAGGTGAGAGTCCAAGAACACCTTACATGGTGACCGAAAGAACAATCGCAGTAACCAGTCTCTGTCCACCTCAAGAGCAACAGTGATGAGCAGGGTAGCAGTCATCCCGGCCCCAGAGGGGGATCTCTCTAAAAATGCAGAGAGATCTAAACTATCTGTAGAGAATACCCAATGCTCATCAGTATCCACAGGAACAGTCTTAGCAGACGGTAAATAAAAGGCCTTGGAAATGGGTGGAATAGAATCAGCTGAAACTTCAAGAACAGTTACCAAGAACTTTTTAAACAATTCGATGGGAACCACCGACGGAACTTTTGGAAAATTCAATATTCTATGGTTCCGGCTTCTTGCAACATTTTCAAGAAACTCCAACCGCCTATGTAGTACTGCTGAATCTTTAAGAAAGGCTTGGGAAACATCTTCCACCTGCCCCAGTCAACTCTCAAAGGAGACTACTTTGGCAGTAAGTTCAGACTGACCAGATTCATATAATTGTAACTGTTGCCCAAACACTTGAAACTGCTGCACAATAGACTGGAGCTGTGCGGTAATATTAGTGGACATAGATGAAAAGGCAGTCCGGAGTGTATCTAAAGTAACAACTTCAGGTCTCACCAGCTCATGTCCTGGATCTTCCCCACCTTGAGAAATTCGATTATCCAGAAGAGAAGAAGGTTGGTCCTCTAAAAGGTGCAGAGCCACAGATGACTCCTTCTGTCTTCCACCAAAAATGCCGGAAAATGAAACCGGAGAGACCAGCATCGGAATTCCTTCGCCGAGGCTGGTCGGGTGCATATGCAAGTCATCCGACGGACAACCCACCTCCTTCATGCCCATACTCGCTGACCGATGCAAGGACTTTCCTTCCGGTTGCACCAGCGGCAATCGGAGTTCTGGGCTTAGAGACACCTCTAGGCCCTCGGCGCTAGGAGGTCTACCTTCCACGTCACTAGCACTCAGTGGGCACTCCAGAACCAATCCACCTTTCCGAACTGGGACCATGAAAGAATCCATGGGCCCAGTACTCGCCGTTTTCACTGCAACCAATGTTTCCCCTGCAGAATCTACCGCCAATTTGGCTTTCCTTTTCCTGCCTGTAAGGGTCCGGCAGAAAAAGAACAAGGTAAGAGGCAATAATTCAGCCAAAGGAGAAAAACCCGGCAGAGCAGTGTCAGCGAGCGTCCGCTCACGGCACCATCTTGTCTCTAGCTCATTATTTTATTTTATTTATTTATAAGCTTTTATATACTGCCACTTCCTTAGATCAGTGGTGGTTTACAATGAGACACAATCAAGATACATTATAACATTCATAAACTTATGTACAAATAACATCTTAAGTAACAAAACATTATATTAACTTCATAACTTATTTGCAATTAAGTGATCGTGAGATAAGTAGTGTTGCCTGAGCAATGTGCATCTTGGCAATTGAGTAGTTCTTAGGAGATTTGAAGTGTTATGATGGATTGTGATGGATATGTTGAGTAGGTGTTGGGTTAAGTTGTTTGTGACTGTTGATCCAAGGTAGTAAGGCCATAGTATTGGATGAATAGGAGAATTTTGAGTTCTTTGCGAAATTGTCAGGAAGGGCATTCCAGAGAGTAGGGACAACATAGGTGAATGCCCTGGAGCTGGTAGCTTTATTGGTGCTGCAGATGTCTGTGAGTACGGTTAGCGTATTTTGAGAGCTGGTTCTTCTAACTCTAGTGTGATCAGGTAGATGTAGAAGGGAGAATAGATAGGAGAGAGCAATTTTGTTGTATAGCTTAAATACTATCATAATATATTTGTATTTGGTTCTGGTTGCAATAGGAAGCCAGTGGAGGTTATATAGTAAAGGGGTGATCAATGTTCCCTCTAATTTTCTGTAGGCTGTATGCGCATAAAATATCAGCTGTGTGCAGCTTTTGAAGGAAGGTTATATTTTTGTGCGCCACTAACGACACTCGGAGTTATATACTTTAACATTTGACTACACGTCAGAATACAGTATGTACCCCACATTGATTTTAATCAAATTAAATGAAAATAGATGATTACTAAATGAAGCCGGAAATTTCTAGTAATTACAATTATTTATTTATTTTATTTATTTATTTAACATCTCTTATATACCGCGCTATTAAAATCAGCGCGGTGTACATCGAACAAAATATACTGCAATGTGTACAGGTAACATCGAGTTTACAGAGAACAAGGGAATATAAAACATGGAATAACAGGGATAACTATGTACAATAAACATTATACTATATATATGCTTTAATTATGTACCATATTTAAACTCGAGTGAATATTGAACATGTATTCATGGGTAGGATGAGTCTATAGTAGTAAGGTAGATTTTCGTGGGGACTAACCGTTTTCTGGTTGGATTAAAGTGCTAGGGTGTTTGGTGTGAGTGGGAGGCCTGTTGGCTGTGTGAGTGTCCATGGACACTTCTGGGTAGTATTTTGTGAATAAGTGATGCTTTACGGCTTTGCGGAATTGTAATAGACTTTTGATGCCGCGGATTTCGTGGGGAAGTTTATTCCAATTCCTGGGTGCGAACAATGAAAAAGCTCTGTTTGATGTGGCTTTAGTACATGAAGTCATCATCTTAGGAACTATTAAAGTGTTCATAGTTGTAGTCCTTCTGTTTCTATTTTCAGGGGTGTTATGGATTAGTTTTCTGATTGGTGTTGGTGGGTAGATATTCATGGCTTTGAAGGTCAAAATCATAACTTTTAAATTTTAAGACGTCTGTGTTGTTTTCTATCAGAATCAGAGCCGTAATTTTTGTGCGCTCTGTTTTAAAGTATGTGCGCTCACTCAGCGAGTTGTGTGCGCGCGCACATGCGCACAGCTTAGAGGGAACAGTGGATGTGATCATTGTGGTGGGCATTGAAAATTATGCGGGCCGCTAAGTTTTAAGCCATTTGAAGTTGCTGGGTGTTTTTTTTGGATAGACCTTAAAGGATACTATTACAGTAATCAAAATGTGGAGTTATAAGGACTTGCAGAACTGTGAGGAAATCATGGCTTTCCAGGAGTGGTCTGAGATGCTGAATCATTTTTAATTTAAAGTAAATGATCTTGGAAATGGATTTTATGTGTGAGATCATAGCTAAGGATTGATCAAAGATAATTCCTAAATATCTGACTTCCTGTTTTACTTCCAGCTCAGTATTGTTTATGTGGATTTTGGCAGGCGGGTTGAAGTTTTGGTTACGTGTAATGTAAAGCACTTCTGTTCTTTTGAAATTAAATTTTAAGTGTTAGCAAGGAGCCAGTCAGTTATATCTGAGAGGCATGCCTGTATTTGGTAGCAGAAAGGGTCAAATGTGTCAATGGGATAGTAAAACATAATATCATCTGCGTAGAGATGATAGAATACTTTGGGGCATGTTTACTAAACTGCGGTAACATAGCAGCGGCTACGTTAAGGTGTATTATGTAACGTTAACGCGCGCTAACGTAACGTTATGTAACGTTAATGCGCCTTAATGTTACATAATGCACTTTAGCGTTCTTGGCCGCGGTAAGTCCCGCAGAGGGTGGAGAGAGGGCGGAGAGAAGGGGTCAATGGGCGGGGAGTGGGTGGAGAAATGAAGGTCTGAATCTTAACGCAACTGAAAGCCTGGCGTTAGATGCATATTTGCAAGAGAGAGAAACCATTTAAGTGTCAGCAATGTACAGCATAGGCAGGGAGCCTAAGAAAGGTGATAGTAGTGCTCCATTTGCAGCAACAGCATAGTGCCCAGGTATGAAAGGCCACTATGGTGATGGCGCAAATGGGGCATGGGAGCTGCAGGCGGGACATGCAGTGGGGGCTACTGGGGCACAGGGTGGACTAGGCGGTTGCTGAGGTGGCACATAGGAATCCAGAAAATGGAAACCAGCAAGACAGCTACTGACCAGGATCAAACATGCCCATGAGTCTGTGTCCCACAGTGTCCCATCCAAGGGACATTACCCATCAGGAACCCCAAGAGGCACATAACAGTGACAGGCGGTGCCGGGGGAAGCGTGTACATTATGTATGCACCCCTGCCCCAGAACCCACACCTTAGGCAGCCGCCTACCTGCCCCCTGGATGGCTTGGGATGGCATAACACCAGCACCAACAGCATATGGTCATGGCAGCATGGCAGAGGGGGTGGGTGATTGTGCTGGAGGGAGCAGTGGCACCCACCTGCAGTTGACCTAGGCCATCCCTGTACCAGTATGTGGTGCGCAGTACAATAGAAGAGGTCTGGCTGAGGAACATAAGGGTAGCCCCAGGGACAACTATGCTGCTGTGACAACAGTGTAGTGCAGTACACTCAGCCAGCATGTCCAAGAGCAGAGGTTCATGTCCCATCTGTGGATCCTGCAGAGCATCTCCCCATAGTTTTAGCCCACAATGCAGCCACAACAACAACATGAGCAAACCCCAACACAGCGGTGCACAGGGGTACAGACACCCACTCACAAGGGCTCCACTATCCGCAGCTTCATGGAGTGTCAGGCTGTTGGCCCCAGCACAGAGCTGCAGTTATCACCAGAGCACTACTACTACCCCCTGCACAGATTAGCAATGTCAGCACTGTGAACAGGACCAGTGCGGCGGGAAGGGTTGTCAACCACCTCCATATCTGCACAATGCTGAGACAGGTACGGGAGTGTGCCTATGTCTCTCCATTGTTTTGTGTCTCCCAACACCTCACTGAGCCCACATTGCTCACACTACTTCCAGCGTTAGCCTGGAAATTTGCATAATCAGGAGCAAGGTATTGTGGGTATGGCCCAGACAGGGCGGATTGGCCAGGATGCATCTGCACAGGGTGGAGGGCAATGGCTGGGACACTAGTGCTTGACCACCACCTGCATGTACAGGGTGGCCACAGCATGTCACGCTGGGGGGTCACTCTCACTCTGACCGAGCAGTGACCATGGCATGTCTATGTTCCCACATAGTGCCACACATTATATGTTTCCAGTGATACCTGTGTGTTCCTGGTTTTGGGGCCAAATCACAGAGATACCTGCTTGTTGTCTGTGCTGTGCATCCCAACTCTGGGTGCACAGGGTTTCCCTGTGAGCATGCACTATGGACTGGTTAGTGGGCTGTCTGCAGTTCGCCTGTGCATGGTGGGAACACCTTGTAGGATGCTGCAGGTGCAGTCTGACTGTGCTGTCTGTTGATGAATGGCAGACTGTGGTGTGGGGCAGTTGAGCCTTCCCCTGCCTACCCCAAGCATCACTGCTGGTCTGCAATGGTCACAGGTATGGCACTGGCCTGGCAGCGCTGGAGGGTTGTCATCTGCCAGCTGGACTGTGGTTGCTGGTACTACAGCCATTCCACAGGGTGCAGACACCTGTCCCACCACACCCTCATCTACAAAAGGGGTGATTGAGGCCCCTTGGGATATATAGTGCATACCACTTAGACCCATAGTGGCAGTGCTACATAGCCCTCTTGCGAGTCTAGACACCCCACTGCCCTGATAACAGGTACCCATGGCAGCCAGACCTTAATACCAGGTACGCACTAATGTTGGTGGTGTCCGGTCCCACAGGGCCACATGTGACTGCAGAACACAGCTGGAGCAGATGTACCATCAGTTGCACTGCTGGGAACACCTGTCACACACAGGCACTGCTGGGAATGTGCAGCAGGACCTATCTTTAGCACCACATGTACTGTGGACCTAGTGCTGGGCGCCCATCCTATCCCTCAGGATGAACACGGAACCTGCACAATGGCATGGTCTGTAGCTACTCTGTGCCAGTATCATGCACTGTCAGCCCGTCTTACCACGTTGCAGTACTGGAGAGGTGCAGACCCCATTTGGTGGTCAGCTGTAGGCTGCTGTTCTGCATGTGCAATGCATCATGGGTGCTGGTGGGAGTTACCCTATCCTGGCACACAGAGCAGACGGTGTGTGCGGTGACCTGCAGTCCTTCTGTACCCAGCCATTGCTATGCAACAAGCCATAAAGGTATAGCCTACTGGTTAGTACACTGATGTTCTAGGTGGTGGTCATGGGTTTGCTTCCTCGTTGTTCCCTCCTGTCCAAGGCAGATATTTTGCTTACCTGTGACAGTCATATATTTGCAGATCCATGCTGCCAGCCCATAGTACCCTCACCACAGTTGCCAACAATCCTTATAAGGCGTTATAAGGCTCCTAATTAGGCACAGTACAAGGCACATTACAAGGCACCTTATTAGGCACAGTACAAGGCACGTTATAAGGCACTATACAAGGCACCTTATTAGGCACAATACAAGGCACGTTATAAGGCACATTACAAGGCACCTTATTAGGCACAGTACAAGGCACGTTAAGGCACGTGCCTTGTACTGTGCCTAATAAGGTGCTTTTTAACGTGCCTTATAATGTGCCTTATAACGCGCGTTACCTGACACGGCTTGCCATAATGATGGCCCGCCCATGCCTTTATATGGGCATCTGTACCTTTACCGCGGAACCTAACGCGAGTGACATTATCGCAGTTTAGTAAACATGCCCCTTTGTGTTTTCTGAAGATGTCACATATGGGTTTCATGTAAAGGTTAAATAGTAGGGCAGAGAGTGTGGAGCTTTGCGGGACTCCCTGAGACTGTATGAAGATTGAGGAAGAAGCTGTGCCTATCTTTACTTGTTTGGTCCAATCTGCAAGATATGATTTAAACCATTGTAATTCCATTCCTTGAATACAAATCTGGAAATTAGTAGTTTATGATTAATGCTATCAAAAGCAGCAGCGATGTCAGGAAACACAAGTGTGTATCCTTGTTTATTGTTATTTCAACCACAGAGGAGATTGTTCATGAGAGATAACATGAGCATCTCGACACTGTGGTGTGGCCTAAAGCCGTGTTGCTGTTCATTGAGCAGGGCGTTTAAGTCAATAAAGTCTTGCAGTTGTATTTGTACAGTTTTTTCAATGACTTTTGCTAAAAAAGGCAGACTGGAAATAGGTCGGTATGAGTTTGGGAGGGTTTTGTCTATTACATTAGGTTTGAGAATCGGTCTTATGCATGCATGTTTTAGTGCAGAAGGCATATGTCCGGTGTCTAAGGATTGGTTAACTATCTCTAAGATAATAAGAGAAAAAGTGTCTTTAGTGATTTTTAATCAACTGACTGGACAGGGATCTGATGGGGAGGTGGTAGTGCTTATGTTTGTAATTATATTTTTAAGTTGTTTAATGTGAATATGGAAGAAAGATGTACAGGTGGTTTGATTGTTGTGTAAATTTTTATTAGGATTTGAGCACTGGAGATTAATGGGAGTGACAGAAATATGCAGTGGCCATGTAATAGTTGCCTAGGTCTCGTGGTTCTATGGGGATGTTGTCCGTCTCAGGGTTGGGTGTTTTTGTGAGAGATTTAACAATGAAGAATAACTCTCTTGGTCTACTGAGGGCACTGAGTAGTAGGTTAGAGTGATACTCTTTTTTTTCTGCTATTTATGGCATCCTTGTATGATTTAAGCATAGCCATGTATGATTGGTTATCAGTGTCACTTCTTGTGGCTCACCATTTGTGCTCAAGCTTTCTTAGGGATATGTTTACTAAACGGCGGTAAAGGAGCAGTCTTTTCCATGCAGTAATGGCAGCGATAAGGGGTTACTGTGTGCTAAGTGTGCTGGGCGTGTCAGAGGCATTCAGGCATTAAGGGGTGCAAAGGACCCTTACTATGTGGTAACAGCACATGCTGCATTAAGGGGTGGTAGTGTACACTTACCGTGTGGTAATGAGACATGGTGCAGGAAGGTGTCTGACATACACCTTAATGCAGGAAAGCCACTGAAACTCTGAAAAAGGGGGCAGGAAAGCCATTGGAGAAGATATGGATGCAAGCACAATTGGTAGCCTGGCAATATGGCCTATGCTGTTGCTGATGCCTGGCAATATGGCCTATGCTGTTGACTAGGTGAGATAGGCAGCTGCCTAGTGCTGATGGTCAGTGTGGTTGTTGGCTGTGTCATGAGTGGGTGGTGGAGTGGAGTCAGCAGAGGGGATGCTGTGATAGGCATGCAGTCCTAGATGCTCCTGAAAGCATACACCATGCCATAAACTATATTATAGTGTCTGTGAGATGTGGACAGATATCCAAATGTGCTGTCAGTGTGTGGCATGCCATAGGCCAGAACAGTGTCTGGGTAGAGGCAGCATGTTCCTGATGTGAGCAGCACAGTGAGGATTGTCCATGAGTGCTTATGTGGAGCAGTCACAAGAGAGGTGTGCATGATATGGCTAACTGCTGCAAATGACCCCTGATGGCCATAGTGAGGCAGTTTACTGCCAGTAAGCTGCCCCATCATGAATCTCCCTGATGGTCAAATTAGCATCCCCAGACAAAGAATGCATACACACCACTGGAGACAGATATAATAACAGAATTATGTGGATACATAGCCGTGCCATGGTCACTTTTTGGTCATAGAGAGAGTGCCATCTCAGCATGATATATAGTGGCCACTCAGGCAATGCACATGGCAGATGGGCACAATGGTGTCTCAGCCAGTGACCCTACCATTAAGGTCAATCTGCACTGTTTCAGGTGATACCCTCAATTCTCTGCCTATCTTACTCACATTTTCCAAATAGGCTGGGAAAAACTCAGACAATGTGAGCCAAAGTGCAGTGCAGAAAGCCACAGGACAAAGGGGAGCCATACACACACACACACACACACTCTCTCTCTCTCTCATTGGCGTACTGAGCAAAAGCAGAGATGGTTGGCATTCCTGCTTGACACTTCTGTCTCAATGTCAGCTGAAGGATTGATTGATTACATGTGTTCTGTTTGCACATACTATATTACCATGTGCTAATAGCCTCCAACCAGTTGTGGATAGTGGAGCCTGTCTGTGCTGCTGGTGGGTATTTCCACCCTTGCTGGTCATCTCCTTGAGAGTTGCACATGCTGGAGCTGTACTTACACTGTTAGCTAAACCTTGTCCACAGGAATATGCAATACAGAAACCAGGGCCGGATTTACCTTGAGTGAGGCCCTACGCCAACAAAAATTGTGGGCCCCAGCTTGAATTTTCGTCGATGGAAGAAGAAAGCTGGTAATCTTGGGAATTTTGGCGGTCGATTCGTTTTCTAGCATTTTCTTTTTTCATTTAGATGCGCCACTTTCATATTTTTTCATGACTATTGTAAGGGGGGACTGAGAGAGACTGAGAGCGGAGGACAGCGGATGGTGGTTTGAGGTTGAATGAGGAAAGAAATCAGGAGTAACATAAGAAAGTGGGTTTTTTAAAAACAGAAATGGCAATAGATGTATAGAATTGCCTGACATAAAGAGGCAATAGGGACAAAATCAGCATTGGAATTCAAGAAATACATTAAAAAATGTCTTATCCATCGGGGAAGAGGATCATTGAATGATCCGGCGGTACTACAGCAGCTACAGGAAACGGACCTGGCCGTCGCTGCTCCCCGGTACTCACTATGGCTTTGGTGTAACAGGCCACCGCCTCCTGGTACTTGCGGGTGACGAAGAGTCTGTTTCCCTGCTCCTTTAACTCCTGAGTGCTAGTGCTCTTCTCCGGAATCCCGCCTCCCGCCTCCCCCACTCTCCTTTTCCTCTTTCCCCGTCATGCCAGGGCCTGGAGAAGCTCGCGGACAGCCCCGTTCAGCTAGGCCGCAGCAATTTCAACTCTCTCTAGAGAGCGAGGGATCCAGGCTCGCACAACCCCGCCTCGCACTCTGACTATACCCAACACACCCACAAACACAGTTCCGTCAGCGGAAGTTCCGAGCTGTAGAACTGAAGATGAAATGAACGAAAAAATTACCTGGAGATGACGGTAGAACTCAGCCGCGAAGTTTCTCAGTGATGGAAAGAATACGATTGTCCTGGGGACTCTTGTTTGTGGGCCCTTGCCAGCTGTGGGCCCTACGCCACGGCGTACCTGGCATATAGGTAAATCCGGCCCTGACAGAAACCCCTGCAGGGACCTGAACCTCTGACCCACAGCACATATACACACCAACTAAGTAGGTTGCACCACAGTGCTGACGTCTGGGACTGACAGCACCTGATGCTGACATGCTTCCCTTCAACTAAGCGTTGGCACATGCTGCACATGACCAGGACAAGGCTTCTGTCTGCTGCAGGCTGGTATGACTTCCCACGCCACCACCAACACCCCACCATGCAGACATGCCCATGCACTGTCAGTGGTGGTGATTGCAATCCCAGCATGTTAAACATGCGGGTTTGGCGGGTGCCTTGGGCACAAGGTCTGGATGGGGGGCAGGGGCATACATGGATGGCCATGTAGCCTCCCCAACAGCTGCCCATGCAGATGCCCCATCACCGCCTGACACCGATATGTCTCGGGGGGAGGATGGCAGCCACTGCTGTAGTATTTCCCCAGGCACCTGCATTTTCCAGCTACCTGGAGGGCTACAGCATCTGGCAATAGCCTTGCTTCCTTTAAAGATATGCATGTGCAGGGATCAAAGTGCTTTACAATAAATATTTTTAAAATGTCCTGGGCCAATGTTTGTGTTCCATAGATGAGCAGCAACTTAATATTCCCTTTTTCGACATGTGCATGTGTAATGGATTGTGGGTAGCAATCATCATGCAAGAGTATGGTCTGCCCCAGCACCAACATAAAGTATTACCTGTAAGGATGATTTTAGTTGCATTCCTAACGTCCCCCATTTTGCTATGTGCTTTGTCTTGATTAGACTGTAAGCTCTGATGAACAGGAATTGTGTCTTACATCTATATGTACAGCGCTGCGTACACCTTTTAGCGCTATACAATATTAGTAGTGGTACTACTACATGGAAAGCCAGGGAAGGATTTGTAAAAGGGAGGCTTTTGGAGGTAATGTTTCTTTTGTTTTTTTGTTTCTTTTCTTTTCATTTTTCTACCTCTAAGAAGGAGGCTGAGAGTCTAATAATCAAGAGACTAAGGAGCTTGTTTACAAAGCCGCGGTAGTGGTTCGCGATCGCGATCGCAGCCGCGGCCCCATTGAAATCAATGGGGCCGCGGCTCCGATTACGATCGCAAACCGCTACCGCGGCTTTGTAAACAAGCCCCTAAGACCTTGTAGAGGGTAGATCCCAAGCACTAATCTAGTCTTGGGATAAATGGAAAAAAAATGATCCAAGGATAATCATCATTGTGATACTCCCTGAGAGAGAAGAGTGATTCAAGGGTGATCCTAGTGTGACACCACCTAGGAGAGGTGTTTTTGTCTTTTTACTGCCCAGCTGATCTGAAGAGGTACAGAATTTCCGTAGTCAGTGGGGACCAGGTTCTTGGTAAGGCCCAGGACAACAGAAGGGAGGGGGAGGGACTGCTAAAAGGAAGAGACTGCTACTATGTATGCAGAGGAGTAGCATCTCAAAGATAAAGGAGGATCCCTACCCACCAGCCACCCTTTCACTTGCATAAGAAACTCTTTTTGTCTGTTGTCTGTTAGTAAGATACTGCCTAAGAGACTATAAATAGCCAGGAAGAGATAGTTACTTCTAAGTGTCAGAGAAACTTGACCTAATCTGAGGAAAGGATCAAAATACATGTTCAGTGAACCGACCATTGTGAGAATGAGTGGAGTATTTTTTATAGATCCCTAGAGCAGAAAAAGAGGAGAGATTCTGCCAGAGAATCACACTAGGAAAGTTAAGAGGAGTGCTCTCGGAAGAGGATTTATAATAGCTGATTTTACAAGTGAGGAAAACGAAGGTGAGGCAAATAAAGAAGACTTTCTGAGTTAAGATCCCAGCTTCTTAAATTTAGTTTTTTCACATTTTGTTTTCAGGGACATGTTTGTAAAAATAACAGATGGACTGTTAATTTCTATCACTACACAGTAAATGGTTTTTTTTATCCTATTACTAGAGTGATTTATTTCTCTTGGGAAAGTAGTGCTGGAGTGATTTGGAAGACACACATGAAATGAGAGCTCATTTTCAGGCATAGGGTCTTGAAGGAGTTTCTTTTTCCCGCATCTCAGGACCCAAAACCACAACTGTTAACCCACACTGTATAGCCCTGGAGTGCAAACATAACAGTCTGCTGGATGGTTGGCTACATAAAGACAAAAAAGCAATGGATGAGGAAGTCAGCCAATTAGAACTCATCACTGTAGGTTTATATGTTATTTGATTTATCAGTGGTTATAGAACTTTCAAAATTTTAGAGGCCTCATATTCAGATGCAGCTGTAGAGCTGGAGAGGAAAAATGGTATATGCAAATTTATACATAGTAGTTACCAGAAAATCTACAGTACAGAGAAAATCGGATTACCTGAACAAACGGTTCACAAGAATTCTAACTCCTTCAGTCATTATGATTCTACTTACTGTCTCTAATTGGACCTAATCCAGAAGGACGATGGACTTACTGGAGTTGGTAGGAGTATCTTCTAGTTCTTCATCCCAGTACCAGAGATGCCAAGGGTGACCCATCCCAAAGAGTGAGATTTACCTCTCCAGTTTGAAGGGCAACGAGTGAGGTTTTTCTCACAGTGCATTTGCAGTATAAATTTGGTAAGATCTGCAGGTTGTATTGCTTTGCAAATGAAAGGCGCACCATAAAATAATAATATTTAACTTTCTATGGTTTTACTTCAGCTTGTAATTTTTCACTCTCTCCCTCCAGAACAGAACTAGGACTTTTCCTTGTAGAACTCACCATAAAAGTAAAAGGTCTGACAGTAAAAACAACATAAAACTTCTCCACTACCAGGCATATTATAAAGTAAGACAAAACCCTACAAAAGTCAATCTGGCTAGAACAAATTTACTAGTCCTTCATAGCACCATAGAGGACCTACTTAGAAAAAGGCAACACTGTAAATACATCACTACCACCTACTGAGAAAATTAAACAAGCCACATTACTACAGATCCTTACACAGACGTTCACTGCTAACAGAATAACTGGCCTCAGTCACACATTCTAAACATAGATAGACCGTCACCAAATACAGAATAAATGACGACAAACTGGAAGTTTGCATGAGAAGAGGCAGGACCAGCAGAACCCTGAGTGATGTGCAGGCTCCACTCAGTTTTTGGTGGTGTTTGCTGCTCTCACAGGTCCAGGCAGCAGAGATGGGCACTGATGGGAGGGAGCTAGACAGTGGCATGGGGAAGAGGAAAGGCTTGATGAGGGAGGAGATGGTGGACATGGGAGACACTGAGTGAGGGGGGGATATAGTGTGGAAGAAGAATAGGAATCAATTAGGAGGTGATATTGGACATGAGAGGGATGCTGAACAGAGAGGAAAGAGGGTGATGGGAAGATGTTGGACACGGGCAAATAGGAACACAGACGAGATCAGATGCTGAACATGCAGATGGGTACTAGTGGAGGGAGGGATCTGGCAGAAGATTGCAAGTGGAAGATGGGAGCAAGTCCGATGGTACCAGAAAATGTAGATGCTAAAAGTATGTGAGTATGTAAGTGGGATCGAAAAAAAAGAGGAGGAAATAGCCAATGCAATAAAATGGGGGGATAAGACATTTTTCAGATATGTTAGTGAGAAAAGGAAGGGCTAAAGTGGTATTGTCAGACTCAAGGGTGCAGGGGAAGAATATGTAGAAGCTGGTGAGGATAAAGCGGAATTGCTTAACAAATATTTCTGTTCTGTGTTCACAGATGAAGAACCAGGAGCAGGACCTCAGAAAACACCCACGAATAGGAACAGAAGCGAGGGACATCTTGAACAATTTTCAGAAGACTGTGTTCGTAAGAAACTAGCTCAACTTAAAGTAGACAAAGTGATAGGGCCGGATGGGATACACCCTAGAATACTGAGAGAACTTGGGAATGTTCTAACAGCTCCACTGACTGACCATTTCAATGACTCGGAGACGGGAGTGGTGCCAAAGGACTGGAGAGAGGCTCATGTGGTGATTACGAGATCCGAGGCAGCATGGATTCACCAGAGACAGGTCTTGTCAGACAAATCTGATTGATTTCTTTGACTGGGTGACCAGGGAGTTGGACCAAGGGAGAGCCCTAGATGTGGTGTATTTAGATTTCAGTAAAGCTTTTGACACTGTTCCTCACAGGTGACTTATAAACAAACTGAGCACCCTAGGGATGGACCCTAAAGTTACTGCTTGGGTTAGAAATTGGTTGGGTGGGAGGCGACAAAGAGTACAGTGGTGTGCCCCAGGGATCTGTTCTTGGTCCATTTCTTTTTAACATCTTTGTTAGTGATATAGCGGAAGGGCTGTCAGGAAAGGTTTGCCTCTTTACAGATGATACCAAAATCTGCAATAGAGTAGACACCCAGGAAGGTGTAGATAACATGAGGAAGGCTCTAGCTAAGCTTGAAGAATGGTCTAGAATTTGGCAGCTGGGATTTAATGTTAAAAAATATAAGGTCATGCATTTGGGCTGCAGCAATCCAAGGGAGCAATATAGTACTTTTGTCCATTAAAGAAGAGCGGGACCTAGGCGGGGTTGTGTCTGATGATCTTAAAGTAGCTAAACAGGTAGAAAAGGCCACGGCAAATGCTAGAAGGATGATTGGGTGCATAGGGAGAGAAATGGCCAAAAGAAGAAAGGAGGTGATAGTGCCTCTGTATAAGTCTTTGGTGTGACCTGATTTGGAGCATTGTGTGCACTTCTGGAGACCACACCTTCGAAAAAATATAAACAGGATGGAGTCAGTACAGAGGGTGGCTACTGAAATGGTTAGTGGTCTTCACTATAAAGCATATGAGGACAGACTTAAGGATCTTAATATGTACACCTTAGAGGAAAGGCGGGATAGAGGTGATATGATTGAGATGTTTAAACACCTCTGTGGCATAAATGTACAGGGGGAGAGCCTCTTTCAATTGAAAGCAAGATCTGCTACGAGGGGACATGGGATGAGGGTGAAGGGGGATAGATTCAGGAGTGATATGCATAAAAATTTCTTTACGGAAAGAGTGGTGGATCCGTGGGATAGTCTCCCAGTGGAGGTGGTAGAGATGAGGACAGTATCTGAATTTAAATAAGCATGGGACAAACACAGAGGATCTCTAAATGAATAAAGGGGACTGTTGTAGTTATTGATATGGAAGGATAGACTAGATAGACCATGTGGTCTTTTTCTGTTGTCATATTTCTATGTGTGACTTGGCATGTCTGCAATACTGCCAAGTTGCAGAAAGGTCATCAGATTGGATTGCTTTGCATTGTGACTCTCAGTTATAGAAACAGGGCCTAATATTCAAAAGTGTTTATGTGGATTGCTGGACCTGCAAATTGTATAAACCCCATTGAGTCTGATATTCAGGGTCACTTACTAGCCAGTGCCCAAGAATATCCCCACAGACCATGTTGGCACAATCTGGATAGTGCTGGAGAGGTCTGTTGGTGGGCTGGGCTGTCCCATTACTTATCCAGTTAGTGGCGATTTTCAGCCCACCAGCTGCATAAAGTTAGGAAAGGTCAATGACTGTCCTAACTTTATGTAGTTCTGCTATCCTGTCAGCAGCTGAATATCACTGCAGAGAGGATAGCAAAACAGGTCGGCAGCAAAAATAGATATTCAGAGCCAGATGCTAGATATCCTCCAGTGCCGAATATATGGTTTCATTTCTGCCCACAGCAGTCAGATGACCCCGTAGGCTGAATATTGGGTCCATAAAATGTGATGGCATATAGAAATGTAGAAACATAGAGGATGAAAACAGATGAAGACCATATAGCTTATCCAGTGTGACCATCCCTAAGAACTATTAAGTTTTTCAATCCCTTCTTCTCCCTCAGAGGTCCTCTGTACTTGCCACATGCTTTCTCTAATTCAGATATAGTTCATGGTTCCATCTCCTCCACTGAGAGGCTGTTTCATGCATCCGCCACCCTTTCCATAAAGATTATTCGTGAGTCTATCCCTTTCACTTTCATCCCTTGATCCCTCATTTCAGACCTTCCTTTCAACTGGAAAAGAGTGACTTCCTGTGCATTTATACCACAGAAGTATTTAAATGTCTCTATCATCATTAATCTCCTGCCTTTCCTCCAAAGTATACACATTAAGAACTTTAAGTCTGTCCCTATGTCTTGTGATGAAGTTCACTGAACATTTTAGTAGCCATCCTCTGGAGTGTCTCCATCTAGTTTATATCCTTTTAAAGGTGTGATCTCTAGACTACATAGTAATCAAAATGAGGTCTCACTAGAGATTTAAACAAAGACACTATCACCTTTTATTTCCTGGCGGCCATTCCTTTCCCTATGCACTCAAGCATCCTTCTGGCTTTTACCATCACCATTTCTACCTGTTTAGCTACTTTAACATCATCCAATACGATCACCCCAGACAAAAAAAATCCACATCATCCACAGCAACAAATGCACCTACCCTTACCAGAGCCTGCACTCTCCCGAGAATGCAATAGTAAGTCAACTCCCCATCTCGGGAGAACAGATACCAGTGAGCCAACTTCAGCTAGGAACACAGAAACCGAGATAAAACAGCCCCCACTGAGAAACACAGAAGGAATCGTCTCCACCTGCCCACTCCAACCCGGGGTAAGGTTGCTAGCTCTTCAACATGCACTCCCGCTATTGCCGTGCTTTACCCTATCTTATACCAATACTAATCCTAGTGCATCAAACCAACTGCATAGCCACCAGGCCTCACACACAACACACTCCCATGCTACCACAGCCACCTATACCACCGGCTACCACCCTCTATTTCAAACAAACTAGGTGCCTTGTACAAAGAGCACGCAATTTAATACAGATACCACATACATACCTCACACACTCATCAAATACAAACCCCATCACTGAGTCCCCAACCAAGTGAGCACTCATCAATGCAAGATCTATCAGGAATAAACCAAACATAATTCTGGACTACTGTGATAAGGAAGCTTATCATAGCTCAGGTAGGAGCTATAGAAAAGATGATGTGACTCTGAACAAGCAACCTGTCAGTTCTGGTAGATGCAAGAAAACAGAGTTTTCACATAAAAGACTACCAGTCCCAGAATGCACCAGGTTTCCAGCAGCCTTGTGGGAGGCTGAAGTGAGAAAATGTGTGTGCAATCAAGAGAGCTATGAGGTAATCCCTAAGCACTCATCTCAAAGGGCAGGACCTGATTCAACACAGCTGCGCTGTGTTAGGGAGGAGCACACATTAGGACAGAATAAGAATAGAGCTTATTCTTCAGGAAACAGCTACTACAAGCTCCAGCCCAGCTTCAGGGAGAGCTACAAGAACAGCTTCAGAAAGAGATACAGAGACAGCAACGGCTACAAGCACCAGTATCACTTGGAGAAACAGAAGCCAAGCCAAGCAGATAGAGAGAGAAGGAAACTCTCTGGAAGGAAGAGAAGAAAGGCCATTGGAAGGTCTGGGAGATTCCAAGGCAGTACTCATACTGGGAGGTATTCCAAAAGCCAGCAGAGTCCATTGGACTGGATTCAGCCAGAGGAATGGAGTGGCAGAGATAGGAATCACCAGTGGCTACCTGGAAGAGAGAAGACTGCATGTGGAAGGGACTTTCAGACCAAGGCCAGAAGGTATGTGAGAGGAGATCCAGTGTCCAGGGATCAAGATTGGAAGGCTGGACATCAGAATTGGATTACATATTGGCCAGGCTTTACAGAGAGGAATTATGATGGCAGGAGAGGCTCAGGTATGAACACTGATCCAGACCCTATCTATAATAGAGAATGGCAGCAAGGAAATAAGCATTCTCATGATAGTGCCTTAATGAAAGACTCATCTGTGCCAATGTATGATATTGACCCTATGATTGTTGATGAAGGGGGAGATACAGCAGATGAAACTATTTATATGGACTGTTCTCTATCTAAATGCTATTGCTAGTTTTCCGTGAGCAAACACATCAGCCATCACAAAGAAACCTAACTTTGTTCTTTATTTCCACTGCAAACAGCTCTTAAAGCAGGATTTGGGCTCACACAGTAGCAGCCAGCCAGCTAAAGGCTTTCAGCTGGTCCATTGATAGTAATTAGGGCTGCACCTGATTGTGTGTGTGAGCAAGGGAGAATCACTGCTGAGATCGGCGTGGAAAAATAAGCAGAAGTTAACCTAACCAGCAAAGTTTATTCTTTACTTTGTGCCTTTGTATTTGGTAATTATTTGCTAAGAAAACATTAGCTAATTGCCTGACAAGCTGAAGGTTGTTTTCTGGTTTACTTTGTGACTTTTTGTTATCCATTTAAACACTGCAAGCAAGTAACCTCATTTATAGTGCTATCAAGCATACATGTGCTGGGTGAATTAAACCCCATCAATAAAAGAAGTATTTTATTGATCTTACCACTTGGTTTCACAACTCAAATTATTGTCATCAGCTGTGTTTGGGAGTGAATGAACTACAATACCCACAATACCTTGCAAGAATCATATGAATATATGCATCGTCAAGATTGTGTAAGTTCTCACCCTAGGCAGCCGTCTGACACTACATACAATCCTACAAGCTGGACATCATATATATTGCAGAGACTTGGCTAACTGACACAGACCAGGTCATACTCAATCAAATTACACCCCTGAATATGCAGCATTTAACAGCACGAGAATGCACAAGAGAGGAGGAGGCATACTAATAATGGCAAGAAACCACTACAGATTCAAGACCACCTCCTCTATCAACACAAGGGGGAACAAGCACGATCACCATCTCTAACAACTACCTAACCATATGCCTTACATACAAACCACCTGATGCCAAGTCCGAAGACCTCTCAACAGTATTGGAGACAATCTGCACATACAACTCCCTATATAAACTGCTCTTAGCCTTAGGAGACTACAACGTCTGCTCTTCACCCAGCAAAGAAACCAGAGTCTTCCTCAATGCAATGAATTCTCTTCAGTTCACCAGCTAGTGAATGCTCCAACACATAAACATGCGACAAGCCCAGATCTCATCTTCCTACCAAAACAGTCAATGGAACAAAACAAAACCACAGCAGTGTCAATCATCCCTATCCCATGGTCAGACCATCATGCAATAACATTCTCAATGCTGATCAAGAGCCCTGCCAGCTATAAGAATGAGGAACACACCAACAGAAAATTCTGAACTTTTAACAAAGAGCTATTCCTGCAGGAGATTACCCCAAAACTCCAGCATGACACCCAAGACTTGGACAGTATCATTTAAAATTGGATTGACACTATTGCTGCAGTCTCCACAGCAACAAATCAAATCCACTCACGCACCTGCAAAAGGGCCAGCATATCCTGGTATTCCGACAAAATCAGAAAAGCAAAGAGGGCACTAAGAAAACTTGAAAGAAAATGGAGAAAGAATAAGACACAGGACAACATTCTACAATACAGAGCCAAGCAGACAGAGTACAATGATCTAATTAACAAATGCAAACAATACCACACCAACACCATTATGAAGGCAATGAACAGACCTAGAGAGCTCTTTAGTATAATAAAGAGGCTCACTGGAGACTCTATACAGCAAGAAGACCAGCACATAGACCCGCAATAATAGGCAGCCTTCTTAATTGGCAAACAAAGTACCCTTGCCCCAAACCTCCCCTCACAAGGAGCAATACAATATCCACAGAACACCAAAATACATGAGAAAACTTCTCTATTCCCTAAGTGCTCCAGATAAATCAAATAGTAGACTCCTTGAACACCACAACCTCGACAGCAGACCCCTGCCCAATGGCATGGATCAAGGCATCCAAAGAACAGCTAAGCCAGCACATCCAAAAGATAGTGCAATCACTCCAACAAGGCTACATGCCACCCCGCCTCAAGCAATCTATCATATGACCAGTCCTCAAAAATGCCACACTGGATCCAGCAGATGCTAAATCCTACCGTCCAATCTCCAGCCTGCCATTCATTGCAAAAATTATAGAAAAATCTGTCCAAAAGCAGCTACAGGATCACGTTGATCTGAATGCACCGATGGATGTACATGGGTTCAAGCCACAGCACAAAGTGGAAACTCTGCTGACCTCATAAGGGGCATAGACAATAGCAAAAAAGGATTCCTCTTAATCTTTATGGACATATCAGCTGCTTTTGACATTCTCCCACAACAGCATGATACAACAGCTATACGAAGTGGGGCTACGCAACAACACAATAAAATGGTTCAGATCCTACCACTGAGGTTAAATGTGGTGAAATGAGATCAACACGATTTGATGAGCCATAATGTGTACTTCAAGGATCCACATTGTCTGCCATCCTATTCAACCTTCGTCTATGAAACCCCAAGTATCAGTAATAACAGAAAATACCAAAAATACACAAATTACCAATATACCCCTTCCCAAAATAACAAAACTAATCAATTCTCATTTGTCGGATAAGGCCAAGGGAGGTTAGAAAGTACACTAACCACTCCAGATGGCCTCATCCATTTTATTAAAGTAGTGACATCATTAACTAAAAAACTTAACTTCTCAAGGTATCGATGAAAATATATGCAGACCATCAACACAGTCCATCATGAAGACAACACGACGTGCACGTTTCAGAACAAATCCTGTATCAAGTGCAAAAAGTCATTCATCTGTAGTAACTGCCAAAAAACGCCGAGTTTTTAACTCGGACTTTGTCACCGGAAGAGATGTTGTCATTGGCTAACAATGCCCGTCAATCAGAACAACAATCCAATCAGTCAGCAGGGAGACCCCATACATCCGGGGGAACCCCAACCACGTCATGGAAAAAGATCAATCAAAGAGACTGGTCCATTCAATTTCCCTGTTAAGACCATCAGGGGTCACAGTGTTTAGACGGAAAATCCAAGATTGTTCACGCCATTGTAGCGAGGCTATACGATCACCACCCCGAGGATGGCAGGGGACATGGTCTATAATAGTCCAGTGTAGATGTGAAAATTCATGACCCCGTTGCAGACAGTGTTGCACAATAGGAGCAGTAGACACTTGGTTATGGACCCGAGAGGCATGCTCACATAAACAGGATCTCATACTTCGAGTTGTGCGTCCAACATATAGCAAGGGGCAAGGGCACTGCAAAAGATAGACCACAAACGAGGAACCACAGTTGGTATCCCACCGACGATGTTAAGTTTTCCCCGTCCCCGGGTGACGCCAGTAAATTCCTTGAAGAGTTGTAGCAGAATAATTACAAGCACCACAGCAAACATGCCCAGTTGGCTGAGAAGGGAGTATTGGAAGGCAGTCAGACAATGGAGTAGAGTGGACCACCAAATCTCGTAAGTTAGCCCCCCGAGTAAATACAATACGCAAGGGCTTATTAAAACAAGGATGTACTTGCAACATATGCCAATGCTTTTTCAATAATTTGACAACTGCAGGACTCAAGGTAGTAAACGGCAAGATGCCCACCATAGCCGCAGAAGGGTCAGTTGTAGGATCACCGCCCGAAGGCTCACTCAGGAGCCAATCACAATGAACGTATAATGCATGAAGATAAGCCTTACAAACTATCGAATAAGGGTAACCACGCGATAACAGCCGCCTACTAAGATCTTCAGCATTACGTCTAAAGTCCCCCACTGAGGAACAAAGGTGGCGAAGGCGCAAAAATTGTCCAAAGGGTAAACCCCTACATAAGGGTCCAGGATGAAAACTATTATAGTGTAACAAACTATTATGCTGAACCGATTTTCGAAACAATCCTATTCAACCTAACATATTAATGGTTATGGCATAACAGTTCATTTTAAGTTTCTTAGGTTCAAAACTTTTCAATTTTAATTTTTTAGTTTTATATTGATGTAATTATTATTATTTTTATATTTGTTTTTATATGTTGTAGTTAAAACAGCTTTAGCCCCTGATGAAGGCAGAACGAAATACGGCCTGTGTCAGGCCAATGGCTTAAGTTATTCAATAAAAGATATTCTTCCTCTGCTTTCCACGTTTTTGGACTGGGTCTCCTATTCAACCTGTACATACAGCCCATCTGCAAAATCCTCAGGCAACATATGATGCCCTACCACATTTATGCAGACGATATTATGGTATACACCCCAATAAATATACAAACACCGGACCTGACCTCCATAACCAAATGCCTGGAGATGACTACATGGCTTACCAACATCAACCTTTTGGTCAACTATAACAAGACAGAAGCTTTGTTCATTACCAGAAGTACGACCTTCAATCTGCTATCCAGAATCTGCATCCATGATAAATCAATTTAAGTGAAGGAAGAAGTAAGGTACCTAGGAATCACCATAGACAGCAAGCTAAACCTCCATTCACACATTAACAAAACTGCTGCAAAAGCATACTACAAGCTGAAACTCATCAGGCGGCTCAAAACCGATCCTAAATCAGGATCACTTCAGAACGGTATGTCAGGCAATCATTATGCCCATACTCAACTACAGAAGTTCACTATATCAAGGCTTCCCTAAACAGGCCACCCACCCCTCCAGTTGATGCAGAATACAGCAGCCAGGATCATCATGAATTCAGCAAGATATGAGCACATCACATCCATACTCCAACCCCTTCCTTGGTTGCCCATACATGCACATGCACGTTACAAAGCGACTCTATACATATCTCAGCCAATGCACTTCAAAGTCTAGTAACCAGGGACACAAACATGAGGCATAGAAGAAGCAAGATGGACAACAAATCATCACCCATCAGAATACCAGAGAACCACTCAGGCCACGTCCAGAAGAACACCGTTCCTTTATAATCCTGAGCTATAGAATTCCCTACCTGATGTAATGAGAGCCACGAGAGACATCAAGGACTTCCGAAGGATGCTGAAGACCATACAGTTCACCGAATACTATGAACCTTCCCAGTGCCCATAGCCCTGGCCATGGGCATGATCGAACACAGTCTGCAATGGACCCTTTAACTAACTGTAAATAGTTATAGTTGTACATAACCCCACAATCACCCCGTCCCCCCATCCTTCTTAAATGTATGCAACCTAGTTCTCTGTAAACCACTTTGATTGAAGGATAAGGTGGTATATAAAACTGGTTAAATAAATAAAAATAAATAAAATATTCACCCATCTCCAGTCCTCTGAGATCACTCCCAACTCTAAAGAAGCATGGAAAAGATTAGCCAGCAGAACTGCCGGTAATTCCTTTTCTTTCCATATCCTTGGATGAACCCCATCCAGCCCCGTTGCTTTGTCCACTTTTAGTTTTGCTAGCTCTTCACAATCACAATCTTCTGAAAATACTGTAGTTTGATTTCTATCTCACTTCTATTCCTATTTGTGTTGGTTTTCTGAGGTCCCATTCCCAGCCCTTCATCTGAAATATTTGTTAAGCAATTCCACCTTTGCACTTCTTCCTGTTAGTAACATACCTAAAAAATGTTTTGTCCCCTTGTTTTACCATATTGGCAATGTTTTCTTCCTTTGGCATCTTTGTTTTCCAGACTACTTTACCAATTTCCCTTAGCTTCTCCAGATGTTGTTTGTCTTCTTCTTTCTGTGATGTCTTATATTTTATGAAACCTAAATTCTTTTTCCTTACCTTTTCAGCTACTTCTTTTGTATACCATAGCAGCCTCCTTTTCCTCTTATTTTTATTTACTATCCTAACAAAAAGGTTTCTTGCCTTTAAAATATCTCCTTTCAGTTTTGCCCACTGTTGTTTTACTTCCCTCAGATGTTCCCACCCAACTAACACTCCTTGAAGAATTCCCCCATTTTTTTGTTTTCCAGAAGTCTAGGATTCTCATTTTTAAATGAGCCATCTCCAATTGTGCCCATATTGAAGCTCACCATTGCGTGATCACTGCACGCCAGATGATCACTCACTGTAACATCAGAAACACTCCCCTTTGTACGTACCAGTACCAAACCCTCCCATTACCCTCTTCCTGTACAAAATCCAGGATTCCCATTCTTCTAGATGACACTGTAGTAGGAACATCTAAATCAACATCTAGAAAATTGAAATCTCCTACCAATAGTATTTCCCCTTTCATAGTAATATTGTAAATGTCTTCAATTAAATCTCTATTTCTTCTGCCTGAGATGGAATCTGTATATTACACCAATGTAAATAGATTTTCCTTTCTCTCTTTCCATACTAACCGACAGTGCCTCCTCCTTCACTCATAAGCCCTGCAGTTCTGTAGCTTTAATATTATTATTTACATATAGCACCAGTCCTTCTCCCTTTCTTGCTACTCTTTCTTTCCTGAACAGATTATAGCCTAGTATAACTACATCCCACTCTTATTTTCTGTGTACCATGTCTCTGTGACTGCCACTATATCCAAGTCAGCTCTGTCATTATAGCTTATAAGTCCTGAACTTTGTTTTGCATACTATAGGTCTATTCTGACATGTGAATAGTGGGGATGGATGTCCCGTTGGGACGTCCATCTCCGCTATTCGCCCCCTTGCCATCCCCAATTAAAACCTCCCCATATGAACAAGGAGTTTGTATGGGGAGGCTTAGATGGGGGTAGGAGGGGGTGGCACGGAGGTGGGGTGAGGCGGTCCACAGCCCTGGACAATTTTGAAGTCAGCCCTGGATGTTCGAGGCTGGCAGACTGGACGGGGGACGGCAAGCCTGGGCGGTGGAAGTGGGGTGAAGGTGCAGGGAGTTCCCCACAGCCCAACCCTGGCCCAACCGAGGCCAGATTGGGGGGTCGGGCTGTGGGGAAAGGAACAAGTGGCCGGCGGCCAGGGATTGCGGCTCCTGAATGGAGCTGCAGTGTCATGGCAATGTGATGCCATGGCACAGTGGCTCCATTCAGGAGCCTGACTGAGTTAGCTGGGCAAAGGCCTGTGCGTATAGGTCAATCTGAATCAGGTCCCGGCCAGCACATACAGGCCCAGATCTAATTCCAATCCTGCGGGACATGTCTAGCCCCCATGCAATCAGAATCGGGTCTGCCTCCATGCGTCCTACTCCGATCCGGTGCACAGGGGCCTGGACGGCCAACTTAGAATTTGCCTCTATGTGCATTAGTATATGCACCTCTCCAGATGTGGCCCTTTTTTCCTTTTTTAATGTTTTAGTCACCTGAGGACTTTTACTTACCTGAGGGATTTTGTTCACCTATCCCCGATGATCCTAGTTTAAAGCCCTCCTCATAACATGTGATAATAGAAAAAGATTAGAAACTGCAGTTTGGTTAGTCTTATATTAATGATGGGAAACTTAGTGGAAACTATTGATAGGATAGTGAAGTAGTAATAATAATATACTATTTTATAGTGCTTACTGACATAACCCAATCAAAGAAATTGATCAAATTTGTTTGACACAATCTCCCTGTGCTAAAATCCTGTCACCTTGGACCCTGCAACCTGCAGTTCTAGTTTCTTTGTATAGCACTGCCTATGTCTATTAGCACTATAAAAATGATATATTATTATTACTACTTCACTATCCTATCAATAGTTTCCACTAAGTTTTCCATGACTAATATAAGACTAACCAAACTGCAGGTTCCAATCTTCTTTCTGTTACCATGTGTTATGAAGAGGAATGGCATCTGCTATTCCCCAGTAAATGAGACCATTTCTATCTCCAAAAATCTAATGAACAGATACTTCAGTAGACCAGACTTCCTTTAATATCTTAGCACAGGAGATTTCAACCCTGTTCTGGAGTAACCCCAGCCAGTCTGGTTTTCAGAATAGCCACAATAAAAACACAGGAAAGAAATGTGTATGCTCTGGGACCTCACGGATGATCAGTATCTCCATCTCGGCCAGGTGTGGAGCCATCATCTCTGCCATGCCTGTCCACCTCAAGATTACCATGGCCCTGTTTATTTATTTATTTATTTAATTTATTTAATGGTATTTCTATCCCGCCTTTTCCTTTAATCAAGGCGGTTACACAGCAAACAATCAATTGAATTGTATTTGGGTTCAAGGTGTGAATAAATGTACAGTGATGTGTTTGTGTGGGCGTGATGATTAGTGTACGCTATTTACATCATGAGCTTTATACAGAGATTGTGCAAAGAGTGTGCGGGGAAGTTGTTAGTCCATGGTTGAAGGTCTCAAAATGTGTTCGGGCCATAGTGCTCCAGGAATAGTAGAGTCTTTAGTTGTTTCCTAAAGTCCTTGGTGTCTTCTGTGGCTTGCAGTTCATCCCGGAGGGCATTCCACATTCCTGGAGCTGCCATTGACAGCGTTCTTCATGCGGTGGACTTGCATGTCTTTGTGTAGTCTTTTGGCGTGTTGATTGTATCTGCCGTGGTTCTTCTTCTGGGTCTTGTGCTGGCATCCGGTTGTATGAGGGGTATGAGGCTGAGTGCGGAGTTCTTGTGTTTGATCCTGAATATGTTTAGGATTGTCTTGTATCTGATACATGAGCTGATTGGGAGCCAGTGCAGCTCTTTTAGTATGGGGGTGATGTGTTCTTGTTTGGATGCACCGGCTATTATTCGTGCTGCCATGTTTTGGGCCATTTGTAGTGGTCTGAGTGATTGTTTTGACATGCCAGTATAGATTGGGTTGCAGAAATCCAGTATGGGGGTTATTAGAGCTTGGCAGACTGTGCGGAAGTGTTCATGTGTGAGTAGCGGTTTGAGGCGTCTAACTATTCTCATTTTTAAGTAAGCGTTTTTGGTGGTTCTGCTGATGTGTGATTGGAAGTTTAGCCCTTTATCGAGTGTTACTCTGAGATATTTCACCTCATCCTTTAACGGTATGGTTGCGTTGTTGACTTTGATGGAGGGTGGCGGGTTGAAGCTGTTGTTTCGTGTGATGAGAAGTGCTTCTGTCTTGTTGTAATTTATGGTCAGGTTGTTGTTGTGCAGCCAGGTGGACATGTTGTTGAGGCAGTCTGTTATACCTGTGTAGTCTGGGTTGTCGAGGTTGACTGGGGTGTAGATCATGATGTCATCTGCATATATGGTGTAGTGAATCTGGTGCTTTTTCATGATGTTGCAGATCGGTTGTATGTAGAGGTTGAATAGTAGAGCTGATAGGGCGGAGCCTTGTGGTACCCCTTGCTTGATCTTCGCAGGTTGGGATGTGTTGGGACCGAGCTTGACCTGGAACTGTCGGTCAGTTAGGTAGGAGTTGAACCATCTTAGGGTGGTGCCGTTTATTCCGATGTTCTGTAGTCTGGTTAGGAGGATTTTGTGGTCCACTGTGTCGAAGGCAGCTGATATGTCAAGGAAGATCATTAGTGTTCTTTTTTTGTGGTTGTCTATGGTTTGGAATATGTCGTTGAGTAGGTATAGTAGTAGAGTTTCGACTCCGTGGTTTGGACGGAAGCCGTGTTGGTGTAAGTCCAGCGGGGCATGAGTGTGGACATGGTCTTGGAGTTGGTGTTGTACTGCTTTTTCTATGATCTTTGCCATCAGTGGTATGCTGGAGATTGGCCGGTAAGCTGCTGGGTTGCTTTTGTCTATTGTGGATTTTTTCGGGATTGGTCGTATGGTAGCTAGCTTCAGTTGGTCTGGCATTATGCCTTGTGTCAGGGAGTTGTGTACTATGTTGTGTATGGTTTTTATGTAGCTGTCCTTTGATGCCTTGATCCAGGTTACTGGGCATGGGTCTGTTGGCGCGGTGCTAGTGTTGAACGTGGTGATGATGTCTGATGATGTCTGATGCCCTTGCTTTCCTAGCCACTGGCAGTTTTCACTCTGTGTTTGTTGTCACTGCAGGGCTCAACCAGCTGTATTACAATGCATCTCTCAGTTCTTGAGGGCCTTCTAAACCCTCACAGCTGGGTGTGATTGATTGGACATATGTGGCCTTCAGGCCCCCCAGAAGAGAGGGAGGCCACCTACTGGAACAGAAAGACATTCCACTCCTTCAACATGCGGGTCATGTACAATGTGTAGGAGAAGATAGTGGATGCATTTCCTAGATTTCCAGGATGCTGCCATTGTGTCTACATCCTCACCCACTCCAGAATCTATTAGAGGGTCAAGAGCAGTGAAATCACAGTGGATGAATACTAGGTAAGCCTTGAATCAGTCCACTACTCCACTCAAACATGCATATGCATGGAGGTATCCCCATTCTCTGAGAGATGCATGATCATCTCTCGAAGATTCCAACATTTCTGTTACATTTAAAACATCAACATTAATCCCACCAGCAACCCTCCTGACCATTCAGCTTTTTTTCCCAAAGGGAGATAATACAGTTTTACTAAAGGAGGGTGAGATTCGGGAGGGATGCCTAAATTCTCAAACAAATAAGAACAAAACATATCCCTCGCAGAAACCAGGGTCGCTCTAGGAAAATTAACCAAACGATATTCACAGCCCGGGCTGTATTCTCCAGCATCTCTAATTTAAACCTAACTGGAGACAAACCTTTCTTAAGAAACTCCATATCATTGTCAACAGAAACCATTTTCGTACGAAAGTCAGAGACCTCCGTCTGAAAGGAGGAAATTCTTACGACAGTTTCTTGTATAACCTCAGCATTAGTAGAGACCTGGATCGCCAAACTGTTCATCTGGGGTGCCAACTCCTCATGAAGCTGCATAATAGCAGCCCAAATGGCCTGCAAAGTTATATCCTCTGGAGGTCCCAGCGAAGGCACCGAAACAACTCCCACTGCTGCAGTTGTCTCCGATACAACGCCCAGCAACGGGGTGGGGATTAACCGGCGAGGCACACACACCTCACTTCCTTCTGCCATTCTCGCAGCAGCCTCGGCACTCGACTGCGTAACCGGAAGCTTCACCAAGCCCTGGCTTCGCCCAGAAACCAAGCCCCCTCTTCCGATGGAGTACGCCGACTCAACACCTTCCTCCTGGCTCTCCGCGTCACTGATGTTCTGCTGAGGTACCTTAGAGCATGCAATGAGCTCAGGAAGGATAGATCACCACCCGATGCAGAGTACGAGGTCAACACTTCCGAACCTTGCAAAGCCGAGTTCCTCTCCCCTTCTACCAATGACTGCTGCGGCACGGGTAAAAAATATGTGTCCAGAGGACCAGTAGCTGCGAGCAGCAAAGGTGTTGAGGCCAGAGGTGCCGAAGGCTGTTTGGCACCTCTAGACTAGCGCTTCTTCCCCATGAAAAAACTCCGTGCCGCTCCACACAACACTTAAACCGCCATCTTGGATCGTCTCTCCTGAGTATTTTGCTTTTGATCCATATCTACAATATACCATGCTCTTGGACTATCATAGCCTGTTCATATGATGCTACAATAAGTATTTACTGCTCAGTAGCTATTTTTATTCTAGCTATGCATTTTCCCTTTCACTGCAAATTTCTTTCAACACTGGATGCGAAGGAGAAATACTAGCATCAAGTGAAGAGCTCACAAAGGAGTTTTGGGAAAAAGGGGGTGGGGTGTAGCCAGCATTAAGGAGGAGGGTGCTGATCTATAGGTTGCAAGGGGGCACCAGAAACCCTAGCACCGACCCTGGGTGGCTGTGTGCCCAAGCATGGATACAGTACATAGTGGATAGCTACAATGGTGGTTCATTGCACTCCAAGCACAGCTCAGGACAAACACTGGTTCCCATTGGGACTTTTTAAATAGGTATTTACAAACATCCGACACATGGTCCCAACCTACTCCCCATCCTCATCCCTCCTAGCTAAAGTGTCAGGACTTACATGTGGAAATTGTGAAATCCAGCATTTACGCATGTATGTCAGACATTGCTCCCTGTTGCCTTTGTTTTGAGTGTAGATTTGCAAAATAGCTGCTCTGACTCCACATATAGACACAAATACTTGCCCTCCTGCACCTCAGTCTTCAGAATTTTAGAAAAAGCTCCATGTTTATCAGAGCCTTTCCTAAAAATGTTTCAGAATGGTAAACAAAATGACTGCGACATCTCAATTCTAGTTTCTAAAATGTGCCTCTATAGCTCTTAATTTCCAATGACTTATTACAAGTAAGCAGAACAAGAAACTTACTGTGATACTCAAGCCAAGAGTGTACCACTGGCTCTGGTATAATGCAGCAGACTGAGTATGTCTGAATTAACTTCTTCGGTTAGACAATTACTGTCAAGTTGGGTTATGGAATTAAATAACTACCTGGATGTTGACTGTAACTGCGGTAGATGGTGGAAGTTGAATGCTGAACCACTAAAGAAGTGGATGTTGAAAAATTCTGAATCTATGAAAAGCTTCCACAGCTTACAGAGCCTACACACAGCTAAGCTTTCAGCTTTGTATCTTTTACCTGTCTTGTTGGTTGTTGTTGCTGATATAAACTTTAACTGCTGGTTTTACATTCACTTCTGGGAATATTCTGATTGCCTACATTCCTTGTGTAGCCCTTAAATCAGATATCTAAGTGTGCCCTCAGTTCATGTAAGGCCTACTGGCCAAGGACACTTAGGTTCCTGCCCACCCTACCCCTCACCCCACCCACCCCAGGGCTGCATTGCCTATATAGCAGTCATATACGTTGACATCCATCCTCTTAATTTGGTGTTACGTCCACCTTCTCTTCTCCTTCTAGGACCACGTATGCAACATCATGAAAGAACACAAAATGCAATACACAATCTATGCAGACGACATCATGATATACACCCCAGTCAACCTCGACAACCCTGACTACACCAAAATAATAGACTGCCTCAAACACATGTCCAGCTGGCTCCAAGACAACAACCTGACCATAAACTACAACAAGACTGAGGCACTACTCATCACACGAAACACCAGCTTCATTCCTCCACCCTCCATCAAGGTCAACAACACAACAATGCCCTTAAAACCGGAAGTGAAATACCTCGGAGTGACGCTCGACAAGGAGCTAAACCTACAGTCACACATCAGCAAGACCCCAAAAATGCATACTTCAAGATGAGACTAATCAGACGCCTCAAACCCCTCCTCATGCAAGATTATTTCAGCACAGTCTGTCAAGCCCTAATAACTCCCATCCTAGACTTCTGCAACCCAATCTATATTGGCATAACTAAACAGTCACTCAGGCCACTACAAATGGCCCAAAACACGGCTGCACGTATAATATCCGGATCATCAAAACAAGACCACATCACCCCCATACTAAAAAACCTCCTCTGGCTCCCAATCAGCTCCCGCATCAGATACAAGACAGTCCTAAACATATTCAGAATCAAACACAGGAACTCAGCACTCAACCTACAACCTCTCATACAACCCGACATCAGCACAAGACCAAGGAGGAGAGGCACATCGGACACAATCAACACACCAAAAGACTACACCAAGGCGCGTAGGACCACCGCAAGAAGAGCTCTATCAATGGTGGCACCTGCAATATGGAACGCCCTCCCTGACGAACTAAGATCGACAGAAGACATTAAGGACTTTCAAAAGCAACTCAAGACTTTGCTCTTTATGGAGCACTACGGCGGGAGCACATAGTGGGGCCCGTCTGCCACCGGACTAATACCTGACCCCCCCCCCACACACACACACACACAACACACACACATGCTCCTTGTACATAACACTGTATAGAAGCTCATGCTGTAAATAGCCCACTTCGAATCAACGCTGACTTACACACACACACATTCACTGTACAGTATAACACTGCATGAGAACACAAATGACAATATAAATCGATTGGTTGCTGTGTACTCCGCCTTGATTGAAGGATAAGGCGGGATATAAATACTCTTAAATAAATAAATAAAATAAATAAACTTTAAAAAGGAGGGAGGCGTGGTCTAGTGGTTAGGACAAGGTACTTCAGGCCGGAGGGTTGGGGGTTCAAGTCCCACCTGGGGACAGCAATCTCAGGCCGGAGGGATTGGGATTTCTAGTCCTATTGGCACTCCTTGTGGTCTTGGGCAAGCCACTTAACCCTCCAATGCCCATGTTCCCTGTATGTATTAGTGTGTGTGTCTCATATCCCCTCATGTTAAATGTATCCCCCAATTGACCGCTTTGACCCAGTGAAAAGCAGGCTATAAATACAGCTAAATAAAATAAATAAATAAAAACACTGACTTCAGTAAAATGGCCAAGTACCTAAAGGAGGAGTTGGCAGGGTGGAAGGGGATAAGGGACTTGGAATTGCAATGGGCTAAACTAAAGGTGGCAATAAAAGGGGCAACAGATAAATATGTTGGAAAAGTAAATAAAAATAAGAGGAGAAGGAAACCTATTAGGTTTTCCAAAGAAGTGGCTGCTCAAATAAAGGCAAAAAAAAAAACAGCTTTCACAAAATTCAAAAGCTTGCAAACAGAGGAACACAGAAATGAATACAGGATCAAACTCAAAGAGACAAAAAGAGAAATAAGGATAGCAAAATCAAAGGCAGAGGAAAACATGGCTAAAGATGTGAAGTGTGGTGACAAAACTTTCTTCAGGCATATTCGGGAAAGGAAGAAGATCAGAGGTGGAACTGCAGGACTCAGAAGTGCTGGGAATGGACTCATGGAAACTGACATTGAAAAAGCAAAATTGCTAAACAAATACTTCTGCTCTGTTTTTACTAAAGACAATCCTGGAGAAGGACCAGCTGTGACCTCCAAATATAAAAATATAAGAACATAAGAACATAAGATATGCCATACTGGGTCAGACCAAGGTCCATCAAGCCCAGTATCCTGCTTCCAACAGTGACCAATCTAGGTCATATGTACCTAGCAGTTTCCCCAAAAGACACAGGTTCCGCAATGCTTGTACTGGGTCAAGCATTGATATCCTGGGTCCCTTCTTAATAATGGTTTATGGACCTTTCCTCCAGGAACTTGTCCAAACCTATTTTAAACCCAGCTATACTAACAGCCTTTACTACATCCTCCGGTAACAAATTCCAGAGTTTGATTACACATTGAATGAAAAAATATTTCTTTTTATTAGTCTTAAATAGTTTACCCTGTAGCTTCATTGCATGTCCCCTAGTCTTTCTATATTCTGATAATGTAAACAATCGATCTATGTTTACCCATTCCACTCCGTTCATTAATTTATAGACTTTTATCATATCTCCCCTCAGCCGTCTCTTTTCCAGGTTAAAGAGCCCTAACCTTTTTAGCCTTTCTCCATAGGAGTATCCTTCCATCCCCTTTACCATTTTGGTGGCTCTTCTCTGAACCTTTTCTAATAACTCTATATCCTTTTTAAGATAAGGCGACCAGAATTGCACACAATATTCAAGGTGCGGTCTCACCATGGAACGATATAGAGGCATTATAATATATTTTGTTTTATTTTCCATTCCTTTCCTTATGATACCTATCATTCTATTTGCTCTCTTGGCTGCCGCTGTACACTGGGCCGAGTGTTTTAACATGTTATCCACAATGATGCCTAAATCTTTTTCCTCGGTGGTGGTTCCTAATGTGGAACCTTGCATTGTATAACCATAGTTTGGGATGTTCTTCCCTAGGTGCATAACTTTGCACTTGTCCACATTAAATTTTATCTGCCATTTTGATGCCCAGTCTTCTAATTTATCAAGATCCTCTTGCAATTTTCCACAATCCTCTTGGGTTTTAACAACTTTAAATAGTTTTGTGTCATCTGTAAATTTGATAACCTCACTCGTTATTCCACTTTCCAGGTCATTTATTCCAGGTCAAAAAGCAGCGGACCCAGCACAGATCCCTGGGGTACACCACTATTCACCTTTCTCCATTGGGAAAATTGGCCATTTAGCCCAACTCTCTGCTTTCTATCTCTTAACCAGTTCTTGATCCACAGTAGTACACTGCCTCCTATCCCATGACTCTTTAGTTTTGCCAAAAGTCTCTGATGAGGGACCTTGTCAAAGGCTTTCTGAAAGTCCAGATAAACTATATCAACCGACTCACCTTTCTCCACCTGTTTATTCACACCTTCAAAAAAACATAACAGATTGGTAAGACAAGATCTTCCTTGTCTAAAGCCATGTTGGCTGTCTCCCATTAGGCCATGACTATCTACATGCTGAGTAATTTTATTCTTTATGATGGTTTCTACCACTTTTCCCGGTACTGACGTGAGGCTCACCGGTCTGTAGTTTCCCGGATCACCTCTGGAACCCTTTTTAAAAATTGGTGTTACATTGGCGATCCTCCAATCTTCAGGTATTAGAGATGATTTTAATGATAGTTCACAGATTACTAATAGCAGGTCTGCAATCTCATATTTCAGTTCTTTCAACACCCTTGGATGTATATCATCCAGCACAGGTGATTTGCTACTCATCAGTTTATCTAATAGTTGTAATACATCTTCCCGATGTATCGATATTTCCTTCAATTCTTCCGCACCTTTAAATACCACTTCAGTCATGGGTAACATCCCTACATCTTCCTCAGTAAAGACTGAAGCAAAGAATTCATTCAGTCTCTCCGCTATCGCCTTGTCGCCTCTTAGTGCCCCTTTAACTCCTCTATCATCTAAAAATGGGAATGAAGTAGATACCACACCATTCACAGAAGATGATGTGTTAGAACAACTTGCAAAACTGAAAGTGGACAAGGCCATGGGACCGGAAGGGATACATCCCAGGATACTTAAAGAGCTCAGAGAGGTTCTTGCAGGGCCGTTAAAGGATGTTTTCAACAGATCCTTGGAAAAAGGAGAAGTTCCTCAGGACTGGAGAATGGCTGATGTGGTACCTCTACACAAAAGTGATGACAGGGAAGAAGTGACAAACTACAGCCCTATGAGCCTTACCTCGGTGGTGGGAAAAATAATGGAGGTGCTCCTGAAAGCGCAAATAGTGGACTTTCAAAATCAACAGGCTGCAAGATCCGAGGCAACATGGTTTTACTGAAGAACGATCTTGCCAAACAAATCTGATTGAGTTCTTTGACTGGGTGACCAGAGAACTAGATCAGGGGCATGCGAGGGATGTCATCTACCTGGATTTCAGCAAAGCCTTTGATACTGTTCCTCATAGGAGGCTTATCAATAAACTCAGTAGTTTGGGAATGGGTCCCAAGGTGGTAAACTGGATCAGAAATTGGTTGACTGACAGACGACAGAAGGTGAGGGTAAATGGAGCTCACTCGGATGAAAGGAAGGTGATTAGTGGGGTGCCACAGGGTTCGGTCCTGGGCCCGGCACTGTTCAATGTATTTGTGAGTGATATTGCTGAAAGACTGAATGGAAAAGTCTGTCTTTTTGCAGATGACACGAACATTTGCAACAGAGTCGACTCCCCCGAGAGAGCAGTTAACATGAGGAAAGATCTACAAAAGCTGGAAGAATGGTTTAATGCTTGGCAATTAAGATTTAATGCAAAGAAGTGCAGTGTCATGCACTTGGGAAGCAGAAATCCAAGGGAAATGTACATGATAGGTTGGTGTGCATGGATCAGGAGGAAGATCTTGGTGTGATTATTTCTGTAGATCTCAAGGTGGCAAAACAGTGCGACAAGGTGATGGCAAAAGCCAGGAGGATGTTGGGCTGCATACAAAGAGGAATTACCAGCAGAAAGGAAGAGGTACTAATGCCACTGTATAAGTCACTGGTGAGATCTCACTTGGAATACTGTGTTCAGTTTTGGAGACCATATCTTGCAAAGGATGTAAAAAGACTGGAAACTGTTCAGAGGAAGGCAATCAAAATGATTTGGAGCCTGCGTCAGAAACCTTATGAGAAGAGACTTGAAGACCTAAATATGTACACTCTGGAGGAGAAGAGGGATAGGGGAGATATGATTCAGACCTTTAAATACTTAAAGAGAAATAATGAACAAACAAACCTCAAAGACGGGGAAGCTGTAAAACCAGAGGGCATAACATGAAGCTGCAAGGTGGTAAATTGAAAGGCAATGTCAGGAAATACTTTTTCACTGAAAGGGTGGTGGATGCTTAGAATGCCCTCCCGATGGAAGTGGTGGGGGCAAACACAGTGACGGAATTCAAAATGGCATGGGACATACACAGTGGATCCCTTTACAGCAACAGGATAAAATCAAAATAAACAGAACCATCTAATTTCTCAACAAATAGAGCTGTCCTACATGGAGCGATGCATTCACCCCTAAACAAAGACACGGGGAGGGGTGGCCTGCACAGAGTGGCAGGTGCACGAAATCCTGCCATCTTACTGGGCAGACTAGATGGACCATACTGGTCTTTATCTGCCGTCATTTACAATGTTACTAAGTTACTATGATGGAATTCCAGAAAGATGGAGAAGAAGAGAGAGGCTATGGAGCGTTGCTTTCTATGCCCCAAGATAGAGATTTTTTGCACTGAAGCAGGGGAGGGGGTATAGGGGATTAAGAACATAAGAACATAAGATATGCCATACTGGGTCAGACCAAGTTCCATCAAGCCCAGTATTCTGTTTCCAACAGCGGCCAATCTAGGTCATATGTACCTAGCAGTTTCCCCAAGGGACACAGGTTCCACAATGCTTGTATTGGTTCAAGCATTGATATCCTGGGTCCCTTCTTAATAATGGTTTATGGACCTTTCTTCCAGGAACTTGTCCAAACCTTTTTTAAACCCAGCTACACTAACAGCCTTTACTACATCCTCTGGTAACAAATTCCAGAGTTTGATTACACGTTGAGTGAAAAAATATTTTCTTTTATTAGTCTTAAATAGTTTACCCTGCAGCTTCATTGCATGTCCCC
This sequence comes from Ichthyophis bannanicus, assembly GCA_033557465.1. Taxonomy (NCBI): domain Eukaryota; kingdom Metazoa; phylum Chordata; class Amphibia; order Gymnophiona; family Ichthyophiidae; genus Ichthyophis; species Ichthyophis bannanicus. The sequence goes on along the minus strand of CM066033.1, from coordinate 1,024,636,010 downwards.
TAGTCTTTCTATATTCTGATAAGGTAAACAATCGATCTACGTTTACTAGTTCCACTCCGTTCATTAATTTATAGACTTCTATCATATCTCCCCTCAGCCGTCTCTTTTCCAGGTTAAAGAGCCCTAACCTTTTTAGCCTTTCTTCATAGGAGTATCCTTCCATCCCATTTACCATTTTGGTGGCTCTTCTCTGAACCTTTTCTAAAATCGCTATATCCTTTTTAAGATACGGCGACCACAATTGCACACAATATTCAAGGTGCGGTCTCACCATGGAACGATACAGAGGCATTATAATATCTTTTGTTTTATTTTCCATTCCTTTCCTTATCATACCTAGCATTCTATTTGCTCTCTTGGCCGCCGCTGCACACTGGGCCGAGGGTTTTAACATGGTATCCACAATGATGCCTAAATCTTTTTCCTCGGTGGTGGTTCCTAATGTGGAACCTTGCATCGTGTAACCATAGTTTGGGTTGTTCTTCCCTAGGTGCATAACCTTGCACTTGTCCACATTAAATTTCATCTGCCATTTTGATGCCCAGTCTTCCAATTTATCAAGATCCTCTTGCAATTTTCCACAATCCTCTTGGGTTTTAACAACTTTAAATAGTTTTGTGTCATCTGCAAATTTGATAACCTCACTCGTTATTCCACTTTCCAGGTCATTTATGAATATGTCAAAAAGCAGCGGACCCAGCACAGATCCCTGGGGTACACCACTATTCACCTTTCTCCATTGGGAAAATTGGCCATTTAGCCCTACCCTCTGCTTTCTATCTTTTAACCAGTTCCTGATCCACAATAGTACACTGCCTCCTATCCCATGACTCTTTAGTTTTGCCAAAAGTCTCTGATGAGGGACCTTGTCAAAGGCTTTCTGAAAGTCCAGATACACAATATCAACCGACTCATCTTTGTCTACCTGATTATTCACTCCTTCAAAAAAACATAACAGATTAGTAAGACAAGATCTTCCTTGTCTAAAGCCATGTTGGCTGTCTCCCATTAGGTCATGACTATCTACATGCTGAGTAATTTTATTCTTTATGATGGTTTCTACCATTTTTCCCGGTACTGATGTCAGGCTCACCGGTCTGTAGTTTCCCGGATCACCCCTGGAACCCTTTTTAAAAATTGGTGTTACATTGGCGATCCTCCAATCTTCAGGTATTAGAGATGATTTTAATGATAGTTCACAGATTACTAATAGCAGGTCTGCAATCTCATATTTCAGTTCTTTCAACACCCTTGGATGTATACCATCCGGCCCAGGTGATTTGCTACTCTTCAGTTTATCTAATAGTTGTAATACATCTTCCCGATGTATCGATATTCCCTTCAATTCTTCTGCACCTTTAAATACCACTTCAGTCATGGGTAACATCCCTACATCTTCCTCAGTAAAGACCGAAGCAAAGAATTCATTCAGTCTCTCCGCTATCGCCTTGTCGCCTCTTAGTGCTCCTTTAACCCCTTTATCATCTAATGGACCAACTGACTCTCTCACGGGTTTTTTGCTACGAATGTACTTGAAAAGGTCTTTACTTCGCGTTTTTGCTTCCACAGCAAGCTTCTTCTCAAATTCTCCCTTTGCCTGCCTTATCAATGCCTTGCATTTGACTTGCCAGTGCTTGTGCTGTTTCCAGGTTTCGTCGTTTGGCTCTTTTTTACATTTCCTGAAAGTTGCTTTTTTGGCAACAACAGCCTCTCTGACCTCACCTTTAAACCATGCTGGCAGTTTTTTGGACTTCCTTCCACTTTTCTTAAAGCGTGGAATACAGCTGGTCTGGGCTTCCAAGATAGTATTTTTCAACAACAGCCAAGCCTGATGTACGTCTTTAAGCTTTGCAACTGCTCCTTTTATTTTTTTCTTAACTGTTTTCCTCATTTTATCATAGTCTCCCTTTTGAAAGTTAAAAGGTAGTACTGTGGATTTCCTTACTATCCCTCCTCCACTAATCAAATCAAAGGCGATCATGCTATGATCACTATTGCCAAGTGGCCCCAACAACCTTATCTCTTGCACTAGATCTGGTGTTCCAGTAAGGACTAGGTCTAATATGGCTTCCCCTCTGGTCGGTTCATGAACCAGCTGCTCCAAGAAGCAGTCATTTATTTCATCTAGGAACTTTATCTCCCTGTCATGACCTGACATGACACTGACCCAGTCGATACCGGGGTAGTTGAAATCACCCATTATTATTACTGCGCTGTAACGTTTGTTAGCTTCCTTGATTTCTTTGAGCATTTCATCATCCATTTGGTCATTCTGACCAGGCGCTCGATAGTACACCCCCACTGCCATTGCCTTCCCCCTTTTACATGGAATTTCAATCCATATAGATTCTACAGCAGATTTTGCTTCCTGCAAAACTTTAATCCTTTCTGACTCAATGCCCTCTCTAACATAGAGAGCAACCCCTCCACCAATTTGATCAGCTCTATCATTTCGATATAGTTTGTACCCAGGTATCACAGTGTCCCACTGGTTGTCCTCCTTCCACCATGTCTCTGATATTCCAATCATATCTAACCTTTCATTTAGTGCTATATATTCTAACTCTCCCATCTTATTTTTTAGACTTCTAGCATTTGCATACACGCATTTTAGAGAATGTATTTTATTCATATTAATTTGGCTATTGTTAGACATGGGTAATTTGGGATCTTTATGCTCTGTCTGCTCCATACTTGAGGGCATTTTGACTACTTTACTCTTTTCAATTATATAAAAGGCTAGAGGGCTGTTCAATTGACCTATAAGGTCAAAGGTTGTAACTTGGGGCTGAGAAATAAGCCAGGCAGATTTCAAGGAGACTGGAGGGAATAGGTCACATGTAACATCTGACCTATAGGAGTGTGGATTACATGACCCTAGCAAGAAGCTGCTTGCCATAACTTACAGGTAGGCAGCTCAATATAATATAAAATGTAAATATTCACTCACAAACTGTGGGTGCAGAACTTGCTGTATAAAAAAGATAGGAATCATTTTTGATATGTACAGAGGCTCTATGACTATTGCCCTTCCCCTAAGATTTAATGGGTGCTATTTTGTAAGTACCTTTTCTGGGTCACTTAGTTGCAGGCTTCCTAAAGAACAAATGGAGACTAAGGGGGTGGGGGCATATTCAAAATGATTAATGTGATTAGCAGACAATGAGCAAGCTATTCGATAGCACATAGCCATTTTCTGCCGCTGAATATTCCTCTCCTAATCCTACTACACACCCCAATGCTAACTACGTAGCATTGGGGCATTCCGGGAGCAGCGGTAAAGATAACCTGTCAACAGTCATATTCAGCCACTGGACAGTTAACTTATACTAGCTAACATTAGTCATTTAAGAGGCTGGCCTAATGTTAGCTGGTTAGCTTATTTTATTTATTTATTTATACTTTTCTTTTATACCGCTTTTTCCCAAGATCAAAGGCGGTTTACAAATAACATAATGAACAGTTTACAATTAACATATTGAACATTGTTTTACATAGAACCGGACAGCGGCTGAATATTGCCACTGCCCTGCTCACTAAAACATTAACCGGGCACACTGGACATTCAATGCTGGTGGCTGGATATGACCCCGACATTGAATATCCAGTGTAAATTTAGAGTGGCAATGGCCAGCCACTTTCAGTATGCTGGCCTTTGCTGCTGAATATCGCCCCCAACGTTTCTAATATTACACTTCTGGAATTTGGATGCAGTCCTGCTAATCACTAGCATCAGTCTGGTGCTGCTATTGCTGGTCTCATAAGGGCAGTGGAGGTGTTGAGTTTATCAAAAGGTTGTCTCTTTTCCACCACATTGCGAACCTTACTAGCAATTTGTTTCAATGCATTGCTAACATTTAATGCTGTTTTTTCTGCACCATGTTGTAGCAATTCCTAGCACAACTGAGTGATGCCTAACCCTCGTAGACTTCAAGAATTGTATTCACATAGAACAGCAGCCTTTTGACTGTGTAAACCATGAGAAACTCTGGGCAACATTAAGAAGCATGGGTATACCAGAACACCTGATCGTTCTCTTGTGCAATCTGTACATTGATCAAGAAGCAACAGTTCGAACGGAACAAGGAGAAACAGAATGGTTTAAAATAAGCAAAGGTGTAAGACAAGGCTGCATACTTCCCCCCTACCTGTTTAATTAATATGAAGAACAAATCATCAGAGAAGCAGGATTGTATGAAGACAACAGAGGTGGTGAAGATTGGTGGAAGACTCATCAACAATCTTCGCTATGCTGATGATACCACATTACTGGCTGAAAGTGAAGATGATCTGAAACATTTGCTTCTCACAATCAAAGAACATAGTCTCAAAATGGGCCTGCACCTTAATGTAAAGAAGACAAAGATCATGACAACTGGCATAATCAACAGGTTCATCGTAGAAGGAGAAGAAATTGAAATTGTGAACAACTTTAACCTACTTGGATCAACTATCAATAAAGAAGCAACAAGCAGTCAAGAAATCAGACGACGCATTGCTCTTGGCAGAATGGCTATGAAAGACCTAGATAAGATTCTCAAGAGCAGAGATGTCTCTCTCCATACAAAGATTCGACTTGTTCAAGCCATGGTATTTTCAATAACATCATATGGATGTGAAAGCTGGACAGTGAAAAAGACAGACAGGAAGAAAATTGATGCCTTTGAATTATGGTGCTGGTGGTGAATACTGTGTATACCATGGACTGCCCGAAGAACAAACCAGTCGGTACTAGAGGAGATCAAACCTAAGCTTTCTTTAGAAGCTCAGATGACAAGACTTCGACTTTCATACTTTGGACACATCATGCAAAGAGAGAGATCATTAGAGAAAGACATTATGCTTGGCAAGATAGGTCAACGCAAAAGAGGAAGGCCAGCAATGAGATGGATCGATACAATAACAGCAGCTACGGGTACCAGTCTGTCAACAATGAGCCGCCTGACTGAAGACCGAACACAATTTAGGATAGCTATCCAGAGGGTCGTCATGAGTCGACTCCGACTCAACGGCACTTAATAACAACAACACATATAAAACCAGTAGATGTGTCAGCAAACAGCCAGTAGCCCAGTGGAGACACAAAACAGAAATCTCCCCATCTATTCATAGATAACATTCAGTGTGTGCCTGTGTCTGGGGGGGAAGGGGAGGGGTGAATTTGCATTATCCTTGTTACAAGCAGCATCTGTTAACTTTGCAGAACATACCCAGTACTCACACTCACAATGCAGGCTACTGCTGCACTGTGAGCCCCAGCATATGTCAAATTCAGGCCCCAATCAAGTACCAGGCTATGTGGCAAAGTGAGGAGAGGCTGACTGTCTTCTTTCTACCATTTCTACCCATGAGGAGACACTACAAGCTACATGGTCTTATTACTGTGGGAGACATCCCCACAGCTCACCTACATTCAGGGCTGTATGCCTAAAGAGGCTGGCCACAACCAGTGACAACCCAGGAGAAATAGGAATGCACCCCCAATAACAATTGGCTTGGCCAGATACCCAGTCAAGCAAGCCAGAGTATAAGAGCATCAAGCCATGCTTAATATGTGTTTATTGTTTTTTTTTCTCTCTCCCCCATCTTACTCTCTTACACTTTTACTAGCATGGTATCTCCAAGTACCAGGGTCTTGCAGCAGTGATACCACAATCATGCTAGCCCAATCTGACCCAATATCTGGTGAGGGTGGAGGATCCAAAGCCAGGCTGCACTGACGTAGCAGCATCTGCAAGAGGCGATAGAACCAGAGCCAGGCAGCTGAGGCAGACAAGCAGATGAAGCCAGTTGCCTCAAAAAATGTAAGCACAATGGCAGATGGCAAAGGTGTTCCTGAATCATTTTCAGGATCAGTTTCAGCAGGACTCAGAACTGGGTCCTGGAAGCAGAGGAGAGACATGCTGTGTTGACTACACAGACAGGAACAGCACAGAACAGAGCCATGTCCAGTGGAAAAGGAAGGGAAGTATTCCGCACATTGTAGCAGACCGAGTTTAACCGAGCACCAACAACAGGTTCTGTGACTGATGGGGCATTAACAATTGTGCTACAGCAATAGAAGCATCCCAGTATCAGCTGCACAATCAGCAAGAGACAGGCCATGTTGGGATGGTAGCATCAGCAAACTGCCCCATATCACTAAGGAAGGAAGCCACCACAGACTGTACATTTCAAGACCAGGCTTCCAGCAAAACTTGCTCTCAGCGTTAACAGCTTGAGCAGCAACAAGAACGGCTACCAAGGAATATTTCATGAGGGTTTAAAGGTAGATTCCCTCTATCCAGTGATTTGATTCAGTCTTCACATCCGTGACAGCATTTTCCCTCCAAGGCTCAAATCTTCTACAGCTTAGAAGCTGCCAAATTAGAATAAACAGGGATGGGGAGGACACAGAAGAAATGCTTTTTAATTGCTCTATGTACGGTGCCCGGTGCTCAGGCCTTGAAATTCCCTGTTTCCTAGAGAGAAGGTTTCTAGTAGCTTCTGGCTGATATGCAAATTATGACTGTCATAATCTGAGTGCTATAAGAAAGAACAATTAGTGAAATGCAGTATTTTTTTTTGTTGACCTTAAAACTTCATAAGAAGGTTAGCAGACTGTGGGCCTCCTCTGCTCTCCTCCAAAGTTCTGTGCATTTGTTTTGCTGCAATGCAGCATTTTGTTAGCTGTGTGAATGTAGGTTCAGAGCAGAGCAGCACTGAGGAGGCAGAGTGTGACTGCAGCACAGATGTAATAGACTATAGTGATTTGGATTGTTTTTTTAATTCCAAGTTCCTAACATATAAAAAATGAGCATAAACTATAACACAACTCAGACAGAAAAGAAAAAAAAGCCTGCTACAGAAAGACAAAGCATTCTTTCTTATAAAATGCAAGACCTAGATAAAAAATAAACATTACAATATAATCTATGCAGGTCTGACTCTGTGGTGCTATTTTCCATTCTATTTAGATTATTGTTAGCTTTTCTGTTGATTAGGTTCTTACGAGGAGAATGTTTTTTTTGACAAATGATGACAATAATATAAAAATAATAATTTAGGGGGCAATTTTTAAATTGAATAGGGAGCTTGCAGTCCTATAGTACACTACAAGCACATTTTCAAAGGAAGCTTTCAGGTAGTTTCTCTCTTTGAAAATCCAGCCAGCAGGACAACAGCAGGTGCAGATGTTCTCACAATAAGTATTCAAGTGGTGTCAAAATTAATGAGAAACCGGCCCTGTTGGGGTGGTGGGTACTTTCCCACCCCGATCTCTATATGCTCTTACTCTATCCTTGTCAATATGGGTGAAAGCAGCAGCCCTGTGAACCATGCAGGTACTTTTAACTGCAATGAGGGGCGATTTTCAGTGGGGCTCTTTCAACTGGAAGATGACCGACCGCTCACTCACAGAAAGAGCTTTGAACATTACTCTCCCTAAGGCAGGTTCCATGGCAAGTGGGGTAGGTATAAGAGAAGTGAGCACTTTTGTACCTGTGGACTTAAAAGAATACACATGAGGTTATGTTTAGTAAAGCACACTAAGCAGCGTGGGTTTTAGCATGTGCTGTTAGCATGGGCCTGTGGTAATGGCTGACATGAGCTAAAAAGAGCCAGTGCGGTAAAATTCCCACGGTACCTGCTTAGCATTTTGTGATTCAGAAACTGGGCAGGTTATGTGTGGAGAATAGACATGGATGGTGCTTGTAGTTAGCGCATGGTAAGCTAGTAGCTACCATGCAGTAACTGTCACCACTGCAGATAGCACAAATGCACTTAACATCTTCCCAAGAGGAGGCATTAAGCGCACCATGCTATCAGCAGCATTTAATGTGGCTATCTTTAAAAGACAAATCCCTTCCTCCCTAACAGCATCCCAAACCCCTCCCACCCTTCCCATCACCATCACCTCCAATCCCTCCTCCCCTCCACTGGGTAGTGTCAAGTCTCTGATGACCATAACCCCTCCAATCCCTCACACAAACTTGGCAGCATGACTGCTAGCGGTAGTACTACGATGTCATTTGGAACCTGGAATAGAAACAGAGTTGGAACATCTGAGAATTGCTCCTGCCCTGAGAACATACCACCAGGGAAATCCTCATTAAGTAACAAGGAGAGATGGGAGGAGAAGGCTATGGTCATCTGGGGCTTGATGCTACTTAGGGATTGGAGGGCTTATGGTCATTGTGGTTTGATACTACTCAGGAGGGAATGTGGGAAACTATGGTCATTGGGGGCTTGATGCAAGTTCAGGAAGATTGAGAGGGCTGTGGTCATCAGAGGCTTGAGGTTACTCAGGGAGAGACTGAGGGTTATTGTCAACAGCAGTCAGGTTCTTTTTGTGCATGCAGCCACAGCATAGATGGTCGGTGACTCAGCTGTTTAGGAAGGTTGAAGTGAGGCGGGGCTAGGATAGGGCTGAGGTGGGGCTATGAGCGGATGGGCAGGGCATGGCACAGTGAGTTAAAATCCTTGGGGTGGAGGGCAACACCTATGTCAACTGTAAAGGGATACTTTTGAACACAGCAGGGAAGGGTCCTTTCACTGTGTGGCTCTGGTGCAACTGCACCAACTGCTTCCCCTCTAGTACCTCCATTACTGATGGTAATATGCACACTGAATACACTCCAAGGAATCAAAATAAGACAACATATTAAACAGAACGGTATTTGCAGTATTCTGGAAATATATGCAGATATTTTAACACTCGCCTCTCAGTCAGCTCTAGCCCTCCAGGCCGGCATTTTTCTCTTGGCTGTGTGAACAGTAGTGTTCAGAGACACTATTACAGAAATCCTGTGATTACTGAAAACCATAAAATAGTTTGTTTATCATTTCTTCTTGTAGGTTGTCAAATGACCACTAGGCTTCAGATCTGCTGCCCTTTAGTTTATTGTTGAATTACTAAAATGTTTGGGATATGTATGATCTATACCAATGCTTATTAACAGAAACCCTCTCCAGTACCAGGCAAAACCCTACAAAAGTCATTGAGGACCTATAGAGCAATTCTGCCATGCATTAACAGCATAAGCTTCCAGGAATCATACAGTAAGGTCTTACCTAGAAAAAAGGCAACACTGTAAACACTGCAGTGAGCACTAGAACGTCAGCACACCTACGGTATCCTTCCATTTCCTTTACCATGTTTATTGCTCTTCTCTGTACCTTTTCTAATTCTAATATATCCTTTTTAAGTGATACAGAGGCATCATAGTATCTTTTGAATTATTCTCCATTCCTTTCCTTATGATTCCTAGCATTCTGCTCACTTTCTTGGCTGCTGCTGCACACTGGGAGGAGGGTTTCAACGTATTACCATGCTGATGCCTAGATCCTTTTTCTGGGTGATGATTCCTAGTGTGGAACCTTGCATTGTGTAACCATAGTTTGGATTGTTCTTCCCGAAGTACATAACTTTGCACTTCTCCACTTTAAATGTCATCTGCCATTTGGACGCCCAGTCTCACAATTTCTCAAGGTCCTCTAGCAATTTCTTGCAATCCTTTTGTGTTTTAACAACTTTGAATAATTTGGTGTCATCTACAAATTTGATCACCTCACTCATTATTCCTATTTCCAGGTCATTTATAAATATGTCAAAAAGTATCAGACCCAGTACAGATCCCTGGGGTATGTCACTATTCATCTTTCTCCATTAAGAAAGTTGTCTGTTTAATCCAACTCTCTGTTTTCTATTTTTCACTAAGCCACAATAGTATATTGCCTCCTATCCCATGGCTTTTTAATTTCCCCAAGAGTCTCTCATGAGAGACTTTGTCAAAGGCTTTCTGAAAATCCAGATACACTATGTCAACCAGCTCACCTTTATTTACCTGTTCACACCTTCAAAAAAATATAAGAGATTGGTGAGACAAGACTTTCCTTTGACTAAATCCATGTTGACTTTCTGCCATTAAAACATGACTATCTACATTACCAGTAATTTTGTTTTTTAAAAGAGTGTCTACCATTTTTCCTGGTACTGATGTCAGGCTCATTGGTCTGTAGTTTCCCAGATCACCCCTGGAACTCTTTTTAAAAATTGGCATTAAATAGGCCACTCTCCAATCCTCAGGTACTACAGATGGCTTTAAGGATAGATCACAGATTACTATTAGTAGTTTTACAATCTCATATTTCAGTTCTTTCAGCACCCTGAGATGTATGCCATCCGATCCAGGTGATTTGCTGCTCATTAGTTTATCAATTAGCTGTGTTACATCTACCCAATTTATTAAGATTTGTTTCAATTCCTCTGATACATCATCTTTAAACATCAGTTCTGGCATGGATAAGTTTCCTACATCTTCTTCAGTAAAGACTGAAACAAAAAATTCATTCAGTCTCTGCTATGGCCTTTTCCTCTCTCAGTGCACCTTTTACCCTTCCATCATCTAATGATCCAACTGACTCTCTCACAGATGTTTTGCTATGAATATACTTGAAAATGTGTTTATTATGTGCTTTTGATCTATGGCAAGCTTCTTTCAAATTTTTTCTCTTTTCCTGCCTTATCAATGCCTTGCATGGACTATGTTCAGTAGTAGTAATATAAAATGGGTCATTAATGTGATTATTCGCCAATGTGATCTTCTTTATATTGGAAAAACGCAAAGAAAGATTAAAACATGTATTGTGGAACTAAGAGATACTAATGCCACTGTATAAGTCACTGGTGAGGCCTCACTTGGAATACTGTGTTCAATTTTGGAGACCATATCTCGCAAAGGATATAAAAAAGACTGGAAACGGTTCAGAGGAAGGCAACCAAAATGATTTAGAGCCTGCATCAGAAGCCTAATGAGAAGAAACTTGAAGACCTAAATATGTATACCGTGGAGGATAGGAGTGATAGGGGAGATATAATTCAGACCTTTAAATACTTAAAGAGTATTAATGAACAAACAAACCCAAAAACAGGAAGCTGTAAAACTAGAGGGCATAACATGAAGCTGCAAGGGGGTAAAATGAAAGGCAATGTCAGGAAATACTTTTTCACTGAAAGGGTGGTAGATGCTTGGAGTGCCCTCCCAATGGAAGTGGTGGGGGCAAATACAGTGACAGAATTCAAAATGGCATGGGACAGGCACAGTGGATCCCTTTATAGCAACAGGATAAAATCAAAATAAACTTAACTATCTCTAATTTCTCAACAAACAGGGGTGCGCTACACGGAACGGTAGGTTCACTCCTAAACAAAGACATGGGGAGGGGTGACCTGCACGGAGCAGCAGGTGCACCTACTCTTGCCACCTTGCTGGGCAGACTAGATGGACCATACTGGTCTTTATCTGCCATCATTTACTATGTTACTATGTTACTGATAAAGTATTCATACAAATAAAGCAAATCTCTTTATTTACAACATAATGTGAAACATTTTAAATTTTTTGTTGTTGAACATCTTAACCTTCAATAACAAGGGGGCATTTCACAGGATCATCTTTGCCTAGAACAGAATGATAGAAGATAATTATATAATAAATCGCCTAGTTTTAGGCAATAGCAATTCACATAAATGTATTTTAGTCATATATGTGCATAAATGCCATTTATGCATGGAAATAACCTCATAACATACTGACTAGCATGAAAGGATGCAAGTTGTTTGCATGGCACAAATGTTTACTGTTAGCGTGTACATGGACAGAGTTTGTGTGGAATCTTCAACTTGGAAAAGAGGGTTCTTCAACTTGGAAAAGAGAAGGCTGAGGGGAGATATGATAAAAGTCTATAAATTAATGAATGGAGTGGAATGGGTTAATGCAGATCGGTTATTTATGCCATCAAAAATTAGAAAGACTAGAGGACATGCAATGAAGCTACAATGTAACCCATTTAAGACTAATAAGAGAAAATATTTTTTCAATGAACACATAATCATATTCTGGAATTCATTACCGGAGGATGTAGTAAAAGCTGTTAGTGTAGCTGGGTTTAAAAAAGGTTCGGACAAGTACCTGGAGGCAGGGCCGGATTTACCTTGAGTGAGGCCCTACGCCAACAAAAATTGTGGGCCCCCAGCAGGGGCGGCCCAAGGGGGGTGCGGACCTCATTTGCATAAGGGGCCTCATTTGCATAAATATTTGCATAATGTTACCATATACTAACTTTTAGTAAGCATGCCTCTTAATGAGTGTATGGATAAAGAAAGACTAAAAGATTTCTACATTACTATAATCCAGTGCCAACTGCCAGACACATTAGGAACTACTACAAACACTGCCCATAGTAAACCCGCCGTATCCTAACAGCACTACCAGGACTCACAAAGCACCATACTCTACCAATCAAAAGGCAACACTGCAAATATTAAACCAATACATTTCAGAGAACAACAATACATGACCTACTGGGGAAAGAGAACAAGTGGCAATGTCAAATAGGAATTATATAAACAGAACACCTCAGCTCAGTTACACATGCAGAACATAGACCATCACCAAACAAGTAATCACAATTTAAAAACAGGAAGACAATAATTAAACTGGGAATCCCAAAAGCCTAACTTGGAATGTACAACACTGTAGAAATAAAACAATACATTAATTTGCTCTTGTACTAAACAAAGCACAGATGTTAATGATGCACATTTACCAGAGCTGACATATTCCAATTAATAAATTCAAAATAAAGAGATATTTTTCTACCTTTTGTGCATTTTTTTCAGCTGCAATTGCTCCAGCCACTTTCTTCTGGTTTCTTCGTGTCTTCTGCTAACTCTCCATCGTCTGCTGTCCATTTGTCCTTTCTTCTCTCTTCTAGATTTTTTTCCATCTGCTTTAACATACTAATCTTTCTCCTTTTGCTCTTTCCTCATTCCTATTTCATCCACTCAAATTTTACCCCTCCATCCTCAATCCCCACTTACTCTCCCAATACCCGGCCAATTGTAGATTTTTTATCCCTCCCACACAAAATATTTTTCCCTTCTCCATTTTACTCTTCCAGCCCCATCCCATTCTAATCCTCCCCCAACATCAGCTCCCTTCTAGTTCCAGCCTCACCCAGCATCCATTCCCTTCTAGTCCCTGCATCAGCCCATTTCCAGTCCTAGCCATCCATCAGCCCATTTCCAGTCCTAGCCCCCCCATCACCCCACTTACAGTCCTTAACCCCCCATCACCCCATTTTCAGTCCTTAACCCCCCATCACCCCATTTTCAGTTTAAGCCCCCCCTATAACCCATTACCAGTCCTAACCCCCCATCAGCCCACTTCCAGTCCTAACCCCATCAACCCATTTCCAGTCAGCCCCCCGTAGCCCATTGCCAGTCCTACCCCCCCCCATCAGCCCACAGCCCATTACCAGTCCTAACCCCATCATCCCACCTCCAGTTGTAACCCCCCAGCCCATTTCCAGTCCTAGCCCCCATAGCCCATTACCAGACAACCCCCATCAGCCCCCAGCCCAGTACCAGTCTTAACCCCCGCAAAGCCCATTACAATTTCTAACCCCCCCCCCAACAGCCCTTGACCACTCCTCACCCCCACAGCCCACCTCCAGTCTTAACCCCCCAGCCCATTTCCAGTCCTAGCCCCCCCCCCATAGCCCATTACCAGACAGCCCCCATCAGCCCACAGCCCATTACCAGTCTTAACCCCCCCAAAGCCCATTGCCAGTTCTAAGCCCCCCCCAACAGCCCACAGTCCATTACCAGTCCTAACCCCATCAGCCCACCTCTAGCCTTAACCCCCCCCAGCCCAGCCCATTTCCAGCCCCAGCCCCCCAATAGCCCATTACCAGCCCTACCCCCCCAGTCCATTTCCAGCCCCAGCCCCCCCAATAGCCCATTACCAGCCCTACCCCCCCCCCAGTCCATTTCCAGCCCCCCCAATAGCCCATTACCAGTCCTACCCCCCCCATAGCCCATTACCAGTCCTACCCCCCCCCATAGCCCATGACCCGCCCCAGCCCCCCAATAGCCCATTACCAGCCCTACCCCCCCCAGTCCATTTCCAGCCCCAGCCCCCCCAATAGCCCATTACCAGCCCTACCCCCCCCCCAGTCCATTTCCAGCCCCCCCAATAGCCCATTACCAGTCCTACCCCCCCCCCATAGCCCATTACCAGTCCTACCCCCCCCCCCCCGGCCTAAAGTAAAATTTAATTAAAAAAAAAAACCTGGTGGCTGCCGCCGCGGGGGCCCCGTCTACAAGCTGGTCGGGTCGGGTCCGGTCGGGTCGGGTCGGGTCTCTCTCCCTCCCTCGCTGCAGGCTGCAGGCTGCGAGAGACGCATCTTCGCGTCTCTCGCAGCCTGCAGCGAGGGAGGGAGGGAGAGAGACCCGACCGGACCCGACCCGACCGGACCCGACCAGCTTGTAGACGGGGCCCCCGCGGCAGCAGAGGGGGCCCCGCGGCGGCAGCCACCAGGTTTTATTTTTAAATTAAATTTTACTTTCGGCCGGGGGGGGTAGGACTCCTACCCCCCCCCCGGCCTAAAGTAAAATTTAATTTAAAAAAAAAACCTGGTGGCTGCCGCCGCGGGGCCCCCTCTGCTGCCGCGGGGGCCCCGTCTACAAGCTGGTCTGGTCCGGTCAGGTCGGGTCCGGTCGGGTCTCTCTCCCTCCCTCGCTGCAGGCTGCGAGAGACGCGAAGGGAGAGCGTCTCCTCGCGTCTGTGTTAAGCCCGCAGGGGCTGATGGGAAATCCCATCAGCCCCTGCGGGCTTAACACAGACGCGAGGAGACGCTCTATCTTCGCGTCTCTCGCAGCCGGGAGGGAGGGAGACGAGACCCGACCAGACCAGACCAGACCAGCCCAGCTTGTAGACGGGGCCCCCGCGGCAGCAGAGGGGGCCCCGCGGCGGCAGCCACCAGGTTTTTTTTTTAATCGAGTTGAAAAAAAAAACCTGGTTCTATTTTTTGGGGGCCCCTGCCGGTTGTGGGCCCTACGCCATGGCGTACATGGCATATACGTAAATCCGGCCCTGCCTGGAGGAAAGATCCATAAACCATTATTAAAGAGGACCTGGGAAATTCACTGCTTACCCCAGGACAAGTATTGTGGAAGTTGTGGACGTTGGGTACCTGCTAGGTACTTGTGACCTGGATTGGCCACTGTTGGAAACAGAATACTGGGCTTGATGGACCTTGGTCTAACCCACTATGGGATTTTTTATTTTCTTATGGGTGGTGTTAGCATGGGTGACGTGAGCAAGTATGCACATTGATTATAGAATATAATCATTTACACACACACTTGCAAAAAGTAAGTGTGGTCATTTACATCAGCTCTAGAGCTAACATTAGTTATTGGGCCTTAATTAAGGCACTTTCTCTGCTACTTATGCTAACATTTTATAAAGTCAAATGCGTTCCTACTTGACTTTACAAAATAGGCAAAAAATAGGTGCATGAAAATACATGGTTCCACAAGACTTAAATCATGACATTGAATGGCAAACCTTCCTTCCTGAATATGGCAGATGTTTACACATAGGCCGATGAGACAGTGGAATGACTGGTTTATTGTGGATACTTGCCCTTTTATTTAAAGATGGCTGGTCCTTTAAATAACTCTTTTTGAATCAACATGTTGTTTATAAGTAGCATGCAAAATTTGACATGTGCCTTGGAATCAATCCTGACTCCTGGTGACCCAGCAGCTCCTGGATATTCTTGGTAGTGTGACCAGAAGTAGATTGCCAGGACTTTTTTCCAAGGGAACAGAGGGTCAAGTGACTTGCCCAAGCCTACATGGAGTGCTAGTGGGAATCAAACCCTGATTGCTTAGCTATTGAGCCAGTGCTCTAACCACTTGGCTACTCCTCCACCTGCTTTGCAAGTAGCATATTTTATTTAAACCATATGCACATCTAAATGACTTTATTTTATTGTTTTTAGAGATTCCTGTTTACAAAAGTGTGCAAAGGTTTTGCACTTAACACGGCATGGCAGATAATGCAGAATGCAGCTAGCTACAACTCCTAAGATGGCTTTCACTGCTCTGAATTATCTGCCACATTATCACTTAACACATGGTAATGACCTCCACATTTACTGTAAGGTGCATTCCCTGCCCATTCCATGCCCAAAATGACATTTTCCACATTAAGGAAGTCATTTTATAAGCAACGGCATAAAGTTGTGCGTCATCGATGTCACCTATCGGAAAGACCTTTAGTCGGGCACTATTCTGTATGTACATGCATCAGGCTGATATTGCTTACTTTTGGTGTGGCTGTGGCCTGGTGCAGAGCATGGGAGGAACTAGGTCAGAGAACAAATCTATATCAATAAGCTATAAAATGCTATAACTTGCACACATTCTTTACAAATCTAGACGTAGGCATTTACACGGGCCCTAGAATTGGCGTACGTGATCATGCCTAGTTTTGACATGTGCATCTCACCACTTTATGCCCCTGTTTTATTACATAATGTATGTGCATATATCACTTAATAAAATGGGCATGGAATCCGCACTTTGCAATACACATTAACTCTATGGGAATTTATAAAATTACTCTTTCTAAAGATAATTTGCTCTCCATAAGAGTAACGTTATAAGGAGCTGTCTAAAGTTACGGGCCATCATTGCATGTAAATCACTATATTTTAGAGATCTACAGGTATAAATGGGGTTTTACAAATGTAAATGATGTAGTCATAATTTTATAAGTATGTATGTCACCGCAGTGATACATACTGACACGGCGGGTATGCACAGGGGCAAAGTTTGGGCAGAGAATATATAGTAAGATCTCTACTAATGTAGGCGTGTCCATTTACTCCAACTCTAGACGGTGTCAGTGATCATGGCTTAAATTAGCACATGCATTTGTCCACTTACGCTAATGTTTTATAAAGAAAAGTGGACACCTGTTTCACAAAGGTACCTTCAAAAGTAATTTAACTAAAAGCTTTCTTATGAAATTACCCTCTAAGT
Organism: Ichthyophis bannanicus; assembly: GCA_033557465.1. Taxonomy (NCBI): domain Eukaryota; kingdom Metazoa; phylum Chordata; class Amphibia; order Gymnophiona; family Ichthyophiidae; genus Ichthyophis; species Ichthyophis bannanicus. The sequence continues at coordinate 1,024,619,131 of CM066033.1, read as the reverse complement.
GTTCACATGCACTAATTCCCACTTTAAACAGCTAATGCAGGCTAGTAGATAGTCCCAGAGTGTGCTACATTAGACTCTGAGGTACTGAATATCTTATACACTGTTGGTTCCTGTTTAGATTTTGCTTGCGGCAGTCATTATGGCAAAAACAGCCTGCTTGGAGGCAAAGATTCATCATGAGCAATAGAGAAATGTTTGAAGATTATGCAGCTTGTCAGCCATTTTCACAAGGAAATATAATATTTATATGTATATAAAATAAGTTTTCAAAGAAGTATAGTAAAAACGTTGCAATATTTGAGACACAAAAAGGTGTTTGGACTAAAGCATGTTGCAGCGATAATGTAAAGAATGCCATATAAGGAGTGGGCGTTCTGGTCTTAAGGTAGCAATCGTGGGTTATCACACAATAAAGTGCACCGTGTCCGTTATCACGTGATAGAGGGAGATGTGGCACGTTACCGCACGTTAACCTTAACTTCGCGCGCTGACCTGCAATCACAGCAACAGAGGTGTAGCACACTAGTTAATACAATGACTGCTGAGACAGGGGTCATGAGTTCAATCCCCCAGTGGGTGTAAAATAAGGGTGGCCAAGACAATTCCTTTTCCTGCTTGTAACAGTCAGAAACATTCCAACAATCTGTGCTGCCAGCTAAAAATACCCGCACCCCAGTGCCATAACCTATTGCACCTTTTAGGGCGCACCAGAAGGCACATCATAAACCACCACGTCAGCCAAGGCGGGTCATAATGTGTGCCAGAAGGCGTGACAAAAGGTTGGCAACCCCCAAGGCACCATATTAGGTGCCCCATAAGCTGGCTGAATCTAAGGTGTGGCTAAAGATGCCCCAAGGATGTATAGGTAACTCAAGAAATGGTGCCCAAGGGCAATAAGGTCCCACAAGTTGAAAAGCAAGAAAGGTATGGGCCAAACACAGATGTAACCCTAACACTGCACAGAGCAGCAAAGAAAGACAATGCACAAGTGATGGAAGGATGTAGATCAGAGCTGATGGACCAGACAAATCTGTGTCCAGCCCATGTGGCAGCTGTTAAAATGAACAAACATATCGGGGGCAGCTGTAGCGATGCACAGGGTGATGGTAATGTACCATACAACAATGACAGTGTGTGGCAGAGGATGGGAAGACGTGTCCAGCAGAAGAGGTAGAGGTGGCAGGATAGATGCAATCCAAACGACTGTTGTAGGTCTAGTTCTTCAAAGGGCTAATAATTCTGTTTACAAATAATACCCTCAAATGTGATCAGAAAGTTTAGCTAAATAGGATCTCTATTACTTTTTCGTTGACTATATGCTGGAATAAATCTTGTTGAATATGTGCGTTTAGTTCTTCATAACTTATTTCATCATACTTTATCACAAAAAAATATTTTTTATTTATTTTTTTATTTTTTTATTTTTTTTCTTCTCAATCACTACAGAAAGGATAAAGTGCGGGTCTCAGACTAACATTGGCAGCGCTTATTTGCTAATCGCAAAAAAGCAGCATGTCTTCACGCATCAACGACCCTTACTGCACTTACCCTGGTATTAAACCGAAATAACAGCATTTTCCAACACTTCCTATTAAATACTTTCTGTTGTCATGTTCAGCTTTTGTTTTTCTCCAATTGCTTGAAACATAAACATAAAGATTGTGCTTATCTTTAAATCTTGAAGTTATTTGATCGCCCCGACGCTACCAAAAGGGTACCACAAAACTGCGTTTCGTATCACTTCTTCAGGGGGGATATCTTACTTCAAAGCATGATCTCAGGATGAAGCGCAAAATTTCTTTGTATGTGGCTTCTCAAACTTCTCCTCCTTTCATCTGAAAGTTCATTCATCAAACCGCCACAAAACGCGCGGCGGTTTGATGAAGCCACATACAAAGAAATTTTGCGCTTCATCCTGAGATCATGCTTTGAAGTAAGATATCCCCCCTGAAGAAGTGATACGAAACGCAGTTTTGTGGTACCCTTTTGGTAGCGTCGGGGCGATCAAATAACTTCAAGATTTAAAGATAAGCACAATCTTTATGTTTATGTTTCAAGCAATTGGAGAAAAACAAAAGCTGAACATGACAACAGAAAGTATTTAATAGGAAGTGTTGGAAAATGCTGTTATTTCGGTTTAATACCAGGGTAAGTGCAGTAAGGGTCGTTGATGCGTGAAGACATGCTGCTTTTTTGCGATTAGTCTTGACGGACTGGAAAGGGGGGCTGTTACTTCTGGAGAGAAATCTGAAATTGTGAGTATATACTTCTGGGAATTTTTCTGAAAGGAATTGTTTTTCTTTTAAAGCTAATTAATCTGTGAACCCACTATTTTTTTTGTTAAATCAGTCAGGGCCTAGTAGCAACAGTTTAAGATTCAATTTAAAAACACAGAAGAGAACTTTCTGGTTACCTTTCATACCCAGTAGACAGCTGTAGTTTAAATTTCATAGTCACTCAGGGCCTAGCATCAGCAAAGTACTTTTAGTTTCAAATTAAAACACAGAAGAGAGCTTTCTGGTTAAATTTAGAATCCAGCAGAGAGCTTGTAGTTTAAATTTCATAATAGGTTAGAGCCTAGTAGCAGCAAAGAGCTATAATTTAAATCAAATCAGAATATAGTTTTCCTCAGCAGCACAGGACAAGGTACTGTGTAGCAGCCCTTTTTTAATAAGTGTTATATCCCTCCCTCCCTCCCCACACCCACCCTCCCCTGGGAATTTCACAGCTTTATAGGAACTTGCACAACTTAAAAGATAGGAGGTGCTCTCAGGTGAAGCTCATTACCCAAATCAGTCATACACCAAGGACCTGAGCTTAATTAAGCTTCAGGTGAACAAGGTATATTAAACTTCTTAGGTACAGTTTTAGTGGTATAAATATCCATTGCACCCTTTAGTACATATAGAACTTAAAGATCTAAACACAAACTTAAAACTAAGATGCAGACAGCAGTCCAGCAGCGGGATGTGGGCTTTCCAGTCTTTTGCATTGAGTGTCACATGTATGATTTTCTCCCAGCTGGTGAGAGGTCTTACGTGTGCACTAGGTGCAAGGAGCTCTCTGCTCTCAGGGAACAAGTCCGTTCTCTAGAGGCTAGAGTAGCAGACTTGGAAAACATAAGACAGACAGAGAGGTACATAGACGAGACCTACAGGGATATAGTCCTGAAGTCCCACCTCCAGTCTGGCAGCATCCCTGTTGCCATGGAGGAGAGAGGTCACGTGACAGGAGAGCATCACCCTGGTGTGGCAGGAAGTGATCCTGTAACTAGGACCTGTCCTCCAGGTGATGTAAACCCCTCTCGCACCGAGGAGGTTTCTCCAGGGCCAAGTGCCCATGCGGGAAGGGTTAGGACAGCAGTTATAGTTGGTGATTCGATCATTAGGCATGTAGATAGCTGGGTGGCTGGTGGACGTGAGGATCGCCTGGTAACATGCCTGCCTGGTGCGAAGGTAGCGGACCTCACACGCCACCTAGATAAGGTCTTAGATAGTGCTGGGGAGGAGTCTGCTGTCTTGGTACATGTTGGTACCAATGACATAGGAAAATGTGGTAGGGAGGTTCTGGAAGCTAAATTTAGGCTTTTAGGTAGGAAGTTGAAATCCAGAACTTCCAGGGTAGCGTTCTCCGAAATGCTTCCCGTTCCACGCGCAGGACCCAATAGGCAGGCAGAGCTCCGGAGTCTCAATGCGTGGATGAGACAATGGTGCAGAGATGAGGGGTTCGGATTTGTTAGGAACTGGGGAACATTCTGGGGAAAGGAGGGGCTCTTCCGAAGGGATGGGCTTCACCTTAACCGGGATGGAACCAGGCTGCTGGCATTAACCTTTAAAAAGGAGATAGAGCAGCTTTTAAACTAGATAATAGGGGAAAGCCGACAGTCGCCCAAGAGCGCATGGTTCGGAAGAATGTATCCTTGAAGGATACTACAAAAAGCAGAGAGGTTCCAAAAAAGAGTAAAGTAGCCCAAATGCCCTCGAGTATGGAGCAGACAGAACTTAAAGATCCCAAATTACCCATGTCTACCAATAGCCAAATTAATATGAATAAAATACAGTCTCTAAAATGCTTGTATGCAAATGCTAGAAGTCTACAAAACAAGATGGGAGAGTTAGAATATATAGCACTAAACGAGAGGTTAGATATGATTGGAATATCAGAGACATGGTGGAAGGAGGACAACCAGTGGGACACTGTGATACCTGGGTACAAACTATATCGAAATGATAGAGCTGATCAAATTGGTGGAGGGGTTGCGCTCTATGTTAGAGAGGGCATTGAGTCAGAAAGGATTAAAGTTTTGCAAGAAACAAAATTTGCTGTAGAATCTCTATGGATTGAAATTCCATGTAAAAAGGGGAAGGCGATGGCAGTGGGGGTGTACTATCGTCCGCCTGGCCAGAATGAACAAATGGATGATGAAATGCTCAAAGAAATCAAGGAAGCTAGCAAAAGTTACAGTGCAGTAATAATAATGGGTGATTTCAATTACCCCGGCATCGACTGGGTCAGTGTCACAACAGGACATGCTAGGGAGATAAAGTTCCTAGATGAAATAAATGACTGCTTCTTGGAGCAGCTGGTTCATGAACCGACCAGAGGGGAAGCAATATTAGACCTAGTCCTTAGTGGAACACCAGATGTAGTGCAAGAGATAAGGGTGTTGGGGCCACTTGGCAATAGTGATCATAGCATGATCGCCTTTGATTTAATTAGTGGAGGAGGGATAGTAAGGAAATCCACAGTACTACCCTTTAACTTTCGAAAGGGAGACTATGATAGAATGAGGAAAAACAGTTAAGAAAAAACTAAAAGGAGCAGTTGCAAAGGTTAAAGACGTACATCAAGCTTGGGTGTTGTTGAAAAATACTATCTTGGAAGCCCAGACCAGCTGTATTCCACGCTTTAAGAAAAGTGGAAGGAAGTCCAAAAAATTGCCAGCATGGTTTAAAGCTGAGGTCAGAGAGGCTGTTGTTGCCAAAAAAGCATCTTTCAAGAAATGGAAAAAAGAGCCAAATGATGAAACCTGGAAACAGCACAAGCACTGGCAAGTCAAATGCAAGGCATTGATAAGGCAGGCAAAGAGAGAATTTGAGAAGAAGCTTGCTGCTGAAGCAAAAACGCGAAATAAAGACCTTTTCAAGTACATTCGTAGCAAAAAACCCGTGAGAGAGTCAGTTGGTCCATTAGATGATAAAGGGGTTAAAGGAGCACTAAGAGGCGACAAGGCGATAGCGGAGAGACTGAATGAATTCTTTGCTTCGGTCTTTACTGAGGAAGATGTAGGGATGTTACCCATGACTGAAGTGGTATTTAAAGGTGCGGAAGAATTGAAGGAAATATCGATACATCGGGAAGATGTCCTACAACTATTAGATAAACTGAAGAGTAGCAAATCACCTGGGCCGGATGGTATACATCCAAGGGTGTTGAAAGAACTGAAATTTGAGATTGCAGACCTGCTATCAGTAATCTGTGAACTATCATTAAAATCATCTCTAATACCTGAGGATTGGAGGATCGCCAATATAACACCAATTTTTAAAAAGGGTTCGAGGGTGATCCGGGAAACTACAGACCGGTGAGCCTGACATCAGTACCGGGAAAAATGGTAGAAACCATCATAAAGAATAAAATTACTCAGCATATAGATAGTCATGACCTAATGGGAGACAGCCAACATGGCTTTAGACAAGGAAGATCTTGTCTTACTAATCTGTTATGTTTTTTTGAAGGAGTGAATAAACAGGTGGACAAAGGTGAGTCGGTTGATATTGTGTATCTGGACTTTCAGAAAGCCTTTGACAAGGTCCCTCATGAGAGACTTTTGGCAAAACCACTAGCACTCCTTGTGGCCTTGGGCAAGTCACTTAACCCTCCATTGCCTCGGAAGAAAGGCCTGGCAATCTACTTCCGGTGACACTGCCAAGAAAGCCCAGGAGCTTCTGGGTCGCCAGGAGTCAGGACTGACTCGAAGGCACACATTGCATTGCAAAGAGTCATGGGATAGGAGGCAGTGTACTACTGTGGATCAGGAACTGGTTAAAAGATAGAAAGCAGAGGGTAGGGCTAAATGGCCAATTTTCCCAATGGAGAAAGGTGAATAGTGGTGTACCCCAGGGATCTGTGCTGAGTCCGCTGCTTTTTGACATATTCATAAATGACCTGGAAAGTGGAATAACGAGTGAGGTTATCAAATTTGCTGATGACACAAAACTATTTAAAGTTGTTAAAACCCAGGAGGATTGTGGAAAATTGCAAGAGGATCTTGATAAATTGGAAGACTGGGCATCAAAATGGCAGATGAAATTTAATGTGGAGAAGTGCAAGGTTATGCACCTAGGGAAGAACAACCCAAACTATGGTTACACGATGCAAGGTTCCACATTAGGAACCACCACCCAAGAAAAAGATTTAGGCGTCCTTGTGGATACCATGTTAAAACCCTCGGCCCAGTGTGCAGCGGCGGCCAAGAGAGCAAATAGAATGCTAGGTATGATAAGGAAAGGAATGGAAAATAAAACAAAAGATATTATAATGCCTCTATATCGTTCCATGGTGAGACCGCACCTTGAATATTGTGTGCAATTCTGGTCGCCATATCTTAAAAAGGATATAGCAATTTTAGAAAAGGTTCAGAGAAGAGCCACCAAAATGGTAAAGGGGATGGAAGGCTACTCCTATGAAGAAAGGCTAAAAAGGTTGGGGCTCTTTAACCTGGAAAAGAGACGGCTGAGGGGAGATATGATAGAAGTCTATAAATTAATGAACGGAGTGGAACGGGTAAACGTAGATCGATTGTTTACCTTATCAGAATATAGAAAGACTAGGGGACATGCAATGAAGCTACAGGGTAAACTATTTAAGACTAATAAAAGAAAATATTTTTTCACTCAACGTGTAATCAAACTCTGGAATTTGTTACCGGAGGATGTAGTAAAGGCTGTTAGTGTAGCTGGGTTTAAAAAAGGTTTGGACAAGTTCCTGGAGGAAAGGTCCATAAACCATTATTAAGAAGGGACCCAGGATATCAATGCTTGAACCAATACAAGCATTGTGGAACCTGTGTCCCTTGGGGAAACTGCTAGGTACGTATGACCTAGATTGGCCACTGTTGGAAACAGAATACTGGGCTTGATGGACCTTGGTCTGACCCAGTATGGCATATCTTATGTTCTTATGTTCTTAATGTTAGTCTGAGACCCGCACTTTATCCTTTCTGTAGTGATTGAGAAGAAAAAAATAAAAAAATAAAAAAATAAATAAAAAATATTTTTTTGTGATAAAGTATGATGAAATAAGTTATGAAGAACTAAACGCACATATTCAACAAGATTTATTCCAGCATATAGTCAACGAAAAAGTAATAGAGATCCTATTTAGCTAAACTTTCTGATCACATTTGAGGGTATTATTTATAAACAGAGGATAGATGCAATGACAGGAGGACAGAGGAGTAGCAGTGCCATGCAGAGCACACATAGGAGAGGCAACAAGGAAGAGCTGCAATGCAGAAACGTGTACCAGTGCAGGACATGGGGTAGCAGCCTGCACTTTAGGGCAGGACGGCACACAGCTGGCAGACACACATAGACGGACAGAAGGATGGTTGGCAACTGTGATAAGGGTACAATGTGCCAACAGCACAGATCGGCACAGATATGACTGTTACAGGAATGAAAAGTAGCTGTGCAGGACAGGCATACAAATGAAAGAGAACAGAGAGGAATCAAACCTATGACCATTAGCACAAATGTCAATGCACAAACCGGTAGGCTACACCACCAACATGAGGTCATTAGCAAAGGCTGCATACAAGAACACTGCAGGGCATCACACAAGAAGCCTGCTGTCTGCCAGGATAGGCAAACCTCCAACAGTAACCATGATGGAATGCGCATGCAGATCTGGTGTGTACAGCTCAGATCACAGTCTATAATTGGGACCAGAGCCATATATAATTACATGCACACGCACAATAAAATGTTATGAAGTGGATACAGCATGCAAAAGAGGAAAGAACCTAAACCCAAAGGGCGGCAGGGGATGCTCTGTGGAGCAGGGCAAAATATGGAACAGAACAGAAGCAGAGCATGTGAGAATTGAACCTGCAAACAGGTGTGGCACAGACCAGCTGAACCACAGCAATGCCAATCCCCCAAGCAGGCTGCCTATCTCAACACTACAAAGAAACAGACATATGGATAAGCAGCACAGAGGGCACACTTTGGTGTACAGTGAAGAGATGGAAGGGTGTGTGGATAGGTGATGAACCTGCAGGCAGCTCATGGTCAGGTTAGCACAACACAAAAAAATAAGAAAACCCCATGTAGAAATCAAACCTTCAACCTATGGCATTCCAACACATGTCCGTAACCACTATCCCAAACAACCACAACAAGCACAATGCAAAGAAATTACCTCAAAGAGAATGTGTGTATGGGAACCCGTAACACCCAGTGATGTGGCAGACGGCTGGCAGATAGACAGCTGGCACCGTACAAGGATGTGAGCACAGGTGGGCCATGTACATGACCAGGAAATCACTAAATATGTTTGTCAGTGTGGTCAAGCAGCAGCAGAGACAAATGTACGTCCAACACATATGTTTATTTTGGTTAATTATCACAGATAGCTTAGATACCGCCTTTAATAATACCAAGGTGATTGGATAACAGGGAAAAAAGTGAAAACACATTTTGCAGGGCAGCAACCCACATGTTACAGAAAAGTCACTGGTCCATCTACAGATGATGGGCAGGAGAGATAATGTGCATCAGGTGCATGGTGTGCAGTATGCATTAGCCCCCCACCCCCCACATGCTGCAGCATGCCCCAAATGCGTTAGTTACATATGTGTGCATGTAGACAGTAGGCGGTGCATGATGAGGGCCCAACACACATCATTCATGATCTGTTCATAAAAATATATCTGTCTTCCAACACAGGAGGCACAAAAATGAAACAGCATATGTTGTTAAAAGTAAGAAAGTGTAAACACAGATATCGAAATATATGTTACAGCTGTCACATAATGCCTGATATAGGAATCAAAGCAGCACCAATGTAACCCAAAACAATCGTCAAATGCAAAATGAGGATATGCTAACAGGTACCAGAGGCACATGAACACAGAGAATTCAAATGAAACAAACCGCAGAAACATGCAGAGATAACACTATGCAGAAGGTCCCCCTGCACTGGTTGGTGTGGATACAGTGTCTGTACACATATATCACGGTACATGGAATGAACAAATGAAGGAAGAAAATGGACACCCACACTACCACACTCCAAATATAACGGGGCATTGTGAGTGCCGGAACCTCAGGGGATAAATAGAACTGTGCAGACATGCAATGCTAGGTTTATAAATCAATGTAGAGCATCACGTCTGTACAGTAAACAAACACAATAACCTGTATATAGAGATGGAAAGAAAGGTCAAACATGTTACAGTAACCCTCACAGAAGCCATATTGCCACATGCTGTGTTGCACCAACATAGTCAGTTACATGCACATGCACCGTGTACGTTGAAACATGATACAGTGATGCCACACATGCACTGTAACACTCTTAGTGAGTGCAAACATCAATCCAAGATGTTGTTATGCAGTAAAGTGGTGTAGTGGCAAATACTGTGTCATGTCCAAGTGGAGGGTAGGCAGATATGAACAAGAGGACCTCTCCAATGTTTCCCCTGTGCCACACGCATGGCTGTATGCTCGTGTTGAACTAAACAGATGAGTGTATCCTGCGTTCCAGGTCACATACATGGGCAAAACACAACAACACAATGTCAGATGGATGTACAACATACAGCGACAATGTCAGTCCCTGCTGCACACGTAGGGATCAGTACACAGTGTCCACAGTGCAAAGGGTGTCTGCAAACCCAACAAGTCCCGTTAAGACTGCCCTTGAAACCCTGGGCATGCATAGTCAAGTGTGACATCTCAATATGCCACAGTACTGGAAAGGTCATGTGTGTCTCCTGCGATGAACTCGACACCCAGCCAGAGCACGGCAGCAACGGTGTGTTGGACAGGCCTGTCATGCTCAAAGTAGCAGTCCAACAATAATACTGTCCATCCTAGGCATGTGTCCCACTCGCAGAGGTCAAACATCCTATGGCACCATTTCCCAGGGATAGTTCCATGGTGTTGTTGTGTCCTCCAATAGGTGGTTGATGGTGACGCCGGATGCACTGTAGTAGATGTGCTGTGTATGTTCTCTGCCCTGTATCAGAAGAGGATAAACAATGTATTGGTATGCTGCTTGCAACATCAGCCCAAATTGCAGAGAGTCAAACATCAATATGTGCGTAATGAAACATCACACAGGCAAACATAACATGATCACAACACAGAACACAGTGCATGTTGTGGACATTTGGAATTGGAACCTTAGATGAGGGTGTCACATGAATATGGTCATGTCCATGCCCATGTTACACAGGTATTTCACAGCTCCACCTCATGTGCATCAGCATTGGTGTACAGAGACTCAACATGAAGGGTCCATGAAACAAACAGCAAATCATTAACATGTAAAGGCTGATGTCATTCCCAAAAGACCAAAGGTGCAACCTACCGTGTGTTTGCAGCAAGTGTCTGTTCGGGATCCCCTGAGGCTCTCAAAGGCCACAACATGTCACAGTGAAGGGAGATGTCATCTAAATGTGTAGAATCACCATGTCCCCATGTCCAGCCACTGTTGATGCATGTCCACATTATGGCGATATCTGTGATACATAAATGCTGTTGCGTACATACTTGTGGTCTGTCAGCACACAAGAGATAGGTCAGCTCACAACACACAACACATGGCCACAATGTTCACAAGGTAAACAGCAGTAAGGTAGAGATAGAACAGTCACCACCACTCCCCAGGTGTACAGACCCCTCACACCACATGATAATACAAAATGCCTGCAAGCTGTATCATCACACAGCCAACCCAAAAACACCCATCCACACAGTATGCTAAGGTGAGCGTGCCAGCTGTAGCATATGGCCTGTATGTGCACAATTGGAGATTAGTGGAGATAAAGGCTTGTCAAATGCAATGATACACTGCTGCTGGCTGATACTACAATGTCAGGGAAGGGTGTACGTGCAGCCCACCACCCGAACACCTAGGACCTGAAGACACACACAGCTCTGTTGGACGTGTCCCAGAGACAGTGTTGGAGAAGACAAACTGGCCAGGAACACATGTGGATATGTGTGCCAACAGCAACATATGGGGTATGGGGGTGCAGGGCAAAGAGGTGAACAACAACATATGTACAATATGACAGATCACTGCAGACATGTGCTCCCCCTGATTGTCGCCACAGACAAAGTAGCTGTAGGTCCCCCAACCCTAGACTACTGCATGTTGGATGGTATACAGTCAGCTGCCACTGCATCACAGCACCAGGAGGGTCACCAAGTATGTCCTGTGGATTGAGGAACACAAGAGAATCATACATATGTCATGTTGGAGCTCTGCAACACACACTGCACCTTCACGTCCTCAGCTCGCAGACCCCCCCCCCCCAAGATCCTTTACAGACTGACTGTTCCCCATCACACTGTACAGACTCGCTTCATGTTAATGTTATCACTGAAGTGTGTGTGGCAAAATACAAGGGCCCGTACTCTGTCTGTCCCCTTCCTTATCTCTCTGCTGCCTTCAAAACTGTTGAACAGAACCGTCTCCTCGCTACCATGTCCCTGCTCGGCTCTAAGGCCGCAGTACTATCCTGCGCCCCCCATATCGCTCCCACTGCCCCTTCAGTGTGTGTTCTGGTGTCTCAATGTCCTCTGCTACCCTGCTGACAGTTCCTGTACCACAGGAAAATATCCAGGGGCTTCTTCCTTATCCTCTGTCGATATCCATTTCCTTGGTGTCGCTATCTCATCCCTTGACTTACATTACCAGCTGTGTGCTGATGAGTTGCAAATATATCTCTCCACGCCTGAGCTATGTCTGCCAAACCACACCCTGATGTCTGCTTGCCACCTGACACTGATGGCTGCTTGTCATCCCACTGTGTGAAATTGACAAAATGGCAAAGCATGGATATCCCATATGTGCACCTCAACCCTCCCCTCCCATCAGAACGTCTGTCTGTGTGTTGCCACACCTTCCTTTCTCCAGGGTCCTCAATGTAGGTGTTGTCTTGAACTCCACTCTCCTCCTCTACACACATACCCAGCTTGTAGCTGAGGCTTGTGGTTTCTTTCTAGATGACATCAGCTATATTTCCCCAGTCTTCCCTGAACACACAACCAAAACCCCAATCCACCCCCTAATCAGCTCCCGGCTTGCCTACTGTAACCTACACCTTGCTGATCTGCCTTTGAATCATCTCTGTCTGCTTCAAAATATGCAACACTGCACTGCATGGCCAATCTACAGCCACACACATAATGGCAATAATACTCCCCCTGTCAGGACACCTCACAGGTTCCCTATCCGTCTCCGCATCCATATCAAGGCTCTCCTGCTGACTTATACATGCAGTCACACTGTGGTGTTGCAGTAACTTCCCTTGCTGATCTCAACTACCACTAATACAACTACTACTGAGCATGTATATAGTGCTACCTGTCATATGTAGCGCTATAAGGAAACATGTAATACACAGTCCCTGCTCATCAGAGCATATAATCCAATCAATCAACTCATATTCCAAAATGTGAAGCACATACATCTAGGCAACTGGTCCCATCTATGGGCCGCTCTCCTACTGTTGACCCCAAACTACACGCCTTTCACCTTGCTACATCCAAAGCCTCAAAGTAACTACCTGTGGCTCTACAGCAGCTCCTTTCCCAATCAGCCACAAATTATGTGTGACAGCGTACCACCTCCCCCAAGCCTACTAATCCTGACACACATAATCCACCTCCACCCACTGTTGTGCCCTGCTCACACCTTCTGTGTTTCAGTCATGACTAGATTGTAAGCTCAGATGGCCAGGCAGTGTCTGTTATATGTCAGTGCAGTGTTGCATCTTACTGCTCTTGGGATACAAATGTTCACTAGTAGTAGGAGTACACACATATCTAAACAAATGTATGTGGCAACATATGCAGTACTTATATGAGAAGACCTCCTCAATCACCTGCCGCCTGACTGTTGTGCCCTCATGTGTGTCACCACAGCCACGCACAGGAGGGCACGTAGGATCATCTTCCAGATCCTCATTAATTTGGACAGGGATATGGTGCCTGAGAGCAATGTTGTGCAGGATGCAACAGGCTATAATGATCTCTGCCACAGTCTGTGCTTTGCATTGTAAGGCCCCGCCTGTCCTATCCAGACACCTGAAGCAGCTCTTTAAAACGCCAAAGGTGTGCTCTGTGACAGGGTGGCTGGAGGCATGGGCCTCATTGTAACTCCTCTCTGCACATGTCCATGGTTGACGCACAGGGGTCAGCAACCAGGGGCGACACCCATATCCTGAATCACCTGCAGAAAGAAATGTGGAACGTTAAAGCAGGAGCTCATGTCCACCCAAATGGACACAAGTATGTACGTGCAAGCCAAACGCACAAAAAACCTGACACAAACATATGACATCACATGATGGGACACCACAACTATGCATCAGCGTGTGAAGTTATGACACACAAAACAAGGGGTAGGTGTAAGGATTGCAATCAACATAATCTGTAACCACGACACAAATGCTAGCGTCCATTCTACCATTAACACACAGCACCATAGCAAGGAAGAGCTGGAGGGCACTCCCCCCCCCCCCCAATGTTAGATCACACACAGACAGATGAGACACACACACAACTAGGGATACACCTCAAAGACAGACATGTGCACATATGGTTAGTCAGAGGATCACCATGTGCATGTCAGAAATGAGAAATACACACCCAGCAGTATACAGTCCTCATACTGGCCTGCCTCAGATTGTCTGAATAGTGCCGAGTGATGCAGAATATAGGAGTCATGGGTGGACCCTGCAAACCTAGGGACCACATTCAGAATATGCATATTTGCATCACATACAACCTGAACATTCAGGGAATGGTAGTGTTTGTGGTTGCAGAATACTACCTCCCTGTCTCTGGGTGGGACCAGGGCAACATGTGTGCAATCAATAGCTCCCATCACATGTGGTATCCTGGCTAACGCCTCAAAAGCCTGGTTCAGGGTCCCCCACTGTTACCTAGTGTTGGGAATGGCAATGTAATTCCCCACCCGGCTGATCATGGCACGCAGTACCTGGTGGAGACAGCGTGAGAAGATGGGGCGGCTCATGCCACCCACTGCGGCCACAGATGACTGGAAACAGCCAGAGGTAAAGAAATGTAGGGCACCAAGGAGTTTGACCAAACCCGGTATGGTATGTGACCGACCAGTCAGGGGCTCGAGGTCAGGTCGTAGATCCTCATAGAGCTCCCTAATAGCCCCCATGCTCAGGCAGTAGAGGGAGATGACCTGGTCCTCATGCATACCCTGGAGCTGGGCCCTGGGCCTGTAGAGGCGAGGCTGGCGAGCCTGCAACTCTGCACGCCTCCTGCGTTGTGCCAGCACAGCCCCTACCTGGCCTGCCCCCACAGCTGCAGGTCTGTGTTGCAGCGGGACTAAACCCATGCCCTGTGCCTCAGCCCCATGGACACCATCTCCCCCGTCAGGCAACCGCAGCCCCTGCACACCTCCCACTGCACATGCAGCAATCACAAAGCCCGCCATAAACGTCACCCCCTCAACTCCTCTATCTCACTCAAACTCAGACACTCACCTCACCAACCTAGCCACACACCTCCCCCACCCCTCACCAACCCTGCCAGTCACCTCCCCCACCACTCACCAACCCAGCCACACACCTTCACCACCACTCATCAACCCAGCCACTCTCCACACCAAACCTGCTTCTGACACTCTCCTTGCTTCACCAACAACCAACAGTGCACCCCTTGTCTCCCTCGCCTACACAAACCCCTCAGCGTGTACCAGGTGTACATGTGTATTTATGGTGTTTTATTTACTCTGTGCGTGTTGCACATGCATACTGGCACGAGCGCATCAGCTGCGCGCGTTGTGCATGCACTGCAGAGATGCGGAAGGTGCATGTGCAGGACACCATGTTACACATGCGCTGTGCATGAGCGTGAGGCTTGCATGCGCGTAATGGCACGCAGCACATATGCATGTCTCACGCTCATGCACAGCGCATGTACAATGTGGTGTTTCGCACATGCACCTTCTGTGTCTCTGCGACGCATGCGCAATGCACGCAGCCGATGCGCATGCGCAACACGCGCAGAGTAAAAAAAACACATAAATACACATGCATACCTGGTACACGCTGAGGGGTTTGTGTAGGTGAGGGAGACAAGGTATGCGCTGTTGGTTGTTGGTGAAGCAAGGAGAGTGCCAGAAGCAGGTTTGTTGTGGAGAGTTGGTGAGTTGGTGAGTGGTGGTGGAGAGTGTCAGAGGCAGGTTTGGTGTGGAGAGGTGTGTTGCAAAGCAGACGAGAGAGAGAGGAGGGGAGGCGAGGAGCAGGAGAGAGAGACAGGAGCTGCGCTGAGGAGCAGGCAGCAGGGAGAGGAGGGGAGGCGAGGAGTAGGTGGGAGGTGGAGCAGAGGAGCCGAGGGGCAGGGATGTGTGACTGGGAGGGAGAGGGCACAGAGGGCAGGGAGATGGAGCAACAAGATATGGCAGGAGGGGAGGAGGGGGGCACCTGTTCAGCAGGACCCAGAGCCGGCAGGGAGCGTAGGGCCTGTGGTGGTGGCTGCAGGCTCATCAGGTGTGTCGCAGCCCACCCAGGGGCCACCCAGTGCCAAATGGAGGCATATACCGGCGCCAGCTGAGGAACGGAGGAGGGCTGTGAGATTCAGTCAGCAAGAAAACCACATCCTGCTGGCCAGTCTGTTGGAGTGGTATGAGGTGCTCTATGGCCGGCTGAGCAACAGCACCACTGTGGCCACACTTATACATGTGTGGGAGGAGGTGCAGGAGAAAGTAGCCCAGGCAGGGGGACCAACCAGGGACCTGGACAGCCTGAGAAAGAGATTCAATGACATTAAGTGTGGTGTCCGAGCACACATGGTGGCGGAGAGGCAACCGCTTTGATTGAAGGATAAGGCGGTATACAAAACTGTCTAAATAAATAAATAAATAAATAACATGCCATGGGCACCAGTGGGGGTGCCCCCTTTGCCCCAACCCTCACAGACCGTCTTGGCCCCATATACCTGAATGGACTTCCAGAAGCGCGGGACAGTGCCCATTCACAGGCAGGTAGGTCGGCACTTTTCACCCTGCTGCTCCTTATGCTTGGAATAAACGTCCTTTGTCTATACATCAGGCATCTTCTTTTCCCCTCTTCAAACTCAAGTTAAAAGCTCATCTTTTCGCCTCTGCCTTTGGCTCATGAGTTTGCTGTTCTCCTTCCTTCCCCTCTTTTATTTCACCTTTCTGTCTTCCTCTCACACTTCTTCCTACCTCTTTCCTTTGTCCTGTCTCTCCTGCTCTTGTCTCTTTGCTCTTGTTCCTAACTTTTTTCTACACCTTTTCTTGCTTTGTCTTTTTAGATTGTAAGCTCCTTTGAGCAGGGACTGTTTTTTTGTGTTTTCACTTTTACAGCGCTGCGTGCGCCTGGTAGCGCTTTATAAATGCTTAGTAGTAGTAGTAGTAGATATCCAGCACACGTACAGGGCATGCCCAAGCACATGGGGCCCATGGAAGGGATTGGTGGGGGCCCATGTCCTGAGAGCATGCGTGCCCTACCACAGGAAACTGTGGGGTGATGAAACAGCAGCACGTGGCAGGGTAGGTACAGAGTGTGTGTGACAGGTACCTGGGCCTGTGAGCACGATAGACACAGTCCTGAACATAGTCGAGGATGGCAAAGCTGTGGAGAAGGAGGGGGCGTGGCGGACAAGGCCCATATTTGATTGAACACTGCATACATCAATGGTCCAG
This sequence comes from Ichthyophis bannanicus, assembly GCA_033557465.1. Taxonomy (NCBI): domain Eukaryota; kingdom Metazoa; phylum Chordata; class Amphibia; order Gymnophiona; family Ichthyophiidae; genus Ichthyophis; species Ichthyophis bannanicus. The sequence continues at coordinate 1,024,602,184 of CM066033.1, read as the reverse complement.
AAAACATCCATGCAAAGCCAAGAGGGTTAAGCTGCACAGCAACAATTCACAGCACTACAGATCAGCAATGTAATAGTAATCTAAAAGACCTATCTGAGGAGTGGCTAATGATATCCCACCATAATCAAAGAGGAGCACAGCATACATGAGCAGCAGTGTAACAGTAAAGAGCCCCATTGGGATATCATTTTCCACTAGTCAGATAACCTCCTTGTATTACTATTACATTGATGTTCTCTAGTGCTGTGAATCGATGCTGTGCTGCTGGACCCTCTGGCCTTTTCATATAGGTGATTTTGGCCACTGATGTATGCAGAGTTCATGCGACTACAAGGCTTGTCTGCCCTTCGAAGGACTCCTCCGTCTAAGGATTTGTGGTTGGGAGACTAACTGAGGTCTGTTTCCTCTACTACTGGAGTTATCCTACCCAGATTGGTCTAGCGTTCCTTCCTCACATATGGCTTATGAGGGTTTATATTGATTTGTGTATTTGTGTCTACTCTTTTTGGGGTGTGTTCATTATTATCAGCTTGATTTCTCTGTCCCCCTGAGGTCTACATGCTAAAATAGTACCTGGCATATAGGTCACAACCATTCATCATACATCTGCAGCCATCTGCAGCACATTGTGGCAGGGGGAAACATACAAGAGGGACATACAACTAACCCAGAACACATTGGCCTGGGGGTACCCACACACACCACAAAAACAGCTATGACGTCTGTATGCTCTTACCTATCCAGGGACATATCCCAGACCACTCACAGGGAAGGGCCCAACACACGGGGATGATGACGTAGATGCAAACAAACACCAACAAACATATCACACACATGTCACACACTTAACACTCTGTCAGGGCCCACATACAGTGAGGATCCCCCACCCACCCTCACCAGACATTGGTGTGCACATTGCCACACCCATACCAACTGCACATAGCACAACCCCCACACCACCTGGGATCAGCCCCTATACACATCCCGCAGTGCCACAGACACATTCCCATACCCCCACACACGGTGCAACCCCATGCCCATCAGTGCTCCACCCATCCCCAGAGATACCCCACCACACCCACGGAGTATGGGATAGCTGTCCACCCACACCGCACAGTGTCTTGTGAAGTGGAGGGCCCCCACACACATCTAGCTGACACAGACACATCCTGCAACACCTAACATGCATACCACTCAGGGCAATGTGAGCACATCGCTCACACACACAATGACGGCACACAATTCGACTCAGGGCTCCCACATGCACCATGACCACATGTATTGCTGATGCCACATCCAAGGTCAGGTGGCCAGTCCATACCTGATGCTGCAGATAGGGGGCATGGCACTCAGCACACCATCCCCCACACACCGCATCTCATGTGACACAGCTACACCAGGGATGGGGCTGCTCCCCCCTACCACCTGCCAGGCACAGCACATTGTAGGCACATGTGATGTCCCAATTGTAGGTGCAGCAACAGCAGACACAGGCGGACAACACATTGATTTTGGCGGGGATGTACTACAAGGTGTACATAGGTGCACTGTGCAAACTCATCTGTGCTGTGTACCCTTTTCCACCCCCCAGGTGACTATCGGACCATGGAGGCACATGAGGGGGAAAATGTGGCAGGGCCTCAGGATGCTGAGGGGCCAGAGGATGCAATGTACGGGGACACTGCCAGCAATGGCGAGGGCACAACAGGAAACAATGTGCTGCCCGAGGCAGAGGACAGGCCACCGGATGTCAACGCTACAGTGGGGACCACAAGCAGCAACTCACAGGCTGTAGAGGGTACGGAGATGGAGGGGAGTCACCACACCATGCAGACGCCAGGGACATCAGCCACACCTCCCACCAGCATGGCTATGATCTTGGTGGAGCTGCGTGCCCACAGTGCCTCAGCAAGGCACGATGCTGAAGGTGGGTAACAGCATACACAACCATCCCCATGGGGGTTGATGTAACATCCACAGTGAGATTCCATGTGCACCACAATATGTTGGCAACATAGCAGATCGTTTCTTATGTTGTGGTGGTGGTCTGTGTCATGTGCATTCCCCCCTCTTGGAGCATGGCTTGTCAGGTGTCAGCATGTTGTGGAGCTCAGACATATGCACACTGTTCACGGCCATATACCCCAAGGAAGCGCACAGCGGTAAACACCTATCAAAGGTCGCCTAGACAGCTTACTTGACTGACCCCTCCCCATGTGTATTGGTACCTAGCATAGCTTGTCAGCTTAATCTGTACTGTGTGCCAGCGTTACAGCAAACAGGGCCCCCCCCCCAGATATATATATGTGTGTGCCATGACTCCCCACGTCATCTGGCTCATCTCATATGACCGGTGAGCAGATCAAACATTGACACAGTGAACTGCAACACTGTACCATGTGTGAGATCTGTGATTCACACGACCCCTCATCAGGACCCTTTCCTGGCACAAGAATGGCTCATGGGACACACAGATGTAAATATGGTCATGCGTTGCTAGTCGTCGCGTGCATGATTTTTCTGCGGACTGGTCTGGTGGGATATGCCTGATATATGCATGTGTCACAGTGGGGGTTGTAACAGGTGTCTCACACATCACCTTGTGTCACACCCACAGGCATTTGACAGGCTCTGTTGGCCATTCACCAGGAGATCCATCAGCTGCGTGCCACAGTGGAGACAATAGCAGTGGCGCTACTCCATATTGTGGATGCCCAGGAGGCCATAGCTGCCCGTACACAGCAGCCAGCTCCGGCGCCAGAGGCGGCACCAGCAGTCCCGAGACAGAGGGGTGGGTTGGGCCGTGGTTGCCGTGGCTGGCCACGGAGGATGTGAACATTGTAAATAAAGACATCACAACCTATTACTACCTATGTGTTTTTTTCCAATGTGTGGCATTGTGATCCCCTGAGTACCCTGCACCCCATGTTGTCACCCTGTCCACATGTGCCTACCCACATCCCTCAGGGGTGTGGTGTCTGCACTGCCACCAATCAACGCACATACGTTATACCATGCCCTGTGTGCCATGGACTGTGCCAGGTGGTCACCCTCCTACCTATACGTGGGGGTATATCCAACCTCACCCGTTGCCCAGCAAGATGTTCACGGTGGTACATATCTGTTGTAAGGATCTGTCACCCTCTCCCACCCCATATGCTCTCCATTATTATACACTCATGTGTAACTATCCTCCCTGCCCACACCAGGGCCTATGTGGCTGTCTACCCACATTGGCTTGCATGCGGCACAGGCAGACAAAGGTAACTCCCTGCATTCAGCTGATCACTCTTCCCAAGCACTTGTAGATCCCCACCGCTCATCCTCGGGACCTGCATCGACCTGTCTCGCCCTCACCAGCTATCCCCCTGTGCAGCTCCTGGGTACAGCAGTCCCTCTGACCCTTCCTGCCACATACCTGCTGCTAGCCTTTTCCCCTATTGCCCCCCCCCTGAGCATGGTGCATCAGATTTGCAGCCTACACATCACAGGCATCATGCATGTGACCATAACTGTTAGGACATACTGCACATCGGCACATCACAGGGGCACCAGGGGACACAGACGCCTACGCACATGGGCAGCCCCCACATCTGCATGTGGAGACGGTCCATGTATGTTACCTATGTCTACCATGCATACACATAGGGATCTACACACATGTCCCATGCTCACATCCACAATCTGTCTGTAAGGGAAACACGTGACCATTGTGTCGTACGTACAAACTTGTTTATTTTAACATTTACAATGGGTAATATTTACATAACACCCCATGTTCTGTCCCGGGTGACAGGACAGCACAGGGCACATGTGTGGGCGCCCCTGTGCCCCTTAAACACTCCAGGGATGCCCATCAGGGGATGGATGTCGAGATGCACCACCCATAGCAGCTGCACACTGCATGTGCATCTCAGCAGCCAACCACTGAATGGCGCCTGCCAGCCACCGGATGGTGTGGTCCTGGGTCTGCTGGCATTGCAGCACACCACTCACTGCCACATACAGGTCCCACACACACCTGCCACCACATCCACGCCAGGTGCCCAGTGTTTGTGTGGTGGCATGAGCATGGGTCCTGTCTGTGGCAATTGGTGGGAACGCTACTCCCAGGCGGCCACCATCGCCACACACATGTGGCAGCTGGCAGGGACCCACAGTGCCCTGTGCTGTCCTGTGTCCTCTCCCACTCACAGAGCCCCCCTCCCCCTCCACATGCCCCTCCTCCCCCCCGATACCTCCCACCCACCCTCTCTCTCGCCCCCCTCCTCACTCTCCTCCTCCTCCTCCTCCGCCTCCTCCTCCACCTCCCCCTCGCTCTCCTCACCCCTGCCACATATAACTCCCCCTCCCCCTCCCCTTCCTCCCACCCGATCCCACCCACTGCCCCCTCCATGTTGTCCTCTTCCTCTTCGCCCTCTGCCTCCTCATCCTCCTCCTCCTCTGGCTGGACTGGCACTGTGGTGCCTGTTCTGGGGGGTCCCGATGTAGATGGGCCCTCACCAGCAGCAGCATCCTCTCTGGGGGAAGACAGTCATTAGCACACCATCATGTGAGTCACATACCACATGTACATAGTTTAGCCTCCCACAGGCTGTTGGGCCACTGTGACATGCTGTACTGCACTGCACTAACCAACACTTACCACCACTTTGCTCCAACGCCCTCCTTTGGAGGTGGGCAAGGACCTCTGGGCAGTGCAGCCGCAACTCCCGACCCTTTTTCCATAGATCCTCTACCTGGGGGGGAAAGCATTGGGTGGGAGCATAAGGGGCCAGATATCTCTGGTGGGTGCCCAACGCATATCACACATCTCTGTGAGCAGCAAGGTGCTGATGCAGCTGCTCTGGCCAGTGTGTCCTCTACTACCTGTTGCCAGTGCCCCCTGCATGTGTGGCTCTGGGTCTGGGCATATGTGAGGTGCCACCTATGTGTACTGTGCGCAACCCCTTGGACCCCCCATACCCTGTTCCTACACTCTCCTTGCATGACATGGCAGTACCATGCCACGTGTGATTTGGCCATGCTGGTGTCCAGGGTAGGTGTTCCCTAACTCCCTGTGTGGTCCAGCACATACCTGTGTGTTTGCCTGACCTACACACATCATCCGTCACACCCTCCATGGCACCATGATATCCTTACAACACATGGGTGATGTGTTCTGAGATAGAGCGGGAGGTGGGTGGCCCTGAACACATCACCAGGCACCACTACCATGACATTAGGCTTTCTACTATACCTCTATGGTCATGACTAAAGCCTCCTGTGAATAGGGCAGTTGTGGGCGACTGTAACAGGAGCATGGCCCACCACACCTACCTGAGCTATTAACATCTGTGATCTGGTATGGGCCCTCCTGGAGTTAGGGCAGAGCTGTGAAACGCAACAGGTGCAGGTACCCTAACACCAGCATCTATAATGGTCCTCTGTGATCAGGTATGGGCCTCCTGGGGATAGGGCAGATGTGTGACCTGAAACTGCATACACTACATGATATCTGGATTTATTACAGACCTTTATAATCAGGTCTCAGGGCCCCTGGGGGTGGGTGGATTAGAATATAACCACAGCTGCACCTATCATACCATCAGGATCCATAACAGACCTGTGTAATCAGATCTGGGCCTCCTGGGACTAGGGCAGATGTGTGACTTGACCCTGCATAACCTACCACAATATCTGGATTTCATACAGACCTTTGTAATCAGGTCTCAGGACTCCTTGGGGTAGGGTGGATTAGAACATATCAACAGCAGCACATACCATAACACCAGGGTGACTGACAGACCTTTGAGAAGGTCTCGGGCCCCCTGGGGGTAGGGCAGATGTTTTAACCTGCAACTGCATAAACGACCATAACACAAGGATGGATAACAGACCACTTTGATCAGGTCTCAGGACTCCTGGGGGTAGGGTGGATTAAAACACATCAACAGCAACAAATACCTTAACACCAGGGTGACTGACAGATCACTTTGATCAGGTCTCAGGACTCCTGGGGATAGGGTGGATTAGAACACATCAACAGCAACAAATACCATAACACCAGGGTGACTGACAGATCACTTTGATCAGGTCTCAGGGCTCCTGGGGGTAGGGAAGATGTTTTAACTTGCAACTGCATGAATGACCATAACACCAGGATGGATAACACACCACTTTGATCAGGTCTCAGGACTCCTGGGGGTAAGGTGGATTAGAACACATCAACAGCAGCACATACCATAACACCAGGGTGACTGACAGACCACTTTGAGCCGGTCTCAGGACTCCTGGGGATAGGGTGGATTGGAACACATCAACTGCAGCACCTACCATACCAACAGGATTTATGACAGACCTGTGTAATCAGGTCTGGGCCTCCTGGGAATAGGGCAGATGTGTGACCTGACCCTGCATAAACTACCACAATAGCTGGATTTATTACAGACCTGTGTAATCAGGTCTCAGGACTCCTGGGGGTGGGCAGATGTGTGAGCCTGCAACTGCATACACTACCATACTAACAGGATTAACTACATACCTCTCTAATCATGTCTCAGGACTCCTGGGGGTAGGGAAGATTGTGAACCTGCAACTGCACACACTACCATACTAAAAGGATTTATTACAGACCTGTGTAATCAGGTCTCAGAACTCCTGGGGGTAGGGCAGATGTGTGAACCTGCAACTGCATACACTACCACAATATCTGGATTTATTACAGACCTGCGTAATCAGATCTCAGGAATCCTGGGGGTGGGCAGATATGTGAACCTGCAACTGCATACACTACCATACTAACAGGATTTATTACAGATCTCTCTAATCAGGTCTCAGGACTCCTGGGGGTAGGGCAGATGTGTGAACCTGCAACTGCAGAAACTACCATACTAACAGGATTTATTACAGACCTCTCTAATCAGGTCTCAGGACTCCTGGGGGTAGGGCAGATATGTGAACCTGCAACTGCAGAAACTACCATACTAACAGGAATTATTACAGACCTCTCTAATCAGGTCTCAGGACTCCTGGGGGTAGGGCAGATGTGTGAACCTGCAACTGCAGAAACTACCATATCAGCATGCTGTTTACCAGACCTCTTTAGGCAGATCTAAGGGCTCCTGGGGTTAGGGTGGATTGTAACACATCAACAGCAGCAGGTACCATAACACCAGGCTGACAACTGGACCTCTGTGATCAGGTCCTTAGCCTCCTGGGGATAGGGCATACCTACACACAGCAGCATACGCAGCTACATTCAGCACTGGATGGCCCAAAGACTGGTGTCTATACCATGTTGTACATGTATGATGTGTGTTCATTGCTGGATAATGTGTTGCACACCTTGCATTGTGTGACATGTCCCCATACACTTACCTCACGTGTGTAGTCGGCAATACGATTGTACCGCCTCATGACGCGCTCCCATGCCCTCCTAACGCGGCAGAGATCCTGGCGTTTGGAGGAGCCTGGAAATAGTTTGTGCTGCCTAGCGCAGATTAGTCCTGCAAGGTGTCGCAGCTCCGGGCAGGTGAAGGCAGGCTTCCTTGACCGCGTCGCCATTTTCTCTGATGCCTTGCTGACGCATGCATACACATCGCATATGCGCTGCCACGCATCAACGTGCGCTACAGTGCTAGCTACGTGCCTGTGCCATGGCCGGTACACAGCGAACAGTGACGCAGCTGCAGACTTTCTGCCCTTTGTCCAGGCCGCTTCATGATGCACTTCCTGCCACGCCATGCTGTGAGGCACTTGGGGTACAGAGCTACGGTGAAAAGATTTATGCTGCAGGCACACATTGCAGAGATGTGTCTGACTATTCTCAGGCATTTATCTTGATGTTGGTACACTGGGATCTCAAACCCATCACCACTGGCTGCAAAGGCATTGCATTAACCAGTGTGCTATGCCTTTTAACATAGCAATGGCTGGCTACACAGCTACACCAGGTCATCTGTACACACTTTCTGCTCTGCTTACTGGGATAGTGTAAGGACACAGCTAGGGCACTTTACAAGGCACCTTAGTTTGGGCAACTGAGCTGAGAGTGCTTTGGGGTGTGCACACTGATTTCAGATCTATGTCAGACTGTTACAGGCATAAACGGCCGTAGCCTCGAACAGTTTTACTGATGGACGCACTTTGTATATAGCTCACCAGCTAATCTAGCAACCTGCAGCCCACACCACTCTTCTAACATACCCACTGCATGCGACTGGCCACACTTTTGAAAAATTTTTCATGTGGTAAAATGCTCTGATGTAATGATAATACAGTAAATTATATCCATCCAGATACAGGCCCACTGGGGTATTGAACCCATGACCGCTCCCACTGAGGTCATTATATTAACCATTGTCCTACATCAACATTGGTTGCAACTAAACTATGGGTAGCTACTGAACCAGTGCAGATCACCAGACACACTGTCTGGTGTGGCTATCAGGATAGGTTAGCACCAAGAGTACCCATGATGAAATTCACATGCAGAACAGCAGTCTACATCTTCTCACCAGATGGGGTTTGCACCTCTGCAGCACGTCAACTGGGTAGGGGGACTGACCGTGCATGTTACTGGCACAGTGTGCCTACTGACCATGCCATTGTGCGTGTTCTGTGATCGCCCTGAGGGTAAAGTCATGTGGACAGCATCAGGTTCACAGTACCGGGGTTGTTTGCGGTAGGTTTTGCTGCAGTTCACCATCACTTCCAGTGTGTGGAGGTATTCTTTGCAGACAGTCTTGGAAGTTTTCTATGTCCATTTCTATTTGCCAATAATGTGTAGCCCGTGTGGACCATGATGCTCGCAACATAATGTATATTCAGTGAGGTTGCCATGGACACCTGTTTTTGGAGCAGGGGTGTGTCTGGACTCACACGACGTAGATAGACGTAGCAAGCCCGCCCTCTGTGGGTCAGGGTAGGGAACATGATCTGCGAACAACAGACACACACTATCACTGTTTGCAATAGGGCCAGTTGAGGTAAATGATGACAGACTGTAGGACCAGCAACCCCCGGCCAGCTGGCAAACAGAGAGCTGATGCAGATCTGCACATGGAATTGGACCACTGGCAGTGTGCCTGGTCAGCTTAGCTGCCCCCCACTACATTCTGACATTCCCCAGCAGAGGGCAGTCAGTGTGCACCTGCTGCATCCTGCAAGGTGTTGCAGCCATACACATGCTACCTGCAGACAGTCTGCTAGCACATACATAGTGCATGTTCCAAAAGGAACACTGTGCACCCAGGCATGGGGTCTGGCGCACACACACCAAGCAGGTTTGTCAGTGATTGGGCTCCAGAAATAGGAATCCAGAAATATCACTTACAAAAACTGTGCATAGCATTATGTAGGAACCTGGACATGCCATGGTCACTACTCAGTCAGAGTGGGACTGACCTCCCAGCATGACATGCTGTGGCCACTGTGTCCTTGCAGGTGGTAGATGCACACTACAATATCCCAGCTATTGCTCTATACCCTGTACACATGCATCCTGCCCAGACCGCCCTGTCCAGCCCATACCCACAATACCTTGGCCCTCATTATGCACAATGGCAGGCTAATGCTGGAAACTGTGCAAGCATTGTGGGCTCAATAAGGTGTAGGCATCCGCAAAACACTGGATAGTCATATACACACTCCAACACCTATTTTGCATTGTGCAATGGTAGAGGTGGCTGCCAGCCCTGGCCACCACACCAGTCCTGGGCACTGTACAGGCAGTGCGAAGGTACACAATACTATCAGGTTCACTCTCTGGGGTGGTAGACAGTGTTGTAAACACATATGCAGCACACTCCACAGATATCAGAAAGTTTGGTATGATGAATCTATTTTACCAAATTGTTTTAAGTTAGGTTTTGTGATCTGACATTAATCATAGCAAGCTTTTGATACATATATGGAACATGTTTCCATGGATCTGAATGCATTGCTAAGGTATACAGGTGCAGGTGGTGGTAGCTGCTGCTCCGCGCATGGCCCAACAGCCTGACTCTCCATGAGGCTTTGTATAGTGGGGCCCGTGGGTGTGGGTGTTTGTGCATTTTTTGGCCGCAGCTCTGGTGCAGAGGGTCCAGACTCCAGTCCTGGTGTGCCAAACACGATTCCGGTTTCCTGGATGTCGCTAATGAATATGCACGGATACATTTGCATACAATAGGGACAGTGCATTTAAATGCATCTCACGGATATTTCTTAGGAACATCCTGACAACCTCAATGGTGTTTGCACCTCCAGGACTGGGGTTGGGAACCTCTGCTCTAGGCAGTGGACATGTTTATGGTGTCTGCACTCTGTAGGGTAAAATAGTGGGGCATGGTCTGCAGGGGCCCCAGCTGGGATGTGAACCTGTGACCTTCTGCCTTTGAGCACACTGGCTGTGTGTACTGCACCACACTGTTACCACAGAGGCAGGTTGTTCCCTGGGGATCCCATGACTGTTCCTCAGACAGACCTTATCTGTTCCACTGCACGCCACCCACCTATACAGGGCTTGGCCTTGCTCTGCTGTGGGCAGCTGCCACTGCCTCCTCCGGCACCGGCACCCCCTCCACCACCATGCTGACATGCCCTTATGCCGGTGGTGCGCAGTCCCATGCCATCCAGTGTGCCGCTAGGCTGGTGCCTATGGTGTGGGGTCTGGGGTAGGGGTGCTGACATGGACATCAGCACATCCCCCTGGCACCACCTGCCAATGTTCTGTGCCCTTGGGGGTACTGCTGGGTGCTATCCCCTGGGACACTGTGGGACACACACTTGTGGCCATATTGGACCCTGGTCAATTGCTGTCTTGCTGCTTTTCAGTTTCTGCATTCCTATGTGCCAGGTAGGCATCTGCCTAGTCCACACTGTGCCCCAGCTGGCCCACTGCATGTGCCGCCTGCAGCCCCCTGTACCCCAGATACACCATCACCATAGTGCCCTTTCCCACATGCCCACTCTGCTGTTGCTGCACATGTGTAAGCCACAATGGCAAGCTATCCCATGCATACCACAGAAAACCCTCATCAGCACTATTTCTATGTTGGCACATTCACTTTGTAGGGGGACTGTGAATTGACCCTTCCAAAAGTGAGCTTGTCCTTTTTCCTCTTTATAGGTTCTGTTCATTACCGCTTGTCATTATTTGTTCTATTGGCCAGCTCGGTGTTTTGGATTTCAATTTTGGTACTGGTCATTATTTATGGTTTGTGCCTTTTTGGTTGCTGCACATGTATCACTATTCTCACTTTTCAGGGTCTCCCTGCCTTTGCTGTACATTGCTGACTGAAATGGTTTCTCTGTCCTGAAAATGTGCCTAGCGCAAGGTTTTCACTGGCGCTAATTTTCAGAGCTTCATTTCACAGCATTAGTGTGCATGGAGCCACTCCCCGCCCACTCTCCGCCCATTGACCCCCTTCTCTCCGCCCCTGGGGATCCTTACTCCACCCTCTGGGAAGCCTTACTCCACCCTCTGTGCACCTTAACGCTGCTGCAGACATTATCGCGCGATATGTGATGTTCTTGCACGGTAATGCGCCGTTAGCGCCGTTTAGTAAACATACCCCATAGGGTGAGAAACTACAGTACATCAGTTAATGTTTTTAAACATATTTATATGCTTATAGAGTCTCACAGTGTTTTGTCTGGCATAGCAATAATTAAATGTTTTTTAAGCCTTTTGAAACAACAGTCTTTAGGATCAGTGGTTTACCAACTATATTTGGTACCTAAAGTGGGTGCCCCACCCCCCCCCATGATGCCCATGGGCAAACTTACTCTACTTGTTTGCTGTGTGATGCACCATTGCCTCCACTCAAGGCCTGGCGCTGGTGGCTGTTACCTCACAGGCCAAGACTCATGGTATAATCGCAAGACTTTGGGAAAGGAAACAGTGCAGGGCCTAGATCAGAGGCAGCGGTACACCACATGGCAAACAAGTAAAGTAAGTTTGCCGCTGCTGCCATGGGATGCACATTAGTGGTGCCACCATCTCCATTTGTGGGCTCAGCTGGAAATCTCACTCATTGTCTGCATCTCTTTTTTGCCGGCACCTGGGGCTGATTGCTCCCATTGCCCCACTCTTGGTATGCCACTGCTTAGGATTCTGATGGTTTTTGTCAGCTATAAGCATAAGCTTTTTTTGTCTTTTTTTCATTGTTTTTACCTTTAAGGTTTTTCTCTTTCTGTGCTTTTGCCTCTTAGTTTTAAGTGAATATTCAATTATATTGTTTTTCTTCGATGTCTGAGTCAGGATGATATCCTAATAAACTTTCTCCCCGCTTTTTCCATCCTTTAAAAATTGTCTTCCTCATCATATTAGAACATATCAGCAACTCTCTGTACTATACTATCACAGGGCAAGACAGCAGTCAGTGTGATACAAAAAAAACAATGCAGTGGTTATGTGTAACCCTAGTGCTTCAATCTAAATAGGGAGGGTAGCACAGTTTTAGAACTCTTGAGGTTTAATGAAAGTCATTCAAGAATTCATTCTTTAAACTATGGGGCCTATTCACCCCCCTTCCGTCCCTGGAAGAAGACTCCCCATACGAACAAGGAGTTTGTACAGAGAGACTTTGTAAGAGGCGGGAGGGGCCATTCTGGAAGCGGAGTGAGGGTAGGGCATGGGTGGTCTGCGACCCCAGACGTACAGGCCTGGGCAGCGGAGAAAAGGTGAGGGGGTGCAGGGGGCTCCCCGCAGCCCGACCTGGCCATGGAAGGCTAGATCGGGGATCGAGTTGTGAGGAAAGGAGAAAGTGGTTGGCAGCCGGGGATCACAGCTCCTAAATGGAGCTGTGGTGCCATGACAGCAGAAGGCCATGGCACCGCGGCTGCATTCAGGAGCCTGACTGAGTTAGTAGGGTTGCCAACTTTTTCACCGAGAAAAACCCGACACCTGTGGCTTGCCATGCTCCACCCATTCTCCGCCCCTAGTCCCACCCCTGCCCCGCCCCCAGCCCCACCCACAAAAATTACCGAGGATACGTGTAGGCTAACTTCCTTGGTCAGATAATAATTAAACTGGGAACCCCAAAATCCAAACATGAAATGTACAACACTGGAGAAATAAAACTATAAAGTAATTTCCTCTTGCACTAAACAAAAACGCAAAGATGTTAGCAATACACACTTCCCAGACCAGACATATTCCAGTTAATAAATTCAAAATAAAAAGTATTTTTCTACCTTCTGTTTGGGCGTTTTATTTTTCAGTTGCAATTGCTCCAGTCACTTTCTTCTGGTTTCTTCGTGTCTTCTGCGAGCTATCCATTTGTCCTTTCTTCTCTTTTAGATGTTTTCCATTCTCTCTCTATTTCTGCTTTAACATACTGATTGTTTCCCTTTTGCTCTTTCCCCCAATTCTTTCCTTATTCCTTTATCATCCGTTTAAATTTCACCCTTCCATTCTCAAGCCCCTCTTACTCTCCCAATACCGGCCCATCATAGACTTTTCTTCCACACAAAATATTTTTTCCCCTCTCCATTCTCATTCCCCATCCATTCTAGTTCTCCCCCCAAATCAATTCCCTTATAGTTCTAGGCCCACCCAGCATCCACTCCCTTCTAGTCCCATTCTCCCATGCCCCACATCAGCCCATTTCCAGTCCTATTCCAGCTCTTCATCAGCCCATTTCCAGTGCTAGCCCTCACATCACAGGCCATTTCCAGTCCTAGCTCCCCCCCCCCCCAATCACAGCCCATTTCCAGTCCAAGTCCCCCATCACAGCCTATTTCCAGTCCTAGGGCCCCCCCCCCCCCACCATCACAGCCCATTTGCAGTCCGAGTCCCCCCGCACCATCACAGCCCATTTGCAGTCCGAGTCCCCCCGCACCATCACAGCCCATTTGCAGTCCTAGCCCCCCTAATCACAGCCTATTTCCAGTCCAAGATCCCCCTTCCTCCACCATAGCCTATTTCCAGTCCAGGTCCCCTCCACCCCCATCACAACCCATTTCCAGTTCATGTGCCCCCCCCCCCCATAACCCTTTTACAGTCCAGGTCCCCCCCCCATCACAGCCTATTTCCAGTCCAAGTTCCCCCCCCCCATAGCCCTTTTGCGTTTCAGGTTCCCTCCACCCACCTAACAACCCATTTCCCTTCCATTTCCCCCCCCCATAACCCTTTTACAGTCCAGGTCCCCCCCCCCATCACAGCCTATTTCCAGTCCAAGTCCCCCCCCCCTTAGCCCTTTTCCAGTCCAAGTCCCCCCCTTAGCCCTTTTCCAGTCCAAGTCCCCCCCTTTAGCCCTTTTCCAGTCCAAGTCCCCCCCCTTAGCCCTTTTCCAGTCCAAGTCCCCACCCCTTAGCCCTTTTCAAGTCCAAGTCTCCACCTTATCCCTTTTCCAGTCCAAGTCCCCCCCCTTAACCCTTTTCCAGTCCAAGTCCCCCCCCCTTTAGCCCTTTTCCAGTCCAAGTCCCCCCCTTAGCCCTTTTCCAGTCCAATTCCCCCCCCCCTTACCCCTTTTCCAGTCCAAGTCCCCCCAACCCCTTAGCCCTTTTCCAGTCCAGGTCCCCCCCCCTTTGCCCTTTTCCTGTACATGTCCCCCCCCTTAGCCCTTATCCCGTCCACGTCCCCCCCCCTTCGCCCTTTTCCCGTCCCGGTCCCCCCCATCACCGCCAAGGCAGTCCTTGCCCCCCCCCCCCCCCCGACCAGCATCGCGGCTGTCTGAGGCTTCAGAGGGAGCTGGGAAAGCCCGCGCGAGGCCCCGGCTCCCTCTGTACAGCCACCAGCGTGAAGAGCCTTTTCCTTCACGCTGGCGGCTGTTCCTGTGAAGCCGCGAATGCTGGGAAAGGTTAAATCTGTGAACCCAGTGTATTTGTTAAATCAGTCAGGGCCTGGTAGCAGCAAAGAGCTTTCAGTTTAAATTTAAAACACAGAAGAGAGCTTTCTAGTTAAGTTCAAAACCCAGCATAGAGCTTCCAGTTTAAATGTCATACTCAGTCAGGGCCTAGTAGCAACAAAGAGCTTTAATTTAAATCAAATCAGAATTTAAACCCAGCATAAAAGGCTAAACAGGGTCAATATTCTTTGAGCAATAAATTATTTCTAGAGACCTTTACAAAGAGGCCTTCTACATAGGGGGCAAGAGACCTGTGAAAGTTTTTAAATAGGTGTTAAAGCCAGGTGGCAGATGAAAGGGCCATTTTGAAAGACTCCCTCTGTTCAAGCAAGGACTGTGTTAATCACCCAGGAAATTGGTCACAGCTTACCTCAGAAGCACAGGCATAAATAGTTCAACCAGAGTTCTGTGATTCTCAGTCTTGAAGGACTACAAAAGGGGACTGCTACTTCTGGAGAGAGATCTGCAATTGTATTTACTTTTGGGAATTTTTCTAAATCTTGTGGAAAAGGGAATTCTTTAGGTAAAGATGATTAATCTATGAACCCAGTGTATTTGTTAAATCAGTCAGGGACCAGTAGCAGCAAAGAACTTTCAGTTTAAATGTAAAACACAGCAGAGGGTTTTTTGGTTAAATTTAGAAACCAAGACTTCCTCTATCCAACCAAGGGCTGTGGGACTCCCCCTGGAAATTGGTCACAGACTACTTTAGAACCACAGGACAGGGTACTGTGTAGCAGACAGCTTTTAATAAGTCTTTCTCCCTCCCTCCCTCCCTCCTTCCCCAACACCCACCCATTCCTGGGAAATTGTAGCTTTATAGATGCATAAACCTCTCAAAGGAAAGGAGGTGCCATATTCACTCTCAGGTGCAGCAGTTTGTCCTCATCAGGCATACATTAAGGACCTGAGATTAATTAAGCTTCAGGTCAACAAAGTACATTAAGGGGTATGTTTACTAAACCCCGTTGCTGTGCGGGTCCCTGTTAGTGTGCGTGTGCCATATAAGGAGTGGGCGGTTCAGGCAGAAAAAAGAAAAAAACCCGACCGTACGTGTGTGGGTCGCGCTAATGTGCGGGGCCCACATTAGCGCGTGGGAAGGCTAAGCGGGGCGATGCTGCATATCCAAACAACAGAGCTGTAGTATAACAGTGAAGACACTGACCTATGGTGCAGGGGCCATGGGTTCAAACCCCCATTGCGCTCAACGAAAAAGACCAGCTGAGGCATCAACTTTCATGGGCAAAAGTGGTGAAGGAGGCATATTGATTATGGGTGGCAGAAGGTGGCGCACTCTTTTTTTATACGGCATGAGGCGGCGCACTGTTCATTGTGGGCGGCAGATGGCGGCGCGCTGTTAAGGTTGGGCGGCAGAGGGCGGCGCGCTGATAAAATTGGGCAACAGAAGGCGGCGAGCCAGTGGGCAGAAGGCGGCGCGCTGATGTGTGAGGGGGCAGCCCAATAGTGGGTGGGATAAGTGGCGTGCTGATGTGTAAATAACAGGAATGGAGCCATAGCACAATGGTTAAGATACTGACCACTCATGCAGGCATCATGGGTTCAATTCCCCACAGTGCCTATTGAAGACAGCTGGCTGAGGCATTATTTTAAGGGCATGCCCATGTTGGGCGGCATAAGGCGGCGCGCTGTTAATGTTACGCAGCAGAAGGCGGCGCGCTGTTAATTTTGTGCGCCACAAGACGGCGCGCCGATGGCTACAAGGCTGCGCGCTGCTGTTCAAACACAGGACCAGAGCCACAGCACAATGGTGAAGACACTGAGCAATGGTGCAGGGACCAGGGGTTCAATCCCTCACAATGGCCAGTGAAAAAGGCTAGCTGAGGCAGTATGTTACATGTTGTGGAGTGCTGTAGGAGGCTTTTTAATTTTATTTTGTGATAACTACTAGCAAACGCACTCTCACAGCATATTAATATAAGGCGGCCCATAAGGCACATGTTACAGTGCACCGTCCGCCAAGGCACCCAAGAATGTCCCCTATAGGGCAGCATGTATGTTGCGACACAGGATAATGTATAGTGCACCCTATATGGCTGGCAACCGTAACATGCCCTATAGGGCACCCCATAAAGCACCCTCAGAGGCACCTTATGGGTACAGTACGCTGAGGGTGTTATTGCTGGCAGCAACATATGTACAGTAAATTAAAATAACTCTTTGGACACCCCTATCACAAAACCCCACTGTGGATTTGAACCCATGACATCTGGCTGCACAGGCAGTGACATAACCATTGGGCTACAGCTGTAAGCAGCCCCTAGCTGGTTGCAGATAGCCTGTATGTCACCTCACTGACAGTCTGCTGTTGTGAACCACCCATACCCATGATGCACTGCACATGCAAATCAGCTGTCCACAATTGAACACAGGATGGGAAATGCACCCCTAAAGCTCACCGGCCTGGTAGGGGGAAGTATCCGTGTGCACCCACACAGCACCTCGGCCTGGTAGGGTGTCCTGAGTGGGTGGACAAACGGCAAAGAGTAGCTAAACACCATCACATTGTGCGGTTACTGTGCTCACCCTGAGTGTGAGTGTGAGATGTTGCGCCCAGGACCAGGTCCACAACACCAGCCATGGCTGAATGCGGCCATGTCAGAGCTCCAAAGCAGCAATAACCTGTGGAATAAGTAGGTGCTGCATAAACATTTTGGAGATCTCTGTCTGGCTCAGTTAGTGGGCCCCCCCCATGGACCCCCAGGTGGATAAAACAGGGCTTCCCCTCAACAGATCCCCACCCCCTCCCCTGCACTGATGGCAGTATAGTGGACCATCAACCCCAGTCCTGCTAGGGAACAGACACCCTACAGGGCAGTCCAAGCAGCTCCACACACATCCATAACACAATAGCAGACAGACATTAGGCCTGGATATTCACAGATGCACCCCACCACTATCTGATATTCACCTGCAGCAAGCCCTCAGCCACTGCACCCTGCAAGGCACTCCATCACAACACATACCAGCTGTGAACAGTCTGCTGGCTGGTCCTGATGGACATGCATGCACCCACAACTGGGGTGGCAGCACACACAGGCAGATAAGTCCATGAAGAGGCTCCCACAGGACACCCATACATATCACATGGGAGAATCACAATATAGCACTATGGGGGTGCCTAGCCATGCTGCCGTCACTGCACACTCAGGGTGAGAGTGATCTCCCAGCAGCACATACAGAGGTCACCCTGTCTGTGTAGGTGTTGACCGGGCACTACCATGCCCCTGCCAGTGCCCTATGTCCTGTGAAGCTGCATCCTGGTCAGTCCACTCTGTCTGAGATATACCCATGGTCCCTTGCTACTCATTATGCACATTGGCAGGCCAATACTGGCAACAGTGTTGGCAGTGTGGGCTGTGGAAGGGGCTTGCAGCCAACACCCACTGTACAGACACACAAGTCCACACCTATGCCATCATGGTGCTACTATTGAGGAGGTAATTAGCCTTGCCCACCAAACCGGTGCTGGGCACAGCAAGGCATGGATATGCTACGCAGTACTGCTGGGGGTCACTCCCCAGGGTGGTAAACACCGTCAGAGGCAAGGGCTGGAGCACGCACCGCAAACACCGAACAGATTGTTCGGATGGGGTCAACTAGCAATATGTGCGTAACGTATGGATATCTATCTGCCAGTACTCCTAGCAAGCGTCTCAGAGCTGTGTACCGTATACCTCAGGTGTAGGGTGACATTTCTAAGGTATGCAGGTGCTAGTATTGGGAGATGCACGCAGGGTCTAATGTTCTGCCTCTCCAGGAGACATTGGCCAATGGGGCCTGTGGGTGTGGGTGTGGGTGTGTCTGGCCCTGTTGGCTGCTGCTTTACGGCAGAGATTCCCAACTCCAGTCCAGGTTTCCATCACACTGTTCGGGTTTTCCTGCTGTTCCTCATGAATATGCATGAGCTACATCTACATGCCATGGGGGTGGTGCATAGATATACAGCACAGGCATTTGTATGAGTGGCAGCATGGAACCTGACTGGTGTGTGGCCCACCAGGACTGCATTTGGGAGATTCTGCTCTAGGTACTGCCCCTGTACATGGTGTCTGTGTTCAGTGGGGTAAAAGATAGACGTAGTACCATTGCATATGTCCTCGCCACGAAAGGTTTGTCCTTACTATCACTGTGTAGTTGTGGGAAAAATATGTGGGCAGGATTGGTGGTAGCCCCAGCTGGGCTTTGAACCTGTGACTTTCTGTTCTTGCATGTACTGTCTGTGTGCACTGCACCACTGTGTAGCCACAGAGTGGCTGGATTCCCTGGAACATCCATGCCTGTGGATCCGGCAGGGCCTGTCTGTTGCAGTGGACTGTGCCAGCCTGCACATGGCTAGGCCTCTGTCTTCTGTGGCTAGCAACCACTGCCCCCTGCACCACATGTACTCGTCCGCCAACATGCTGGCATGAGCTTCTCTCAGAAAAAGCAGATGACCTGATTGCAATGTGGCAGTACGGGACTGCATTTGGGGGACTTGGCTGTAGGTAATGCCCATTGTTGTGGTGTGTGTGCGGTGTTGGGTAAAATATGGGTGTTTCCCCCATGCTTATGTTCCCTGCAATACAGGGGTGTCTGCGCTATCTTTGTTTAGTGATGGGTAAAATATAGGGGCTGGGCTGGCAAGTGCCCCAGCTGGGATTTGAACCTCTGGCCCTATAGTCCTAGAAGTAATGGCTCTGTCTGCTGCACCACACTATGGCCACAGAGAAAGTGCAGCCCCTGGAGATAGTAAACCTGGCAGGATGGAGTCACAAACCCTGCTCTACGCATTTTTACTGTGGGCACATGCACCCTGTCTGGTGACAAACGTGCACATAAACCCCAGAAATGACCACGGCAAATGGGGGACACAATATCACCACGCTGGGCAACAGTGATATTAATGGGCAGCCATAGAAGACACTCCCAGGAAAGCTCCAACAAAAAGGAAATGTTTTTGGAAGAGTCTCCGCTCCGTACACCTTTCCAAAAAACATTTCTTTTTGCTGGAGCTTTCCTGGGTGTGTTTGTTGGTTTTGCCCATTACTATAACTGTTCCCCAGCTGCATTACTATTTTTACAATTTTTGTTGTGGTCCTTTTCTATTTTTATTTCCACTTTTGGGCTGTGCACATGTATCACACTGCTCACGTTTTGCAGGTTTCCCCGGTTTTGCTGTACATTGCTGACGGAAATGGTTTCTCTTCCCTTTAAATGCATTCTACCGCGAGTGATTCACTCGCGCTATTTTTTTTGGAAATTCAGCACTGATAATGTGCGGGGCGCCTCTCCCCTCCCCTTCTCCGCCCATTAACCCCTTCTCTCCGCCCCTCCGGGGCCTTCCTCCGCCCTCCGTTAGCCTTTCCACGCCTCTATCGGACATTTGCGGGCCCGTACTTGTGCGGCACCCGTTACTGTGACGCGCAAGTGTACGGGGCTTTATTGCACGTTTGCGGGGCGTTTAAGCACTCTTAAGTACCGCTTTTAGTGCGCTATTTTGCGGCACGCAAATTAGCGGTTTTTAGTAAACATGCCCCTAAATGTATTAGTACATTAAATGTAGTTTTATTAGCATAAGTATCCCTACAAACCCTTAGTAGGTAAAGAACTTAAATACCTAAACACAACCTTAAAACTAAGTTGCAGATAGCAGTCCAGCAGCAAGATGGGGGGTTTCCAGTCTTTTGCATTGAATGTCACATGTAAGATTTTCTCCCAGTTGGTGAGGGGTCTTACATGTGCACTAGGTGCAAGGAACTCTTTGCTCTCAGGCAATGAGTCCAATCTCTGGAGGCTAGAGTAGCAGACTTGGAGGACATAAAAAAGACAGAGAAGTACATAGATGAGACCTACAGGGATATGGTACTGAAGTCCCACCTCCAGTCTGGCAGCATCCCTGTTGCCATACAGGAGAGGTCATGTGACAGGAGAGCATAACCCTGGTGTGGCAGGAAGTGATCCTGTAGCTAGGACCTGTCCTCCAGGTGATGTAAAACCCTCTCGCACCGAGGAGGTTTCTCCAGGGCCATGTTCCCAAGAGGGAAGGGTTAGGACAGCCATTATAGCTGGTGATTCAATCATCAGGCATGTAGATAGCTGGGAGGCTGGTGGACGTGAGAATCGCCTGGTAACATGCCTGCCTGGTGCAAAGGTAGTGGACCTCACGCGCCACCTAGACAAGGTCTTAGATAGTGCCGGGGAGGAGTCTGCTGTCTTGGTACATGTTGGTACCAATGACATTGGAAAACAGAGGTTCTGGAGGCTAAATTTAGGCTTTTAGGTAGGATGTTGAAATCCAGAACTTCCAGGGTAGCATTTTCCGAAATGTTTCCCATTCCATGCGCAGGACCCAAAAGGCAGGCAGAGCTCAGGAGTCTCAATGCGTGGATGAGATGATGGTGCAAGGATGAGGGTTTTGGATTTGTTAGGAACTGGGGAATGCTCTGGAAAAAGGAGGGGATCTTCCAAGGGGATAGGCTTCACCTTAACTGGGATGGAACCGGGCTGCTGGCATTAATCTTTAAAAAGGAGATAGAGCAACTTTTAAACTAGATAATAGAGGAGAGCCGACAGTCGCACAACAGCGCATGGTTTGGAACAATGTATCCTTGAAGGATACTACCAAAAAAATGAAGTTAGGGCATATCAGCAGAGAGGTTCCAAAAAAGACAAAAGTAGCCCAAATGCTCTTGAGTACGGAGCAGAAAGAGCTTAAAGATTCCAAATTACCCCTGCCTACCGACAGCCAGATTAATATGAATAAAATACAGTCTCTAAAATACTTGTATGCAAATGCTAGAAGTCTGAAACATAAGATGGGAGAGTTAGAATATATAGCACTAAATGAGAGGTTAAATATGATTGGTATCTCAGAGACATGGTAGAAGGAGGACAACCAGTAGAGAGGGCATTGAGTCACAAAGAATTAAAGTTTTGCAGGAAACAAAATTTGCTGTAGAATCTCTATGGATTGAAATTCCATGTAAAAAAGGGAAGGTGATGGCAGTGGGGGTGTACTATCGACTGCCTGGCCAGAATGAACAAATGGATGATGAAATGCTCAAAGAAATCAGGGAAGCTAACAAACTTTACAGCACAGTAATAATAATGGGTGATTCTAATTACCCTGGCATGGACTGAGTCAGTGTCATGGCAGGACATGCTAGGGAGATAATGTTTATAGATGAAATAAAGGACTGCTTCTTAGAGCAGCTGGTTCAAGAACCGACCAGACAGGAAGCCATTTTGGACCTAGTCTTTATTGGAACATTAGATCTGGTGCAAGAGATAAGGGTGTTGGGGCCACTTGACAATAGGGATCACAGGATTATCACATTAAATTTAATTAATGGAGGAAGGATGATATGGAAATCCACAGTACTACTTTTTAACTTTTGAAAGGGAGACTATAAAAAAATGAGGAAAATAGTTAAGAAAAAACTAAAAGGAGCAGTTGCAAAGGTTAAAGACTTACATCAAGCTTGGGTGTTGTTTAAAAATGCTATCTTGTAAGCCCAGACCAGCTGTATTCCATGCTTTAAGAAAAGTTGAAGGAAGTCCAAAAAACTGCCAGCATGGTTTAAAGGTGAGGTCAGAGAGGCTGCTGTTGCCAAAAAAGCATCTTTCAGGAAATGGAAAAAAGAGCCGAATGACGAAAACTGGAAACAGCACAAGCACTGACACGTTAGATGCAAGGCATTGATAAAGCAGGCAAAGAGAGAATTTGAGAAGAAGCTTGCTGTGAAAGCAAAAACATGTAATAAAGACTTTTTCAAGTACATTCGCAGCAAAGAACCTGTGAGAGAATCGGTTGGACCATTAGATGATAGACGGGTAAAAGGGGCACTAAGAGGAGACAAGGCCATAGCGGAGAGAACAAATTAATTCTTAGCTTTGGTCTTTACTGAGAAAGATGTAGGGATGTTACCCATAACTGAAGTGATATTTGAAAGTGATACTGCGGAAGAATTAAAAGAAATATCGATACACCGGGAAGTTGAATTACAACTATTTGATAAACTAAAGAGTAACAAATCACCTGGACCAGATGGTATAAATTCAAGGGTGTTGAAAGATTTCAGATCTACTATTAGTAATCTGTGAACTATCATTAAAATCATCTGTAATACCTCAAGATTGGAGGATGGCCAATGTAATGCCAATTTTTAAAAAGGGTTCCAGGGGTGATCCGGGAAACTACAGACCAGTGAGCTTGATGTCAGTACCGGGAAAAATGGTGGAAAACATCATAAAGAACAAAATTACTGTAGATAGTCATGGCTTAATGGGAGACAGCCAACATAGATTTAGTCAAGGAAGGTCTTGCCTTACTAATCTGTTATGTTTTTTTGAAGGTGTGAATAAAAAGGTAGACAAGGGTGAGTCAGCTGATATAGTGTATCTAGACTTTCAGAAAGCCTTCAACAAGGTCCCTCACCAGAGACTTTTGGCAACACTACAAAGTCATGGGATAGGAGGCAGTGTCCTGTTGTGGATCAGGAACTGGTTAAAAGATAGAAAGCAGAGGGTAGGACTAAAAGGCCAAGTTTCCCAATGGAGAAAGGTGAATATTGGTGTACCCCAGGGATCTGTGCTGGGTCCGCTGCTTTTTAACATTCATAAATGACCTGAAAATGGGAATAACGAGTGAGGTTATCAAATTTGCAGATGACACAAAACTATTTAAAGTTGTTAAAACCCATGAGGATTGTGGAAAATTTCAAGAGGATCTTGATAAATTAGAAGACTGGGCATTCAAATGGCATCTGAAATTTAATGTGAACAAGTGCAAAGTTATGCACCTAGGAAAGAAAAATCCAAACTATGGCTACACGATGCAAGGTTCCACATTAGGAACCACCACCCAGGAAAAAGATTTAGGCGTCATCGTGGATAACATGTTAAAACCCTCTACTCAGTTTGCAGCGGTGGCCAAGAGAGCAAATAGAATGCTACGTATCATAAGGAAAGGAATGGAAAAAACCCCCAAAGGATATTATAATGCCTCTATATCGTTCCATGGTGCGACCACACCTTGAATATTGTGTGCAATTCTGGTCACCGTATCTTAAAAAGGATATAGTGTTATCAGAAAAGGTACAGAAAAGAGCCACCAAAATGGTAAAGGGTATGGAAGGATACCCCTATGAAGAGAGGCTAAAAAGGTTAGGGTTCTTCAACCTTGAAAAGAGACAGCTGAGGGGAGATATGATAGAGGTCTATAAATTAATGAATGGAGTGGAATGGGTAAACATAGATCAATTGTTTATGCCATCAAAATACAGAAAGACTAGGGGGCATGCAATGAAGCTACAGGGTAACCTATTTAAGACTAATAAGAGAAAATATTTTTTTCACTCAACGTTTAATCAATCTCTGGAATTTGCTACCAGAAGATGTAGTTAAAACTGTTAGTGTAGCCGAGTTTAAAAAAGGTTTGGACAAGTTCCTGGGGGAAAGGTCCATAAACCATTATTAAAGTTGACCCAGAATATCCACTGCTTGCCCCATTACAAGCATTGTAGAACCTGTGTCTTTTGGGGAAACTGCTAGGTACTTGTGACCTAGATTGGCCACTGTTGGAAGGATACTGGGCTTGATGGACCTTGGTTTGACCCAGTATGGCATATCTTATGTTCTGATGTTCTTATGATAATTTTATAAAGCATTTACCTTCAGGTATTAAATTCAGAAAATAATCTATGTACATCAACAAACTCAGGCTTCTAGGATCTCTTTGGTGTAGACTCAGAATGCCAGAGTTCCTTTGAATTGTCTTGAGGGTCCTTATCCTTCTGGCCACCTCTCATATCAAAAATCCTTGAATCTCATAACTAAGCCAGGACCTAAGGTGTGGCAGCTTCCTTTTCCACCAAAAGCTTCTCCAAGCAAGAAGGGTCTAAAAAGACAAACCTTCCCCCACTCAATGTAATTACACATGAGAGAAATCACAAAACTGAAGAACAGTAGTAGATATCAACTTCTCAGTACATGTCACCACTTCCCATACATCCTTCAAAGACACCTGAAGTCCAGGAAATTGAACCATAGCTTTATCCAGGGAACAAGCATCAGGTCTAGGGCCAGAAGTGACAGTTTCAGAACTTGCTCAAGTAAGAACTGGCTCTGCAGAAGCGTCAAAGGAACTAAGCTGCAAAAAAGGTCTAAGCGGGGGTGGCGGAGTCCACTCTAGAGAACTTAAAGAAGGTCCCTCAGAAGAAGCCTGCATATTAGTAGTCCCCGACATGCTGTCTTTAGTCATCAAATGTTTATCCATAGGGCCTGCTCCCATAAACACCTGCTTGCTGCCCTTCAACTTCCTCTTTCCTGGCAGCCGAGATAAAGAATGGAATAAGCTCACTTCACCTCAAACCTGGGCTCCTAAGGGGCTCACAAGGGGCAGATCATACCCCTTGTTGCATGCCCCTTAGTGCATGTCCCCAGCCATGCACCAATGGCTGCATGCTGTAGATAGCAAAAATTTTTTATAGGGCCCTTGGGCGGAGTCGAGTTGACTGCAGCAATGCTAGAACACCAGGCAGGCAGATGGAACACCCTCAAGCGGCTAGCAGAAAGTAAAGCAGCTCCTTCAGATAGAACATCATTAAGGTTTTTCTCCTCTTGGTGGAAAGGCAGGAGAAATTGGCTTTCTTACCTTAACTATGTGGAAACTCTCCACTACAGTTTTGGACTAAGAAGAAAATTCTACAATGGCCTTCCTTCAACAAGACCAAGGCTCGTTCTAATATCCCAGAGTTGTAATAAATTGCTTTGCATGACCTAAAACCCACTGCAGGCAAGGAGGTAAAACATATATGTCAAGTAAGGATTCTCTGGACTTTTTTTAATATTCTAATATTATTTATTATTCATAACATGGGCGTCAGTGAAACAGATGCCTTCTTGTTCAAGCATAAGAGGCATTCTTACTGATAAAAAATAATGTTTTCTTCAATCTAGATGGGAACACTGTCTCTAGCTGCTGTAATTACATAGCATTTCAGGCTTAAATGATCAGCACTGGCAACTTTACAAACCTCAGTCTGCCTTGGTGTCAGCCACATTCCGCACATCTGTGCTGGTAAACATTAGGGCAATCTGTGCTGGCATATCTCCTGTTTTCACTTAACAGACTAGCATAGGCACAACTGTAGCACCTGGTACAACAGCACCTCACTAAACCTCAAGTAGCTGATAATATGTCTGTACTATTCTCTACTGCACTCATCAGTTTATGAGTGGTTTAACTCCCATGATTATTGTGAACGGATGAATTACAAGAGCAAGAATGGATTTAGTTAAAACTGTAAGTGTAAAAGGGAATATTGAAACATCAGTAGAAAGATGTCTGCGGAATAACAAAGGGAATTTAAAAATACAGCATGGCAGAAATTGTATGTAGCAGAACACCCA
Source organism: Ichthyophis bannanicus (assembly GCA_033557465.1). NCBI lineage: Eukaryota > Metazoa > Chordata > Amphibia > Gymnophiona > Ichthyophiidae > Ichthyophis > Ichthyophis bannanicus. The sequence goes on along the minus strand of CM066033.1, from coordinate 1,024,575,956 downwards.
AATCCTGGCATCCCTCCTCCAAATCTGGCCTTGTTCTGTAGTATGAGGTAATGGAAGTTGGGCCTGCCTGGCACTCATGAGGAAGGGGAGGTGCCTCCTCTGCTCTTTTTTGGATTAAACAATAATAAACCCTGTCTGTAGAGGCCTGGGGGTCTTCCTCCACAAGAGTCCAAGGGAAAAGGAGAAGCTGCAGGAGCCCAAGGGGGCCTCCAGCCAGCCTGGGAAGCAGCCTTCTTCATGGCTGGCTAGGGCGTACCACCCAGGGAGTGCTGCTGTCCGTAAGTTAGCCAGGCTTAACTCTAGCTAAGTGCTGAAGAAGAAAGAGGGGGTTGCTGAGATCCTTTTTAGGTCCATGCTATAAAATAGCTTGAAGAAGGAGAAGGGAATTAGGAGCAGCCTAGCACTGAAGACTCATCGCAGGCGTGCTCCAGTTTCAGTCATTTAGGTGAAAGGGCCCCAAAGGGGTGCATCCTACTCTACTATTGAATATCCAAGTGCTGAGGTATAGAGACCTAACTCTAGGCACATTCCAGATATCTAGTTTGAAGGATTTTAATGTATTTTTGCTAAAAGGAATTCTTACCATGGGTTTTGAGAAAAGCAGTTTTGATGTATTTGACTTTCTAAGGGAGAAAAACAAATATACATATGTAAAAAACAAACAATATACATATGTAAAAACCAAACAAGTACACAAGAATCTATTGGGATATAATGTTTCTGAATGCAAATCCCATTGCTGTTCAAGAACCATTTCTGTAATGGCTGTCCCAAGTGAACCCCTACAGCAGGGGTACTCAAATCCATCCTAGAGGGCCACAAACCAGTCAGGTTTTTGGGATATCCCTAATGAATATGCATGAGATATATTTGCATGCACTGCCTCAATTGTATTTGACTCTATCTCATGTATATTCATTAGGGATATCCCGAAAACCTGACGGGTTCGTGGCCCTCCAGGACTGTATTTGAGTACCCCTGCCCTACAGAATATAGTGCTCTGTACCCAGTCACCATCTGGATGCCTCCCTGGGTCTGGGCCAACCTGACAGAATTCCTCCTCGAGTAGGCTCCATTGTTGCCTCTACATGAGAAAGAAGATATATTGGGTGGGATTTCCCTCTCTTTCCTCTAGTAAAACCACAAAAACAAGTACAACCATGAACAAGCCTGGCTGGCAGTATTTACAAGTTTTATTATATTAAACAAGTTTAAGTTCATTGAAGGTACCAACAGTGCATTTAAACAGTTGAGGGATTAATCTTCTAGAGGTATGCATGGCAAAAAAAAGAAAGTATGGCTCGTACTTGTTTCAAACACATTTTTCCCAATTTTCTGGCAATTTTTGTGTTTGGGCTATTCATATTTGTGCATATGCTTTGTTTGTATGCACAAAGTTAATTCATACCAAAAGCATAGAGGAATGGAGAAGTGGCCTAGTGGTTAGGGCAGCAGCTTAATACTTAAGCAAGACCTGGGTTCAAATCTCACTGGCACTCCTTGTGGCCTTGAGCAGGACACTTAACCCTCCATTGCCTCAAGTACAAACATACTGTGAGTCCTTTAGGGCAGGGAAATGGACATTGTGCCTGAATATAATTCACCTTAATCTTCTCCTGGAATGGCATGAGCTAAATGCTAATAAAAAATATGCACATAATAGCAATTTGTGTACATTTTCACTTTTAAGGTGCTCATATGAACCAAATGCATCCTCACAAATGCACACACATATTTATTCAAATAATAGCAAGAATCTCTTATACATTCTCAGAGTATCACCTCTCTCCTCTACCTTGTCTTCTAACTCGGTTGAGGAAGCTAAAGCTCCCTGTAATACTGCTCTCTCTCCTCCGTTCTGGATACTCTTGCTCCTCCTATCCTGTGTCCTGTGAGATGCACTGTATCTCAGCCCTAGCTGTCTTCATCTACCCATTACTTTCGCTCCTGTGATAGCTCAGCTGAGCGCATTTGGCTCAAATCCTGCTCGCTTTCTGACTTTCTTCACTTCAAATTCATGCTTACTTCCTTCCATTCTGCTATAGCACTTGCCAAGCAAAACTACTATGTCTATCTAACTCTCTTGCCTTTGACCCCTGTAATCTCTTCTCTACTCTCAACTCTCTCTTCAAGGCACCTCCACCTCCGAATCCTCCTTCTCTTCGTGCCTAAACCCTAGCTGACTATTTCCATGACAAAGTCCACAAGATTACACATCAATTTTCCTCAAGACGAGCTTCATCCCCTCTTCCCCCTCTTCAATACAAACCTTTTCCCTCAATCTCTGCTACCCTTTCTTCCTTCTCTAAGATCTCTGAAGATGAAACTTCCCATCTTCTTTTCTCCTCTAAACTTACTGCCTGTTCCTCTGATTCTATCCCCACCCATCTCCTTAACTCCCTCCTCCTCGATCATCCCTTCCATTGCACACATTCTCAACCTCTCATTCTCCACTGCATCCTTCTCTGCAGCCGTCAAGCATGCTCTGATCACACCTCTCCTCAAGAAACCTTCACATGACCCTACTTGTCCTAATAATTATCAACCCATCTCCCACCTTCCCTTCATTACCAAGATTCTTGAACATGCAGTTCTCTGCTGTTGCCTTGAATTTCCCTCCTCTCAAGCCCTCCTTGATCCATTTCAATCTGGATTTTGTCCCTTACATTCTACTGAAATGGCCTTCCCAAAGTCTCCAGTGACTTGTTCCTCGCTAAATCCAAAGGCCTTTTCTCAGTCCTCATTCTTCTTTATTTTTATTTTATTTATTTATTTATTTTTCTATACCGCGCTATTTGTCATCAGCGCGGTTTACAGGAAACATGGTTGTGCAAAGTGGGATTGCAGTGCACTTACAATAAAACAGGGTGCTTGAACAGGGGCAACAGTAAATAACTTGATCTTTCTGCTGCTTTTGACACTGTTGACCACCACCTTCTCACATGGTACTCACGTGGATTTAGAGATTCTGTTCTCTCCTGGTTCTCTTCTTATCTCTCCCAGTGTTCTTTCAGTGTTTGTTCTGGTGGTTCCTCCTATACTGCTTCCCTCTCTCAACTGGTGTACCCCAGGGGTCTGTCCGAGGTCCTTTCCTTTTCTCTCTCTATACCCAGTCCCTTGGTGCTCTCATCTCCTCCCATGGTTGATGACTCTAAAATGTATCTATCTACACCTAATATTTCTTCTACACTCCAAACCCGTATATCTGCCTGACCATCTGACATTTCTGCCTGGATGTCTCACTGCCTTTTGAAACTGAACATGGCTAAAACCAAACTTCTTATTTTTTCCCTAAACCCTCTTCCCCCTTCCTCCTTTCTCAATCTCTGTTGATAACAGTCTTCTTCTTCCTCTTTCCTCAGCCCACAACTTTGGTGTCATCTTTGGCTCCTCTCTCTCCTTCTCCACATATATCCAACAAATAGCAAAAACCTGTCATTTCTTTCTCTGTAACATTAACAAAATTTGCCCCTTCCTTTCTGAACATACTACTAAAACATATATCCACTCGTTAATCATCTCTTGCTTCGACTATTGCAACCTCCTCCTTGCTGGTCACCCTCTGAGTCATCTTTTTCCCCTTCAGTCCGTTCAAAACTCTGCTTCATGGCTAATCTACTGCCAGTCCCAATATATTCATATACCCCTCTTCTCAAATCACTTCATTAGCTTCCATTTCTGTATCCAATACAAACATCTCCTTCTGACCTATAAATGCATTCATTCTGCTGCTCCTCACTACCTTTCCTCTCTCCTCTCTCCTCTCTCCCTATACCCCTCCTTGTGAACTCCTCTCTTCATCTGGCTTACTTCTCTCTATTTATTTATTTATTTAACATTTTTATACCGCATTTTCCGAAGTTCAAATGCGGTTTACATTAAACAGAATATTGAATTGTACAGAGAGGTACATATTCATTACATGAAACATTTAACTATGTACAGTATTTATTTATTTATGTATTTACTTATTTCTTCTATACCGCCCCTTCCAGTGATCAAGGGCGGTTTACATGGAACAAGTTATGTATACTAAATTGTATACTTTACATGGAACAAGAAACTTTCTAACATTTTACATGGAATAGCTTAACAAATTATGTGTACTACTGTATACATTACATTGAAACAGAGAAACTTTCTAACTTTTTACAGAGGTGACAGGTGTCATAAACTGTCCAAACTATTTACATAGGTTATTTACAAGTGATTCTATACAGTGGTTTACAAGATAATCGTGCATCATGTGTGAGTGTGTGGTGGAATTTATTTCCATTTTACCAAGAATTTTGTGTGTGTGTGAGGGGACTATGTAAGGTTATCTAGTTGTGGTGTAGGGGGGTTCTGAGTTGGTGTGTCTGAGGATGTTGTGGGACAGAGCTAGGGGGGTAGGAGATTTGGAAATGTTCAGAGAATAGATATGTTTTGAGTTCCTTCCGAAATTGGGCAAGGTCCTTTATGGTTCGGAGGTCTAGTGGGAGATCATTCCAGAGCATGGGGGCAGTGAACGAGAAGGCTCTGTCACTTGTGGATTTTTAGTCTTCTTGAATGATTTTGGTATGTGGAGTGAGTGGACTGCATTTTGTCTGCGAGCTCTCGATTCAGATGGGGTCTGAAGTAATGTTGTTAGATGTGATGGGGCGAGGTCATTTAGGAGCTTGAATGTTGTTAGGAGAACAGAGAATGTTGTTAGTAGAACAGAGTAACATAGTAACATTGTGAACAATAGGACAGAGTAACATAGTAACATAATGAACAGTTTATTAGTTACAGGGTGACCATTGGCAACTATTTACAATTCTTTGGAGGGCTTAGAGTGCTGAGTTTCTTAAAGGGTCATATCGGTTCTGGATTATTTTGGGTTGATCCAGTATCTGCATTGTTTGGTGTGTTGTTAGTGGTGAGGGTTGTTTCTTCATTTTTGTTTCCAAAGTTTATGGTGAACAAGTGGGTTTTGATTGTTTTACGAAAGATGGTGAGGTCGTCTATTGATCTTATACTGTCTGGGAGGTTGTTCCAGGTTACTGGTGAGAAATGAGAGAAGGTTCTGTTGTTGGTTAACTTTGTGGATTTTCTAAAATTGGGTGGGGTGGTCAGCTTGTTTTTGTTGCCCTTCTCTTCTGCTGCCAACTACAGACTTTGCTACTTTCACATTGCTGCTCCTTAATCCTGGAAAAACTACCCATATCTTTATGTCAAGCTTCGTCTCTCACCCTTTTCAAATCCATGCTAAAGGCTCACTTCTTTCAGGCCACTTTTGGATCTTAATCCTTTGTTCTCCTTCTGTTTCCTTACCTTTCCCTATTTGTACCCTTATTCTCATCTATTGTATTGCCTGTCTTGATTAGATTGTAAGCTCTGATGAGCACAGACCATCTTTATATGTGTCTGTACAGTGCTGCGTATGCCTGGTAGCACTATAGGAGTGGAGGAGTGGCCTAATGGTTGGGGCAAGGTACTTCAGGCCAGAAGGTCGGGGGTTCAAATCCCACTAGAGGACAGCAACCTTGGGCCAGAAGGACTGGGGTTTCTAGTCCCACAGGTGCTCCTTGTGGTCCTGTGCAAGCCATTTAACCCTCCATAGCCCATGTTCCCTGTGAAATAGTTATCTCCAAGTTATAATGCCCTGTTCAATGTAATTTCAGTTTGTTCAATGTAAACTGCACTGATGCAGAATAGCATGGTATATAAGAGAATGTAAATAAAATAAAATAAATAAATAATATATGAATGATTAATAGTAGTAGTAGACAATTTGGAGTACTACTACCCACTCAGTATTACCAGTTAAATAGGAAAGCCTTTTGGGTCACCCCCATCTTCCATTACTAGTTATCCTCCCCCTTTTCCTTACCACTATACCTCAAGCCTCAGCCATATGCAGAACTGCAACTGGACTGGTGGATGATGGAGGATCTATTGGGCCTGGCCTGCCTTCCCTGCTGCTCTGTCTGACCCCAAAGCTCCACCTTCATGCCTAGCTCTACCCTTCCTGGAATTGCAGCTGCTCTGCCTCTGAGCCATTGGGCTCTGCTCTTGCTGGGCTGCCTAGGGTCATCTGTTTCTCAGCTCATGAATCCCTTCCTCCTGGGAGCCATCCGCTCTGGTTGCCTCTTAGCCGCTGGAACACTTCTGCCTGGAGGCCATCCACTCCGATTGCCTCTCAACCACTGGGCCCTGCTGTAAGCCCTGTCCCTGCATGTTTGAAATGTATTCCATCTAAAGAATAATCCCTTCTTCCACACCCTCCCCCCTCCCCCACCACACCTCTCGAAAGTTTCACGAATGTTTAGCTTTGATTGAGCCCTGAGGGGCAGCAGCTGAGTGGAAGAGTAGCCTAATGGTTAAAGTAGTGGGCTGAGGACTAGGGAAGCCAAGTTTAAATTCCACTGCTGTTACTTGTAATCTTGAGCAAGTCACTTAATTCCCCATTTCCTCTAGTACAAACTTAGAGGCCAATGAAAAATGCTCTGGTGCAGTATTTTGCTGGAGATTTCCCTGTGCTGGTCTTGCTCTCCATTGCAGAAAGCTAGCAGAGGAAAATCCCCAGCAGAACCATTGCACTAAAGCTAAGCACAATAGGCATGCTAATTGCATGCAATATAGTTTAATTTTAAATCGTGCCCAATGTAAAAAACTGCACTGAAAGTTAGTGCAGTTTTTTACATGTCCTTTAGCGATGTTACTTTTAACAGATGTAAAGATACAGCTGTAGGTAAAAGATCCCTTGATCATGACCCCCCCCCCCCTTCCAACAAAATTACCTGGTGGCCCAGTGCCCCCCCCCCATCCCCAATACCCAGCAAAATCATCTGGTTTCCTAGCGTGTGAGAGTATGTTGAAAGAGAAAAAAAACCCGTTGAAACTTGATTTGGGGCTCAGTTTTGGAGGTTCTTCAACATTTGAGAGCAGTGAGTCTGACTGAAGAAGGGAGGTGTTGCTAAAAGTGTGTGATTAATTTGAGGCTGCCAAATATTTTACTCTCAAAGCATTTCATTTTGAGCCTGAAGGGCTAGTCTCAATATTTTATGTGAAGAACAGGGTTTTCCATTACGGTTGTGCCAGAGTGAATGTATGTATGTATGTGGTGAAGGAAGTGTCTGAGTGCAAAATTCTGAAAAGAGTAAATCAGAGAAAAAAAATAATTAAAGTAAAACCAGCCCTAGCTGTGGCTAAGAACTGAGAAAAATGTAACACTCTACTCTAAGAAGCCCTTCTACTAAAGGGCACTGAGGTGTTGCACGTGCCATGGACAGTCAGTAACAAAATCCGGAGGCACTAACTGTCATGGCCCCGCGTTAGTTGCCATTGAGTCCAACGTGTTCCTTTAGTACGCGCAAGACCTATACTTGGTAAAAGGGCCCCTAAGAGTTTTTCCATCTGGGGGTTTAAAAGCTCTGACAATGGATGGGATCTGGTTGTGTTTGAGTGACAAAATTCAGGACTAATTTCTAATTTCCTAAAAGAAGAGAAAATTGCTCTGAGACTATGAGGAAGAGTTCCTATCTGCGACTGTTTTCTGGTTTGAAAGACTATAAAGAAAGTAAAGTTTCCACATTAGGAACCACCACCCAGGAAAAAGATTTAGGCATCATCATGGATAACATGTTAAAACCCTCAGCCCAGTGTACAGCGACGGCCAAGAGAGCAGATAGAATGCTAGGTATCATAAGGAAAGGAATGGAGAATAAAACAAAGGATATTATAATGCCTCTGTATCGTTCCATGGTGCGACCGCACCTTGAATATTGTGTGCAATTCTGATCGCCGTATCTTAAAAAGGATATAGCATTATTAGAAAAGGTACAAAGAAGTGCAACCAAAATGGTAAAGGGGATGGAAGGATACCCCTATGAAGAGAGGCTAAAAAAACGTTAGGGTTCTTCAACCTGGAAAAGAGACAGCTGAGGGGAGATATGATAGAGATCTATAAATTAATGAACGGAGTGGAACGGGTAAATGTAGATCGATTGTTTATGCTATCAAAATATAGAAAGACTAGGGGGCATGCAATGAAGTTACAGGATAACCTATTTAAGTCTAATAAAAGAAAATATTTTTTCACTCAACGTGTAATCAAACTCTGGAATTTGCTACCGGAGGATGTAGCAAAATCTTAATGTACCCTGGAGGAAAGGTCCATAAACCCTTATTAAAGTGGACCCAGAATATCCACTGCTTGCCCCGATACATGCTTTGTGGAACCTGTGTCTTTTGGGGAAACTGCTAGGTATTTATGACTTAGATTGGCCACTTTTGGAAACAGGATACTGGGCTTGATGGGCCTTGGTCTGATCCAGTAAGGCATATCTTATGTTCTTATGTGAGCTAACAGTCTGAGTTAGTATGAGAATTTTGTATGTTTGGTGCTGACCAGCTGCAGTGTGTGTAGTTTTTGGTTTTGGTGATTGATGCATGATTGGTATTGGGCTAGGGTTAGCTGGGGACACCTAATTATTTATTTATTTTTGTAGACAAGTTAGGGACAGTAAAAAATAATAAGGGCTTGTGCCTCATAAGAGAAAAGCTCTCACTCTCATATTTAATATCTCATCACTGCCTGAGAAGGGAGGCAGGAGTAGTTCTAGGCTTTCTTTTTGGTTTTAAGAGACAGGGAGTAGGAAGATTGTTCAGATCAGAAATCCCTGAGAGATGGAGCAGGACCAGAACTGGTGCCAATGGGCCCCTTTGCAAAAAGGCTAGAAACTCAAAGACTGGGAATAATAAGTAACCACTCTGAATACTCATTGATATGTGGAAGTTTGTTTGTTTGTTTGTTTGTTTGTTTGAGTGCATTTGTTAATTTAATTTACAATTTGGTTTTTAAATTTTCTCTTGGTAGACTCTTTACTTGAAACACTTCGGCTCCAGGATTTAAAGAGGGATTTGAAAGAAAATCTTAGTTACCTTTCATTGGGTCCTAGTGAGCTTGATTGTTCTTTATCAATAAAAGAAAAACAACAGGAGTGGAGGAGTGGCCTAGTGGTTGGGGCAAGGTACTTCAGGCCAGAAGGTCAGGGGTTCAAATCCCACTAGAAGACAGCAACCTTGGGCCAGAAGGACTAGGGTTTCTAGTCCCACAGGTGCTCCTTGTGGTCTTGGGCAAGCCACTTAACCCTCCATAGCCCATGTTCCCTGTAAAATAGTTATCTCCAAGTTATAATGCCCTGTTCAATGTAATTTCAGTTTGCTCAATGTAAACCACACTGATGCAGAATAGCATGGTATATAAGAGAATATAAATAAACAGAAACATTTGCACAAAGAATCCAGTTTTTGTTACTTGACAGAAAAAGTTAAATTTTTATAAACACGATGGCAGAAAAAGAACACATGGCCTATCTAGTTTGCCCTTCCATATCAACTACAATATTTACCTTTTTTCCTTTACAGATCTTCTGTGTTGGTCCCATGCTTTTCTGAAGTCAGATATTATCCTCGTCTCTACTACCTCCATTAGGACACTATTCCACGATTATATCACTCTTTCCCTAAAGAAATATTTCTGCATATTACTCCTGAGTCTATCCCCTTTCACCCTCATCCCATGTCCTCTCGTAACAGAGATTGCTTTCAACTGAAAGAGACTCTCCTCATGTATTTAGGCAATGGAGTTATTTAAATGTCTCTATCATATCTCCTCTATCCCACCTTTCCTCTAATGTATGCAAATTAAGCTCCTTAAGTCTGTCCTCATATGCTTTATAATGAAGACCACTAACCTTTTAAGTAGCCACCGTCTGCACCAACTCCATCCTGTTTATTTCCTTTTGCGGTCTCCAGAATTGCACACAATACTTCAAATGAGATCACACCAGAGAACTATGCAGAGGCACTATCACCTCCTTTCTTCTGCTTACCATTCTTCTCCCTATGCACCCAAGCATCCTCCTGGCTTTCGCTGCTGCCTTTTCTACCTGTTTAGCCACTTTAAGATCATCAGAAACAATCTTGCCCAAGTCCCGCTCTTCTTTCATAGACTGAAGTACTTTGCCACCTCCTTGGATTTTTGCAGCCCAAGTGCATGACCCTGCATTTTTTAGCTTTAAATCTCAGCTGCCAAATTCTTGGCCATTCCTCAGGCTTAGCTAGATCCCTCCTCATGTTATCTATTCCTTCCTGGGTGTCTACTCAATTGCAGATTTTGGTGTCATCCGCTAATAGGCAAACCTTACCTGACAACCCTTCCGCAATATCACTAACAAAGATATAAAAAGAATTGGACCAAGGACACCCTGTGGCACACCACTGGTAACTTCCTTCTCCTCAGGGTGAGCTCCATTTGCCTGTACCCTTTGTCGCCTCCCACTCAACCAATTTCTAACCCAGTCAGTCACTTTAGAGTCCATCCCTAGGGTGCTCAGTTTATTAATAAGTTGCCTGTGTGGAACGATGTCAAAGGCTTTACTGAACTCTAAGTACACCGTGTCTAGGGCTCTCCCTTGGTCTAACTCCCTGGTCACCCAGTCAAAGAAATCAGTCAGATTTGTCTGCTAAGACCTGCCTCTGGTAAGCCCATGCTGCCTTGGATCCTGCAATGCATTGGACTATAGAAACCTCACTATTCTCTCTTTTAGTAGCGTTTCCAATAATTTACTCACCACAGAGGTTAGACTAACTGGCCTATAGTTTTCAACCTCATCCTTACTTCTGCTTTTGTGCAAAAGGGACTGCATGTGCCTTTCTCCAGTCCTCTGGGACCACTCCCAACTCCAAAAAGGTTAATTAGTGGAGCCACTAGAACGTCCCCAAGTTCCTTCTGTATTCTTGAATGAATCCCATCCGGTCCCATCACTTTGTCTGCTTTAGCTAGTCTCTCATGAACACAGTCTTCTGAAAGTCATTCAAAGTCCCCGTCACTTCTGTTCCTTTTTGTGGGTGCTTTCTCCTGGCCCTACATCTGTGGACACAGAACAGAAATATTTGTTAAGCAATTCTGCTTTATCCTCATCAGCTTTTACATATTTCTTCCCTTTACCCTTGAGTCTGACCATACCACTTTTGTCCTTCCAGCTCTCACTAACATACCTGCTTGTATATCTGAATGTATCCAGTACCTGCTTGTAGTATGCGTAAACCACTCTGATGCCCTTCAGCTTGGACAGTATATCAAGAAATTGCATAAACATAAACATAATAAACGTATTTGAAAAATGTCTTATCCCCACCCCCCCTACCATTTTATTGCATTGGCTATTTCTTCTTCTTTTTGTATCTTTGCTTCCCTGACTACCTTGCTAGCTTCTCTAAGTTTTTCCTAACATAGAAGCCTTCCTTCCTCTCTCTGTGATCTCTTGTATTTTATAAAGGCCTCCCTCTTTTTCTTCATTTTTTCAGCTACTTCTTTTGAGAACCATGGTAGCCTCCCTTTCCTTTTACATTTATTTACTTTTCTAACAATAAAAAGGTTTGCTGCCCTTAAAATATCCCCTTTCGGTATTGCCCATTGTTTTTCTACATCCTTCAGCTGTTCCCATCCCACTAACAACTCCCATCTTGGCAAAGTTAGTTTTCCTAAAGTCTAAGACCCTCGCTTTTGAATGGATTTTATCAGCCCTAGTCCTAATGCTGAATCACACCATCTGGTAATCACTGGATGCAAGATGATCTCCCACTATAATATCGGAAACACTTTGCCCATTGGTAAGCACCAAGTCCAATATGGCCCCATAACATGTGGGTTCTGTTACCAGCTGCTAGAATGGTTCTCCCTGTAGAGAATCTAGGATCTCCTTACTTCTAGATGACACCGTAGCAAGGATGTGCCAATCAGCATCTAGTATATTGAAGTCACCTGTCAGTAGCACTTCTCCTTTCCTGGCAAAGCTGCATATGTCTTCTATTAAATCTCCATCCACTTCTTTTCCCTGTGAGGGGGATCTGTATATAACTCCAATTCAAAGGGATTTCCCTTTCTCTCTTTCTAGTTTAACCCATAGTGCCTTCTCTCTCCCTTTTAAGCTCTGTAGTTCCAAAGCTTTACTATTATTTTTTACATATAGTGCTACTCCTCTTCCCCTTCTTCCTACCATGTCCTTTCTGAATAAAGTATAGCCTGGTATAATCACATCCCAGTCATGAATGTCCATGAGCCATGTCTCCATAATTACCACTAAATCCAAGTCAGCCTCTTCCATTAAAGTCTTAACATCTGGGATCTTATTTCCCATGCAACAAGCATTTATATATGCTTCTTTCCAGATGTTGCCCCTTTTAACCATTTCTACAGAGGTATTTAATCTTTCACTTACCTGGGGATATTCTTCACCCATCCCCAACGAATCTAGTTAGCCAGTCTGCTGCTGAAGACAATTTTGTATTGAAGATATTTATCTGAAATTGCCTTAGGAGAATTCATGTAATTGGTGTCATCATCATTCTCCTGCATGAAAGGAAAAGTTAATAATTATTATGCATCAGTGCATATTTAAATGTCATATTACAATATTCCTTTTTAGGGATTTATAATTGTTCTGGCTAATCTGATGTTACTACAGTACTGTATGAAACTATTAAAAAAATATTTAACTAAAATTATTTACACTTATCATCAAAGTATTAAAAAACATCACTTGAATTTTGGTTCCTTTGTGGTGGTAAATTTCATTACCTGAAATAGTCTCAGAAAAAAACTGTTAAATATTCTTATTCAACAACTGTAAAATTACAGTGATTTAACACCATACCTGTTGAGCAAAATCCTTTTAGTTTTTTTTCCTTTCTCCTTGTAATCAGGATAGACAAGGTTAGTGAGATCTGTTGTTTTAAAACCTGAGTCTGGCGGAGTGTGTGCATTTCCTGACTTTTACCTGTGCTGTGAGAGGAGCTGCTTGGTCCGTGCCAGTGAGCGCTGGAGGACACATGATCAGACGGGCTATAAAATCCTGCCCCCACCGTGGGAAGTCGAGTGTGTGTATTTCCTGACTTTTACCTGTGCTGTGAGAGGAGCTGCTTGGTCCGTGCCGGTGAGCGTTGGAGGACATGTGATCAGACGGGCTATAAAATCCTGCCCCCACCGTGGGACGTGCACCACGGGCGCGTGCCCGAGGGAGCATGCTCCGAAGGGGCGTGTCAAAAGGGGCAGGTCTGCACCTTTGGAGCCCTTCGGAGCCTAGAGGAGCATCTAACGCCAGGCTGTTATATCGCTGCTAATGGGGAAACGTAAGAAGAAACCTCTTCTACCTGTTACATTGACTGGTAAGTCGGTAAAGGTGGTTGGGCCCATGGACAGCCATTTTAAGTCCATGGCTCCTCCCCCTATTGCTAATTCATCGATGGATTCCTCTAGCTCAGTTAGTCCTGGACTGCTTAGTTTGTCTCCTGATCCGCGTAGGGTTTTATCCCCACCCAGCACGGAGCCTCAGTTATCGGGTAGGGGCCCCTCCTCTAGTTTAGGGGAGGAAGCTTCTCCCGGTTCGAAGAAACTCCCTAATTCTTTCTTGAGATTAAACTCTCCAACTATGTCTCTACCTCTTCCTTTTGAATTTTCTTCAATTCCTGATGATGTTAACCCTCCAAAGGATGTGTCACTTCAGGATATATGGCAGATTGTTTCCCGAACTGAGATATCGTTGAAATCCTCATTGGTGAAACTTTCCCAGTTTACAAAAGAGACTGTGGAGAAGTTGGCTGAGCATCATGACAGATTAGTAACTCTTGAGTCTCAGAAATCTAAGATGGAGACTCAAATCTCCACCATGCAGGGGGTTTTAACGTCTTCTGTGCAGGACTCTTTGTTACTACATCATCATGATGAACTTTTTGAAAATGCTTTGCGAATGAAGAATCTTCGTATGTTAAATTTTCCACGCACTCACTACCTAGCCACGCATATACTATTCTCTAAATATTTGAAAGATATTTTGAAAATTCCAGACCCTGATTCTATAGTTATATCTAAGTTGTACTATTTCCCAACTGGTATTAGAGAGAATATGGCTGTGGATTTGGAGACTGGGGGTGTTGCTGCGGGGGAAATAGATCAATTATCTGTGCGGAGTTTAGATTTATCTGCTTTTTTAGAGACTTCGACAGAGGAGATTCCCACTCGTGCTACTTTGTTAGTATCTTTCTTAGTGGGAAAAGACAAGGATTTGATTTTTCATTCATATTTAAAGTATAGACATGAAAAGTTCTTTGGACAAGTGATACAGGTTTTTCCTGACATATGCCGTAGTACCCAAATGAAGAGGAAGGCCTTTCTTGCACTCCGCCCTTGAGTCGTGGCGCTAGGGGCCTCCTTTTCATTAAAGTTTCCCTGTAAATGTGTCATTGTAAATAAGGGCAAGTCCTATATCTTTTTTGATTCTTCCCAGTTGGAAGTTTTTCTACAAGGATTGAGTTGAGGGATTTTGTTTTTTGGGGTTTTTTCTACAAGGATTGAGCTGGGAGATTTTGTCTTTTAGATATTACCTCATTTTATTACATGGCTCTTGCTTAGTAAATAGGGGATTGTTTTATGAATTTGGCTCTGCTCTCTGCAGTGGCGTGATTATTATTACAATGTATCATACTCCATTTTGTGGGCTAGGTTTGTTATGTTATTATTGTTGTTTCTTTTTTCTTTTCATGATATGTTGATTTCCTGTATTTCCTATGTTTTCCTTGAATAAAAGGATTAAATAAAAAAAAATAAAAAATAAAAACCTGAGTCTGGCAATCGTCATTTTGGTTGCAGCAAAAGGCCACAACTACGAAATTATTACATCTAGGAGGGTAAAGTAAGCCACAGTGACTGATTCCTGAACTCGGGTTACAAATTTTGTGGTCTAGTCAGCAGGATTTTATTTGTGCCTTATTTGCTTACAGGTAGTGGAATTTGCACCTGAAACCCCAAAATTTCAATTTTGATAATGTAGGTTTTAGGCTAGCAAAGCTTCCTTGGCTAGTGCAATAAAGAATACAAATTTAGTGTGGGTCTCTATGTGGCCATATTTTGGGAAGGGAGGAAGCCCTCTTTCCCAGACTAGACCTAGCCATCTTGATAAAGAAGTGTTTGAGAAGACATGAAAATTTTATAAAGACAGATTGATGACATTCATATGGCTATGGGAAAATTATCCAGAGATTCCCTACATCAGCCATTGTGACTCAGTGAAAGAGAAGGCCATCCCATATTTGTATGGCTTTCCTGTTCATGCAGATAATCTGACTGTTGAAGACTGGATCAAAAAGACCCACTCTGTTTTGAAGATCCTTTGCATCATAGTTGAAGATCAGTTTAAAACTATCAAGGATCACCTGAAGGATCAAGCCCAGGTCTTAGTGAAGCAGATGCTAATGAGAAGATTTCAGATAGTTGAAGCCATCTTTGACCTCTTGTTGCAAACGTTTGGGGATAAAATGCCATTGGGCTTGAGGATAAGAGTTTTATGATTGTCGTCAGATACCCAGAGAGACCACCCAAGAATACACATATCGATTACAGGAAAAGCTCAGCATCATCATGGCTCAAGACACACCTACCTTGGGGACACTGAAGAGACCCTCAAGGAATAGTTTGTTCTTGGCCTTAGAGAGGATTCCCTTTGAAGGGAGATCCATAGGAAGGTAGGGGAAAACCCCAGAATTAGCTTCTTCAATCTCATGCAATTGGTCTTAAACTGGGCTGAGGAAGAGCAGGTATTCAATTACCACCCTGCTGATCTGGCTATCAAGGTCCAGAAATGAGAAAATAGGAAAGTCAGAACAATGGCAGACAGCAGTCCTCAACTTTGCTGTGAGTAGTTGGCTCGCCTTATCTCCATGCTCAAAAGACGTTTGCTTAGTTTTCAGCAATTGCCAGTTCATCTCCTTCAATTTGTTTCTTGCCTTCGTTAATCAAATCTGAGTGCTGACATTCAGGTTTATTTTATCCTCCCATCTAGTCTTTTAGGTGGTAATTTTATAAGGAACAACATAAAAATACGCACCATTAACAGGTGTTAGTCACCTATTTTCAAGGGCTTAAGTGCATGTCTTAGTCAGTTGCTCTTCTGTAAACATGTGCCAACCGATCAAGCATACTTTTAGTATGGGTTATGCACAGGGGTGAAGTTTGGGCGGAACAGGAGTAGAATGCAAATTTAGATGCATAACTATTATAATTTATGTGCACTCTTGAAAAATCTAGGCACAGGCATTTATACCTTCCATAGGGCAGGCATAAGTGATCACAAACATTTTGACATACATTTTTACACCACTTATGCCTCTGTTTTATCAAGTAAAGGACAAGAGTGTGTCACTTTATAAAATAGGCCACAAATATGGGCATATTAACAAAAACTAACTCTGCACGAGCTTATACAATTACTCTTTATATGCTTTCCCACAGTTCCTTGATTTTCTGGGTCTTGCCTTTTTTCTATTCTGGGTTCCCCACTTAATCAGCCTCTCACGGATCACTGCTTTGAACCTATCCCACACTGCCACACTTGATACCCCTTCAGTCTTTTTTAAACTCAAAATATTCCTTTGTATCCCTTTTTATTTCTTTTACTACTTTGTTTTTCCTCATTTAATAGGCCACCTCTAAGTCATCTCTTTTCTAAGTTGAAGAGCCCTAACCTTTTAAGCCTTTCCTCATAGGTATATTCTTCCATCCTCTTTACCATTTTGTCACTCTTCTCTGTACTTTTTCCAATCTGCTATATCCTTTTTAAGATATGGTGACCAGAATTTCACACAATATTCAAGGTGTGGTCACACCATGGAGTGATACAGAAGCATTATAATATATTTGGTTTTATTTTCTATTCCTTTCCTTTTGATTCCTAGCATTCTATTTGCTTTCCTGGCCGATGCTGCACACCGGGCAGAGGGTTTCAATGTACTAACCACGATGATGCCAGATCCTTTTCCTGAGTGGTGATTCCTAATGTGGAACCTTGCTTTCTGTAACTATAGTTTGAGTTGTTCTTCCCCAAGTGCATAACTTTGCACTTATCCACATTAAATGTCATCTGCCATGGAGGCCCAGTCTCCCAATTTTTCATGGTCCTCTTGCAATTTTTCACAGTCTTCTTTCTTTTTAACAGCTTTGAATAATTTTGTGTCATCTGCAAATTTGATCACCTCATTCGTTATTACCATTTCCAGGTCATTTATAAATATGCTAAAATGCACAGATCCCTGAGGATTCCACTATTCACCTTTCTCCATTGAGAAAATTGGCCATTTAGCCCGACTCTTTGTTTTCTTTTAACCAGTTCCTAATCCACAATAGTACACTGCCTTCTATTTTATGTATTTATTTATTTGTGACTATTTCTATACTACCTTTTTCCAAGATCAGGGGTAGTTTACAATAAAACGGAACCGAATTACATAAAACTCAGTGTAACATAAATACATTAACTGTCACTATTTACATGGTTAATATTTACAGATAAATTATTTACAGATTAACTGTTTACAAGAGTATATAGTATACTGGTAAACCTTGCATTGCTAAAGTATTATTCATTGAATGGTCATGTTTCTGTATGTGAGGTGGGGATATGTGTAATAGTAGCTATATTGGGTAAATATTACTGTTGTCATGTGTGTTACCATCCCATGACTCTTTCTGCAAGAGTCTTTCATGAGGGACCTTGACAATTCTGAAAATCCTGATACACTATTTCAATCAGCTCACTTTTATCTACTTCTTTATTCACACCTTCAAAAATATATAACAGATTAATGAGACAAGACTTGGCTAAATCCATGTAGACTTTCTGCCATTAAGCCATAAGTATCATCATATTCAGTAATTTTGTTCTTTATAATGGTTTCTACCATTTTGCCCGGTACAGGCATCAAGTCTATAGTTTCCCAGATCACCCCTGGAAACATTTTTAAAAATTGGTGCTACATTGGCCATTCACCAATCCTCAGGTACTACAGATGATTTTAAGGATAGTTCATAGATTATTAAAAGTAGATCTGCAATCTCATATTTCAGTTCTTTCAGTACCCTGTGATGTATGCCATCCAGTCCAGGTGGTTTGGTGCTCTTTATTTTATCAAATAGCTGAAATATATCTTCCCATTTCATCGAGACTTGTTTCAATTCCTCTGATACATCATCTTGGAATATCATTTCTAGAATCGGGACATTTTTTACATCTCCTTCAGTAAAGACTGAAGCAAAGAATTAATTCAGTCTCTCCTCTATAACTTGGTCTTCTCTTAGTGCCCCTTTAACCCCTCTATCATCTAATAGTCCAACTGGCTCTCTCACAAGTGTTTTGCTATGAATGTATAGCACTTGGAAAAAGGTTTTATTCTGTGCTTTTGCTTCCATGGCAAGTATCTTTTCAAATTGTCTCTTTGCCTAGCCACCTTGCATTTAACTTGCCAGTACTTATGTTGTTTACTGTTTTCATCATTTGGGTCTTTTTTTCCATTTTCTGAAGGATTTTCTCTTTGCTATAACAGCCTCTTTGACCTCACTTTTAAGCCATGTTGACTGTCATTTGGTCTTCCTTCCACCTTTCTTAAAGTAAAGAATACATCTAGTCTGGGCTTCCAAGACAGTATATTTACATAATGCCCAGACCTGTTGTAGACTCTTAAGGCCTGATTTTCGAAAGCATTTACACAGTTAAAAGCCCATGTTAACCATGTAAATGCCTGAATCAGAGATTTTCAAAGGCACCTACATGACTAGTGCCTTTGAAAATCCCCAGTTAAATCCCCTATGTGCCCTGACGCTATCCGATTAGCATCAGGGTGTGTTGGGGGTGGAGCGGAGGCGGGGAATGATGCTAACCAGGTAGCAGCGATTTTGGATGCTGTCCAGTTAGCACTCTGTGCCTTAAAGATAGGCAAGGAAAACCCATTTCAATAAATGAGAAAAATCCTAGCTATGTTCTCTATAGACTCCAAAATATGTAAAAGAAATTCTTGATGTCAATGAGTTAAGTGTGTATTTGTCTACCATTCAACCACATATCAAAAACTTGTGTGCAACACATTAATCCCAGATTCTTTCTGACGAAGTAAGTGAAGATTAAAACTTTTGGGAGAGATAATAAATTTTAATAACTTTGATTTCAAGAAGTTTACAAAAAAATGTAAATTCTGTTAGGAATAGTTCATATTTCCCGAAGCTCCATAAAGTTTCATCCCCTATTTGCCTGCACAGCTGCAATTCCGTGGCAAAACGGAGCCCCTTTTATTCTTTTAAAATAATTTTCTGGGCCTCCCAAGTCTTATGCAACCTTCCCTTGGGCCATAGACCCCCAGAAGGGTCAATCACTTCACCAGCAGCCCGCTACACCATTGGCCTGGACCTAGCCTCTTAAGGGGCAGAGGTTCTTTAAGCCTAGTTCCATCCCCTTCATTCATTCTCTACAGACCTCAGGCCTGCTCTGGCAGCTTCCCACATGCTTTGGAGCAAGGCCCAGGCCCAATCGCAGCTGCTGTTGACTCAGGGACTGCCTCCCTCTACTCTACTGAATCCTCCCCGGCTCCCACGGCCACCTCACTGCTGCTGCTATGGCACACCTGCCAGGATCTAGAGCCCGATTGTTGAACTCCAGAATCAGCCACAATCTCAGCACCCTACAGCTGCAGTATTACTTTTAAAAAACACTGCCTGCCACTTCGTCGCTTTGTGGTGTACACGATCCCGGTCTCTGCTACAGGTAATCGCAATTGCTATCATGGCTTTCCCTTTTTATTGTTTAGACTGCTGCCTCTTTCCTCTCTTCTTTGCCTCAGACAAAAAAAAACCCATGCTGTACTCGACAAAGATCCTCCTCAAACTAGCAGACAATCAGGTAAAAAAAATATATATCTTTCTTTAAATGTTTTATTTCTTTATATATATATTTTTATATATAGGTCTCCTCTCTTTATCCAAGTTGGTCAGATAGCACCACAGCTAACTGGGCAATGGTGATATTCAGCCACTGCCTGGATAACTACGGCAGTGAATGTTAGGCAAGCCTTTCTGGTGCCTCTCTTTCGCCACTGTGGGTTAACCAGCTAGTGGCTGAATATTGTGCTAGCCGGTTATCCCCAGGTGCCACCTCGGCTCTGTCCTCACAATGCCCCGATGCTGTTAGCTAGCATCTGGGCGGCACCTGGGGCTATTCAGTGGCACTAACTGCATTAGTGCTGCTGAATATTCTGGTTGCTGCACTTAACACTGCTAGCAGGTTTGCTAGCCACGTTAATCACTCTGAATATTAACCCCACTATTTCCACTGATGAGTACTAGATCCAGCATCGACCATTCCCTGATGGATCCTATAACTATTTGTCTGAGGAAAGCTTTTCATAAGGCATGCATGATCATTCAACTTTCTTTCAGATTTGCAGAATGGATACTTCAATCCACATCCTGTAGATTTAAGTCGCCCAGTCGCATCACTTCTCCCTTCACTGCCACCTTTACAATATCATTGATCAAGTCTCTATACATTTCTTCTGTTTGAATTGGAAGTATGTAGACTATGGCCCTCATTCTAGAACATGAATAAGGGCTGTCCACGTGTGGCTTGGACGTGTAAGTGGCGAATACATCTGCCACCGTATTCTGCAATACCACTGACATGCATGTCCTGGGCATAAGCACGGGGAGGGAGAGGGCAGAACAGAGACGTGGTCAGCCGCCGCAACAAAGAAAGCTTATTCCCAATCGGCTCATGTAATATGAGATGTAATCTGGAAACTTCTATGTTAGACCTGCTGAAACCAGGTATAAAGGTCTGACTTAGAAAAAATTCAGCTCTGCCTTTCAATGTGTCCCATAGAGGTGAGTAGATGTGACAGGTTGGGTCTGAAGTGGTGCCACTGCAGACAGGACAAATACAAGATGCATGCAGAAGGTACAGGGAGCAGAACTGAGTGACCTTTGTCGGGCAAAGAAACATAACTAAACAGATGTGTAGCGATACAATGAAGAATGCCAGTGTCCAATCATGCTGTGCATGTATGTGCTGTATTGCCAAAGGAGACAATCCGCGGGACACTAACAAAACTAGGCACATAGATGGGAATGCAGAATCAAGGAGAGTATGGATTTGAACAGGCAAAGGATACATTTTGGGGTGAGAACAGGAGAGCAGATCTGTAGCCCTGGAACCCATGTGCGTATGTAATGTCATAGCTGATATGTACAGGTACTGGGCAGCCACCTGCAGAATCATGTTGCTTTTGCAGAGAGAGAGGGTGTGGGTGTAGTCTGAGGGGTGCACAGGGGAGAGCTGGTTTTGGCAGCAGCGGGACAGTGGGACATGAAAGACTGGCCATTACCTGGACCGTATGGATGGGCACAGTGTTACCAGGTGTCAGTGTGATGAGGCAGGCAAAGACAAAGAGGGCCCACCACAGCCAAATGTCCAAAGATAAGGGCAGCAAAGATAACGGTTCCCCATAATAAGGGCACCCAACATTGCAAGCAGCACTAGTGCATGCCCATGATGCACAGTGTACTTTGAGCAGGTAGTAGTGAGGAAGAATGTCCACCTGAAGCCACTGAAGGCGGGTCTGTACAGATAACCATGGTGTACAGATGACCATGGTGGAAACCACTGAGATTACCTCGGAATGGCGGTGTACAGATGACCATGGTGGAAACCACTGAGACTACCTCGGAATGCAATATATCATGTGATGATAGTTATGTCTCAACATACATGTTGATATTTGCAATTTGGAACCCCATACAGATGTGCGCTGGACCTAGGCAGTGCCCTGCAGGGCATGAGGGAGACTGAGACATGGGCAGGCTGATGCAGCTGCAATAGCACAGTGTTAGTAATGTCCACTGCGCATCAACACACTGCTGGCTGTAACAGCAATGGGGTGTGCAGGGGACACACCACTCTGCATGACATGGACACCTATGTTCATGTGTTGCTGCATGAATCACGCATGTATATGTCCGCAACTTCCAGATACTGTCCAGCCCAGGATTCTGGAATATGTGGCATCAGTCTGCTGGCCAGTGCCCCTCTGTGCCACCTCAGGCAGACATTGCAGGGGGCATATGCCAGCACACCCTAGGAGATGCATGTTCTACCCGAGGGGCATGGTGTCAGTGGGAACAGCGTGGGGACATGTAGAATTGGAATCATCTAAGGTCCTAGAATACAGTATGCATGTGGATGTCCCAAACCATTCCCTATGTCTGAGGGCCAGGGCAGCTGAAGAGCACCTGCATGAACCCAGCAGAATACGTTTCTGTGCACATGCTCACCCATGGATGTAGTGTTGTGTGCAAATGGTCATTGTGTCTGCTATAGACATGCCCCTGGGCCAGACATGCACATACTAATGCAACCGTAGCATGATATATGAACGGAGCACCCATTCCACACTGTAAGCCTATCCTAGACTCCCCCTCAGACTGCCCATAGCCGCCTCTGGGGAATGTTAACATGGTACGCTGCCTGACAGCAATGTGACAGTGAAGAGGGCAAACCCATGTGAAATGCAGTTCATACATGTCACTGCTGCTTCTGTGACATGGGCACATCTCTGAAACAACCCCCCAAACATGTCTGAGAAGATGCATGCTACCAAGCATACATGATGTATGTAATGGACAAAGAGGATGCATAGAGATTGAGCTGTGCCCCACAACTGTGAATTGTGCCACCATGATCATGTTACCAAATATGTCATCCCCCAGGAGCAGGCCTGAAATGCGCAGATGACAACTGCCAGCGGTGGATGGATTCCCAATTCTAAACTCCCAGCCATGGTGTCAGAGAACAATGCATACCAGAGTTGTGACATGGATATGTGATACAGCTGGAGAGAGGTGTGACTGCAGTGAATCAGATGTAGAGTGGCAGTATGTGTCTGCCACATGTGGATACATGCAGTAGAGGCTAGTAGGAAGGAACCCTACTCATGCACCATCCACATTGTGTCATGGTAGATTAGCAGATTTGCAAGTGTAAGATATATAGTGTATGCCTCTTTAACATACCAATGTCCCCCTGTGTGTAACCCATGCATGGTCAGGGTGAATGAGAGATGAGGATGCAAAGAGCTAGTATGAGGGCTGGCCTGAAACAGCACATGGCTGACTAGACCCAACATCATAGGCCCATGGAAATGCCAGTGGCCAAAGGTATGGGACCAGATGCTGGACAAGGCACCACAGTACCCACTTACCTGTCCATGAGGGGCAAAACCTGCCAACTATGATCAGAGTGTTATGCTGTCAATGTGGGCTATAGTTACAGGCAGTCATGCATCTCACATAGTGGATGTGTAGTGCACTGGAAACAGTACTACCTGGGAATCCTAAAGGACATGTGTTCATGACAGACCACAACCCAACGTGGCAATGTTACATCCACAGCACCATGCTATGAGGCATCTGAGGCGCATGCATCTCACACAGGAGTGCACCACATGCAGCCACCACACCATGACCAAGGAAGAAATCTTCACTGCACAGCCAAAGACAATCAAATGTGTGCAAGACAGCCACCAATCAGGATAGGAGGTCCCCAATGAGTCACTGTGCCACTAGTATGCTGGGGGTGCACATGTCCTGAGCACAAACAACAGTCCCAGCACCCTGCAGTGAGGGCAGGTAAAGGGCCCCACCGACACCCTAGCAAGATCAGTTGTGGAGGGTGCCCCAGGGCAGATACCAAATTTTATGGCAGTGGATTTGTCCCTAAGCAGACAGAGATGGGAGGAAGGTTTGACAAATGTGACAGTGTGCAGAACATGGACAGGTGCTGTGCATTGATGCTGGCAAATGCCACCTGCAATGTCCACCTGACATGGCACAGAGGGGTACTGGCCAGCAGACCGATGCCACACGCACCAGGATCCTGGGCTGGACAGTATGTGGAAGTTGCAGACATATACATGTGTGATTCATGCAGCAACACATGAACATAGGTGTCCATGTCATGCAGAGTGGTGTGTTCCCTGCACACACCCAATTCCAGACCTATGAAGGAGTGTCACCCTGTGGATTACCCCCAACCACCCATGCCCACCCACATGAAACAATGTCACACAGACAGCCCTGGAACATGACCCCACACACCCCTGCACAAACCCACACCACCTGTGCACCCCCTTCGGACCCAAGCCCACACACTAAGCATTCTGCACCCCAATCCTGGTGCTAGATGACAATCCAGAATCCCCTCCCCCATGCCTGGCCCTTGCCCCTCCCCTTCCCTGAGGACATATGCTCCTGTGCCTCGGTCACCACAGTCATAGGTGTCCATGGTGGCATTCCCTTATAAGACCTATACTAAAAAACAAAACACTTAAAAAGGATGACCCATCCTCATACCGTCCTATCTCAAGCATGCCATTCATAGCCAAGACTATTGAAAAAACAGTCCAGCACCAACTACAAGATCACATTGACGCCAGAAATGCACTTGACGACCATGAAGTAGAAACCCTACTACTAGTGCTACTTGATAAACTATACAAAGGTATTGAAAACAAGAAAATGTTCATACTAATATTCATAGATATAACTGCAGCATTCGACACAGTAAATCATGAAGCCCTCATCAACAGACTGGAATCCATAGGAATAAAGGGAACCCCCTTAAAGTGGTTCAGCTCCTACATTTCCAACAGAATGCAACAGGTTCACTTCAACCAAGAAACATCAAAGGCATTCCCACAGACACAGGGAATACCACAAGGCTCGGCACTGTCCTCCCTTCTGTTCAACTTGTACATAAAACCCATCTGCACAATATTTCAGAAACACGCAATTAATTACCACCTATATGTGGATGACATAATGCTGTATACGCAACTGGACATGAACAATCCGAACTATAATCACTTGGAAGAATGCCTCAAGGAAGCACAATCTTGGCTGCAAAAGAACAACATGTCCATCAATCACAAAAAAACGGAAGTAATGTTCATCTCCAAAAACCCGGACTTAAACCCCCCCCCCCCCCCCACACACACACACACACACAACTATCCTCCTGAACAATAACACCTACAACATCAAAAATGAGATAAAATATCTAGGAGTAACATTCAACAAAAACTTCAAGATGGAAAAGCACCTAAGACTACTGAACCGGGCAATATTCCACAAACTATGGATCCTACAACCTCTACGCAACATTATTGACCAGTCTGACTTCAGAACAGTAGTCCAAGTGCTCATCACACCTCATCTGGACTACTGCAACGGAATTCTCCAAGGACAGCCCAAAAAAACGCTCAACATACTAAAAATGGCGCAAAATGTTACCGCCCGGATCATAATGAAGGTACAGCTAGCTGACCATATCACACCAATTCTAATGGAACTACACTGGCTCCCCATTCATACCCGCATAAGATACAAAATAATAGTAACAACATTTAAACTGATACCCAACCTAGCACCGTCTTACCTCTCTACCCTTATCTCAACACAACCTCACAAAAGAACCAGAAGATCACACAACCTAAACACTTACAAGTACCACCCTCCATACGCACCGTCAAAACCCTCACAAGTAACAGAACTTTCACCTACATAGCACCCACACAATGGAATAAGCTACCAGATGTTCTAAGAGAAATCAACGACCTTCAAGACTTCCGAAAAAAGCTAAAAACCTACCTCTTCCAGGAACACTACAACATAACATAAATACAAACAGATAGAAACAACTCACCCATCACAAGCAGAAATAGATAGAAGCCGCTCACCCAGCACAAGAACCAAACTATTCAACCTAAATGATATCTTCACACAGCACCCACAAGTACACTGCACAGAAAACACTACACCTATGAAGCTCAACACAAAAATAGAACTAAAAACTTATATCTGTAACTAGTTCACTATATGTAATTTGCAACTGTAAATAGTTCATGCTGTATAAATTGTGAATGCAGATGTAGATATCTTGATTCTCGTTATATGTAACAAATGTTTGCTGTGTCATAAGTTAATGTTAACCGCTACTGATCGCTAGAAGAAGCGGTACACAAATGTAACAAAATAAATAAATAAAATAAAATTTCCTCAGACCCTGTCTGACTCCATGATACCTTCATGGAATGGGGGAAACACCATCCAGTGACCAGTGTTCCTTTGAACTGGCCCAAGGAGAGGGGGTGTCTGTGTGGTGGGTGGACCAACAGTGGTATGGGTAAGTGCTGAGGTCCACATTGTGACACCACTGGTCCCTGGCTGTGGAGGTATAGGTGCACATGCTGCTGAGGATGGTACAGCTATGTTAGCTGTTCCACCACACCCCTATCCAGACCCCATGGGAGGCGCACTGGGGTGTGGGATGTTCCAGGGATGGACTGGCAAGGGACACACTGCAACTCCATCAGGATCTCCACCATGGTTGCCTGGAGGGTGCTGGTAGCTACGGTCAGCTGCTCTGCAGCCATGACATGCCTTTCCTGCAACGCTGTAGACTATTGTAGCAGCTCCAGCTGCGGGATTTATTTATTTATTTATTTATTTACAGTCTCTTATATACCGCACTATTCAGCATCAGCGCGGTTCACATGGAACAAAATGCTCAGTACATTTAACACGTATGAGTTTACAGGTAACAGGGTATAAATAACTTGGATAACCGGGGTAACTATTTACAAAACATGTCTTGAAGGACTAGAAAGGGGACTGTTACTTCTGGAGAGAAATCTGCAACTGTGAGTATATACTTCTGGTAATTTTCTAAAAAGAATTCTTTGTATTAAAGCTACTTAATCTGTGAACCCATTGTTTTTTGTTGGAACAGTTAGGGCCTAGTAGCAGCAATTAAAGTTTGAATTTAAAACACAGAGGAGAGCTTTCTGGTTACATTTCATACCCAGCAGAGAGCTTGTAGTTTAAATTTAATAGTCACTCAGGGCCAAGTAACAGCAAAGTACTTTTAGTTTAAATTTAACACACAGAAGAGAGCTTTCTGGTTACATTTAGTACCCAGCAGAGAGCTTGTAGTTTAAATTTCATAAGAAGTTAGAGCCTAGCAGCAGCTAAGAGCTATAATTTAAATCAAATCAGAATTTAGCTTACCTCAGCAGCACAAGACAGGGTACTGTGTAGCAGCCCTCTTTTAATAAGTGTTATTTCACACCCACCCCTGGGATAATCATAGCTTTATAGGTACTTATACATCTTAAAAGACAGGAGGTGCTTTCAGGTGAAGCTCATTACCCAAATCAGTCATACACTAAGGACCTGAGATTAATTAAGCTTCAGGTGAACAAGGTATATTTAACGTATTAGGTACAGTTTTATTGGTATAAATACCCATAGCAACCCCTAGTAAGTAAGAACTTAAAGATCTAGACACAAACTTAAAACTAAGATGCAGACAGCAGTCTAGCAGCGGGATGGGGGCTTTCCAGTCTTTTGTATTGAGTGTCACATGTATGATTTTCTCTCAGTTGGTGAGAGGTCTTACGTGTGCACAAGGTGCAAGGAGCTCTTTTCTCTCAGGGAACAAGTCCGTTCTCTAGAGGCTAAAGTAGCAGACTTGGAAAACATAAGACAGACAGAGAGGTACATAGACGAGACCTACAGGGATATAGTCCTGAAGTCCCACCTTCAGTCTGGCAGCACCCCTGTTGCCATGGAGGAGAGAGGTCAAGTGACAGGAGAGCATCACCCTAGTGTGGCAGGAAGTGATCCTGTAACTAGGACCTGTCCTCCAGGTGATGTAAAACCCTCTCACACCAAGGAAGTTTCTCGAGGGCAATGTGCCCATGAGGGAAGGGTTAGGACAGCCGTTATAGTTGGTGATTCGATCATTAGGCATGTAGATAGCTGGGTGGCTGGTGGACGTGAGGATCACCTGGTAACATGCCTGCCTGGTGCGAAGGTAGCGGACTTCACGCGCCACCTAGATAAGGTCTTAGATAGTGCTGGGGAGGAGTCTGTTGTCTTGGTACATGTCGGTACCAATGACATAGGAAAATGTGGTAGGGAGGTTCTGGAGGCAAAATTTAGGCTTTTAGGTAGGAAGTTGAAATCCAGAACTTCCAGGGTAGCATTCTCCGAAATGCTTCCGTTTCATGCGCAGGACCCAAAAGGCAGGCAGAGCTCCGGAGTCTCAATGCGTGGATGAGACAATGGTGCAGAGATGAGGGTTTTGGATTTGTTAGGAACTGGGGAACATTCTGGGGAAAGGAGGGGCTCTTCCGAAGGGATGGGCTTCACCTTAACCGGGATGGAACCAGGCTGCTGCCATTAACCTTTAAAAAGGAGATAGAGCAGCTTTTAAACTAGATATTAGGGGAAAGCCGACAGTCGCCCAACAGCGGATGGTTCGGAAGAATGTATCCTTGAAGGATACTACCAAAAGCAGAGAGGTTCCACAAAAGAGTAAAGTAGCCCAAATGCCCTCAAGTATGGAGCAGACAGAGCTTAAAGATCCCAATTTACCCATGTCTAACAATAGCCAAATTAACATGAATAAAATATATCCTCTAAAATGCTTGTATGCAAATGCTAGAAGTCTAAAGAATAAGATGGGAGAGTTAGAATATATAGCACTAAATGAAAGGTTAGATATGATTGGAATATCAGAGACATGGTGGAAGGAGGACAACCAGTGGGACACTGTGATACCTGGGTACAAACTATATCGTAATGATAGAGCTGATCAAATTGGTGGAGGGGTTGCGCTCTATGTTAGAGAGGGCATTGACTCAGAAAGGATTAAAGTTTTGCAGGAAACAAAATCTAGTCCTTAGTGGAACACCAGATCTAGTGCAAGAGATAAGGGTGTTGGGGCCACTTGGCAATAGTGATCATAGCATGATCGCCTTTGATTTAATTAGTGGAGGAGGGATAGTAAGGAAATCCACAGTACTACCTTTTAACTTTCGAAAGGGAGACTATGATAAAATGAGGAAAACAGTTAAGAAAAAACTAAAAGGAGCAGTTGCGAAGGTTAAAGACGTACATCAAGCTTGGGTGTTGTTGAAAAATACTATCTTGGAATCCCAGACCAGCTGTATTCCACGCTTTAAGAAAAGTGGAAGGAAGTCCAAAAACTGCCAGCATGGTTTAAAGGTGAGGTCAGAGAGGCTGTTGTTGCCAAAAAAGCATCTTTCAGGAAATGGAAAAAAGAGCCAAACGATGAAACCTGGAAACAGCACAAGCACTGGCAAGTCAAATGCAAGGCATTGATAAGGCAGGCAAAGAGAGAATTTGAGAAGAAGCTTGCTGCGGAAGCAAAAACGCGAAATAAAGACCTTTTCAAGTACATTCGTAGCAAAAAACCTGTGAGAGAGTCAGTTGGTCCATTAGATGATAAAGGGGTTAAAGGAGCACTAAGAGGCGACAAGGCGATAGCGGAGAGACTGAATGAATTCTTTGCTTCGGTCTTTACTGAGGAAGATGTAGGGATGTTACCCATGACTGAAGTGGTATTTAAAGGTGCGGAAGAATTGAAGGAAATATCGATACATCGGGAAGATGTCTTACAACTATTAGATAAACTGAAGAGTAGCAAATCACCTGGGCCGGATGGTATACATCCAAGGGTGTTGAAAGAACTGAAATATGAGATTGCAGAACTGCTATCAGTAATCTGTGAACTATCATTAAAATCATCTCTAATACCTGAAGATTGGAGGATCGCCAATGTAACACCAATTTTTAAAAAGGGTTCCAGGGGTGATCCGGGAAACTACAGACCGGTGAGCCTGACGTCAGTACCGGGAAAAATGGTAGAAACCATCATAAAGAATAAAATTACTCAGCATGTAGATAGTCACAACCTAATGGGAGACAGCCAACATGGCTTTAGACAAGGAAGATCTTGTCTTACTAATCTGTTATGTTTTTTTGAAGGAGTGAATAAACAGGTGGACAAAGGTGAGTCGGTTGATATTGTGTATCTGGATTTTCAGAAAGCCTTTGACAAGGTCCCTCATCAGAGACTTTTGGCAAAACTAAAGAGTCATGGGATAGGAGGCAGTGTACTATTGTGGATCAGGAACTGGTTAAAAGATAGAAAGCAGAGGGTAGGGCTAAATGGCCAATTTTCCCAATGGAGAAAGGTGAATAGTGGTGTACCCCAGGGATCTGTGCTGGGTCCGCTGCTTTTTGACATATTCATAAATGACCTGGAAAGTGGAATAACGAGTGAGGTTATCAAATTTGCAGATGACACAAAACTATTTAAAGTTGTTAAAACCCAAGAGGATTGTGAAAAATTGCAAGAGGATCTTGATAAATTGGAAGACTGGGCATCAAAATGGCAGATGAAATTTAATGTGGACAAGTGCAAGGTTATGCACCTAGGGAAGAACAACCCAAACTATGGTTACACGATGCAAGGTTCCACATTAGGAACCACCACCCAGGAAAAAGATTTAGGCGTCATTGTGGATACCATGTTAAAACCCTCGGCCCAGTGTGCAGCAGCGGCCAAGAGAGCAAATAGAATGCTAGGTTATATAAGGAAAGGAATGGAAAATAAAACAAAAGATATTATAATGCCTCTATATCGTTCCATGGTGAGACCGCACCTTGAATACTGTGTGCAATTCTGGTCGCCGTATCTTAAAAAGGATATAGCGATTTTAGAAAAGGTACAGAGAAGAGCCACCAAAATGGTAAAGGGGATGGAAGGATACTCCTATGAAGAAAGGCTAAAAAGGTTAGGGCTCTTTAACCTGGAAAAGAGACGGCTGAGGGGAGATATGATAGAAGTCTATAAATTAATGAACGGAGTGGAACGGGTAAACGTAGTTCGATTGTTTACCTTATCAGAATATAGAAAGACTAGGGGACATGCAATGAAGCTATAGGGTAAACTATTTAAGACTAATAAAAGAAAATATTTTTTCACTCAACGTGTAATCAAACTCTCGAATTTGTTACCGGAGGATGTAGTAAAGGCTGTTAGTGTAGCTGGG
Source organism: Ichthyophis bannanicus (assembly GCA_033557465.1). Taxonomy (NCBI): domain Eukaryota; kingdom Metazoa; phylum Chordata; class Amphibia; order Gymnophiona; family Ichthyophiidae; genus Ichthyophis; species Ichthyophis bannanicus. The sequence continues at coordinate 1,024,545,134 of CM066033.1, read as the reverse complement.
TTTAAAAAAGGTTTGGACAAGTTCCTGGAGGAAAGGTCCATAAACCATTATTAAGAAGTGACCGAAGATATCAATGCTTGACCCAGTACAAGCATTGTGAAACTTGTGTCTCTTGGGGAAACTGCTAGGTATATATGACCTAGATTGGCCACTGTTGGAAACAGAATACTGGGCTTGATGGACCTTGGTCTGACCCAGTATGGCATATCTTATGTTCTTATGTTCTTATGACCATGCCTGTTGGATGGTGCTGTGTGCAAGCAGATGCTCAGCACAGCAATGCAGGTGATGCTGTGCACCCTTGTGGGTACGCCCCTCCTGGTCATCGCCATTGTCAATAGTGTACTATGGCAGAGGTGATGGGGAAGGGACATGGAGCTCCAGATCATCTGGCCCTGGGACATTGTGTGGCTGCTGCAGTGCAGTGACAGAGGCAGTGCATGGCAGTGGGCATCATCCAGGTCCTCCCCACCCTCCCCTGTGGCATCCTCTATGGACAGTTGGCAGAGCAGGCACTGTTGCCTCTGGAGCTACAGCAGAGGTTCCTGTGAAAACACAGACAATATTGGGGTCATTCTGGCCCCTGGCAATGCCGCTACTGATGGGGTGGCAGTATTGTAACCATGTGGATCAGGCGTGAGGCTACACAGGCTGAGAGGGGCCACTGCAATGGTATGCGACACACCCTGTCCACCTGTACAGAGCCAGATGGGCACAGAGGCCTGTTCACAAACAGACACCCTGGTGGCCTGTACACTCAGCCCTGCCACTGCCAGCTGGTGGCCATGTTGCCAATGCCCCCGACACACAGCCCAGCAGCGGAGTGACCACGTGCACTGTTAGTGTACCTGGCAGCAGCGGCTCGACTGGGACACCATGGCAGCCAGAGATGGTGCCTGTGTGCAAGTGTGTGCATGCACACAGTTGGAGGAGAGTACATGGGATAAGGGGCAGGGACACACATGTCACACATGTACCTTGCTCCTGGGATGGCTCAGATGTATCAAGAAGGCCTATCCCCCCTGAGGTGGCAGGGTCAATTGCAGCGAGGATGCTCTTCTCCAGGTTGGTCAGCTGCTCCCCCTGCACATACACGAACCCTTACTGTGTCTTCTAGGCAGTGTCACATCATGTCTGATGCCACCTGTGCTTCACATCCTTGATGTCCCAATTCCGGTAATATATAGCATTGATACGGCAGCACACAACAAGTCATAGCTACTACTTCTCATAGGCACCCACATGTGCAGATGCATCCCCCACCAATTGTGGCAGCTGCTGGAAGATCTTCTCCAGCATGAGGGTCACCTCACCCTTGGAGAACCTTGCCTTCCTGGTAGGGAGCTTAGGTGCCGTAACATGGACTGTCTGTGTCATGGAGGCAACACACGGGGGCCTGTGATAGGTCTGATTGGACGTTCACATTAGGATGTGCCAACATGTACATCCTGGCACCAACATGACCACACTCGTGCACACATATAGCTGTACCTGCACACTCCCAAAGGTACCACAGCTGCACAGAGTGGAGGGGATGGCATGTGCATGGGATGCAGAAGGTCAGTGGTTTGCCTCCTGCAGCTGGCAGAATAGAGGGGAATGTGAATGAACAATCAGCAACTACAGAGGGGAGCAGGCATAGTATTTCTGCAATAGGGGACATGGTGAGGTCAGGCCACATGCAAACTTTATGATGCATGTGCATGTTCACCTGCACGTGGCTGTGTACGTGCGCCTCCATACATGTGCCGTGTATAAGTCTGTGCATGCCCCAGCCTGAACTGTTTTGCAGCAGGACTGGCACAGTGCGTGACAGTGATAGTACCACCTGCAGCTCTCTGTGATATGCCACTATGTGTTCAATGGCCACTAATTATTGTGGAGCCAGCTGGCTGGATGAAGACAACATGCAGGACATTCAGAGCTGACATGCTCTGTCCCTGCTGCACAACTATGTCCATGGTGGACAGGACATGGGTTGTAGGCATCCCCACGCCCATGTCCAATGGCAGAGGGTCCAATACATGGACATGAACAATGCAGTATGTGTGGCAAGATACCATTTTGACAGGGCTGCCATATATGACCTCTACTAGCAGCTTGAGCCATGGCCCCACACAGAGGGGTGATCTATTTCCAGTGCACCTGAAGGTGACCACATCGCTGACCTTCCAGGTGATGGTATCATTTCAGATGGTGCTCTTGGCTGTGGGGGGACTCAGCCAGCCTGCAGTTTCACAGTGCCTCACCCAGTTTCTGGGCGCTGCAGTCCATGGTGTAGAACACCTGTTTCCCATCAATGCAGCAGGACCAGTCCCAGACCATGCAGGAATTCTATACTGTCGCAGGGTTCCTGTCAGTCCTAGGTGTGGTGGACAGCATACACATTGTCCTCTGGCCACCGTGACAGAGTGAGGCTGCATACCATAACCACAAGGCATTCCACTCTGTCAATGTGCAGATGGTCTGCAATGTGCATGTGGAGATTACAGAGGTATGTGCCAGATAATCAGGTTCCTGCCATGATGCCAGTCAGGAATCCATGTGCTCTTCGAGGGGTGCTACATCAGTGGTGGATGGTTGCTAGGTGGGTATATGCACAGACATCCTGGGACTGGGACGCAGGGTGCAAAGCATGGTGGTAAGTCTGCTGGGCAGGTGGTCTTGGCTCCCCATGACCCCAAGGCCCTGTGTGATGACCCCCTGGCCATGGGGGGTTGGCTGGGCACATGCAGGGGCAGCCTGTCCATGCCACCACAGTGGGAATATGTGCAGGGCACCCCCATGGGAACCTCTCCACACACATGGGCATGGTACACCCTGTTCATGTCCATCTGTAGGTTGGTCCCAGCCACCACACACACACCCTACACATTCATCATGCCCCGGTCCCCTGTATCAGGCACATTGGCCCTGTGCATGCAGTGGGGAACAGAGGCAGGTGACCAGGTTGGAGACAGCAGGCCTGCATGTGATGGTGTGTTGTGCAGACCCAAATATTGCTGCCCAAGGGTATGTCTGCCATGGGTCAGGCACAGGGCAGGGGCATCAGAAATATACATGGTGCCCAGACACACCCCCCAGCAGAGACTCCACCACCTTTGGGGTGGACATGCACACATGGTGGGCTGCAGACACATAGTGGCCTTCTGTCACCCCTGGGACCCTCCAGATGATGTCCACAAACTCAGATGTGCAGAGTCAACTGTCCACAGCCCACTACATGTCCAGTACACAAGGCCCCCTCACCGGCATACCAGCTGATTAACATTTTGCCATTCTGTTCCCCCTGCAGGTGACCAGAGCTACATTTGCGGCTGGCTGATGACCCCCATACTCCACCCCAGCAGCCCAGCACAGCACCGGTACAATCGTGCGCACCAGAACACAAGGAGTATCACAGAGAGGACCTTCGGCAAGCTGAAGTGCTTGTTCTGCTGCCTGGACCAATCCGGCGGGAGCTGCTGCACAGGCCTCGCAAGGTGTGTGAAATCACCATGGCATGCTGCATGCCCCATAACTTTGCCCTGTGGTGCAGGCAGCCACTGCCTGAAGAGCCAGAGCCAGCCATGGATGACGGGGATGAGGATGATGCTAGCGCATATGCACAGGTGGAAAGGCTGTCCAGACAGGCTGTGTTGGCGCATGCTAACCTTGTCCATGCATACTTTGCCTGATAGCCTGGTACATATGTATCCCAACCATAACAACCAAATCACATGCCAGTGAATGGGGAGGGGATGTGGTACATGAAGCAGCCAACACAGGCCTGTGCATGTCTGTACCATCCAGACATGGCCTGTGTGTCCAGGCCTGTGCATCGTGCACATTGCCTGCCTGTGACATTACTCACAGTAGTGTTCCACTATGGCCTGCTGTTATATGGGCTTCTTCTAGGTCCAGGGGTGGTGGATTTGGGACCTTCCATGATGCTATTTTTGCTGACATGTGTCAGGTATGTGGTGACTGCCCAGCCACATAATGTGCCCTCCTGAACCCATGTATGGGGTGACATGTGTTTGGGGGCATGCACCAATGTTGCCCTGCATGGGTGCCCCTATGTCTGGACATGGGCATACATTGCATGGCGCCCACCATTGATGCACCAGGGATGCACACATAACACGGTCCACCTGTCACTTGGCCATCTGGCACCCACCCATTGCCCGCTGTGGGTGGCACATACCTGTGGGCTAGCATGGGGGGCATGGGACAGGCACATGGTATGCTACATACACATGGTACCCTCAGTACAGCACAGTCCATCCACCCTGGCCTGTGCCACCCCCATGGACCACTGGCTGTACTGCTGCCAGATGTTTGTGGCTCCCCTGCCCCCATGGCTACTCCCATTCCCCCTGAGTGTTTGCACTATCTCCTGCTACTGTGGTGGCCAGTTTACCTGGCTTTAGGCCTCTAACATGCATTGGCAACCATTTACATGTGAATGGTCTTTCTTTATGAATGATTACTATAAAGCAAAAAAATACCTCATTCAATTTTTCACCAAAAAGCTATCAGATTCAGTGATACTTAAATGTCACAACATTAGCCTCAGAAACAACCGTAGGCACTAATGAACTCTGGGCTGAATCTGTTCTATTCCCAGACATGTAAATCAATAGACCGGAACACTTTTTTACACCATGATAGTGCTCACCCTCCAACTTTAAAGGATAGCCTTCCTTTGTCGCAATTTTTGCGATACCGCCGCAATTGCTCTAGTTTACAAATGTACAAGACACAGTCTAAACATTTGAAGACTAACTTTGCTAGTAGGGGATATCCTTCCTCTGCAATACGTCAGGCTTACCAACGAGCATTATATATTAATCGAGATTTATTACTATCCCCGAAGAAACAGGAAGTACACCGCTGCGATGATCATCATATCAATTTCATTACTGTTTATTCACCAGTAAGTTTGAGTATTCAACACACGATCCGGAAATATGGGTGCATTCTTGCAGCAGTACCGGGGATACAGGATAAGTCAATACGCTGTGTGTGGAAGCGAAGTCGAAATCTGAAGGAATACCTGAGTTCCACACGGTTGAGAGCTCCATCAATATCACAGCTGGGTAATTTGGAATCAGGTCATCGAAAATGTGGAAGTTGTGCGATTTGTGAAATTACATTTGAAGGGAAGAGTTTCGCTCACAATGGCACCACTTACAAATTAAGAAATGTCACTACCTGCGATTCCACGTATGTGGTTTATGCTGTGCAATGCCCTTGTGCTTTGTTATACATTGGCAAGACGATCCGCCAGTTTCGGGTCCGTATGCAGGAACACGCCAGTTGGCTTCGGTGCGCTCGCAGGGAAGCTCCTATGGTTCAACATTGCATATCTCACAATCACACATTTTCCCAGCTTCGTTGCTGGTGAATTGAAACAGTATCAGGACCGGTTTTAGGAAGAACTCGTGATCAGTGGTTGATCTATAGAGAACAGAGGTGGATTTACCTGTTGACTATGGTGCAACCCGGAGGTTTAAATCAGAGCATCGATTGGGCAGCATGCGCATGATGCTTAGACCAATGGGGTTTAGTCCCAGGAGGCATTTAAACTAGGTTGACATTGACATCAGTTCGCATGCGCAGCGTTCTTTGGATTCTCCGATGTATCTGAAGGAGCACGTTTCATAGATTTGTTCAGCTGCAGCGTTGCCAGGTTTTTACTATGCCACTTTTCAGTTCCATTTTTTGCAAGATAATTGTTGTGGTATATGTGTTAAATACAACGACAGCACAGATCAGTTATTTTAATATTTTAATATTGTTTTAGGAAATACATCTTCATGATTCAAGTCCCTTGAGAAACCCTATACGGCGAAACGCATGGGCGCCTCACAAGGCTGACAGTCACAGGCTGCAAGTGGAAGGAATTGCACCCCACTAAAAAGCTTTTATGAAAATTCCAAAAAAATCATGGAGCATTTCGTATAATATCACGTTTCCACATGAGCTAAGTATTTTTTCATTGATATTTACATTGCTCATGTTTCACTATGATACTGTTTACACAACGTAAAGCCATTGATGTTAAACCGGCACATGTCTGGGAATAGAACAGAATCAGCCCAGAGTTCATTAGTGCCTACGGTTGTTTCTGAGGCTAATGTTGTGACATTTAAGTATCACTGAATCTGATAGCTTTTTGGTGAAAAATTGAATGAGGTATTTTTTTGCTTTATAACCATTTACATGTGACATGCAGCACAGTGTCCCCCCTGTGGCATGACACATATGTGGCCATTGGTGGCCAGAGTTACTTTGACCGAAAGACACATAGGCACACAAGGCACATATGTTGAAGTGCATAACACTTTATTTTCCCAGCCAACATGCATGGGACAGACAGAGAATATGGGTGAACAGTACCCACACACTCTGACCAACAGGTGTGCATCCTGGCACCCGGCCCCACTCCTGCCACACCTACAGGGCCATTAATAGTGGCAGCCAGTCTGCCATGGTGGCTGTCACTGCACCAGCAGCCACTGGTGATGACCATGCCGCTTAGCGCTACTGCTGCCCCTGGGCACCTCCCAGATGGTGTGGTCCCCTCAGTGCCCCACAGGGCTGCCTGCTGTGTGACTGAGGGGTGGTATGTGGCGCTGAAGATGGGCCTCCAGCAGCAGGCACAGGCCCCTGAATTCACCCCTCAGGCCTGCACCTCACCCCTGAGACCCTCCACATGGTACAAGAGGTATGAGAGGGGCCTGCACAGCAATGCAAGGCTGCATGCCAGCACACACTCCAGATGAGCCTGGGATGGTATGTCCTTGGGGCCTCTGACTGCCTCCTGGGGCCCCTCATCAGGTCCCATTTCAGATAGAGGTGGGTTATGTACCACTCCCACATGGACATGGATGATGGCACCTCCACAGCATCACCACCCTTGTCATTGACATAACCCAGTACTTCCACTGCCTCCTGGCAACCCCAGCTTCCATAACCTGGGCTCCCTACTTCCTTCTCGCTATCAGCATTCCCTTCCAGGTATACAGTCACATCTCTCCCCACACCCCCACTCAGATTTGACATCCATTCTGCCCACCCCCCTCACCCGCACCCGCACCCTGCCTCCCTCCATCCACATACCCTCGCTTCCCCCTCCTGCCACTCACACTTCCCCACATGCTCCTCCTGCATACACACAGACACCTCTCCCTCACCATCACCCTTCAACCACTCACCCTCCTGCATGCTCTCAGCCACAACACCCTCCCCACCCCTACCTGGCTACTCAGTCTGTGTCACTACAGCCTCTCCCAACACAGTCCATGGGGCCTCCCCATCCACCTTCCCTGCCAAGCCACATGCACCCTCCACCAGAGGCTGGAAGATGAGGGTGAAGAGGTTGCCCCCTGTTTCCAGGGCTTCTGCACATGGCACCTATGGGACCTGAACCACCGCCCTGCTACACACTATGCCCCTGGTGTGCTGTGGAATATAGACACCCTGCCCACTGCCATCGGCTCTGACCCCTTCAGGGGGGTGGAGAGAGAGAATGTGCCTCCACTGCCGGCCCTTCATTGTCCTCCTCTTCATTCGCAGATGGTGTTGGGCTGGACAGGAGGATGGGGCTTTGCTGTGCACTGCTGCTGCTCCCACTGCTGTTCATGCTGCTGCTCCCACTGGGGCTGGAGGTGTATCTATGCCGGTGTCCTCCACGGTGTCAGGGCTGAAGCCATCTGGGGATGGGAATGGGGAGTCCTCTTCAACTGTACTGCATCTGTGGGGGAAGGAGGTCATGGTTAACTTCACGACTGTGGTTGCTGGAGGGCTAGCCACACACACAGGGTGTTCCAGCACATCCCATCTCTGCAGTGGGTCGGGCAGTGTGGGCCAGGACTATGTGTTGTGGGACCCTGGAGTGGGGGCTTGCTGTTTCTGTGGAGTCCATGTCACAGCGGTGTCTACTCTTACATGTGTTGGCCCACCTCAGTATCGAGAGGCCTGTCAGCCTGCTGCTCGGACAGGGTATCTGCATGGCTACTCACCCTGCTCTTTCTGCAGCTGCTGCCGGATACACCGTATTAGCCATGGGCGTGTGCGGCAGATTGAGCGGTACCACACACGGTAGGCCTCTGTGTCACGCTGGATCTGGAAACATCTGTGGAGTAGAGACACACCTCATCATTCACCCGTGCCAGAGCACAGATCTGCTTACTCTATAGGGTGGTTCTGCTGGTGCTCTGCATATGCTCATCAGGTGCCATGTCCCCATCTTCTCTCAGTGGCACATCATTCTGCCAAGCCATGCCGGGGAGGGGAGGAGCAGCAGCTGGTCATTGGATTTGGTGTACATGCACAGTGACATGTTGCCTCACCACAGGAGGGTTTGGGAGTGCTGACAGCTATAGTCTGATGGTTCTGGCTCTGAACCACAGAGCTTGGGGTCCTGACTTTGTCTCCTGCCTGGACTGCCTCATTTTTCATCTCTGCCATTCACACTGGGTCTCCCCTTTGACTTGTCATGCTCTCTCTTTTCCTACCACCTGGAAGCATTGACAGCTGTAGCCTCATGGTTCTGGCCCTGCACCATAATGCTTGGGGTCCTGGATTCGCCTCCTACCTGGGCTGCTTTGTTTTGCTCTTCTACCATGCACACTGGGCTTCCCCTCTGACTTCCCATGTTCTCTCTTTTCCTATCACCTGGGAGTGCTGACAGCTGTAGCCTCATGGTTCTGGTCCTAAACCACAGTGCTTAGGGTCCTTGGTTTGTCTCCTGCCTTGGGACATGTATAGGGCCTTTTTATTTTGCCTCCTCAGGGAGCATCTGTGTGATCTGGGGATGTGTCTGACATTCTGGGACTGGTCTCTTCTATGTGTGTCCCTTCCATCTGTCTCTGTCTGCTCCTGTGCCTTCACTGTGGGCCTGCATGCATCCTGTTCTCCCTTGTTTCCTTGCCCCCTGCTGTCGGGCTGCTCTGTCTGTGCTATGCTGTCCTGTCACTGTGCAGCCTGCCAGCTTTCTGCCTGGGCCAGATCCTGACTTCCCTTTCCCTTTCTCTCTACCTTGGTGCATGCCTGTCTCTGTGCCAACTTGGGTGCTGCTCTGCCCACTTCTCTCTGCTTCCAGATTTGTCTACCTCCGTTGTTCTGTACTTACTGGGGAGTATGGTCCTGATATTTTCCCAGCCCCTTGTGTGCTGCTGTGTTTGCTGGCTGCCTCTGCCTGGTGGGGAGGACAATCTCCTCCTGCTCAATGACCATGGTCACCAGTAGCCTCATCTCCGCCTCGCTGAAGTTGGGCTATGTTTCTGTGTGCATTATGTTGGGAGAGGGGGGGGGCCTTCTTCCTGGATCCAGTCGCACGTGGGCTGCAGGACATGGTTTGGGGATGTTTTCGTGGTTACAGGTACACAGAGCAGCTGGGCAGTATGTGCATGGCCTACAAGTGCACATGGCACAAGGCAGGCTGATAAGCTGCCAGTTGGATGTGCTTTGCTGGCCACAGCCACGTGTCAATTCTACAACACTCTGTACATGTCTATGCGGGGACGTAGAATCGGGCCTCTGCGTGCACATCCTATCTGGAGACGTGCACGGGCACAGATGTGTCCCTTTCAGAATCGGGCTCCACGTCAATGTGAATGGTAGTGCCATATCTTCTTTCTAAAATGATTCACGGTGCTTCTTCTTTTCCCCAGTCCCCTGCATTTCAGCTGCTTTTATTTTGTGTTTGACATAGAGGGCTACTCTTCCATCCTTTTCTGCTCTCTCTATCCCTTCCAAATAGATGATAGCCAGGTATTTCAATATCCCATTGAGACTCATTGAACTATATTTCCATAATTCCCACAATGTTCAAGTCTTTTTCACCATCCATGTTTCCAAGTCAGAAACTTTGTTGCCTAGACTATGAGCATTTGTGTTCACTGCCTTCCAGCAATTTTTGGTTGGCTTGCTTATATGTTACATGGATTTTTTTCCCTGCCTCCTCTTCCTCTTTGTTATTGATGTGCGAGTTAAGATGATAACTCTTTCTATTTTTAAATTTATTGTAATACCCCTTTCTCTAGTTTACAGTAAATACTCATCCACATATTGTCTACATTTTTCACTTAGCATCCATTTTCCTGCCACAGATAGATGTAATCCATGAATATGGTATAGCCTCTTGTTCTATCTATTACCCCAGCTGCCCAAATATCTAAAACCTTCTTGTTTGTACCAAGTTTAGAGCCACATATTAAAGCTGGTTGTGTGATGCCGCCTCTCTTCACTCTTACCATGAATAGGTAGAATTTCTAAAGAATGCTATAGTGTTGACAATGAGTTTAAGCCTCACTCTCAAATTGTGGACGTTTCTTTGTACTACAGAGGTACTGTTTCTAGCCAGATCATTTGTTCCAAGATGCATAAAAGCAGAGTTGCCAAGTTGCCCATTTCCAGGAGTGAGATTTTCTGGCCAGTTCTGGTTTTAAATTTTCATTGCAATGCAGTCTGGTATTTGTAGTTCCTGAATGGAATCAGTGCTGCAGGTCCCATAGTGCATCAGGATGAGATTGTCAGAAATCCAGGAATGGTTTAAAATCTCACTCCTGGAAATGGGTAACTTGGCAACTCTATAAAATCATTGATTTTTAGAATCCTTACTTTTCTCTCTGACTTCACTAACAATTTGGTTTGTATTCCTGCTGGTTGAAGATCCTGGGAGGCATCTGACCACCTTCTGTCCCTTGAACTGTTTTTCCAAGTTAATGCCTCTGAGATTTTTGACAGTTTTTGGAGCATTTTTGATATATTGGGTGTTACCTTTCTTGTCTAAGGCCACTTCAGTTTCCATTAATTGAGTAACCTCATTTACTGAGCAGCAGAGAAGGCATTATGCAGGAGATACCAGGTTGTAATAACCTACCAGAGTCTGCTGTGATCCATTTATTCCTGAATTTTTGATTCTTTGTGAGAGTGGTGATGGATTATTTTCAGGTTGTATCCTGGGAGAGCCTTGTTTCATTTTATCTAATTCTTCCCTAAGTAGAATCAATTCTTTTTTCATAGCAAATAGGTTGAAACAGGTAGGGCATGCTCTAAGGCTCCAAATGATTTTTCTTAGGATTAAGGCACCACAGCTTTTGCATTGAATAAAAGTCATTTTGATTATTTGGTGTGTTATAGAGCAGTTTTGCTTCGCTATGCTGATGATACTACATTACTGGCTGAAAGTGAAGATGATCTGAAACATTTGCTTTTCACAATCAAAGAACATAGTCTCAAAATGGACCTGCACCTTAATGTAAAGAAGACAAAGATCATGACAACTGGCATAATCAACAGGTTCATCGTTGAAGGAGAAGAAATTGAAATTGTGAACAACTTTAACCTACTTGGATCAACTATCAATAAAGAAGCAACAAGCAGTCAAGAAATCAAACGATGCATTGCTCTTGGCAGAATGGCTATGAAAGACCTAGATAAGATTCTCAAGAGCAGAGATGTCTCTCTCCATACAAAGATTCAACTTGTTCAAGCTATGGTATTTTCAATAACATCATATGGATGTGAAAGCTGGACAGTGAAAAAGACAGACAGGAAGAAAATTGATGCCTTTAAATTATGGTGCTGGCGGCGAATACTGTGTATACCATGGACTGCCCGAAGAACAAACCAGTCGGTACTAGAGGAGATCAAATCTAAGCTTTCTTTAGAAGCTCAGATGACAAGACTTCGACTTTCATACTTTGGACACATCATGCGAAGAGAGAGATCATTAGAGAAAGACATCATGCTTGGCAAGATAGAAGGACAATGCAAAAGAGGAAGGCCAGCAATGAGATGGATCAATACAATAACAGCAGCTACGGGTACTAGTCTGTCAACAATGAGCCGCCTGACTGAAGACCGAACACAATTTAGGATAGCTATCCAGAGGGTCGCCATGAGTCGACTCCGACTCGACGGCACTTAACAACAACAACAGAGCAGTTTTTCTAAAGCAACAGTGGTACGCTCTCCACCTAATTGAGGACAGCTGACTAAGGGCCCCTTTTACTGAACTTTAGCTTGAGTTATCTGCCACACCATCCATAGGAATAAAATAGGTCATACAGCAGATAGCTCAAGCTAAGTGTTAGTAAAGGGGGCCCTGTGTGTGTTAGAAAGACTATAGTAGAGAATCCAGCCCTGGGATGGGGGATAAGGATAGGGAGGGTGGGGTTTTAAGTGCCTCAGACCAGCTGACCTTCTCTAAATTGAGGGTAAATCCAAATTTCTGATTAATAAAGACCAGACAAGGAATATAGAAATTCGATTGTCTAGCACTTCACCTCTGTGGGTAGGCTGCATCTTGTGTTCCTTTCAATCTAATCTGCAGAAAATGAGGGACTGCCAACTCCTCCTTCTGAGAGAGTCATAACAAACTATCACAAACATGTGGAATCAACACACTTATCAAATATACTGGTTTGAGTAAGTTCTGTAAAGGGACTGTGATACCCACGTCTTTATTGCTACATGTTGCAATTGATTGAGAGAAATTAAATAATTCCCTTGAGGAAGGAAGCAAGTCTGACAAAACTCTGGTGTCAGCGGTTCATGTTCAGTGTGAAATGTCATTAATGTGTCTCAGAGGACCAAAAAGAATGTGATTTTTTTTTTTATTTAAGAGTAATTGCTAATATTCATGAATACTCACAGTGGGATTCTAAAAGCACCTAGTTGATGGTGTGTGGGAAGTAAAAGTTAATACTTCAGGTAGATGCTTATATATGATACAGGATGCTGAAGACTGGAATTCTGTTTAAGTATATATACTAATGCATATTCTTCAGCCATTTACGAGGATTCTTCATTTTTAAGAAACATTTTTTAATTGGAAACTTAGACTGGATTTGGAGAACTTTAAAATGTATTCACCTTCAGTTTAATAAGTTTTTGATATCATAATTTTTTGGGGACCTGAATAAAGATGATGCTTGATTCTATGTTGCTGAAATATGGGAATTAAAAGAAGGGAAGGATTTTGGATTTAGCTCACACCTCTTTAAAGACTAGCTCAAGTTGAGTTACATTTAAATACAATAAGTATGTTTCTTATCCCTTGGAAGGCTTACACCCGAGACAACTACTACTACTACTAGTTATCATTTGTACAGCGCTACAAGGCATACACAGCGCTGTACAGAGACATGTAAGAGACAGTCCCTGCTCATATAAACTTACAGTCTAGTCAAGACAGACAACACACCAACTGGGGACTAGGATATATCTAGGAGCATATATGGAGTGGAGGAGTAGCCTAGTGGTTTTGGCACTGGCTTGATAACTAAGAGACCAAGGTTTGATTCCCACTAGCAAGGCTGTACCAAGACTGAAATGCACCCTGTGCAACTTGCACATCAGGCGTGCGCCCCCCCTCCCGCACCTCCATTTAGACACTTTATGGGGATGCAGGAGGGGGGCGCACGCCCGATCTGCAAGTCGCCAGCACGCTAAGCAGGTCTGGTGTCCCCCGTCCCCCCCGGAGAGACCAGATCTGCTTAGTGTACCGGCATGAAGACCTAAGGGGCGCATTTTGTCTCTCTGCTGCTGCCTGCTGCCGAAAAAGTGGCAGCGGCAGGCAACGGCAGGGAGTCGAAATGCGCCCTTTAAGTCTTTGCGCCCTGTGCGGCTGCACCACTTGCACAGGACTCGGTACAGTCCTGCCCACTAGCACTCCTTGTGGCCTTAGGCAAGTCACTTAACTCTCCATTGCCTTGGAAGAAAGGTCTGACAATCTACTTCTGGTCACTGCCATGAAAACCCAGGGGCTACTGGGTTGCCAGGAGTCAGCCCTGACTTGATGGCAAATTGCATGCATATATCTTAAATATACCTAGCTATAAAGTAAGAATAAGTAGGGACTAGTTTGCCTTCATGCCATCAGTATGTCTCCCACTCACACACTAGTAACAAAGTGTCACAATTAATCAAAGCATCACTACTTCAGAAATAAGTCCTGCCAGCTCTGTGCTCCAGACACTATAAAGGGATCTATTTCCCATCGTCCCTGAAAAACCTAGGGTTTGCAAATGTGTAAATGCTGCTCTGTGGGATATTCAGTGGTTAGCATCAGGGCTGGCCCACCTGCTAGGCAGCTGCCTAGGGTGGCAGATCTCTGTGGGCAACAGGCCATGTGCTTTGGCACACATGGCCTGCCACACCCCCATGTACCAAGCCATGCTGTACTGCTGCCCCCCCCCCCCAACTGCCACTGAATCCAGGGGAGGGAGCCAAGCTCAGCAGCAGTCATCTGCAACAGAGGATTAAGTGACTTGCCTGAGATCACAAGGAGCAGCAGTGGAATTCAAACCAGATTTCCCTGATTATAACCATTAGGCTACTCCTCCACTCCAGATAATAGAGCCACATAGATGTTGTTGTTTTTTAAAAAGGTGATAACATCGAGACTTGAGGAATGCCATGTTTTAGTGCTCTCAGTTCAGCATATTGATCTTCCATAAAACCACCTGTGTGCAGCCTGAAAGAAAAGATCTTAAAAATCTTTTAATTTTAGCTGACAAATTCTAAACCATTGCTCAGGTTTTGCTAGATCACTCTTCATGTTTTCCAGACCCTCCCAAGTATCTACCCTGTTGCAGATTTCGCTAACATCTGCAAAGTAGCTTACTAAAAGTTTTGAAAACAACTGGGCTAAGGATCAATTCTTGTGTTTACTATCACACTTTGTCAACTCCCAGACAACCAGTTTCTAACCCACTCTGTCACTTCTGGGCCCATACTAAGGACACTCTATTTATTAGTCACCAAAGTGGAGGCTTGGTTTCATCAGAGGATCAAGAAGGAGATTGCTGTTATTGTTGTTAAGTGCCGTCGAGCCGGTGTGGACTCATGGTGACCCTCTGGATAGTGTCATGTAGAAGACCTTTCCGAGGCTATGGAGCTGAGTGAAGCAGAAGAGTTTGCTTCAGAAACTGACAGGCAGGCAGAGCACATGGCCCAGGGTTGCCAAGGGAGACATAAACAAAGTGAGTCACGAGAGGAGCAAACACACCCAAGCTGCAACGTATCCCCGTGCTCAGGGGTTAAGGGAAAACACCTGGTTGGGGGAGGGGCGCAGCTAAGCCCTAAGAAACAGGGATATAAAAAGTACTCACTAGAATTGAGCCGGAGGACCAGGACAAGGACCAGAACTGAGGAGACGAGGAAGGGAGAGACGAGAAGCAGAACAGCAGAGAAAGCAGCAGCAGCAAAGAGAGAAACAGGAGACACAGCACAGGAAGCCAGAGCAACAAAGACTCAAAGAGCCCGTGCCCAAAAGCCAGGTGGGAGCAGCCCTCAACTGGGGTCCTATCGTGAAGGCAGCCAGTGGGAGAGACTGCCTGAGAGGCTGGTTTGGGAGCACTCAGAAACTCCTGAGAGAGAGAGGTGCTGGCCAGAGGACATTTGTATGTCTGAGGAAAAGGAGAAGCTAAAAGGCAGGAAAACACATCCAGTGTTTGGAACCCTTGCTGACCCAGCAGTGCTGAGAAGGTCTTCCTTGCAAAAGCCAAAAGGTAGGCTGCATAAATTGGATAGAGAGAAAACTAGGTATAAACGTTTTCCTTGTAATTGCCAAGATCTGCTGGACTCTCCCTATGCAAACTCCTGTATATACGGTAATTCTCAACCCTGCTCTTTAGAGTGCTGTGAAGAGAAGCCTCGGGGAAATAGAGAGGGAGTGAATGTTGAAACGCCATATAACTGTATACAAACTTACCCAGCTGAGAGTGATTTGGAGGAAATGCAGACAGGTTCTGTTAGTGAAGATACAACAGATGAGCAAATGGACTGCACGCTATCACTAGCTGATCATATCGTATCACTTTGCTGACCTGGTTGTTAACGAGGTTGTTTGAACAGCAGTAAAGAAGAAAATTGTTTCCTTTGTATGAAAAAGGGACTGTTACCTTTGAGTTTGTATTGAGCACTGCATATTTGAAGCTGAAAGCCAAAGAAGCTGTTTTTGTGTTATAAGTTCCTGAATTGTTTCCTTTATGCCAGAAGTATGACTATTTGGTCCTAAGTTTCATTTGCAATTAATCCGCCCAGAAGGGGAAATAAAAACCTTGTCATTTTTGCCTAAACCACTCGACTGCAATTATTCCTGGCTTAGAGAGTAAGAGGAACTACAACTCCCAGAAGGCAGTGCATGACCAACTGCACTACCCTACTTCCTGAGTTAGGATTTCCCAGGCTGACCTACCCTACATGCCCCCGGCTCTGGGGAGGTTACTGGTGACAATAGTTGTCCTAAATTGTGTTCAGTCTTCAGTCAGACAGCTCATTGTTGACAGACCGGCACACATAGCTGATGTTACTGTATCGATCCATCTCATTGCTAGCCTGCTCTTTTGCGTTGACCTTCTACCTTGCCAAGCATGATGTCTTTCTCTAATGATCTCTCTCTCTTCGCATGATGTTTCCAAAGTATGACAGTCAAGGTCTTGTCATCTGAGTTTCTAAAGAAAGCTTAGGTTTGTTCTCCTCTAGTACTGCCAGGTTTGTTCTTCGGGCAGTCCATGGTATTCACAGTATTCTTTACCAGTACCATAATTCAAAGGCATCAATTTTCTTCAAATCTATCTTTTTCACTGTCCAACTTTTGCATCCATATGATGTTATTGAAAATACCATGGCTTGAGCAAGTCAAATCTTTGTATGGAGAGAGACATCTCTGCTCTTGAGAATCTTGTCTAGGTCCTTCATAGACATTCTGCCAAGAGTAATGCGTCGTCTGATTTTTTGACTGCTTGTTGCTTCTTTATTGATAGTTGATCCAAGTAGGTTAAAGTTGTCAATTATTTCAATTTCTTTTCCATCAGCAATGAACTTATTGATTTTTACATTAAGGTGCAGGCCCATTTTAAGACTATGTTCCTTGATCTTGAGAAGCAAATGTTTCAGATCGTCTTCACTTTCAGCTAGTAATGTGGTATCATCAGCATAGCGAAGGTTGTTGATGAGTCTTCCACCAATCTTCACACCTCTGTTATCTTCATACAATCCTGCTTCTCTGATGATTTGTTCTGCATATAAATTAAACAGGTAGGAGGAAAGTATGCAGCCTTGTCGTACACCTTTGCTAATTTTGAACCATTCTGTTTCTCCTTGTTCCATTCAAACTGTTGCTTCTTGATCAATGTACAGAATGTACAAGAGAACGATCAGGTGTTCTGGTATACCCATGCTTCTTAATGTGGCCCAGAGTTTCTCAAGGTTTACAGTCAAAAGCCTTGCTGTAGTCAATAAAGCACAAATAGATATCCTTTTGGTATTCTTTAATCTTTCGAGGATCCATCTCACATCCGCGATGATGTCTCTCATTCTTCGTCCTTTCCTGAATCCTGCTTGCACTTCAGATAGTTCTTGTTCCAGGTATGGTTGTGGTCTCTGTTGAATAATCTTCAGTAGAATCTTGCTGGCATGTGGGATCAGAGTGATTGTGTGATAATTTCCACAGTCAGTTGGATCACCTTTCTTTATAATTGGTATAAACACAGATGTTTTCCAGTCAGTTGGCCATGATGTTGTCTTCCAAATTTCCTCGCAGAGCCTTGTAAGTATGGTAACAGCTGCATCAGATTGCTGTAATCCTTCTATGGGAATGCCATCAATGCCTGGTGCTTTGTTCTTTGATAAGTCTTTCAATGCTGCTTTGAATTCTTCTTTCATCACCAATGGTTCCGGATCATAAGGTATAGATTGAAACGGCTGTTGGTCCACTTGATCTTTATCATATAAAAACTATATATATTCTTTTCACCTTTTCTTGATCTTCTTAGGATTATTCAACATAGATCCTTGAGCATCTTGTAACATTCTAAATCGAGGCTAGAATTTTTTGTTTAGCTCTAGTAGCTTTAGGAAAACCAATCTTGTTCTCCCTCTAATACAGTGGTTCTCAACCTTTTCTGTACCGTGACCCTTTTTACCATTGGTCAACTTGTGGTGACCCCCAATGATAAAATCAAATGCATCTCTCTTCCTTTACCATTAACGCATTGTCGCTGTAATCATTTGTTGCATTATTAATATATTATAGGCCTTTGCAATATGTTTTTATTTATAAAATTTACTTATTTAAACCACAATAATTAATCACAATAACAAGTAACAATATTTGATTTCAAAATTATGATGATTTTGTAGTCAAATCATTCATATGAAATAAAATTATTTTTTCTACCTTTGTTGTCTGACCAATTTATTCTCTGATCATGCTGGTCCCGATCTGAGGCTTCTGCTTTCCTGTCTTCTCTTAGCTCTCTTTCTGTGGTCTATGGTCCATCTGCCATTTCTTATCTCTTCTTTCGTTTTCTTCACTTCTTTCCATCAGCCTGTTTCCAGTCCTAGTAACCCTCCCCAGTATCAGCCCCTTTCCAGTCCTCACTCTCAGTACCTTCCAATGTCAACATGCATTCCCATGACTGCCACTGGTGTCCATTCCCTTCCAGTCCCCCTCCTTCCCCACTGACCAGTCCCTTCTAGTACAAATACCATGGCAGCCCCTCTCAGATCTACTCCCTTCCAGTTCCATTCTCCCATCCCCTCGTATCAGCCCATTTGTAGCCTTAGCCCCCAGTTTTCTTCCAGGGCCAGCAGCTCTATCCTCTCTTCCCCACAATCAGCCCATTCCCAGTCGAAGCCCCCCAATCAGCTCTCTTCCAGTGCTAGTCCCCCCTCAACCCTATTACCAGTGCTAGCCTCCCCTAATCAGCCCAATACCAGTCCTACCCCCCATCGGCTCATTACCAGTCCTAGCCTTCCCTAATCAGCTCATTTCCAGTGCTAGTCCCTCCTCAACCCCATTACCAGTGCTAGGTTCCCTAATCAGCCCATTACCAGTCCTACCCCCCCCCTCCCATCAGCCCATTACCAGTCCTAGCCTCCTCTAATCAGCCCATTTCTTGTCCTAACTTCCCCGATCAGCTCATTTCCAATGCTAGCCCCCCATCAGTCCATTACCAGTCCTACCCCCTATCAGCACATTACCAGTCCCAACCCCCCCTTTGATCAGTCCATTCCCAGTCCTAGCCTTCCCTAATCAACCCATTACCAGTCCTAGCCCCCCCCCCCACCATCTGCCCATTATAATCCTAACCCGCACTGTCTCTCCCCTCTGTCCAGCATTTATCCCCCATCTGTCCAGTATGACCCCCTGTCTCTTCCCTTTGTCCATGTCAGCCTTCCCTCCCTCCCTCCATGTCATCCCCCCTCTGTCCATGTCAGCTCCCCTCCCTCCCTCCCTCCATCCATCCATGTCAGCCCCCCTCCCTCCCTTCCTCCATGTCAGCCCCCTGTCCATGTCAGCCCCCCTCCCTCCCTCCAGCCATCCCTCCATCTCAGCTCCCCTCTGTCCATGTCAGCCCCCTCCCTCCCTCCATGTATCCCTCCATGTCAGCCCCCCCCTCCCTCCCTCCATGTCAGCTCCCCTGTCCATGTCAGCCCCCCTCCCTCCCTCCATCCATCCCTCCATGTCAGTCCCCCCTCTGTCCATGTCAGTCCTCCCTCCCTCCATGTCAGCCCCCTAAGTCCATGTCAGCCCCCCTCCCTCCCTACATCCATGTCAGCCCCCCTCTCTCCATGTCAGCCCCCCTCCCTCCATCCATCAATCCATATCAGCCCCCT
Organism: Ichthyophis bannanicus; assembly: GCA_033557465.1. Taxonomy (NCBI): domain Eukaryota; kingdom Metazoa; phylum Chordata; class Amphibia; order Gymnophiona; family Ichthyophiidae; genus Ichthyophis; species Ichthyophis bannanicus. The sequence goes on along the minus strand of CM066033.1, from coordinate 1,024,525,511 downwards.
CTCTGTCCATGTCAGCCCCCCTCCCTCCATCCATCCATATCAGCCCCCCTCCCTCCCTCCATGTCAGCCCCCCTCCCTCCCTCCCTCCCTCCCTCCATGTCAGGCCCCCTCCCCATGTCAGCCCCGTTGCAGGTTCCCTGCTCCCCTCTCCCCATGTCTGCCTCCATCTTATGCAGCTGTGGCTCCCTGTCTCTTAGGGAACCGCGGTTATGCCTGTAAAACCATTACAGAGCCTTTCTGTCTCTAAACAGGCTCCTTGAAGCATTGTCCCGCCTCCAAAGGAAGTGGTAAACAACTTCCTTTGGAGGTGGGACAATGCTGCACGGAGCCTGTCACATCGAGAGGCAGGAAGGCTCTGCAACGGTTTTACAGACATAGCCGCGGTTCCCTAAGAGGCAGGGAGCCGCGGCTGCAATAGAAGGGAAGCGGTGAGTTTTCTGCTGCCAGGAAGCGGACTCACCAGCAGCAGCAACTTGTGCATTTTTTTTTTTTTAACGGCGGAGTGAGGCGACCCCCGCTAAATCCTGTGGCGACCCTGTGGGGGTCACAACCCACAGGTTGAGAACCGCTGCTGTAATAGTTTCTGCTTCTATTTCCTTGCATGCATCATTATAGTACTTTTCCTTGCCTTGTCTTGCATGTTGGAAATCTCTTTTGAGTTCTGTGATTGCCTCTTTCTCCTTTGGCTTTAGCTTCTCTGTGTTTCTTCCGTCAACCATTTTGACTTTTCTTGCTTTTTCACCTTTCGTAGAGACTTCTTGCTTTCTTCCAACACAACCTTCTTGATGTCATTCCATAACTCTTCTGGAGCTCTGTCATTTGTATCTAAAGCAGCAAATTGATTTTGCAGGCAGTCTTTCAGTTCCAGAGGTATATTCTCAAGGTCATATTTTGCTACATTCATGAGTTGCTTGCTCTTTTTCAACTTTAGCTTGAGTTTGCATACTAATAGTTGGTGATCTGTACCACAGTCAGCTCCAGGTTTTGTCTTTGTTGATGTTATAGAGCTTTTCCATCGTTGACTTCCACAGATGTAGTCAATTTGATTTTTGTACAATCCATTAGGTGACGTCCATGTGTACAGTTGCTGCTTGTGTTGCTGGAAGAAGGTGTTTGATATGAATAGATCATTGGTCTTTCTCCAGCTTCATTTCTGTTGCCAAGTCCATATTTTCCAACCATTTTGCCTTCTTCTTTGTTGCCAACATTTGTGTTCCAGTCACCCATGACTATCGGGATATCCTGTTTGCATGTTCTGTCAATTTCAGCTTGTACTTGTTCATAGAATTCATCAATTTCATCCTCTTCTGCAGCTGTTGTTGGGGCATATACTTGAATTATAGTTGTGTTGAAAGGCATTCCTCGTAGATGAATAGAAATTAAGCATTCACTGACTGCACTGTATTTCATTACGGTTCTTGCAAGTTTCTTCTTAATTATAAATGCAACACCAGTTGTCTTTTATTTCCAGAATGCAACGTGCCCGATGCCAGTCCATTTCAGTTCGCTGACATCCAACAGATCAAGTGTACACATTCCATTTCATTCTTGACCACCTCCAACTTCTATTGGTTCATGCTTCTTACGTTCCATGTCCCAATATGTAAGACATCTTTGCAGCTTCTGATTCTCATTTCATACACAGCTACATCAGCAGTCAGATGTCCCGAGGGCTTTCATCCTACCACATCATAAATGCTGGCTTTACTCTGAAAAGCCTTCACCTCCTTCCCAGTAACCAGTTGAGTGCCTTCCGACCTGGGAGTCTCATCTTCCAGCACTAGTGCAATTTGTTTTGTTGTGACTATCCATTCGGTTTTCATGGCAAGATATGGATATAGATTGCCAGGACTTTCTTCCGCACAGTTTAAGTTTAGTGTTGTTGCTGTTGTCACAGAAATGTGATCTTCCGCCGCCAACACTGTCCCATTCTGCTGCTGCCCAGATGGGTGGTTTGTCTTGGTCTGGCACCTCAGCTGAGATCTGTCCATCTTGGGAGACCCTGCTAGTAGTTAAACTACCGATAGCTTAGCCCTCAGCATCACTGATGGATACAAGCCCTCACAGCACAACAAGCTGCAAACCAAGTTGAGGGGGGGGGGGAATTGATAGATGTTGTAAACTCAAAGCTTTTGGAAAAATAAACATCTTTACTAGGAAGACAACTGACAGCAACTAAGCAGAGAAGGAGCATGTAATATCTCAGTTGAAATGAACACTGTCTGTGTGGACCTGATAGACAAGTACAGCATAAAGAACTCACTAGAAACAGGAAGAATGGAAAGGAGAAATGCAAATGAAACATCAAAATTTTGGAAGTCTTTCATAAAGCACAAGAAAGTAACCTTTTTCATAAAATAAGAAGCCAAGGACAAGAAATCATGAAGTTGCAAGGCTGAAGGTTCAAAGTAGATGTCAAGAAATATTTCTTTACTAAGAAAGTATTAATGTAGTGTGTGCCTTTGAGTCAGTGCTGACTCCTGGTGACCCAGCAACTCCTGGGCCTTCTTGGCAGTGTGACTGGAAGTAGATTGCCAGGCCTTTCTTTGGAGGCAATGGAGGATTAAGGAACTTGCCCAAGGATGCCTACCTGTGGTTGCAAACTGAAGCAGTGACAGAACTCAAAAGTACTTGAAAAACAAACCGACGGTATTGGTAAAGGTGAAGGAGGAAGATTGCCAGTCAGAATTCAAAAGCGTCTGCCATGACACTAGGTAAGAGCAACTGGGCTGAATGAATGGGTCAGATTTGGAAGTAGTTTTATAGTGTTTTTAAATATTAAATATTAAAGAATAAAAAACACAAAGGGCCCGGTATTTAAAAGCACTTATCCAGAGAGCAGTATCAAAACTTGCTATCTGGATGCTGCTTGTTGGATCTATCTGGCAATTATCAGGAATGCTATTCAGAGAGTGCCACCAAAAATTATTACTGACCACCTGGCACTATCCATACACTGCTGAAGTGGAGCATGGGTGGACTATGGGCATCCATGGGAATTATCAAGATAGCGGTGATATTCAGTCCACTAACCAGATAAACTATTCAGATAAATTAGTGATATAGCGGAAGGGCTATTGGGTAAGGTTTGCCTCTTTGCGGATGATACAAAAATCTGCAATAGCGTAGACACCCAGGAAGGTGTAGATAACATGAGGAGGGATCTAGCTAAGCTTGAAGAATGGTCTAGAATTTGGCAGCTGAGATTTAATGTTAAAAAATGCAAGGTCATGCATTTGGGCTGCAGCAATCCAAGGGAGCAATATAGTATAGGGGGTGAAGTACTTTTGTCCACTAAAGAAGAGCGGGATCTAGGTGTCATTGTGTCTGATGATCTTAAAGTAGCTAAACAGGTAGAAAAGGCGTCAGCAAAAGCTAGAACTATGCTTGGGTGCACAGGGAGTGGAATGGCCAGCAGAAGAAAGGAGGCCTCTGTATAAGTCTTTGGTACGACCTCATTTGGAGTATTATGTGCAATTCTGGAGACCACACCTTCAAAAGAAGATAAACAGGCTGGAATCAGTACAGAGGGTGGCTACTAAAATGGTTAGTGGTCTTCATTATAAAGATTATGAGGACAGACTTAAGGATCTTAATATGTACACCTCAGAGGAAAGGCGGATAGAGGTGATATGATTGAGATGTTTAAATACCTCGGTGGCATAAATGCACAGGAGGAGAGCCTCTTTTGATTGAAAGCAAGCTCTGCTATGAGGGGACATGGGATGATGGTGAAAAGGGATAGATTCAGGAGTGATATGCGGAAATATTTCTTTATGGAAAGAGTGGTGGATCCGTGGAATAGTCTCCCAGTGGAGGTGGTAGAGATGAGGACAGTATCTGACTTCAAAGAAGCATGGGACAAATACAGAGGATCTCTAAAGGAAAGAAGGAGACCGTTGTAGTGGTTGATATGGAAGGACAGACTAGATAGGCCATGTTGTCTTTTTCTGTCGTCATGTTTCTATGTTTCTAAATTAAGACAGTAAAAAGGCTGCCCTAACCAAATAGTGAACTAAATACCATCACTGTCCGGATAGCATGGAAGCTTGTCATTCTATCTGAATATTCAGTACCATCACCAGTATTGGCCCTGAATATTTCAATTTTATTTAAATACCACAGACAGTGTTTAAAAAAATACATATTTAAAATCGGTGTTTAAATATTAGGCCTAACATTTGTATGTTAAATACTTTTCTTCTCTGAGTTTTACTGTATGTAATATTTGAAAAGAATTTACTTCCAAATCAAAGTTAAATGAAAGTATAATTATCAATGACATCTGAGTAAATGAAAGCAGTTTGATTAAATAACTAGTGCACAGCTGTATATACGTAAGAACTAAGAAAACATTCTCCCCTGCCAATCCCTCTCCAATGAATCCCAGAGGTTATCCTGCCTTTAAGTCATGAACATTGTAATAAACTGATAATTTAGCATGATTCAGCCTAAAAATACAAATAAAAAGAGTTCATTTGCCTATTCTGCTGCGTCCTTGACCTGTATCACTGTAGTTGATAGATATCTTAAAATGTTTCTAATTCCTTAATTTGAAATAATTCAGCCCAATTGTAGCTACATTTTTGATGGCCTAGAATAGACATGTGAGCTAGTTCATGTGCAGTAGGATTTTAGAAGGTCCGTCTAGAAGAAATCTGGAATGTCAAGAGCATGTCATCCAAAAATCTAGAGGAGTGAAAGCAGTGCAATGAAGCACGTGTAAGTGCCTTCTGAAATTGCTCCATCTCTGCCCCAAAAGATGAGCATCCCACTAACCAGTTCTGGCGACAGGCCATGCAAATAGCAAGGCTGGGTATATACACGGTTGTAGGCCATTTCAGAAATATATTCATGCTGGCAAGGGTTTTTCGGAAGGGGGGCATCTATGTAATGAGGCTTGCACATCCCGACTGGCCATTTCAGATAAGCAGAGGTATAATGGTGGGCTAGTAATATGTTTGGACAATAAATTAACATGCAGGTTTCTTTGACCTGAAAAAATTAACTGTGGTGGTGAGAATGCATTTCATTTTTCCCCCTTGCTGTCATGAAATGAGTGCTTTTTGCACCTTGTTCATGGCCAGGAGCAAGTATAGGCATGGATGCATCAAGAGCTATACCCAGACATGCTTGTGCTGTTCTGATCCTGCACCACAATGTGCTTCTCCTTTGCATCTCCTAGGCCACACTTCACCATACCCCTGTGCTACATAGATGTACCCATTTACTTGGCTTTCTAAAATGGGTCCGGAGACATCTCTGTGATTTGCATGTCCCCATTTTCAGATATCCAAATCAGGAATAGAGCTTCTAAAATGACCCTGGTGGTATGATATCTACCTCTTCAGATGCTATGTGGAGCATTTCTTCTTGTCTCCTCTATTCCTTTAACTATCACTGTATCTCTTATTCTGTCCTATCTAATTAATGGCGTTCTTTTCATATTTTCTGTAACTTTTATGTAATATTGTAAACCGCTCTGATGCTTTGGCTTGAGCGGTATATCAAATGTAATAAACATAAACATAAACCCTAATAGTGTATTTAGACTTTCAGAAAGTTTTTGATATGGTTACTTATGAGAGATTCCTGAGGAAATGACAGAGTCAAGGAATAGGAGGCAAAACCCTATTGTGGACTGGGAACTGGTTAAAAGAGAGAAAATAAAGGTTATGGTTAAAGTCAGTTTTCTAAATGGAGAATGAAGGTTCAGTACCCCAAGGATCTGTACTGGAAAATGTGTTTTTTAGCATATTTGTTAATGATCTGGACATCAAAACAATGAGTAAGGTGATTAAATTTGCAGGTGATTCTAAATTATTCAGTTATGGTTTATGGTTTATGATAATAACTCACCAGGAAAAGAATCTAAGCATCATTGTGGACAATGCATTGAAATCTTCTGCTAAGTGTGTAGCAGCAACCATAAAAATAGTTAACAGAATTTAAGGCCTTGTGTTAGTCCTAAAAATTAATGTGCTTCATGAGGGGTAGGGAAGTCTATACTCTGGAATCAGAATGCCTTCCACTTTAGTAATTTTCCATGAGAGTTGCCAGTAAGCTCAACCAATGGAGTAGCTGATTCAGGAATCAACATTTATTTTAGACCTAGTCCTTAGTGAAACAGAGGATCTGGTGCAAGTATTGGAGCCACTTGGCAAAAGCGATCATAATATGATCACATTTGGTTTTTTTGTTTGTTTATTTTAAACTTTCTATGCCACCTTTTTGTTTAGAGGCAAGGTGGTTTATACTTGATAAAATCATTGAAATTAGAAAAGAAGGCCATCAGTTAATAGGACAGAAGGGACAGAGAGGGTAGAACAAATTGTTGTAGCAAGACGGGGTGCTACAAAGAGAGGGAAGCAGGATTGTTCTATATCCCAAGCAGCCTAGGCTTAAAAGGCCCTCAAGAAGAGATAAGTCTTAAGCTGAGTTTTGAATGGATAGGAAGGAGCAATTGGGACAGAGAATTCTAAAGAGTGGGAACACAGAAAAAGAAGGCTGAACAATTGGTAGATACAAGTTGTACTTTGTGGAGGGGCAGGATATGAAGTTTATTATCCTGAACTGAAAAAGTTAAGGGTTTACATCAGGCCTGGACGTTAAATAAAACTACTATCTGGGAAACCCAGGCCAGATGTATTTCACACTTTAAGAAATGTGGAAGTAAGGCCAAAAAATAGCCAGCATACCACCTGTGCCCCACAATGAGACGCCACAGGCCCGGCGTCATACCTGGCCTCCTGCCTCTCAGAATCACCCATTCCTGCCCCTGCCCCAACACCCCTTTATAGTTTGCTTTCATTAAACATTTTCGGGCAGACACAACAAAGTGTCAAGAATTTGGTGATTTTGGCGGGCTTTTCCAATTTTGTTCTAACTTGCCTATGCCTTGCCTTCAAATTGGTTCAAACCACTGTGACTTTTGCTTGCCTCTGCAACTTTATTTTGCCTAGCCTTTGCGTTGATTCTACACTGCAATTTTATTTCGCCTTGCCTTTGCGTTGATTCTACACTGTGTGCAGAATTTATTAAATCGCGTGTGGTGGTATTTGAACTTGTTTGGCGGTATTTGATTTTATCTGGTTTGCTGGACAGGTGTTTGAGTTTTTGGATGGTTGTTTGGTGATATTTGATATTGGTGCCAGTATGATGAATTCTTATTTTTACTTTTAGAACTGCATGTGTGGTTTTGGCATCTCCAGTCCTTGTATTGCACATCATCCAGAGGTCTTCAGTTCCTGTTGATATTTAATACTTTGGGACAGTGACAGTTTTGGACCAGATTCAGCCAGTGTTTATACTAACAGCAGATTTGGCCTCCTTACATCCAGCCACCCCAGTATAACAAAGATGAGTGTTCCAAAGAAGAGCAAAACCTACCACTTTCATGATGAATGGGAAATGGACTACTTCTTCATCATGGTGAAAGACAAGTGTTGTTGTCTAATTTGTAACGCCCCAGTATCCTTGCCCAAAAAGGTTAATCTGGAACATCATTATAAGGCTCTGCATAGCAATACATTTGATTCTAATTTTACACCCAAAGTGAAATTCGTAAACTGAAGCTCAAAGAACTTAAATCGAAATTGGCTATTCAGCAACAGTTGATGGCAAAGCCAAGGTCACATTCGGTCAATGGAACCATAGCATCCTTCAAGGTCAGCAACCTGATCGCAAAGAAATGCAAACCGTTCACTGAAGGGGAATTTGTAAAAGATTGTTTTCTTGAAGCAGCTGACAATCTTTTTGAAGGATTTAAAAATAAGAAAGAGATCATAGCTGCTATTCAAGATGTACAATTGTCAAGAAACACCGTCGTGCGGCGAATAGAAAAGACGCGTGGAGACACAACTGAACAATTGTTGGAGGATGTTTCAAATTGTGTTGCTTTCTCACTCCAACTGAATGAATCTACAGACATAAGAGACATAGCCCAGTCACTAGTCTTTATCTGGATGGTTTTTGAAGACTTCAGTGTTAAAGAACTACTTGGAATGATTTCTTTAAAAGGGAGAACTACCAGTCAGGAAATATTCAGTTCTTTCCATTCTTTTGTGACAAAGTGTAATCTTCCATTGCATAGACTTGTTTCCATCACTACTGATGGAGCAAGAGCAATGGCAGGTGAGGTTAACGGTTTCATAGCCCTCTGTGGACAGCATGACGACTTCCCAGATTTCCTTTCTTACCACTGCATCATTCACCAGCAAGTTTTGGCAAGCAAGAGACTCAATACAAAGACTGTCATGGACATCACTTTCAAAATTGTAAATTCAGTTCATGGAAGATCACTTCAAAGAGTGCTTTTCAATCTTACTCTTGATGAAGGGGCAGCTGAAATCATTTTCCACACAGATGTAAGGTGGCTAAGTAGGCACAAATTTCTGCAAAGATTTATTGATTTGCTGAATGAAATAAGAAGTTTTTTGAAGGAGAGGGGAGATGACCAAGCAGAGTTGGAAGATGAGGAGTGGTTATGTGATCTGGCATTTCTTGCTGACTTTACAGGCAAACTAAGTGATATGAACCTTGAACTACAAGGTAAAAACAAATGCATTGGCGAGATGATGAGTACAGTTTCATCCTACAAGAGCAAATTTGAGCTAATGATGACTGACCTTGCAAACAACACGGTTGATCATTTTCCTAATACGCAGGACCATCTGGGACAATATCCAAATTTTGTTTTTCAGAACTAGAAGTATGTGACAGAAATCTGTTCTGTTATCCAGGAATTCGAAAATAGATTCTGTGACTTCCAAAAAATTGGAACAGTTGTGGAGTACTTGTCATACCCATTCAAAGTAGATGTGGACATTAAAGAAACTGCAGCTGCTATCAGTAAAAATTACTCATTGAACAAGCCATCTCTTGAAAACGAAATATTATCCCTTAAAAATGACATTTTTCTCAAGACCCATGCTGAGCAAGAATCGTTTTGGAAGCTATTGCCTAGAGACAAATTTCCCAACTTGAGAAGATGCAGTGAAGCTGTACACTCCTGTTTCGGTTCAACTTATTTGTGTGAATCTGCGTTTTCCCAACTGAAAATGACAAAGAGTACACAATGCTCCAACATGACAGATGAATATCTCCAGGATTCTCTGAGACTGGTCCTCACGCAATATTCACCCGCAAACTTCAAAAAGCTGGTGGATGAAATGCAGGCTCAGACGTCTCACTAATGAGAAAGAGCGAAATATTAAGGATTGTGCAAAATCAGCCTGGATCAATACTTGACCTAAATTTAACACAAATTACTCAATAAAAGTTAAAGAAAGTTATTAAGACAGTTAAAGAAAGTTATTACTCAATAAAACTTTAAGAAAAAATGTACTTTCCATTTCCCCTCACAGTTCTTACTGGATCTTCATCTCTCTGTTTTGTTTTTGCTTAATTTGCTTAGCAGCTGATCACATCCAAGTAAATGACAGAAGGTTCATAAAAAATGGGGGGGGGATCCTCCAACTTTATTGGATTAAAATTTAATTTGAAACTAATTTGAAACTTAATTTTCATGGTGGTAGATCACTGGCACTTTTGGCCAGAAAAAGTAGATCACGACCTGTTCGAAGTTGGACATGCCTGATCTAGACGATGGTAATATATCTGGAGGCTGGCTACTTGGTATGATGGCACAGGGATCTCCCCTTCCATGCCCACACAGGCCTGACCAGGGGATCACTGCCACACAGCAGACTGAGGGATGGCAGACAGGGTTGCCCCACACATAGCAGATGTATATAGACCAACATAAGCCAGGACAGAGAGTGAACGTTCTATGGGACAGGTGTAGCCACATGTAGGGAGCTGCTGTGTGAAATGCCAGTACCCAGATGCCATAGCCAGACAGTCATAGTCATTTGATGAGCATTGTTATGTCACTCAGCAATACAATGTATCCTTTGGGGAATTGCAAAGTTAAATGAGGTTTTTGTGAAGTTCATAAGGGTCCATATTTAACATTGCAAAGACTGTTTTTAGAGATGACCAATGAAAGAATAACTAAGGATTTCTTCTACTGCCCTGTATGTTTTGATGCAAGGTATGCCATGAAAAACATCACTTTGTACTTGCTGTTATTATATCTTTGAGTGCACTGAGAAAACTTTGCATTGTTCTGGGCATGCAACAGACTAGTTTATCTAGTCTAGTTTGCATCAAGTTTTATGTATTATCAGTATTTATGTGTAGTTTGTATCAACACAACATTGTCAGTGAGAGGAGCAGCTTAGGAGATGTACGTTTTAACAGAGGAGGCGTGGCCATCAGAAATGTTCATGGGTATATGACAAAGACGGGCAGGATCAGAAATGTCCACCTTTTCAGAATATAGTGAGCGCAGGGATGTCCAAACCATTTGGTGTGTATACTTGTGTCCCATTATAACCACTGTGGTTTGCACGTGCCATGCCAGAAATGCCTATGTCCCCGATTCCGGAACTGTGGGCACGCCTTTACCCGTGGCTGCTTAATTAGGGTGAAATCAGGCCTGTTTTTGATTTGGATGTTTCCGTGGGCCAGACTTGCATGCTATGGACTTGGCCTCTTAGGGAAGAACAACCCAGATTATAGCATAGTAACATAGTATATGATGCCAGATAAAGACCAGTAAGGTCCACCTATTTTGCCCAGTAAGGTGACTAGAGTGGTTGTAATTGCAGCTCTGTGCAGGTCACCCCCCTCTATGCCTGTGTTAGGGTTGTACCTGTTGCTCCGTGCAGGTCAGCCCCCTCTATTAAGAGATATTTAAGTTTGCTTTGATTTCATCCTCAAGTTATAAAAGGATCATAAGAACATAAGAAATGCCATACTGGGTCAGACCAAGATCCATCAAGCACAGTATCCTGTTTCCAACAGTGGCCAATCCAGGTCACAAGTACCTGGCAGGTGCCCAAAGTCCACAGGTTCCATAATGCTTGTCCTGAGGTAAGCAGTGGATTTCCCGGATCCGCTTTAATAATGGTTTATGGATCTTTCTTCCAGGAACTTGTCCAAACCTTTTTTAAACCCAGTTACACTAACAGCTTTTACTATATCCTCTGGTAACAAATTCCAGAGTTTGATTACACAATGAGTGAAAAAATATTTTCTCTTATTAGTCTTAAATAGGTTACAGTGTAGCTTCATTGTGTGTCCTGTAGTCTTTTTTGATGGTGTAAACAATCGATCTACGTTAACCCGTTCCACTCCATTCATTAATTTATAGACTTCTATCATATCTCCACTCAGCCTTCTCTTTTCCAAGTTGAAAAGCCCTAACCTTTTAAGCCTTTCCTCATAGGGGTATCCTTCCAACCCCTTTACCATTTTGGTGGCTCTTCTCTGTACCTTTTCTTTTTTTTTTTTTTTTTTTTTAATTTTTATTTATGCAATTTTCAATACATAACAAGAAAGGTACAACACCACTCCTTGAAGAAATAGAAAGGCAACAGAAAATCATCCCATTTAACCGGGATACAAAAAGAAATCAGCATTAACATAAAACAAATATTGCCTATTCTCTCTAGCCCCCAATGAGGAGATTCCATGAGTAAATTTACCTAATACAAGAAGAAATTGACATGCAGTCTTAACAAGAAGCTAAGAATCTATGAGCCAGAGGGCCTCTCCTGACTTTTAGCATTGATGAAAGCCAACAACTGGGAGGGCTCAAACAACACATAAGAAAAAGCTTGGAATTTCACCAAGCATTTGCATGGATGTTTGAGAAAAAACAGCCCCCCCAGTTGCAATACCCCTGACCTGAGCAATAGAAACTCTCTACGTCGCTTCTGCGTTTCTCTTGATAAATCAGGATATATACGAACTGAGAATCCACGGAACTGAAGATTCCGTTTTTGAAAAAACAATTTAAGCAACCATTCCTTATCAGACAATAAGGCAAAAGTGATAAGCAGTGTAGATGAAACCTGTGACTCTAAGCCAGAATTTTCTAAAATATCTGTGACATTTAGTACATCCCCCTGATTTTGGCTGGTGAGATTTCCAAAATGGCCGCGGATGCAGTCTGTGCTGTCGGGTGTGTTTAATGGGGAGAAAGCGTAAAGGGAAAACTGGGCCGTTGCCCTCCCAGCCCGTTGGTACCTCTACGCCTAATTTACCTTCAGTTGTGGGTCCTTTGGATCCCTTTCTTTCGCGCACCCCTCGGGACTCGGAGCGACTGGGAGGAGCTGTGCGGCTAGCAGGTTCGGCGGAGTCGGAGTGCCCGGCGTCTGCGTCGCTTTCATCTGTCTCCCCCGTATTGAGCCCTGCACCTCTGTTAACTCGCACTCAGCCCTTGCCTTCTGGCTTCCTGGAGCTCTCCTCTTCTCCCTCGGCGGGGGGGTCGGTGAAGTGCTCGCAAGGGTCAGGTTGGGCTGTGTCTGCGTCTGGGACGGAGCCCTTAGGTGATCTGGGCTCCCGAAGATCTACAGAAGCGCTCGGAGAGGTGCTGCTGGAGCAGCAGTCTCTCTCCATGAGGGGTGATCGTCCTGCGGCATCGATGGAGCCGTCAGACCCCCTTCCTGGCTCAGGGGAGGTCTTTGTGTTGCAGAAGCCACAAAACTTTACATTGGAATCCATATGGAACGTGATAGTTTCCCTTGGTGAGGCACTTCTTCCACAAGTTTCTTCTTTAGCTAATAAGGTAGCTACATCTGCAGTTTGTTTGACTGAATTAGAAGGGAAAGTTTCTACGCTCCAAACGGAGCATACAACTGTCTCCAGTAAAGTTGAAAGCTTGGAGGATCTTTCAGATGGACACAGGAAGAGTATTCTATCTTTGCAATTAAAAACTGAGCATCTGGATAATTTGTCTCGGGCGAATAATCTGAGAATTATTAATTTTCCCAAAGTGTCCTCTATTTCTCCTAGAGACATTTTATTTATTTATTTTATTTATTTACTACACATTTATATACCGCTACTTCCAGCGATCAGCGGCGGTTTGATTAATCTTCGTGGGGTAGTCAATCAAGACTTGGGGGGGGGGGGGAATATACATAGATCTGAGGTCACAGCACACATGTTCGTAAAATATCTTGTGGAGACTTTGGGGGTTTCCCCCGAGTTGGTACCCCCTTTGGTTAAAGTTTACTATTTGCCTACTACCTTTTCTAATAAAGCTATATCCTTTTTAAGATACGGCGACCAGAATTGCACACAATATTCAAGGTGCAGTCGAACCATGGAACAATACAGAGGCATTATAATATCCTTGGTTTTATTCTCCATTCCTTTCCTTATGATTCCTAGAATTCTATTAGCTTTCTTGGCTGCTGGGGGGAAGGATATCCAAGTCCAAAAGAACGTGGTGAGAGGAGTGCAGAGTGCTGGAACCCTAGAAGCAAGGAGAAGAGCACTAGGACCTTGTGAGAAGACAGAACCCCGAAAGAGTCAGCCTGGGAGTCCAACGTACCTTGCAAGAAACAATTACTGCCGGGAAAAGCCTAGATCTAGCCAGCCTCGAGAAAACAGCACATGGAGAAAAGGTACTTCTAATGCCAACAAGCAGTGCTATAAAGACAGAGAACTACAGCCAGGAGAAAGTTTTCCTAAGAGAAGTTCTTTTATAAATGCCTCTAAACAAGGTAAAGCACAATTTCCTAATTTGTATGCTTGGCTGAAGAAACCTTCATATAGTGCTGAACTGTGCAAACCTAACTTTGCTACCGACGTAGATAGTGAGTGGGGGAAGGGCATAACCCTTGCCAATAACTATCCACCAGATGAAAAGCAAACACAGGCTGAATTGCTACTGAAGGAATTTCAGAAGTTCCTGGAGCTGAAGTCAGGGCAAAATAAAGAACCTGATACGGACAGTAATTCTGTTAGTTCAGAAGAATACATGCAAGTAGAAAGTTCTTTACCTACCCTGAATCCTGAGCCGTGTGCCATGGATTGCTCTTTCTGCTGTATTGAATAACAATTTAAAGAAGCACATAAGTTTTATATGAAGAGAATATAAAACGTTGGCTTTCCTTGTTGTTTAATTGTAAGAGCTCCTGATTGTGCTCACCTGTTTCCAAGTCACGCTGTGAAGAGAACAGTTATTGATATAAAGCTGCAATATTTTCTAATAACCACATGAGGCAATGCTGAGTTAAGCTGCTGAAGTTTATGAATAGCTGTGTTAAAGCAAATTTGATTTCACTGCTTCCTGAGTTCCTGTTTTCTTCTGTTTATCCTAAAAGTTCCACTTTTTGCGTTTGTTGCTTTGAGCTTTTGATGCGCTGGAAACTATCCCCCAAGACAAATAAATTTTCTTGCTTGCCTAACTACATCTGGTCACTACTACAATTCTTCCCTAAGGAATATACAAGAGCACTACAGTTCCCAAGATTCATTGGGAACCGTACCAGCTAATTCTTCAAGGGACAATATAAGGCCACTCCTGCCTATAAGCTCTAGGGCGCAGGCAGGAGTGTCACAGTGCATATAAATTCATCAAAAGGAAAGTAAATTGACCTATTTATAGCATTGCTTTTGCTCAGCACCCCACAGCATCAGCTCTTGTTTGGGTAATTATTAGATTTCTTTCATTGAGTGGGGGTAGGTTTGTCTTTTTAGACCCTTCTTGCTTGGAAAAGCTTTTGGTGGAAAAGGAAGCTGCCACACCTTAGGTCCTGGCTTAGTTATGGGATTCAAGGTTTTTTGATATGAGGGGTGGCCAGAAGGATAAGGGCCCTCAAGACAATTCAAAGGAACTCTGGCGTTCTGAGTCTACACCAAAGAGATCCTAGAAGGCTGAGTTTGTTGATGTACAGAGAGTATTTTTGAACTTAATACCTGAAGGTAATTGCTTTATAAAATTATCATAAGAACATAAGATATGTCATACTGGGTCAAACCAAGGTCCATCAAACCTAGTATCCTGTTTCCAACAGTGGCCAATCTAGGTCACAAGTACCTAGCAGTTTCCTCAAAAGACACAGGTTCCACAATGCTTATATTGGGGCAAGCAGTGGATATTCTGGATCCACTTTAATAATGGTTTATGGACCTTTCCTCCAGGAACTTGTCCAAACCTTTTTTAAACCCGGCTACACTTAACAGTTTTAACTACATCCTCCGGTAGCAAATTCAAGAGCTTGATTAAATGTTCAGTGAAAAAACTATTTTCTCTTATTAGTCTTAAATAGGTTACCCTGTAGCTTCATTGCATGTCCCCTAGTCTTTCTATATTTTGATGGCATAATCTACATTTACCCATTCCATTCCATTCATTAATTTATAGACCTCTACCATATCTCTGGAGTGGAGGATTAGCCTAGTAGTTTGTGCGCTAGCTTAGTACCTTAAAGAAAAAGGGCTCAATTCCCACTAGCACTCCTTGTGGCCTCAGGCAAGTCACTTAATTGCCTCAGAAGAAAGTCCTGCAATCTACTGCTATGAAAACCCAGGGGCTGCTGGGTCACCAGGAGTCAGCACTGACTCAACAGCACATTGCATGCATGCATCATATCTCCCCTCAGCCATCTATTTTCCAAGTTGAAGAGCCCTAACCTTTTTAGCCTCTCTTCATAGGGGTATCCTTCCATCCCCTTTACCATTTTGGTGGCTCTTCTCTGTACCTTTTCTAATAACACTATCTCCTTTTTATGATACAACAACCAGAATTGCACACAATATTCAAGGTGCGGTCGCACCTTGGAATGATACAGAGGCATTATAATATCCTTTCTTTTTTTTCCATTCCTTTCC
The DNA here is from genome assembly GCA_033557465.1 of Ichthyophis bannanicus. Classification (NCBI taxonomy): domain Eukaryota; kingdom Metazoa; phylum Chordata; class Amphibia; order Gymnophiona; family Ichthyophiidae; genus Ichthyophis; species Ichthyophis bannanicus. The sequence goes on along the minus strand of CM066033.1, from coordinate 1,024,509,818 downwards.
TTATGATACCTATCATTCTATTTGTTTTCTAGGCCGCCGCTGCACACTGGGCAGAGGGTTTCAACATGTTATCCACGATGATGCCTAAATCATTTTCCAGGGTGGTGGTTTCATAATATGGAAACTTGCATTGTATAACCATAGTTTGGGTTGTTCTTTCCTAGGTGTATAACTTTGCACTTGTCCACATCAAATTTCATCTGCCATTTGGATACCCAGTCTTCCAGTTTATCAAGGTCCTCTTGCAATTTTTCACAATCCTCATGTGTTTTAACAACTTTGAATAATTTTGTGTCATCTGCATATTTGATTACCTCACTCGTTATTCCCATTTCCAGGTCATTTACAAATATGTTATAAAACAGTGGACTCAGCACAGATCCCTGATGTACTCCACTATTAACCTTTCTCCACTGAGAAAATTGGCCATTTAGTCCTACCCTCTGCTTTCTATCTTTTAACCAGTTCCTGATCCACAATAGTACACTGCCTCCTTTCCCATGACTTTTTAATTTCGCCAAGAGTCTCTCATGATGGACCTTGTCAAAGGCTTTCTGAAAATCCAGATACACCATCAGGCTTAATCTGTCCCAGACATAGATCCCCTCAGTACGTCTGTTCTGAGCCGGACATACAGAGGGGATCAATATTCTGATCCCGCGGGGCAAATCTATCCCCACGGGATCAGAACCATGAACAGTCCTGTACGTGCAGGCCGGGACTGCAATTCAGTCCAGCCTGCACGTTCAGGAACTTCTTTGCTAACTCGGTCAAGGCTCTTCAATGGAGCCGCGGTGCCATGGTATCATGTTGCCTTGGCACTGTGGCTCCATTGAAGAGACGCGATGCCAGCTGCCAGCTTCCCAGCTTCATTTCCTGCAGCCCAACCCCTGATCTTGCCTCCTAAGGCCAGGGTCAGGCTGAAGGGAATGTTTTCAGGCTGCCTACCCAATCAGCGCCCTGGGCCTGCCGTAAAAAAAACGTGCAGGGAGCTTATTCCACCTCGGAGGTGGAATAACTTCCCTGCACAAGTCGCCAGACCCTGGACATACAGGGCCAAAATTAGAATCAGCCCTGTACTTCTAGGCTGGAGAACACCCACCGCCCGCCCTTCCTCTGCCTCCGATCTGCCCCTTCCCTGCCCCCATCTAACTTCCCTGCACAACCAGCGGAGAAGTTAGATGGCAGCAGAAAAGGCATGAATAGTGGGGCTGGACGTCCCATTGGGACGTCCATTCCTGCTATTCATGGCACAGAATTTGGCCCTATATCAACCAACTCACCTTTGTCTACCTGTATATTCATACCTTCAAAAAAACATAACAGATTAGTAAGACAAAACCTTCCTTGGCTAAAGCCATGTTGTCTGTCTCCCATTAAGCCATGAATACCTACATGTTCAGTAATTTTGTTCTTTATAATGGTTTCTACTATTTTTCCAGGTACTGATTGCAGGCTCACTGGTCTATAGTTTCCTGGATCACTCTTGGAACCTATTTTAAAAATTGGCATTACATTGGGCATTCTCCAGTCTTCAGATATTACAGATGATTTTAATGATAGTTCACAGATGATCTGCAATCTCATATTTCAGTTCTTTCAACACCCTTGGATGTATACCATCCAGTCCAGGTGATTTGCTACTCTTCAGTATATCAAATAGTTGTAATACATCTTCCTGGTGTATCGATATTTCTTTCAATTCTTCTGCTGCATTACCTTACCATTTCAGTCATGGGTAACATCCCTATATCTTCCTCAGTAAAGACCGAAGCAAAGAATTCATTCAGTCTCTCCACTATGGTTTGGCCCCTCTTAGTGCCCCTTTTACCCCTCTATCATCTAATGGTCCAACTGACTCCATCACAGGTTTTTTGCTACGAATGTACTGGAAAAAGCTTTTATTATGCATTTTTGCTTCCACAGCAAGCTTCTTCTAAAATTCTCTCTTTGCCTGCCTTTTCAATGTCTTGCATCTAACTTGCCATTGCTTATGTTGTTTCCAGTTTTCATCATTTGGCTCCTTTTTCCATTTCCTGAAAGATGCTTTTTTGGTAACAACAGCCTTTCTGGCCTCACCTTTAAACCATGCTGGTAGTGTTTTGGACTTCCTTCCACTTTTCTTAAAGCATGGAATACAGCTGGTCTGGGCTTCCAAGATAGTATTTTTAAACAACACCCATGCTTGATGTGAATCTCTAACCTTTGCAACTGCTGTTAGTTTTTTCTTAACTATTTTCCTCATTTTATCATAATCTCCTTTTGAAAGTTAAAAGGTAGTACTGTGGATTTCCCTGTTGACCTTCCTCCATTTATTAAATCAGACGTGATCATGCTATGATCACTATTGCCAAGTGGCCCCAACACCCTTATCTCTTGCACGAGATCTTGTGTTCCGCTAAGGACAAGGCCAAAATGGCTTCCCCTCTGGTCAGGTCATGAACCAGCTGCTCCAAGAAGCAGTCATTTATTTCATCTAGAAACTTTGGGGCTTGTTTACAAAGCCGCGGTAGCGGCTTCCACTCAATTCAATGGGGCCGCGGCTCTGATATCAGGTGGAAACTGCTACCGTGGCTTTGTAAACAAGCCCCTTTATCTCCCTAGCATATCCTGTCATGACACTGACCCAGTCGATACCGGGTTAATTGAAATTATCAATTATTATTACTGTGCTGTAACTTTTATTAGCTTCCCTGATTTCTTTGAGCATTTCATCATCCATTTGTTCATTCTGGCCAGGCGGTCGATAGTATACCCCCACTGCCATCACCTTCCCCTTTTTACATGGAATTTCAATCCATAGAGATTCTACAGTGAATTTTGTTTCCTGCAAAACCTTAACCCTTTGTGACTCAATGCCCTCTCTAACATAGAATGCAACCCCTCCACCAATTTGATCTGCTCTATCATTATGATATAGTTTGTATCCTGGTATCACAATGTCCCACTGGTTGTCCTCCTTCCACAATGTCTCTGAGATAACAATCATGTCTAACCTCTCTTTTTTTTTTTTTTTAGTGCCATCAAGTCAGTGTTGACTCCTAGCGACCCAGCTACCTCTGGGTTTTCTTGGCAATGTATCACTGGAAGTAGATTGCCAGCCTTTTCTTCAGAGGCAATGGATGGTAAAGTGACTTGCCCAAGGTCAGAAGGAGTGCCAGTGGGACTTGAACCCTTGACCTTCTAGGTTCTAGGCAGTTGCTCTAACCATTAGGCTACTCCTCCACTCCTAACCTCTCATTTAGTGCTATATATTCTAACTCTTCCATCTTATTTTTTTTAACTGTTATTGGTCTAGCCCTTCTTTGGATGTAATTGATGTCAGATGCCATATATTTAAAATCATATATGGTTTCAATTCTGGTGCCTTATGTAAAATGCTGTGAATTTGTTTGGAATCCTACGAGCCTGAAGCAGGACTGGAATTCAATGGTCCGAAACGTGTCACATCATACTAAATGGATTCCTTGAATTATTGACGCTGGTGCAGATAAGTTGTTTTAAAACCAATTAAAAATTTCAATAAAGAGTAAAAGGAGTTTCCACTGCGAGGAGATGTTACTTTTCTCCCCCCTTTTGATGGTGTCTCCAAATATATTTATTAATACATAAGAATATATGTTTACCTGTTTCATTGGAACCTTATTGCTGGAGGATTGAATAATTTGGTTGCCTATTATTGAGGGCTAGTATTAAGGGATTTTGTTAAATAATATTAAATTAACTGCAGAAATTACATTTTAAAGACAATTATGTGGCTATGGGTGTTGTTCAGACTATTTGTACATTCAAATAAATATTACTGAATTTCCACTTATTTCAACTGTGATTTGATGTAGGTAAGACTCACTTTAAGCAGTTTCTGAAGATAGCTTTAGATTCAGAATGCAAAACTGCATAACTTGGTCACCAGTAGTTTGTAAAGTTTGAAAAAATAAAAATCTAACCCTAAATTTGACCTGTCCTAATACAGTATAAGCAAAGATATTGCTCTGCAACAGCATTAAGATTTCACACTAAATGGCAAAACGTTTTTTGACTTATAAATTTATATCAGACCATACAGGGTAAGGCTTCAGCATTATGGAACTTCTGGTCTTTGGAACTTACAATGGAACCTTCCAATATATCATTTTACTTATGGATGAAGGATGTGATGTGATATAGAAAAGGGGGATGTTGAGTCTGGTGTATATTCCTTTTAGAAAAAACGATTGGGGGCATTTTCAAAGCGATTAACAAGGTTAGTATCAAGACATTCCATGGATGGATAGGAAGCAGCACCCAGGAATAGCCAGCTAACGGCAATATTCAGCCGCCAGATGGTTATCCCTTAATGGCCGGTGGCAGTCAATGCTTGTAAAGCACCTGACCATCGTGGGCAAAGGTGAAACCAGTGCTGAATATATGGTTTCATGTTGACTTCCCTTGCTATCTGCTCAGTAGTGATAATCTGCCACTAACCAGATAAGAAAATCGCATAAACCTTGACCTGTCCTAGCTTTATATGGTTATCTATCTGGTTAGCAAGCTGAAAACTATCGCTGACAGGATAGGTGCCAGGACAGCCCCAGACCCACCCATGGAGAGCCCCAGCGCTATCCAAGGCGGTCTGTGGAGATATTCAGTGGCACTGGCTGGTTAGTACCGCTGAATATGGGACTCAGCAGGGTTTATACTGCTATTCTCATAAATCTTTTTAAATATTGGGCCCTTATCGTTTTAATGCACAACACTGATTGCAGGAAGTTTTATTATACTGTATGAGAGATCCATGAACAGGAAAATATCATTAACATCAGCATTCGTACTACTACCACCCATTCATTCTCAGCTCTAAAAGTGTACAAATCACCACATAAAAAGGCATTCTAGCAAAAAAACATTGCTACAGCTTTATTCGTCAACACACAAACTGTAACTTAAAACATCTCAACTGTACTTGAATCTCAGTTACCAACAGCCCGGGCTAGAGGGTGATGTCCTAGCCCTATTTGTACTCGCATCAATCAAGTATTATCACTCCCTCTCCCAGCCTGCAGTGGCACCAGGCTGAGTCCTACTTTAGTATACAGGAGCTTACTTAGGACTTGCGCCATGCATGGTAGTGATGCCCATTTTATAGGGCAATTGCATATTCTCAGCGGACCCAGCACAAGACAATGCAAGAGCATTCTGCGGGGTCTGCGTTTAGACCATGTGCATGCTGAGACAGTTCTGCCATATCCCGCCCCATCCATTGACGTCTGATGTTAGAAGGGGACGGGACGTGGCAGAACTGTCTTAGCCCACACGCATAATTTAAACTAGGCCTTGACAACTTTTCTTGTAATCTAGGGGCCAGCTGCCAAAACCTAGGTCTCAGTGCATGCCCCCCTCCCCAAAAAAAGGTGTATCGCGGTTACTTTTTTATGTTTTAGAGCCTTATTTATTATGACTGTTTTCCCATTTTCCATAATAAATCAGGCTCTTAATGGGCCACTGCACAGTGCCAAAAAAAGGCAGTGGTCCCACTCCTCCTCCTTCCTCTCCCACCAACCTCACTGACCCATTAAGCTACACCTGTGTGTGTGTGTGTGCATGTGGTACAGAGATGGGGTGCCTGTGTGTGTGTCTGTGTATGGTGCGGAGATGGGATGCCTATGTGTGTGTGGTGTGGTGTGGTGTGGTGTGGTGTGGTGGTGGGGTGCGTGTGTGTGTGTGTGTGTGGTGGTGCGGAGGCGGGAGTGCGTGTGTGTGTGTGTGTGTGTGTGTGTTGTCAGAGGTGGGGTGCCTGTGTGTATGAGTGATGGGAGAAGGGTGTGCCTTTGCACATACACATTGTGCCCTATCCTTCCTATACATTCATCCCTTCCCTTCCCACTCCAACCCCTCTCCTGTTGTCCCTCTCCTACCCCCAGACTCTCCCCTTCAATCTCCCCCCGCCCTTGCACTCACCCCTGCCCTCCAGTCCTAGAAGTGCTGAAGCAGCCAGGGGAGCTGGTGATTGCACAGCCTGCCAAAAAATAAAGGTTCCCAAATTTGCTGGACAGCCTGACAGCCTCCGGGGCAGGTGTAATTCCAGACATGGACAAATTTAGTCTTACATGTGCCTCCCTATATCAAATTGAGGAAACACTATAGATTATGGTGATACCCCAACACGCCCACCTGCTACACATTCGTGATATGGACATTCACTTGTAAAATGGGCCCTTTCTCAAATAGCCTTTTATGCATGCATGCGATTTACACATGTAAATGTTCACATTTACACATGCAAATCATGAATACGGTTCTAAAATAACCCCCATAGATTTATGAACCACCCACACCACACTCAGAAAAGACTCCCTTCAAATCTATGCACCCCGCAGCATCTACACATGCAAAAACTGGCTTTGTAAAATCAGTATTTATTCATGCATATAATTTGCACATGTAAATGCCACACAACTATTCTAAAATTACCTCCATATTCTCCACATCAGTTCCAATAGAAGAGCTGTCAGGTTTCACAGTCAGCACATCTGCAGGTCTGATTATGTACATCAAAAATTGAAAAGAAAGGTGGGTCCATGAACCACTAAAAAGAAGCAGTAGGTAGCAAAAACATAGCCTGGCTTCAAAAAGAAAGAACTATTGAAATGGTTATTTCCAAAAAGCTGAAGATAACTATAAATATAGCTCTAATGTTTGTGTCCGTGGGAGGCCAGAGGAACATTGCTGCTGCTGTTCTCCAGATCATTTTTAGCTTGCGGGGCCTGTGCTGGAGTGGGGCCATGTGCAGACAACATGTCTAGAGACAGCCCTGTCTCCACAGACTCTCAACACATGTCCAACTCCACCATCTCCCTTTCAGCCCCTTCTTCCCCCCCCCCCCTCACTGTCGCCACTACCTCTACCATTTTTGCTCTGTTGGCATTGGCAGCGGCAGGCCTCTGAGGATCGAACTTAAAAAAAGAAAAGCGGCTTCTTGCAGCCTTCAGACTCCAGTGTGTATGAGGACCCTGCCAGTCTCATCCCCTTTGACATCATGTTAGAGGGAGCAGGATTGACCGGGAACCTCATGCACACCGGAGTCTGAAGGCTGCACAAATCTGCGGTTTTCGTTTGTTTTTATGTTCGATCCTTGGAGGCCTGCTGCTGCCGACGCCAATAGAGTTGAAACAGCAGTGGCAGGAGGATGAATCGCTGATCTTCTGTTGTTGTTTTAGGCAGCATGAGGCAGCACTGCTGGTGTGATTTGGGGGAATTTTTTTTGCTGTCCCCAGCAGCCACTTTACTCTACCTAATGATAGAGCTGCCTCTGCAGAGAAAAACCATTTTTTCTACTGCTGGTTTTCAGGGTCTGCCGGCAGCCAGCAGCCGGCCTAGCCATTTAAAAACTGTCCAGGCCGGCTGAAAATCAGCCAATTGGCAACCTATTTGTTCCAGGCAAATGTTCCAGGCACTATTTTAACACATGTAGATGTGTGCCATGCAGAGAAACGAAGGGGATGAGATTTGACTCACTGAAAAATTATATGTGTATTTTCCATTTTATAGTGTAAACACAGGTATAATAAAAATAATTTCCCTGTCAGCTTTTGCACCTGTTGCAAAGCAAGTACAGCTGTTATAAAAGTGCTGATTCTGCCAGGGCTTAACATGAGGGATTAAGACCATCAATACTCTTAATTCCCTGTTTTTCATTTCTGACGTCTGAGAGGAAAAAAAGACTTTATCAGCTTTGTTGCCTAGTTAGCCCACATACATACTGTATATGTATAATTGGCAGCACTTATACGTGGAGGTTGCCGAAAGCTGCTGCTCTTTTTTCTCAGCTTATTTTTACAAAATCAATGCTGATGTATTTGCCAGCCTGCTTAAATATATTTTATAAAAAGCCCTGCTTTTTGTCAGAGCCTTTTGTAAAATACAGGGAGTACTGTGGATATCTTATGCTGGACTTTCCAATTCCTACCTCAACGTGCTAGAAAAATAGAGCTTTACATCTCCCCCAGTCCCTCAAGATGAAAGCCAAATAAAACTGTTCTATAGACCCCTGAATTTGGCACTAAAAAAGGAGCAAGAATTAACACAAAGTCACAAATCACAATAGCATCAAATATACTATAATGTTGCTAAAGCCTTCCAAGGCTAAAGTAATAGTTCAATAAATTATCATTTGTCAGAAACCACTGTTTTTGATTACAAAAGTATGAAAATCTTTGATAACATTATTATCTTATTTATATCATATATCTTTAAACATTCCTTAAGTTGCTAATTCCAATACCTTAAATACATTAAACTACATATACAACTACATCCATGGAGTGGAGGAGTGGCCTAGTGGTTGGGGCAAGGTACCTTGGGCCAGAAGGTTGGGGGTTCAAATCCCACTAGAAGACAGCAACCTTGGGCCGGAAGGACTGGGGTTTCTAGTCCCACAGGTGCTCCTTGTGGTCTTGGGCAAGCCACTTAACCCTCCATAGACCATGTTCCCTGTAAAATAGTTCTCTGTGTGCTGTGCTTTCCTGTCTAATCAATGTGTTTATACCTCAAAAATTTCCTGTCATGATTTGACAATTTCCAATCTGTAATCAAAACCGCTGCTGATCGCTGGAAGTAGCGGTATACTAATAACTATTACCACACACACATCACATTCTCACTCTTTCATTGAAAAGCCTGTCTAGATGACATGAGATAAGTGAATATTATTTACAATAAAAAAAATCTCCTGTAGGAGCTCAAAACAACTCATTCGCTCCCACTAAAAATAATACATCCCCAAGACATTGTGTATTTAAGGGTTTTCATCACATTTTACACTACAACAAACAATCAAATCCAAACCTCTGCTTCACTACTTAGTCCACAAAAATAATACAGGATCACAACAGCATAATCGGCACACCGAAGTCACTACAACAGCTACATAAAGCTTCAGAATCACCAAGAACTTTTTTTCATTTAGAACACCACAAATCTTAAAGAGAACTTCAGGTGTTGCCTCTTGTCTGCTGAGTCCATTTGAAACGCAAAAACACTTTTCTTCTCGTCTCTTCACTTGTTGGTCTGTGAAACTCATCCAAGGCACTCCTCCACCATCGAACTGCAGACTCCAGTAGAAAGACCACCAGCATCCAAATCACACTACCTCAGGTTCAAAGACCTGAGAATCACTTATCAGAGAAATCCCAACTACATTGGCCAATAGTTTCACTGGATGACCGGCTTCATCAGGGAATCTATAACAAATAAATAAAGGACAAACTCACCAAACTTACATCTACACAATAAGAAAAAACAAAAGTACATACATTTCATACTACTTTACTAACCATTTCACCATACTTTTGCCGGCTCAAAAATGCCCGATCATGCGCTCATGCTTTACCACGCCAAGAGCTAGAACTAACACTAGAACTAGAAGGGTCCCTTTAATAGAACCAATGCCACTCAGTTCAGTTGTTGAGCCCATCTGGGCTCACCGTGTTCCACTTAAAAATGAATGTTTGTTCCCAGCGGCACAGCCGCTGAATATAATTCACACCTCCCTCCACAGACATTTGCATAATCACAAAACATTTCAAATCTTCCAAACAATGATGCGTCTGCTGCCAATGTATGATGAGGAGTGCAGTATCAACCCCGTGACAAATGGACAAGAAATATTCAATAATCGGTGTCTTGAATGCACAAGATGTTTGGTCGACATATATTCTTTGACAGGGGCATATGATCGCATTTATTACTCCCTGAGGCAAACATGTGATGTGATGCCTTAAATAAAAAAATGAATCCAAGACCCAGATGAGTGAATTTCTCCAATTCTAAGGTTTGTGAACATATCACACACCGACCACAACTCATATGGCCCCTTAATGCGGTCACCATCAGAGCCAATGAACCAACATATCTCTCAGGTTCCTACCACGACACAAAGAAAACACTGGGGGTTCTCGAAACACAGGATGCACCTGTAGTGTAGACCAATATTTTAATATCAATCTAACCACAGAAGATTGTGCAGAATATGGCAGCACACATACCGACTGCTTCTCATTAGAATGTATAGTAGGGGTTAGTAATAACGCACAATTAGCATATAAAGCCTGCTTACATGATCTACGTATAATGTGAGAAGGATATTGACAAATTTTAAATTGGGTTTCAATATGTCGAGCTTGATGGACATATTTATCTCACATCGAACACAGCTCACAAAATCTCAAAAATTGACCAACTGGGATATTATCCTTAACAAGACGCGGATGAAAACTCTGGTAATCCAAAAGGCTATGGGGTATGTTTACTAAACCGTCTTAATGTTACCGGCGCTAGTTGTAGCATTAATGTGAAGAATGCCATATAAGGTAGTGGGCGTTCCAGAGGAAAGGTTGCAAGGTATCGGTATCGCGCGATAGTGGGCGCCGTGGCACATTAACGCGCGTTAACCCTAAGTTCATGTCAGTGCAGTTCTAGAAGCTATAAAGATGTAGCCCACTGGTTACTGCAATGACTGCGGAGGCAGAGGTCAGAGCTTTGATCCCGCAGTGGTGTTATGTAAGAAGGCTTTCTGAGGCATTTCCTTTTAATTTAAAAGGAAATGCCTCAGACATTTGGCAAGCCACTTAACATCTTGGGCAAGCCACTTAACCCTCCATAGCCCATGTTCCCTGTAAAATAGTTATCTCCAAGTTATAATGACCTGTTCAATGTAATTTCAGTTTGTTCAATGTAAACCGCACTGATGCAGAATAGCGCGGTATATAAGAGAATATAAAATAAATAAATTAAATAAATAAAAAATAAATAAAAATCAGTGCTGCCAGCAAAAACACCCTCAAAGTGCCGTATCCTAAGGTGCCGCATAAGGAGCCCTCTATGGCACTCCATAGGGCACATTATAAAGTGCCCTGTCCGCCAAGTCACCTTATAATGTGCCCCATAGGGCGCTTTATAGGGCACCTTATAGGGCGCCCTATAGGGTGCCTTAGCTTATGGCACTGTGTTTTTGCTGGCAGGGTGTTTTTGCTGGCAGCACTAATTTAAATTATAATGAAAAGCCTCAGACAGCCTTATTAAACAACATAAGAACATAAGATATGCCATACTGGGTCAGACCAAGCCCAGTATTCTGTTTCCAACAGTGGCCAATCTAGGTCATATGTACCTAGCAGTTTCCCCAAGGGACACAGGTTCCACAATGCTTGTATTGGTTCAAGCATTGATATCCTGGGTCCCTTCTTAATAATGGTTTATGGACCTTTCCTCCAGGAACTTGTCCAAACCTTTTTTAAACCCAGCTACATTAACAGCCTTTACTACATCCTCTGGTAACAAATTCCAGAGTTTGATTACACGTTTATTACTCATAGGGATATCCTTCCATCCCCTTTACCATTTTGGTGGAACAACACCACTGTGGGATCAAACCCATGACCTCTGCCTCCATAGTCATTGGAGTAACCAGTGGGCTACATCTCTACAGTGTCTAACACACCACTGGCTGGCTACAGAAAGACTGCAGGTCACCACACAAACTGTCTGCTGTTGTTACCAGGATAGGGTAAACCCACCCGTACTCATGATGCACTGCACATGCAGATCAGCAGCCTACATCTGATCACAAGATGGGGTATGCGCCTCTATAGCACCCCAGCCCGGTAGGGGGAACTGACCGTGTGTGTTACTGGCACAGAGTAGCTACAGATCGTGACACTGTGTGGTTCCTGTGCTCACCCTGAGGGTGAGGTGGGGCGCCCAGCACCAGGTCCGCAGCACCTGGCTTGGCTGAGATAGGCTCTGCTGCAGGTCCCCATCAGTGCCTTGCAGATACATCTGTGTCCATCTGTATTTCCCAGTCATGTCTAGCCCTTGTGGACTATGATACACCCAGAATAGTGCATATCCTGTGTGGTTGCCATGGTCACATGTCATAAGTGAAGGGTGGTGTTTGGGCCCAAAGTGGATTATGTAGCACCACTTAACCCACCCTCTGTGAGTCAGGGTGGGGGACAGGATTTCCCACCAACAGATCCACGTTCTACATCTCTGCAATGGTGGAGAGTAGAGGGGACCATCAACCCCAGTCCTGCTGGGGAATAGGCACCCTATAGGACAGTCAATGCAGATATGTACGCATCACATAGGGCACTGGCAGACAGGCAGTAGGCCTGGAAAATCTCAGCTGCCCCCCACCACTATCTGGTAGGTGATTTGGATATAGTCTCATTAGATATAACATTAATGAGAGGTGATGACTTTTAAAGTTATTTTAGTGGTTATGTATTTTTCCATCTTTGTAGAGCTTTGCGCTACAAAAAGCCCCTGAGGAAACTTGAAAAGTGAAACGTGGATGAGGAACCGAAGGACGGCGTTGGGAAATAAGTTAAGCAATCTTTTTGAAATAAGTTCAAAACATTGTGAGAGATAACTTTTCAAGCATAATATAAAATTAGAAGAATACATTTACTGGGGAAGGTCATTGATGTGAATAGGCACTACTATTTGACATTTCTGAAGTCTAAACCAGTGCCACAGAGTCTGAGACCTTCCTCAATGAGTTAAGGAATCTGTTATCTGAGACCAGTGGGAGTTTAACCACAGGGAACACTTTCAGTACATCTTTACTCTTCAGTTACATTTTGAGTGAATACATATTACTTTGAGCCCCACCACTATCTGACATTCACCAGCAGAGAGCACAGTCAGTCTCCACCTACTGCACCCTGCAAGGTGTTCCAGCCATACACATGCTAACTGCAGACAGTCTACTAGCTACTACATAGTGCATGTTCCTGGAGGAACTGTGTGCACCCACAAATGGGATGTGAGCACACACACCAAGTAAGTGTGTCAGTGACTGAGCCTCAGAAAAGGGAACTCATAGATATCACTTGAGAAAAATAGTGTATAGCACTATGGGGGAACCTAACCATGCCATGGTCACTGCTCAGTCAGGGTGAGAGTGACCTCCCAGCATGACATGCTGTGGCCACCCTGTCTGTGCAGGTGGTGGTCGGGCACTACAATGTCCCAGCCATTGCCCTACGCTCTGTGCAGATGCATCCTGCCCAGACCGCTGTGTCCAGGCCATACGCACAATACCTTGCTCCTCATTATGCACATTGGCAGGTTAACACTGGAGACAGTGCAAGCATTGGGAGCTCAGTAAGGTGTAGGCAGCCACAAAACACTGGGTAGACATACACACACTCCCACACCTATTTCAGCATTGTGCAAAGATAGAGGTGGTTGGCAGCCCTGGTCGCCACACCAGTCCTGGACGCAGTGCAGGCATTGCTAAGGTATGCAGGTGCTAGTATTGGTAGCTGCTGCTCCGCACAGGGCCCAGCCCAACAGCCTGACTCTCCATGAGGCTTTGGATAGTGGAGCCTGTGGCTGTGGGTGTTTGTGCCCCTGTTGGCCGATGCTCTAGGGCAGAGGTTCCCAACTCTGGTCCTGGTGGGCCAAGCATGATTCAGGTTTTCAGGCTGTCCCTAATGAATATGCATGAGATACATTTGCATACAATGGGGGCACTGCATACCAATGCATCTCATGCATATTTATTAGGGACAGCATGAAATCCTGAAGGGTGTTTGACCCTCCAGGACTGCAGTTGGGAACCTCTGCTGTAGGGAGTGCACATGTTTATGGTGCATGTGCTCTGTAGGGTAAAATATAGGGACATGGTCTGTAGGCGCCACAGCTGGGACTTGAACCTGTGACTTTCTGCCCCTGAACACACCGGCTGTGTGTACTGCACCAAACTGTTGCCACAGAAGCAGGTCATTTCCTGGGGATAACATTACTATTCATCAGCCAGCCCCTTGTCTGTTGCACTGCACGCCACCCACCTGAACAGGGCTTGGCCTTGGTCTGCTGTGGGCAGATGCCACTGCCCCCTCCACCACCAGCACCCCTCCGCCGCCATGCTGACATGCCCTTATGCCGGTGGTGCTGGTGGTGCACAGTCCCAGGCCATCCAGTGTGCCGGTAGGTGGCTGCCTATGGTGTGGGATCTGGGGTAGGGGTGCCTACATAGACATCTGCGCTTCCCCCGGCACCGCCTGTCACTCTTATGTGCCCTTTTGGGTACCTGCTGGGTGATGTCGCCTGGGACACTGTGGGACACACACTCGTGGGCATGTTTGACCTTGGTCAGGTGCTGGCTTGCTGATTTGCAGTTTCTGAGTTCCTATGTGCCACCTAGGCATCTGCCTAGTCCACCCTGTGCCCCAGCTGCCCCACGGCATGTCCCGCCTGCAGTCCCCTATACCCCATTTGCAGCCTCACCGTCGTGCCATTTCGTACTTGGGCACTATGTTGTTGCTGCACATGTATCACTACTATCACTTTTCTTGGTTTCCTTGCCTTTCCTGTACATTTTCTTGGTTTCCCTGCCTTTGCTGTACATTTCTCTCTCCTACAAATAAGAACATAAGAACATAAGAACATAAGATATGCCATAATGGGTCAGACCAAGGTCCATCAAGCCCAGTATTCTGTTTCCAACAGTGGAAAATCTAGGTCATACGTACCTAACAGTTTCCCCAAGGGACACAGGTTCCACAATGCTTGTATTGGTTCAAGCATTGATATCCTGGGTCCCTTCTTAATAATGGTTTATGGACCTTTCCTCCAGGAATTTGTCCAAACCTTTTTTAAACCCAGCTACACTAACAGCCTTTACCACATCCTCCGGTAACAAATTCCAGAGTTTGATTACACGTTGAGTGAAAAAATATTTTCTTTTATTAGTCTTAAATAGTTTACCCTGTAGCTTCATTGCATGTCCCCTAGTCTTTCTATATTCTGATAAGGTAAACAATCGATCTACGTTTACCCGTTCCACTCCGTTCATTAATTTATAGACTTCTATCATATCTCCCCTCAGCCGTCTCTTTTCCAGGTTAAAGAGCCCCAACCTTTTTAGCCTTTCTTCATAGGAGTATCCTTCCATCCCCTTTACCATTTTGGTGGCTCTTCTCTGAACCTTTTCTAAAATCGCTATATCCTTTTTAAGATACGGCGACCAGAATTGCACACAATATTCAAGGTGCGGTCTCACCATGGAACGATATAGAGGCATTATAATATCTTTTGTTTTATTTTCCATTCCTTTCCTTATCATACCTAGCATTCTATTTGCTCTCTTGGCCACCGCTGCACACTGGGCCGAGGGTTTTAACATGGTATCCACAATGACGCCTAGATCTTTTTCCTGGGTGGTGTTTCCTAATGTGGATCCTTGCATCGTGTAACCATAGTTTGGGTTGTTCTTCCCTAGGTGCATAACCTTGCACTTGTCCACATTAAATTTCATCTGCCATTTTGATGCCCAGTCTTCCAATTTATCAAGATCCTCTTGCAATTTTCCACAATCCTCTTGGGTTTTAACAACTTTAAATAGTTTTGTGTCATCTGCAAATTTGATAACCTCACTCGTTATTCCACTTTCCAGGTCATTTATGAATATGTCAAAAAGCAGCGGACCCAGCACAGATCCCTGGGGTACACCACTATTCACCACTATTCACCTTTCTCCATTGGGAAAATTGGCCATTTAGCCCTACCCTCTGCTTTCTATCTTTTAACCAGTTCCTGATCCACAATAGTACACTGCCTCCTATCCCATGACTCTTTAGTTTTGCCAAAAGTCTCTGATGAGGGACCTTGTCAAAGGCTTTCTGAAAGTCCAGATACACAATATCAACCGACTCACCTTTGTCCACCTGATTATTCACTCCTTCAAAGAAACATAACAGATTAGTAAGACAAGATCTTCCTTGTATAAAGCTATGTTGGCTGTCTCCCATTAGGTCATGACTATCTACATGCTGAGTAATTTTATTCTTTATGATGGTTTCTACCATTTTTCCCGGTACTGATGTCAGGCTCACCGGTCTGTAGTTTCCCGGATCACCCCTGGAACCCTTTTTAAAAATTGGTGTTACATTGGCGATCCTCCAATCTTCAGGTATTAGAGATGATTTTAATGAAAGTTCACAGATTACTAATAGCAGGTCTGCAATCTCGTATTTCAGTTCTTTCAACACCCTTGGATGTATACCATCCGGCCCAGGTGATTTGCTACTCTTCAGTTTATCTAATAGTTGTAATACATTTTCCCGATGTATCGATATTTCCTTCAATTCTTCCACACCTTTAAATAACATCCCTACATCTTCCTCAGTAAAGACTGAAGCAAAGAATTAATTCAATCTCTCCGCTATCGCCTTGTCGCCTCTTAGTGCTCCTTTAACCCCTTTATCATCTAATGGACCAACTGACTCTCTCACAGGTTTTTTGCTACGAATGTACTTGAAAAGGTCTTTACTTCGCGTTTTTGCTTCCGCAGCAAGCTTCTTCTCAAATTCTCCCTTTGCCTGCCTTATCAATGCCTTGCATTTGACTTGCCAGTGCTTGTGCTGTTTCCAGGTTTCGTCGTTTGGCTCTTTTTTTCCATTTCCGGAAAGATGCTTTTTTGGCAACAACAGCCTCTCTGACCTCACCTTTAAACCATGCTGGCAGTTTTTTGGACTTCCTTCCACTTTTCTTAAAGCGTGGAATACAGCTGGTCTGGGCTTCTAAGATAGTATTTTTCAACAACAGCCAAGCCTGATGTACGTCTTTAACCTTTGCAACTGCTCCTTTTAGTTTTTTCGTAACTGTTTTCCTCATTTTATCATAGTCTCCCTTTCGAAAGTTAAAAGGTAGTACTGTGGATTTCCTTACTATCCCTCCTCCACTAATTAAATCAAAGGCGATCATGCTATGATCACTATTGCCAAGCGGCCCCAACACCCTTATCTCTTGCACTAGATCTGGTGTTCCACTAAGGACTAGGTCTAATATGGCTTCCCCTCTGGTTGGTTCATGAACCAGCTGCTCCAAGAAGCAGTCATTTATTTCATCTAGGAACTTTATCTCCCTAGCATGTCCTGACGTGACACTGACCCAGTCGATACCGGGGTAATTGAAATCACCCATTACACAGGTACACTAAAAAAAATTTTTTTAAACTGCCTCTAATGTTTCGATTGATTTTTACGTTTTTTGGTGCGCTGAATCCAAATCTGGTAACCAATTTGCTCCATCACGTACAGATTTTTTGCTACATTGGGTTAGCAGTTTGAGGTGAACGTTTCAGATTGAGTGCGATTGAGATTAAAGTTTCTTGGATGAATTCTTTATACTAATTGTTTAGTAGTTATTCAAATAAGAATAAAGAAAATTGTAACAAGGCAGCACATAAGAATAGAGTAATGTCAACAAAACATACTGTGATGGTAGCAAAATTGTCTGCACTTAAAACAGCCACATACATGTGCACAAACATTGAGCATATAAGAGCGAGGTTAGACACAAAGCAAAGCAAAGAAATGTGCAAAAAATGTTGTACAGGTATGTATGTAAGAATAGAAAACGCAAACCGCACCATTGCAATACATGAAGACAAACACCCGATGGTGTGAAAATAAAATTCTAATAAATGAGATCCGACACTGTGGTAATAACTAGCAAATTTTTATTTCAAAGTTTAGTAAAAACACGATATTTGTCAACACAGTTTAGATTTTAAAGTCATTCTTGCGTCAATCAATCTCCTGATGGGCCCGTTTCTTCTTCCCCCAAATGCTTCTCTTGGTGCGCTGCTTGGCGTATTTTTCATCTGGGGTTTCCCGCAGCAGCAACCAGCAGAAATCAGCCATCATAGTGGTGTTCCATCTTCCTTGGTACCTTCTCTCTGCGTCCTTGATGTCCTGGTGAAACCTTTCACCTTGTTCTTCACTGTACGCCCCCAAGTTTTCGGGAAAGTAGTTCACATGGGAGTGCAAGAAATGGACTTTCAGGCTCATGTTACAGCCTTTGAAGGCATTGAGCATCCTGGCAACAATATCCTTATAGTTCTCATCCCGCCTGTTCCCCAAGAATTTGAGAACAACATCCTTGAAGGAATCCCAGGCTTCTTTTTCCTTCTCAGACATCGTTTCAGCGAATGCTCCATCTGAAATGAGTTTCCTTATATCAGGGCCAACAAACACTCCTTCCTTTAGCTTTCCTTCAGAAAGTCGGGGGAACTTTGAGCAAAGGTACCGAAAGCACTCACCATCTTTTGGAAGGGACTTGATGAATTGCTTAATGAGACCCAACTTAATGTGGAGAGGTGGTAATAGAATTTTATCACGAGGTACCAAGCTCTCATGAAAAACATTTTTCTCACCGGGTCTCAAATACTCCCGAATTGCCCAGTCTTTTTTCCCCCAGTGTAGGTCGCGGGCCCGGCTATCCCACAAGCAAAGGAAGCAGGGATATTTGGTGAAACCGGATTGCTGCCCTAATAGCATGGATAGAATTTTAAAGTCTCCACAAATCATCCACTTATGCTCATCATAACGAATCTTCTGAAGAATCAGGGCCAAATTCTCGTATTTTTCTTGGAGAATAACAGAGTGAGCAATAGGAACTGAAGCGAATGTGTTGCCATTATGAAGAAGAACACCTTTTATGCTGTCTTTTGACGAATCAATGAACAGCCGCCATTCAGCAGGATCATACTTGAGTTTAAACTTTTCCATCACTCCGTATATATCGTTGCAAAATACCAAATCTTCCTCTTTGCTGAAATACTTCAAAAATTGTGTCTCGCGGTTGCGGTACCAATAAAAAGTTGTTCCTGGTGACAATAGATTTTTCTGTTTAAGCCGAGAACCTAGCAGTTGGGCAGCATCTTTTGGGAGTCCTAAATCCCGGACTAAATCATTCAATTCAGCTTGAGAGAAAAGTTCAGGTTTCGGATCTGGTTCAGTTTCAAACTCGGAAGTACTGGACTCATCGGGAAAAGCCATCTGATGAGTCTCATCATGATCAGAACCGTCCACACAAATATGATCCAAAGATTTTGGTGGTTCAGGCACAGGTACTTCGTTGCTATGAGGCATAGGCCTAATTGCTGAGGGAAGGTTGGGGTAACTTATTACATTCTTATTTTTTAAGTTGTATCCCTTCACAATGCAAGAGCAAAAATAGCAGTCACTGCTGTGGTCTCTTTGTTCACGCCACATCATAGGTATTCCGAAACGAAATGCTTGTTTTTTACCTTTCATCCATAAGCGTAGATCTTCCTCACATGTCTTGCACACTTTGTGAGGAGCCCACGGTTTGTCTTGATCGCCTAACTTCAAACCGAAATAGGCAAAATATACTTTTTTAATAAATGCAGAAATGTTCCTCTGCCGCTTTTTCACGGTATATTCCCCACAAATAAAACAAAAACTGTCCGGAGAGTTGACGCAACCTCTGGCTCTGTGAGCCATCACAAATACACAGCACTGCAAACTACAACTGTAGTGAACCACTTCGGAATAAAGCTGGATTACGACTGAGCAAACAAAAGGTAATAATGAACTTGCAAGAAACTGAAATTTGACAGGAACGTTCATGTCGCAACCACCGTGTTTGAGCGAGCGAACGAGGCGAGGCGAACAGGAAAGAACATGCGCCAGCGCGAGTACTGGATTTAGCCCCCCGTCTCCCAATTGTCCTGTTAATGTATAAAATGAATACAAAACACTCTAAAATATCATGAGGGAGTGTTTCTAGTTAGTTAACCATTACAACCTCTATTTTGGGCCAAGAAAATAAACTGCAGTCGGCTAAAAAGAAATTATGTGAACATTCCTTATATGGGTAAGAAATCTAATTTTGCAAGAAAACGTGACGTGATGGAACATTTTGGCTATTTTTCCTGGATTCAGCACCCCAAAATCTATAGGAATCAGTTGCAAAACTGGAGGCAGTTTTTTGGTAGTGTACCTGTGTTATTACTACTGCGCTGTAACTTTTGTTAGCTTCCTTGATTTCTTTGAGCATTTCATCATCCATTTGGTCATTCTGGCCAGGTGCTCGATAGTACACCCCCACTGCCATTGCCTTCCCCCTTTTATATGGAATTTCAATCCATATAGATTCTACAGCAGATTTTGTTTCCTGCAAAACTTTAATCCTTTCTGAGTCAATGCCCTCTCTAACATAGAGTGCAACCCCTCCACCAATTTGATCAGCTCTATCATTATGATATAGTTTGTACCCAGGTATCACAGTGTCCCACTGGTTGTCCTCCTTCCACCATGTCTCTGATATTCCAATCATATCTAACCTTTCATTTAGTGCTATATATTCTAACTCTCCCATCTTATTCTTTAGACTTCTAGCATTTGCATACAAGCATTTTAGAGAATGTATTTTATTCATGTTAATTTGGCTATTGTTAGACATTGGTAAATTGGGATCTTTAAGCTCTGTCTGCTCCATACTTGAGGGCATTTGGGCTACTTTACTCTTTTGTGGATCCTCTCTGCTTTTGGTAGTATCCTTCAAGGATACATTCTTCCGAACCATCCGCTCTTGGGCGACTGTCGGCTTTCCCCTAATATCTAGTTTAAAAGCTGCTCTATCTCCTTTTTAAAGGTTAATGCCAGCAGCCTGGTTCCATCCCGGTTAAGGTGAAGCCCATCCCTTCGGAAGAGCCCCTCCTTTCCCCAGAATGTTCCCCAGTTCCTAACAAATCCAAAACCCTCATCTCTGCACCATTGTCTCATCCACGCATTGAGACTCCGGAGCTCTGCCTGCCTTTTGGGTCCTGCGCGTGGAACAGGAAGCATTTCGGAGAATGCTACCATGGAAGTAACAGTCCCCCTTTCTAGTCCTCTAACGCGAGGTTTTCACTGGCGTTAATTTTCAGACCTTCATTTCACAGCGTTAGTGTGCCTGGAGCCTCTCCCCACCCACTCTCTGCCCATTGACCCCTTCTCTCCACCCTCTGGAGAGACTTACTCCACCCTCTGTGTGCCTTAATGCCGCCGGAGACGTTATCGCGCGAGAAGTAACATTATCACTTTACTTATCGCGCGATAACGTCTCTGCTGCGAAGTTAGCACTGTTTAGTAAACATACCCCTATGTCTATCTGTGGTTTTTCCAAAAATTATGGCAACCATAGTGGTTTCTGACAATTAATAATTTACTGAATTATTAGGTTGGCCTTGGAAGGCTTTAGCAGCATTATAGTATATTTGATACTTTAAAAGAAGTTCATCAGGTTCTAGCTACATATATTAAGGGTATGCAGGAGACTTTTTACATTTTATTTTTACTTTTTTATTTTGTGATGACAAGTTTTGTTTCAGTGCTGTTTTATTTATTTATTTATTTAGTCAGATTTAATATACCGCTTTATCATTAAATCAAAGCGGTTAGCACATCAGACAATCATGAGGGGGTGTTATAGTGTGAAAACATGCAGTTGAAACATCGACATGAGTGGTGTGGGAGGGGTGTGAGAGATTAATTTGAGTTATATACAAGTGAGCTATGTACAGGTTTTGCAATAGCATCCACTAAAATGTTTTACTATGTACAGAGCTGCCAAGTTATCCAATTTCAGAAGTAAGATTTTTGCCAGTTCTGTTTTTAAATTTGCATTGCAATTCAGTATGCTATTTGTAGTCCCTAATTTTTTTTTTAATTTTTATTTATGATATTTCTTGAACAATACAAAATGAGAAAAAAGGAAAACAACAAGTAATGTTGACAATCCAAGAAAAATAGCTAATCACACATAATAAGAAACTCATCAAGGAAGAGGAGCCAGCCAAAAGTAAACATCTATGATAGAAAAAAAGAAAAAAAAGAAAATAGGAGTAAACAAACTCCACATCAGGGAGCAAAAACAATTATCCTACCCTCCTCTAAGTCCCCACTACTTCCCTTTCATTCAAAACGTTTAACAATGATTGTACATCAGTATATACAAAGGTTTGTCCCCCTAATGATATAATACAATGACAAGGAAATTTCAAAAAAAAGAAGCCCCCAGAACTACTACGCAGGGTTTCAAACTCAGAAGCTGCTTACGCCAAATCTGAGTGGCTCGGCCAACATCCGGAAACACCTGGAGCTTAAAACCACAAAAAAGAGCCTCTCTATGTTTAAAGTAGGCCCTTAATATACGCTGTTTAGTAGACTCAGAGCCAAACTGCACAACCAAGGTGCAACGTTTGGAGATGAGATCTGTGGAATCCTCCAGAAAAGCTGTCAAGTTCTGACCAACTGACCCAGCCATAGGGGAAAGGACCCCTGCCGCTGAGGGTGAGGGACCAGAGCTCGCAGAAAGGTAATACATATGGTCAATATCAGAAATACTATCTAGATGCAATACCTCAGAGAAGTATTTTCCAAGTAAAATTTCTGAAGATAACAAGTGAGTTACAGGAAAATTAAGGAAACGTAAGTTACATGCCCTGAGCTTGTTCTCCAATACTTCTAGCCGATATGACATTGTAGAAGAATCTCACATAAAGGCAATATTATTATCCCTAGAGGCTTGGAGTTGAGACTCAGTTCGAGCAGCTGATTTAACAACATCACCTATTTGTTGATCCAGACTTTTCAATTTAGTTACAGTATCTTGAGAGAATTTACAAAGAGATAAAACTGTAGAAGACAAACGTTTATCAATACTTTGAATAGCAATCCATATGTCTGTAAGGGTCACCTCTCCTGCAGAAGAGACTGCAGTCAAAGCTTCGGTAGTTGCCAAATAAACCAGGAGAGGCATCGGGGGAGAAACAGCAGGGAGAGATTCCAATAATGTGGATGAAAGGGGTGCCTGTGGGAGAGGAGGAGGGAACCGGGAATCAGGGCTTAAAGAAACCCGTCTGGTGATGGAGTGCCAGGCAGCGGGGAAGTCAAATGCTTGTCCATGGGGCCCACCACCTTACCTCCTTTAACTGGCTCTCCCGGCTCTCCCGACTTTACCTTTTGGCTTCCCCATATTACACAGACAAGCACTCAGACTTCTCAGGAAACCATACGCTCCTCACGTGCGCCAAAGGGGCGCAAAAGTGGCGTGTCCTGCCCCTTGATTCACGTCCCTTAGTCCATGACACGCGGGCCGCGATACGCGGCTGCGTGAGGTACCTCCGGGCTTTGTAGAGCAGGGTGGGGGGGGGTCCTCCTGCACTGGGAACGTCCTCCAAGTTGCCTGCTGTGACGCTCCTGCCTGCGCCCTAGAGCTTACAGGCAGGAGTGGCCTTATATTGTCCCTTGAAGAATTAGGTGGCACGGTTCCCAATGAATCTTGGGAACTGTAGTGCTCTTGTATATTCTTTAGGGAAGAATTATAGTCGTGACCAGATGTGGTTAGGCAAGCAAGAAAATTTATTTGTCTTGGGGATAGTTTCCAGCGCGTCAAAAGCTCAAAGCAACAAACGCAAAAAGTGGAACTTTTAGGATAAACAGAGGAAAACAGGAACTCAGGAAGCAGTGAAATCAAATTGGCTTTAACTCAGCTATTCATAAACATCAGCAGCTTTAACTCAGCATTGCCTCATGTGGTTGTTAGAAAATATTGCAGCTTTATATCAATAGCTGTTCTCTTCACAGCGTGACTTGGAAACAGGTGAACACAATCCGGAAGTCTTACGATTAAACAACAAGAAAAGCCAACGTTTTATATTCTCTTCATATAAAACTTATGTGCTTCTTTAAACTGTTATTCAATACAGCAGAAAGAGCAATCCATGGCACAAGGCTCAGGATTCAGGGTAGCTAAAGAACTTTCTACCTGCATGTATTCTTCTGAACTAACAGAATTACTGTCCGTATCAGGTTCTTTATTTTGCCCTGACTTCAGCTCCAGGAACTTCTGAAATTCCTTCAGTAGCAATTCAGCCTGTGTTTGCTTTTCATCTGGTGGATAGTTATTGGCAAAGGTTACGCCCTTCCCCCACTCACTATCTACGTCTGTAGCAAAGTTAGGTTTGCACAGTTCAGCACTATATGAAGGTTTCTTCAGCCAAGCATACAAATTTACCTTGTTTAGAGGCATTTATAAAAGAACTTCTCTTAGGAAAACTATCTCCTGGCTATAGTTCTCTGTCTTTATAGCACTGCTTGTTGGCATTAGAAGTACCTTTTCTCCACGTACTGCTTTCTCGAGGCTGGCTAGGTCTAGGCTTTTCCCGTCAGTAAGAGTTTCTTGCAGGGTATGTTGGACTCCCAGGCTGACTCTTCCAGAGTTCTGTCTTCTCACAAGATCCTAGTGCTCTTCTCCTTGCTTCTAGGGTTCCAGTACTCCGCACTCCTCTCACAACGTTCTTTTGGACTTGGATATCCTTCTCCATGCTATCCTCTGGGATATTCTCCGTGGTCCTCTCTGCAAAAACAATCTGTTCACCTTTCTCCTCCTTCCTCCTCCCTCTTTCAGCTCTCTCTGAGGTTTTAAAAAGGGCTTAAATTCCCGGCACTCCCTGCCGTTCCCTTGGGTGTGCCCAATCAGAGCTGAAGCCTAACTCCTCCCCTGTACTGGGGTGTGTCTTCGGCTCAGCAGAGCACTGTGTTTTTTTCAGGTCAGTTTTGGAAATCGTGTGTGAGTTAGCTCTGCTCTCAGGATTTTCCTCAACGTCCATTTCTTCTGAAGGGCCATCTTCACCACACTGCAAGATGATCCTGAAGCTCCGGTCTGTCCACAGCACAGCGCTGCGAGAAAACAAATGTGGCAGCTCCCTTGTACAGCGGCTCACTCTCCCGTAGTCCTTAATTTTACACATTGAAATCAGTGCTGCAGGTCCCACAATGCATCAGAATGGGATTGTCAGAAATCCAAGACTGGCTTAAAATCTCACTTCTGGAACTGAGTAACTTGACAATTCTGTATGTACTATTTGCCAATAACATGCACAAATACCAAAAATGACATTTTAAACTGGATCTTTACCTATTCCCACTACTTACCTTACACCAGAAGTGAGTCCCAGTTGCCCCAGCTGTGTCAGTTACAAAATCAAAAATGATTCCAGTTAGCCTCTGGCCAGTACCATTTCTTTTACGGAGGTAGTCCAAAGAGGCCCAGGCCACAAGATAACTTATACCCCTTTTTAGATTATATCACCAGTGCTGCAGGACTGACTTGTAGCATTCCTATTTTTCAACCAGGATAGGGGGATAAGATATGGGGATGGGGTATTTAAAGGGGGGGAGGGGAGAGTGTATGGAGTTTTACCCTTTTGATGTGGCGTGGGAAGGGATTCAATCTGTGGCAGGGGGAGTGTTTGTTTTTTAAACAAAATTAAACAAAACAGGAAGTTTTGTTGAAATTTCCTTTCATTTCCGACAAAAACATATCCCTATTATATAGTCGTTTGTGTGATGTAAGCATCACTGCATGAAGCAGTGCTATCCATTGATATACAAATTTAGGAGTATGCTTACTAAACCGCGGTAAAGTTACCAGCAGTAAGGGCAGTGTTAAGGTACCTGAAGCCATATAAGGCAGTAGGCAGGTAGGGGGCCTTCCGGTGTAAAGGGAGCAATGGGTTGTTTAATGCACGTTAACAGGGCGCATTGGCCATTTAACGCATGTTAACAAGACATCGCACGTTAAAATGACAAGCATGAACCTTAGGGCATGTTAAGGCTGACAAACATGCCTTAAGGTGCCCTAAGGGCTGTAAGGCGCCTTAACTAAATTAAGGTGCCTTAATTTAAGGCACCTTAACGGCACAAAAAAATGGGGGAGAGACAGCTGGGAGGTGTCAGGTTGGAGGTCTAGAAACTATTGGCTAAGAGTGGACCAGGTAAACGTAGGTAGATTGTTCTATGCCAGCAGATTGAGGACAGGCTAGGGGACATGCAATGCAGCTACAGTGGACTACTGGGTGCAAATATGTGTCAGACAATGCGTGGTCTAACCCTGCACTGCCTTACCAGGGGCTGTAGCAAAGGGTATTTGTTTTGCTGGGTTTAAGAACAGTTTGGGTCATTTCCTGGGGAAGGTTCGTAGAACCTTATTAGAGTGGTCCCCATATGTGCACTGCTTGCCCCATTATAGGCATAGTGGTTCCTGTGTGATGTTTGGGGTACCTGCCGAGTACGTATCCCCTGGATGGGACACTGTGGAACACAGAATACTGGGCATGTTTGACCTTGGTAAGATGCTGTCTTGCTGTTTTTCAGTTTCTGTGTTCCTATGTGCCACCTAGGTGACTGCCTAGTCTGCCCTGTGCCCCAGCTGCCCCACTGTATGACCCACCTGCACCCCCTTTGCCACATTTGCACCATCACCATAGTGCCCTTTCCTACTTGGGCACTATACTGTTGCTGCAGATGGAGCACTACTATCAATTTTCTTGGGTTCCCTGTCTGTGCTGTACATTGCTGACACTGAAATGGTCTCTCTCCCCTGCAAAAGTGCATCTACCGACAGGTTTTCACTGGCGGTAGAATCCTGGCGTTAATGTTACAGCGTTAGTGTAGCAGGGGCTTCTCCCCACCCACTCCTCGCCCATTGACCCCTCTCCCTGCCCTCTGGGAAATTTACCGCTGCCGGTAACATTAACGCGCATTAATGTTACAGATGCTACATTAGCGCCATTTAGTAAACAGTACCGTATGCAGACTGGCCCTTCAATTATCTTTCTGTCATCGCTCACTCTTTTCAAGCCAAGTCATTTTTAGGTCACTCTCACTTACTTATTCTCTTCTACTTTCACCATTCACCCACAAACACATATACTACTAAAACAGAAACAAAAAATTAGACCTAAGAGCAGATTTTCCTTTTCGCCGATAAGCCTAGGACTGCTGATCTGCAGAGAGGGACTATCTCAGTTGAATTAAAAGCATCACCATGCATGTTGGATGCATCATCACTCTATCTCTCCTCAGGGCTGGCCCGACGCATGTGTGAAAATGTTGTTCGCAAGGGCCCCATGCTTCAGGGGGCCCCACGCCAACTTCATGCTGCACATGCTGTCTGATAGACTATGATGCATCCCGACTCCTGACCATTTGCAGGGCCGGCCCGCACATGGCCCTGTGCCTGCCTGACCGGCTTCAGAGGGAACCAAGGAGGCCCGAGCCCCAGTTCACCTCTGCACAGACACCAGAGTGAAAAGCAGTATTTTCCTTCACTCCACTGGCTGTGTTCTCTTGCACCCATGGGCGCACTGATTACCAGGAGGTTAAAGGGCATTTCCTGTTTCACACAAGACAAGAAATGCCCTTTAACCTCCTGGTAATCAGTGTACCTGTGGGCTGCAAGAGAACACAGCTTCCAGAGTGAAGGAAAATACCGCTCTTCACTAAGGCAGCTGTGCAGAGGTGAGCCGGGGCTTTGGGCCTCCCCAGTTCCCTCTGAAACCAGTCAGGCAGGCATGGGGCTCTTCAGGGGGACTAGAAATGGGCTGATGGGAGGCTAGGATAGACCTGGAAATGGGCTGATGGGGGGGGGGCCTGGAAATGGGCTGATGGGGGCTAGAATAGGGCTGGAAATGGCTGATGGAGGTTAGGATCGGCAATGGGTTGATTGGGGGGGCTAGGACTGGAAATTGCTGATGAGGATCTAGGACTGCAAATGGACTGATGCAAGGGCTAGGATAGGACTGGAAATGGCTGATGAGGGGCTAGGACTGGAAATAGCTGATTGGGGGGCTTGAACTGGAAATGGACTAAGGGGGGCTAGGATAGGACTGGAAATGGGCTGATGGGGGCTAGGACTGGAAATGGGCTAAAGGAGGGGATAGGATAGGACTGGAAATGGGCTGATGGGGGGACTAGGATTGGAAATGAGCTGATTGGGGGCTAGGATAGGACTGGAAATGGACTGATGCCGGGGGATGGGAAAATGGGACTAGAAGGGAATGGATGCTGTGAAGGGCTGGAACTAGAAGGGAGCTGATGTTGGGGGAGGACTAGAAGGGGATGTGACTGGGGGAGAAGGGAAAAGATATTTTGTGTGGGAAGGAAGAAAAATCTACGATTAGCCAGGTATTGGAAGAGTAAGTGGGGATTGAGGATGGAAAGGTGAAATTTGAGTGGATTAAAAAGGAATAAAGAAAGAAATGGAGGAAAGAGCTAAAGGGTAAAGATCAGTATGTTAAAGCAGATGTAGAGAGAGAATGGGAAAAAACTAGAAGAGAGAAGAAAGGACAAATGGACAGCAGATAATGAAGAGTTAGCAGAAGACACAAAGAAACCAGAAGAAAGTGACTGGAGAAATTACAACTGAAAAACAAAATGCCCAAACAACAAAAGGTAGAAAAATACTTTTTTTATTTTGAATTTATTAACTGGAATATGTCAGCTTTGGGAAATATGGATCACTAACGTCTTTGCATTTTGTTTAGTACAGGAGAAAATTAATCTATAATTTTATTTCTCAGCTGATGTTGTACATTTCAAGTTTGTTTTTTGGAGTCCCCAGTTTAATTATTGTCTTCATATTTCAAAATTGTGATCCCTTGTTCTATGTTTGGTGACAGTCTTTGTTCTGCATAGGTAACTGAGCTGAGGTATTCTGTTCATGTAGTTTCTATGTAGCAGTGCCTCTTGTTCTCTTTCCCCAGTAGGAGATGTATTGGTATTCTCTGAGATGTATTGGTTTAATATTTGAAGAGTTGACTTTTAATAGGTAGGGTTTGGTGCTTTGTAAGTCCTGGTAAGGCAGATTTGCTATGGGTTCTAAATGTATCTCCATACCACTTGATTTCTAATATCTATTATTTCTTTAGGAACTAGTTAAAACTATCACACCCTAAATGTGTAAATGTATGAATATGTGCAAATTTTTGTTGGATCATTCACCATGGGAAGAAACTTTTCCTCTCTCGTAGTGAGCCCTCCGTTTTAATCATTTATAAAGAATTGTGTTTATCTCTTTTCAATCTTTCCCATATATCTTTTCAATCTTTCCCAAATCGGGATCTCATAAAATCGCTTAAATAACATGAATCATCATTGTACAGTACTTAGCTGATGTTATCTGTATGATCCCAAAATGCCTTTCGAGCCCGAGAGATTCGAGTTTTAAAGGGACATGTTAATTTACGTCCGTCTGCTTCCTGCTCTCGATTCTTTCACCAAACTGCTCCGAAGGTTGTTGGGTCAATCAAAACTGTAAGGTTCCCGCTACACCAATAAGTGTTTACAGTTGTTATAAAACCGGAACCAGTAGCTGGTAAGGTTCATTCGCCTGGCCATCAAGACGAGATTAAAGCTGGCAATGTGCAGTCATGTGTTCTCCTGCAAGCTGCTACACGATGACCCACACAAGTGCTGTTTTCTCCATTTTGACTTTTCATGCGCGCCTCTCCTGTGCCTGATCTGCACAGCACCACTCCTGCTCCATCATCCTTTTGATGCACACATCATGCCACTTCAGACTCCACTGTCACACTCTACCACTCTCTGCCAATGCAGCATTTTCCATGGGAGAACCCGGATTGTCCCAGGCATGAAAATGAACCAACTAGCAAACATTCACAAAGAGAACAAGTGAGAAGGACACCCATGTCGCTTGCTTACAGATACAGTAGTCTAACCATTAGGCTACACTTCTATACCATTTTGTATGACAATGTCTGGAATCATAGATACTGCAGATCGCTGCCTGCAATGTCTGCTGTGTGTGCCAGAATAGGTTAGCCCCTCCATTACACAGGATGCAGTGATCCATCACATCAGCTCAGTAATATGTGCTGACAGTGTTTGCTACAAGCACATAACAGTTACAAACTGTGCTACTGACCAGTTTCAGCAGTCATCCTGAAGGTGAGGTAGGGCGCACAGCACCTGGTCCCCAGAGCTTGCCTTGCAAGAGACGGACTGTGATGGTCCTGTTGTAGATCCATCACACTGCCAGTGTGTAATGCCAATCATGTGGTGATGGTTGGCATTCCTGCCTGCCACTTTGTTATCCTTATCTGCTTAAGCATTCCTAACGCACTCACGCCTGTCACAGCTGGGCCTTGTGTCCTATTCCTGTTGGCCAGGGACTCTCTTAGAAAATCTCATGTCAGTATCCAGTGTTGTGGCAACTGTTTCCATAAAAGCAGAATACAATTGGGTTTGTCCAGGCTGGGGTGGGCCTGCCAGGACAATAGTGAGCAGGCCAAGAACAGCTACTGTCCTCCTAACCATCTTGAGTTAACAACCTACTGCAGCAAGCACAGTAAGGCTGCATTTGAGGCCCACCACAGGGCTGTTGCAACCATACACAAACCAACTGTGCCCAGTCTGCTAGCAAGCACACACTATGTGTGCACAGAGCAACCATGGACACCCAGCAATCAGTGCAGTGATTTAGGCTCCCAGGAAAGGAGGATCACCCTCATCAAAGCAGCTAGAAGCTATATAGCATGATGTGGATACCTAGCCATGACATGGTCACAGCTCAGTCACAGTGAGAGTGCCCTCTCAGCATGACAGGCTGTTGAACCCCAGGACATGCACATGGCAGACAGGGACTACAAAGTCCCAGCCATTGACCCCACCTCCAAAGCATACACATCCTGGGCTAACTGCTCAGTTTCAGCCCATACCCACGATCCTCTGCGCCTCATCATGCACATTTCAGGACCAATGCTGGGAACAGCTTTATGCAATATGGGCCACTGTGCATTGCATAAGGCCCCAGTACTCGGAAGAGACATGCACACACACTTCACTGCAATGTGCAAAAGTGGTGATATCCTTATCTGCTCAAGCATTTCTAACATATGCTCATTGTGCAGGCGCTATTAGCGTGCTCTGAAATGATTGCACATTGTTAATGCTTGCTCAGTGTGATGATGCTATCAGCCTGCCCCTCAGTTCAGGCGTGGATAGTGGAGGATG
Organism: Ichthyophis bannanicus; assembly: GCA_033557465.1. Lineage (NCBI taxonomy): Eukaryota > Metazoa > Chordata > Amphibia > Gymnophiona > Ichthyophiidae > Ichthyophis > Ichthyophis bannanicus. The sequence continues at coordinate 1,024,479,162 of CM066033.1, read as the reverse complement.
TCAGTGCAGTTGATGGGTATGTGCAGTTCATTGGAATTGCACATGCTGGTGCTGTACCTGCAATGTGAGATAACGTTTACCCACAAGAACATGCAATACATGATCCACAACCAAGTCTTGGACCAGCAACCCTCCTCTCATATACACATTGGCCTTGTGTGTTGAATCACAGAGCTGCCATATGGGTTTAGCAACCCATGGGTATAGATGTGGTCATTGTCAGTGTGCATGCAGTTATGCAGAGGGGTCTGCCCATGTCTGCTGGTATCTCTGCAGGCCCTGTGCCATACCTGTCTGACAAGGTGTGTTCGGCAGGTGTGCGAGGGAGACATGTTGTTCATTCTGTATGCTGCACTGACTGTCTATGCTGCTGGTAAAACTCACATTCCTGTCTAACACATGGGATATGTCCACTCAGGAGGACAGCCCATGCGACAGGCACACACACATCACATGGCATGGCGAAACAAGCAGAATGGCCATGGTCCCCCATACCTGGTGTGTGCTTGTGGTGCAGTCAGGCCATGGTGTCACATCTTGCAGATGGACTTGGCTGATGTGGATTCACATGTGCCTCAGATGTCTGTTGATGACTGGGTTTGTTAATTTGGAGGGGTCCCTGGTTCACACAAAGCACCTTGCTCTCTGAATGCTGAACTAAAACTGGTGTACACACTGTGGTTACCTTCTATCTTGCAACTGCACCCTACTCCTTGCTGGTCTCCCACAGAGTCATCTCTTTCCCCATCCATCTATTCAGAGCTCTGTTGTGTGGCTCATCCTCCACCAGTTTCAAGACACTCATATCACCCCTCTCCTAATATTGTTTCACTGACTCCCCATACGTTTACTTATACATCTCAGACATCTTCGGCTAGCCTATAAATGCATTCCCTGTACTGCCCCTCAGTATCTTTCATCTCTCCTCTTTCCCTAGCTCTGCTGGATGGTATATAACCTTGCAGAATTGCTTGATTTGCAGGTTTGAAAATGAGACACTAACAGAACAGGCTCTATTTTGTAACAGGAAGCCATGCTATTTGGTTCAGCCTTTAGTTTCTAAACAGGCACCAGCCCTACATTTCCTTCTCTTTTAAGATGGAAATAGCTACAAGGGAGCATATTCCCTCTTAAAACCTAACTAGCATGACTACTGTGCAGGTCAGAACCAAATGATAAGGTTAACTAAAGTCTAATATTGGTATACTCTAAGCATAATAGTTGCACTGAAAGCAATGCTGCATGAGTAATTCATACTGTGAATACACACAAGTGGTATAAGAAGTTAATACTGAAATGATATATGTAAGATCAAATCAACTCAAGCAATGCAATGAGTATAACTTCTAACTTAGAGGTATGGTGTACTTAATCTAGACTCAAGGTATAACTGTAGAGTTGGTGCCTATTCAGAAACTAAAGTGTGAACCAAATAGCATGGTGAAACAATGACATTGGTTGATAAAAAAGGTGAATAATTATCTTTGTAATTGTAATTATAGGGCTACCTAACCTGCTACTTCAGAAAACTAATTCATTCTAAATCTGCACTATTTTTCTCTCAGCAATAAAGTCTAATTTCTTTATAAACACAGGGTTGGTTCTTTTATATCACGTGATTTATTTGCCAGACTGACCTTAGGAAAAGTAGCAAATGCTCCTAGTCTGGTGTATTCTAGAGAGTGCTATAGAGAAGGGGGTGCAGAGCTGTAGCTGAATGGTTAGAGAACTGGCTTAGTAAGGAACTAGACCAGGATTCAAATCCCACTTGTGGCCTTGGGCAAGTCACTTCACACTCCATTGCCCCCCAAAGAAAGGCCTGCCAGTATATTCCTGGTCATACCTCCAAGAAAACCCAGGAGATGCTGGGTTACCAGGAGGCCACTTCAGGCATGTGCTCTGAAGGAAATGAATTGCAGCATAAGACTGGGACATCCAGGACATGCCCCAATTCAGACACCCCAGATGTCCCAATACTTGCCAAGATTCTGCATGGAGCAGCAGTGGCATGGTGTCCTGTTGCTATGCCACCACAGCTCCATGCAGAATCTTATTTATTTATTTTATTTATTTATTTACATTCTCTTATATACCGCGCTATTCTGCATCAGTGCGGTTTACATTGAACATCTTGCCACCACAGCTCCCACCCACTCTGACTCCCACCCACCCCAGGCATTATCTTAACTGTATAGGCTCTTAAATCTATTAAAGAGGAAAAGGTGATCAAATTCACTTCAGGTTCAGCTGGTTATCCTCACCAGGAATAAATTGATTAATCTTGAGCTAAACTACAGCAGTCGCTTAAAATTATTAGGAACAGTTATATTAGTGCAAGCATCCCTAGCAACTTTAATTATGTAGACAACTTAAATAGCTAAACAAAACCTTAAAACTAAGATACAGACAGCAGTCTAGCAGTGAGAGGGGGCTATCCAGTCTTTTGCATTGAGTGTCACATGTACCATTTTCTCCCAGTTGGTGAGGGGTCTTAAGTGTTCAGTAGGTGCAAGGAGCTCTTTGCCCTCAGGGAACGAGTCCATTCTCTGGAGGCTAGAGTGCCATACTTGGAGGACATAAGGAAGACAGAGAGGTATACAGATGAGACCTATAGGGACATAGTACTAAAGTCCCACCTCCAGTCTGGGAAATTTCCCATCAGCCCCTGCGGGCTTAACAGAGACGCGAGGGAGACACTCTCCCTTCGCGCCTCTCAAAGCCGGCACGGAGGGGCTCAGCCAGGCAGAGGGGGCCCCGCAGGTCAGTCCATGCTTCCTAGAGTGTCTTTTTTTTTTAAATATACTGCTACACAGTAATGGGTTGCAGAGCTGCCAAGATGCCCAGTTCCAGGGGTGAGACATTTTGTTCAGTGTTTTTGGAAATCTTTATTACTTCATGGTTTACCCCCTTTTAGCACCACCCTATGGTGTCTTTTCCTAAAACCTCTTTTGCACTGATAAAATGCTTTCTTCTCTTGAACTGTTTATACCTAGGACTTCTAAGGCTTTTATAAATTGCTAATTTAAATGATTATTTCCAGCTAATTAGGGGTTCTTTGAGAGCACAAAAAGATCAATGTTTATCCGTATTTTCCCAGCACAGATGCTATTGTTTGGTGTTTTTTCCCAATGGAATCAAGTACATAGGTTTGTGCAGCTGAGAGGTGGTCAGCATGGAAAAGGCACAAAAACAGATGAAAGGATCCAAGGGCAGGGAAAATGAACATTAGGGAAAGCCGGGTTCCCAGTGTTTAGCCACGAAGCACCTGTTACACTTTTCTTGCACCAAGAGTGTTTTATCAGTGTTTATCTATTAGCATCTAAAATTTGAAACTCTATTTATACTTTTTGAGGTTTTGAATGTCTTCATCATATTCCTCCCTCTCTCTTCTCTAAGATCTACATACTGAAGTCCTTAAGTTTCATTTCATAGGGCTTATGGGTCAAGCCGTGCACCATACTTGTAACCCTTTCTGGACTGCCTTTATATTCTATTATCTTTTTGTAGATCTGGTCTCCAGAACTGATGATAGTATTGAAGGGAAGGGAAGGGAAGGGGGGGGGGCTTACCAATGATTTTGGACATGGCTATGACGTTCTTTAGCAAATGCAATGCAATGCACTCACTCACTGACATACACACATACTCTCAAAATGTCCATCCCTGCTATTTGAGGGACAGAATGACTCCCATACTATCTAAAATCTGCCTTTAAATGTGCACAGATACACATACACCATCACTGACATATGCACCCTCAGAATCGGGCCTGATTTTACTTAATCATGATCAGTAATTGCAATTCTAAATCCCAGCTGTATATTTGCAGTGTTGCCTTTTGATTGGTAGAGTATGGTGCTTTGTGAGTCCTGGTAGTGCTGTTAGGATACGGCGGGTTTGCTATGGGTTCTAAATGAGCAGTGTTTGTAGTAGTTCCTAATGTGTCTGGCAGTTGCCACTGGATTATAGTAATGTAGAAATCTTTTAGTCTTTCTTTATCCATACACTCATTAAGAGGCACGTTTACTAAAAGTTAGTATATGATAACATTATGCAAATATTTATGCAAATGAGGCCCCTTATGCAAATGAGGCCCCACACCCCCCTTGGGCCGCCCCTGCTGGGGGCCCACAATTTTTGTTGGCGTAGGGCCTCACTCAAGGTAAATCCGGCCCTGAGCGCTAACATCGCAGCCGCGACATTATCACGTGATAAGTAACATTATCGCATGATAATGTTAAATTACCATGCAATAACATCACTTATCATGCGATAACATCTCCGGCGGCGTTAAGGTGCACAGAGGGTGGAGTAAGTCGTTCCAGAGGGCGGAGAGAAGGGGTCAATGGGCGGGGAGAGGCTCCAGGCACACTAACGCCGTGAAATCAGGGTCTGAAACTTAACGCTAGTGAAAACCTCACGTTAAAGGCACATTTGCAGGAGAGAGAAACCATTTTCATCAGCAATGTACAGCAAAGGCAGGGAAACCAAGAAAAGTGATAGTAGTGATACATGTGCAGCATCAGCATAGTGCCCAAGTACGAAAGGGCACGACGGTGAGGCTGCAAATGGGGTACAGGGGGCTGCAGGCAGGACATGCAGTGGGGCAGCTGGGGCACAGGGTGGACTAGGCATATGCCTAGGTGACACATAGGAATGTAGAAATGGAAAACCAGCAAGACAGCAACTGACCAAGGACAAACATGTCCATGAGTGTGTGTCCCACAGTGTCCCAGGGGACAGTACACAGCAAGTACCCCAAAGGGCACATAACATTGGCAGGCAATGCTGGGGGGAAGCATGGATGTCTATGCAGGCACCCCTACTCCATATCACGCACCATAGGCAGCCGCCTACCAGCACACTGGATGGCCTGGGGCTGCGTACCACCAGCACCACTGGCACAAGGACATGTCAGCATGGTGGCGGAGGGGTGCTGGTGGTGGAGGGGGCAGTGGCATCTGCCCACAGCAGACCAAGGCCAAGCCCTGTTTAGATGGGTGCCGTGCACTGCAACAGACATTTAACCCTGATCACAAATCCAGTGTCAGTGCTCCCTGCACGAACACTGCATTTGTGTGGTGAGCGCTGAACAGGGGCAGGAGGGAGCTGTGCAGGGGTGGAGCAGGGGAGGCAATTCAGCTCCTGCCTCTGTACTTCCCCTGGCACCTACTTAGATGCCTGGATTATTCCAACCAGAGGGTGGAATAAGTGCCGGGCTCTGAGTCAATTGCAGGGTGGACTCCCCCCCACACCATTGTACCACTGCAGAAGAGCCCCCGCAGCCCAATCCCAGCCTTCGGGACCCCCGCCAAGGGTCAGCCAGTGTGAAAACGGGACCACACCGTGTCCGGGCCAGCAGTTATCAGGCTGGATATGCCAGTGCCATTGCAAAGGGATGTCGCTGCACCGGCACACCAGCCAGAGCATCGGGAGGGCAGGCTGAGCACATCACAGGGCATCTTCCTCCTCAGAAATGTGTGTACGCCAGGCCATCTAAGTGCCATGATTCCCCAAGCGTAAGAACATATAGCTCCCACGGTTGCGGAATCGGGTACAAATTGGCCTGGACATGCACTTTGCAGAATCTGCCTCCACCTGTTTTAACTAAAAAAGGCACATCAACTTTCAAGTGCAGGAACTCAGAGAGGAGGTGTCGAGGCTGAGGAGCATTCAAGACAGTGAGAAGTATATTGATGAGATGCTTCTTGCAGCAACCAAGCTCTCCAGCAGAGGAGAAGATGGGTGCCAACAGAATTACGAAGGTTGGACACAAGTCACCAGGGCCTGCAGAATCACCAATCCAACTTCTACAGCCCTTGAATTGGAGAACCATTATGCAGCCCTGGAAGTGGAGGAGGTGAAAGCATCCCTGCAAAGGGAAGAACCAGAGATGAAGTACCCCAAAGTTGCAGAATCAGTGACCACAAGGAAGCGAAGGGTAGTGGTGGTTGGTGACTCTCTTCTGAGGGGTACTGAGGCATCCATCTGCCGACCAGACTTGATGTCCAGAGAGGTATGCTGTCTGCCTGGTGCCAAAATCCAAGATGTTACGGAGAGTTTGCCGAAACTCATCAAGCCCACTGACTATTACCCAATGTTGCTAATCCATGTCGGAACAAATGATACTGCCAGGTATCACTCTGAGCATATCAAAAGTGACTTCATAGCTCTGGGACAGAGGGTGAAGCAGTTAGGTGTGCAGGTGGTGTTCTCTTCAATCCTCCCTGTTGAGGGTAAAGGCCAAGGCAGAGAGGCTTGCATCCTGGAGATGAATGCATGGCTGTGTGGATGGTGTCATTGAGAGCGTTTTGTTTTCCTAGACCATGGGATGCTGTTCCAAGGGTTGCAGAGCAGAGATGGCATCCATCTGTCCAAGAAAGGTTGACGCATCTTCAGTAGTTGACTGGCTAATCTACTGAAGAGGGCTTTAAACTAGATTCGTTGGGGATGGGTGAAGAAAGCCCCCTGTTACCCATTATGGAAATGGGTAACAGGGGTAACATATGGAAAGCATTGTGTATAAATGCCCATAGCATGGGAAATAAGATCCCTGATGTTGAAGCTTTGGTGGGAGTGGCCAACTTGGATTTAGTGGCAGTTACAGAAACATGGTTCACCAAAAACCATGACTGGGATGTAACTATACCTGGCTATACTTTATTCAGAAAGGACAGGGTAGGAAGAAGGGGAGGAGGAGTGGCACTATATGTAAAAAATACTATTAAAGCTTCGGAATTACAGAGCTTAAAAGTGAAACAGTAGGCATTGTGGGTTAAACAAGAAAGAGGGAAAGAGAAATCTATTTGAATTGGCGTCATATACAGATCTCCCTCACAAGAGGAAGAGGTGGACAGAGAGTTAATTGAAGACATCTGCAGCATTGCTAGGAAATACCTCAGGGAGTCGTTAGCGGGATGGGAACAGCTGGGGGATGTAGAAAAACAGAGGGCAAAACTGAAAGGGGATATTTTAAGGGCAACCCACCTTTTTGTTAAAATGGTAAATAAAGGTAAAAGGAAAAGGAGACCAATATGGCTTTCGAAAAAAGTAGCTGAAAAAGTGAAGAAAAAGAGGGAGGCCTTCATGAAATACAAGAGATCACAGAGAGAGGAAGACCGGCATCTATATTTGGAAAAACTTAGAGAAGCTAGCAAAGTAGTCAGAAAAGCAAAGATTCAAAAAGAGGAGGAAATAGCCAATGCAATAAAATGGGAGGATAAGACATTTTTCAGATATGTTAGTGAGAAGAGGAAGGGCAAAAGTGGTATTGTCAGACTCAAGGGTTAAGAGGAGGAATATGTAGAAGTTGATCAGGATAAAGCGGAATTGCTTAACAAATATTTCTGTTCTGTCTTCATAGATGAAGAACCAGGAGCAGGACGTCAGAAAACACCCACAAACAGGAACAGAAGCAAGGGACATCTTGAACTATTTTCAGAAGACTATTTGTGAGAAACTAGCTCAACTTAAAGTAAACAAAGCGATGGGACCGGATGGGATACACTCTAGAATACTGATGGAACTTGGGGACATTCTAGCAGCTCCACTGACTGACCTTTTCAATGCCTCATTGGAGTCAGGAGTGGTGCCAAAGGACTGGAGAGACGCTCATGTGGTGCCTTTACACAAAAGCGGAAGTAAGGATGTGGTTGAGAACTACAGGCCGGTTAGTTTAACTTCAGTGGTGAGTAAATTATTGGAAACACTGCTGAAAGAGAAAATAGTGAGGTTTCTGGAGTCCAGCGGATTACAGGATCCAAAGCAGCATGGATTCACCAGAGGCAGGTCTTGTCAGACAAATCTGATTGATTTCTTTGACTGGGTGACCAGGGAGTTGGACCGAGGGAGAGCCCTAGATGTGGTGTATTTAGATTTCAGTAAAGCCTTTGACACTGTTCCTCACAGGCGACTTATAAACAAACTTAGCACCCTAGGGATGGACCCTAAATTTACTGCTTGGGTTAGAAATTGGTTGGGTGGGAGGCAACAAAGAGTACAGGTAAATGGAGCTCACTCTGAGGAGAAGGATGCTACCAGTGGTGTGCCCCAGGGATCTGTCCTTGGTCCGATTCTTTTTAACATCTTTGTTAGTGATATAGCGGAAGGGCTGTCGGGTAAGGTTTGCCTCTTTGTGGATGATATCAAAATCTGCAATAGAGTAGACACCCAGGAAGGTGTAGATAACATGAGGAGGGATCTAGCTAAGCTTGAAGAATGGTCTAGAATTTGGCAGCTGGGATTTAATGTTAAAAAATGTAAGGTCATGCATTTGGGCTGCAGCAATTCAAGGGAGCAATATAGTATAGGGGGTGAAGTACTTTTGTCCACTAAAGAAGAGCGGGACCTAGGCGTGGTTGTGTCTGATGATCTCAAAGTAGCTAAACAGGTAGAAAAGGTGACGGCAAAAGCTAGAAGGATGCTTGGGTGCATACGGAGAGGAATGGCTAGCAGAAAAAAGGAGGTGATAGTGCCTCTATATAAGTCTTTTGTGCGACCTCATTTGGAGTAGAGTCTGCAATTCTGGAGACCGCACCTTCAAAAGGATGTGAACAGGATGGAGTCGGTGCAGAGGGTGGCTACTAAAATGGTTAGTGCTCTTCATTATAAAGCATATGAGGACAGACTTAAGGATCTTAATATGTACACCTTAGAGGAAAGGTGGGATAGAGGTGATATGATTGAGATGCTTAAATACCTCCATGGCAGAAATGTTCAGGGGGAGAGCCTCTTTCAATTGAAAGCAAGTTCTGCTACAAGGGGAAATGGGATGAGGGTGAAGGGGGATAGATTCAGGAGTGATATGCGGAAATATTTCTTTATGGAAAGAGTGGTGGATTCGTGGAATAGTCTCCCAGTGGAGGTGGTAGAGATGAGGACAGCAACTGAATTCAAAAAAGCATGGGACAAACACAGAGGATCTCTAAAGGAAAAAAGGGGACTGTTGTAGTTGTTAATATGGAAGGACAGACTAGATAGGCCATGTGGTCTTTTTCTGTCATCATATTTCTATGTTTCTTAAAGAAAAGAGAAAGTATTCTAGATAAGTCTGACTCAAATATGAAGTTAACTAACAGTGTTGCCCTAGACAGCACAGCAGACTCAGAATTCTCCAAAAAGTCCCTTGAATTCTGTTCTGGAGCAGCTTCTATAACATCTTCCACCTCTCCTTTTGGAGACTTTCCTGGGAGAAAGTAAGCCTTGTTAATCGGTGGTAATGCAGGCTCTGCAATCAAAAGAACTTCCCGTAGACACTTCCTAAACATCTCTAATGGGGAAATATTCTGTAACTGGGGGACGTTTAAGACCCTCAAATTCATGTTCCTCATTTTATTCTCCATTTGTTCAAGTTTCTGATGGATAACCATCTTATCTTTAACCAGTTGGTCCAAAACAGCTTTTGATTCAACCATTTCCTTTGATAATCCTGAAAATTTCTCCTGAGTCTCTAACAAAAGATTCATGTTGTAAAGATACAGATGCAATTGTTTATACCAATGATGAAATATCATTGGCACATTTGAAGACAGTACCTTCAACTTTCACCAAAACTGCCCAAAGAGACTGAAGAGTATTCTCCGGTGATGCCTGGTTCCTGATATCAAAGGGGGAAAGTCTCGGCTGATCACTCTCCTTCTCCACTGAACTGATGTTCATCGCGACTGCGGCTTCTCAGGGGGCAGAACCTGTCCCCTCAGCAGACTGGGAAACAACATTCAGAGGCATTGAACAAGTGGTGGGGTCCCTTTTAAAGCCACCAATCTCCTCACACAAAGACAAAGAGGGGGCTCGATGGTAAGAAGACTCGAGCCTGAAGGCCTCGAGTCAAGCATGGATCCTCCTGATTGAGCTGTGCTCAACTCTCCATCAGCCTTCTGCACTAGTGGGCCTTCCTTCCCAGTGTTTTCCAGTGCCAGGGCCTTCTGGAGGAGCGCATCCAACCTCTGCTGCCCAGCAATCATTGATGCTGCTTTCACAGAAGAGGCCACAGCTTGGGAGCCAATAGGTAATAGTTGCAGGAAAAGTAACAGAACACTCACGCTCCAAACTCCAACAGTGCTGCCATCTTAAACTCGCCCCAACCCCCCCCCCCCCCCCAATTTAGCTGGTTTTATATACCTCCTTTCAAAATGTCAAGGTGGTTTACGCAGAACAATTGAACATAGTGTACATAGAACATTTTACAAGAATCAACCAATTGAACATGATAAAAGGACTATGTGAAACAATTCCAACTAACGTACAAGGAATATGGAAAGTTTTATAAGGAGTCAACCAATAACTGAGCATAACATCTACAGAGTCTGCTAAGAGGACTATGTACAAGAAGATGTGCTCAACAGTAAATACTAAGGGAGCTATTTACAGGTTGCGATTTTGGTGTGTACATGGTAAATTGGGTATTTGACAGGAGGGGGAAAAGGTGGAGAGGGACAATAAGGGGGATAGTGGGTGTACTGAACTTCTACTAATAGATTCGAGCAGTGTACTGACTTCTTATTAATGGATTTCAGCAGTGGGACATCAATCAGGTGGCATGCCAAAATGCTCCATGAATAGGTATGTTTTTGTTTTCTTGTGGAAGTCCCCCAGGTTATTTATTGTTCGCATATCATCTGGAAAAGCATTCCAGAGCCTTGGTGCGAAGAGGGAGAATGCCCTATTTGATGTTATTAGAGAGCACTTCCTATTACTTAACGAGATGACAAGTGTGGATTGCGTTCTGGTTCTTCTGGGTATATTTTCTGTTGGTTTTTGTATCAGAGACTGCAAGTATTCTGATGATTACTGATGGAATGCTTTGAAGGTGGTGATTATTGCTTTATATTTGGAGTGTGATTTTATGGGAAGCCAGTGGAGGTTCTTGAGTATCGGAGATATATGTTTGTTCTTAGGTGTGCCAGTTAGAACTCTAGCAGCTATATTCTGTGTCATCTGCAGTGGGTGGATTGATGAAACTGGGAGCCCCTGAAGAACTATATTGCAAAAGTCCAGATGTAGCAGTATCATGCCTGGAAAACTGTTCTAAAATTGTGATGTTCTAGGAGTGGTTGGAGAGCTCAGTATGTATTTATTTTCTGGTAGACGAGGTTTATTGTGTTATTTATGTATTGTTTTAGTGTAAAACCAGGTTTCGTACTTGAGATTTTACTTGAAGCTGTTCCCCTCGTACGTCTATGTGTGGTGGTAGTGGGAAGTGAGTATCTCTAGTGATATGAAGCACTTCCATTTTTGGTAATTTATAGCAAGGTTATGCGTCTTAAGCCATTATGAGATGGCCTTGAAGCATTCAATCAGTGGGTAGTATACCGGGTTAAGGGTGGAGAGTGGGATATACAGCAAAATATCATTGGCGTAGATATGGTAGGTCTTGATAACATCTCAGGTCGGTTGTATAAATATGTTAAATAGTAAAGCCTATAGTGAAGATCCTTGTGGTACACCTTGATTGATCTTGGGTGGAGTAGCCGTTATCCAATTTACCCTTACTTGCCGTTGTCGCTGGGTTAAATATGAGGTAAACCACTTACAAACCAATTGCTTACAGTCAGTGGAGGAATACTTTATGTGGTGCCGTAATGCATAAATCCTTGGTGAGGTTTTTGGGTGCCCAATGTCAGCTTATCTATGAGGACTGTGATGAGGGATTTCACGCTGTGATTGACTCTAAAATCATGCTGTTGTTAGTCAAAGGGGGTATGGGAGTCAGCATAGTCTTGTAGTTGTAACTGCACAGTTTTTTCTGTTATTTTGGCTAGGAATGGTAGGCTAGAGATGGGATGGGATGAGCTTGGTGCTGTTGGGTCTTGTTTTGGGTTCTTGAGAATTGGCAGTATGGATGAGGCAGCAGGTAGCTTGGGTGAGGGTTATATTTGTGATTCTTAGGATTTTGGGAGCAAGTTCTGATGTGCTATCTTTATCCAACTTGCTGGACATGTGAAGTTGTTGTTTTTAGAAACATAGAAACATAGAAACATGATGACAGAAAAAGACCACAAGGCCCATCTAGTCTGTCCTTCCATAACAACAACTACAACAGTCCACTTTTTACCTTTAGAGATCCTCTGTGTTGGTCCCATGCTTTTTTGAATTCAGTTACTGTCCTCATCTCTATCACCTCCACTGGGAGACTATTCCACGGATCCACTACTCTTTCCGTAAAGAAATATTTCCACATATCACTCCTGAATCTATCTCCCTTCACCCTCATCCCATGTCCCCTCGTCGCAGAACTTGCTTTCAATTGAAAGAGGCTCTCTCCCTGAACATTTATGCCACGGAGGTATTTAAACATCTCAATCATATCACCTCTATCCCGCCTTTCCTCTAAGGTGTACATATTAAGATCCTTAAGTCTGTCCTCATATGCTTTATAATGAAGACCACTAATCATCTTAGTAGCCACCCTCTGCACCAACTCCATCCTGTTCACATCCTTTTGAAGGTGCGGTCTCCAGAATTGCACACTATACTCCAAATGAGGTCGCACCAAAGACTTATACAGAGGCATTATCACCTCCTTTTTTCTTTTTTAAGCAGGATATGATATTTTCTAATTGGTCTTGTGATATGGGGCTAAATTCATTATGCTGTAGGTTGTTCACTTAACTAGTTTTCTATAGCACCTTATACTTCAATCAAAGTGGTTTACATTATGCAATCACTACAAACAGGTACTGGATATATTTGCTTGTCCCCAAAGACGCTCACAATCTATGTGTACCTGAGACAACAGAGGGTTAAGTGGCTTGCCCAAGGCCACAAGGAGTGCCTATAGGAGTAGAGGCCCCAGTCCCTCCAGCCTGAGATTGCTGCCCCCAGGTAGGATTTGAACCCCCTGCCCTCAGGCCTGAGGTACTGTGTCCTAACCACAAGGCCACTCCTCTCTCTGGTGTTGTTTTGGAAGTGTATGACAACACTTGAGGTGCTGGAGTATCTGGTTCAGGATTTTTTTGTGGGGTCCTATATTGCTGATTTTACTATGCTGAAGCGCTCTCTGGGACGATTGATTGAGCTTAGAATGAGTTTTGCATGATGTTCCTTTTTGGTGGGACTTGGTATTCTTGAAGCATGATCATGTACATTACATGGTCGGATGGATCCTTGGAGTGTCTCTATTTTCTTTCTATCTTGCGAAGTTAGCGTTTGATGACTCTCAGTTCAGCAGTGTACCAGGTTGTTGGTCAGTATTTTGATTGAGCTCTTTTTTGGGGTGCCAGTGCGGCTTCAGATAGTGGGTCATGTCACTTTAGATTCTTTTATTATCTGAGTTGCAGTGTCCCACCCTTACTTTTTTGTTTCTTTTTTTCTCTGCTGTTTTTAAGCTAAACTGCATTGAAAACTTTTTATTATTTCAAGCAAGCCTTTATCTACTCTTGAAGGGGTAGAGCTAGATTCTGGTAGGGGAATAACTGGTGACAGAGTATGTATGCTATGAATGCCTTCACTATCTTTGTTTCAGGGGCTCTCTCCATGGACTGTAAACTGCTTTGGTGTCACTGACGAAGGGTGGTATAGCAAATACAAATAAACATAAACATTAATGAGCTCAATTAGTTCTGTGTTCTGGCCAGAGTGTGTGGTGGTACACATATAATCTCACTGTCGAGTGTCTTCTTTGAGATCGATGATGAGAAGCAGTTGCCTTGCCAACAGCTGAGATCGCGGCCTCTCCCAGTTCTAAGGAGCTCCCACATTGCAGGCAGTTCAGCCCTCCTGTCCTACGCCACACATAACTAACTATAAAATTAACCAAAAATCTCTCTAGGCCCTAAGCAAACGTGTGCCTGTTCTCTGTGTAAGCACTGCCTCTAGACTCTGATCTAGCTAAACTAAAAAAATAAAACCAGCTTAAGCATTCTGTCTAAATAGAACTACAACACTTTCAGTCCCTACAAAGCAGAAGGGATTACAGACTTCTTGGCTTCTATTCTTTTCAAACACAAGAGCCTTCTAGGATCACAAACTGTTCCAGTGGCAGAGGTGTCAGAAAAGTGTGGGCTACATGGGTCCTGGCCCCATCAAAGCCTCGCTGCCACAATTGCTGGCCTTCCCCTCTTATCTGCCTGCAGGGGATGGGATCCACATGGGCAGCTCGCTGCATGCTGGATGATGATCGCAGCAAAGGCCCCTCCTGTCTGCCCATGGGAGAATGAGTCACCATGGGCAGACAGGAGGAGAAGGCCAACGATCGCAGCGTCACTGAGTTTGGCTGGCCAAGGGGTGGAACCTGGCACCCCTAACAGGAACGGCATTCCTGTGCCTCTGTCCAGTGGTGCTTCAGTAATGACTGGCATTCGGACTTTGTCCAGACCCTGTGGAAATATGAAGGCTTTGGGGGCAGATTACTATCTTTGGCTATAGTTTTAGTGCAGAGCAAGGGTTGCTATCTGGCTTTCTCAACCCTCAGTGTATCAGGGTGCTACCTGCCTGAGACAGGTCTTTACTAAGAGCTGGGCCTGTCTGACTCACAGACTTTCTAGCAAGCTTCTTAGACTCCTGCGTCCCAGAATGCTCTGATGCAGCCTTGCACAATAAACCCTCAGCACTAAGGGCTTAGCTTCTGGCTATAAACACTGTACTGTCTTTTTGGTCTTTCTCTCCAGGTGCTTTCTTTCCCTGCTGCAGTCCAGGCTGTTTCTCTGGCAAAAGCAACTGAAATGTTCCTTCTTTCTTCAGTTTAACTTTTCACAATTTTTTTCTGTATTTCTTTTAGCTTTCCAGCCACACCTCTTAAGGAATAATCTGCACTTGTACTTGCTGGTTTTACATATATAAAGCCCTGTGGGAGCACTGTGTGCACATCTATAAAATTAATACGCTCCCTATATGTGACAGTACATACACATACATTAGCCGGCATCTACCTGGGAAGAAATGGAGGCATGCCAAGGATGCAGTTACGTTGGACTTCTGAAATACAAAAGGATCCACATTCAACCGAGCCTTTTGTAAAATGCATAGGGGATTATGCACCTCCTTAACTAGAAGTCTCGATTTCCCTCTCTGAAACATATCTAAAATGGGTCTTTAAGTCTCTCAATTAACAGCCATGCACATTGTACCACTTCTTCCCACAAGACTCACCTTCTGCATAAGGGAGGAGTGGCCTAGTGGTTGGGGCACATTACTTCAGACCAGTAAGCCAGGGGTTTAAATCCTACTAGAGGACAGCAACCTTGGGCCGGAAGGACTGGGGTTCCTAATCCCACAGGTATGCCTTGGGCAAGTCACTCAACCCTTTATTGCCTCAGGTACAAAAACATAGATTGTGAGCCCTTCAGAGACAAGGAAAAAATATATATACCGTGTTTCCCCGAAAGTAAGACCTACCCTGAAAATAAGCCCTAGCATGTTTTCCTGTGCTTACCGTAATATAAGCCCTACCCTGAAAATAAGCCCTAGTGCAGATCATGGAGGAGGGCTGCCTGTGTGTGTTCTTGAGGTAGGTGAATGCATTTTTAGATAAATAGGCATTGTTCCTTCACTGCACTTCACCTGCCACCCCCCTGTGCGAACACCGTCTCTTTCTCTCCACTTCTCACGTTTACTTCGGCTTCTCTTTATCTCACTCGGGCCTGCCTCCGCTCCGTCCTTATGCTTGGAGAAAAGAAACGCCGACGCCGATCCTTTCAATTCATTTGGGGCTGCCCCTTTAAAAAAAAATCATTAATTAGGGAAGAGCCCTCAAGGAATCAGCAAAGCTTTGTGTTAGTGCCGTTCTCTGCCTGTCTCGTCTCGGACTGCAGGCTCTCTTGTCAGATCTCTCCCCCTAGACAGCACGGGGGAGAGCCCTGGAACCGGATCACAGGGGCATTTACTGCCTAGAGAAGAGCCGCGGCAGTATCAGATGGTGGGGGCACAAGGACGAGAGGCTCGCCGATGGTGATGCTCTGCTTAAAGCAGTACCGAGGGCTAGAGCCCGTTGAAGACCCGTAAGTTTGGCAAAGGCTGGTTACTTCGGGTCTTTTGTTTGGCGGCTATAAAATTCTTGGGCTTCGGAGGTGTGGAAGCGTGAGCATTTTGGCGCGAGGAAAAGGCCCTGCTCAGCTTTTAAATCTGCGGTTTTTATTTTAAATAAAATAATAAGCCCTACCCTGAAAATAAGCCCTAGTGCATCTTTTGGAGCAAAAATAAATATAAGACCCGGTCTTATTTTCGGGGAAACACGGTAGTACCTGAATGTACGCCACATTGACTGGTAGAAAAGCAATATATAAATCTAGATAAAAAAATACAAGGTGCTACTTGCTATCTTCAAGACACTGCACAATTTATATTCAGAACACCCCAGACCTTAATATAAAAAGCCTTGGACAATCAAGCAAGAAGATATAGCTCTCAAAACTCCTTCACCATACCAATCTTAAAGGTCAAAAGCAGTCAAACTACATGCAACCAAGCCTTTTCACTTTGCACACTAACTATATGGAATTCTCTCCCAACTGACATAAAAACTATAGACACATTATCTGACTTTCATAAGAAGATTAAAACCCACTTCTTTCTAGAACATTTTGGATCTAACACCTACCACAAGGCTATAAAGACACTTGCCTAGGACAGACAAGTAACCTACCCATTATACCTCCATGTTACAGAAACAAGAGACCAATGTAATCACCATGCCTTAGTATATAACAAGTCTAATTTAAATCAAACACTTGTTCAATGTCAAGTTTGTTTAAACTTATTTGTTTAAATTAAGTTTTAAGCTGAATTAAGTTACTTTCCTTGGTGCGTATCAGTACGCCACTTTGACTCTTATATAAAGCGGTGTAAAAGAATTGTTAAATAAATAAACCTCCAGGCACTTCCTCTACTTTGGATGAAGATACAATCTCCTTCCCATGGTTAAGCAGTTCACCGGCACGCCAGGCTATTTTGCAACTCCTTCTCCCACACACCAGAGCAGGTTGCAGCCTCCTTCTCATACATGCACTGCAGCAGTACAGCAGGCACGCCAGCGCTCAAGAGAGAAAAGGCAGTGAATTCCAAGGTGATGATCTCTTCTTGAAGAAGGAAGACCTTTGCAAAATTCTTAGAAATTTCAGTTGAAATGATAAGTTCAAGCAGACTTTGGGGTAATTTATGATGAATCCTAGTGACAACAAGACACCACCTCCTTGTCCTTGCCCTTTATGGGTAGTTGAAAGAAAGCCAATGTCATTGGTCTGTGCAGAAGTAGGGTGCTTCAATGGGCTATACATGCTACAGGAAAAGAAGATTGCATTTCGGTGTCATCATGGGTTGATTACACTGACGTTGCTGCTTTTTCCCTCCAGCATAACCCGTAAGAGGATAAACATGTGCTGTTCTTTTTCACTTCACTGCTGGCAGCACCAATGCTGCATAAGGTATGAAAAATACCAAGGGTTGCTGACCCCTATGTGAGAGGCTCAGCCTCTTGGGAATTTGCTAAATCCTCAGATTTTCCTGACCACATGTCATTATTTGCTATGGTCAATAGCTCAACTTAACCAGATCTCTGTTTCCACTGAATATCCAGGTAAGGTTAACCAGATATTTTAACCAGTTAAATTTACTCAGGTTGCAAAATGACAGGTATCAGTCCCCCAAATTCTACAGCTCAATGAAAGGAGTTCAGTGCCCAACAGTGCTGTCAGTAGAGATACCAGCTTCAAAGTGATGCCAAAGTGCATGTAAAGCATAAACTAAGCACTTGCCTAAAATTACTTTTATGAAATTTACTAATAATTAAAAAAATGTAAGAAAAACCACCAGGTAGATCAGCAGTGGTATATATAGGCTCACATCTGGACTCTGTCTCTGAGCATATTGATTTTTCCCCCTTTTGAAAGAACTAATTAAAAATAGTACATTCTTATGTGAAACAATTGATCTTCTTGGGAAAAAATGCCCTTTATTTACTTTGCTTTTCATTTCCTCTGGGTCATTGTAGATGTATTCTCATTGTATGCTTGTATTAATCATGCACATGGAGCTGAGGCAATTAAATAGCATTTTGTAAAACGTGGATATTTAAGAAATGAACACATTGATTTTATTTTACAATTACCGGCTTAGCCGCCGGGCCCCCGGTCCCACGGCTGCCAGGTAACCGGGTTCCCGGGGCCCGGCCACGTTGCAGGCCGCGTTGCGTTGGGGGGGGGGGCGCGGCGCAGCCTGATGCGCGCTCTGGCGGCCCCCCCCCCCCTCACGTGATCCTGGAGGGAGCCCGATGAGTGGCCAGTGGAGGGTTGGGGGCGGAGGCGGCGCGAGCAAGGAGGGAACGCCGGCTGGCGTGTTCTTCCCTTTCCCTCCTTGCTCGCGGCCGAGAAGGTTTGTTTACCTGGCTGCGGGGTGCTTTTCGGGGCGGCTGTAGGCCTCGGGAGCCTCGGGTGCTGGGTCGTTGGGGTTGCGGTGGCGGGTGCTAGTTTTGCCGCCAACCCACGCGGCGCTGGGGCTTCCATCGGTGCCCGCTTCTCCGGCGTGCGCGAGTGCTCCGGCGCACGTGGGCCCCGGGTCTGCGTGCCTGCTCTGCCGCGGTCATTTAAATACAGTGACCAGCATTGCATGCAATATTCCAGGTGCTAGCTTGGATTTCAGCTGGGGTGGTGGCCAAATTGCCGCTTAGACGGCGACGGAGCCCTAGGGGACCCCAACGCATCGGTCCTAGGCCAGGGGGCAGGCTCTGCATTACCCAGTCGGGTGGCTTGCCGGCCTTTTTGGCCAGCCCCTAGGCCTGCGCGGCACTTGGGCCACTTACTTGGAGCACACATGGCAAAACATGTTCTTGCACGCAGCGCTGGTAAGGGGCCGCGGGGCGGGGCTCGTGGGCGCGGTACGGCGCGGCGTGGGTCCGCTCCCGCGGGCCGCGCTGGCGCGGTGCCCCCGGCTGCTCCCGCTACCGGGGCTCGGCGGGGCCGTGGGCGCCGCAACATTGGGGGGGCCCGGGGGGGTGGGGCCTCCGGTGGGCGCTTTTCGCCTGCGGACGAGGGGGCCTCGGCGGGTGATCCGGTTCCTTCTGCGGGAATCGCGGGGGGGGATGGGGATTTGGGACTGCTCGAAGGGGTCCTCGCGCCAGGCCACTCGGTCGCTGCCGGGACGGGGCCCTCGCAGGCTCCTGTGCTCAACTTGCCTCCCGGGTCGGGGAGCGGCTGGCTTACGGCTCCTTCCCCTTCCCATCTAGGGGAGGGGCCTGCTCCCCCTTCCTTGGGTGCCTCTTCTCCTCCTGGGTTTCTCGGTTCTCCGGCCCCTTGGGTGTATGGGGCGGTTCCGTGGGGGGGTGTGGGCCCATGGGGTGGTGGTTGGGGGGGGTGGTTTGGGCAGGGGCAAGGGGGGGTTGGGGGGGTGGCGGCGTGGGAGGCTGGGGGTTTGGGGCCTTCGGCGCGCGCCTGGGGGGTTGGTCCCTCGGCGGTTCTCAGTACCCCTGGGGCCCCCGCTGCTGCTTTTTCTTCTTTTTCTTCACAGGTTCCGAGGAGCGCGCCGACTGTCGCCGCCATGGCTGCTTCCGACAGGCTCGCGGGAGCGGGCCCTTCAGATGCCACGGTGTCAGCGGGTGTTCCGGCCCTGGCCTCGCCCACTGGGGGCGCCCTGGTCGCCCCCGTCGGGGGGAGTGGTGAGTATACTGTTGGGGGGGGGGTTCCCGACTCGGTTCCGGGCTCCGGGGGGGCGGGCAAGGGAAAAGCGAAGCGCAAGCGGGCTCGTCGCTGCCGGCGGGCGTCCTCGTCCTCTTCCTCCTCGACGTCCTCCGTGGCCTCGTCTTGCAGCTCCGTCCCAGGGGCGGCGGACGGTGGGGTTCCTGGTGGTACGCCCGTGGTGCGGTGTGCCGAGCTATGGGAGTCGGTTCCGCGGAAGTTGCGCCGGCGGATCAAGCGTCGTCGATATATTGACATTTTCCGCTTGCTCGACGGCCGGAAGCGCGCGGGAGAAAGTAGGAAAAAGCGCAGGGACGATGAGAAGGCGGGGCGCGTGCGCAAGGTGTCTCGCAACACGCTCAACTGGACCCGTGCCTTTTTGCGGTTGGCGAGTGTCTGGGGACGCTACTTCCCGGACCAGTTCGGGGCGTTACTGGCTTATGCCGACAATATCCTGGAGGCATCCCAGGCCCACGAGGGGTGGGCCTGGTTGAATTATGACGAGGCCTTCCGGGACCAGATGGAGGAGAATAGTCTCCTGCAGTGGGGGACCAAGGACATCAACCTGTGGTTGACACAGATGTCCGCGAGGGGCCGCGGCGTCGGTACTGGAGCGGTGGGGGCAAAGGCGGGCTCGTCTTCGCTCTCGCCTGGGGGCCGGTCCTTTCGTGCCCCCGGCCCCACGTTGCCATCGCAAAAGGCGGCGGGGGTCGGGGGGGACGTGTGTTGGCGCTTCAACAAGGCGTCTTGCCCCTTCCCGGACTGCAAGTTCAAACACGCTTGCTCCTTGTGCGGCGGCGCGCATGCGGCCGCAAAGTGTAGCAGGAAAGGGGTCGCTGGGGCTCCTGCTGGGGGGAAGTGAGGGGCCCCGCGGCTTAGCGGCTACCCCGGTGCGGGTCGCGGCGATGCTGCCGTGGCTGTTGGAGTATGGGCGTTCCCGCCGGGGTAAGGCGGCCGGTTTGATTCTGGGGGGGTTCTCGCGGGGTTTTCGCATTCCTGTCCGGGGGTCCACCGCTCCGTGTAGTTCCCGCAATGCTGCCTCTGCGCGGCTCTACGGTGATTTTGTGCGCAGCAAGATCTTCGAGGAATGTGCGCTGGGCAGGGTGGCGGGTCCCTTCGTGGACCCCCCCTTTTCCCCATTCACGGTTTCGCCGTTGGGCGTGGTTCCGAAGAAGGAGCCGGGCAAGTTCCGATTGATACACAACCTCTCTAGCCCTCTGGGCGACTCCGTCAATGACCGTATTCCTCGCGAGCTCTGTTCGGTGCACTACGCTTCCTTCGACACCGCAGTGTCCTTGGTTCGTCAGTGCGGAGCGGGGGCCCTTTTGGCCAAGGTGGATATTGAATCGGCGTTCCGCCTGCTGCCGGTGCACCCTTCCGCTTTCCCATTGCTTGGCTTTCGTTTCGAGGCGAGGTACTACTTTGATATGTGTATGCCCATGGGCTGCGCAATCTCCTGTGCTTATTTCGAGGCCTTCAGTACCTTCTTGCATTGGGTTGTGGAACGGCAGTCGGGAGTCGCCAGCATTGTTCACTATCTGGACGATTTTCTGTTCGTCGGGCCCCGGGGTGCCTCGACCTGTTCCGCTCTTCTGAGCACCTTCCTTCGCGTGGCTGCCGCGTTCGGCATTCCCGTAGCGGATGGCAAAACGGTGGGACCGGTTACGTGTCTTACCTTCCTGGGTATTGAGATTGACACGGTGGCGATGGTGGTCCGCTTGCCGGCGGCGAAGTTCGCTCGCCTTCGCGAGCTGGTGGCCTCCGTCTGTGCCACTGCGAAGATTTCCCTTCGCGTCATGCAGTCACTGGTGGGGCATTTGAATTTCGCTTGCCGCGTTCTCCCCATGGGGAGGCCCTTTACGAGGCGCCTTTCTTTGGCAATGTCTGGGGTGCGGCTACCGCATCATCGGATTCGCGTGTCCGTGGGGATGCGGGAGGATTTGCGGGTTTGGGACGCGTTTCTGGCCGGGTTCAACGGGAGCTCCGTACTTCAGGGGCCGGAGTTGTCGAATCGCGATTTGCAGTTGTTTACTGACGCGGCGGGGGGCTTCGGTTTTGGGGCCTTCTGTCACGGTGCCTGGTGTGCGGAGCCTTGGCCGGTGGCTTGGGTGCGCTCCGGTTTGACGCGCAATATCACCTTCTTGGAGCTGTTCCCTATCGTGGTTTCCTTCTGGGTCTGGCCTGACCGGCTGCGTGACCGGCGGGTCGTCTTCTGGTGCGACAACGCGGCGGTCGTTGAGGTTCTGAACCGTCATGCTCCCCGATGCCCCAGGGTGGCGGCCTTGATGAGGGTGTTCGTGTTGGCTTGCTTGCGGCTGAATGTCACCGCGCGGGCGCGGCACGTTCCCGGTTCTCAGAATTCGATCGCTGACGCTCTCTCACGTTTTCAGTGGGAGCAGTTCCGGCGACTGGCGCCCGGTGCGGACGAGCTGCCCTCGCGGGTCCCGGAGCATCTCTGGACGATTGGGACCCTGCCCTGATGGATCTATTGGCGTCGTCGGTGGCCCGTAGCACCTGGACTAATTACCGTAGGGGCTATTCCCAGGTGAGTGCCTTTTTGCGGGCGCGTGGGTGGGCCGGGGGGGAGGTGCCTGATGACCTGGCGGGCCGCTTCGTGCTTTGGGCAAAGGAGGCGGGATGGGCCCGGTCGGCGGTCGCTGGGGCGCTCGCGGGCTTCTCCTTTTTCTGTAAGGCAGCTGGTTGGGGGAATCCGCGGGTCTCCTTTTTGGTCGGGCGGTTGCTCGCCGGTTGGGCCCGTACGCGGCCGGCGCCACCCGATTGGCGGCGCCCGGTATCTCACGAGCTCCTGTTGCAGCTTTGTGAGGTTTTGCCTCGGGTGGCCGCCTCGGGCTTTGAGGCGGTGCTGTTTCACGCTTTGTTCACTACTGCCTTCTTCGGCGCTTTTCGGGTGTCCGAGTTGGTTCCCCGGTCGGCGCGGCGTGAGGCTTTTGGGGGGTTGGCCGTGGGGCACGTCCGGGTGCATCCTGCGCGGGTTCGCATTTTTCTCGCACGTTCAAAGACGGACCAGGCTGGAACCGGGGGCTGGGTCCTGCTGAGTGCTATCCCTCCCCTGTTGTCCTGTCCTGTGCGGGCTCTTCAGGCGTACGTGTCGCTGCGCCCCGTAGCGCCTGGCCATTTTTTCGTTCATGCGGATAGCCGGCCGGTGACACAGTTTCAGTTCACGGCGGTGTTACGCATGGCTCTGCGGGCCTTGGGTCTTGATGAGCGGGGTTATGCGTCGCACTCGTTCCGCATTGGGGCGGCTACCAGCGCGGCGGCGGCTGGGCTGGATCCGCTGGTGATTCGGCGGATTGGCCGCTGGCGATCGGGTGCTTACGCCGGGTATGTTCGCCCGTCCCCAGGCGATGGGGCGGGGTAGCGTGGGGCGTCTGAGGTGGCGGTCTGCCTGCTGGTGGGGGGAGGGGCTGGGGTGGGGGGGGCATTAACCCTTTTGTGTCCTATTGCAGATTGGCTGGCTGGTGGCAGTCCATTCTTTCTGCTTTCAGATGGTGCGGCATCCGGCGACTGGTGGATCATCGGGCACTCCTTTGTTTATTGGGCTGAGCGGCGCGCGGCGGTGCGGCCACTGGGAGTGCACTTGGGTCTCGCTGGAGCCGGAGTGCGGTTGTGCTGGATGGGCCGCCGCGGTATGCACTGGGACCAGCTTCTGGATTGTGTCCAAGAGGAACTTGGGCGGCGCGCCGGCAGCCGGTCGGGCTGCTGTTGCACCTGGGTGGCAATGACATAGCCGGTTGGGCTTGCCGGCAACTCATTGGGGCTGCTCAGAGAGACATTGCCATATTGCGTGGGGTCCTCCCCGGGGTGGCCATTGTGTGGTCGGACATTGTGCCCCGCCCAGCTTGCTGGACTCAGCGGCGTTGGTCACGGGGTCTGTGCAAGGTTAACAGGCAGATCGGGCGCTGGGTCCAGCGGACGGGCGGGGTCCATGTTCGGCACCTTTGGGCGGATGTTACTTGCGCTGGTCTTTACCGGCTTGATGGGGTTCACCTTGCCCCGGTGGGGCAGGATCTTCTTTTGAACGACTGGCAGGAGGCGCTTGAGTCGTGGTGCAGGTCGCAGCTTTCCTTGGTGGGGGCGGCGCTAGGATAGCACGCTACCTAGCGCCGGTGGCGGGGTGGCGAGCTGGTGCTCGTTGACCCGGCGGCTCATTTCAGCTGGAGGCCGCTTTCCAGGTGAGCGGCACGACTATGTGGGTTGGGAGAGACGTCCCGGTTGGGGTCTCTCCCGGAATTAGGCAACCCCTTCAGCCGGCCTTTGCTAACATGGCGAGGCGGGCGGGAGGGGGTGACTGGTGGGGGTGGGTTGGATGGTGCTCCACTTTGCTATACGGCTGGTGGCAGGCATCATCCGGATGACGGGTGGGGGGGGGGGGGGAGGAGGCTCTTCTTTGTTATGATTGAATTGCTGTGTTGGCCCATGTCGGGCCGGTGTTTTTCCTTACTGTTAATAAAGCTGCGACCATGCTTTAATACCAACACTCGACGTCTGTTTGCTTTGTCAATGGAGGTGGGAGGGTGTTGGAGGGGTTGGGGGATCCAGGCCGAGTAGGGCATCCGGATACCTCGGTTATTACCGGCTTAGCCGCCGGGCCCCCGGTCCCGCGGCTGCCAGGTAACCGGGTTCCCGGGGCCCGGCCACGTTGCAGGCCGCGTTGCGTTGGGGGGGGGGGGCGCGGCGCAGCCTGATGCGCGCTCTGGCGCCCCCCCCCCCTCACGTGATCCTGGAGGGAGCCCGATGAGTGGCCAGTGGAGGGTTGGGGGCGGAGGCGGCGCGAGCAAGGAGGGAACGCCGGCTGGCGTGTTCTTCCCTTTCCCTCCTTGCTCGCGGCCGAGAAGGTTTCCCTCCCTCCCAACCTTTTGCCGTGGGGGGGGGCCGGGGGGGGGGAGATTTGTCGCAGGGGGTGGGGGGGTGCCAGGTTGGCATGCTTTGGGCCTCGTGAGCGGGGTGGCGAGCTGGTGCTCGTTGACCCGGCGGCTCATTTCAGCTGGAGGCCGCTTTCCAGGTGAGCGGCACGACTATGTGGGTTGGGAGAGACGTCCCGGTTGGGGTCTCTCCCGGAATTAGGCAACCCCTTCAGCCGGCCTTTGCTAACATGGCGAGGCGGGCGGGAGGGGGTGACTGGTGGGGTGGGTTGGATGGTGCTCCACTTTGCTATACGGCTGGTGGCAGGCATCATCCGGATGACGGGTGGGGGGGGGGGGGAGGAGGCTCTTCTTTGTTATGATTGAATTGCTGTGTTGGCCCATGTCGGGCCGGTGTTTTTCCTTACTGTTAATAAAGCTGCGACCATGCTTTAATACCAACACTCGACGTCTGTTTGCTTTGTCAATGGAGGTGGGAGGGTGTTGGAGGGGTTGGGGGATCCAGGCCGAGTAGGGCATCCGGATACCTCGGTTATTGTTATATCTCAATTTAACACATTATTTTTATATAATGTTGCTTTTTTATTTACAGCTTAAGAGCACAGTAATGGGGGCTTCATTTGTCCCATTCTTGTCTGCTTTTTAAACTTACATATTTGCTTTTTCTTTTGCACTGTGTATGCATTTTCCAAACAGTTAAATTTAACAGCAACTAAATTTTCAAGATTAACGTATCTATATAAAGGCTAAAAAGTAAAATAATCTTTTTCTATAGAACTTATGAATGAGGTTCAACATTGGAAAAAATGTCATTTTCCATTAAAATTTATAGAGCCGGCCTAAAAAAAAAGAAAAACAAACATTAAAACAGAGTATAATAAAGTTTTGCATCTAAAAGAGTTTCTCAGTTCACTCAACATTAGTGGACTTCCATTTCGTAAAGTAATTCATAAAACTGAGATTCCTATATATTGAGATCCAGAACATCTCACTCACCAGTGGAGGAGTAGCCTAATGGTTAGAGCACATCTTGGAACCAAGAGACCAGGGTTCAATTCCTGGAGCTCAATGGAGACTGACCTTAGACAAGTCTCTATTGCCTCAGAAAAAAACTGATTTGAAGGATAAGAAAACCTATTAAATAAATGAAAGCTGTTGTATAATCTGTGCAATTTACTGACAGAGTCTTTGTCCCAAGGAGAGGGCTAAGGGAGTGCAGCACCTAGGAAGATTTGGCCCCAGTGTCCCCCCTCCAAGATATTAGAATGGGGAACAGGAAATGATGTTGGGGCAGGGCTACTATGACAGTGCAGAGCCACTAAAGCTCTGGTTGTTATTATTCCCCTCTACCATCACTATAAGGATTTCCCTGCCTATGAGTGATAGCGGGAGCAGACTTAAACCATCTTATGCTTTATAATCTGTTTTCCAAGCTCTCATATGGATTGCTCTTCAATAATTCTTGCTTGTTTTCTAACTGGCAGGAAATTCATTTTATTTTAAATAAATGCTTAAATCCAAAATTAGGGGTCCTTTTACTAGCAAAAGCATTTTTAGGTAGCATAAAGCTATCGTGAGAATTAGCACACAGTAACTGTTAGCACATGAGCACGATAACTGTTACTGCACTTGCATGATAGTGCATGCTAATTCACATTCTAATAGTAATCCATTTTATGGGGCTTCAAATGGGCTGATTATGGATAGGGAGTGAGCACTGGACTGTACATTGCAGTTAGCACATGATACCTTAATGTGCACTGTCACATGGGCAATTAGAGTGGATACACTTACTGCACCTAAATAGGTAAATGCATCAACACTGTTAGTGCATTTACTAAAGAATGGTGTTTTCATTTACCACAATTTAAATGGCAAAGTTAAGGTGCAATAAGTGCAAAGCCTTTGCGGTAAATGCAGAGAGCATCCCTGCATTTATCGTGCAAGACAGACATTTACTGCAATGGGCCTATGTTCGTTGCTTCGGCAGATAGTGTGGATGCGGATGGCACAGGTAGGCTTGCGAGACTATTCCTAGGGTGATGGCCACCATTTAGGATCCCTTGCTAGCTGGAACTGATGTGCCACAGCTGGGACCACTCCTGCCCCTATTAGGGACCAGGTATGCCATGGATAAGACCTGAGGGGTTTGAAGGGGGTGTGGCAGGGTTGGGGTTACAGTTTGTGTGCAGTAACTGTTTGGAGGGAACAGCTCTGACAGTACCATTTGTTTCTGGGGGGCACCCTGAAAGAGGGTATGGGAGTTGTGCTCTCTCGAAGAGATTCTGATGGAAGAAAGAGATCAGTGAGGGGGGCAATCCTTCGAGGGGGGTTGTGATGAAGGTAGTAGATTTATGCTATGGGGATAAGGATTGAGAGGGATCTATGCCAGGGAAGTGGCGATCAATGGTGATTGTACCTCAGGGGGTGGTCGGTCACCACTGTGACCACTGCCGTTGCCGCAGCATATTTCATTCAGTGCTGGAGAGTGGCCGTGCTACCAGTATGCCGGTATTGCAAAGCAGTTAATGCCACCTCTTGAGCCAGTGTTAAGTATAGTCACACTACTGGCAATGATGACAGCACGAGATAAAATACTCCACCCTAGTTTCTACTGGCTGTTACGCTCACTTTCTGCCCTGATACCACCCCAAAGAAATAAGAAAAGTTAGCACTGAATTTTTTCCATGCTGATTGCTCTTACACATAGTAGCAGCAATTGTGGGTTGTTAGCACATGCTAAACCCCATAGTAACCATTACTGCAGTTTAGTAAAAGGGTCTTTTATTGTGTGGTAAAGCACTTTTCTGTATGGTAACTGTATGTCACATGCCATTCAGCAGAGAAGCAGGACTATATGAAGACAACAGAGGTGTGAAGACTGGTGAAAGACTCATCAACAACCTTTGCTATTCTGATGATACCACATTACTGGCTGAAAGTGAAGACAATCTGAAACACTTGCTTCTCAAGATGAAGGAACATAATCTTAAAATGGGCCTGCACCTTAATGTAAAGAAGACAAAGATCCTGACAACTGGAAAAATCAATAAGTTCATTGTTGATGGAGAAGAAATTGAAATTGTTGACAATGTTAACCTATTTGGATCAACTGTCAATAAAGAAATAACAAGCAGTCAGGAAATCTGATGACGCATTGCTCTTGGCAGAATGGCTCTGAAGGACCTAGACAAGATTCTCAAGAGATGTCTCTCTCCATACAAAGATTTGACTTATTCAAGCCATGGTATTTTGAATAATGTCATATGGGTGTGAAAGTTAGAAAGTGAAAAAGATAGACAGGAAGATAATTGATGCCTTGGAATTATGGTGCTGGCGACGAATACTGTGTGAAGATCAAACCAGTCAATACTAGAGGAGATCAAACCTAAGCTTTCTTTAGAAGCTCAGATGACAAGACTTCTACTTTCATACTTTGGACACATCATGCGAAGAGAGAGATCATTAGAGAAAGACATCAAGCTTGGCAAGGTAGGTCAACATAAAAGCAGAAGGTCAGCAATGAGATGGATTGATTCAATAACAGCAGCTATGGGTGCCACTCTATCAACAATGAGCTGCCTGACTGAAGACTGAACACAGTTTAGGACAACTATCCAGTGGGTCACCATGAGTCGACACTGACTCGATGGCACTTAACAACAACTGTAAAGGAACATGTTGGTGACACCTCCAACAATTAGTACACAGGCTTTGCATTAAGAACATAAGAACATAAGTTATGCCATACTAGGTCAGACCAAGGTACATCGAGCCCAGTATCCTGTTTCCAATAGTGGCCAGTCTACAGTAGTCATAAATACCTAGCAATCTCCCCAAAAGACACAGGTTCCTCAATGCTTGTATGCATTAATTTTTGCATTTGACATGTAGCAAGTGCAAAACGTTACTTTAGTTTCATTAAAGGGCCCTTATAAGCTTAGTAGTTGGTATGAAAGGGCAGAATGGAATGGATCTGTCATCATATTTCTATAAGTTTGCATTTTTAGGTAGCACAAATGCATTTATAATATTATTTCTTTTGGAAATGGCACTGGTATATCCTTCAATATTTTTTTTCATATGATTAATAATGAAGAATTAAATTACTTATCTGAATACAGTTTTGAATCATATCAAATTAATTTCTTCTGACATATTTTATGTAGATGAGGCTTTTCAGGTTCAAAGTACTTTTATTAGAAACCTCCTGTTACAAATTATTTTCTTTGGCTTCCAACTGTCACCCCCTAGCTTTAATTTCAAATATTCATAAAGGTCAATTTGTTCCGTTAGAAAGGGTACATTCTAATAGTAGTTTCAGAACATATCCTTAAAAAAGAGGGATTCGTTTTTGAAAAAGAGCTTTTCTGAAAACAGTGTGCGTCAAGCTATGAATAAGGAGAATGATTTGGATGAAAGTTTTAACTTCTTGATTGCCTAAAATAAATTTATTTTGAAAATATTTGCTTAATTACTAGAAATAGAACATGAGTCTTTAAAAAGCACCGAGAAATGTAACCAGCAATAATCAGTTAGCATAATTATCCTAACCCCACCCTTATTCCTTTATAAGGCATACTAATTTCTGTGCTCTCTTATGCCATGGTGATAGTAAACCAGACCAAAGACTTGGGGTTATGTTTACAAAGCAGCAGTAACCTCCTCCATGCAATATCGGAGCCGTGGCCTCATTGAATTCATGGGGCCGCAGCTCCAATATCGCACGGAGGCCACTACCGCTGCTTTGTAAACATACCCCTTGATGTAATACTCCTTGTGGCCTTGGGCAAGCCATTTAACCCTCCATTGCCTCAGATATGCTTAGATTGTAAGCCCTTCGGGGACGAGGGAATAAAAAGTGCCTGTTAGCATATATCTGTAAACCGCTTTGACCTGGTGAAAAGCGGTATATAAGCACAGCTAAATAAATAAAATAAAATAAAATACCAGGCATTGCCATGCAAGAAACCTGGTTTTCATTTCTGGACAGATGCTTCTGATTCATGGGATGGCCAGCTCTGGAGAGCTATGGAGGGACTATTCACTGCTTCTGAGGCAGTGAGGGTGATTCTCAGCTATTGTCAAACAGCAACGCTTAGGGGCATGTTTACAAACGGTTAGCATGCATTAAGGAAGTTAACGCACATTAAGTGCTACTGTGTCCATAGAAATAAAAAGGCTATGAGCATTTAACGTGCTTTTGGATCTTGATCCCCCTTGTCTGTTCACCTCCTATGTGTTTCCTAACCATTCCCCTAGATATATCCTAGTCCCCACTTGTTGTGTTGTCTGTCTTGACTGTTGTGTTGTCTGTCCTGACTAGACTGTAAGCTCGTCTGAGCTAGGATTGTTTCTTACATGTCTCTGTATGGCACTGCATACACCTTGTATGTAGCGCCATACAAATCATAAGTAGTAGTAGTACTAAAACCTTTTGTAAACATGCACCTTAGTGCCCAGACCCAAAATACATGTGCACCAAGTTAAAGAAGGGGGTACTGTGTATAGATCCCAGTAAAGGACTACTGATGTACTAGCTGGGCTAGATTGGAAAGCAGAGCCACAGTATGAGGAAAAACCCTGGCTAGTTGCGATTGAAGGTTCAAAACATCATAACCCAGTCACAAGGCCATTGCAGGGCATGGGCAAGAAGGCAACCAGCCTCGGTGACAAATTGGGGTAGGTGTTACTGCATCAAACGTTTGAGACAGTCTGAATTAGAAGATACAAAATCCTGAAAAGGAAGGGGGCATCAAAAGCAGCCCTTATAAACTACACCATTTTGTCCAATAAGTGCTTTATCCAGTGGAAGCTGAAACTCACCAAGCTGGAAATTCAAAGATCAGGAAAAAATGCTGAGCTCTTCTTTACCCAAAAAGGAAAAAAAACAACAAAAAAACAGATCAGGATTCACAAACATGCAGCTCCGGCACTGCCAGGTAAGCCAGGCAAGCTCGGCAGCAGAGCACCGGTGTTAAGGAACTCCAAATCTGTAGCAGTGTTGTGTGCCGCAGGCTTAAGAGGAAAGCAGTGGTGCTGTGTACCCACAGGCACACAGCAGCAGCGCTGGAAGCGATCGTAGCCTTTCTCTCCTCTTCAGCCCATGGGACAGGCTACTCCTGTGGGCACATGCAGCACTACTGATTGCAGCTTTTCTCTCCTCTTCAGCTCGCAGGACAAGCTGCTCCTGCGGACCAAAAAGAGGAGAGAAGCAACGCTGCATGTGCCTGGGGGAACAACCTGAACTGCGGGCTGAAGGCAAGAGAGCGTGATCGATAACAGTGCTGCAGGAGCTGGGGCCAGAGATAAATAGGAGGGGAAGAAAAATTTAAAGGGGCAGTAGTATGGGAAATAAAGCTGGAGTAAAAGGTATAGGGAGTGGAGGAGTAGCCTAGTGGTTTGAGAAACTGCCTAGTACCCAGAAGATCAAGGGTTTGATTCCCACTGGCACTCCTTGGGCAAGTCACTTTACTCTCCATTGCCTTGGAAAAAAAGGCTGGCAATCTACTTCTGGTGATACACTGCCAAGAAAACCCAGAGGTAGTTGGGTTGCTATGAGTCAACACTGACTTGATGGCACTAAATAAAAGAATATAGGGGAGAAAGAAAGGACAGAGGCTGGGAAAGGAACAGAATGGAGGAGGCAGCAGGAGGGGGAGGTAAAAGAGTGAAAGGGGTTGAAGTTCAAAGAGAAGGGAGAAAAGAAAGGCACATAGGCACTCCATCCCCACACTACACAAACATACACACAAAGGCAGGCCATTCCCAACATACACACACTCACAGACCAGTGTAGCAAACAAACACACACACACAGGCATGCACCCCGACTCCACATGGGCATGGCATCTGTGCACCACAAACACAAGCATTGCATCCACACACCACACACTCTCTATCTGAACAGAGAGATATACAGTATATATACATAACAACAGTTATAAAGATTCCTCATACAGCCTTTAATAAAGATAAAGATATGGCAACCAGAACTGCACACAATATTCAAGGTGCAGTCACACCATGAAACAATACAGAGGCATTATAATATCCTGTTTTATTCTCCATTCCTTTCCTTATGATACCTAGCATTCTATTTGCTTTCTTGGCTGCCACTGAAACACTGGGCAGAGGGTTTCAACATGTTATCCCTGATGATGCCTAAATATTTTTCCTGGTTGATGGTTCCTAATATAGAACTTTGCATCATGTAACCATAGTTTGGGTTGTTCTTTCCTAGATGCATAAATTTGCACTTGTCCACATTAAATTTCTTCTGCCAATTTATCAAGGTCCTCTTGCAATTTTTTATAATTCTCTTGGGTTTTAACAACTTTGAATAATTTTGTGTCATCTGGAAATTTGATAACCTCACTCGTTATTCCCATTTCCAGGTCATTTATGAATATGTTAAAAAGCAGCGGACCCAGCACAGATCCCTGGGGTACTCCACTATTCACCTTTCTCCATTGGGAAAAGTGGCCATTTAGCCCTACCCTCTGCTTTCTATCTTTTAACCAGTTCCTGAGCCACAATAGTACACTGCCTCATAAAGCCTTTGCTACCATAATGAGACACATTTTATCATCTCTCTTTGAACGTTTCTTCCACACACAATACTACTCCAGATATGTATAACTTTGCAAATATAGGAAGCGAAATGCATCACTTTGTCACACTGTACGTGTGCTGTTTTCACATGCACATACAGTCCCTGACAGATATTAACATATACAGCCCCATATACAAGCATGCATGTAGCCCTGACACTCTTCATGACACAGACATGCATGGAGGCCACAACAAGCCCCAAGATATACACACATGCGCACACATACACACACCAACACACAAACACATGTATGTAGCACCCGACATTCTCCATGGTGCACACATACAGTATACTGATACATGCACATGCAGTCTCCATAAGTGTTCATGACACACAGAAAGACATAAACACATGCATGCTACTGTTGGGAAGAAATCTGCATCTGTAAGTACTTACCTCCTGAGACATTCTTTAAATCTTGGGGAAGAGGGAATTCTTTGCGTTAAAACTGATAAAATCTGTGTATTTTAAAATTCAGTATTTTATTAAGTTAGTTAGGGCATAGTACTACAAGCAGGCTTTCAATTAAATTAAAGCCAGTTAGGGCTTAGTATAACAAGTCAGCTTTCGGTGAAATTACAGCCTGCTGGGTCTCAGTATAGCAAGCCAGCTCTCACTTAAATTAAAGACAGGTGGAGGCACATTCTGGTTCCTGTACGACCAGCCACATTGGCCATGCAAAAACCGGACATTCGGCAGATGGACCCGATTCTGCTGCTGTGAGGCCCGGATGTTCCTGCGATGGCAAAATCAGGGACCTGGACAATCCGGGTGCTCCCCATATGCTATTGAAATTGACATACAAAGAACTGCCTGTCCCAATGCTAGAACACCACAGCTGGTTCGTGGGAGCCATGGCATTCTGGCACCATGGCAATGAGCTCTCTGATGAGCTGTCTGATGGTATTGAGGGTATGTGTTGTTTATCAGAATGCCATGACCCATGTCTGCCCCTGCAGAGCGCAATCCAGCTGACACCAGAGGCTGCAGGGGTACAGTGTGGCAAGACACCCATGTTGCAAGGGGTGGAATAAGCCAGGCATGCAGCTGTGTACCAGTGGATGTACAGAGCCCTGACCTGAATAGGCTGTGTACATCCAGGCACTCTTCTGCCACTCCCCTGCTTTGCCTCCATTTCGCCTCTTCTGCCCCCATCCAGCACTCCTTGCATAAATGGAATCACATTCTCCGCACATCCAACTCTGCTATTTGGGTTATAGAATACCGGCCTTAGGTATATCTTAGCAGAGAGAGTAGAATAGGATAAATATTCTTTGAGTATATATAGAAAAATTGTTTTTTAGAGACCTTTAACAAAGAGGGTTTCCTGTTAGGAGGCAAGAGAACTGTGAAATTGTTTTAAATAGGTGTTAAAGTCAAGTGACAGATCAAAGGGACAACTTGAAAGAATCCCTGTATCAAGCCAAGGGCAGTGTGAATCACCCCGGAAATTATGAGATTGCCTTAGAAACACAGATGTAAATACAGTCGGTCAGCCTTCCCAGCCACTCCAGCTCCCAACCATCCCAGGCACAATTCTTGATTTATAGCCTCCTGTACAATTTAAGGGGAAGGAAGTGATCTTACTCACTTTCAGGTTTAACTGATTATTTTCATCAGCAGGTTATTAAGCCTTAGAAGTAGATTAATTAAGTCCTTGCAGTTCACCTTGAGGGGAACACTAAAAGTCCTTTTTACAGTACCTATTAGGTAAAATTGTCTTCACCTAGCAACTTTACACAACTCAACAATTTTAAATAGCTAAAAGAAATCTTTAAATCTAAGATACAGAAGTCCAGCAGTAAGATGAGGACTACCCAGATTTTTGCATGTATGATTTTTTCCCAGTTGGTGAGAAGTCTTTTGTGTGCACTAATTGCAAAGAGCTCTTTGCTCTCAGGGAATGAATTCAATCTATGGAGGTTAGAGTAGCATGCTTGGAGGAGCTAAAGCAGAGAAGTATATAGACAAGATCTACAGAGATATAGTAGAGAAGTCCTACCTCCAGTCCAACAGCCTCTCTGCTGCCATGGAGAAGAGAGGTCACATGCAAGGCGAGCATCATTCTGGTGTGCCAGAAAGTGATCCTGCAGCTAGGACTTGTCCTCTGGATGATGTAATACCCTTTTGCACAGAGAATGTGTCTCCGGGACCATGTGCCCATGAGAGAAAGGTTAGGACAGGCATTATAGTTGGTGATTCGATCATTAGGCATGTAGATAGTTGGGTGGCTGGTGGATATGAGGATTGCCAGGTAACATGCCTGCCTGACGCAAAGGTAACAGACCTCACGCACCACCTAGACAAGGTTTTAGATAGTGCTGGGGAGGAGTCTGTTGTCTTGGTACCAATGACATAGGAAAATGTGGGAGGGAGGTTTAGACGCCAAATTTAAGCATTTAGGTAGAAAGTTGAAATCCAGAACTTCCAGGGTAACATTCTCATAAATGCTTCCCATTCCACACACAGGACCCAACAGGCAGGTAGAGTTCCAGAGTCTCAATGCATGGATGAAACAATGGTGCAAGGAAGAGGGTTTTGGATTTCTCAGGAAATGGGCAACATTCTAGGAAGGGGGGGGGGCTTTTCTGAAAGGATGGGCTCCTGAGATTGCAGACCTGCTATAGTAATCTGTGAACTATCAGTAAAATCATCTCTAATACCTGAGGATTGGAGGATCGCCAATGTAACACCAATTTTTAAAAAGGGTTCGAGGGGTGATCCGGGAAACTACAGACCGGTGAGCCTGACATCAGTACTGGGAAAAATGGTAGAAACCATCATAAAGAATAAAATTACTCAGCATGTAGATAGTCACGACCTAATGGGAGACAGCCAACATGACTTTAGACAAGGAAGATCTTGTCTTACTAATCTGTTATGTTTTTTTTGAAGGAGTGAATAAACAGGTGGACAAAGGCGAGTCGGTTGATATTGTGTATCTGGACTTTCAGAAAGCCTTTGATAAGGTCCCTCATGAGAGACTTTTGGCAAAACTAAAGAGTCATGGGATAGGAGGCAGTGTACTATTGTGGATCAGGAACTGGTTAAAAGATAGAAAGCAGAGGGTAGGGCTAAATGGCCAGTTTTCCCAATGGAGAAAGGTGAATAGTGGTGTACCCCAGGGATCTGTGCTGGGTCCGCTGCTTTTTGGCATATTCATAAATGACCTGGAAAGTGGAATAACGGGTGAGGTTATCAAATTTGCAGATGACACAAAACTATTTAAAGTTGTTAAAACCCAGGAGGATTGTGGAAAATTGCAAGAGGATCTTGATAAATTGGAAGACTGGGCATCAAAATGGCAGATGAAATTTAATGTGGAGAAGTGCAAGGTTATGCACCTAGGGAAGAACAACCCAAACTATGGTTACACGATGCAAGGTTCCACATTAGGAACCACCACCCAGGAAAAAGATTTAGGCGTCATTGTGGATACCATGTTAAAACCCTCGGCCCAGTGTGCAGCGGCGGCCAAGAGAGCAAATAGAATGCTAGGTATGATAAGGAAAGGAATGGAAAATAAAACAAAAGATATTATAATGCCTCTATATCGTTCCATGGTGAGACCGCACCTTGAATATTGTGTGCAATTCTGGTCGCCGTATCTTAAAAAGGATATAGCGATTTTAGAAAAGGTTCAGAGAAGAGCCACCAAAATGGTAAAAGGGATGGAAGGCTACTCCTATGAAGAAAGGCTAAAAAGGTTGGGGCTCTTTAACCTGGAAAAGAGACGGCTGAGGGGAGATATGATAGAAGTCTATAAATTAATGAATGGAGTGGAACGGGTAAACGTAGATCGATTGTTTACCTTATCAGAATATAGAAAGACTAGGGGACATGCAATGAAGCTACAGGGTAAACTATTTAAGACTAATAAAAGAAAATATTTTTTCACTCAACGTGTAATGAAACTCTGGAATTTGTTACCGGAGGATGTAGTAAAGGCTGTTAGTGTAGCTGGGTTTAAAAAAGGTTTGGACAAGTTCCTGGAGGAAAGGTCCATAAACCATTATTAAGAAGGGACCCAGGATATCAATGCTTGAACCAATACAAGCATTGGGGAAACTGCTAGGTACGTATGACCTAGATTGGCCACTGTTGGAAACAGAATACTGGGCTTGATGGACCTTGGTCTGACCCAGTATGGCATATCTTATGTTCTTATCTTATCTTCTTATGTTCTTATGTTTAACCAGGGTGGAACCAGGCTGCTGGCATTAACCTTATAAAAGAAAGAGATAATGAGAGAAAGCCAACAGTCTCCCAAGAGCATATGGTTCAGAATAATGTATCCTTGAATGATACTAGCAAAACAGGGAAGTCAAAGCATCCCAATAAAGAGGTTCCAATAAAGATAAAAGTAACCCAGATGCCTTGAAGTAAAAATCAGACAAGAGTTGAAAGATTCCAAATTAACCCTGTCATCAACTAGCCAGATTGTTAAGATCAGCAAAAACAAACAAACTGAAATGCCTGTATGCCAATTCTAGAAGACTAAAACATAAGATGGGAGAGTTAGAATACAGTATATAGCAATGAATGAAAGGTTAGATATAATCGGCATTTCAAAGACCTGGTGGAAGGAGGATAGCCAATCAGACACTGTGATACCAGGCTACAAACTATATTGCAATGATAGGTTAGCTCACATTAGTGGAGTGGTGGCTCTATATGTTAAAAAGGGCATCAAGTCAAACAGGATAAAGATTTTGCAGGAATCAAAATACACCGTAGAATCTCAATGGATAGAAATTCCACTGGCAAATTAAATATGAGGCATTGATAAGGAAGGTAAAGAGAAAATTTTAAAAGAAGCTTGCCATGGAAGCAAAAGTGCATAATAAAACATTTTAAAGTACTGCATATTCGTAGAAAAACATCTGTGAGGGGGGCCAGTTGGACCATTAGTTGATGGAGAGGTAAAAGGTGCACTGAGAGAGCACAAGGTCATAGCGGAGAGACTGAATGAATTTTCTGCTTCAGTTTTTACTGAAGAAGATGTAGGAAACTTACCCATGCCAGAAATGGTATTTAAAGGTGATGTATTAGAAGAATTGAAACAAATCTTGATAAATCAGAAAGATGTAATCCAGCTAAATGATAAAGAGCTGCAATTCACTTGGACTGGATGGCATACATCCCAGGGTGCTGAAAGAACTGAAATA
Source organism: Ichthyophis bannanicus (assembly GCA_033557465.1). Lineage (NCBI taxonomy): Eukaryota > Metazoa > Chordata > Amphibia > Gymnophiona > Ichthyophiidae > Ichthyophis > Ichthyophis bannanicus. The sequence continues at coordinate 1,024,441,895 of CM066033.1, read as the reverse complement.
TGAGATTAGAGAACTACTATTAATAATCATGTGATCTGTCATTCAAATTATCTATAACACCCGAAGATTGGAGGGTGGCTAACGCAATGACAATTTTTAAAAAGGGTTCCAGGGGTGATCCAGGAAACTACAGACTAGTGAAACTGGCATCAGTACTAAGCAAAATGATAGAAACCATTATAAAAAAAAATTACTGAACATGTAGATAGTCTTAGTTTAATGGCAGAAAGCCAACATGGATTTAGCCAAGGAACGTTTTCTCTCATCAATCTCGTATTTTTTTTGAAGGTGTGAACAACCAGGCAGATAAAGGTGGGCTAGTTTTATTTATTTATTTTAAAGGATTTATATACCGCTTTATCCTGAAATCAAAACGGGTTACACATCAAACGGCAGGGTGAGTGTGGGCATGCAGTGGTAGATCAAGGCATGTGTGTGTGTGAGGGTTAGGTTGATTGCGAGATGAGCTAAATACATTATGAGCTATGTACAGGAATTATTTATATAGACATTTAAATGTCTGCTTACATTAAATTAATTCAAATAAAATCGCATGTCCCATTAAATTGAAACGGCAGAATATAGATTCTCAAATGAAATTAAATATAAAATGATCTACTGTCTGAAGATTTGGATTCAAATACTTGTCTTTCTAAATCTGACCTCAAATCAAGTAAATAGGCATTTTTCACCCAATGTATAAACAGACAATGTAGGGTCATAAGGAGAAGTAAGAGTTGAACCCTAGCTTTCCTGATGCTTTCCCCATCGCTCTAATCACTAGGTAATTCCACCAGCTTTTAGATGCTACAGTGGTTTTCAGATTTCATTCTTAGCATTGTCAGATTCATGGTCCCAAAGCAAGATTAGCTCAATAACTGTAGATGTATCTTGAAGGAGATTATGAGATATGTTTACTAAGGTGTGTCAACCTGTAGCGCAGGGTTTGACATGCATTAAGGAAACCATGCTAACAGCGTGGGTCCCCATGCTAAAAATCCCCCACAAGCTGGTCAGTGCACAATTGGGTGGAGAATGGGTGGATTGGAGGCATAATGTGGGCATTGACAGCAGGTCACGATTAGCTTGAGCATTTCAGGCATGCACCCATTGCACCGTTGCCATTAGTGTAGTGCTGCATGTTAGCATCATATTATCCAGAGAGGGATAGATGCAAATGCCCCCAAATATTGGCCTCCACACTAAGTTACCCTTTGATTCTAAGTTATCTTTTTTCTCTGTATGGGGTTTTTTTTTTTAAAGTGCCATCAAGTCAGTGTTGACTCGTACCAACCCAGCTACCTCTGGGTTTTCTTGGCAATGTGTGGAGGAGTGGCCTAGTGGTTGGGGCAAGGTACTTCAGGCCAGAAGGTCAGGGGTTCAAATCCCACTAGAGGACAGCAACCTTGGACCAGAAGGACTGGGGTTTCTAGTCCCACAGGTGCTCCTTGTGGTCTTGGGCAAGCCACTTAACCCTCCATAGCCCATGTTCCCTGTAAAATAGTTATCTCCAAGTTATAATGCCTTGTTCAATGTAAACCGCACTGATGCAGAATAGTATGGTATATAAGAGAATGTAAATAAATAAATGTATCACCAGAAATAAATAAATGTATCACCAGAAGTAGATTGCCAGCCTTTTCTTCTGAGGCAATGGCAGGTAAAATGATGTGCCCAAGGTGTGCCAGTGGGAATCAAACCCTTGATCTTCTGGGTACTAGGCAGGTGCTCTAACCACTAGGCTACTCCTTCACTCATGTGCTAAGAAAACAATTTTGGATAAATGTTGTTTTCTGTTTTCGTCTTTGCATATCTATGTATCTAACTGTAAGCTGTCTCAAGTAGGGAATCTCCCCACTTAGAAATGCAATAGTGGCTGAGTTGAGCAGGTATAGATAGGGCTGACATCAGATGAAACACTTCAGGAGACCTTTGCAAAAGGAAATGTTAACATTATTTATATATTTAGCTATTTTTATATACCACCTTATCAAAATGTCAAGGTGATTTGCAGATTAACAGGTTAAGCAAAGGTTAATGCTCACATGGACCCTAAGAACATAAGGGCATGAACCCCAGCTTGGGGGTAACTTGCAAACATAAGAACATAACATAAAGATAAAGATGTCAGTTGACATAAAGTAAGCAGTATGCACGGTACAAGTAATGAGATGAACCAGGTAGTGCAGGATTCACTAAACAGCATTAAGGGAGTGAGAGACATTATTCTCCCCAGGATCATAGACAGGTTTTTTATGGGGTTTTACTATAAAACAATGTTGAGAATTAATAATGATTGAAAGAACAGGTTCTCTTATTTTTCTAATTTAATCAGATGATAGAAATGGCTTTTTCAATATAACAAAAGGGTTAGCAATTCAGTAAAAACTTTGCATTTCTTTACAAATGTACCTTTGACTTTAACATAATAATGTTTTTCTTTTGTCAGCATCTCTGCAACAATGTTTCCAGTTAAGAACTACACTGAATTAGATAAGTATCATTAATTGGTTCCCTTTCATTCTTACATAACTTTGTTATATCATGTGTTCTGTTTAGCAAGAGCAGTAATACTTGCATTTCCGTTTCTTTTACAAAGCTGGCACAGTCTACAATGAATCATGTAAGTATGCACTACCTGTAATTTTGTATGTGTGTGTTCACCTATGTTTCATCTAAATATATGCTTTGAAAGTCTCATTAAAAAATGTCTCTAACTTTTTTTTAATCGGGAAAATAATGTCTCTCACTTTTTTAAAAATGTTTTGCTTTCAGAATAAGTTAACCTCTGGCCAGGGTGTGTAGTGTACGCTGGGCACACTTACCCTTTAATTATGGAAAAGTGACCTCTGCTGTCTCAGTTTTCTCTTTCCTTCTCTCAGTCAGCACTTCAATCTCACATTCTTCACAGCCTCTTCCCAGTCTTTAGGTCCTTGTTACTGCAACTTCCTACTTCCTAACTCCAAAGGTTAAGTTGCAGAAAGTGAAGAAGACCCATGCTAACTGTTGGAGGCGTGCCCAGAATGTCCCGCTGCAGTTACTGCAGGGAGGTGCACTTCTACCTGCTAGCTGCAAATGCATTTAATGTCGGTACACTTACCACTCTATCAGCAATTAGCTACCTGACTGAAGACCAAATACAGTTTAGGACAACTATGCACAGGGTCACCATGAGTCAACATCAACTCCACAGCACTTAATAATAAAAATAACTTACCAGTACACATGGAGGAGGAGGTATAGAAAGCGCTAAAGGTAACATTAAGAATATAAGATTTGCCATACTGAGTCAAGCCAAGGTCCATCAAGCCCAGTATCCTGTTTCTGGAGCTGATTTGCCACTGTAGCTCTCTCGGGAGCTGATTCTCTGCCGCTGCAGTTCTCTCTTGAGCTGATTTGCCACTGCGCCCTTCTGGCTCCTAGATTCTCTGCTGCTGCAACAGCAGCTCTGTTTTCTTGTGCTGATTGCTGCCGGACTCCCAAACCTGGATTAGGCTCTCCACTGCCATCTCTACTCCCTGGGTTGGGAGCAGGTCAATCCACCAACATCTTCACTCTGAGCTACCTAGCTTGTCCAAACCTTTTTTAAACCCAGCTACACTAACAGCTTTTACTACACCTTCTGGTAACAAATTCCAGAGTTTGATTATGCGTTGAGTAAAAAAATATTTTCTCTTATTAGTCTTAAATGGGTTACGTTGTAACTTCATTGCGTGTCCTCTAGTCTTTCTACTTTTTGATGGAATAAACAAATGATCCACGTTAACCTATCTCACTCCATTCATTAATTTATAGACCTCTATCATATCTCCCCTCAACCATCTGTTTTCCAGGTTGAAGAGCCCTGACCTTCTAAGCCTCTCCTCATATGGTATCCTTCCATTCCCTTTACCATGAACCATCTCCCCATCCCCCCCCCCCCCCCAAAGGTGGGTGTTTCACGGTATGCTGAATAGTGGAATCAAAGTGTAAATGGTCACTGTATGCTGGGGAGGTCAGATGTGGGAGAACTTTAAAAGAGCAGTCACTAGACTAGCAGAGCTGGAAAATAAACATTTGGGGGGGAGATATACAAATCACTGCCTGTATTGAAGGAGCAAGGGTAATATTTGTTCACAGTTATATCTAGTATTAAGATTTAACTTTAAATCTGTAGGGAATAGTGTAGAGGAATAAAGTGCACACACCAGACAAAGGGTGAAGAATAAATTCTGGGGCCCATGGAAATTGCTCACCCTATGAGAAATGGTATCACTTTGCACTGGCACCAGCAGGCCTGAGAAGAAAAGAGTTTGGAGAACAGTTACTTGTGATTTAGAGACATGTGCAAGTAAAGGGCATTATATCAATTGCCTAAACCATAAACCATAAACCATCAGGCCTCTTTATCTAAAAAATGTAATTCACATCTGAGAGGGGAGGAAGGAACTCCCCCTACTATGCAGGCCCTTTTCCTGAAGATGGTGCTGGAAAGCCTCCTAGCAGGCTCCTAGGTAGGCTCAGAGTGAAGATGGTGGTGGATTGACCTCCTCCCAACCCAGGGAGTAGAGATGGTAGTGGAGAGACTAATCCAGGTTTGGGAGTCCAGCAGCAAATCAGCTCAAAAGAGCAGCAGTGGATCTAGGAGCCAGAAGGGTGCAGTGGCAGATCAGCTCAAGAGAGAACTGCAGTGGGAGAGAATCAGCTCCAGAGGGAGATGCAGGGGCAAATCAGCTCCAGAGAGAGCTGTAGCAGCAGAATGAGCTCCAGAGGGAGCTATGGCGGCAGACAGCTCCAGGAAGAGCTACAGCAGCAGAATCAGTTCCAGGGTGACCTGCAGTTGGGAATCAGTTCCTGAGACATCAGCGGCAGAGAGTTCATTCCAGACTAGGAGCCACAAGACCCAGGGAGTTCCAGCAGCAGATCAGCTCAAGGGAGAGCTGCAACAGTTGTTCCAGAGTGAGCAGAAGTGCAAAACCATCTCTGGATTGGAGGAGGTGGAGCCAAGGCTACAGCCTCAATGATTGGACAGAATTATAAAACCTCTCCTTCCACAAGCAGCCACCAGTCCATTAGCTCCAGCAGTGGATGAGACTTAGGGCTGGTGGGCAAAGGAAAAGAGCGGGAAGTTAGCAGATAGATTATTAAGCTAAAATCCATAATTTTTAAAGGTTTACTTAGGTCATTACCTATAAGGTTATAGTTGGTTGTTTGAACTACCTTATCTCTTGTCCTGTATTGCTATTTCTCTTTATCTGCTTGAACCACATTATAATATGGGTTGTACATACTGCATTTTGTTTATCACAATAGTTTAAATTTAAAGGTGTCTTCAGCACTGCTTTTCTTCTTGCTATTGTGGCTGTCATTGCTGTTCTTGTCTCTGCCTCATCCCTCATTGTGGGATCAAACTTGCTGCTGTGGTCACTTTAAAGTTGTGCAGTCTAGTACCTCTATAATTCCTGGCCTGCCTTGTTCCTTCAGCTATAGCCTCTTCAAAAAGATTGTAGTCTGGCAACACTCAAAGTCTCAGTCCCTTCACTAATATGGCATAATACCTCTTACAGGCTGGGTCCCAGCAGCACTCCTAGTGCCTTGATCACAGCCATCAACTCGCTCAGGGCCCTCTCCTTCTACCACAATCTGCTGCACCCAAAAACCGCAGCTTTACTTTTTAAATTTTTTCTTAACCATGTGGCCCAAGCTTCTCTGCTTCTAGCCTTGTTTCACTGGTGGCCTAGTGAAGCTCCTATCCTGGCCTTACCCCCTAACCATAAGTCCCAGTGACCAGAAGCTCAGTATCATTTGTGAGACTCAAGAGGTAAATACTTTTTTTCCAGATACTTGCACAATTTTTGTCTTGTCTGTCATTCATTAGACATTTTTCATTCACTCATAATTTTTACTATAATTAATTTAAGTTTTTTTTCAATATTTTTATGTGAAATTTTTATTATATGCTTATTGTCAAATAGCATGAAGGGTAGTCAAAATAAGGTTTATTTTAACTGTTTTCAAACTATGCTTGGAGTATGTTTACTAAAGCACAGTAGCTGGCACCATAGCACTAATGCATAGCTAACGCAGAGCTGTAGCAGTTAATGCATGAGAAATGCAGCTACTATGGGCCTTTTTCCACAATAGTTGCATTTCCCATGTTGCCTGCAAAAGTGGGCAGGTGTTAGGTAGAGAATGGGCATTCCAAACTCGAGCACCTACCATGGCCGATCACATTGCGCGGTAGCTGCTCTTTTTGAAGTCTTCACAGATGCAGCTACCGCCACCTCAACAATAGCTGCATCCACGAAGCTATGTCCCCACAGAATCAGCTTTTTCTCCTCAGTGTCAGCAGGGAAAACACTGAGAACACCCTCTCCACCTGCAGATACTGCGGGACTTTATTTAACTACTTTTATATACTGCCTTATCAGAAAGTCAGGGCAGTTTACTTATTAACAGATTAACAAGAAAATTGAAGTTACATATGAGCAAATATAAACAAACAAAAGTAAGGAACAATATACATATTGCTGAAGAATCGGTGTGGATGAGTGGGAAATTGGGGAGGGAGGGAGAACCAAGGAATGTGACTGAGTAAATTACACAGTGTGCTCAGAATAGCTGACTGGAGGGTAGAGATCTGTGCACTCAATGGTAAGAAGAGAACTAATCCTCTCTACCAAATAAGTGAACTTTCAGTCTCTTGCATAAGTCTAATAGTCGTGGATAGCCCCTAAGCTCTGAGGGATTATATTCCATATGCTTGGGGCATATAGCAAGAAGGCTCGATTTGAGTTGCTCTGGTTACTCTTCACTTTTGCTGTGGGGATGGTGAAGGAATTTTGTGCATTGCTTCTTCTTTGTCTGTTGTCTGGTGTCTTGTGTAATAAAGGCTGTAGGTATACAGAGGAAAGGCTATGTGAGATTTTGAAAATAGTAAGCAAGGCCTTGTATTTTTTGTGGCTCAATATGTGGAGCCAGTGTAAGTATCTGAGGACTGGGGTTACATGATCTCTTCTGGATGCTCCATAGAGGATTTGGGCAGCAGTGTTTTGTGCCACTTGTAAAGGGTGAATCGTGTAAGTCGGTAGTCCTTGTAAGATGATGTTGCAATGTGTAGGACAGTGTAGGAAGACTAGGGCATGAAAAACTGTACAGTAGTCCTGGATGCTCAGTAATAGTAATAGGCGCTGTACTGTTTTTATTTTGTGGTAGATGTGTTTGATGTTGTTGCTGATTGAGGGTTGGTTGCTGATTGAGGGTTATTCCCAAGTAACACACAAATGATTTCACGTTTAGCGTGCTCCTGGGATTCTTATAGATATTGGTAAGTTGAAGTTTGTGTCTCTTGTAATATGGAATACCTCTATTTTCTTGTAGTTCACGAGCAGGTTGTGTTCTGATAACCATTGGATGATTGATATAAGGCACTTTTTAGTGCAGTGTAGATGAGCTATGTGGTGAAGGGAGGAGTAGCCTAGTGGTTGGGGCAAGGTACTTCAGGCCAGAAGGTCAGAGGTTCAAATCCCACTAGAAGACAGCAACCTTGGGCCTGAAGGACTGGAGTTTCTAGTCTCGCAGATGCTCCTTGTGGTCTTGGGCAAGCCACTTAACCCTCCATTGCCCATGTTCCCTGTAAGTATTAGTGTATGTGTCTCATATCCCCGTGTGTTTAATGTATCCCCCCAATTGTGTTGTGACTGCTTTGATTGAAGGATAAGGCAGTATACAAAACTGTCTAAATAAATAAATAGAAGGGTAATGTTGAGGAAGGAGTGGCCTAGTTGTTGGGGCAAGGTACCACAGGCCAGAAGGTCAGTGGTTCAAATCCCACTAGAGGACAGCAACCTTGGGCCTGGAAGGACTGGGGTTTCTAGTCCCACAGGTGCTCCTTGTGGTCTTGGGCAAGCTAAACCCTCCATTGCCCACATTCCCTGTATGTATCTCATATCCCCCAATTGTGTTGTGACCACTTTGATTGAAGGATAAGGTGGTATACAAAACTGTCTAAATAAATAAATAAAGCAGAATATCATCTGCATAAATATGGTAGAAAACATTTATATTTATGCAGATAATATTCTACCATATTTATGCAGATTTTTGTAGCTACCATGGGACTTTTGCAGCTACTGTGGTGCTTTTTAAACTAATCCCTGGCGTTAGCTGCAAAAGCCTACCATAGCTTCACACACTTAAAGCCATTTTTTTTATTGAATATCTTTGTGTATGTACGTATTCCCCTCTCATGTTTTCACTGTGGAGATGGTTCCAGATGAGGTTTGATGCTGAGTGAGAGGGGAGAAGATTAACTTCTAGATCCTTGAGGTTTACAAACTCTGGCTTGAACAAAACAATTCTCACACTCAGGCCATTGGAAAAAACTAGTGCAGCCTTTAAGCACAGATAACGCTACTTTTAAGTGCACTTACTGCTACCACCAAATGCAGAAAAGAGACAGACGCACACAAAAACAGCAAGGGAAAAAACAGTGCACAACTAATGACAAGACTATTTAAATGTATTTCAATTATAGGCAAATGAGCTACACATAATAAACTGATGTGCAAATATTGGCTGTGCCCCATGCAGAGAAACGCATAGAGGATTTCACAACCAGTCTTAGTGCCAATATCTCTATGCCTGGATCTGAGGTGGCTTAAACATCTACATAGTAACATAGTAAATGACAGCAGATAAAGACCAGTATGGTCCATCTAGTTTGCCCAGTAAGATGGCAGGAGTAAGCTGGCAGGAGTAGGTGCACCCCTCCTGCCACTCTGTGCAGGCCACTCCTACCCATGTCTTTGTTTAGGGGTGAACCCACTGCTCCATGTAGGACACCCCTATTTGTTGAGAAATTAGATGGTTCAGTTTATTTTGATTTTATTCTGTTGCTGTAAAGGGATCCACTGTGTCTGTCCCATGCCATTTTGAATTCCGTCACTGTGTTTGCCCCCACCACTTCCATCGGGAGCGCATTCCAAGCATCCACCACTCTTTCAGTGAAAAAGTATTTCCTGACATTGCCTTTCAGTTTACCACCTTGCAGCTTCATGTTATGCCCTCTAGTTTTACAACGTCCCTGTCTTTGGAAGAGGTTTGTTTGTTCATTATTTCTCTTTAAGTATTTAAAGGTCTGAATCTCCCCTATCCCTCCTCTCCTCCAAAGTGTACATATTTAGGTCTTCAAGTCTCTTCTCATAAGGCTTCTGATGCAGGCTCCAAATCATTTTGGTCGCCTTCCTCTGAACAGTTTGCATTCTTTTTACATCCTTTGCAAGATATGGTCTCCAAAACTGAACACAGTATTCCAAGTGAGGCCTCACCAGTGACTTATACAGTGGCATTAGTACCTCTTCCTTTCTGCTGGTAATTCCTCTTTGTATGCAGCCCAATATCCTCCTGGCTTTTGCCACCACCTTGTCACACTGTTTTGCCACCTCGAGATCTACAGAAATAATCACACCTAGGTCTTTCTCCTGATCCGTGCACACCAACCTCTTGCCCCCTATCGCATACATTTCCCTTGGATTTAAATTTAGAACCCAGCAGAGAGCTTGTAGTTTAAATTTCATAAGAAGTTAGAGCCTAGCAGCAGCTAAGAGCTATAATTTAAATCAAATCAGAATATAGCTTACCTCAGCAGCACAAGACAGGGTACTGTGTAGCAGCCCTCTTTTAATAAATGTTATTTCCCTCCCTCCCTCCCCACACCCACCCACCCCTGGGATAATCGTAGTTTTATAGGTACTTAAACATCTTAAAAGACAGGAGGTGCTTTCAGGTGAAGCTCATTACCCAAATCAGTCATACACTAAGGACCTGAGATTAATTAAGCTTCAGGTGAACAAGGTATATTACACGTATTAGGTACAGTTTTATTAGTATACATATCCATATCAACCCTTAGTAAGTAAAGAACTTAGATCTAAACAAAAACTTAAAACCAAGATGCAGACAGCAGTCCAGCAGCGGGATGGGGGCTTTCCAGTCTTTTGCATTGAGTGTCACATGTATGATTTTCTCCCAGTTGGTGAGAGGTCTTACGTGTGCACTAGGTGCAAGGAGCTCTTTGCTCTCAGGGAACGAGTCCATTCTCTAGAGGCTAGAGTAGCAGACTTGGAAAACATAAGACAGACAGAGAAGTACATAGACGAGACCTACAGAGATATAGTCCTGAAGTCCCACCTCCAGTCTGGCAGCATCCCTGTTGCCATGGAGGAGAGAGGTCACGTGACAGGAGAGCATCACCCTGGTGTGGCAGGAAGTGATCCTGTAACTAGGACCTGTCCTCCAGGTGATGTAAAACCCTCTCGCACCGAGGAAGTTTCTCCAGGGCCATGTGCCCATGAGGGAAGGGTTAGGACAGACGTTATAGTTGGTGATTCGATCATTAGGCATGTAGATAGCTGGGTGGCTGGTGGACGTGAGGATCGCCTGGTAACATGCCTGCCTGGTGTGAAGGTAGCAGACCTCACGCGCCACCTAGATAAGGTCTTAGATAGTGCTGGGGAGGAGTCTGCTTTCTTGGTACTTGTTGGTACCAATGACATAGGAAAATGTGGTAGGGAGGTTCTGGAGGCAAAATTTAGGCTTTTAGGTAGGAAGTTGAAATCCAGAACTTCCAGGGTTACATTCTCCGAAATGCTTCCTGTTCCACGCGCAGGACCCAAAAAGCAGGCAGAGCTCCGGAGTCTCAATGCGTGGATGAGACAATGGTGCAGAGATGAGGGTTTTGGATTTGTTGAGTAGGGAACATTCTAGGGAAAGGAGGGGCTCTTCCGAAGGGATGGGCTTCACCTTAACCGGGATGGAACCAGGCTGCTGGCATTAACCTTTAAAAAGGAGATAGAGCAGCTTTTAAACTAGATATTAGGGGAAAGCCGACAGTCGCCCAAGAGCAGATGGTTCGGAAGAATGTATCCTTGAAGGATACTACCAAAAGCAGAGAGGTTCCACAAAAGAGTAAAGTAGCCCAAATGCCCTCAAGTATGGAGCAGACACAGCTTAAAGATCCCAAATTACCCATGTCTAACAATAGCCAAATTAATATGAATAAATTACAATCTCTAAAATGCTTGTATGCAAATGCTAGAAGTCTACAAAATAAGATGGGAGAGTTAGAATATATAGCACTAAATGAAAGGTTAGATATGATTGGAATGTCAGAGACATGGTGGAAGGAGGACAACCAGTGGGACACTGTGATACCTGGGTACAAACTATATCGTAATAATAGAGCTGATCAAATTGGTGGAGGGGTTGCTCTCTATGTTAGAGAGGGCATTGAGTCAGAAAGGATTAAAGTTTTGCAGGAAACAAAGTTTGCTGTAGAATCTATATGGATTGAAATTCCATGTAAAAGGGGGAAGGCAATGGCAGTGGGGGTGTACTATCGAGCGCCTGGCCAGAATGACCAAATGGATGATGAAATGCTCAAAGAAATCAAGGAATCTAACAAACGTTACAGCGCAGTAATAATAATGGATGATTTCAATCACCCCGGTATCGACTGGGTTAGTGTCACGTCAGGACATGCTAGGGAGATAAAGTTCCTAGATGAAATAAATGACTGCTTCTTGGAGCAGCTGGTTCATGAACCGACCAGAGGGGAAGCCATATTAGACATAGTCCTTAGTGGAACACCAGATCTAGTGCAAGAGATAAGGGTGTTGGGGCCACTTGGCAATAGTGATCATAGCATGATCGCCTTTGATTTAATTAGTGGAGGAGGGATAGTAAGGAAATCCACAGTACTACCTTTTAACTTTCGAAAGGGAGACTATGATAAAATGAGGAAAACAGTTAAGAAAAAACTAAAAGGAGCAGTTGCAAAGATTAAAGATGTACATCAAGCTTGGGTGTTGTTGAAAAATACTATCTTGGAAGCCCAAACCAGCTGTATTCCATGCTTTAAGAAAAGTGGAAGGAAGTCCAAAAAACTGCCAGCCTGGTTTAAAGGTGAGGTCAGAGAGGCTGTTGTTGCCAAAAAAGCATCTTTCAGGAAATGGAAAAAAGAGCCAAATGACGAAACCTGAAAACAGCACAAACACTGGCAAGTCAAATGCAAGGCATTGATAAGGCAGGCAAAGGGAGAATTTGAGAGAAAGCTTGCTGCGTAAGCAAAAACACGAAATAAAGACCTTTTCAAGTACATTCGTAGCAAAAAACCTGTGAGAGAGTCAGTTGGTCCATTAGATGATAAAGGGGTTAAAGGAGCACTGAGAGGCGACAAGGCGATAGCGGAGAAACTGAATGAATTCTTTGCTTCGGTCTTTACTGAGGAAGATGTAGGGATGTTGCCCATGACTGAAGTGGTATTTAGAGGTGCGGAAGAATTGAAGGAAATATCGATACATTGGGAAGATGTATTACAACTATTAGATAAACTGAAGAGTAGCAAATCACCTGGGCCGGATGGTATACATCCAAGGGTGTTGAAAGAACTGAAATATGAGATTACAGACCTGCTATTAGTAATCTGTGAACTATCATTAAAATCATCTCTAATACCTGAAGATTGGAAGATCGCCAATGTAACACCAATTTTTAAAAAGGGTTCCAGGGGTGATCCGGGAAACTACAGACCGATGAGCCTGACATCAGTACCGGGAAAAATGGTAGAAACCATTATAAAGAATAAAATTACTCAGCATTTAGATAGTCATGACCTAATGGGAGACAGCCAACATGGCTTTAGACAAGGAAGATCTTGTCTTACTAATCTGTTGTTTTTTTGAAGGAGTGAATAAACAGGTGGACAAAGGTGAGTCGGTTGATATTGTGTATCTGGACTTTCAGAAAGCCTTTGACAAGGTCCCTCATCAGAGACTTTTGGCAAAACTAAAGAGTCATGGGATAGGAGGCAGTGTACTATTGTGGATCAGGAACTGGTTAAAAGACAGAAAGCAGAGGGTAGGGCTAAATGGCCAATTTTCCCAATGGAGAAAGATGAATAGTGTTGTACCCCTGGGATCTGTGCTGGGTCCGCTGCTTTTTGACATATTCATAAATGACCTGGAAAGTGGAATAACGAGTGAGGTTATCTAATTTGCAGATGACACAAAACTATTTAAAGTTGTTAAAACTGAAGAGGATTGCCGGAGGCGGAGCCAGTGCGGACCCAGCATGGAGGTGTAAGAGTTGCTCTCCCAGGCCCCAGACACTAAATCCTGTCTTTCCCCGAATACTGCGATCCTACGAGGGGAACCCTTTTGTCACGGGAGTGTTGGAAGATGGCTGGGAGAAAACAGACACGTTTGGACTTCACTCCTCCTGCAACTACGGGCTCTAAGAGATCCAAAACGGACCCTCTCTCGCCGAACAAAATGGTGCCGCAACAGGAAGCATCGGAAGGGATGCGAGAGATATTGAAAGAGGTTCATGCCATCCACAGCCGTGTTGACTCTAACGGGGAGTCGCTAGTGGAACTCCAATCGGATCTGAAAGAGTTGAGTACACAGTTGCAGTCCCTATCTATCAGGGTGGACATGATGGAATCGTCGGTGGCTGGGCATGATGAACAACTGCAGAGACTTTCCCCTGCTATCCGTAAGCTGCGGTGGCTCGAGGAGAACTTGGAGGACATGAACAATAGGGCCAGGTGCAACAACATACGCATTGTTGGTCTAAAGGAGGGGGTGGAAAGTGGTAACACAATTCAATTTCTGGAGAGCTTCATTCCGAAGTTCTTGAACATTGAGTTTGCTCGCCCGCTGGAAACTGAACGGGCGCATCGTATTCTGACCTCCCCCAACTTGAACGGCAAGCACCCACGGCCATTAATACTGTGTCTGCTGCGACACCAACATGTGATCCAGATTTTCGCTGCTGCCAAGGCGCGGCAGCCTTCGCAACATAAGGGGCAGCGTGTGTATTTCTATGCTGATTTCTGCAAGCACACAGTGGAGAAAAAGAGGCAATTTCTGGCTCTGCGGCCCAGATTACAACGCTTGCAAGCGCGGTATGGCCTGTTCAGCCCGGCGAGGTTCAAAGTCACCTTGAACAATGCTACCAAGTCATTTGATGACCCTGGCGCCTTGCAGCACTTTGTCGAGGAGCAGGAGGCGCTGATGATGCAACAAAATTAAGCACCTTCTGGACTATTCCTTATGGCAGAGGTTGCTGTGCTTGGAGATCTGTCCCGGTGTGCCTGTGTATGGAGCTCGCAGTGCAGTGTGTGCGGCACTACTGATGTGGCTACTTTAGCTTCCCGGTCCTCACTCCTGTGAATGATGGCACGGAGTGGGAAGTTTGCTCAACAATGACTATCTGTTCGGACTCAATACCAATGTGGAAGATTTAATTGGCAGTGTTGCTAATCTTTCTGTTTTATACATTGGTTTGTTTGGTGGGTGGTGGGGAATAAGTGTGGGTAATTAGGGGCCTGGGTTGCCCTATGCTTTAATAGTGGTCCTGCTGTCTGACCCTTTGTGTGTTTGGTATTATGTTGGGTGGGGGTTGGGGTTGGCTCGCTGGGAATTTCTGGTGCTGTGGGGCAATTGTTCTCTTTTCACCGAGCTTCTCTGCATCATAATTTCCTGGTGGGATGGTTAATGGGTTGAGGATTATCTCTTTAAATGTGAAGGGAATCAAGTCCCTGATAAAACGTAAGAAGATTTTAACATACTGTAAACGACAACATGCTGATTTTATTTTTCTGCAGGAAACGCATCTCTCTCCACAAGAGACGGTTAAACTGGAGGATAAATATTACATACTGGTGGGATCCTCCCCGGCACTTGTTAAGAAAAATGGGGTTGCGACCTTGATGAGGTCTTCTCTGGGTTTTCAGCTTATGAATACGAGCCATGACGCATGTGGGCGGTGGGCGTACTCTCAATTAATGGTGGGTAAGGTACAGTTGTCTCTTCTAAATGTTTATGGACCCAATAGTGACGACCCTGAATTCTTTCGTACTTTAAGTGGGGTTGTCCAGAAGGATAGTGGGGCTCATATAATCATGGGGGGAGACTTTAATTTGGTAAGAGACTCCTTGGTCGATAGGAACCCCGGGAGGGTGGAACGTTCCCTTAAAGCGAACATAGCGCTCACTGCCCTGATGAATGCGTGTGGCCTGGTAGATATCTGGAGGTTGCTTCATCCGGGAGAGAAAGACTTTTCCTTTTTTTCTCCAATGCATCAATCTTCTCGTATAGATTTTTTCCTGATCTCTAAACCACTGGCTTCTGGCAGCTGTGAAGCAAGCATTTTAGGCCGGACGGTCTCCGATCACGCAGCTATAACGCTGAAGGTGGATGTTGCTGAGTTAGAGAAGCCTGATCGGGCTTGGTCTTTCAACAGGGCGTGGTTAGCGGAGCCATCTTTTCAGGAGGAAGTGCGGGCTGTTATTGCCTCTTATTTTGCTAGCAATAAGGTTGGTGATACAGCCAGCTGGGCCTGGTGGGAGGCCTGTAAGACCTCACTTCGGGCTGCGATCACTAGTTACAGTATCAAAGAGTCTAAAAAGCAGAAGGCCCGGCTATAGGCCTTAGATATGCAAATTAGGGCAGGTGAAAGGCTGTGGATTCAACATAACGAACCTGGTATTTTGATTAGACTGCAACGGCTAAGATTTCAATACAATGAAGTGATCAGCTCCGAGGTGGAGCATTTACTTTTAAAACAGTCGGCTAGGTTTCATGTTGAACGGAACAAAGCTGGTAAACTGTTGGCGAGTAGGGTAGGGGGCAAGCAAGCTAGGTCAAGAATTGTATCCATTCTCACTAGTAGTCTCGAGCGCTTGACGGACAGTGATCAGATTGTGGGTGAATTCTCCAAATTCTATAGCCAGCTGTACGCTTCTGAGTTGAAGACGGGTGCAACGGAATTCTCTGGTTTTGTTGAGAACCTGGCTCACCCTATCTTAGGAGAGTTCGTAGCCCAGCAGCTGGGTAAACCCTTTTCACAAGATGAACTGGTCTCGGCAATTAAGGCTGCTTCATCCGGGAAGGCTGCGGGGCCGGATGGGATCCCCTCTGAATTTTATAAGGTTTTTAGTAACGAACTGGCCTCTTACTTATTGATATACTTATACTTCTCTGTACACGTTAATGACCAGGCCTCTCCCGTCCTTCCCCTCACTTGTGGTGTCCCGCAGGGCTCTGTGCTTTCCCCCATATTGTTCAATATCTTTCTTGCTCCGCTGCCCTTGATCATTCAGCAATATCCGGTCTCCTCTTACATTTATGCAGATGACATTGTTCTCCTGTTTCATACCTCGCCTTTATCCCCCGATGTTACTCAGTTAAATCTCTGCCTTTCCCATATCGCTTCTTGGCTATCAGAACATTTTCTTCACCTCAATCCTGCAAAGTCCTCCGCAATGTGGGTTTCCTTGGGTGGCTCATGTCCCACTCTAGCTCCCTCCATCGATTCAACCAGCATTCCTCTCACATCCTCTTTCCGTTACTTGGGCGTTCTTCTAGATCCTTCTCTGTCCTTTCACGAACATATCTCCATGATCTCCCGCCGTTCCTTTGCTGCTCTACGGCGTATCAGGGCCGTCCGATCCATATTACCCATTAGCTCCCTCATCACTCTTGTCATTGCTCTCGTCATTAGCAGATTAGATTACTGTAATGTTTATTTAGCCAACCTCCCTAAATACAGCCTGCAAAGGCTGCAGCGCATCCAGAATACTGCCGCTCGCCTCATCACCTCTTCCAGTAAATTTGACCACATTACACCTATCCTCCTTCAGTTGCACTGGCTTCCCCTTCATTACCGCTTCCATTACAAATTTCTGATTCTTCTTCATCGGGCCATCTACACCAGTACTCCTCTCTATTTGGCTGATTGCATTTCTCTACATTCTCCTCATCGTCAACTCCGTTCCATCAACACTAATCGCCTATCCCTTCCCTCGCCCTCCCAAGCCCGCCTAGAACAGACACGACACTCTGCCTGGTTCTTTCTCGGACCTATGTTATGGAATACGCTACCCACTTATCTTCGGCTAGAGTCATCATACCCCCAGTTCAAGTCTTTGCTTAAGACATATTTATTCCAGAAAGCCTTTGACCTCCTCCCCGAAGTCCCCTCCTGACTGTCCTATGTTTTGTCTAATATGTTGTAAATTGTCTTTGTTTGTCTCCCACTTTGTCTTTATGGTTTATTATGAGTTGGTTTCACTATATGATTTGTTTGCCCTTTCTGTACCTCTCTTTCCTATCTAACTTTGGCATTCTATTTCCTGGTGTGCAGTGTTTAATCAAATTTTTTATTGTACACCGCTTAATGCTTATGCCCTAGCGGTATATCAAATATGTAAATAAAGATAAAGATAAAGATAAAGATCAGGCTCGGACTGGTAATTTTTCTGAGGCTACTATCACGGTTCTTGAAAAGCCAGGCAAGGATTCGAGCCAAGTGGTAAATTATAGACCCATTTCTCTTTTAAATGCAGATTATAAGATCTATGCCAGTATATTAGCGAAGAGACTTTCAGCAGTTATTGGGGAGCTGGTTCATCCGGACCAGTGCGGGTTCGTCCCTGAGAGATCCACCATGGACAATGGCTGCCTTCTCTGCAACCTGCTGGAGCATGCAGCGATGGACAATAGTCCGTACGTAGCACTTTCCCTTGATGCAGAGAAAGCCTTCGATCGCTTAGAATGGCCTTTTCTGTTTTTTATCCTGAAATGGTTCGGATTAGGAGATGGTTTTGTTAATAAGGTAAAAGTGTTATACGCTAATCCATCTGCCCGCATCTGTGTGAACGGCATACTGTCCCGCTCCTTCTCCCTACATAGAGGCACCAGGCAGGGTTGTCCACTCTCCCCCCTGTTATTTAACCTAGCCTTGGAACCACTGGCTCTTGCCATTCGACAAAATAAGGATATAAGGGGTGTAGCCGTGGGGGATTTACAAGTAAAGATTTCTGCTTATGCTGATGATATACTTCTGTTTACCCAACTTTCCGAGATCCGGCAGGTGTTGGCCTTGATCGATAGTTATGCCAGTGTCTCTGGCTACAAGATTAATTGGTCCAAATCGGTGGCATTCCCACTAAATTGTTACCCCTCTGCAGTAGAGATGACATCTTTCCCCTTTCAGTGGGTGACGGATAGTATTAAATATTTGAGAACATGGTATAACGTATCTATAGATGCCATGATTCATAAGAACGGTGAGGAGTTATTGCAATTGATACGGCAGAAGTCTTCCGCCTGGTCCCCCCTTCAATTGTCCTGGTGTGGCCGGTTGGAAGTAATTAAAATGTCTCTAGCCCCCAAGATCAATTATGTACTTAGCATGATGCCTTTTACGCTACCTTCTGCATTTTATAAGAAACTGGAGAAAAACCTCACACAATTCCTGTGGAACGGTCGCTCGCCACGGATAGCCACTAAAAAACTGAAAGCCCCTAAGGAGAAGGGAGGGCTCACTTCCCTGATTTTCAGGGTTATTATCAGGCCTTTCTTTTAAAACAGGGGGCGCGGTGGCTAGCAATTGGGGAGCAGGACCCCTGACCTTCTTGGATCGAGGTGGAGGCTCGAATGGCCTCCCCTTATCCTCTGACGCATTTGCTAGGATCTCGGCATCCAGAATGGACGCTTGTTGGGCGAGTGATTCGGTCATCGCAGGCCACTTTTTTAAACCTGGCTCGTTTACTTGCTGCGGATGATTTGCCCTCTTGCCAACTTCCGCTATGGTGGAATCCGCTGTTCAGAATTCGTGGCAAAATGTTTGCATGGAAGAAATGGCAAGAGTGTGGCATTTGGACATTAGGCCAGCTGGTAGGTGCGAATGGCTGGAAAGATTTTGGCGTGCTTCAGGAGATGTTCTCTTTGCCAGATTCCAGTTTTTTTAAATGGGTGCAGCTTAAACACTGCATAGGCACCTCTAATATTAAAGTGACCGCTTTGGCTCCGGAAAGGATATTATTGAAGGGGCTGAAAGATATTTCGAATCAGCCAGGAGCTGCCTCTAAACTTTATGCATTGTGGAGAGAGTATGCTTCTGATAATTTGTTAGGGCTGACAAGGGTGTGGGAGTCTGATTTATCCCGTCAGATTCCCTCCCCCTTTTGGAAAATTTTATGGGGCCCAATCACTAGAGTGTCTCGGTCGGCCGCCAACACACAATCGTTATTTTTTTTTCTGCACAGAGCGTTTATCACCCCGGCAAAATTAGCCAAATGGGATAAGGGAGCCACGGGCCTGTGCTGGTCTTGCCAGAGGGCGGTTGGCACTTTCTTCCATATGTTTTTTGACTGCCCCTTAGTGCAGAGGTTTTGGCGGCAAGTGTGGGCTAAAATGCTTCACATTTTAAACCTTCCCATGGATATGACAAGAGATATGATCCTTCTCCGATCACTAGAGGTCCATGTGGGCAGGATGAATGCTGAAATTTTCTTGCTGAATTATATGTTTGCCATTGCCATCAAGACGATTCTCGAGCACTGGAAAAACTTCCAGAATTTGAGCTTGGGAAAATGGTGGCATTTGGTTTGTTATTATTCCACGCTTGAAAAAACTTATAACAAACTCCACCAGCCTGAGAGCGGGGATCTTAACTTTAAACGGTGGTCCTTACTGGATCGATACATTGCTCGCTCGCAGGTTGGATGTGGGATTGGTGTGGATGGTCTAACTCAACCCTCTACAGGTCTAGGATAAGCGAGAGTGACGGAGGTCGGTGATGGAGTGGTTACCAGCTCTTCCAGCGAGCCGGGGGGTGGGAGGGTGGCGGGACTCATTTGATGTTGGATCTTATTTCGGTTATTCTTCTGTTGGAATATTCTTTTGTTATGTTAGTTGACCGGTGTTGTAACTGTTTTGGTTTTGTTGTATGATTTTGGAAAAGCTGAAATAAAGGATTAAAAAAAAAAAAAAAAACGAAGAGGATTGTGGAAAATTGCAAGAGGATCTTGATAAATTGGAAGACTGGGCATCAAAATGGCAGATGAAATTTAATGTGGACAAGTGCAAGGTTATGCACCTAGGGAAGAACAACCCAAACTATGGTTACACGATGCAAGGTTCTACATTAGGAACCACCACCCAGGAAAAAGATTTAGGCGTCATTGTGGATACCATGTTAAAACCCTCGGCCCAGTGTGCAGCGGCGGCCAAGAGAGCAAATAGAATGCTAGGTATGATAAGGAAAGGAATGGAAAATAAAACAAAAGATATTATAATGCCTCCATATCGTTCCATGGTGAGACCGCACCTTGAATATTGTGTGCAATTCTGGTCGCCGTATCTTAAAAAGGATATAGCGATTTTAGAAAAGGTTCAGAGAAGAGCCACCAAAATGGTAAAGGGGATGGAAGGATACTCCTATGAAGAAAGGCTAAAAAGGTTAAGGCTGTCAGACGGCTGCCTAGGGTGAGAACTTACACAATCTTGACGATGCATATATTCATATGATTCTTGCAAGGTATTGTGGGTAATGTAGTTCTTTCACTCCAAACACAGCTGAAGACAATAATTGAGTTGTGTAACCAGTGGTAAAGCCAATAAAATACTTCTTTTATTGATGGGGTTTAATTCACCCAGCACAAGTATGCTTGGTAGCAATATAAATGAGGTTACTTGCTTGCAGTGTTTAAATGGATAACATAAAGTCACAAAGCAAATCAGAAAACAACCTTCAGCTTGTCAGGCAATTAGCTAATGTTCTCTTAGCAAATAATTACCAAATAAAAAGGCACAAAGAAATAAATGAACTTTGCTTGTTAGGTTAACTTCTGCTTATTTTCCACACAGTTCCAGCAGTGATTCTCCCTTGCTCACACACACAATCAGGTGCAGCTTTAATTACTATCAATTGTCCAGCTGAAACCCTTTAGCTGGCAGGCTGCTACTGTGTGAACCCAAAATCCTGCTTTAAGAGCTGTTTGCAGTGGAATAAAGAACAAAGTTAGGTTTCTTTGTGATGGCTGATGTGTTTGCTCACAGAAAGCTAGCAATAGCACTTAGATAGAGAACAGTCCATGTAACTAATAGTTTCATCTGCTGTATCTCCCCCTTCATCAATCAGCATAGGGTCACTATCATACATTGGCACAGACGAGTCTTTCCATAAGGCACTATCATGAGAATGCTTATTCCCTTGCTGCCATTCACTATTATAGATAGGGTCTGGATCAGTGTTCATACCTGAGCCTCTCCTGCTATCATAATTCCTCTCTGTATAGCCTGGCCAGTATGTAATCCAGTTCTGATGTCCAGCCTTCCAATCTTGATCCCTGGACACTGGATCTTCCCTCACATACCTTCTGGCATAGGTCTGAAAGTCCCTTCCACGTGTAGTCTTCTCTCTCCCAGGTAGCCACTGGTGATTCCTATCTCTGCCATTCCATTCCTCTGGCTGACTCCAGTTCAATGGACTCTGCTGGCACTTGGAATACCTCCCAGTATGGGTACTGGCTTGGATTCTCCCAGACCTTCCAATGGCCTTTCTTCTCTTCCTTCCAGAGAGTTTCCTTCTCTCTCTATCCGCTTGGCTTGGCTTCTGCTTCTCGAGATGATGTTGGTGCTTGAGCTTGAAGCTGTTGCTGTATCTGTGTCTGAAGCTGTTATCTGTAGAATAAGCTCTATTCTTATTCTGTCCTAATGTGTGCTCCTCCCTAACACAGCGCAGCTGTGTTGAATCAGGCCCTGCCCTATGAGATGAGTACTTAGGGATTACCTCATAGCTCTCTTGATTGAACACAGGTTTTCTCACTTCAGCTCCCCTCATGGCAGCTGGAAACCTGGTGCATTCTGGGACTGGTAGTCTTTTATGTGAAAACTCTGTTTTCTTACTTCTACCAAAACTGACAGGTTGCTTGTTCAGAGTCACATCATCTTTTCTATAGCTCCTACCTGAGCTATGATAAGCTTCCTTATCACAAGGCTCTTTAACCTGGAAAAGAGACGGCTGAGGGGAGATATGATAGAAGTCTATAAATTAATGAACGGAGTGGAACGGGTAAACGTAGATCGATTGTTTACCTTATCAGAATATAGAAAGACTAGGGGACATGCAATGAAGCTACAGGGTAAACTATTTAAGACTAATAAAAGAAAATATTTTTTCACTCAACGTGTAATCAAACTCTGGAATTTGTTACCGGAGGATGTAGCAAAGGCTGTTAGTGTAGCTGGGTTTAAAAAAGGTTTGGACAAGTTCCTGGAGGAAACGTCCATAAACCATTATTAAGAAGGGACCCAGGATATCAATGCTTGACCCAGTACAAGCATTGCGGAACCTGTGTCTTTTGGGGAAACTGCTAGGTACTTGTGACCTGGAATGGCCACTGTTGGAAACAGGATACTGGGCTTGATGGACCTTGGTCTGACCCAGAATATAGAACGACTAGGGGACATGTGATGAAGCTACAGGGTAAACTATTTAAGACTAATAAGAGAAAATATTTTTTCACTCAACGTGTAATCAAACTCTGGAATTTGTTATCAGAGAATGTAGTAAAAGCTGTTAGTTTTGCTGGGTTTAAAAAATGTTTGGACAAGTTCCTGGAGGAAAGGTCTATAAACCATTATTAAAAGGGACCCAGAATATCACTGCTTGACCCAATACAAGCATTGTGGAACCTGTGTCTTTTGGGGAAACTGCTAGGTACTGTCAGACGGCTGCCTGGGTGAGAATCTTCACAGTCTTGACAAGTGCATATCTCTATATGATTTGCAAGGTATTGTGGGCAATGTAGTTCATTCACACCAGACACAGCTGCTGACAATAATTTAGTTGTGCTCTTGGGTAAAGCCAATAAGATATTTATTTATGGGGTTATTTCTCCCAACACAGATATGCTTGGTAGCACATAAATTAGGTTACTTGCTTTCAGTGTTAACTTGGAAAAACAAAGTCAAAATCAGGAAAACAACAAATGAAAAGCCACAAAACAAGAAACAAACTGTTCTTTTCAGGTTAACTTCTGATTACTTCCCACATAGATACAGAAGTGATTCTCTCCTAGCTCACAAGCAATTAGGTAAGGCTTAATTGCTAGCAGTTATCCAGCTGAAACCCCTTTAGCTGGCTTGCTTTCTACTGTATGAGTCAAATCCTGCTTCAGGAGCTTTTCTGAGTAGATTAAAGAACAAATTTGTATTTCTTTGTGATGGTTGCTGTACTTTATAACAGAAAGTTACCAACGGAGTTTAGATAGAGAGCAGTCCATATAAACAGGATCCTCATCTGCTATTATTCCCCCTTGTTCAACAAGCATGGGCTCAATATCCTGGATTGGCACAGATGAATCTCTCAATGGAGCATTTTCAGGAGAATACTTGTTTCCCTGCTGTCTTTCAAGGTTATAGCTAGGGCATAGATCAGTGTTCATACCTGAGCTTCCATTGCTGCTAGAGTTCCTCTCTATATAGCCTGGCCAGTATGTAGTCCAGTTCTTATGTCCAGCCTTCCAATCCAGATCCCTGGACACTGGATCTCTCTTCACATACCTTCTGGCACAGGTCTTAGGGTCCCTTCCACGTGCAGCCTCTGGTGATTCCTAGCTCTGCAGCACCATTCCTCTGGCTTTCCCCAGTCCAATGGTGTATGCTGGCCCTTGGAATACCTCCCAGTATACGTACTGCTTTGGACTCTTCTAGACCTCTCAAAGGCTTTTCTCCTCTTTCTTCCAGAGGGTTTCTTTTTCTCTCTGTCCGTCCGGTTTGGCTTCTGCTTCTGATAATCCTTCAGATGAAACTGAGGATAATTCTCTGGATATCCAAGGTGAGTGTTCCTCCCTAACACAGCGCAGCTATGCTGAATCAGGCCTTGCCCTTTGAGATGAGTGTTCCATCCTAGCACAGCGCAGCTGTGCTGAATCAAGCCCTGCCCTTTGCAATGAGTGCTTGGGGATTACCTCATAGCCCTTTTGATTGAACACACGTTTTCTCACTTCAGCTCCTCTCATGGCTGTTGGAAACCTGGTGCATTCTGGGACTGGTAGTCTTTTATGGCAAAATTCTGTTTTCTCATTTCTACCAGCACTGACAGGTTGCTTGTTCAGAGACACTTCAGCTTTTCTATAGCCCCTTCCTGAGCTATGATAAGCTTCCTTATCACAGTACTTATGACCTAGATTGGCCACTGTTGGAAACAGGATACTGGGCTTCATAGACCTTGGTCTGACCCAGTATGGCATATCTTATGTTCTTATGTTTTTATATTCTTCAATATGACTATGCTCTCCAAAAACCAAGCAAACACATTCCTGGAGGTGATGGATGTTCTGGACTGCCACCTCTTCTTGGTCCAGTGATTTTGTCGGTCTCGACTGTCCCATAGACACAGAAAACAAGGATATTTGGTATACCCAGCTTGTTGCCCGAGCAGCATGCACAAGACCTTCAAGTCCCCACACACTTGCCAACCATGGTCTTCATATTTAAGTTTACGAAGAACCAATTCCAAGTTCTCGTAGGTTTCCTTCAAGTGTACGGAATGACCTACAGGTATGGAAGCGTAAAAAACATTGTGGAGTAAAACTGCTTTGAGACTTCTTTTTGAAGAATCTATAAAAAGACGCCATTGCTCTGAATCATATTGGATTTTAAATTGACCCATCAGACCTTCGATATCGATGCAATAAACCAACTTGTCTTCCTGGGCGAAGTAAGGAACGAACTCCTTTTCACGATGTCTGAACCATGAAGATGACACTCCTGGCAACAATAAATTCCTGCTTTTCAGCCTTGATCCGAGTAACTCAGCGGCATCTTTGGGAAGATTCAAGTCTCTTACCAAATTATTCATCTCCTCCTGAGAAAACAATTTTGGTCTTGTATCATCTTCAAAGTCAGAACTTGATTCGTTATCTGGTTCAGGTATGACTTCACCTTCATCGGAGCTAGGTATCTCTTCCAAGGTAGCAGGGGGCTTGGGTACTGGTATATCTGTGCCATGGGGGATGGGACGAATTGCCGAGTGAAGATTGGGGTATGAAATGGAATGCTTCCATTTGGAATTAAACCCTTTCACATCACATGAACAAAAGTAAGAGTCATCACTATGGTTCTTTTGCTCTCGCCATACCATAGGAATCCCATAACGGAAAGAATTTTTCTTACCCTTGAACCAGTTTCGGAGGTCCTCAACACACCGTTTGCACACTTTATGAGGCGCCCAGACTTTATCTTGATCTCCAATTTTTAGTCCAAAGTATGCAAAGTATACTTTTTTCACAAAGTCTGTAATATTCTGCTGTTGCTTCAACACTGTATATTCACCACAGATGAAACAGAAACTGTCTGGCGAATTAATACACTTTCGCGGAGCCATAACATAACGGTTGAAGAATGACGAACTAACATGAATTGCGATGAAAAAGTGCGAACCGCCTAGAACCAAAAACCTGATGATGATTCGTGCACAAGTGTGGCATGCAGGAGAGAGCAGCTCTGTGTCTGTACACCAGACGTCACAGTGCTGGCCACGCCCCCCTGCACTGACCGGAGCTGCTGCTCTCTGCCCTGTGTCTCCCTCCCACTGGATTCTTCAGGAAAGATTAACCCCTTCTACCATTAGAAGCATGGACTTAAAACTTGCTTAGCTTATGCATATATTGCTGAACATCAGATTTACAGTGCTATATTTTTTTTACATAACTCGGACAACCCCTTTAAGGGTTTTTTTGCATTTTATATCTTAAATGCACTTATGTGAATTAATTAATAGTAATTTGAATTAATTAATAGTAATTTGAAAAAATTTGATAAATTTGAAGACAATTTTGCATGTTGTGGCAAATCATGGCTTCTAGGAGTTTTTTCAATATTTTATGTTTTCAGCACACCAAAATACATGGAAATTAGATGAAAATAATCAAACAGCTTTTTAGTCGCAGACCTGTGTAATCACCCCAGCTTCATAATATCTCTATTTTTTGACTATAGTTACCATTTACAATTGTTCCGTTAGATGTTTTGTTCCCTATAAACAGCCTTGATGCCCAGATAAGGCAGTATAAAAAAAAGATAAAATAAATAAATAAAGCTACAACTTGGGTATACAGTATCTCCTATGATACATTACAAAATATGTCCTTGATTAAGTGGGAGACATTCATCTAGTAAGGAATCCTAAAGCAGGTCCTAAGAGATTTTATTTGAATTTTGTTTTAAAAAGCTTGCATCCTCATTTTTTTCAGAAGTCAAAGCAGCTACAAATGTAAAATATATTTATCAGCAAACTAATAAATTGCAGATAAATACAAGTAAAAACATCATTCATGTCCAAAAATGAAACATAAAATTCCATTATTCGAAAACTATATAAAGAAGACCAGTCCATTATTTAACCTGCTCAGTGAGCCACTTGTGTCATTGAATTTAAAAAACGTGTATGAAACTCCACTCAGGGATGCAAAGAACATTTTGCAGCACTGTGTGCATCTTGTAGCACTATACAAATGTTCAGTAGTAGTAGTAGCAATAACTTAGTAAATAAATAATTAAAAGCAAATAACTCTAACAAGTCTGCTAAGACAACCACATTTTATAGAGCATCTATAGGTTAAACGAACTTGATTTCCATTTATAGTATCCTTGACATGCGATGTATTCCACAAGGTTAGAAATGCACGTGAAAAGGTAAGAACTCTTGCTTTTTATAAAGACATCAGTGATAAATTACAGGATACAAAGCCAAACTTCACTGCTGTGCACAAATGTCAAGCTGAACAATCCCATTTTAAGCATATTATTAAATATTCTAAGCACAGACAGGACCAGGCCTAAAAAAATAGTACTTTAAAATGACTATGGCACTAGATTGACAACTAATGCAAGGAATTAAGAACTGGGAAGATTCTCTCTATAGTCAATGCCACAAACCATCTGAGCTGCCATATTTTGAATTATCTGTATCTTCTAGCCAGATGCTTTCCTTGATGAGGCCAGAACATGGGGAATTGGATAGCACAACATTTTCAATAGTGCTTCAAGGTTCAGAATAGAATCTAAAATGACTCCAAGGCTATAAACTTTAATAAAGTAATTCAATAAGAAAAAAGAAAATGGATTTATAAAAAGTAGGAAGAAACAATGAGACAAAATAGAAAAGCAAAGAATTTAACCTTTTTCCATCTCCTCTTTCCCTTTCTGATTCCTTTCTTTTCATACCTCACCATCTATTTAAACAAATTTCTTTAGAATTTAAGGTAATTAGAACTTTGCATGAGATGTTAGGGAAGGCATGTAAGATGCCTTTTATATTACTTGGATAAGCGGTTTACAAACTGAATTTCATTCGATATGCTGGTCCCAAGCAGTGCAGTGAAACATTTCTTATAGCACAAGGCAATGAGAACGTCTCACTGCACCTATTAATTTATTCTAAATCACTTGCAGGTTTTACAGTTACAGGTGCTCTATAATCTTCTCTTACAAAAAGGAAAAGACTTGATTTGCAGAAAATAAATTCCTCCATTTTAGCACAGCAGACCCTATTTTTCTCTGCCATGAGATAACTCTATGCACAGTACGCAAAATATGTATTGAACAGCACGTAACTGGACTGGTATGAGTGGCTGAACCACTTCTGGAATTTTATACAATAATTTGAAAACCACATTCCTTGACATTTCTAATGTCTTCTTGCAGTCATTCCAAATGTAACTTGCTGAGTTCAGATCCCTGCAGTGAACACTTGCAGTCCCCATACTTGAAAGAGCTCTAAACCCATCTTAAAACATCCACAAAATGCTTGTGACCCTCTAATAAATCTAAAAAATACAGTGCATGACTTGTGCTGAGAAGGAAGCATAGAGAGAGTAACTAACAGTACATTTTGAGAAACAGAGAAAGGAAAAAAAAACAGAATGGAAGGAACTGAGATTTGGGAACAGCAAGACTGATCCAATTTTCCAAAGTTAATACTTGCTCAGTTGAATAAGTGCGTGCTGTTCAGACAAAGCATGTATGATTAGCAAGTGCAGCAGGTCTATCAGTGGAGTGTATGATCTGGCAGCATCAAAGCTAAAGGAATGAAGATGAATATGTCCACTTATGGTTTTTTTGTAAGTCCTGTATCAATCTTCCTTTAGCTCTGATCTCCTAATAATTACGCTTCTCTTCAAAATTCCTCTGGAATGTGACAAACACTTGCCAGGTGTCCTGTATATTTTACCACGGGTCACAGACTTTCAGCTCACCCATCACAGATTGCACATCCTCTCCCTAGGGTAATTCTATCACCGGTTATAGGCTGACAGAAACTTTTCCAGACTGGTTGAACCCTCCCCCAGTGCAGTCACCAGACTGGTCATAGGCTTCCAGACAACCCAAAACTCTTCTCTCTTTCTCCTTTACCCCAAGACTGGTTTGGTATTTTAAGGCACAGCCTTTTACAAGGCCTGAGACACCTGCTGCTGAGCTCTCTGCCTTCTGCTGGGAGGCAAAAAAGAGACAAAAGACAAATTTTCCCCCTAAAAATTCCAGTTTATAAATTCTCTGATATCATTTAGCACAATATTACTAAATGTCAGTGCTGATGTTTGGTGTGCTAAGATTAGTTCAGATATAGAAAGGATTTCAGCACACAAAAATGTATATTCAAAAGGAAGTAAAGGAATAAGCTAATTATAATGCTCTTCACAGATAACACATACTGATGACCTACATATGAAATAACTTACAGTGTAGCAAAGTCTGCAAACAATTAGCATATTGTTACTCCACAATATTTAACACAGAATATGTCCAGGACTGTCTATTTTATGAATGAACAAAGGCACTTCTGTTGCCTTTATAAAATAGATTTAAATAGGCACATTTTTGGACTTCTCACATGGGCGTTCTGTTATAAAATCAGCCCTTTATGTACATTACAAGACCAGCACATCTCCTGCAAATTAACAATACCATTTTTCATCTTTGTGAGGCTTAGAGGCACACAAAATGTTTTTTGATCAAACATATTTATTGAAACATACAAAATGTTAAGTCAAGCCAATGTTTGCATTGAGGCTCATTCTGATCGGGGCATGTCTGGCCTGTCCAGACGTCCAAAATCTGGATGGGCCGGATTTGTACTCGATTCTGCACCCACAGGTGCTAGACGTTCCCGTGGGAGCAGAATCGGGGCAAAGGGCTTGGACGGGCTGGATGGGCCTCGATTCTGTCACGCTGGACATACAGCTCCCATCCCATCTAACCCTCCCAATGCTCCTGCATGGGGCCTCCACTGCCCCACCACAGCTCCAAAACAGCTGTTCCCCACTGCACAACACCCGGAGCAGCCTGCCAAGGCCGAGATCGGGCAAGGGGATCCTCCTGCCCTGCTCACCTGGTTAGGGGGGTTCCTGCTATGATGGCCGCTGACGTGGGGGGGACTTATTCCACTTCTAAGGTAGAATAAGTTCCCCATCTATCTTCTCAAGCCCGGACGTACAGAGCCATAACTGGATTTGGCTCTGTACGTCTGGGGTCATGGGCCGACCTCCGTCCCACCCACACTCCTCTTCCGGCCCACCCCCTCCTGCCCCTGTCCAGAGCTGCTCTGTACGTGCAGGGAGCTTTGGATTAAGCATCAAGCCCAAGCGTTTGTTGGGGGATGTACGTCCAAACGGATGTACATCCCCACTAAGCGCTGCTCAGAATGATCCCTATTGAGGTCAATTCTGAATACGTGCATGTCCGGGCAGCGGGCACGTCCAAATGAAAACATGCTGAAATAGAGCCGGATTCTGCATCACGTAGAGGTAAACATAGCCGAGTGCACAAACTCATCTACATAGATGTGTAGGCGCAGCCCGCACACAGTGCTACATTGTATGAAGACAGGTATACACCGACAACGGCATTGTACGTCCCACACTCTCCATATTCCAAAAAGATGCATGTCTGTGACCCTGCCTGTCTCCATGATATACCTGCAAATGGCCACATCCCCCTTCAAAACGTGCAGCTTTTAAGCAGCTGTGGCCCCCCGTGCAGCCCTCCAACCACACACAAACACGCACGCTCACCTGCAGTCCCACAAAAGCAGATGTCTGCCAACAGCATGCGCTGCACTGAATAACAGATGATAGAATGGAAACCATGGATATCAGTACTTCCAACCCATCATCATACATGATCACTACATTTCAAGATGCATACAGACATACATGATACCTACACATGTGGACCTCAAACAGTCACAGAGCTGTTTTAGGCCAAAACAGTCCATCAAGTATATCAGCCTCAAGGATCAGACTTCGTATACGCATATACATATATAACCAACTGCAACAGTGTGCCATAGGGCCACCAACATAGACTTCCCCCATTATTGTGCTCTGATAGGTTTACATCTGACCTTTTCAGCATCCAAGGATAGTACACATTGCATAGAGCATTTTGTAAAGGTCTGCTGTGTGGAGTGCTCCAGCTGGCAGTGTGCTGCACATGGCACCAATGACTGGGCTTACATTTTCACGTGGGGTCTTACGGCTCTGTCACCAGTATCATTTTGAGAATGTGGGCATCATTACGGGACCCTCACTTTGCCCCTTTAGCTCACTCAGCAAATGCCAGCATGGCTGGGAAGAGCACCTGTGCTCTTTCCCATACATTTGTGGGGTGTTTTGTTTTTGTTACTATGACATCAAACCTCCCTCTCCTCTGCTTTCTGTTCAGGAACACTGCATGCTGTGATTTCCCACCCTGCAGACACAGCAATGCACAGCATAGGTTACACATCCATTCACCACTATGGGCTGCATTGTTGTGCAGGGCAGAAATATTTCTAAGTCCTACCTTTATTCCACCTTTCAGCAGGTATAATCTGGACCTCTGTGGGTAGTACTCTGGTCATGCATGGGTAGCGCCGGAATATGTTTTATATGTCTCTGTGGCTGGCCATGCCCCCGTTATGCCCCCTCCTGACCACGTTCTGGGATCCCCATTTATGTGCATTGTACATGAAGAGCCATGAGTATGCAGAATACGGTTTTAGACGTTTTTGCAAGATACATGTCTATCCCGCACATACAGGCGGCTTATTCATGGTTCAGAATGACCCTCAGTATGTACCCTCACCCACAAATTTCTCCCCAACTTTGTATCCTCCCCCACCACCCTCTCTCCAAAACTCTCATAACAATTTCCAATCGATACCCATTTTCTCCCTCTCATCTCCCATAGCTGGTAGACCTTAGCCTTCCCAAACCCACCCCACCCCATCCATATGAACTAAAGATACTCCATATTATCTCATCAACTCATAACCATATGGTCAGCCACATACTCTCCCAAGCAGTACACCACATACACACCCATAACAGATACACAGCATTGATATAAATATACTTCCTCAATGCACCCAACACCACTCACAATGTTCAAAGAAAGTTAAAAATAAAAATCCATCCCTAGTGGCATCACTACACAAATCACAAGGCATCACTACACAAATCCTGGCTGGGCACTCAGCATTCTACTCAATGCCTTCTGTTCTCATCTTCTCTTAAAACACAAATATCATCTGAGAGTCCATTCTGTATAGCTCACTCCCAGCCATCCTCTACTCTTCACCAGTACTCAATAGCTGAGTCACCTCTTGTTGTAAAGGGAAGCCAATCCATCCCTTCTGTCATCAACCTTCTCACTTGCTAAAAGGATCCACCTCTTCTCTCACACTTACTTTCCAGAAGGCTACTCCCACTGTTCACAGACTGGCTGCTGGTACTGTATCCCTTTGGTAACCCTCATGGGGAAAGAGCAGGTCATCATGGACATGTTCATTCTGACCCCAAGCTAACAAATATGTTTTTAATGTCTTCAGGAGAGCAACTTTTTCACCTCAGCAAAGTCAGCCCACATTTTAATCATCTCGGGCTCGATATCCAGCTTTGCCATTAAATATCCAGGTTTGCCGCATTTGCTGATCGCTAAACAGGCAGTGGTGAAATTGAGCCACTACCCAGTTGGCAATACATGGCAAAAGTTAGGCCAGGATTTCCTGCGCCTGGCTTTTGCCATATGTCACTAACTGAGTAGCTGCTCAATATCACCACTGCCCAATTAACGATCAGTGCCACTTCCATTCCACCCTGGAATGCCCCTGACAAGCCCCGATGCTAACCAGTTAGCATCACGGCATGTTGAGGTGCACCCAGGGATACTCAGTGGCATTAACCTGCTACTGCCACTGAGTATCCCATTTAGCGGCATTTACACAGTTTGCAGGTCACCCAGGCCACCCAGAATATGATGGGCCCTATCTAAGACGAATGTCTGGTGCTGTTACATCAGGCTTCTACATTTCTTTCAATAGCCAGAGATTAACAGTACCATGTCTCTGCCCTGGGATTTCACTCGGACGTATCTTCCAAATTAGTGACTGCACACACACACTTCCTCAAGGGAGCCAGTGGTTCCGGTTTCCTAAGCCTCTAAATCTGAAACACACCTCTTAAACTTCTCAGTCAAGGGTTTAAATCCATCCAATTTATCATTAACTTCAGCTATCACCATTCAAAGTCCTGCAAAGTAGCTGTTCTAAATACTTGCTCAGTAAAGATAAGCAGCATGGAATCTGTCTATCTTTTGGAATCCTGCCAGGTACTTGTGACCTGAATTGGCCACTGTTGAAAACAGGATACTGAACTTAGTGGTCCTTTGGTCTGACTCAGTATGGCAAAGCATATGTTCTTATAAAGAACAAATATCATCTAATTTATGATCTAACAGAACAGCATAACCTTCACATTTTCTGTTTGACAGAAACATGGCTGAATCAAGAGACTCTGTCTACCTGACTCAGATCTGCCCTCCAAATGTTTCCTTCTTCCACTCCCATCGCCCATCTAAACATAGGGGTGGAATAGCTATTATTTACTTGGGGCTCCTGAGCTGTGTCCAGTTGTCTCACAGAGCTCTGCTCTATTATGAAAATCACTTTGTTCAATTTACTGGCAAGGCAGTGCTCAATTTTCTCTTAATCTGGCTCTCTCCTCCATTTTCTGCTCCATCCCTTGATAACTTGGCCTATACAATTATTAAGACACTAACCTACTCTGCTGACCTAATAGTTCTTGATAACTTCAATATTCCTATAAACAACCTCTCTTCGACCCCTCCCTATGATTTTCTACTCCTAATGAAGGAACTTGGATTTCTCTGATATATGGATGCTCCTATCCATTCTGCTGGGCATATTGCAGATCTTATTGTCTCTTCATGTTACTCTATGGTTTCTGCAAAGATCTGGGTGATATTTAAACACAAGCTGCTATGGTTAAATATAATCTGGATATTCAGTGCTGGCACCTTGATACTGGCCGGCATTGAATATCTGGATTCAGCAGTCAGTACCAGCACTATTCAGATAGAGGCTTATTCCATTCAGGCCATCCAGCCCCTGTACATTCGGGCAGAATTGGGCCATGCAAAGCTAGACCCGATTCTGATCCTGCCGCCCCCATGGGATCAAAATTGGGTCTAGTGCCTAGATGTGCAGGCCGGGACCCAATTCTGACCTACTGCACACATCCACAACCCAACTAGCTCAGTCAGGCTCCTGAATGGAACTGCAGAGCCATGACGTCCCATCGCCATGGCACTGCTGCTCCATTTAGGAGCTGTGAATGACAGCAGACACCGAAATCTTCCTTTCCCTGCAGCTGGACCCTCAATCCAGCCTCCCTTGCCCAGGGCCTGGCCGCGGGGAACTTCCTGCACCCCATCTCACCTGTCTCCACTGGCTGCCGCTGAAACACTGCATCCAAGGGGACTTATTCCACCTCTGAGGTGGAATGTTCCCTCTCTAGTTCCGAGGTCCTGGACACATAGGGCTGACCTCTGAATCAGCCCTGTACATCCGGGTTCATGGCCTGCCCTCACTCTGCCTCCAGAATGCCCCCTCCTGCCCCCTTCTAGGCCTCCCCATACAAAACTGCAGTTCATACAGGGAGGGTTTTGCTGGGGTCGACAGGGGGGCGAATATCGGGGATGGACGTCCCAACGGGATGTCCATCCCCGCTATTCACGGGACAAAATAACCCCCATAGTGGTGATATTCAGCCACTATCCAGATAGGCTATCCACATAGCACTTAGGATAGCTTTCTTGCTCTCCTAAGTTATGCATATTGTTATCCAGAGTGCAGTGATGAAAATCACTGCTCTCCAGATAATTCCTGGCACCATCCATGGTCTTCCCCCAGATGACCCCAGCACTATCCGGATAATGCTGAGGTGATTGCAAGGATATTCTGGTATTCTGGACAGTGCCGTTGAATATCCCTCTTGGTGGGACTTACGCAGTTAGCAGAAGCTGCTAATCAGATTTGTTGTTGTTAAGTGTCATCGAACTGATGTTGATTCATTACAACCCTCCAGTTTTCAGTCAGGTGGCTAACACCGGTTACTTTCCCAATTGTCCATCCATATTAAATATTAAATCCACTCATGTTCTTTATACTCATCAGTCAAACTTTCATCCTCTTCACAGTACAGAAACTGTCATCACTGCTTTCTTAAGTAGCATCAATAGTGCCTTGGACAGGGGAAATATTGTGCTAGTCATCTCACTAGACCTTTCCTGCGCTTTTGACCTGGTCAACCACGACCTTCTCCTTACTTGTCTTTTTGAAATTGGTCTTTATGACAAACCTCTTGCATGATTCCAGTACTTCTTGTCAGATCATTCATTTCAGGTTTCTACAAGTTCTTCTCCTTCTTCCCCTGCTTCTATAGCCTTTCATCTTCTTTGCGAAGTTCCACATGGATCTGTTCCCCTTAAAACATAAGAAGATAACATAGTATGAGACGGCAGATAAAGACCAGTATGGTCCATCTAGTCTGCCCAGTAAGATGGCAAGAGTAGGTGCACCTGCAGCTACGTGCAGGCCACCCCTCCCATGTCTTTGTTTTAGGGGTGAACCCACTGCTCCGTGTAGGACACCCCTGTATGTTGAGAAATTAGTTAGTTACGTTTATTTTGATTTTATCCTGTTGCTGTAAAGGGATCCACTGTGTCTGTCCCATGCCATTTTGAATTTTGTCACTGTATTTGCCCCCACCACTTCCATCGGGAGGGTATTCCAAGCATCCACCACCCTTTCAGTGAAAAAGTATTTCCTAACATTGCCTTTCAATTTACCCCCTTGCAGCTTCATGTTATGCCCTCTAGTTTTACAGCTTCCCCATCTTTGGAAGAGGTTTGTTTGTTCATTATTTCTCTTTAAGTATTTAAAGGTCTGAATCATATCTCCCCTATCCCTCCTCTCCTCCAGAGTGTACATATTTACTGTAGGTCTTCAAGTCTCTTCTCATAAGGCTTCTGACGCAGGCTCCAAATAATTGTGGCCACCTTCCTCTGAACAGTTTCCAGTCTTTTTATATCCTTTGCAAGATATGGTCTCCAAAACTGAACACAGAAATGCCATACTGGGTCAGACAGAGGTCCATCAAGCCCAGTATCCTGTTTCCATCAGTAACCAATCCAGGTCACAAGTATCTGGCAGGTTCCTAAAAGGTACATAGATTCCACAATGCTTGTCCCAGGGTAAGCATTGGATTTCCTTCATCCTCTTTAATACTCTCCAGGAATCTGTCCAAACCTTTTTTAAACCCAGCTACACTAATAGCTTTTACTATATCCTCCGGTAATGAATTTCAGAGTTTTATTACATGTTGAGTGAAAAAATATTTCCTCTTATTAGTCTTAAATTGGCTGCATTGTAGCGTCATTACATGTCCCTTAGTCCAGCGTTTTTCAACCACTGTGCCGCGGCACACTAGTGTGCCGTGAGGTATTGTCTGGTGTGCCGTGGGAAAAATTCCAATTTCATCCGTAACATGTGGCCTCGGCTCACAAATTAGGGTTGCCAACCGGCCGGTTTTCAGCCGGCCTGGCCGGTTTTTCCATGGCCAGGCCGGCTGCCGGCACAGTTGTAAAACCGGCCATTGAAAAGCCGGTTTTTTGCTCTGGCCGCAAGATCGGGAGCGGCCAGAGCAAAAAACCGGCTTTTGTGCCGAAGTCCGCGGCGCGAACGCGATCGTGATTCCCTATAGCAGTGCAGCCGCTGGTTCTGCTTTGTACAGAGCAGCGGCTGCACTACACTTACATTGAAAAGTAAAGAGAAACTGTGTCAGGAGCCCTCCGATCATGCAGAGCCCGAGGAAGTGATGTCATGGGGGCGGGCTCCTCACAGGCTGTCTTTCCTTTTCAAATTAACTTTAGCTGCAATAAAGTTAATTTGAAAAGGAAAGACAGCCTGTGAGGAGCCCGCCCCCATGACATCACTTCCTCGGGCTCTGCGATGACCGGAGGGCTCCTGACACAGTTTCTCTTTACTTTTCAATGTAAGTGTAGTGCAGCCGCTGCTCTGTACAAAGCAGAAGCAGCGGCTTGGGCAGAGGGGGGGTGTGTGTGTGTGAGTGAACCAGCAAGGGGGGGGGAGTGTGAGTGAACCAGCAAGAGGGGGGGAGTGTGAGTGAACCAGCAGTGGAGGGGGGGTGGTGTGAGTGAACCAGCAAGGGGGGGGCGATGGTGTGAGTGAACCAGCAGGGGAGGGGGGGTAAGTGAGTGAGTGACCCAGCAGGAGGGGTGAGTAAGTGACAGGGGGGTGGGTGAGTGAACCAGCAGTGGAGGGGGGGGGTGGTGTGAGTGAACCAGCAGGGGAGGGGGGTTGGTGTGAGTGTTTGATTCCTATTCAAGAGAATTACTTTATATATAGTCAATATAGGCACAGTAGTAAATTTTTTTAACATTTTCTAATGGTGGTGTGCCTCGTGATTTTTTTCATGAAAAAAGTGTGCCTTTGCACAAAAAAGGTTGAAAAACACTGCCCTAGTCTTTCTACTTTTTGGTGGCATAAACAACCGATCTACATTTACCCGGTCCATCCCGTTCATTAATTTATAGACCTCTATTATATCCCCCCTCAGCCAACTCTTTCCCAAGTTGAAGAGCCATGGAGGCTAATTTCACACGGGGCATGTCCGGCCCATCCAGATGTTCAGAATCTGGATGGGCCGGTTGTTCACCCGATTCTTCTTTCCTATATCTTCTTAAGTAAAGACCTAAGTAAAGAATTCATTCAGTCTTTCCACTATGGCCTTGTCCTCCCTTAATTCCCCTTTTACCCCTCTATCATCTAATGGTCCAACTGACTCTCTCACAGTTTTTTTGCTACAAATGTACTTGGAAAAGTTTCTTATTCAGGAAGATGGAATTATCCCTTATAGTTTCAAGCAGGGTGTGGCTCAACTCTGGTCTCACAAAGCCTGTGTTTGTTGTGCAGGCAAATACATGAGTTTAGCTCTGGGGTACTCCAGTTTCTTTTTTCCATTTAGAAATACTACTGTTCTTTGGAATCCCTGGGAATCAAGGGTATCCTGCTGTAGATTCTCTTAAGTTCCAGCTCCCCATATACTCTCCAGTAGGTAGCATGGATCTTTTTCGCTGCCCTCTGCCTTTCTATTTTCATCAGAAGCAGCCCCTCATTTCAAATAACTTGGGAAAGAGTTAACTGTCACTGCCGGCAGTGGCAAAGTGAATCAAACAGATTCCTCTAAATTCATTGGCCTAATGCAAGCAAATCCAGTATTTTTAAGCAGCCCTTGTAGTGTGTACCTCAGTCCTGAAGGAAGCTGCACTGTTTCTATTTCTGGTGTGTAGTCCAACCAGGGAAAGAAAACTCCAGAACTTGATAAGTTTAATACTCAGTTCTTTTATAAGAGTCCTTCTCTTTAGCAAGGGTCCCCTCACATGTATGTGTTGTATGATGTAACTCACTAAGGGGTATGTTTATTAAACTGCGGTACAGTCACAGGTAGCATTAAGGTGCCTGAATATAAACCATAAAATTAACAAACCCCAAACCATTAATTACAATAAAGTCCTAATGAAATCAAAATCACTAAAAGATGCAGGCACTCTTAAATCTATCTAGTTTTTCTGTTGGATAATTCAGCAGGAAAAGAGATTTCCCCACACTCGAATGCTGATAATATCCATTTTAATCAGTAAAGCTCTAAAATCACAAAATTCACTCTTATCTCATAATAAGTCACAACGTCCAAATCCATGCAAGATGACTCCCAAATCATGACGTGCATATTTTGAGTCCAAACTAAGGACTCTATATCAAGCACTATAAGGGAATGTTACACTCATAGGATTTTCTGTAACTGCCAAAAGACGCCAAAGGTATCTTATAAGAGTCTTATAAGCTACAAGCTATCATGTGCACTCAGTAGAGCTGCCAATGAGAAACAAGGGAATTCCCCAAGTCATCGGGAGAGCCCTCTTCTCATTGATTCATCCTAGAACAAACTCAGCCAATTGATCTCCTTATTAAAACCATGGGGATGAACCATGTTTAATCGGTATATCCAGCGTTGTTCCAACCATTGAACTTTGAAGTGTGATTGCACCTCGGGGGTCCAATAATGGGACATGATCAATAATTGTCCAGGTAAAGTCCTCAAACGTGTGAGGTAACTCCATACAATGTTCCACCATCAGGGAAGAGTGCATTTGGGAACGAATGCGTGAAACATGTTCACCCAAATGTATTTTTATTGGTCAAATCATGTGGCCAATGTATAATAATCAAAAGGGACATTGAAGCAGGTAAACCACATATTCAAAAGTGCATGTGGTATTCCAACGCCATCGAAATGAACAATCTATCATCAAATCATCAAAACTTCTGTCCAGTAAGATAGTGATGCAATATGAACATCGGCTGCAAGGTGTATGACCGAAAACCTGCCCTGACAAACGTAAGAAAAGATATGCCATACTGGGTCACACCAAGGTCCATCAAACCCAGTATCCTGTTTCCAACAGTGGCCAATCTAGGACATAAATACCTAGTAGTCTCCCCAAAAGACACAGGTTCCTCAATGCTTGTATTAGGTCAAGCAGTGATATCCTGGGTCCCTTTCTTTAATGGTTTATGGACCTTTCCTCCAGGAACTTGTCCAAACCTTTTTTAAACCCAGCTACACTAGCAGCTTTTACTACATCCTCCGGTAACAAATTCCAGAGTTTGATTACACATTGAGTGAAAAAATATTTTCTCTTATTAGTCTTAAATAGGTTACCCTGTAGCCTCATTGCATGTCCTCTAGTCTTTTTATATTCTGACGACGTAAACAATCAATCTACGTTTACCCGTTCCACTCCATTCATTAATTTATAGTCCTCTATCATATCTCCCCTCAGCCATCTCTTTTCCAGGTTGAAGAACTGTAACCTTTTTAGCCTCTCTTCATAGGAGTATCCTTCCATCCCCTTTACCATTTTGGTGGCTCTTCTCTGCACCTTTTCTAATAACACTATATCCTTTGTAAGATACGGCGACCAGAATTGCACACAATATTCAAGGTGCGGTCGCACCATGGAATGATACAGAGACATTATAATATCCTTTGTTTTATTTTCCATTCCTTTCCTTATGATACCTAGCATTGTATTTGCTCTCTTGGCCGCCACTGCACACTGTGCGGACGGTTTTAACATGTTATCCACGATGATGCCTAAATCTTTTTCCTGGGTGTTGGTTCCCAATGGGGAACTTTGCATCGTGTAACCATAGTTTGGGTTATTCTTTCCTAGGTGCATAACTTTGCACTTGTCCACATTAGATCTCATCTGCCATTTGGATGCCCAGTCTTCCAATTTATCAAGATCCTCTTGCAATTTTCCGCAATCCTCTTAGGTTTTAACAACTTTAAATAGTTTTGTATCAGCTGCAAATCTGATAATCCCACTCATTCCCTTTTCCAGGTCATTTATGAATATGTCAAAAAGCAGCAACCCAGCACAGATCCCTGGGGTACTCCACTATTCAACTTTTTCCATTGGGAAAATTGGCCATTTAGCCCTACCCTCTGCTTTCTATCTTTTAACCAGTTCCTGATCCACAATAGTACACTGCCTCCTATCCCATGACGTTTTAGTTTTTCCAAAAATCTCTGTTGAGGGACCTTGTCAAAGGTTTCTGAAAGTCCAAAAACACTATGGGGTATGTTTACTAAACTGCGGTAATGTCATTCGCGTTAGGTTCCGCGGTAAAGGTACAGATGGCCATATAAAGGCATGGGCGGTGCATCATTATAGCAAGCCGTATCAGCTAACGCATGTTACAAACTAATGCACGCTACAAGGTGCCTCATAAGGCACCTTACAAGGCACCTTATAAGGCACATTACAAGGCACCTTGTAAGGCGCCTTGCAGGGTGCCTTGTTAGGTGCCGTATAAGTAAGGTGCCTTATAAGTTGCCTTGTTAAAAGAGGGCTGCTACACAGTACCCTGTCTTGTGCTGCTGAGGTAAGCTATATTCTGATTTGATTTAAATTATAGCTGTTTGCTGCTGCTAGGCTCTAACTTATTATATACTCACAATTGCAGATCTCTCTCCAGAAGTAACAGTACCCTTTTCTAGTCCTTCAAGACTGAGGATCACAGAGCTCTGGTTGAGCTATTTATGCCTGTGCTGCTGAGGTAAGCTGTGACCACCTTCCTGGGTGATTAACAGTCCTTGCTTGGATAGAAGGAGTCTTTCAAAATGGCCTTTTGAACTGCCACCTGGTGTTAACACCTATTGAAAACGTTTCACAGGTCTCTTGCCCCCTAGGTAGAAGGCCTCTTTGTAAATGTCTCTAGAAGACTTTATTTGTTGCTCAAAGAGTACTGACCCTGTTTTGCCTTTTGTGCTAAGCTATATTCTGATTTGATTTAAATTATAGCTCTTTGCTGCTACTAGGCTCTAACTTATTATGAAATTTAAACT
This sequence comes from Ichthyophis bannanicus, assembly GCA_033557465.1. Classification (NCBI taxonomy): domain Eukaryota; kingdom Metazoa; phylum Chordata; class Amphibia; order Gymnophiona; family Ichthyophiidae; genus Ichthyophis; species Ichthyophis bannanicus. The sequence continues at coordinate 1,024,401,220 of CM066033.1, read as the reverse complement.
ACAAGCTCTCTGCTGGGTTCTAAATTTAACCAGAAAGCTCTCTTCTTTGTTTTAAATTTAAACTAAAAGTACTTTGCTGATGCTAGGCCCTGAGTGACTATTAAATTAAACTACAAGCTCTCTGCTGGGTTCCAAATTTAACCAGATAGCTCTCTTCTGTGTTTTAAATTTAAACTAAAAGTACTTTGCTGATGCTAGGCCCTGAGTGACTATTAAATTTAAACTACAAGCTCTCTGCTGGGTATGAAATGTAACCAGAAAGTTCTCTTCTGTGTTTTAAATTTAAACTTAAACTGCTGCTACTAGGCCCTGACTGATTTAACAAACAATAGTGGGTTCACAGATTAATTAGCTTTAATACAAAGAATTCCTTTCAGAAAATTCCCAGAAGTATATACTCACAACTGCAGATCTTTCTCCAGAAGTAACAGTCCCCTTTTCTAGTCCTTCAAGACTGCACACTATTTGAGTAGGACAGGCATGAGAGGAGGGAACAATGAGGAATTGACCCGATGAACACTGCCAAGAATGGCATTGTATTAACCAGTAGGCTATACCTCCCTGGTGTACATCACAGCAATGGCTGGGTACAGAAGGACTGCAGGTCACCACACAAACTGTCTGCTCTGAGTGCCAGAATAGGGTAACCCCACCAGTACCCATGATGTAATGCACATGCTGAATAGCTGTCTACAGCTAATCAGCAAATGGGGTCTGCACCTCTCCGGTACCTCAGCTTGGAAAGACGAACTGACAGTGTGTGATACTGGCACAGAGTAGCTACAGACCATGCCATTGTGCAGGTTCTGTGTTCACCCTGAGGGATAGGATGGGTGCCCAGCACTAGGTCCGCAGTACATGTGGTGCTAGAGATAGGCCCTGCTGTACATCCCCATCACTGCTACTGTGTGACAGGTGTTCCTTGCAGTGCAGCTGAAGGTAATTCGGTGTCCATCTGTATCCTGCAGTCACATGTGGCCCTCTGGGACCAGACACCATCCAGATTAGTGTGTACCCTGTGTTAGGGTCTGGCTGACATGGGCACCTGTTATCAGGGCAGAGGGGTTTCCAAACTTGAATGAGGTTTGTGTAGCAGTGCCTTGATAGTTCAAAGTGGTATACTCTACATACCCCAAAGGGCTCACATCACCCCTTTTTGTAGGAATTCACAGGTGTCCCAGACCCTGTGAAGCAACCTCCATCCTGCTGGTATGTGACAGCCCTCCAGGGTTGGTGGGCTAGAGCCATATCTGTGGCTGGGGCAGTGGCAGACCAGCAGCAATGATGGGGTTAGCTCTGGAAAACCTCAACTGCCTCACACCACTGTCTGCCAGTCACCAGCAGACAGCACAGTCAGACTGCACCCTATAGGTGTTCTGGCCATGCACAGTCTAACTGCAGACAGTCCACTAGCCATGCTCACAGAGGAACTATGTGCACCAAGCAGGCATCTCAGTGATTGCAGCCCCAGCACTGGGGACACAACAGGATCACTGGAGGCAAATAATATAGAGCGCTATGTGGGAACCTAGACATGCCAAGGTCACTGTTCGGTCAGAGTGAGTGCCCTCCCAGCATACCATGCTGTGGCCAACCTGTCCATGCAGGCGGTGGTCGGGCACTATAGTGTCCCAGCCATTGCCCCAACCCTGTGAAGATGCATCCTGGCCAATCCGCCCTGTCCGGGCCATACCCACAACACTTTGCTCCTCATTATGCACATATTCAGGCTAACGCTGGTAACAGTGGGACATTGTGGGCCCAGTGAGGTGTGGGCAGCCACAAAACAATGGATAGACATAGACACATACACTCCTATTGCAGCTTTGTGCACAGACAGGGATGGTTGGCAACCCTGCCCGCCACACTGGTCCTGATCACAATGCCGACATTCCTAAACTGTGCAGGAGGTAGTAGTAGTGCCCTGGTGATAACTGCAGCTCAATGCTGTGGCCAACAGCCTGACTCTCCATGCATCTTTGGATTGTAGAGCCTGTGTGAGTGGGTGTTTGTACCCCTGTTCGCCGCTGCTTTGGGCTTTGCACATGTTGCTGTTGTATCTGCATTGTAGGGTAAAACATAGGGACATGCTCTGCAGGAACCACAACTGAGGCTTGAACTTGTGACTCTCTGCTTCTGGACACACTCACTGGGTGTACTGCACCATACTGTTGCCACAGATGCATGGTGGTCCCTGGGGCTACCTGTACCTTTCCTCAGCCAGACCTTTTATGTTGCACTGCACACCACATACTGGTACAGGGCATGGCCTAGGTCCACTGCAGGCAGGTGCCCCTGCCCCCTCCAGCACGGGCACACATCCCCCTGCCATGCTGACATGGCCATATGCTGTCGGTGCTGGTAGTGCGCAGTCCCAGGCCTTCCACTGTGTGGGTAGGTGGTCGTCTAGGGAGCGGGATCTGGGGCATGGGGCATACATGAGCATCCTCACATCCCCCCCCCATCACCGCCTACCAATAGTCTGTTCTTTCCGCTTGGGGGGAGGGTTGGCTGGAGGTATGTCAGGTCAGTGCCCTGGCAACTGTTAGCTAGGGTGGACCATGTAGATGTAGGTGGATTGTGTTTGGACTTTGTCAGCTGCTGTCAAGATGATTTCCGGTTTCTATGTTCCTATGTGCCACCTAGGCGCCCGCCTAGTCCACCCTGTGCCCCTGCTGCCCCCGCTACATGTCCTGCCTGCAGCCTCCTATGCCCCACTTGCACCATCGCCATAGTGGCCTTTCATACTTGGGCACCATGCTGGTGCTGGACATGGAGCACTACTATCTCATTTCTTGGGCTCCCTGTCTATGATATACATTGCTGACACTTAAATGGTATCTCTTTCCTGCAAATGTGCATCTAACAGCAGGTTTTCATTCGCGGTAGGATTCAGCCCTTCAGTTCAGCGCGTTAGTGTGTAGGGAGCCTCTCCCTGCCCACTCCCCGCCCATTGACCCCTTCCCCCGCCCTCTCTCCACCCTCTGTGGTGTTTACCGCGTCCGGGGATGTTAATGATCGTTAAGCAACGTTAATGCACGATAACGTTATATACCGCGCATTAACGTTACCTAACGAGCATTAACGTTACAAAACGCGCGGTCTGTAACGTTACCGCAGTTTAGTAAACATACCCCTATATCAACTGACTCACCTTTGTCTGTTTAATCACACCTTCAAAAAAACATAACAGATTAGTAAAACAATATTTTCCTTGTCTAAAGCCATGTTGGTTGTCTCCCATTAAGCCATGACTATCTACATGCTGACTAATTTTGTTCTTTATGATAGTTTCTACCATTTTTCCTGGTACTGATGTCAGGCTCACTGGTCTGTAGTTTCCTAGATCATCCTTGGAACCCTTTTTAAAAGCTGGTGTTACATTGGTGATCCTCTAATCTTCAAGTATTAGAGATGATTTTAATGATAGTTCACAGATTATTAATAGCAGGTCTGCAATTTCATATTTCAGTTCTTTCAACACCCTTGGATGTATACCATCCGGTCCAGGTGCTTTGCTACTCTTCAGTTTATCAAATAGTTGTAATACATCTTCCCGGTGTATCGATATTTCTTTCAATTCTTCTGAAGTATCGCCTTTAAAAACACTTCAGTCATGGGTAACATCCCTACATCTTCCTCAGTAAAGACAGAAGCAAAGAATTCATTCAGTCTCTTCACTATAGCCTCATCCCCTCTTACTGACCCTTTAACCCCTCTATCATCTAATGGTCCAACTGACTCTCTCACAGGTTTTTTGCTTCAAATGTACTTGGAAAACTCTTTATTACACATTTTTGCTTCCACGGCAAGTTTCTTCTCAAATTCTCTCTTTGCCTGCCTTATCAAAGCCTTGCATTTAACTTGCCAGTGTTTGTGCTGTTTCCCGTTTTCGTCATTTGGTCTTTTTTTCCATTTCCTGAAAGATGCTTTTTTGGCAACAACAGCCTCTCTGACCTCAACTTTAAACCATGCTGGCAGTTTTTTGGACTTCCTTCCAATTTTCTTAAATTGTTGAATACAGCTAGTCTGGGCTTCCAAGATTGTATTTTTAAACAACACCCAAGCTTGATGTATGTCTTTAACCTTTGTCACTGCTCCTTTTAGTTGTTTCTTAACTATTTTCTTCATTTTATCATAGTCTCCCTTTTGAAAGTTAAAAGGTAGTACTGTGGATTTCCTTACCATCCCTCCTCCATTAATTAAATCAAATGTGATCATGCTATGATCACTATTGCCAAGTGGCCCCAACACCATTATCTCTTTCACCAAATCTGGTGTTCCACTAAGGACTAAGTCCAAAATGGCTTCCCCTCTGATCAGTTCATGAAACAGCTGCTCCAAGAAGCAGTCATTTATTTCATCTTGAAACTGTATCTCCCTAGCATGTCCTACCGTGACACCGACCCAGTAAATACCGAGGTAATTGAAATCACCCATTATTATTACTGTTCTGTAACTTTTGTTAGCTTCCCTGATTTCTTTGAGCATTTCATCATCCATGTGGTCATTCTGGCCAGGCTGTCTATAGTACAACTCCACTGCCATTGCCTTCCCCTTTTTATATGGAATTTCAATCCATAGAGATTCTACAGCCAATTTTGTTTCCTGCAAAACTTTAATCTTTTGTGACTCAATGCCCTCTTTAACATAGAGCAAACCCCTCCACCAATTTTATCAGCTCTATCATTACGATATAGTTTGTATCCAGGTATCACAGTGTCTCACTGGTTGTCCTCCTTCCACCTTGTCTCTCTGAGATACCAATCATATCTAACTTCTCATTTAGTGCTATATTTATTTTATTTATTTAACACTTATTTATATACCGCATCTTCCAGCGATCAGTTGCGGTGTACAATTAACAACAGTTAACAAAGCAGAGTTTGTTTTACATAGAACATTGAACATTATAACTTATTACATAGAACATCTTAACTTGCATAATTCAGTGATTCAACAACTAATCAGGATATTTCAGCTATAACAGAGTGTGTAACAATTTAAACAGAAGTACTGTCTGTACCACATTAGGCAGAACATACCAGTTGTAACTATATACAAGTAGGAGTAGCAAGGCATAGGAGTGGAGTGTTATTTATTTAAGTTTTGAATGTTATCCTTTATAGTAGGGTGTATTAGCTTGATGTGGGTAGGTTCGTATTTAGCCTTTATCTAGGTTGAGTGGGGGGTTTTCCATGGTATTATAGTGTTTATTAAATAGATACGTTTTCAATTTTTTTCTGAATTCCATTATCTCTGATAGTGATCGTAAGTCCTCTGGTAACGAGTTCCAGATGGTTGGAGCTATATGGGAAAAGGCTCTGTTATTTGTTAATTTGTGGGTTTTTATGAATTCTTTTGGAATCTTTAGTTTGTTTGATTGTCCTTTTCTAAGAGTGGGCTTAGGTGGTTCTTTGCCTATTAGATTACATAATGTCTTCGGTGCCATGTCGTTTAAGGCTTTGAATGTAGTTATTATTGTTTTGTATATTATCCTGCTTTGTATTGGTAACCAGTGAAGGGATGCTAGTATCGGTGTTATGTGTTGGAGGGAGTTTATTTGTAATATAACTCTAGCTGTTGCATTTTGCGCAAGTTGGATTCTTCTGATGTTTTGTTTTGAGATGCCCATAAGTATTAAGTTGGCGAAATCGAAGTGGGGAGTTATGGTAGCCTGAGTTATATTAATGAAATCTTGTATAAATACAAGGGGGCGTAATTGTTTGAGGGTTTTAAGTTTGAAGTAGATTTTCTTTATGGTATTTCTAATGTGGGTTTCCATTGTAAGGTGTGTGTCTAAAATGACACCTAGATATCTTATTTCATTTTTTATTTTAATTTCTTGGTTTTGTAGTGTTATGTGGGTTGGAGGCATATATGATTGGTTTTTTGTTACGATTAATAATTCGGTTTTAGCATGGTTTATGTGGAGGTTTTGGGTTTTTAGCCAGATTGTGATTTCATTGTAACACTCTGATAGAAGTTGGATCGGTAGGTTAGGAATTGTGAAAGGTATGTACATCATAATATCATCCGCATAAAGGTGATATTGTACTCCAAATTTTTTAAAGATGTTGCAGACCGGCTTTATATAAATATTGAAAAGTAAGGCTGAAAGCGCTGAACCTTGTGGTAAACCTATTTCTTGTTTGTATGTGTTGGATGTTTGATTACCTATTCTTACATTTTGTGTTCTGTTATTTAAATATGAGGTGAACCATTTATGTACAGTGGAGTTTATGCCTATCTGTCTTAGGTTGTTGAGCATTATTGAGTGATGCACGCTATCAAAAGCTGCTGAGATGTCGATGAAAAGGAGGATGAACGCTTGGTTATGATTGTCAATTCCTTTTAGGAGTGTATCTATTAATACTGTTAGAAGTGTTTCTACTCCGTGGCGGGGCCGGAATCCATATTGTTGATCGTCAAGTGGGTAAGATAAATCTATAAATTCCTGTGTCTGTAATTGTACTACTTTTTCAATTATTTTGGCCATGAATGGTATGCTAGAGATGGGCCTGTATGATGTTGGAGATGTTTTGTCTAGTTTGCAGTTCTTTAGAATTGGGCGTATTTGTGCATGTTTAAGGAGAGGTGGAAGGTATCCTTGGGTTAGTGATAAGTTTACTATTGGGAGAATATATGATAGTAGAGTTGGTAGTGTGTTTTTTATCCACGATACTGGGCAAGGATCTAAATATGAAGTTGTGGTATTTAGGTCTGAGATGATAGTTTTTAATGACACTTTTGACATGGGGTAAAATTCTGACCATTCGTCTACAGATTGACAAGGGATGTTGTAATTGTCTGAGGGCATAGTAGGTTTTTTTGATTTGTTTTGATAGTGATTAGCTAAGGTTTGTACTGAGATGTCTGTGATTTCGTTGCTAGAAGTTTGATCGTTATTGGTTAGGTTTCTGACGATAGAGAATAGCTCTCTAGGTCTGTTATATGATTTGATAAGGTTGCTGCGTAATAATTTTTCTTCGTGCTGTTTATTGTTTCCTTATATTTTGTTAGATGGTTATTATATATTTCCTTGTGTACAGACAACTTGGATTTCCGCCATTTTATTTCAAGTTTTCTTAGTTCTCTTTTCATTTGTCTTAGTGTGTTATTAAACCATGGTGAGCTGTTTGTTTTGGTATGTGTGGTCTTTTTATTTGGATGATTATTTTTGGCTGAGTTATTGATAGTCTCATTCCAGTTGTTAACAGCATCATCCAAGTTAGGTGTTGATAAGAAGTAGGGGATTGTTGAATCAAGGAAGTCTGTTTCATGAAATTTTCTGAATTTTGAGGTAGGGCCATTTCTTGTGTAGTTTTTGACGTTAGGGATGGGATATGTAAGGTTTATTTTGATAATAAAATGATCAGACCAAGGTGTCTCTGTACATTCAATGGAATTTGAGTTAATTAGCTTGAAGAGTATCTCAGGTAGAAGAACCAAATCTAGTGTTCCTCCTTTGATATGCGTTGCTGTTTTAATTATTTGATGGTACTCTATGTCTGCTATAGTGTCTAGAAATAATTTAGAGTCTAGTGATGAAAGTGACGGCAGGTTAAAATCGCCTAGCATGATTACAGGATTTTGTTCAGTAGAAGAGTTAAGGAGTTCAATAAGAGAATCCAGGCCATCTGTTTTTTGATCTGGGGGTCTATAGATTAAGCAAATTTTTATGAGACCGATTTTATTAATAATGTGTCCATGTTATTAGAAATGTTTGATTGGATTAATTTGGCGTTTAATATCTTTTTTGTCATCATTAGAACTCCACCACCTTTTTTATTGGACCTGTGTTTGTAAAATGTGTCATAGTTTTCTTTATCAAGTTGATTTAGATAGACCGTATCTGTTTCAGAAAGCCATGTTTCTGTGACACATAAGATGTCTGGTTTTAAGTCAGTTATCAGATCGTTAAATATGGGTAGTTTATTTTTCATTGATCGTGCATTAATAAGGATGCATGATAGAGAGGATGGGTTGTTAGGCCCGATTTTCTTGTCTAATTGTTGTGAATTTGTTTGTTGTATGTGTATTAGTCTATGATAATTAATTTTTGGGTAGTTAACATGAGTGTGTCCAATATGACAGTCATTACGGGTATGTGTGTGTATTATAGGTATAGTCATGTGATTTTTACTGTTTAAACTTAGTGATAGGTCAATAATTATTATTGCCAGTAATAAACTGGTATATGATATTCGTGTGAGCATGTTATTTGGGTGCAGCATTTTCTATAATTGGCTCGGTAGTCTGTGGAATAGAGTTGTGATAAAGTGGCACAGTAGGTAAGATAGATTCTGATAGTAATGTGGGTGTCTGGCAGCAGTAATAAACTCTGATAGAGTTAAATTGCAGTAGTGATAGTTGTAATTCCAAGTGAGTTACTGACGACAGTAAGTTCAGAGCAAGTTACTGATGATAGTAAATCCAATGTAAAATACTGACAACAGTAAAGCCAACTTGATTCAATAACACTATATCAAAAGTGAGTTATTGACAGTAGTAAATTCACAGTAAATTACTAGCAGCATATAATTAAAGTGAGATTATTGGTAACAGTAGCAAGTCAGTGAGCAATAGTAACAAGCCTATGGGCAGCAATAAGACTAAGTTGAATTACTGACAACAGTAAAATGAAATAGAATCACTGATAGCAGTAGTGTGAAAGTGAATTACTGACAACAGTAATTTCAAGGTAAATTACTGACAATAGTAAGTCAAAGTAAGTTAGTTATTGATAACAGTTGTGAATTTACAGTGCATTAATGGCAATAGATAATCTGAATCATTATATTCTACTTGCGGTTTAGACTAGAAGTCCAATTATAAGTGGAAGTCCTTGTTTCTATGGCGTTGAGGGCTATGGAAGTGCCACTGCCTAAGGGCCACGCCAAAGGGCCCTCTGGCGAGGCCCTCAGGCGCGGGCCCGCAAGGCGCGGGTGCGCCCTGACGGTGGTGCTTTATGCCTGCAGCTCCTCGCGTCCCGATTGGACGGTGCAGTCAGGTGGGATGCTCCGGCCTGCTCTTACCTCGCCGGGGAGAGCTCTTCACGAGGCCGGAGTAGTGAGAGAAGGGCCGCACACGCTGACGGTGGGGCTTTATGCCTGCAGCTCCTCGCGTCCCGATTGGACGGTGCAGTCAGGTGGGATGCTCCGGCCTGCTCTTACCTCGCCGGGGAGAGCTCTTCACGAGGCCGGAGTAGTGAGAGAAGGGCCGCACACGCTGACGGTGGGGCTTTATGCCTGCAGCTCCTCGCGTCCCGATTGGACGGTGCAGTCAGGTGGGATGCTCCGGCCTGCTCTTACCTCGCCGGGGAGAGCTCTTCACGAGGCCGGAGTAGTGAGAGAAGGGCCGCACACGCTGACGGTGGGGCTTTATGCCTGCAGCTCCTCGCGTCCCGATTGGACGGTGCAGTCAGGTGGGATGCTCCGGCCTGCTCTTACCTCGCCGGGGAGAGCTCTTCACGAGGCCGGAGTAGTGAGAGAAGGGCCGCACACGCTGACGGTGGGGCTTTATGCCTGCAGCTCCTCGCGTCCCGATTGGACGGTGCAGTCAGGTGGGATGCTCCGGCCTGCTCTTACCTCGCCGGGGAGAGCTCTTCACGAGGCCGGAGTAGTGAGAGAAGGGCCGCACACGCTGACGGTGGGGCTTTATGCCTGCAGCTCCTCGCGTCCCGATTGGACGGTGCAGTCAGGTGGGATGCTCCGGCCTGCTCTTACCTCGCCGGGGAGAGCTCTTCACGAGGCCGGAGTAGTGAGAGAAGGGCCGCACACGCTGACGGTGGGGCTTTATGCCTGCAGCTCCTCGCGTCCCGATTGGACGGTGCAGTCAGGTGGGATGCTCCGGCCTGCTCTTACCTCGCCGGGGAGAGCTCTTCACGAGGCCGGAGTAGTGAGAGAAGGGCCGCACACGCTGACGGTGGGGCTTTATGCCTGCAGCTCCTCGCGTCCCGATTGGACGGTGCAGTCAGGTGGGATGCTCCGGCCTGCTCTTACCTCGCCGGGGAGAGCTCTTCACGAGGCCGGAGTAGTGAGAGAAGGGCCGCACACGCTGACGGTGGGGCTTTATGCCTGCAGCTCCTCGCGTCCCGATTGGACGGTGCAGTCAGGTGGGATGCTCCGGCCTGCTCTTACCTCGCCGGGGAGAGCTCTTCACGAGGCCGGAGTAGTGAGAGAAGGGCCGCACACGCTGACGGTGGGGCTTTATGCCTGCAGCTCCTCGCGTCCCGATTGGATGGTGCAGTCAGGTGGGATGCTCCGGCCTGCTCTTACCTCGCCGGGGAGAGCTATATATATATTACTGTTATATATATTATATATATATTATATTATATATATATTCTAACTCTTCCACATCTTATTTTTTAGACTTCTAGCATTTGCATACAAGCATTTTAGAGACTGTATTTTATTCATATTAATCTGGTTCTCATTTTTTTGGAAGTATCCTTCAAGGATACATTGTTCCGAACCATGGGCTCTTGGGTGACTGTCGGCTCTCCCGTATTATCTAGTTTAAAAGCTGCTCTATCTCCTTTTTAAAGGTTAATGCCAGCAGCCTGGTTCCATCCCAGTTAAGGTGAAGCTCATCCCTTTGGAAGAGCCCCTCCTTTCCCCAGAATGTTCCCCATTTCCTAACAAATCCAAAACCCTCATCCTTGTTCCATTGTCTCATCCACGCATTGAGACTCCGGAGCTCTGCCTGTCTTTTGAGTCCTGTATGTGGAACGGGAAGCATTTCAGACAGCACTACCCTGGAAGTTCTGGATTTCAACTTCCTACCTAAAAGTCTAAATTTAGCCTCCAGAACCTCCCTACCACATTTTCCGATGTCATTGGTACCGACATGTACCAAGACAGCAGACTCCTCCCCAGCACTGTCTAAGACTTTGTCTAGATGGCACGTGAGGTCTGCTACCTTCGAACTAGGCAGGCATGTTATTTATTTATTTATTTATTTATTTAGCTGCATTTATATCCCGCTTTTCACCAGGTCAAAGCGGTTGGGGGATACATTTAACATGAGGGGATATGAGACACATAGACTAATACTTACAGGGAACATGGGCAATGGAGGGTTAAGTGGCTTGCCCAAGACCACAAGGAGCACCTGTGGGACTAGAAACCCCAGTCCTTCTGGCCCAAGGTTGCTGTCCTCTAGTGGGATTTGAACCACCGACCTTCCGGCCTGTAGTACCTTGCCCCAACCACTAGGCCAGGCGATCCTCACGTCCACCAGCCACCCAGCTATCTACATGCCTAATGATCGAATCACCAAATATAACGGCTGTCCTAACTCTTCCCTCATGGATGGGCCCATGGAACTGGAAAAATTTCCTCGGTGCGAGAGGGTTTTACATCACCTGGAGGACAGGTCCTAGATATAGGATCACTTCCTTCCACACCAGGGTGATGCTCTCCTGTCAAGTGACCTCTCTCCTCCATGTCAACAGGGATGCTGCCAGACTGGAGGTGGGACTTCAGGACTGTATCCCTGTAGGTCTCATCTATGTACATTTCTGTCTTCCTTATGTCTTCCAAGTCTGCTACTCTTGCATCCAGAGATCGGACTTGTCCCCTGAGAGCAAAGAGCTCCTTGCACCTTGTGCACACGTAAGACCCCTCACCAACTGGGAGAAAATCATACATGTGATACTCAATGCAAAAGAATGGAAAGCCCCATCTCGCTGCTGGACTGCTGTCTGCATCTTCATTTTAAAGTTGTGTTTAGATATTTTTCTTTACTTACTAAGGGTTGCTGGGGATACTTGTACTAATAAAACTATATCTAATACGTTTAATGTTCACCTGAAGTTTAATTAATCTCAGGTCCTTAATGTATGCTGATGAGAATAAACGATGTGGAGGATGATCCACAGGTACAGCAGAATTAACCTAAATGTCCCATAAATTTGAACTCCTGGAGTATGCAAAGGTTAAAACCTTGCAAAATGTGAATGTAAATTAAATACTGACCAATGTTTCTTTAACAAATTGACAACCCAAAAAGAAATTTGCATAAAAGGTAAAACACCCACTATAGTGTCCAAATCATGTAGATCCTTTTGATTTTTGGTCATACACCTTGCGGCCAATGTTCATATTGCATCACTATCTTACCGGACACAAGTTTTGATGATTTGCTGATGAGTTTTTCATTTCGATACGTTGGAATACCACATGCACTTCTGAATATGTGGTTTACCTGCTTCAATGTCTCTGCCGATTATTATACATTGGCCACACGATTCAACCTATAAAAATACGTTTGGGTGAACATGATTCACGCATTCATTCCCAAACACGCTCTGCCCCATTGGTGGAAAATTGTATGTAGTTATCTCACATATTTGAGGACTTTACCTGGACAATTACTGATCATGTCCCGTTGAACCCTGGAGGTGGCAATCGCACTTCAAAATTTCAATGGTTGGAACAACCGTGCTTAATCGGTATATCCAGCATTGTTCCAACGGTTCATCCCCATGGTCTTAATAAGGAGACCAATTGGCTGAGTTTGTTCTAGGATGAATCAATGAGAAGAGGGCTCTCCTGATGACATGGGGAATTCCCTTGTTTCTCATTGGTGGCTCTACTGAGTGCACATGATAGCTTGCAGCCAATCGTAATGTATGCAAGACTCTTAGAAGATTTCTTTGGTGTCTTTTGGCAGTTACAGAAAATCCTATGGGTGTAACATTCCCTTGTAGTGCTTGATACAGAGTCCTTAGTTTGGACTGGAAACATGCATGTCGTGATTTGGGAGTCACCTTGCATGGATTTGGACGCATTATTCAAGTTGCGACTTATTATTGGAGTGGAGGAGTGGCCTAGTGGTTGGGGCAAGGTACTTCAGGCCAGAAGGTTGGGGGTTCAAATCCCACTAGAGGACAGCAACCTTGGGCCAGAAGGACTGGGGTTTCTAGCCCCACAGGTGCTCCTTGTGGTCTTGGGCAAGCCACTTAACCCTCCATTGCCCATGTTCCCTGTAAAATAGTTATCTCCAAGTTATAATGCCCTGTTCAATGTAATTTCAGTTTGTTCAATGTAAACTGAACTGATGCAGAATAGCACGGTATATAAGAGAATGTAAGTAAATAAATACAATTATGGGATAAGTATGAATTTTGTGCTTTTAGAGCTTTACTGATTAAAATGGATATTATCAATATTCGAGAGTAGGGAAATCTCTTCTCCTGCTGAATTATCTGACAAAAGGCTAGATAGATTTAAGAGTGCCTGCATTTTTTGGTGATTTTGATTTTATTTAAGCTATATAAGGCAGTGGGCGGGTAGGAGGCATGCCGGCATTAGGGTGCCTTGGGCCATTTAACGTGAGTTAACAGGACCAAGTGTGGTAAGGTGACAAGACATCCTAAGGAGAGACAAGGCATCTTAGGATGTGCTAAGGCGCCTTATCAGGAGATAAGGCACCTCAAGATGCCTAAGATGTGCTAAGGCATCTTATCACATCTTAAGGTGCCTTGAGGCACCTTGTCTCCTTTAAGGTGCCTAAGCAGGAGACAAGGCGCCTCAAGGCACCTTAAGATATGGTAAAGTGCCCTAATAGGAGATAACAGTTTTCTGTGACTATCGAATGTCTCTTATAAGGGAGATGGCACTACTTATCTGGACCGTTGAAAGTTCTTGCAAAACGGCATCCGGTTTCTCGTGCTCGTTGCTATCATCAAAAACTCTCCCGCATGGTCTAATGCTACAAGGCCATCCAGCCGGGAATCCAAAGGCATACCCGCTACTATCAATCCTTTAGAGACATTCCTACAACTGTTGGGTAAGTATGCGACACAAAACTGCGACACAGCATTTACCATATGCAGGGGCTGGTCCTAGGGGCCGTTTATAGCCTCGGGCACATTTTGGTCGGGAAGACCTTTTAAAAAACCAAATAAAAAGGAGGGTCTGTTAAATGAGTATGTTTTACATCCTCAGTACAGACGATCCGACAAAAAATTTATTTAGGATATTAGTTCACCATTATTAACATGTTTATAGTGTTTATGATAGGGATATAGCGAGTAAGCCTTTTCTCACTGGATTATATTGTGGTTTTACTTGATAAGGTTTAATAAGTGTCTAATAGGAGATAAGGCATCCTAAGGAGAGACAAGGTGCCCTAAGGTGGAAAGCATGCACCATGTAAGCCAAACCCTGGACAGAGCACCAAGGAATGTGAATGTAAAGGTGATGGAAGGAAGGACAGGTGGGAGTTGATGGATCTGCTATATTGGTGGGCACCCTATTTGGCAGCCAGTAAAGCAGACGAGGATGTGGGAGGCAGCTATACCGATGCACTGGCATGAAAATGATCTGAGTAGCACAGTCACAAAAAGAACAGGTAGGAATTGAACCCCCTGTTCCCTGCTTAGAGATCTTGAACTAACCAATGGGCTACACCTCCACACCTCTCTGCACAGCAATGGCTGGATACAAAGAGACTGCAGATCACCGCCTAAAATGTCTGCTGTGTGTGCCGGCATAGGGTAGTCCCGTCAGTACCCATGATGAAGTGCACATGCAGAACAGCAGTCTACAACTGATCACCAAATGGAGAATGCACATATACATCAATTCAGCTCAGTAAGAGGAACTAACAGTGTGTGATACAAGCACAGAGTAGCTACAAACCATGCTACTGAGCACTTTCTGTGGTCACCCTGAGGATGAGAAGGGGCGCCCAGCACCAGGGCCCCTGTACCTGCAGTGCTAGAGATGGTCTTTGCTGCAGGTTCCTATCACTGCCAGTATATGGCAGGTACTGTCTGCAGTGTGATTATGCTAGTCACTTTGTATCATGCTGTATACGCCAGTCACATTTAGCACTGTTGGCCCCCTGACCCACCTAGGACAGTGCATTGCAATACCCAGTGTTACAATGCTGATGCCATGGCTGCCAACTATGAGGGGGAAGGGGCCTCTAGACCTGCATGGGTTTGTTACTAAGATCCTGCTGGCCCTACCAGTAATACTGGGAGTAGGCCTGGAACACCTCACTTCCCAACCACTAAGGTCTAACATTCACCCACAGCAAATACCTGCTGCCCACCACTGGGTGCCCCAACCATGAACATACCAACTGCAGATAGTCCGCTGGCCACTATGCATTACATGTGCATAGAGCAGCCTTCTGCACCCAGACTTGGGATATACAGCATGGACACCCAGTAGTTGGTTCCGTGAGAGGGCCCCCAGGACAGAAAACACACCCATATCACTAGAACCAGATACTATATAGCACTATGTGGATACATAGCCATGCCATGGTCACTGCTCGGTCAGAGTAAGAGTGCCCTCCCAGCATGACATGATGTGACCACCCGCTCTATGCAGGTGGCAGTTGGGCACTACGATGTCCCAGCCATTGCCCTACCCCCGATGCAGATGCATCCTGGCCAATCCTCCCTGTTCGGGCCATACCCACAATACTTTGCTCCTCATCATGCACATTTGTAGGCTAATTCTGGAAACAGCTTAGGCACTGCGAGGCTCAGTAAGGAGTAGAAAGCCACAAAACAATGGATAGACATACACATACACACTCATATTGACGCACTGTGCAAAATGGGGATGGCTGGCATTCCTGCCTGCCACTCTGGTCCCAATCTCAGTTCAAGCATTTTTAAGGTGTACTCATTGTGCAGGAGCTAGTAGTGCACTCTAAATTTAACGGCCACTCAGTGTGCTAGTGCTGTCAGCCTGACTCTCCATCCAGATGAGGATAGTGGAGCTTGTCTGTGTGGGTGTTTGAACCCTTATTTGCTGATTCATTGGGGGTTGCACATGTTGGTGTTGTACCTGCATTGTGGGATAAAATGTAGCCAGAGGAACATGCACTGCATGATCCACAGCTAGAACCTGAACCTGTGACACTCTGCTTTTATACACACCAACTGCGTGCAGTGTGCCACAACAGTCCCTGGGCCTGACATGCTTCCCATCAGATGGACCTTGCCACATATTGCACTGTGTATGGCACACTTGATCAGGGCATGGCTTTGGTCTGCTGCAGGCGGGTGCCTCTGCCCTCTCTGCCAACACTCCCCATGCCATGCTGACATGCCCATGTGTTGTCAGTGTTGGTAGTGTGCAGCCCCAGGCCAGCCAACATGGGGGTAGGCAGCTGCCTAGTGCACAGGTTCTGGCGGCAGCAGCGGAGACATACATAGACAGCCACTCATCCCCCTCACAACCATCTGCCTCTCCAGAGACCCCATCACCGCCTGCCAATGTTATTTCTCTTCAACCTCGGAAAGAGACGACTGAGGGGTGTTATGTTAGAGATCTAGAAAATATTGCCTGAAATGGACCGGGTAAATGTAGGTCAATTGTTTATGCCATCAGAATGTAGAAAGACTAGGGGACTTGGAATGCAGCTACAGTATAACCCATTTAGGACTACTAGGTGAAGATATTTTTTCGGTCAACACATTATCAAACCCTGCAATTCATTACCGGAGGATGTAGTGAAGGCTGTTAGTGTAGCTGGGTTTAAAAAATGTTTGAACAGGTTCCTGGGGAGGGTCCATAAACCATTCTTAGAGAGGACCCGTGATATGTACTGCTTGCCCCATTACAAGCATTGTGGATCCTGTGTGTCTTTTGTGGAAACTGCTAGGTACCTGTGACCTAGATTGGTCACTGTTGGACACAGGATACTGGGCATGATGGACCTTAGTCTGACACAGTCTAGTATATTTCCAGGTCCTATGTGCTTATGTGCCACCTAGGCAACTGTCTGGTCCACCCTGTGCACCAGCAGCCCCCACTGCTTGATCTACATGCACCCTCCTTTGCCCCATTTGCACCATCAGCATAGTGCCCTTTCATACTTGGGCACTATGCTGTTGCTGCTAATGGAGCACTACTATCACTTTCTTGGGCTCACCTGTCTGTGCAGCACATTGCAGACGTTTAAATATGCTCTCTCTCCTCAAAATGCACACTTACCGACAGGTTTTGATATGCGTTAAGGTTCCTGGCATTAAGGTGACAGGGTTAAGGGAGCCGAGCCTTGTTTCTGCCCACTCCCCGCCCATTGACCCCTACTCTCCGCCCATAGGGCACTTTACGCTGCCGATCCCGTTAGCATGCGCTAAACTGACATTAATGCATACTAACGGCACATCAGCACATGTAAAAGGAACACTTGCTGCTTTAGCGTGGTTTAGTAAAATCCCCCTAAGAGAAAGAATTGTTTCCTGGATTTTTTTAAGTGCTATCAAGTCAATGCTAACTTCTGGCAACCCAGCAGTTCCTGTATTTTCTTGGTAAGGTATGACCGGAAGTAGATTGCCAGGCCTTTGCTTCCAATGCAATGGAAAGTAAATTGACTTGCCCAAGGTCACAAGGAGTGTCAGTGGGAATTGAATGCTGTTCTCTTGGGTACTAGGCTGTTGCTCTAACCACTAGGCTACACTTCCACTCATGGATTGGTAGACTATAAATAGTCAAAAATAACATAAACAAAAAATAACTCATTTCCGTCTTTCACTTCCTGAAATGTTACTATTTAGTTATAAACTGCTTTTATATAATTTGTATACTACCTTGTACTAGAAGTGTAAAGCGATTAATAAAATCAAATAAAACCTAAACATAATAAGTATGTACATACATCCATGCCTACATTCTAAAATATTAAAATAAAAAAATATCTAAATATTTAAAGAAAAATGAAAAGATCAGCAGAAAATCATACAAGAGGTCAGGACTCAGGTATTTTTATATTTTTAGAATCTATTATTTCTGCTACTATAAGTTCCGTTCCTGAAAATTTGTCCTTTCTATAAGATGTTCTTGGTGCAATTTTGTATTATTATCTTTGCTGAAGCAGCTCCCCTAAGCTAATCTCATGCCCTGAACATGCCAATTCAGATCATGTTCCTCTAGAAAAGCACAGGAAATGTTTTAATGGTAGATCAAATCACTGAAAGAATATGTACAGAGGCTCTTAAGATTTGTAGCAACTCTCTGGAATCACAATATAGTTCATAACAATGAAAAGAGTGCATTTTGTGACTCCGTTTTGATTCCTGTTCTTAAGAGGCAACACATTTTTTTGTAATTGGCAAGTGTCTGTATGGAAAATAGTTCTGAATATCATCTATAGTAACTGTTACAGTGGGGGAAAAAACAGAAATATCCTAGTTCTATGCAAATTTTTATCCAGTTTTATTCTATGTGTCTGTACAGCACTGCATACGTCTTTTAGCACTATATAAATGATTAATAGTACTAGTAAGTAGTAGTATTGTTTTAGAATATAAAGTTCAAATAATTACAGTGCAGTGCAGACATATGCTGAGTTCCATTCACTGAGCAAAATTATAACTACTCATTACCCAATATATTTTCATCCAGAAAAATACATTAAAAAGAATAATTTTAAAATGTGACCATTTTCTCTTTTGCACAGATGTTTGAGTTAAAACCATTTGACTTGATTCTAGTACATTCAAAAGCAGTATATGCAGGCAGATATCAGAAGAATAGAAATTTGGAGTTTGTCACTTTTTATCACACTAAAGGGCATATTTTGCAGGTGCCCACAGTGCATTCAGCCCCCAAAAATGAGTGTGGGGGTGGCGCTGGACTTGTGCTAAAAAATGGAAGCATGCCCAGCATGTAGGTAGCATGGGTTTCATACCACCCCGACTCTATGCTGTTTGGCACAATCAGTGCTGGTGCACTTAACATCCTCCATTGACGTGACAGTAACTTAAGTGCACCCATGTTCAGTGCAACATTGCCAGTTAGCACACGCCAAAGATGCCTGTGCTAACAGCTATTTGTATGTTCTGCCCCTGAACAACCACATTTTTGGTGCATAGCAAATGTTACCATAAATAAGATGTGCCATACTGGATCAGACCAAAGCTTCAGCAAGCCCAGTATCCGGTTTCCACCAGTGGCCAATCCAGGTCACAAATATCTCTCATGTTCCCAAAAAGCAGAGAGATTCCATGCTGCTTATTCCAGAGTACGAGGTGGATTTACCCAGTCCACTTTAATAATGGTTTAAGGACTTTTCCTCTAGGAAATTGTCCAAACCTTTTAAACCCAGCTACATTAACAGATTTTACTACATCCTATGGTAACGAATTCCAGAGTTTGATTACATGTTGAGTGAAAAAAACATTTCTCTGATTAGTCTTAAATGTGCTACATTGCAGCTTCATTGCATATCCCATAGTCTTTCTGCATTTACCCATTCCACTTCACTCATTATTTTATAGACCTCTATAATATCTCCCCTCAGCCGTCTCTTTTCCAAGCTGGAGAACTCTAACCTTTTAAGCCTTTCCTTGTATGGGTATCCTTCCATCCCCATTATCATTTTATTTATATATTTACATTCTCTAATATACCGCGCTATTCTGCATCAGTGCAGTTTACATTGAACAGACTGAAATTACATTGAACAGGGCATTATAACTTGGAGATAACTATTTTACAGGGAACATGGGCTATGGAGGGTTAAGTGGCTTGCCCAAGACCACAAGGAGTACCTGTGGGACTAGAAACCCCAGCCCTTCCGGCCCAAGGTTGCTGTCCTCTAGTGGTCTCTTTTCTCTATACCTTTTCTAATTCTGCTATATCCTTTTTTAGATATGGTGACCAGAACTTCAGACAATATTCAAGGTGTGGTCCCACCATGGAGCGATACAGTGACATTATAATATCCTTGGTTTTGTTCTCCATTAATTTTGTTATGATTCCTGGCATTCTATTTTCCTTCTTGGCCACCGCTGCACAATGAGCAGAGGGTAATGGATGCCCTGTCTCCCAATTTCTTAAGATCCTCTTGAAAATTTTCACAATCCTCTTGTGTTTAACAACTTTGAATAATTTTGTGTCATCTGCAAATTTGATCACCTCATTCACTGTTTCCATTTCCAGGTCATTTATGAATTATGTTAAAGCAGCGAGCACAGCACAGATCTCCGGGATACCCCACTCTTCAACTTTCTCCATTGAGAACACTGGCAATTTAGCTCTACTCTCTATTTTCTATCTTTTAATCAGTTCCCAATCCACAATAGGACACTGCTTCTTATATCCTGACTTTTTAATTTCCTCAAGAGTTTGACCACCCAGCCCAGCTGTTGCAGAAACTCCAGTACCCACTGCATAGCATAAGATGCTTCCGTCTTGGACTTCGCCCGAATGAGCCTGTCATCTAGATAGGGATGAACAAGAAGCCCTTCCTGCTGCAAGGCCACTGCCACCACTACCGTGATCTTCATGAAGGTATGCGGCTCCATAGTCAGGCCAAACGGCAACGCCCAGTACTGGAAATCGTCGAGGGGTAACACGAACCTCAGGAATCTCTGGTGCTCTGGTCTGATGGGAATGTGAAGATAAGCCTCCATCAGATCCAAAGAGCACAGGAATGACCGAATGCAAGGTCTCCATGTGGAAGTGCGGCACCCTCAAAGATCGGTTTATGTGTTTGAGATCGAGGATGGGCTGAAAAGCCCCCTCCTTCTTTGGTACTGTGAAATAAATGTAGTTCGACCGGATCCACACTGATCTCTGGGGACCAGAATTACCGCCTCCAGTTGTACCAACTGCTGAAGAGTGGAGCATATCGCTTTCCATTTCTCCAGCACCCGGCAGGGCAAGGCCACAAAGGCGTTGGCGAGTGGCCTTGCAAACTCTAGTGCATAGGCCTCACGTATAATCTCCAAGACCCACTGGTCAGTCGTAATGTAGGCCCAGATGGAATAAAAGTTTCTAACCAACCTCCTATCGCCACCTTTGTCTGGGCCAGCCTGACTTCATTGGGGCTTTCTAGGTGGGGCCTGCTGGGAAGCGTAATAGCCCCAGCCGGATCCCTGGGTTCCTCGAAAGGATGGCCCCCGCAGTCCGTAGTGACCCCTCTGATAGGGAGCAAACCACGTTGCTCAGAATCGCCAAAACTCTCTGGCCTGTCCTCTTTGTGGTCCCCCTGGTTTCGGACCCTTAGGGCAGTCTTCTGGCAGGCACCCCTTGGAATCACCCAAGTCCTTCGCAATCTTGTCTGGGGCCTCCCCAAAGAGAAGCTTGCCCTTGTAGGAGAGCTTACTGAGTCTAGCTTTGGATGAGGCCTCTGCCGCCCAGTTCCAAAGCCACAGAAACTGTCGTGCTGCAGTCACCGAGGCCATGGTCTTAGAAGACACCCAAATCAAATCATAGAGGTGTCCACCATATATGCAGCAGCTGACTCCAGCTTAGCCCCTTCTGATGCTGAATGGCCTTCCAGGTCGGGCAGAGCAAATCCCTGGAGCCAACAAATAGAAGTTCTGGATATATAGGCCCCGCAGATGGAGGCCTGTTGTGTCAAATCACTAGAATCAAAAGCCTGCCTTAGAAGCAATGTCAACTTTAAGAAACATCTCATCAATGTACTTCTCGCTGTCTTGAATGTTTCTCAGCCTCACTACCTCTTCTATGAGCTCCTCCACTTGTTTCATGAGGGCTTCAGCTTGCAGGCATCTTGCACGTGGAATTGATCCCACGACTGGCCTTGGGCTGTCTGTCTGGACAGAGGCAGAAGCTGTAATGGGGGCAACAGCTTTGGCAATACGATTTTTCCCAGCCATTGTTCAGTTGGTAGAGCTTTGGCACCTGCTGAATTAAATGAGAGAGACCTACCAAAGTCCTATTACTATTTAATAGAAAAAGGAACTAACCTTTTTTATGTGTGTTCTAACAGTGCTGTTCTATGTGTGTAGCCCTGCTTCCTTGCTAGACAGTTAATATTTTGTATTAGTAAATTTTGATATTATGTGTCTGAAGTATATAGATTAATGTGTTCCTTTTGTAAAATTACCTAACCAAACCTTCTTGAAGACTGGAAAATTGTTTGTCAAGAAGCTAATTGGGGAATTGTCCTATATAGCAAGAATTTTCACATGCAGTGGGTGGGAGATGGGGCAGGAAGGGGGGGGATCTAACACCTGATGAGGTCAGTGACTTCAAAGAGCTTGCTTACCCCTTTGAACTTGAAGGCTACAGGAGGGAAAAGGAGAACTCTAATAGCAGAAAAATAGCTTTGCCTGAGAACACATAAAAGTCCCCTTTGCTTGCAATGGAGACCCTTTTAGAAATGCCCAGGCCCATCTTGTCTGTGTGATAGAATTTAAGGGCTCTTTACAGGAGCTGACAGCTGAGTTCCAGTGGTTTGGGAGGTTCTTGGAATTCAATTGAACTATTAAAAATCAGATGCTCTTCCATCAGAGGAGTTGGTATGTGGGGGGTGGGATGGGGAGTTCTCTTTATGATGGGTGCAGAAGGCTTTCAAATATTTGGGAATTCAGGCCACAGGAGACCCTCTACATGTGTATGATCAGAATGTGTCTCTGATGATGGAAACTACGTGGGATACATTGGAGCTTTGGAAAACATATCCACTCTCATTAATGGGGTGGATTAGTCTGTTTAAGATGTTGCTATTTCCAAGGTGGTTATACCCGTTGCAGTGTTGACTTTGTGTTTATGCAGGACTGACCTGAAGGCTTTGGAATGCATGATTTTGTGATTCTGTTGGGGAGGGAGGAAATCGTGGGTCCGGTATTCTAGGTCAAGGAGGAATTGGAAAAATGGAGGGGCAGGGCTACCTGATCTATGCTTATACAACCTAGCATGTCTGACTAGGCATTTAGAGGACTTGGTGGAGCCAACGGCAGATTACACCCCTTTTGAGTATGAGAGTGCATGGGGCTATCGGTATGCATTGGTGTCCTTGTTGCATGCCCCACTGGGGAAGATCCTGGTGCGGTTGAGGTCACAGTGCATACGGATGCCCTTGTGGAGGGCCTGGCATTTTTGGTGTCGGCTTCTGCAACAGGATCCTCGAGAGACTGTCTATTTGCCCTTAACATAAGAAGATAAGAACATAAGATAAGAACATAAGAACATAAGATATGCCATACTGGGTCAGACCAAGGTCCATCAAGCCCAGTATTCTGTTTCCAACAGTGGCCAATCTAGGTCATATGTACCTAGCAGTTTCCCCAAGAGACACAAGTTCCACAATGCTTGTACTGGGTCAAGCATTGATATCTTCGGTCACTTCTTAATAATGGTTTATGGACCTTTCCTCCAGGAACTTGTCCAAACCTTTTTTAAACCCAGCTACACTAACAGCCTTTACTACATCCTCCGGTAACAAATTCCAGAGTTTGATTACACGTTGAGTGAAAAAATATTTTCTTTTATTAGTCTTAAATAGTTTACCCTGTAGCTTCATTGCATGTCCCCTAGTCTTTCTATATTCTGATAAGGTAAACAATCGACCCACGTTTACCCGTTCCACTCCGTTCCACTCCGTTCCACGTTTACCCGTTCCACTCCGTTCATTTATAGACTTCCATCATATCTCCCCTCAGCCGTCTCTTTTCCAGGTTAAAGAGCCCTAACCTTTTTAGCCTTTCTTCATAGGAGTATCCTTCCATCCCCTTTACCATTTTGGTGGCTCTTCTCTGTACCTTTTCTAAAATCGCTATATCCTTTTTAAGATACGGCGACCAGACTTGCACACAATATTCAAGGTGCGGTCTCACCATGGAACGATATAGAGGCATTATAATATCTTTTGTTTTATTTTCCATTCCTTTCCTTATTATACCTAGCATTCTATTTGCTCTCTTGGCCGTCGCTGCACACTGGGCCGAGGGTTTTAACATGGTATCCACAATGACGCCTAAATCTTTTTCCTGGGTGGTGGTTCCTAATGTGGAACCTTGCATCGTGTAACCATAGTTTGGGTTGTTCTTCCCTAGGTGCATAACCTTGCACTTGTCCACATTAAATTTCATCTGCCATTTTGATGCCCAGTCTTCCAATTTATGCAGATCCTCTTGCAATTTTTCACAATCCTCTTGGGTTTTAACAACTTTAAATAGTTTTGTGTCATCTGCAAATTTGATAACCTCACTCGTTATTCCACTTTCAAGGTCATTTATGAATATGTCAAAAAGCAGCGGACCCAGCACAGATCCCTGGGGTACACCACTATTCACCTTTCTCCATTGGGAAAATTGGCCATTTAGCTCTACCCTCTGCTTTCTATCTTTTAACCAGTTCCTGATCCACAATAGTACACTGCCTCCTATCCCATGACTCTTTAGTTTTGCCAAAAGTCTCTGATGAGGGACCTTGTCAAAGGCTTTCTGAAAGTCCAGATACACAATATCAACCGACTCACCTTTGTCCACCTGTCTATTCACTACTTCAAAAAAACATAACAGATTAGGAAGACAAGATCTTCCTTGTCTAAAGCCATGTTGGTTGTCTCCCATTAGGTCATGGCTATCTACATGCTGAGTAATTTTATTCTTTATGATGGTTTCTACCATTTTTCCCAGTACTGACGTCAGGCTCACCGGTCTGTAGTTTCCCGGATCACCCCTGAAACCCTTTTTAAAAATTGGTGTTACATTGGCGATCCTCCAATCTTCAGGTATTAGAGATGATTTTAATGATAGTTCACAGATTACTGATAGTAGTTCTGCAATCTCATATTTCAGTTCTTTCAACACCCTTATTTATTTATTTATTTATTACATTTTATTTTATACCGCGCTATTTAAGATCAGTGCGGTTTACAATAAACATTAAATCTACACATCTCAGTTTAGTGATTTGTGCTTACAATAAACAGGTAAAATTAACTTGGGTATACAATAAACAAGACTCTTAACAGGGAGAACATGATAACTATATACAAGCCAGTTAATGTAACTATATACATGGTTAAGTGCACAGCACGAGCATCTCAAGGTGGGTTAAGTATGGAGGCGGTTAAGGTGTGGTTGCGGGTATTCAGACTACGAGTGTAAGATGCGTGGGCTTGAGGAGCTACCATGAGGTGTGGAGGTAGGTGAGTGTGTGGGGGGGACTGCAACATCGTAGTGAAGGAGAAAAAGGTGATGCTTCAGTTCCTTCTTGAATTGGGAGAGATCGCTGATGGTTCTGATAGCCGCCGGTAGAGCGTTCCAGCAAGATGGTGCAAAAAAGGCAAAGGCTCTAGCTCTGGTAGCTTGGGAGCACTTGGTGCTTGCCTTAGGTAGAATGAGGGTGTTTGCAGCATTCGATCTCCTTAGCCGGTTAGGAGGTGTGATAGATACTAGGTCGGTAATAGCAGTAGCCAGGAATTTCTTGGATGTATACCATCCGGCCCAGGTGATTTGCTACTCTTCAGTTTATCTAATAGTTGTAAGACATCTTCCCAATGTATCGATATTTCCTTCAATACTTCCGCACCTTTAAATACCACTTCAGTCATGGGTAACATTCCTCAGTAAAGACCGAAGCAAAGAATTCATTCAGTCTCTCCGCTATCGCCTTGTCGCCTCTTAGTGCTCCTTTAACCCCTTTATCATCTAATGGACCAACTGACTCTCTCACAGGTTTTTTGCTACGAATGTACTTGAAAAGGTCTTTATTTCGCGTTTTTGCTTCCGCAGCAAGCTTCTTTTCAAATTCTCTCTTTGCCTGCCTTATCAATGCCTTGCATTTGACTTGCCAGTGCTTGTGCTGTTTCCAGGTTTCGTCGTTTGGCTCTTTTTTCCATTTTCTGAAAGATGCTTTTTTGGCAACAACAGCATCTCTGACCTCACCTTTAAACCATGCTGGCAGTTTTTTGGACTTCCTTCCACTTTTCTTAAAGCGTGGAATACAGCTGGTCTGGGCTTCCAAGATAGTATTTTTCAACAACACCCAAGCTTGATGTACGTCTTTAACCTTCGCAACTGCTCCTTTTAGTTTTTTGTTAACTGTTTTCCTCATTTTATCATAGTCTCCCTTTCGAAAGTTAAAAGGTAGTACTGTGGATTTCCTTACTATCCCTCCTCCACTAATTAAATCAAAGGTGATCATGCTATGATCACTATTGCCAAGTGGCCCCAACACCCTTATCTCTTGCACTAGATCTGGTGTTCCACTAAGGACTAGGTCTAATATGGCTTTCCCTCTGGTCGGTTCATGAACCAGCTGCTACAAGAAGCAGTCATTTATTTCATCTAGGAACTTTATCTCTCTAGCATGTCCTGACGTGACACTGACCCAGTCGATACCGGGTTAATTGAAATCACCCATTATTATTACTGCGCTGTAACCTTTGTTAGCTTCCTTGATTTCTTTGAGCATTTCATCATCCATTTGGTCATTCTGGCCAGGTGCTCGGTAGTACACCCCCACTGCCATCGCCTTCCCCCTTTTATATGGAATTTCAATCCATATAGATTCTACAGCAGATTTTGTTTCCTGCAAATCTTTAATCCTTTCTGAGTCAATGCCCTCTCTAACATAGAGCGCAACCCCTCCACCAATTTGATCAGCTCTATCATTACGATATAGTTTGTACCCAGGTATCACAGTGTCCCACTGGTTGTCCTCCTTCCACCATGTCTCTGAAATTCCAATCATATCTAACCTTTCATTTAGTGCTATATATTCTAACTCTCCCATCTTATTCTTTAGACTTCTAGCATTTGCATACAAGCATTTTAGAGAATGTATTTTATTCATGTTAATTTGGCTATTGTTAGACATGAGTAAATTGGGATCTTTAAGCTCTGTCTGCTCCATACTTGAGGGCATTTGGGCTACTTTACTCTTTTGTGGAACCTCTCTGCTTTTGGTAGTATCCTTCAAGGATACATTCTTCCGAACCATCCGCTCTTGGGCGACTGTCGGCTTTCCCCTAATATCTAGTTTAAAAGCTGCTCTATCTCCTTTTTAAAGGTTAATGCCAGCAGCCTGGTTCCATCCCGGTTAAGGTGAAGCCCATCCCTTCGGAAGAGCCCCTCCTTTCCCCCAGAATGTTCCCCAGTTCCTAACAAATCCAAAGCCCTCATCTCTGCACCATTGTCTCATCCACGCATTGAGACGCCGGAGCTCTGCTTGCCTTTTGGGTCCTGTGCGTGGAACAGGAAGCATTTCAGAGAATGCTACCCTGGAAGTTCTGGATTTCAACTTCCTACCTAAAAGCCTAAATTTTGCCTCCAGAACCTCCCTACCACATTTTCCTATGTCATTGGTACCGACATGTACCAAGACAGCAGACTCCTCCCCAGCACTATCTAAGACCTTATCTAGGTGGCGCGTGAGGTCCGCTACCTTCGCATCAGGTAGGCATGTTACCAGGCGATCCTCACGTCCACCATCCACCCAGCTATCTACATGCCTAATGATCAAATCACCAACTATAACGTCTGTCCTAACCCTTCCCTCATGGGCATATGGCCCTGGAGAAACTTTCTCGGTGCGAGAGGGTTTTACATCACCTGGAGGACAGGTTCTAGTTACAGGATCACTTCCTGCCACACCAGGGTGATGCTGTCCTGTCACGTGACCTCTCTCCTCCATGGCAACAGGGGTGCTGCCAGACTGGAGGTGGGACTTCAGGACTATATCCCTGTAGGTCTCGTCTATGTACCTCTCTGTCTGTCTTATGTTTTCCAAGTTTGCTACTTTAGCCTCTAGAGAACGGACTTGTTCCCTGAGAGAAAAGAGCTCCTTGCACCTAGTGCACACTTAAGACCTCTCACCAACTGGGAGAAAATCATACGTGACACTCAATGCAAAAGACTGGAAAGCCCCAATCCCGCTGCTGGACTGCTGTCTGCATCTTAGTTTTAAGTTTGTGTCTAGATCTTTAAGTTGTTACTTACTAGGGGTTGCTATGGGTATTTATACCAATAAAACTGTACCTAATATGTTTAATATACCTTGTTCACCTGAAGCTTAATTAATCTCAGGTCCTTAGTGTATGACTGATTTGGGTAATGAGCTTCACCTGAAAGCACCTCCTGTCTTTTAAGATGTGTAAGTACCTATAAAGCTATGATTATCCCAGGGGAGGGTGGGTGTGGGGAGGGTGGGAGGGAAATAACACTTATTAAAAGAGGGCTGCTACACAGTACCCTGTCTTGTGCTGCTGAGGTAAGCTAAATTCTGATTTGATTTAAATTATAGCTCTTAGCTGCTGCTAGGCTCTAACTTCTTATGAAATTTAAACTACAAGCTCTCTGCTGGGTACTAAATATAACCAGAAAGCTCTCTTCTGTGTGTTAAATTTAAACTAAAAGTACTTTGCCGTTACTTGGCCCTGAGTGACTATTAAATTTAAACTACAAGCTCTCTGCTGGGTATGAAATGTAACCAGAAAGCTCTCCTCTGTGTTTTAAATTCAAACTTTAATTGCTGCTACTAGGCCTAACTGATCCAACAAAAAACAGTGGGTTCACAGATTAAGTAGCTTTAATACAAAGAATTCTTTTTAGAAAATTACCAGAAGTATATACTCACAGTTGCAGATGTCCCTCCAGAAGTAACAGTCCCCCTTTCTAGTCCTTCAAGACCTTGAGAGAAATTGTGCCCTTTCTACCTGGGTGGAAGACTAGTGGGTTTGGGCAGTGGGTGGAGGGGGCTTGGATGAGCAGGGTGTTATGCTGCAATTTGCGCAGTTGTGTGAAAAATGGGGTCTGAGTGGGAGGGATGAGTGGGAGGGATGAGTTTGGCTTTTTGCAATTGCAACATTATGTGAGTCTCCTTCCTAAGGAGAGTTTGCAGAGGATAAGTTACAATATCTGTGGGTTTTGGAGGAGGAGGAGTGGAAATTGACCATATCAGGAATGCATAAGCAGATTCAGAGGGAGCAGCCTAGATATACTTTTGATTGTTTGATGGCCAAGTGGCAGAAGGAATTGGGGGAAGGGTCCATTGGGTCAAAGTCCATGCCATTTTAGGCAGGATACCTGGGTTGGTATGTTGAAACAGATTTAATGAATGCCAATATAAGATGCTGCATAGGACCTACGTGTCTAGGGCGTAGGCTTTTCGGGCTGGGCTAGTGCCCTCTGCAGAGTGTTTGTGTGAGGGAGCAGTAGGGACTTCAGGGCATATGGTGTGAGTATACCCTAAGATTGCGGGGATTTGGAAGAGAATCTTAGGGTAAGCAGTTAGGGGAGCCCCAAGGCAGTGTTGTTTGATGTCCCAGAGGCTTTTGCACTTAAGGGATAGTTTGAGGTTCTCTGGACAAGGAAGGCCACGTTGGTGAGGAAAAACGTGATCATGCAATACTGGCTGTCCCCAGAGGGCCTTCATATTAGTACTGGTGAAATGCTCTCCATGAGTTGATGGTATTGGAGCTAATGGATGTGAGGAGGATGCCTCAGCGTAAGGCCCAGTTCATGATGGTGTGGGAGGGGTACCTGCAATCACTGCCATCGCGAGCCCATAGTCTGATAGTTAATGCGTTTTGAAGATGACAGGGGCTGTTTGATTGGGAAATGTGTGAATATGGGGAGGGGGGTGCTTGTTTGGGGATAGGTGACCTCACTAAATGACCACTGGGGAGAAGGGGTGTGCGAGTTTGATTGCTTTTGATTTCTGCTCTTCTGGGGCCCATAACAGCCACTGGGTCCTGGGAGGGAGTTGAGGTAGTGACATGGGGAAGGGGGAAAATGGAGGGGGGAGTGGTTAGGTATAATTACAGAAGCGATATGGGGTTTGCTCTTGGGGTGGGGTTCTGCCCCAGAACTGTACCTGTTGGGGCTTTGGGAGAGGAAGTGTGGGTGGGTGGGGCTGGGGGGAAGAGGGAAAATATATATGATAGCAAAAATGATTAAACTTGTTATCTATTCTAACCAGATTATGCTGTTTGTAATTACATTTTGTAATATTATTGGTTAGACATTGTTATCTATGTTGTATTGATGGATTAATAAACAGATTGAACCATAAATGTTTATGATATCCCTTTAGTGGAGGCGTAGCCTAGGGGTTAGAGCAACAGCCTGATAAACCAAAG
Organism: Ichthyophis bannanicus; assembly: GCA_033557465.1. Classification (NCBI taxonomy): domain Eukaryota; kingdom Metazoa; phylum Chordata; class Amphibia; order Gymnophiona; family Ichthyophiidae; genus Ichthyophis; species Ichthyophis bannanicus. The sequence continues at coordinate 1,024,371,394 of CM066033.1, read as the reverse complement.
ACCAGGATTTGATTCCTACTGATATGCCTTAGTCAAGTCGCTTTATTCTCCATTGCCTTGGAAAAAAGGCCTGGCAATCTACTTTTGGTCACACCTTGCCAAGAAAACCAGGGGCTGCTGGGTTGCCAGGAGTCAGCATTGACTCAATGACATGCACTTGCATTGCAAAAGTTTATTTAACTTTTTTTATACACCATTCTATCTGAAAGTCAAAACGGATTAAAGCGTAACTTAACTATATGCTTTTAAATAGAACATAGGGTAAAACTGTACACTTTTACAGAGAACACAATTTAGAGTGAATTTCTAAACTTGTACAGAGTATCAGGAGCACGGAAAACACAGTGGATTTCTAAGTTCTCACGTAGTGTTAGTAATAGGAGTAAGGTTGAGAAATTTTGCTGTGTAATGATATGTATGGGTCATGGAGTAGTCTGATCTAACTCTCGCTACCAAAGCTCTCCAAAAAGAAATGGATCTTCAGTTTCTTGTGGAATTCTGTCAAGTCAGTGATACTGTAGCTCGTATGTCATCAGGGAGTGAATTCTACATGCTTGACAAGTAGAGTGAGAAGTCTCAGTTTGAAGAAGTTTGGGTACTTTTCAGTTTTTGAGTAGGGATGGTGAATGTGCTTTAGGCATTACTTCGTGTTCTGTGTAATAAGGATTAAAGGTAGGCTGAGAATAAGTTGTTGGAAACTTTGAAGATGGTCAGTAAGACCTTATATTTTACTCGGTCTAGTATAGGAAGCCAATGTAACTGCTTCAGTATTGGTGTTACTGTATATGCTCAATTTGGGTACACCACAGAGGATGCGTGCCATAGTATTCTGTGCCATCTGTAGCGGGTGAAGTGTGTACTTTGTGTGGATCTTTAAATAAAGAATTATACAGCACAATGCCTGCTTGAGCATTATTTTATGTTTTTTTATTGCCAGCAATGAGAGAAAATTCACAGATTGAATGCTTTCTCTAAAGTTCCCTCGCAACAGCTCTGACTTATATAGGAGATGCAGCAAAGCTTACAGATGATTTACACAATATTTGCCAAACTTGAATTATAACAATTTATCTTAGTGAAAAAGGGAGGTTTCTGGAGAAACATTCATCCTGCACACTTGACTGAGCCCCCCTGGATTACTTAAAGAAAGCAGTATGTCTTTTATTAGTTTGGAAAACTAGGAACCTTGAGAAAAACCATTTGTTTCTTTATAATCTTCCAAGGATTTTTCTATAATTAGTATAAGTTCTTACAGAAAGAGTTCTTTATAGGGTTTCTTCCTAGCTTTCTCAGTCTTTAGTTAACCCTTCCTTTCCACAATTCCCCCCTTTTATTCTTAGATCCCACTAAGGATCTTATAGACAATTCATATCATTATCTTCATCATTCTCTGAACTTCACTTCTGGGTCATCATAACTAGAGGCTTCACCATGCCTACTTTCAGCGATGTACATAGTTTGGGTGAGGTTAACTAGATCAAGGGTATGCAATTTCCTCATAGGAGGCTTATCAATAAACTGAGCAACCTGGGGATAGGTCCCAAGTGGTAAACTGGATCAGAAATTGGTTGACTGACAGACGACACAGAAGATGGTGGTAGATAGAACTCACTCAGAAGAAAGGAAAGTGCGTAATGGTGTGCCTCAGGGATTGGTCCTGGGATTGCTACTGTTTACTGGAAAAGTCTGCCTTTTTGCAAATGACACAAAAATTTGCAACAGAGTGGACACTTTTGAGGGAGTGGACATCATGAGGAAATATCTAAAAACACTGGAAAATAGTCTAATGTTTGGCAGTTAAGATTTAATGCGAAGAAGTGCAGAGTCATGCACTTAGGATGCAGAAATCCAAAGAAACCATATGTGATAGGGGGCGAGAGGTTGGTGTGCACGGACCAGGAGAGGGACCTCAAAGTGCTAGTGTGTGAGGATCTCAAGGTTGCGAAACAATGCAACAAGGCAGTAGCTAGAATTGGAAGGATGCTGGGCTGCATACAGAGAGGAATAACCAGCAGAAAGGAGGAGGTATTAATGCCCCTTTACAAATCGTTGGTGAGGCCTCACTTGGAATTTTGGGTTCAGTTTTGGAAACCGTATCTCACAAAGGATACAAAAAGACTTGAAACAATTCAGAGGAAGGTGACCAAAATGATTTGGAGCCTGCACCAGAAGATGTATGAGAAGAGACAAAGACCTAAATATGTATACCCTAGAGAAGAAGAGGGAGAGGGGAGAGAAGAAGAGGGAGAGGGGAGATAAAGAAGGAGGAATGGCCTAGTGGTGGGGGGCAAGTTACCTCAGGCCAGAGGGCCAGAGGTTTGAATCCCACTAGAGGACAGCAACCTTGGGCCAGGACTGGGGTCTCACAGGTGCTCCTTGTGGCCTTGGGCAAGCCATTTAACCCTCTGTTGCCTCAGGTACAAAAACACAGATTGTCAGTTAAATAAACATGATACAGACCTTTAAATACTTAAAGGGTATCAAGGAAAGCACAAACCTTTTTCAAAGAAGGGGAAACTGTAAAATTAGAGGATATACAATGAAACTGCAAAGCTGGAAACAGTTCAGAGGAAGGCAACCAAAATGATTTGGAACCTGCGTCAGAAGGCTTATGAGAAGAGACTTGAAAACCTAAATGTACACTCTAGAGAAGAGGAAGGGCAGGGGAGATATGATTCAGACCTTTAAATACTTAAAGAGTATTAATGAACAAACAAACCTCTTCCAAAGACGGAGAAGCTGTAAAACTAGAGGGCATAACACTAAGCTGCAAGAGGGTAAACTGAAAGGAAACGTCAGGAAATACTTTTTCACTGCAAGGGTGGTGGATGCTTTGAATGATCTCCTGATGGAAGTGGTGGGGGGCAAATACAGTGATAGAATTCAAAATGGCATGGGACAGACACAGTGGATCCCTTTACAGAAACAGGATAAAATAAAAATAAACAGAACTATCCCTTATATCTCAACAAATAGGGGTGACTTCCACAGAGCGGTGGGTATACCCCTAAACAAAGGCATGGGGGGGTGACCTGCACGGAGCAGCGGGTGCACCTACTCTTGCTGCCTTGCTGGGCAGACTAGATGGACCATACTGTCTTTATCTGTCATCATATACTATGTTAGTATGTTAAAAGCAACATCAGGAAATACTTTTTCACTGAAAGGGTGGTGGATGCTTGGAATGCCCTCCTGATGGCAGTGGTGGGGGCACATACAGTGACGGAATTCAAAATGACAAGGGACAGACACAGTGGATCCCTTTATAGCAAGAGGATAAAATCAAAGCAAACTTAAGCATCTTTTATACTCAAAAAATAAAGGGGGGCTGACAGGCACCGAGTAGCAGGTACAACCCTAAACATAGGCATAAAGGGAGGTGACCTGCATGGAGCTGCAGTTACATTCACTGTAGCCACCTTACTAGACAGACTAGATGGACCATACTGGTCTTTATCTGCCATCATATACCATGTTACGTGTTAACCCAAGGAGGGACTCGTTGTTGTGCTAGCTGGGAATGGCATTTAGAGGAAAAGCTAAGGAAGAGAATCCTGTGCTACCTGCTAAGGGCTTATGCATGCACATCAAACAATTTGAAGTATTAGTTATATTGACAACTTCTTGAACACATCTAATAGCAGAATTACTGTATGCTCTGGAATTGCAGCTACTTGACAAAGAAACATTTAAAAATAATAACAATTAGTAAAAGAACAAAATAGTCACAAATGTCCCCAATAAACATCACTTCCACTTGGATCTCTCCCACAGAATTGGCCTAATAATTCTTCCATTCTTTAGATAATTTGGTCCTGCTTCTCAGCAGTTCTGCTGGATTTAGTGCTCACCAATGGTGATAGCGTGTCGAATGTCTGGGTGAGTGCCCCTGTGAGCAACAGTGATCATCACATGATGTGGTTTGAAATAAAAGCCAAGGTGCAGTCCAATCATAGCAAGCTCAAAGTCCTACACTTCAAAAACACTGACTTCAATAAAATGGCCGAGTACCTAAAGGAGGAGCTGACAGGGTGGAAGGGAATAAGGGAAGTGGAATTGCAATGGGCTAAACTAAAAGGGGCAATAAAAGGGGCAACAGATAAATATGTAAGAAAAGTAAATAAAAACAAGAGGAAAAGGAAACCTATTTGGTTTTCCAAAGAAGTGGCTGCTCAACTAACGCCAAAAAACACAGCTTTCGCAAAATTCAAAAGCTTGCAAACAGAGGAACACAGAAAACACCTTGCAACCACTGCAACTGGCAATGAACGCTGCAGCAAGAGTCCTACACGGAGCATCCAGGAAAGACCATGTCTCACCCATCCTAAAACAACTCCATTGGCTTCCGATACGAAGTAGACTCACTTACAAGTCATTACTACTTACATTCAAGGCCATCAAAGGGCTCTCATCTGCGTCACTAACGGATCTGATCCAGATGACACCTCAAAATAGGGACAGATGGCCAGTAACACTCAACACACTTGTAGTCCCAAAATCAATATCACAATGCACCAAAGCAACAGCAGACAGGGCTTTCAAGTTCTGTGCCCCAAGGTGCTGGAACAGCCTCCCTCAAGACATCCGAGCAATCCCGGATCTATTGCAATTCAGAAAAGCCTTGAAACACCACCTCTTCCTCTTGTATTACCCAGTAACCAATGCAGATATTTCAACCACCTCACAGACCTCCCAAAACCCCTAAGGCTGAAACCAAGAAGAGTTCATGATTATGTTATAATTTGTAAATAGTTACCCCTGTTATCCAAGTTACTTTTGCCTGTTCAACTGTAAACACAAAGTACCATCGGAAATGTGTAAATTCTTTGTTCATTGTAAACCGCGCTGATGCTGAATAGTGCGGTATAGAAGAGACTATAAATAAATAAATAAATGAATACAGGATCAAACTCAAGGAGACAAAAAGAGAAATAAGGATAGCAAAATCAAAGGCAGAGGAAAAGATGGCTACAGATATTAAGTGCGGCGACAAAAATTTCTTCAGGTATATTCGGGAAAGGAAGAAGATCAGAGGTGGAATTGCAGGACTCAGAAGTGCTGCAAACGGACTCGTGGAAAGTGACATTGAAAAAGCAAAATTGCTAAACAAATACTTCTGCTCTGTTTTTACTAAAGAAAATCCTGGAGAAGGACCACCTGTGACTCCCAAATATAAAAATGGGAATGAAGTAGATAACACACTATTCAGAGAAGATGAGGTGTTAGAACAGTTTGCAAAACTGAAAGTGGACAAGGCCATGGGACCGGATGGGATACATCCCAGGATACTGAAAAAGCTCAGAGAGGTTCTTGCAGGGCCGTTAAAGGATGTTTTCAACAGATCCTTGGCAACAGGAGAGGTTCGTCGAGACTGGAGAATGGCTGATGTCATACCTCAACACAAAAGTGGTGACAGGGAAGAAGTGTCAAACTACAGGCCCATGGTGGCGGGAAAAGTAACGGAGGTGCTCCTGAAAGAGCAAATAGTGAACTTTCTTAGAACCAGTGGGTTACAAGATCCGAGGCAACATGGGTTTACCGAGAGACGATCTTGCCAAACAAATCTGATTGAGTTCTTTGACTGGGTGACCAGAGAACTGGATCAGGGGCATGCGATGGATGTCATCTACCTGGATTTCAGCAAAGCCTTTGATACTGTCCCTCATAGGAGGCTTATCAATAAACTCAGTAGTTTGGGGATGGGTCCCAAGTGGTAAACAGAAATTGGTTGACTGACAGAAGACAGAAGGTGATGGTAAATGGAGCTCACTCGGATGAAAGGAAGGTGATTAACGGGGTGCCTCAGGGTTCGGTCCTGGGCCTGGCACTCTTCAATCTATTTGTGAGTTATATTGCTGAAGGACTGAATGGAGAGGTCTATCTTTTTGCAGATGACACAAAAATTTGCAACAGAGTAGACTCCCCCGAGGGAGTGATTAACATGAGGAAAGATCTACAAAAGCTGGAAGAATGGTCTAATGCTTGGCAATTAAGATTTAATGCAAAGAAGTGCAGTGTCATGCACTTGGGTAGCAGAAATCCAAGGGAAATGTATGTGATAGGGGGCGAGAGGTTGGTGTGCATGGAGCAGGAGAAAGACCTCGGTGTGATTATTTCTGTAGATCTCAAGGTGGCAAAAGTGTGTGACAAGGCGGTGGCAAAAGCCAGGAGGATTTATTTATTTATTTATTTAGTGTACACTTGTATCCCGCCACTTCCAGCGATCAGTGGCGGTTTTCTATACAGAAGGGTGCGGTTGTACAGGCCAGAATTTAAGCATACAGTAGGATTGCAGGGGAGGGTAATAGTCACAGCAAACGGTTACAGATTTACATTTGATTGCTTGAGAGGAGGCTTTACATATATACATAAATTACATAATTTCAGGATGCATTTCTTGTTGATATGATTTTTAGTAGACATGTTGTTCGAAAAGGATTACATTGACTAGGTTAGGTTGTAATGAGTCTGAAATAGGTGAGTCTTAAGTTTTTTCCTGAAGTCCTTCAGGTCCTTGTTTGCTCTCAGTTCGTAGGGCATTTGGTTCCAGAGTCGCGGAGCCATAAAGGATGTTGGGCTGCATTCGAAAAGGAATTACCAGCTGAAAGGAAGGGGTACTAATGCCACTGTATAAGTCTCTGGTGAGGCCTCACTTGGAATACTGTGTTCAATTTTGGAGACCGTATCTTGCAAAGGATGTAAATAGAATGGAAACTGTTCAGAGGAAGGGGACCAAAATGATTTGAAGCCTGCGTCAGAAGCCTTATGAGAAGAGACTTGAAGACCTAAATATGTACACTTTGGAGGAGAGGAGGGATAGGGGGAGATATGATTCAGACCTTTAAATACTTAAAGAGAAATAATGAACAAACAAACCTCTTCCAAAGACGGGGAAGCTGTAAAACTAGAGGGCATGACATGAAGCTGCAAGGTGGTAAATTGAAAGGCAATGTCAGGAAATACTTTTTCACTGAAATGGTGGTGGATGCTTGGAATGCCCTCCCGATGGAGGTGGTGGGGGCAAACACAGTGACGGAATTCAAAGTGGCCTGGGACAGAAACAGTGGATCACTTTACAGCAACAGGATAAAATCAAAATAAACTGAACCATCTAATTTCTCAACAAATAGGGGTGTCCTACATGGAGCGATGGGGGGAGGAGCGATGGTTTCACCCCTAAACAAAGATATGGGGAGGGGTGAAGACATGGGGAGGGGTGCATCTACTCCTGGTGGGTGCACCCCTAAACAAAGACATGGGAAGGTGTGCACCTACTCCCTAAAGACGTGGGAAGGGGTGCACCTAGTCCTGCCATCTTGCTGGGCAGACTAGATGGACCATACTGGTCTTTATCTGCCTTCATTTACTATGTTACTATGTTCTGGACTTTATAGTATGCTTCACCTTTCTATGAAGTCTAAGCTTGGTTTCTCCCAAACGTTGAACCTCCCACTCACATTAGCTGATATCTTGGTTATTTGGCGATGTGACACATGGATCTAGGTAGGGAGTCCTTCACACTTCACTTTGATATGTGTTTAAGAGCACTTGGTATAGTCCTTTCCATCTGGAAACTGGGCAATTCTTTCATTGGAATCTCTGGAATTGCAACTGCTGACACATCTCCAGGCTTCATCTGGAAGAACAACAACCACCTTTTAGTGAAAAGACTAAACACTCTGGATTAGATTTTGCAATAAGCCAAACTTCATTTCATTTTTTCTAGTAGTAATATCACCCAACAGTATTAAAATCCTTGGTATTTGAATAATTGGATATAATTCATTTATAAATTCAGAAAGGGTCCCAGTGGCTGTGACTTGTGCCCTTGACTGATCTTCACATATTTAGACAAATTGCACACACTTCTGCAATTTTGGCAAATTTAGGATTCCACCAATCTTGTGAAAATTTGTGAATCAAATCAAATCATCCCCCCTTTGCTTTCATGTGTCTGGCCATGATACACAGAGGCAACATTTATTTATTTATTTATTTATTTAACAGTTGCTTATATACCGCTACCTTCCACAGATCAGGTGCGGTTTACAATGAACGAAAAATGAACAGAGTAACAGATCTGTTTTACATGAAATATTAGTTAACTAGGTACAAATTTGCTAAATACATTAAACATGATTGAACTATGTATGGTAAATAATTTGTTCTATAACAAACAAACTATTACATATTTCAAACTATTTACATATTTCCATTTACAGGATTTACAAATAGTTATTAAATCAACTTTAAATTGTAGTTTAATTGAGGAAAAAAATTGGAATTGGTATTCGCTGAGATATCTATTAGCCATTTCCTGTTAGTGGTAAGGTATTTTCTAGTGTGCCGAAATGGGAGATGAACAAATATGTTTTTAATTTCTTGCGAAGCTCCTTTGCATCATTTAATGCTCTTATTTCTTCAGGGAGGGAGTTCCATAGGGTGGGAGCTGCATACGAAAACGCTTTTTTATTAGTTGTTTTTTTGGTAGTTGTGAAATCTTTTGGGATCCTAATTTTATTTGTGTGGCCTCTCCGTAGCAGTTTGGGATGTGTCTTTAGTGATAAGTTTTGTTAAAGAGACTGGGGCCATGTTGTTTAATGTCTTAAATGTAGTGATAATCAATTTGTGCTTTATTCTGGATTGTATTGGGAGCCAGTGTAGGTTTGCGAGTATAGGTGTAATGTGTTCAAATGGTGGCACCTTCATTACAATTCTTGCTGCTGCATTTTGGGCAAGTTGGAGTCTCTTAATGTTTTGTTTTGTTGTGCCTAGTAGAGTGAGATTGGCGAAGTCAAAGTGTGGCGTAATGATAGCTTGAATAATGTTCAGAAAATCGTGTAGAAGTACAAGTGGATGTAATTGCTTTAAAATTTTGAGCTTAAAGTAGACTTTTTTAGTAATGTTTCTAATATGTGTGTCCATACTAAGGTGTGTGTCAAGGGTGACACCTAGGTATTTTACTTCGTTTTTTATAGTAATGTTGTGATTTTGGAGAGTGATGTGTGTTGGAGGTATGTAGGATTGATTTTTAGTTACTATTAATACTATTAAAATATCAGTTTTAGAATGATTGATATGGAGATTGTGGTCTTTTAGCCAGATTGTTAATTCAGAGAAGCATTCTGTTAACAGTTGTAATGGGAGTGTTGGGATTGTGAATGGTATGTACATCATCATATCGTCTGCATATATGTGATAGAGGACTTAAACATTTTTTTTTTTTGAAAATGTCGCAGACTGGTTGAATATAGATATTAAATAGGAGGGCAGAGAGGGCGGAGCCTTGGGGGAGACCAATTTCCTGTTTGTATGTTTTAGAAGTTTGTGTGTTAGTTCGGACGGTTTGGGTTCGATCAGTTAGATATGAGGTGAACCAATTATGTACAGTTGAGTGGATTCCTATTTGTTTTAATCTGTTAAGCATTACAGCATGGTGTACACTGTCAAACGCTGCAGAGATGTCTAGAAAGAGGAGAATGAAGGCTTGTTTAGGGTTATCGATACCTCTTATTAAGGTATCAAGAAGTACTGTTAAAAGAGTGTCTACACCATGATAGGGACGAAAGCCATATTGTTGGTCATCAAGGGGGGCTGAGTTTTCTATGTGGTCCTGTGTTTCAGTTTGAACGACCTTTTCAATTAGTTTAGCCATAAATGGAATGCTAGAGATAGGTCTGTAGGAATTAGGTGATGTTTTGGCGAGGGTGTTATTTTTGATTATCGGTCGGATTTGAGCATGTTTGAGGGAAGGTGGTAAGTACCCTTGGCGCAGCAAAAGATTGACTATAGGAAGGATAAAGGGGGATAGTGTAGGGAGAGTATGAGAGTATGAGACAAAAGAACATCTGGAAGTACAGTGTGGGTTTCCCAGAGCCCATCAGGATGCGAGGTGCACTCAGCCATGTGTCTGGGTTTAGATGACTTCCCAAATTGGAGGTAATGGAGACTGCATAATCAAATATTAGGGTTGAGAGTAGAGTGTTCCTTTTTTCCCTTTACATATTGATTAGACTGACCCATCACTTCACATCATTAAATTGCCTTCACCAGTTTACTGTCCATCAAACTCCTTCTCTTTTTCACTAACAATATCCCATCTCACTTTTCACAACACTTCCCATCGCTTGCATCATTCCACCAACTATGTGCATAGACCTTTCTTCATACCATACTAATATATCCTTATATGGTAAGGCTTCTAGAGACATCAAACAAGCTTAGTACTGCTTTTAAGTAAACTGTAAGTAGAAGATATAAAGTTGCATTCTTAACAATAAGCAAAACACAGTGAGGGTCATTCTATGCCACAAACAGTGGGGATGTACATCCAGACAGGATGTATATACCCGCTGTTCGGTCCCCCCTGCCAATCCCAGTATAAAGGCTCCCCATACAAACAGTACAGTTGTACAGGGAGCCTTAGACAGGAGCAGGAGGGGGCAGTCTGGAGGTAGAGCAAAGGTGGGGCATGGGCGGGCCATGACCCTGGACATACAAGGCCAATTCTGAAATTGGCCCTGTACATCTGGGGTTGGCCATGTAAACTGGGGACTTATTCCACCTCAGTGGTGGAATAAGTCCCCCTGGATGCCAGGCGACCGCAGTGCCGGGTCAGGACAAAATGGTGAGGGGATGCAGGGGTACCCCACAGCCTGACCCTGGCCATGGGAGGCTGGATCGGGGGTCGGGCTGTGGGGAAAGAGCACTTTGGGTCAGCAGCAGGGGATTGCAGCTCCTTAATGGAGCCGTTGTGCCATGGCAATGAGATGCCATGGCACTGCGGCTCCATTACAGAGCTGGCTGAATTAGCCAGGGATCTGCTGGGCGTGTGGCTCATCAGAATCGGGGCCCAGCCTGCACGTCCAGGCCCATAGACTCAATTCTGATCCCACAGACACATCTAGCCCCCTCAGGATCAGAATCAGGTGCTACCGTTGTATGCCCAGATTCAGAGGGGCTGCACAGGAGCTGGATGGCCAGAATAGAATTGGCCTCAGTTTGAGTAAAAAAAATGCTCCTTTTCCACTAAACTTAATTGGTCTAACAACACATAGACATGTGCTCATTCTAAATAGCAACTCTCTAAATATGTCTTAATTAGCATCAAGCATTCAATCTAGCTAAAGTTCATATAACATGAAAATTATTCTTTCACAACATTTTATAACAACAGGCTCAATAGGAAGAAGTATGGCCTTTAATAGGGCCGCCACATATCACCCAGGCTTATCTAGAATCTATATACACTGTAACTAAGGGTCTAGGAAGGGCTATAAGTACAGCAAATTGGACACTAGTAATATCAGGTAAGGGAACATTATCTATAACTTCAAAAAAATTACAGTGTTTTTAAGGGAGCTGAAATGTTGATTCAACAGTTCTTTGTATACTGATCTAATGCCTTCTTCAGAGTTCAAAGGATACAGTGAAACTCTTGGCAAAGGTTTTCTAGGATTCACGACAACCTTGGCAGGTTCTCTCTGAAGATGACTAAGTTCATTTGGACTTAAAGCCTATAAAGTTTCAGGAACCACAGAAAGCAGGGCTGGGCCAACCATTAGGCAAACTAGATGTTTGTCTAGGGAAACAACTTCTAGGGTCATCAAAGAGCAGGACATTCAAAACTAAATAATAGATTTTGACAGTCAAGGGGGTTGTAAAAGCTTTAAAGTCTGCATAGGGGGCCAACACCTTGAACCAACTCTCCAGTGAGAGGTGTTGTAGGAAACTCAGATCTTGTGACTTTGTGTATGTTGTCCATTAATTATAGTGTTCAAAGATCCTTATGAGGTAGGAGGAATAAGAGGGCACAAGGCGTCTGTGAGTGAACCTGGTGATGAGACCTCCTCGAGTTCTTCTTGACCCACATCCTCCTTGCCTAGTCATACCTCTTCAGAGTCATTAATATACAGGGCTTCATTTACTTTAGGCCTTGGGGTCCTCGAGGAGGTAGATTGGGGTAATCGGATTTCCAGTTGCCCAGCTTACCACACTGGAAGCATCCATCTGTTGGTTCACATTTATTGCCCTTTCCTGGACTGTGGCCTCATCCTCTGCCTCTTCTGCGAACTGTATTATTGCCTGCAGAACTGCCTGCTTGAAAAGAATGCAGCTATGAAGTAATTGTTTTTCTTTGTTAGTTTGGAGCCTCTCTCTACTTCTTTATCAAGCACTTTAAATGACAAAGCTTTTTTTTCCAGTCAGCTTAGTATATATTTCAATCACTGCCACATAGGCTCCTTAGGGGTACTCTTTAAAGGGAAGGCTTTGACAGTGTTGAGTAAAGTACTGCAATGGCCTAAATAACATTATGAAAGTACATACATAAACTAGAAAAAGAAGAGGTATTCTCATATTTCTGGGAATTCAGTTCAGTCTTTCTGCTAAATGTTTATGCTTGAGAATAAAGTAATTTCAAATCAATCTCTGTCCAAATTCCAGCAAACCTAAGGGCAATGCAAATTCAAAAGAAACAGGGTTTTGGGGGACCGGAACCACAGATGCCAGGGGCACCTGCGGGAAGGACATCCCTACAGGCAGAGGGGGCACACTGGGCCATCTTCAGGCCCGATTCTGGCTCCGGCAGGAACATTTTGTTCCCAAGGACCAGAATCGGGTCCTAATGGCCCCTTCTTCAGCGGGGACAACCAGACAGCCTGGACATCCCCCTCCCAGAATGGAGCTACACATGTACAGGCTGTATATTTACACATTGCCAACCAGAGGAATCAAGAAAGCAGATGTTTAAATACTAAAGTGTACTAAAGAACAAATAACCCTTTTTCAAAGACGGGGAAGCTATCGAAATAGAGGACATAAAATGAAACTGCTAGGAGGTAAATTTAAAAGTAACATAAGGAAATACTTTTTCACGGAAAGGGTGGTAAATGCCTAGAATGCCCTCCCGAAAGAGGTGGTGGTAGCAAAAACAGTGACGGAACTCAAAAAGGCATGGGACACAGACACAGAGGATCACCACACAGCAAGAGGATGTAATAAAAACAAACATACATGACTTCTAAATGGAAAGGGGCAACCTGCCCAGAGCAGCATGCACAACTCTACAATTCTGACACTTTACTGGGCAGACTACAGTAGATGGAGCACGCTGGTCTTCATCTGCTGTCACCTAACATGTTACTATGAAAATACATTAAATTCCTAAATGTCGCTTTTTGTACTTAATAGTTGCATCTCAAAGGTTTTAATAACATCAAGAAAATCAGCATATGGAAAAGACTCTACCAAGGATCTGGACAGAGTAGCCACATCTCATGCACCCACATCCTGCGGCCCCATGTCCCATCCCTGAAGACACAAGCCAATGTCCACAGCTAAGGCTATAATCCAAGTTACCAATGTCCCTGTTCAATGTACATTACCTAGTAAAACTTACATTGTACTGATATGGAAAAATGATATTAAGAAACCTGTGAAATATATAAACATATTAATAAATCAAGAGTGACACATGTTTGGTTAGGCAGCATTTATTCTAGGGCGAAACACCCTGCCTGCTCTTTCAGCCATAACACTTGTAAACATGATGTCTACCTGAAAATAAGAGGTATACTGTGTACAAGAGGTAGTTAACGATATGCAATTATGCCAACTGTATGTCATCATCATATTTCTATTGCATGTAACAAGGTCCACCACACCAACAAGATCATCAAATATGTATGTACAATCTCCAAATAAACATAACATAACTGGGATGGGATGGGATGAATGTCAGCCTCCAGTTATGACCAACATTATTGGCACTCTTACATAGTAACATAGTATATGACAGCAGATAAAGACCAGCATGATCTATCTAGTCTGCCCAGCGAGGTGGCAAGAGTAGGTGCACCTGCCGCTCTGTGCAGTTAAGCCCTCCCCATGCCTTTGTTTAGGAGTGTACCCATTGCTCCGTGCAGGTCACCCCTATTTGTTGAGCTATAAGAGTTATGTTTATTTTTATTTTATCCTGTTGCTATAAAGGAATCCACTGGGTCTGTCCCATTCCATTTTGAATTCCGACACTGTATTTGCCCCCACTACTTCCATTGGCAGGGCATTCCAAGCATCCACCACCCTTTCAGTGAAAAAGTATTTCCTGACGTTGCCTTTCAGTTTAACCTCTTGCAGTTTCATGTTATGCCCTCTAGTTTTACTGCTTCCTCGTCTTTGAAAAAGGTTTGTTCCTTCATTAATACTCTTTAAGTATTTAAAGGTCCTGTCCCTCCTCTTCTCCAGTGTATACATATTTAGGTCTTCATGTCTCTTCTCATCCGTTTTCTGGCACAGGCTCTAAATCATTTTGGTCATCTTCCTCTGAACCATTTCTTTTCATATCCTTTGCAAGATATGGTCTCCAAAACTGAACACAATATTTCAAGTGAGGTCTCACCAGTGACTTGTAAAGTAGCATTAATACCCTCCTCCTTTCTGCTGCTAATTCCTTCCTGTATGCAACCCAGCATCCTTCTGGCTTTGGCCACCATCTTGTCACACTGTTTCGCCACCTTGAGATCCTCAGAAACAATCACTCCAAGGTCCTTCTTCTGGTCCATGCACACCAACGTCTTAGCCCCTATCGCATACGTTTCCCTTGGTTTTCTGCATCCCAAGTACATGACACTGCATTTTTTCACATTAAATCTTAACTGCCAAGCATTAGACCATTCTTCCAACTTTTGTAGATCTTTCTTTATGTTATCCACTCCGTCCGGGGAGTCCACTCTATTGCAAATTTTCATGTCATCTGCAAAAAGAAAGACTTTTCTATTCAGTCCTTCAGCAATTATCACTCACAAATACATTGAACAGTACCAGTCCCAGGACCGATCCCTGGGCACGCCACTAATCACCTTTCTTTTATTTTATTTATTTATTTACATTTCTTCTATACCGCGCTATTCGGCATCAGTGCAGTTTACATCCAACAAAATCACTAGAACAACAAGTTGTTCTGAGTATACAGAGAACAGGGACCGAAACTTGGATAACATGGGGGTAACTATATAAATGGAGGTATCATAACATTACATATTACACGGGTTCAATGGTCTTGGATGAACTGGTGAGTGTTGGTGTAGCTAGTTGAGAGTGTTGATATAGCTAGTGTGATGCAGCAGACCCTCTTGCAGATAGAAGAAAAGTTTTAAATCCAGAAAAAAAACAGGTATAAGCTGCAATATCCTGAAGATCCACATAGAGGGAGCAGGAGAGTCAGTACAGAGTCTGAAGAACCACGCCTCTATGGGCAGGACTTGGGCCCAGTCAGTTTGGATTTAAGCAGAGGCAGGTCTGAATCAAAGAGAGAGATCCAAAGAGAGATCCAGAGAGGTATCCGGAGATATATCCAGGAGGAAGGAGAGAAAGATATCCAGGGAGATATCCAGAGAAGTATCCGGAGAGATATCCTGAGAGAGAAGGACAGAGACTCAAGAGCCAAAGAAAGGGCAGTCTTGAATGAGAGAGAGAAAGCAGGCCTGAGGAGCAACGAGAGTGCTGGCCTGGAAAGCCTCAGGAGTGAAGGCAAGGGCAGATGGCAACAGCTGCAGCCTTGGCACCGAGAGGTTCGTCCCTATACTAAGGCAAGAGGGATATCATTGGAGAACTTGGGCCATTCTGAGCTGGAGGACAACCGGACTGGGCCTCAAGCCTTCCCTGAGAAAGAAAGAAGAAAGCCTAAAGGTAAAGCTTCTATTTCTTGCAATTGTTTGCTCAAGCCTAACATAAGAGAAAGACAAGGGAAGGAAGTTTCTCCTTGTAGCAATGACATTTATAAGCAAAAGCTAACAGACAATTTCTCTGAGAGGAGAACTGTAAATACTAAGCATTGTGCTGAGAGAGCTTTTAAAACTATAGCTGAAGAGGAGCCTTGGTTTTACCCAGTGGGCAGAAGCCGACGCCCTAACCTAACTACCAAACACTGGGAAACTGTACGGCACGCTTTTAAAAAGCCAGAGTTCAGTTGTGCAGAAGCCTCAGACTCAGAGCTATCAGACATAGAATATATGCAAGTGGAATCTGCAGGCGAAGAGTCTGACCAGCAGATGGATTGTACATATTGTACAGCAGAAAAGCTGTAGTTTATTCCTAGCTCCATGAATGCATAAGTGAATGCAGTATTTTGTGTTACCTTAAATTACTGTGAAGTCAACAGCCATTACTTTGACCTTTTTATTTGTGCTTTAAACCTGATGCAAAGGATTTGTTCAGTTCTGTTACTTTCCAAAGCCGTTTATCCTGTTTTTGAACCATTTTGTGCAAAAGGGGAAATAAAGCCTTTTTCATTTTTCCCTCCATATTCGTGTGAACTTGTTCTTTTTGGGAAGTTGGTAACGAGGCCGGCACAAGGGACTGCTACCCTTGACCCTCGCACCTGTCCAACCCCAATCACCATAATCTTGTGCGCTCCCCAGCCCTTCCGTGGAAAACTACGCCGCCACCAGGGGGGGCTGCGGGGGACATAAGTGGCGTAGTTGGCAGGATATCTTTACGGCACCCATAAGCCTACAGGACTGTACCTGCAACTGTACCAAGGAAAGTACAATCTTTCTCTTTCTTTTGAAAAAAAAAAAAAACCTAAAGTAAAACCCGAACCGTCTTGCTACAAAAACTGGACCGGAAGGAAAGCCTGGAATAGAGCAGACACCAAAACCGGATTGGAGTTGAAAAACGTGGAGTGGAGTTCCTGAAATCCGGACCGGATTTAAAAGAAAATCCTGAAGGTTGGAAATCCTGCGGCGAGTCTAGAAGCAGTAGAGCAACCTTGGGATAACAGCATATATTCCCCAAAGCTGATTCAACACTAGAACCAGGTAATACGTACTTAAGCCTACCTAGTGTTGGATATCTGGGGAAGTAAAAAAAAAAAAAAAAAGGGGTGTGGAGAAGTTTTTGTAAAGAGCCACACTTGGGTTTCTTTCTCTGTTTGTTCTTTCACCAGGTACCATGGAGCCTAAAGAATTATGTGCCTGGATGGCACACCAGTTCAGCAAGCAGGCGGAGGTGGCACAACAGAGCCAAGAACAAGCGCTGAAGGCGATACAGGCACAGCAACTCCCAGTCCTAGAAACTATGGACAGGTGGCTCACACAGCAGCAGGAGGAACTGGCCAAAAGCAAGGCGGAGAAGCTATCGGTCGCCAGACTGGTAAACCTTGACCACGGACAATGGTCCTGTTCTGATTTAGTGATTGGCAAGCTAAGTCCGAACGATGATATAGATGACTTTTTAGATACATTTGCTTGAATTGCACATTCAGCTAAGTGGCCAGAGGAGCAGTGGGCAATACGGCTAGCAGCGTCCCTCACGGGTGAGGCGCTGGCTGCCTATAGGTCGATGCCCCCGACTTTAGCAAATTCTTATAAAGATGTAGTAATAGCGATTAGGGATCGTATGGGCCTTACGCCATTAGCTTACAACAAAATGTTTAGAGCTACCTTTCTTAAGGCTAATGAAACACCCAAGGCACTAGGCCATAGATTACATAGCCTAGCCCATAAATGGTTACAGCCCGAGAAGAAGAGCACAGGCACCTTAATGGACGCTATAATTCTTGAGCAGTACATGATTGCCCTACCCAGTAGAGTGCAAAATTTCTTAATGTTACAGAACTGTTGCACTACCACAGAGGCAATAGCTCCATGGGGTTGGAGGCACAAAAAAGGGAGAGTCCCTCACGTCCTTTAGTTGGGTGGTGGAAAAATGATAAGCCCCTAGTAAAAGAGAGTGCAAGGAAATGTTTCACATGTGGGAAAAGGGGACATTTACAATATGAGTGCTATTCACGAACCGCCTTGGTGGGAGAATCACCAAGACCAATACGTAATGGTTTTCTACTTGATGTAAAAGTACAAGGTATAAGTGTGCAAGCGTTATTGGATTCTGGAGCCGACCAGACCATGGTTTCTAAAAAATTATGGTCAACGATCCAGGCTCATGGCCTCTCGGTTCCAGAATCTCCTCAGGGATATGTAAAGATAAAGTGCGTGCATGGAGCAGCCACACGCTATCCGGTTTATAAATTGTGGGTAAAAGGTATGGGCATTGTAAAGGAAATGCTGATCGCCGTAGTACCTAAGTTACCACAGGAATTGGTCCTGGGCCGTGATTGGCCACAATTTAAGAAAACCTTATAGGAAGGTTTGTCGACTCAGAAAAGACCAGATTCCACTTGCATGCAACCTGCTCTGTCGGAAGCTCCCATACCCCAACTGAATAGTATGGAGAAGGATACAGGGGAGATCAAGGCTCTAGTCTCCACAAGGGCACACTCCCAAGATGGTGAGAAGCCCTCTTGTTCAAAAGAGGCTTCCATAGGAGATCTCCCTTCGCATGATGAGCTAATAGGGGACCCATCAAGGAAGGGACGAAAACCTAAAGCCGACCGAAGGAGAGAGAGGAAATGTCGATCCCAAGGGAGAGCTGAGTTGGAGGCAGGAAGAGGCATGCCTTGGATACCGGCGGATGTGATAGAAAAGTTCCCCTCATTTAAAATGGAGCAAAGGACGGACCCTGCATTGGTCCGGGCGATCGAGCAGGCCCAGGAAGAATGTGAGACATACCCCAGATTCATCATGGATGAAGACATCTTGTATCGAGAAAGCCAAGATTTGCGAACTGGACTTGTTCGTAAACAGTTAGTGGTCCCGAGCAAATTTAAATTGTCCGTCTTGCGACTAGCACACGACCATCCAATAGGAGGCCATAAGGGCTCACAAGGCACCCTGGACCAGATTTTAGCCAGGTTTTACTGGCCGGGGGTTTTCCGAGAGAACACGCTTCTGCGAATCCTGCGCGTCCTGCCAAAGGGTTACACCGCACAGACCAGCGGGAGTGCCGCTAGTCCCAATGCCCGTAATAGCGGAACCCATTAGGAGACTGGCCATGGACATAGTGGGACCGCTTATCAAGACTCCGCGGGGCTTCCAGTATATCCTGGTAATTATTGACCAGGCCACTCGATTCCCCTGGGCAGTTCCCTTGAGGAATATTTCCGCTAAGTCCATCGCCGCCGAGATGGTCAAATTATTTTGCGAGGTCGGATTCCCGCAAGAAGTCTTGACCGACAGGGGGAGTAATTTCCTATCAAAATATCTCGCCCAAGTCTGGGATGCATTCGGGATCCGACACGTGAAGACGGCAGCCTACCATCCCCAATGCAATGGGTTGGTAGAGCGCTTAAATCAAAGTATAAAGCAGATGCTTAGACGGGCCTTAAACGGACAAATGAAAGAATGGGACACCATGTTACCCTTCATACTATACGCCTGCAGGGAAAGGAAACAGAACTCGTTAGGTACATCGCCGTATGAGCTCATGTACGGACGGACGCCTAGAGGTATACTAGACGTGTTGAGAGAACAATGGACCGAGCCAGTAGAAGAGGAAGTAGGTATACCCCTATTCCTAAGGGATTTAAGAACACGCCTAGAGCGAACTTCCCGGTTTGCCACGGAAAAACTCAAAGAGAGTCAAAGGAAACAGAAACAATATTACGACAGGCAGACGAAACCGAGACACTTAAAGGTAGGAGAGAAGGTAGTGGTTCTAGTACCCGGAGCTGCTCCTAAGTTTGAGTACCAGTGGAAGGGTCCTCATACGGTCGTTAACCCGGTGGGCACCACTTCCTATGTCGTTCGAGACACAAAAGGACGGGAACAGGTCTATCACGCCAATCTTCTTCAACCTTGGCATGAACGGGACGCGCTATGGGCTCATGCCGAGCATGGGTATCACCTCAACAGGAGGCCGGCAAACAACAGTCAAACAACACATGGTCACAAGCAGCATTGTAAAGCCGATATCAGGTCCTGTATTACGTGCTGCGGAGAAGAGCTTCCCCCAGCCCGTAATATTTTAAGAAGGGGGATGTGTGATGCAGCAGACCCTCTTGCAGATAGAAGAAAAGTTTTAAATCCAGAAAAAAAACAGGTATAAGCTGCAATATCCTGAAGATCCACATAGAGGGAGCAGGAGAGTCAGTACAGAGTCTGAAGAACCACGCCTCTATGGGCAGGACTTGGGCCCAGTCAGTTTGGATTTAAGCAGAGGCAGGTCTGAATCAAAGAGAGAGATCCAAAGAGAGATCCAGAGAGGTATCCGGAGATATATCCAGGAGGAAGGAGAGAAAGATATCCAGGGAGATATCCAGAGAAGTATCCGGAGAGATATCCTGAGAGAGAAGGACAGAGACTCAAGAGCCAAAGAAAGGGCAGTCTTGAATGAGAGAGAGAAAGCAGGCCTGAGGAGCAACGAGAGTGCTGGCCTGGAAAGCCTCAGGAGTGAAGGCAAGGGCAGATGGCAACAGCTGCAGCCTTGGCACCGAGAGGTTCGTCCCTATACTAAGGCAAGAGGGATATCATTGGAGAACTTGGGCCATTCTGAGCTGGAGGACAACTGGACTAGGCCTCAAGCCTTCCCTGAGAAAGAAAGAAGAAAGCCTAAAGGTAAAGCTTCTATTTCTTGCAATTGTTTGCTCAAGCCTAACATAAGAGAAAGACAGGGGAAGGAAGTTTCTCCTTGTAGCAATGACATTTATAAGCAAAAGCTAACACAATTTCTCTAAGAGGAGAACTGTAAATACTAAGCATTGTGCTGAGAGAGCTTTTAAAACTATAGCTGAAGAGGAGCCTTGGTTTTACCCAGTGGGCAGAAGCCGACGCCCTAACCTAACTACCAAACACTGGGAAACTGTACGGCACGCTTTTAAAAAGCCAGAGTTCAGTTGTGCAGAAGCCTCAGACTCAGAGCTATCAGACATAGAATATATGCAAGTGGAATCTGCAGGCGAAGAGTCTGACCAGCAGATGGATTGTACATATTGTACAGCAGAAAAGCTGTAGTTTATTCCTAGCTCCATGAATGCATAAGTGAATGCAGTATTTTGTGTTACCTTAAATTACTGTGAAGTCAACAGCCATTATTTTGACCTTTTTATTTATGCTTTAAACCTGATGCAAAGGATTTGTTCAGTTCTGTTACTTTCCAAAGCCGTTTATCCTGTTTTTGAACCATTTTGTGCAAAAGGGGAAATAAAGCCTTTTTCATTTTTCCCTCCATATTCGTGTGAACTTGTTCTTTTTGGGAAGTTGGTAACGAGGCCGGCACAAGGGACTGCTACCCTTGACCCTCGCACCTGTCCAACCCCAATCACCATAATCTTGTGCGCTCCCCAGCCCTTCCGTGGAAAACTATGCCGCCACCAGGGGGGGCTGCGGGGGACACTAGTCATTGGGGGGTTGTCTTGCCACATTGTTTTCTGGGAAATGTTTGAGGAAGAGGTGATGTTTGAGTGCCTTTCTAAATTGTGGTAAGTTAGAGATTGCCCGGATGTAAGGTGGTAGTGCATTCCAGCATCTTGGAGCGCAGAATCTGAAGGCCCTATTAGCTGTTGCCATGGGCAATTTTGTTAGTGCCTTTGGGATTAATAGAGTGTTAATTGCAGTAGATCTCCTGGATCTATTAGGTGGACTGGCTTGGATGAGTTCTTTGAGTGAGGAGGAGGAGAGCCCATTGATGGCTTTAAAGGTCAGCAATAATGTCTTGAAAGTGAGTCTGCCTTGTAGGGGGAGCCAGTGTAGCTGTTTCAGGATGGGGGTCACATGGATGCTCCTAGAGGCACCATGCAGAACTCTTGCTGCAGTGTTCATTGCGAGCTGCAGAGGGTTCAGGGTGGACTGTGGGAGGCCTTGTAGGATGGCATTAGCATAGTCAAAGTGAGGTATAATCAATGCCTGATAGACTTTCCGGAAGTCCTCAGGCTCTAGGAGGGAGCGTAAGTGCCTGAGCGTTCGGATCTTGTTGTAGATTGCTCTCACTGTGTTGCCTATGTGCACCTTCATGCCCAAGCGCTGGTCCATTGTGACGCCAAGATATCGAATTGTGGATTTTGTCTGCAGCTCTGCTTCCTTAACCTTAGGTGGGGCTGCGAGGTAAAATTCTGGTTTCTCGTGCTGAAGAGTACCTCCGTTTTCTTGTGTTGAATTCAAAGGTTTTGAGACTGCAACCAGTCGGATACGGCATTGAAACATTCTGTTAGTGGAGAGAGGTCCAGCTGCTCTGTGGAAAATGGCATGTAAAGCAGAACATCGTCAGCATAAATCAGGCAGTCCACACTGAAAGATCAGATGATCTTACAGATGGGTTGCATGTAAATGTTGAACATGAGGGCTGATAGGGAGGAACCTTGCGCAACTCCTTGTCTCTGGTGGAATGGTTCCGATGTTGAAATTCCGACTCGAACGTGTTGCCATCTTTCAGATAGATATGATCTGCACCATTCTAGTGAGGTGCCATCAATGCCCTTTTCCTTTAGCCGCTCTAAAAGAATCTCATGGCTTACTGAGTCGAAGGCTGCAGCAATGTCCAAGAAAATGAGAGCAACCCCCTGACGGATGCTGTTGATTTCCGTAAGTATGTTACTGAAGAGAGTGGTAAGGAGTGTTTCCACTCCATGGGATTCCCTGAATCCATGTTGACAGAAGTCAAGTGGAGCGGCAGATTCAATGTGGTCTTGTATTTGTTTTTGGGCCTCTTTTTCAATAATCTTCGCTAGTAGAGGTATAATGGATATAGGTCTATATGAGTCTACTTTCTGGGGGTCAAGCTTGCAGTTTTTCAGCAGCGGTCGGATGGATGTGTGTTTTAGGGCTGTCGGGAACGCGCCTGTTGTGAACGATAGGTTCAGAAGCCTGGTTATGAAAGGGAAAAAATTGCAGCATAGCTCTTTTATCCAGAATGCTGGACAGGGGTTGGTTTGCGCCGTGGTGGTGTTGAGTGACATGATTGTGGTCTCTATGTCCTTCTTAGCTGGGGTAGTGAAGGTGGTCAGAGATGTCGGACAAACTGGCTCTTGTGCAGCAGCAGATGTGGAGATTTATTTGTTTGGCATAGTTTAGACTGTAGGTATATAGCGAAGTCCTGTGGGTGGATCTCACTTTGGCGGTCAGGGGCTGGTTCCTTTGTTAGCGTCTTGACTAAATTGAATAAATCGTGTGGTTTATTCAGCGATCGTTTTAGTGTGTCAATGTGAAATTGCTTCATTTTTTCTGTAATTGTTTCTCGGTGAAGTGCTAGTGAAGGTTGTAAGCTGTTTTATCTTCTATGGAATGTGATCGATGCCAGCATCTTTCCAGCTTCCGTAGATGGGTGAGAGATGATCGTAGCTCCACGGAGTACCATGGTGCGGTAGCTCGTTTCCTAGGATGTTGTTGGGTGGTGGCCGTTGTGCGATGGCACTGAGGCTGCTATTCCAACAGGAGATCATCTCGTTGAGATTGCTTGCTGTCATGTCAAGGAGCAGGCGGGTTTTTGTCAGGATAAGTTCTTTGATGAACGGTCGGAAGCTTCGTGTTGGCATTCTGGCGGTGCTGTTTGTATCTCTGTTGAACTTCAGTTGGTTGTTGTGAAGGGGTTTTTGGAAGTTGATTAGCTTGTGGTCCGACCATGGTACTGCAGTAACGGACATTACAGGATCCTGGGTTGGATCGAAGGCTGTTTGTGGGGTGAATACCAAGTCTAGTATGTTTCCCTTCAGATGGGTAGATTCCTTGACTATTTTCTGGTATCCCAGATCTTTAAGGGCTTCAAGGAAGGCGGAAGCCTGATTTTCTTGTAGGGCTGGAAGATTGAAATCGCCTAATATCCAGCTAGGTTTGCTTGGATTATGGACATTGGAGGCGAGGTCTATTATAGTTGGGAGGTCCTCGGGGGAGGCTGAAGGGGCTCTGTACAGCAAGTTGATAGAGCAGTGTTTGTTGGCTATAGTGATAGCGTCAAGGTGGCCTGTGCTGGTGGAATCAATCACCTGGAAGTGGAGGTCTGACCTGGAGAGGATAAGCGCTCCTCCTCCTCCTCTTTTGTTTTCCCTATGGCATGTATATAGTGAGAAGTTGGAGGGTAAGAGTTGGTTGAGGAGGACATTGTCATCAATTGATAGCCATGTCTCCGTGATCATGAGTATGCATTTATGAGGGCACATTTTAGGCTTTGTGGGTGAGGGCTTACCTCTTGCTTGGTTTTCCTGGCATGTTGGAGTGCGATGTGTAGTAAGTGAGGTGGTGTGAGCAGTTATCTCCTTTCGTGTTGATATGAGGAGAACCTGACCATCTCCTCCCATGACTCTGTAGGATTGGGATTTGGTTGGAAGAAGGAGCTAGGGCAAGAGAGTTACTGAGCCAACTCGAGAAGATGTGACACACAGCATATTCCACTTTATTCGAGTGAGTTCCATTTACCATCACCTTCTGTCGTCTGTCAGTCAACCAATTTCTGAGCCATTTCACCACCTTGAGACCCATCCCCAGGGGTTTAGTTTATTGATAAGTCTCCTGTGAGGAACAGTATCAAAGGCTTTGCTGAAATCTAGGTAGATGACATCCATCGCATGTCCTTGATCTAGTTCTCTGGTTACCCAGTCAAAGAACTCAATCAAATTTGTTTGGCATGTTGCCTCGGATCATGCAACCTATTGGTTTCGAGAAAGTCCACTATTCTCTTTCAGGAGCACCTCCATTACTTTTCCCGCCACTGAGGAAAGGCTTACTGGCCTGTAGTTTGTCACTTCTTACCTATTGCCAGTTTTGTGAATAGGTACCACATCAGCCCTTCTCCAGGCCTGTGGAACTTCTCCTGTTTCCAAAGATCTATTAAAAACATCCTTTAAAGACCCTGAAAGAGCCTCTCTGAGCTCTCTCAGTATCCTGGGATGTACCCCATTCGGTCCCATGGCCTTGTCCACTTTCAGTTTTGCAAGCTGTTCAAATGCATCAACTTCTGTGAATGGTGTAATATCTACTCCATTCCCATTTGTATATTTGTCAATCACAGGTGATCCTTCTCCAGGATTTTCTTTAGTAAAAACAGAATAGAAGTATTTGTTTAGCATTTTTGCTTTTTCAATGTCACTTTCCACGAATCCGTTCTCGGCACTTTTGAATCTTGCGATTCCACCTCTGATCTTCCTCTTCTCCCGAATATACCTGAAAAAAGTTTTGTCTCCATACATTCAGATCTTTAGCCATCTTTTCTTTTGCCTTTGATTTTGCTATCCTTATTTCTCTTTTTGTCTCTTTTAGCTTTATCCTGTATTCTGTTCTGTGTTCCTGTTTGGGAACTTTTGAATCATAATCATCACATTGCCAAATGTTGACACAGGAATCCCAAGGTCTCCGCATATGCCTGGAGAACCGCTTCAGCTGGGATATTTGGTGAAAACCGGCCATTCTGATGCTCTCTGGGGAGTCTCCTGTCCCCATCAGTGTGACAGTGGAACAAGGACTGAATGTGGCCATCATAAACATGAGATCCATCTATCACTGGTTGATCCAGGTCATGCGATCACTGTCACTAGATGACTATGGTGTCACATATCACAGCAATGGGAATGTGGCCATTCAGTACACATGTACATTATTTATTTACCTCTGTGACAATAAGCATGACATGCCAAGGTCCCAGATCTGAGACCATATTTGAGGATTGCTGTTATACTGGAATATGCTGTGTGTCACATCTATGTGCATATACTATATAATATTTTTTCACAGCCTACTTCTTTAAAACCGAGATGGGACATTAAGGTGGGGAAATACAAGGTTACCCATAACACTGTCCACAACTGTTGGTGGCCACAGCACACGGGGCCTAAATTAGCTAATTTTTCCTGGGTCATCACGGTCATCTCTTGGTCCTGGGTGGGACATGTTGTGGCTGACCAGAGCTAGGGTCTGGGGTCCCCTCTGTCTGCTGCGGTCTCTGGGCCAGCTGCAGGATGGCTGCTGTGAGGCCTTGCAGTGTGGTGTTGATTATGTCAAGGCAAGTTGTCACTGCTGCTCCAATGGCTTGTATCGTTTGTTGGAGGACTGTAAAGATGGTGGTAAAAAGGTTGTTCATACCCTTTATCTAACCTCTGTTATGGCAAATACTGACAGAGAACCATATGTTATGTTAAGCTGTGTGAAGGCCCCAGTACACCCAGTGATGGTGTTCTACTGTGAAGGGAAGTAGTTCTGGTGATAGATTGCATTGCTGGAGTCATTAATGTACCTGTGGGGCAAAGATCAGGAGTGGGCTGACCTAGGCAACGAATGATCAAAGAGCTTTGTGCTCGAGTTGGCTGCCTATGGAGCCCCACTCTCCTGTAGCCATGGCCTGGGTGCAGCTGGCTAGGCATGACTGACCACCATGGCAGTCTGGGCCCCCAATATATTCAAATGTTGTTATGGACACTCTCCATGCTCTCCTATGTAAGGGGCATGTAGCACACACCTATACATCCTCCCCTCCAGAGAAAGCAGCACCATCCCCCTATCCACTGCCTATCTGTCCTACTCTTACTGCACGTGGATCTGACGGTGCACAACATTTAGCTCTGCAGCACCTCGCCATATGTGAACCTGGGAGTTGTGCAGTGATAGTTCCATAGGAAAATGCCAGCAGAAGTGCTGAGGCAACCACAAGGCTCACAGCTATGTCTTGGTCATCCTTAGCATCCATGTGGCCCCACACAGTCACCTTGCCGCATGGGTATAAAGGAGAAAAAAGGCTGTTTGAAACTGGCCACCAATGAGTCTTCATCTCAATGCAATTGAGAACCTTTAGAAAAGGCTGAGATCTGTCGTTCGTAAAAACATTACTGGAAACAGTAATGAGTGTGAAGAAATCACAGTTGGATAGTACAAGAAACAACCACAAGACAGATGTGTGAAACATGTAGATAGCTACCAGAAAGGTCTGGAGGCTATCATCACTGGCAATGGTTGTGCAAGGAAACTATCTGTGAAGGGAGCCAAGAATGATGTCCAGTCCCCATCCTCCCCAGCATCTACCCTAGATGGTCCTTGGGACCGCATAATACCACTGTGGCACCTCTCCTCCAGTTTTCCTCTGCAACACCACTCCTGGACTACTCCTATGCACCATCACTACATACACATTGCACAGACATCTATATGTTTGGTTTTATAGCCATTAATATACAATGCAAAGAATATGAGGACAGACAGTTGGAAGATGTCCAGTTATTGCCCAATATATTGTACACAAAATAAAAAACTAATGCCAAAATCTTTGATCTGTACTAAAGAATACAGTTTTACAATCAGATCACAAAATAGGGACAAACATAGAAAAACAAACTACAGAAAAAATGTAAAATATTAAATGTAGGAATGTCCGTCAGGTCAGGGGACAGAAAACCCCATCGAATAACAGACTTCTCCCTTTAATCTTTTTTATTATTGTGCAACAATCCTATATCGAAGTAACTGAACCCCCAAAGCCACAGTGCTAAGTGTCAAACACATCAAGAAAATTCGGAAAACCAAATTTCTACTTAGCTGGCAGTTGGGTCCTTTAAGTGAATCCGTAACCCCAAGATCTTGTTCGATTTAGGCGGAAGGAATCCTCCGCTCTCTTCAGCAATTCAGCAATTCAGAAAGGAAAATGTTCTCCGCAAAATATAATGAACAATTTTCATGAACGCCATGACCCAGCGCTGTGTTTCGGATCCTCCGATCCTGCCTCAGATGGAAAATATTTCATGTGGAAAAAATTCCTTTCTCAACTCGGAATGTCCGTTGCTTATTTTTGAATCATCCTCCTTTGCAATGGAGTCTGACATCAGCCCTAACTACTCAATGCTTTAAATCCAATTAAAATGCCCCAAAGGGCACATCTGACGATATCAGGTGGGTAATAAGCTCCACCAATCCAGTTCTTGATTAAGTCCATCAGGGACCACAGTTTTCAGTGAAAAAAATCCACCATTGCTCTAAAAATTGTAAATGTTGCTCCCGATTTCCTATATGTGGCCCTGTGGGTACATGATCTAAAATACACCAAGTAAAATCTGAAAATTTGTGATTAATTTGAAGACAATGTGACACTAAAGGAGCTGTAATTCTTTTGGTATGTATACGAGATTTATGCTCTTATAAACGTTTTTTTATTGGGCGTTTCAGTTTTTCACTGAAAACTGTGGTCCCTGATGGACTTAATCAACGGACATTCCGAGTTGAGAAAGGAATTTTTTCCACATGAAATATTTTCCATCTGAGGCAGGATCGGAGGATCCGAAACACAGAGAACATTTTCCTTTCTGAATTGCTGAAGAGAGCGGAGGATTCCTTCCGCCTAAATCTAACAAGATCTTGGGGTTACGGATTCACTTAAAGGACCCAACTGCCAGCTAAGTAGAAATTTGGTTTTCCGAATTTTCTTGATGTGTTTGACACTTAGCACTGTGGCTTTGAGGGTTCAGTTACTTCGATATAGGATTGTTGCACAATAATAAAAAATATTAAAGGGAGAAGTCCGTTATTCGATGGGGTTTTCTGTCCCCTGACCTGACGGACATTCCTACATTTAATATTTTACATTTCTTCTGTAGTTTGTTTTTCTATGTTTGTCCCTATTTTGTGATCTGATTGTAAAACAGTATATTGTACACAACATACCTGAAATGCAAGGGTGCCAATAATGTTGAGCACAACTGTAAAACCTAACACATTGCCATTTACTGCCCAGCCTGGCTTTCATACGAATACCTATTTGAACATATCAAACCTCACATAGGGAGCAGTAGCCTAGTGGTTGGGGCAAGGTACTTCAGGCCGGAAGGTCGGGGGTTCAAATCCCACTAGAGGACAGCAACCTTGGGCCACAAGGACTGGGGTTTCTAGTCCAACAGATGCTCCTTGTGGTCTTGGGCAAGCCACTTAACCCTCCATTGCCCATGTTCCCTGTAAGTATTAGTGTATGTGTCTCATATCCCCGCATGTTAAATGTATCCCCCAATTGTGTTGTGACCGCTTTGATTGAAGGATAAGGCAGTATACAAAACCTCTGGACCCTACAAGACCTACATGTAACATCACATTTGTGCTATGAACAGTATTCTATAAACAGGAGTGCCATCACTCCATATCAGGGATACAAGGTACAAGCTCTGTCCTTACAGTAATCATGCTCTGCACTGAGATTGGACACACAAGGCGTTCATACCCCATGGTATCAGGGCTTGCTCCCAAACCCTGGGGAGGATCTGGTAAAACGTGTGGGCAGCTGGCAGCTCTAAAAGGAAAGAGAACTGAAAGTATATTGAGGAGTAATCAAGGGCACCAGAGAGGAAGGAATGAGATGACACCAAGCAAACAAATGGGTGGGTTGTTGTGGCATTCAGTGAAATGGAGGGCACCAGCTGGATATTTGGCCTTTTCTGATATAAGACAGGTGCAGTAGCAGGTCAGCCATAGACATCATACAGGAGGAGGCACTCATGGGGGACCAGTGTGTGGCCAAGCAGAATGGGTGACAGAAGAGGGTGCTGGTGTGGGACATAGTCCTCGGGTGGAATGAGGTTGATAATTAGACCCATACGGTGATGTGAAGGCGGGGGTGGAGCTGTGCAGAAATGTTAGCCAATTCCCATTAGCAATTATCTAGGCTGCATATCCTCTGGCAAAGTTGCAGGTGACACTAAGAAAGGGGCAAATACATGATGTCAATGATCGTTTCTGTCAAGTGGCAAGAACATATGCATGGTTCTTTGTGACATCCCCATATCTGTGACACCACAAACTGAGCAGACCTAGAATGCAGGTAGATAGTTGCCTCAGCACTGAATGCAGCCAAATTACTGTTTCCATGATATCTATGTCAGTTCATGAATATGTTTGCCTTTGACTTTACAATACATGTGATTAGCTTAGGGGATGTGGCGACTATCCCTCACAGTTGTCCAGGCCCTCATACACATGTGCACATTCTGACATTAGTACTGTACAGAACAGCACCTCCCACATTCCATTGATATGGGCAAGATATGAAAAAAACAAAATTCCACAGACTATAATCAGTACTACTACATACCTACAGCTCCATGGGCACTGTCCAGGTTCTCAGGCAGGCCCAGCAGGTACACCCTTCCAAGCCGCTGGACCAGGTGATCCTTCATTGGAGTCAGTTGTAGTTGTTGTGGCTCTCCCCCGCCAGTGCCACATTCCTGGGCCCTGTGTGCACAGACCTTTGCACATAGGGCCTGTTTGATGTCATTGAACCTTTTCTTGTTGCTTTCTGCATCACACACAGGGCCCTCCAGATCAGTGACAGCCTGTATGATATCTTGCCAGATAGCCTGGCGTGCAGTAACCAATGTTTGGGTGTTATGTATCCCAATCAGCTGCTCATACTTGTCCAGAACCATCTCTAAGATTAGCTCATTCGCCTTGGAGTACGAGCTTCTTCTTCCTCTTGGGGCTGGACCAGCAACATTCAGCCTATCAAATGGTTTCACCACCCCTGCAAATGTGTGAGATGATGGTCTAGGCTCATCAGCATGGGGCCTGGAGCGAGCATGGCCATCCTCCCCAACATCTACCACAGATGGTCCTTGGGACTGCATAATACCACTCCTTTCCTCTGCAGCACCGCTCCTCCAGCTTTTCTCTGCAACACCACTCCTGGACTACTCCTGTGCACCACCACGTCCCTCCTCCTCACCACCACTCCTTTGCCACCTCTGCACATCACTATTCCTCCTCATCTCCTGTGCACCAGCACTCCTCCTCATCTGCAAATAACCACTCCTCCTTATCTCCTGTGCACCAGCACTCCTCCTCATCTCCTGTGCATCACCACTCCTCCTCATAGTAGGTGCAGGAGCCTAGTTGGTTTGTCTTTGAGGCCGGGTTATAGGTGTTGGCCTTCCCATATCCTACTCAGGCAGATGTAGTCCTACACCATGGGAGTTGTGCTATACTGTGTTTAATGAGGGGTATTTTGTCTCCAGATTGTAGGCTCCTGTATGCATTCTTGTGTGAGGAGATGTGGCACTGAGTATGTAGTAGAACTGAGTGGCAGTGCGCACAGCCTCCACCCAGGAACCCAGGGTCCAGTGGTATAAGCATGTTCCCCTCCTCCCCCATTTCCTGCACATGAGAGAACTGCATATAACACTGTCCCCTTTTTCTCTGTGACAAGGCTGTGCAGACTGGCCCTGTCCCCTCAGACGTGCACATTGCCAGACCTCTTCACCCACTGAAGCCTATGAAATCACAGTGCTTGCAGAGGGGAAGCCAGCTGCATCTACACCTGGCTAAGATTGCCCTGATTAGTTCCTGCCCAACCCACAGGAACAGAGTTGCCACATCAGCAACCAATTTGGGATGAGTAGAGCTAGGAAAGTGTGTGAGGAGACTATCAGGACCTCCTTGGGATTTGAGGCAGGTCTGTTGGAGCCATGGGAAATGATGCCCTCCCCCAGCCCACCCATACATTCCTATGGGGGCCAATTGCAGATTTCAGCACATTCCCAAGGTTCTCAATTGGACAGATCAGGAATCATTGCTGGCATATTTCCAACAGTTCATTTATTCCTTATTTAGCAATCTTATGGACCGTCAGTTGTATGTTCTGGGTAATTTTCCTGCATGAGGACCCATGACCTTTGACCCTGACCTTTCTGAAAGAAGGTTGCACATTTCACTCCAAAATGCCTTGATACTCCTCTGATATCATGATCCCTTTTATACAGTCCAGGCCTCCAGTTCAGGAGGCAGAAAACCAGCCCCACAACATTACAGGGCCTCTACCATACTGACCTGTGAGAAGGATATTTTTCTCCTCTGAGATGTCATTTCTTCGACTGTAAATGTAGGGCTGGTCTGCATTGCCAAACAGCTCATGTTTAGTGTCATCTGTTCGCCAAACATTTCCCCAGACGGACTGTGTTTTCTCAAGGAGTGTTTTGGCAAAGACCAAGCATGCCCATTTATGACTGTCTTTGAGCAGTGGGGGCCTCCTTGGCCTTCGCCCATGAGATCCATCTTTGTTTAGTACATGGCATATGGTGTCAGTTGAGACCTTCCCTCCTGATTGCTCCAGGTCAGCCTTCAGCTCTTTGCATGTTCTATGGGGTATTTTTCTAATAATTTTCACAAACATTTGAGGACTTCTTAGATTGATTTACCTTTTACCACCAAATCCTGGGAGGTTCTTGGAAGTTCCACGAGCAGGAAATGTCTTAATAACTGTACAAAATGTTGACACTGGAATCACGTATTTTTTGGAGATGGCCTTGTACCCCTTAGAAGTTTGATGTTGAGTTTTCTGACTGTCTCAGGCAGCTCACTTGTCTTCACCATTGTGAACTTAGAACAGGCAGTGAATGTGGTCATACTAAACATTAGGGCCATCATTCATTTCCTAATTCTAGTCATGTAAGTGCTGACAATTGATCACAGGTGTGCCTACTTTTACAGAAATAGGATTCTGATTCTTCACTTCAAACTAATTGGATTTGTTTGTATGGGTGCCAATGATGTTGACCACAACTGTATCTCCAACATTATACATGTGGCAAGTCATTCAAGTCATCAGTATATAAACTATGTCACAAACAACAGAGTGCTGGGGCTCCACTGGTCATCTTACAGGCCACAACATATGAAAACTGATATAGACATTCCATCATCAGTGCCCCAGTTGGTGATATATTCAAGTGTTTCAGCTTCTCAGGGGACATGTGCAACTAACTTCTCACATATAACAACGAGGTTGTAACTGTCATTAAAATGGAGAGGTCATGATAGTGAGAGGAACCTTCCTTTTCACCTAGCTGACCATTCCGACAAAAACATATAAACAAAAAAATTTTCCTATTTTTGGATATTGAATTATTTAAGAACGTGGGTTATTATTTTTGAGGTTAATGTCTTGCCATGTGTATGATGTTAGGATGATATTTGGAACACATGATATGGGAGATGATCATGGTATATGTAGGACACGATATAGTTTGGCAAGATCTTGATCTATGTTTTACCCACACCATAACATGCTTGGAGATGTACTTCTCATGTCTCAGAAACACTGGCTATGAA
This sequence comes from Ichthyophis bannanicus, assembly GCA_033557465.1. NCBI lineage: Eukaryota > Metazoa > Chordata > Amphibia > Gymnophiona > Ichthyophiidae > Ichthyophis > Ichthyophis bannanicus. The sequence continues at coordinate 1,024,338,509 of CM066033.1, read as the reverse complement.
AGGGAAGCCAACATTTCTCTGAATACAATGCAGTTCCATCCAGATGCCAAATGACACAACAATTCACTAAACATATGGGACCTTGCACTGCCAGTTATTTGAAATAACTCCAACTATGAGGCCATACTGATTGCACACATCTGAGTATCTAGCAGCTCTTACACATGTACATATTGAATGTCCTCACATACAATTTCACCCTCATATTTCAGAGTTGTCTGGTTTCATAGGTCCAGGACTGAGCTCCTCACCTGATGTTGGATGTGTAGCTAATCCTGATGCATGTAGGGATTTGCAGCAGAACATCACATTAGTAGAGGAGGAGTGGCCTACTGGTTAGGAGTGGCCTAGTGGTTAGGACAAGGTACTTAGGGCCGGGGGTTCAAGTCCCACCTGGGGACAGCAATCTCAGGCCGGAGGGACTTGGTCTTGGTCTTGGGCAAGCCACTTAACCCTCCATTGCCCATGTTCCCTGTAAGTATTAGCGTATGTGTGTCATATCCCCTCGTGTTAAATGTATCTCCCAATTGACCGCTTTGACCCGGTGAAAAGTGGGATATAAATACAACTAAAATTTTTAAAAAAATAAAATAAAATAAATAGAAGCAGGGTATACATATACCATACAGTATTAATATGTGACATTTGCACCATAACTGCCAACACATCTGTCCATGGCCTTCTTAGGTTAACAATCATGTGATTCCCATTATACACCTGATTATGGAATCTCATGGGGCTAGATAGTTGTATGTCAGCTTTGGCTGTGTGCCTGTTTATAAGCAGCTTGCTCTTCATAGATGTTCCTTGCATCACATCCCTCACCAGGGCACACCTGTCTGCCACAGCTTCTTAGGTTGGTCTGTCATGGGAGTGTAGCCTTTAATATGTGTAGCATATGTGAGGAACATGTAACTCAACTCTGCACTCTTTCCTTGACAGCTGGAGGATTTGTGTAAGAAAAGCCAGGAGCTGCACCAGAAGCAGCTAGACTTCCTGGAGCAAGTGCTGGCAGAGCAGCATAAGGAGCAGGAAGGTGAGTCCATACAACTCTCATCTCGACACACACAACTCACAAGTCAGCAGTGGCTAAATCTCCTGCAAGCATCTTCACAGATTTGACCATTGGTCATGTCTTCATCCAGCTGTAGGTATGGATACTTAGGCAAGGACATTGTTGCAAGGCTCTTGCATGCAGCCATGCCATGTTGCACATGGCACATGTTGGCTGATGCAACGTGTGTGGCTTTCCACTATGGACAAAAGCTTCATTTTATGTGTGTTGCCCTGTCCACCTGCCTTTATGATGTGCATCCCCTACACATCAGCTCAAACTGGACACAGTTCACACACAGGGAACAAGTGCAACACAAAGTCCAAGGTGCATGGCCTTTCACTATCTGGCTGTGAGCTATCTAGGCATTACATATGGTATGTGTGCTAAGCCCCTTCTTAGACACATTGAAACATAGAACAATGATTGCAGAAAAAGACCATATTGCTTATCTAGTGTGCCCTTCTATATCAACTACAAAGGTCCCCTCTGTACCTTTAGAAAGCTTCTATGTTTGTCCCATGTTTTGTGGAGTTCTGAAATTCCCCTTGTTTATGTAACCTCTACTAGGTGACAATTCCACACATCTACCACTCTTTCCAAAAATAAAACATTCCACATATAGCTCCTGAGTCTAACCCCTTTCACCCTCATCCTAAGTCCCATCATTGCAGAGCATGCTTTCACTCACATGAGGCTCTACCCTTGTACATTGCTGCCACAGAGGTATCTACTTGTCTCTATCATATCTTCTCTATCCCACCTTTCTTTTAAGGTATACATATTGAGTTTTTGCCATGTGTCCCCATATGCTTAAGAACAGGCACCACAAAACATTTTAGGGGCCACCCTCTGCACACCCTACTCCAGATGAGGTCACATCAGAGACTTATACAGAGGCATTATCATCTCCTTTTTTCTGCCAAGCATTCTTCTCCCGATGTACCCATGCATCCTTCTGGCTTTCACCATTGCCTTTTCTATGTGTGTAGCCACTTTAAGATCAGCAGACACATTCACACCCAGGTCCCACTCTTCTTTCATCCAGAGGGGTAATTCTGCCCACCTCCCACACTGAATCGCTCCATAGTATTTTTGCAGACCAATGCATGACCCTGCCTATTTGGATACTCAGTCATATGTTCAGCACATGAGGTCTCAGAGCCAGACATTTGCATCATGGCATCGGCATTTCTGTTCTCCACCTGCCATTGTTGGGTCCTTGAAATGTGGCAGGTATTTGGGTCCTAGACAATGTGGCATACATGCAGCCACAGGAGAAATGTGGTTTGGTTTTAAAAGTCATGTTTTTGGAGATGCTAATGAGCATGGTCAGCTTTGAGCGCAACACATGTTCACCAGCCCAGCTTAGTGGCATACAATTATTCCTTGCTAAGTATCTTCTAAACAGGTGTAACTGTGATGTGCATTAAGTGTCAGTGGACATACTGCAATTCAACACTACAGAATGTGCTCATTTCGGGATCAACATCGTGATAGGTTGTCTTTGCTTCTTGCACAGTTGCTGGTCCTTCTTCACAGCCAGGACATAGGCCCCAGTCAAGACACCCAGTTGCTGAAGCAGCCCCTCTCACCTTTGGAACAGAGGTGGAGGAAGAAGAAGAGACTGAGGAGAACATGGAGGTGGCCATAGAGATACCTCAGCAGCCAGTTGCCAGCCTCGTATCTCTTCCAAGGTGCATCACTGATACAGGGGAGGACCTGCCCTGCTACCCTTCCACACCTCCGCTGGAGGACCAGGAAAGGACAAGCCCTCACCCTCTCACACACTTCCTGAGGAAACCCTGGCTGGAGGGGACTCCGAAGAGGACATGTACTCACTCCATGCTCCAACTGCCAATCAGGGGCTCCCAGAGGTGCCAGCACATGCTGCAGCAGCTAGGCCATGGTCAATGGCTGCCACCCAGACACCATGCTGCTGGAACCTGGGGGCAGCCAGGCCCGACTGTGACCTGGCTGGTGCCATAGGTATCCTGATTGGCATGATCCGGGACCTACAGAAGTGCATGGAGCAGATGCAGGTCCAGACTTCATTGTCCGCCAGGCTGATGGCACATCTGGAGATGGAGATGAGGCACCTTAGCATGACCGGTGATATATGCACAAGTGTCATCACCATTCTCACTGAGTCTCCTCTCCAGTCAGGGCTTCTGCAGCATTGGCTGCCTCCTTCTCCACCCCTCCCCCTCCCCCTCCCACCTGTGAGCGATCATTATTGGATGCAGATCATGTGAGTCCTGCCAGTTGATCACAGATGCTTCATGTTAAAGCACCGGGAGTGTGTTTTTTCTGTTCAGACTGATTTTATTTAATCATACACCTGTAATCAAAATTGTTGGCATTCTTTCATTTTATGTATGTTGTGTTACAGTTACTAGACAATATGTTGATATCTTGCAACTGGTTTTATTCATGTTATGTTGTTAATATGTTCAAAGGTGTGCAACCACAACTGAGTTGTCTGTGCAACATAGACATCATAATAGCTTTTAAGAACACCACATATGACCTGGACAGGATTAATGGCACCCTTCAGTAATAGTTGGTTGCACAATCCTTGCCAGTGATAACAGCATCCACACATTTCTTGTAACTATCTATTAGTTCCATACATCTGTCTGCTGATAGTTTCTCCATTTCTTCAACTGCGATGTTTTCCAGCTCATGAATGTTTCCAGGATTCCTTTTACCAATGGCAGATGTCAGCTCCGTGCAAAGGTTCTCTATTGCACTGATATCAGGACTCATTGATGGCCATTTTTTTTCTTTTTCACCATTCTTTAGTACATTGGAATGTATTTTGGGTCATTGTCCTGCTGAGGGGACCCTTGACCTTCCACACAGATCTAGCTTTGTAACAGTAGGTAGCACATTGTGATCCAAAACACCTTGGTAGTCGTCTGACTTCATGATTCCTTTAATACGTTGCAGCCTTCCAGTTCATGAGGCAGCAATCAAGGCCACCAACATTATGGAACCTCTACTATCATTAACTGTAGAAAGGATTGCTTTTTCTTTATGAACCTCGTTTCTTCAACTCTAAATATATGGCTGGTCTGCATTGCCAAAGAGCTCATGTTTTGTTTAATATCTCATAAGAACATAAGAACATAAGATATGCCATACTGGGTCAGACCAAGGTCCATCAAGCCCAGTATCCTGTTTCCAACAGTGGCCAATCTAGGCCATACGTACTGTGATACCGCAAGCCCTCTGATGCAAGAAAGGAAACTTTTAAATCTTGAAAAAAACAGGATTTGCCTGCAATTACGAGAAGGGACACATAGAGGGAGCAGGAGAACAAACCTGAAAGTGGAAGAACCACACCTCTATGGGCAGGACTCAGAAGCAGCTGCTCTGGATTTAAGTAGGAACAGAGCACTGCAAGAGGGAGAGCCAAGAGAGAGAGAGCCGAGAGAGCCAAGAGAGGCAAAGGTGCCAGGAAGGCAGTCAAGAGAGCCAGAAAGGCAACAGAGAAATCCCGAAGGGAAGAACCCAGAGGAGAAGCACAGGAGGAGGCAAGGAGCTTGGCAGAGACCTTCATGTGGAGAACAGGAGGCAGTGCCAAGGGAAGCTCCAGAGGCCAGACTCAGAGACCGAGGTGAGGTCACTGACAAACCCAGCAGAGCTAAAGGAAAGGAAGCTACTGGGAGAGCAGGCCTAGAGAAAGGCCATACACAACTTCAAGGGGCAGTATCACGGACTGCAGCCAAGGAAGGAAGTGCTTATCCCTCCGGTTGGAGAAGAAACCTTCAAGAGAAAAAAGGTACTTTTAAAAGCTTTTACAAAAGTAACTTGAAAGATAAAGGAAAAGTTCATAGCCTTGAGAGAAAGGATATACCTGGAGCACAAAACTCTCAGACTAGGCCTCAAGCCTTTTTCAAGAAGCCTAGAGAGGAACAAAGGGCTAGTTTTTATCTGGACAATAAGGACTGTTTTAAACCAGATATAACTGATAAGTTTTACAGGAAAAAGTTTAATGTTGCCAGAGAATGGAAGGAGCAAACTTTTAGTCCTGAAACGACAGCAAGCCCAGGGAGATATACTAGACCTAAAAGCCGACGCCCCAAACTCCCAAGCCAGCACTGGGATACAGTATGGCATGCTTTTAGGAAACCAGGTTTTAATATCCAAGAAATCTCAGAGACCTCAGTTTCAGATCCCATAGACATGGAATGGCTGCCAGGGGAATCTGAGAGCACTGAAGATATAGAACCAATGGAATGTGACTTTTGCACAAGAAGATATCTTTGAGTAAAAGGCAAACAAATCTAATGTGTGCAAACTGTACTGGAAAGTTTATGCTTTAAGTTGGTGAAGGAACCATGTTATTTTGAGTGTTTTGCTGACTCACGTTTTGATGCAATTGAATTTATGTTCTGTTACTCATTACCTCATATTTTGAACTTCTTCATGCGAAAAGGGGAAATAAAAGCCTTTTTGTACCCTACACTTGGCAAGAGTTACTTTTTTTAGGGTGTTGACCCTGAGGCTGACAATGTGACCTGCTATCCCATTGACCCTCACAACAGATCAACCCTGAACCTTTTAATTCTTATGCGCTCCCCAGCCCCTGTGGAACCACTACGCCGCCACTAGAGGGGGCTGCGGGGGACATTACCTAGCAGTTTCCCCAAAAGACACAGGTTCCACAATGCTTGTACTGGGTCATGCATTGATATCCTGGGTCGCTTCTTAATAATGGTTTATGGACCTTTCCTCCAGGAACTTATCCAAACCTTTTTTAAACCCGGCTACACTAACAGCCTTTACTACATCCTCCGGTAACAAATTCCAGAGTTTGATTACACGTTGAGTGAAAAAATATTTTCTTTTATTAGTCTTAAATAGTTTACCTTGTAGCTTCATTGCATGTCCCCTAGTCTTTCTATATTCTGATAACGTAAACAATCGATCTACGTTTACCCGTTCCACTCTGTTCATTAATTTATAGACTTCTATCATATGTCCCCTCAGCCGTCTCTTTTCCAGGTTAAAGAGCCCTAACCTTTTTAGCCTTTCTTCATAGGAGTATCCTTCCATCCCCTTTACCATTTTGGTGGCTCTTCTCTGAACCTTTTCTAATATCGCTATATCCTTTTTAAGATACGGCGACCAGAAATGCGAGAATCTCCAGAGAACAATATCCCATCAGGATTGGGTTTCTCAACGTGAGTTTTGGCAACTATCAGGTGTGCCATTTTATGTCTGTCTTTGAGCAATGGGGTCCTCCTTGCCTTCGCCCTTGAAGTCCTTCTTTGTTTAGTGTGCAGCATATGGTAAAGGCTGAAACCATCACTCCAGATTGCTCTAGGTCAGCCTTAAACTCTTTAGATGTTATACGTGCTGTTTTTCCAACAGTTCGCACTACCCTTCAAAGACTTCTTGGATTATTTTTCCTCTTCCCACCACATCCTGGGAGGTTCTTGACAGTTCCATGAGCAGAGAATTTCTTGATAAAATTGCAAACTGTAGACATAGTAATCCCAAGGTCTTTGGAGATGGCCTTGCACTCCTTTGAACTGTGATGTTTGCTGATAATGGCTTTTGTGGCGATGTCATCTCTCATGTCCTCACCATTGGTTGAATTGATCTGGGAGTGAATGTGGCCATTTTAAACATTGCAGCCATCACGCATTGGTTGATTGCAGTCATGTGAGTACAGACAATTGATCACAGATGCATGTACTTTTACTTCATTGAGAATGGGGTTCTTCAGTTCCAAATGATTTCCAATTGGTCTAAGGGTGCCAATAATCATGTCCTGCCTATGTCCCAGTTGTCATACAATTTAATACAATGTTTTATATGTTCTGGATTTGATGTCCCAGATTGCACTTTTGAGATCACATTGTGATATTGCCTTATTCATGTTGCTTTTTCTTTTAATTTATTGAAATTTGAAGATGAGAAAAAATAGCTATTTTCCTATTCTGGCTCACATTTGTGTTTATTGTTGTGCAGCTCAATGCAAAATGTCCATAATATGACCTAACATAGATGTTACCCACTTGTGCACAAATTTCATACAGAGCTCCAGGTGGGACATCAACATTCCTCTGAATAGATGGCTGCACATTTTTACAGGTCCTGAAGACTCTGTGATCCATATACATAAATGTTGAGCTACTGCATTAGGAGGGAGTGACCCCTATCAGACCTGTTCTGCAAGTGTAGTGTCTGCAGCAAACATATATACACCATGTGCAGACAGATGACCGATGCAATGGCCAGATCATCTTTTTCATGGTCCATATGATGTCTTTTCAACACAGTCAGACATGATGCCTCCACTTTTACACATGCTGAGCAAATGAACTTTCCACACATGATAGCTATCCTCTGCTAAGGTTCCTCATATTGTGTCAGTTGAACTGACCATCCATGGCAAAGTGGTGCAGGAGATTGGTTCTTAGCCACATAGCACCATCTTGCACAATGCATCATCACAGTACAGATGATGACAGGACAGCATATTTCATATCACAAATATCCTACATGAAACTCCAGCAGGTGCCCTCCAGTTGACTCTAATGACAGCATTCAGAAGACATGTAGACATCAGCCCTCTCCTATAACATGTGTTGCACACTGCTCTATGTGGATATTTGACATTAGCCCATTTGGATGCAGCTTCCATCACAGCCAACAGCTACACAGACAGAGTGTGTGTGGGAAGCTTGTAGTTAGCTTACCCATCATCATCTCTATGGGATTGTAAACCATCCAACAATTAGAGTTACAAAATTAATCCCTGAGCAAAACCAATTTTTGTTGGAAGATTAGCCTAGAGGGAAACCCCTCTTGTAGCCGTTCTTCCGTTTTAATCAAAGAAAAAGCTAAAAAAAAAATTTAAAAGCCTCAAATTGTGAGAAAAAGCACACCAGTAGTACCTCTACAATGTTAAATTATTAAATGTAAACCCAGCTGGACCCAGCAAAAACTTTGAGAATCTTGCAAAAGTGCAGGCAAAATTGAGCTTCTCAAGCACAGATTGTACTTATCTGAATTGCCAATGCCCAATGTTCAATCTGGGTTTGAAACTCCGTGAAGATGATTAAATTTCTCCGTGAATACGCAGCATTGAAAGAACCGGACACAGAACTGCGTTTAGGGCAGAGTCAATTTATCTTGCCCTGTTTCAACGCTCAAGCCGCTGCAATGAAAATGGCCTCCAAACAACATCTCGGATGCCAAAAACTCAGTCAGATGTTCTGTCACACGACCAAAGGAACCATTAGATGAATCACATGAAAGCCAGCCACAAGCTGAAACATCATAGGGGGCTTGTCTAATCCAATTCTGAATTGATGAACCACATAGAAGCCAGTCGTGTACTCCAACGTCATAGGAGGCTTGCCCAATCCTTTGGAGATTATTAAAAAAGCATATACTAGACCACGGTTTACTCACCGAGAATGGCTGATTCCATCTGTAGATTCATTTGATTTGTCTACACCTTTAGAATCTGACGACCAGACTGAAAAAGTAGTTGGAATTTTACCCTATATGTCTTATATGAATACAATTAGAAACATTTTACAAAAACACTGGCATATGTTAGCACTGCATCCTTGTTTCCATAAAACATTACAAATAGCATACACTAGGGGTTTAAATCTTCAAAACTTTGTCGGCAACACAGCATCTCCTTTGGACAGATTATCGGTTCAAGATTCAGTTGAATTGGGCCATTTTGCCTGCAATAATTGTGATTGTTGAACACGTTCTATCATCGGGAAACAATGGCACATTCCTAACTCGGAAATCATTCATATTGCAAAATGGCATACCACATGTTCCACGACATTTGTGGTATATGTTAATATGCCCATGTGATCTTTTCTATATAGGATGTACTATATGCCCTGTACGGATGCATCTGCATGGACATGCCTCTCGTATTAAGAACAAAGTTCTCAATGCCCCCTTAGTACAACATTGTCTGGATCATCATCTATTCACAGATTTGAGTTGGAGAATCCTTGATTTTGTTCCTTTAAACCCACGAGGTGGGAACAGGGAACAACGTTTGCAGTTTTTAGAACAATCTTGGATCTTTCGTTTATCATCTGTTTCCCCAAATGGTCTCAATCAGGAATTGGATTGGGCAAGCCTCCTATGATGTTGGAGTACATGATTGGCTTCTATGTGGTTCATCAGTTCAGAATTGGATTAGACAAGCCCCCTATGATGTTTCAGCTTGTGATTGGCTTTCATGTGATTCATCTAATGGTTCCTTTGGTCGTGTGGCAGAACATCTGACTGAGTTTTTGGCATCCGAGAAGTTGGCCAAGAGAGCAAATAGAATGCTAGGTATGATAAGGAAAGGAATGGAAAATAAAACAAAAGATATTATAATGCCTCTATATCGTTCCATGGTGAGACCGCACCTTGAATATTGTGTGCAATTCTGGTCGCTATATCTTAAAAAGGATATAGCGATTTTAGAAAAGGTTCAGAGAAGAGCCACCAAAATGGTAAAGGGGATGGAAGGATACTCCTATGAAGAAAGGCTAAAAAGGTTAGGGCTCTTTAACCTGGAAAAGAGACGGCTGAGGGGAGATATGATAGAAGTCTATAAATTAATGAACGGTGTGGAACGGGTAAACGTAGATCGATTGTTTACCTTATCAGAATATAGAAAGACTAGGGGACATGCAATGAAGCTACAGGGTAAACTATTTAAGACTAATAAAAGAAAATATTTTTTCACTCAACGTGTAATCAAACTCTGGAATTTGTTACTGGAGGATGTAGTAAAGGCTGTTAGTGTAGTCTGGTTTAAAAAGGTTTGGATAAGTTCCTGGAGGAAAGGTCCATAAACCATTATTAAGAAGGGACCCAGGAAACAGGATACTGGGCTTGATGGACCTTGGTCTGACCCAGTATGGCATATCTTATGTTCTTATGTTCTTATGAGATATTAAACAAAACATGAGCTCTTTGGCAATGCAGACCAGCCATATATTTAGTGTAGCCGGGTTTAAAAAAGGTTTGGACAAGTTCCTGGAGGAAAGGTCCATAAACCATTATTAAGAAGGGACCCAGGATATCAATGCTTGAACCAATACAAGCATTGTGGAACCTGTGTCCCTTGGGGAAACTGCTAGGTACATATGACCTAGATTGGCCACTGTTGGAAACAGAATACTGGGCTTGATGGACCTTGGTCTGACCCAGTATGGCATATCTTATGTTCTTATGTTTGGAGGCCATTTTCATCGCAGCAGCTTGAGCTTTGAAACAGGGCAAAATAAATCGACTCTGCCCTAAACGCAGTGCTGTGTCTGGTTCTTTCAATGCTGCGTATTCACGGAGAAATTTCATCATCTTCACAGAGTTTCAAACCAGGTTGAACACTGGGCATTGGCAATTCAGATAAGTACAATCTGTGCTTGAGAAGTTCAATTTTGCCTGCACTGTTGCAAGATTCTCAAAGTTTTTGCTGGGTCCAGCTGGGTTTACATTTAGTAATTTAATGGTGTAGAGGCACTACTGGTGTGCTTTTTCTCACAATTTGAGGCTTTTTTTATTTTAAAAAATTAGCCTTTTCTTTGATTAAAACGGAAGGACGGCTACAAGAGGGGTTTCCCTCAAGGCTAATCTTCCAACAAAAAATAGTTTTACTCAGGGATTAATTTTGTAACTCTAATTGTTGGTTGGTTTAGGTTTTCTTAGAGTTAGTTATTTTTTTGTTTGTCTATGGTATTGCAGGCATTGGAGTGGAGGAGTAACCTAATGGTCAAGAACACTGTCTTTGGAAACCAGAGACCAGGGTTCAATTCCCACCAGCACTCCTTGTAGCCTTGAGCTAGTAACTTAACCCTCCATTGACTCAGAAAAATCCAAGCTATCAATGTCCCTGTTTAACATACATTAATTACCATGTTTAAGTTACAATGTAAACTGCTTTTATTGAAATGATAAAGTGGTATATAAAACCTATTAAATAAATAAATTGGGGATATCCTGTGTAGTTACCATCACACATGCTTTTGAAGCAGGACTGTGATTGGAATGGATAATGCATTGGAGGATGTGATATTTGGGAAACACCTGAGCAACTTGGTCAGGATCATGCACACCATCTTTGTCCAGAGAATTCTCAGCACACAGACACAACTGTACTGGGTGTTCATCTATGGGCTGAATGTGAGGTGCAGATAAGTGTCAACAGGAATGTGCATGCTTGTCCAACAGCATTCGTATGTGTAAACATGGAAAGGTGTACTAGTGTGTCTTCATATATTCTGGCACTGTGCAAATATTTGACACACTAATCCACTGGGTGGGCCATTTCATGGGGCCTGTCACTTTCATCGAGGTTCAACATCATGCTCTTCAGAACATAAATCACTAATATACCTACTTCAGAAATCCAAGATACACTCTCTGCACTCCACCTTTGGAACTGTGACCCAGTGCACCATAGCCAACATTGGGTAAGAACATAGATATGTTTTGAGAAGACAAATTCATTGGCTAAAATGCATGGTACCTTCTCACACCATCTAATCTTGGCAAAGCGCAGAAAGGTTCTCATCCAATGTAGTGAACCCTGGAAAGAATGGAGGCACCTTCATATAGCAAATGTGAGGTCCACGGACTCTGATGTACTGCTGTAAGGTCATTGGCCCGATAGGTGTTAGGCACTGTGGACACCACAGTTTGTGAGCTATATGCTTACACTTCCAATTCTTCATGGCCTTGGTCCTGCCTTCTTGTGGAACTTTACAAGTTGCGTGGTCTCCTACTACACAGTGTAAGTGGCATGCATTCATTCTAGAGCAAGGGTTCCCATCACTGTCCAGGAGGCCTCCACAGCCAGTTTGGGTTTCCAAATATCCACAATGACTATGCATAAGACAGACTTACATACAATGGAAGCAGGGTCAGCAAACCTCTATTATATATATTCATTGTGGATATCCAGATAAGTCAACTGGCTATGAGGCAGGTTTGGGAAACCCTGTTATGGAGGGTGGCAGACTATGGCAGCAGGCTCTGGAGTCAGACAGGTACATACATGACCAAAATCTATGCTAGATATCTCTGATGAGTCTGCTTGTGTTTTGCTGCTTGCTTCTTTTCCTCAACCTGCTAGGTCTTTTTTTACATCAGTGCTTTCATCGGTACAGCATGCGATGATTTTCATCGGACATAAGGTTCTTAAACTCAGTGCATACTAAACATCAGTAACAGGCTATGTGTCTATAGACAAACCTCTGGAGATATGCCCTGATCTTCCTTACAATTATTTTGGCCACAGCAGGTCTCAAAACTCTCAGTCTTTCTTGTATGGAATAATTAACATGTCACTGTGCTAATCACAACTGACTATGAGCTGTGCGGTTTTTATTTCCATTAGACATGACTGACATCTTTACATATGGTGCACCAATGTGGCTACATTTCACCTGTCATGGAGATGGCCTTGTGTGCCTAGACAGATGTTTTGTTAGCTTTGGTCTGATTTGTTGGGTTTCTAACTTTGGGGCCACACAGGGTCGGTTCTTCCATTAGGCCACCTGAGGCGATCGCCTCAGGTGGCACTCCGTTGGGGGTGGCGGGAAGGCAGAGGCAGGCCAGAGGCTGTAAAATCTAAAATTAAAACAGAGCCAGAGTACCACCGGCGTTGGACAAATCAGCCTGATAACTTGCAGGAACCCTGCAAGCGATCAGGCTAATTTGTGCGGCGGCAGTGGCGGCACTCCGGTTGTTTTTATTTTAGATTTTGCTGCCTCTGGCCTGCCTCTGCCTTCCCGCCGCTTTGTTTCTTTTTTTTTTTGTTAAAGCATTCTTGAGGAAAAAAATGCAGTGGGAAGGCAGAGGCAGGCCAGAAGTGGCAAAATCTAAAATAAAAACAGCCAGAGTGCCCCCGCTGCCGCCGGATGAGAGGTGGAGGTGGAGGGAGTGGGGACAGGAGGAGGACAAGGAAAGACAAATGTGAGATATAGGGGGGACAAAAGGGGAGACAGGGGACATGCTGGACAAAGGGGGAGACAGGGGGAAAATTCTGGACAAAGGGGAAGACGGGGACATATAAGACAAAGAGGGAGACAAGGGGACAAGTACTAGACAAAGGGGAGAGACAGTGGGGCAAATGCTGGACAAAGGGGACAGATAGGGGTAAAATTCTGGACAAAGGAGAAGACAGAGACATACTGGACAAAGGGGGAGACAAGGGGACAAGTACTAGACAAAGGGGAGAGACAGGGGGCAAATGTTGGACAAAGGGGAAAGACAGGGGGACATACTGGACAGATAGGGGATAAACGCTGGACAAAGGGGAGAGACAGTGCAGGCTAGGATTATAATGGGCTGATGGGGGGAGCTAGCACTTGTAAAGGGCAGATCAGGGGGGCTAGGACTGGTTAAGGGTTGATTAGGGAAGGCTAGAACTGGGAATGGACTGATCGAGGGCAGGGCTGGGACTGGGAATGGACTGATTAGGGGGGCTAGCACCAGTAATGGGCTGAGGGGGGGGGAGCTAGCACTAGAAATGAGCTGATTAGGAGAGGCTAGATAATGGGCTGATGGGGGAGTAGGACTGGTAATGGACTGATGGGGGGCTAGCATAGGAAATGAGCTGATCGGGGGGGGGGGCTAGGGCTGGAAATGGGCTGATTAGTGGAGGCTAGGACTGGTAATGGGCTGATTAGGGGAGGCTAGCACTGGTAATGGGGTTGAGAGGGGACTAGCACTGGAAGTGAGCTGATTGAGGGGCTTCAACTGGAAATAGGCTGATGGTGGGGAGGAGAGGATAGAGCTGATGGCCCTGGAAGAAAACTGGGGGCTATGGCTACAAATGGGCTGATGTGAGGGGCTGGGAGAATGGGACTGGAAGGAAGTGGATGCTAAGAGAGGCTGCCATGGTATTTGGACTAGAAGGGGCTGGACAGTGGGGAAGGAGGGGGACTGGAAGGGAATGGACACCAGTGGCAGTCATGGGAATGCAACTTGACATTGGAAGGTACTGGGAAGGAGAACTGGAAGGGGGCTGATACTGGGAAGGGTTACTGGGACTGGAAATAGGCTGATGGAAAGAAGTGAAGAAAACAAAAGAAGAGATAAGAAATGGCAGGTGGACCATAGACCACAGAAAGAGAGCTAAGAGAAGACAGGAAAGCAGAAACCTCAGATCGAGACCAGAATGATCAGAGAATAAAATGGTCAGACAACAAACGTAGAAAAAATAATTTTATTTCATTTTAGTGATTGGACTTTGTGCTATATTTATATTTTACACAGTATGGGGGAACTGCATCTCTTATTTATCTGATGTTGCACTGCATGTGGAGTCTGGCTTCTTGGGGTTTCAGTTTAGATTTTGTCTACATATTTTTATTTTTACTTTAGATTGTAAGTCACTTATTCTGTATTTGATGAGGGTCTGTGTTCTGAGTGTGTGACTGAGGCCAGGTGTTCTGTTAACATGGAGTTTGTACATAAAGATCTATACTGTACTGTAGTAATTTGACTTGTTCAGCTTTTCAAATAGGTGTATGGATGTTCCTGGGCCCACTGTAGTATTTACAGAGACACTTTTTTTGGATGGGCTTCTTATGTGAGTTTTGGAAGTTGGGGCTGATATGGTATGGTATGGTATGGTATGGTAGATTTGCTCTATAGATACTCAGTGACTTTGTTGTAGGGTTTTGTATTAGTTCACAATATGCCTGGTACTGGAGAATGTTTGTTGTTGTTGTTAGTGAGATGAACAGAATCCGATTTTTTTTTTTAAGATATTGAGTTCTGTGGGTGAAAGTCCTGGTTCTGCCCTGCACCCACTGTTGAAGGTGGATCTGTGGATGCAAAATATATGTTGAAAAGAAAAAGCAAGAACCATAACACAGTTTATAACAACAAAATAAAAATGAGTTATAATTTAGTTTTATAAACTGTGCTGTGGTACTCGCTCTCTTTTAGTTCTTAGGTGTGCAAACATCTTGCATTTCCTCCATATAATCTAATCAGCTTTTTGGTTTGGTTCAGTCCCTGATTGGAGTTTTGAAAAATCCCGCCCCCTCTACGGGGGGGAGGGGGGGGTGGCGCCATCTCATCCTTCGCTTCAGGCAGCAGATTGCCTTGAGCCGCCCCTGAGCCACACATATTGCAAGATTGTGGAAGTGCTGGCTGCATTGGCCATTGAATGCAGCCTTCAAAAAGTGGCATGTGGCATGCATGTCCTTGTCCCTCTTTGAGCAGGGGCTGACATACATCATATAAGTTCTGGACATTTTATACAACTCTTCACTGTACTTATTCCCCTACTGGTAGCATGCGATTGTTTATGTGTAGGACAGTGGTTCAAACACAATGTGCTGTTTCTATACTCCCCCTCAATCTACCTCCTGCTCTTGAGAGATGTGTGCCTATCTTGCAGACCCTGTTAAGTCATTAAAAGTGGAAGCAGTACCACACCACAATAATTGATAGGAGTTTGTGTGTTTTTAAGTGCCCTCAAGTCAGTGCTGATCCAACTGCTTCTGGGTTTTCTTGGCAATGTATCACTGGAGGAAGATTGCCAGGCCTTTTCTTCTGAGGCAATGGAGGGTTAAGTGACTTGCCCAAGGTCACAAGGAGTGCCAGTGGGAATTGAACTCTTGTTCTGGATACAAGGTAGTTGCTGTAACCACTAGGCTACTTCTCCACCCCTGACAGGAGTTATATGTGCATATATCAGCTGTGTGAGAGTGGACAGAGATCTTGTGGGATTCAAACTGTCATCCCTTTGACGACTACAACACTTCTCAGACCATGAGGCTACTATGGTTGTCTGTACTATGGTGAGTTGTTGTGGCCCACACATGCTGCCATGAACCTCAGTGCAAAGGTGCTCACCCAGCCATTGCAAGTTAAACCTGCACTTTGTATAGTGGCCCGCAGCATCTGTCAGGTCAGAATTAATGACTTTCCTTTTTGTGATCATGACAATGGGATTACCATGACACTCTGCATTTCTCCTTCCTGCTGGGATTCTGAGTACATACTTCCAATGTGACTGTCACAGATCTGACTGATGCATGCTTGTTTAGTCACAATGACAATACCTATGTTTCCTAAGGGATGCTTACCAAACCACATATAGCGCCCCCTTGGGTGCGCTTCTGGGTCCGGAACCGGCCTAACTGGAGTCCCCTCGAGGGTGGGGGTCCATCGGTCCTTGTCAGTTTGGCACCTGGTGCCTCCACCTGGAAAAGAAAGGTGTTAGCGGGCAGGATTTCCCTCCTTTCACTCCAGGAAAACCTCTCAAAAAACACTGCTGTGAACAAGGCTAGCTTAAATAGTATTTGCAATTAATTTACAAAATATATACATCAAGTATTGTGATAAAATAATACAGTATGTACAAGCCATATTATGATAAGCAGGTAAGGTAAAATAGCAATATTAGAGATAAAGCAGTTCAAACAACCAATACGTAATTACTTAAGTAAACCTTTAAAGATTATGGATTTAACCTTATTAACCTGTCTCCTAACTCGCCTCCCTTTCTCTTTGCCTACCAGCCCCAAGTCTCATCCACTGCTGGAACTCAGGACTGGTGGCTGCTTGTGAAAGAAGAGGTTTTGTAGTTCTGTCCAATCACTGAGGCTGTAGCCTTGGTTCCGCCTCCTCCAAGCTCTCCTCCAATCCAGAGAGGGTTTTGCACTTCTGTCCAATCAGGAATAACTATGCAGCTCTCCCTTGAGTCGATCTGTCATTGGAGCTTCTGGCTCCTAGTCCAGAATGGACTCTGCTGCTGCAGCTCTCCCTTGAGCAGATCCACTGCTGGACCCCCTAGTCTGGCTCCTAGTCTGGAATGGACTCTCTACCGCTATAACTCTTTCTTGAACTGATCTGCTGCTGGACCCCCTTAGATCTTGTGGCTCCTAGTCCAGAATGGACTCTGTGCGACTGCAGCTCTCCCTGGAGCTGATCAGCTGCTGGACTCCCAAGCCTGAATTAGGCTCTCCAGTCTCTCTGCTGCCAACTCCACTCCCTGGGTTGGGACTGTCCAACCCCATCTCCACTCCCTGGGTTGGGACTATCCAACCCCATCTCCACTCCTACCCCCGATTGGGTCTGAAGGAATCTCTCTCGTAGCACCTTAAATCCCAGCCTACCTAGGCTCCCAGGAGATATTCTATTGCCATCTTCAGGAGGGGAAGCTCTTTTAGATTAAAAAGCTTAACAGTCTCTAAATCTTAAACATAGAAACATAGAAACATGATGACAGAAAAAGACAAGATGGCCTATCTAGTCTGTCCTTCCATATCAACAACTACAACAGTCCACTTTTTACCTTTAGAGATCCTCTGTGTTGGCCCCATGCTTTTTTGAATTCAGTTACTGTCCTCATCTCTACCACCTCCACTGGGAGACTATTCCATGGATCCACTACTCTTTCCGTAAATAAATATTTCCGCATATCACTCCTGAATCTATCTCCCTTCACCCTCATCCCATGTCCCCTCGTAGCAGAACTTGCTTTCAACTGAAAGAGGCTCTCTCCCTGAACATTTATGCCACGGAGGTATTTAAACATCTCAATCATATCATCTCTATCCCGCCTTTCCTCTAAGGTGTACATATTAAGATCCTTAAGTCTGTCCTCATATGCTTTATAATGAAGCCCACTAATCATTTTAGTAGCCACCCTCTGCACCGACTCCATCCTGTTCACATCCTTTTGAAGGTGCGGTCTCCAGAACTGCACACTATACTCCAAATGAGGTCGCACCAAAGACTTATACAGAGGCATTATCACCTCCTTTTTTCTGCTAGCCATTCCTCTCCGTATGCACCCAAGCATCCTTCTAGCTTTTGCCGTTGCCTTTTCTACCTGTTTAGCTACTTTAAGATCATCAGACACAACCACGCCTAGGTCCCGCTCTTCTTTAGTGGACAAAAGTACTTCACCTCCTATACTGTATTGCTCCCTTGGATTGCTGCAGCCCAAATGCATGACCTTACATTTTTTAACATTAAATCCCAGCTGCCAAATTCTAGACCATACTTCAAGCTTAGCTAGATCCCTCCTCATGTTATCTACACCTTCCTGGGTGTCTACTCTATTGCAGATTTTGGTATCATCTGCAAAGAGGCAAACCTTATCCGACAGCCCTTCCGCTATATCACTAACAAAGATGTTAAAAAGAATCGGACCAAGGACAGATCCCTGGGGCACACCACTGGTAACATCCTTCTCCTCAGAGTGAACTCCATTTACTTGTACTCTTTGTCGCCTCCCACCCAACCAATTTCTAACCCAAGCAGTAACTTTAGGGTCCATCCCTAGGGTGCTCAGTTTGTTTATAAGTCACCTGTGACAAACAGTGTCAAAGGCTTTACTGAAATCTAAATACACCACATCTAGAGCTCTCCCTCGGTCCAACTCCCTGGTCACCCAGTCAAAGAAATCAATCAGATTTGTCTGACAAGACCTGCCTCTGGTGAATCCATGCTGCCTCGGATCCTATAATCCGCTGGACTTCAGAAACCTCACTATTTTCTCTTTCAGCAGTGTTTCCAATAATTTACTCACCACCGAAGTTAAACTAACCGGCCTGTAGTTTTCAACCACATCCTTACTTCCGCTTTTGTGTAAAGGCACCACATGAGCCTCTCTCCAGTCCTTTGGCACCACTCCTAACTCCAACGAGGCATTAAAAAGGTCAGTCAGTGGAGTTGCTAGAACGTCCCCAAGTTCCCTCAGTATTTTAGGGTGTATCCCATCCGGTCCCATCGCTTTGTCTACTTTAAGTTGAGCTAGTTTCTCACGAACACAGTCTTCTGAAAATTGTTCAAGATGTCCCTCGCTTCTGTTCCTATTTGTGGGTGTTTTCTGAGGTCCTGCTCCTGGTTCTTCATCTGTGAACACAGAACAAAAATATTTGTTAAGCAATTCCACTTTATCCTTATCAGCTTCTACATTTTTCCCCCCCCCCCCCCTGCACCCTTGAGTCTGACAATACCACTTTTGCCCTTCCTCTTCTCACTAATATATCTGAAAAATGTCTTATCCCCCCATTTTATTGCATTGGCTATTTCCTCCTCCTTTTGAATCTTTGCCTTCTTGACTACTTTGCTAGCTTCTCTAAGTTTTTCCAAATACAGATGCCTGTCTTCCTCTCTCTGTGATCTCTTGTATTTCATGAAGGCTCCCTCTTTTTCTTCACTTTTTCAGCTACTTCCTTCGAAAACCATAGCGGTTTCCTTTTCCTTTTGCCTTTATTTACCATTTTAACAAAAAGGTTGGTTGCCCTTAAAATACCCCCTTTCAGTTTTGCCCACTGTTTTTCTACATCCCCCAGCTGTTCCCATCCCACTAACGACTCCCTGAGGTATTGGCCCATCTTCGCAAAGTTAGTCTTCCTAAAGTCTAAGATCCTCACCTTGGAATGGATTCTAACAGCCCTAGTCCTAATACTGAACCACACCATCTGGTGATCACTGGATGCAAAATGATCTCCCACTATAACATCAGAAACACTTTCACCATTGGTAAGCACCAAGTCCAGTATGGCCCCTTCACGTGTGGGGTCTGTTACCAATTGCCTGAATAGTTCTCCCTGTAGAGAATCCAGGATCTCCTTACTTCTAGATGATACTGCAGCAGGAATGTGCCAATCAACATCTGGCATATTGAAATCTCCTATCAGTAGCACTTCCCCTTTCCTAGCAATGCTGCGTATGTCTTCAATTAACTCTCTGTCCACCTCTTCCTCTTGTGAGGGAGGTGTGTATATCACACCAATGCAAATAGATTTCTCTTTCCCTCTTTCTAGTTTAACCCACAATGCCTCCTCTCTCCCTTTTAAGCTCTGTAATTCCAAAGCTTTAATAGTAGTTTTTACATATAGTGCCACTCCTCCTCCCCTTCTTCCTACCCTGTCCTTTCTGAATAAAGTATAGCCAGGTATAGTTACATCCCAATCATGGTTTTCTGTGAACCATGTTTCTGTAATTGCCACTAAATCCAAGTCAGCCACTCCCACCAAAGCTTCAACATCAGGGATCTTATTTCCCATGCTACAGGCATTTATACACACTGCTTTCCATATGTTACCCATTTCCTTCATCTCTCCTCAAGCTCTTTTTTTTTCTTTTTTCAGGGCTTTTTAATACCAGCACCTGTTTATCTGATACCATTACCACTGGCTCCAGTATTTACTTCTCTACCCTCTGTCTTGTGTGTGCACTTTATTCCCCTACACAATTCCATATAGACTTAAAGTTAAATCTTAATGATAGATATAAATGTGAGCAAATATTAACCTTGCTCCCTCACTTGATTTGCAGCTTGTCGCGCTTTGAGGGCTTGTGTGCATCAGTGAGGCTAAGGGCTAAGCTATCAGTAGTTTAACTACTGGCAGGGTCTCCCAAGATGGGCAGGTCTCAGCTGAGGTGCCTGACCTGGACAAACCACCCATCTGGGCAGCAGCAGAATGGGACAGTGTTGACGACGGTGGATCACATTTCTGTGACAACACCAACAATGCTAAACTTAAACTGCGCAGAGGAAAGGTCCAGCAAACTACTTCTGTATCTTGCTATGAAAACCCATCTGGGCAGCAGCAGAATGGGACGGTGTTGGTGGCGGAAGATCACATTTCTGTGACAATGGCAACAACACTAAACTAAAACTGTGCGGAGGAAAGGCCCGGCAATCTACTTCTGTATCTTACCATGAAAACCCAATGGATAGTCACAACAAAACAAACTGCACTATAGTGCTGGAAGATGAGACCCCCAGGTCTGAAGGCACTCAATTAGCTACTGGGGAAGAGCTAAAGACTTTTCAGAGTAAACCCAGCATTTATGATGTGGTTGGATCAAAGCCCTCGGGACATCTGACTGTTGATGTAGCTGCGCATGAAACGAGAGTCAGAAGCTGTAAAGATGTCTTACATATTAGAACATGGAACGTACGAAGCATGAACCAACGGAAGTTGGAGGTGGTCAAGAATGAAATGGAACGTGTACAGCTTGATCTGTTGGGTGTCAGCGAACTGAAATGGACTGGCATCGGGCACTTTGCATCAGATGATCACATGGTCTACTATGCTGGAAATGAAAGATAAAGAAGAAATGGTGTTGCATTTATAATAAAGAAGAAACTGTAATGAAATACAATGCAGTCAATGAACGCTTAATCTCTATTCGTCTACGAGGAATGCCTATCAACACAACTATAATTCAAGTATATGCCCCAACAACATCTGCAGAAGACAATGAAATTGAAGAGTTCTATGAACAAGTTCAAGCTGAAATTGACAGAACATGCAAACAGGATATCCTGATAGTCATGGGTGACTGGAGCGCAAATGTTGGCAACAAAGAAGAAGGTAAAGTGGGTGGAAAATATGGACTTGGCAACAAAAATGAAGCTGGAGAAAGACTGATAGAATTCTGCAAGACCAACGATCTATTCATCTCAAACACCTTCTTCCAACAACACAAGCGGCGACTGTACACATGGACTTCATCCAATGAATTGTACAAAAATCAAATTGACTTCATCTGTGGAAGTCAACGATGGAAAAGCTCTATAACATCAACAAAGACAAAACCTGAAGTTGACTGTGGTACAGATCATCAACTACTAGTATGGAAACTCAAGCTAAAGTTGAAAAAGAGCAAACCACTCATGAACGCAACAAAATATGACCTTGAGAATATACCACTGGAATTTAAAGACTGCCTGCAAAATCAATTTGTTGTTTTAGATACAAATGACAGAGCCCCAGAAGAGTTATGGAATGACATCAAGAAGGTTGTGTTGGAAGAAAGCGAGAAGTCTCTACAAAAGGTGAAAAAGCAAAAGAGGCCAAAATGGATGACAGAAGAAACTCTGAAAATTGCCCAGAAACGCAGAGAAGCTAAAGCCAGAGGAGAAAGAAAGACAATCGCAGAACTCAACAGAGATTTCCAATGTGCAGCAAACAGGACAAGGAAAAGTACTACAATGACACATGCAAGGAAATAGAAGCAGAAACTATTAGAGAGAGAACAAGATCGGCTTTCCTAAAGCTACGAGAGTTAAAGAAAAATTCCAGCCTATAACTGGAATGTTACAAGATGCTCAAGGTTCTATGTTGAATGCTGCTGAGAAGATCAAGAAAAAGTGGAAAGAATATACAGAGTTTTTATATGATAAAGATCAAGTGGACCAACAGCCATTTCAACCTCTCCCTTATGATCGGGAACCATTGGTGATGAAAGAAGAAGTTGAAGCAGCATTGAAAGCCTTATCAAAGAACAAAGCACCAGGCATTGATGGCATTCCCATAGAAGTATTACAGCAATCTGATGCAGCTGTTACCATACTTACAAGGCTCTGCCAGGAAATTTGGAAGACAACATCATGGCCAACTAACTCAAAAAGATCTGTGTTTATAACAATACCAAAGAAAGGTGATCCAACTGACTGTGGAAATTATTGCACAATCGCTCTAATCACACATGCCAGCAAGATTCTACTGAAGATTATTCAACAGAGACTACAACCATACCTGGAACAAGAACTACCTGAAGTGCAAGCAGGGTTCAGGAAAGGGCAAGAATCGAGAGACATCGTCGCGGATGGGAGATGGATCCTTGAAAAGACTAAAGAATACCAAAAGGATATCTATTTGTGCTTTATCGACTATAGCAAGGCTTTTGACTGTGTAAACCATGAGAAACTCTGGGCCACATTAAGAAGCATGGGTATACCAGAACACCTGATCGTTCTCTTGCATAATCTGTACATTGATCAAGAAGCAACAGTTCAAATGAAACAAAGAGAAACAGAATGGTTTAAAATAAGCAAAGGTGTACAACAAGGCTGCATACGTTCCCCCTACCTGTTTAATTTATATGCAGAACAAATCATCAGAGAAGCATGATTGTATGAAGATGACAGAGGTGTGAAGATTGGTGGAAGACTCATCAACAACCTTCGCTATGCTGATGATATCACATTGCTGGCTGAAAATGAAGATGATCTGAAACATCTGCTTCTCACGATCAAAGAACATAGTCTCAAAATGGGCCTGCACCTTAATATAAAGAAGACAAAGATCATGACAACTGGCAAAATCAACAAGTTCATCGCTGAAGGAGAAGAAATTGAAATCATGGACAACTTTAACCTACTTGGATCAACTATCAATAAAGCAGCAACAAGCAGTCAAGAAATCCAATGACGCATTGCTCTTGGCAGAATGGCTATGAAAGACCTAGATAAGATTCTCAAGAGCAGAGATGTCTCTCTCTTTCCATACAAAGATTCAACTTGTTCAAGCCATGGTATTTTCAATAACATCATAAGGATGTGAAAGCTGGACAGTGAAAAAGATAGACAGGAAGAAAATTGATGCCTCTGAATTATGGTGCTGGCGACGAATACTGCGTATACCATGGAGTGCCCGAAGAACAAACCACTACTTAATGAGATCAAACCTAAACTTTTTTTAGAAGCTCAGATGACAAGACTTTGACTTTCATTCTTTGGACACATCATGCAAAGAGAGAGATCATTAGAGAAAGACATCATGCTTGGCAAAATAGAAGATCAACGCAAAAGAGGAAGGCCAGCAATGAGATGGATCGATACAATAACAGCAGCTACGGGTTCCAGGCTGTCAACAATGAGCCGCCTGACTGAAGACCGAACACAATTTAGGACAACTATCCAGAGGGTTGCCTTGAGTTGATACCGACTCGACAGCACTTAACAACAACAACATTACCCTTGCTCCTTCGGCACAGCCTGTGATTTGCATATCCCCCTAAATGTTTACTTTCTAGCTCTGTTAGCACAGTGACTATTACTGCAGGCTGCTCTTTTAATGTTGACCCTCATCTGGCCTCCCCAGCATCCACCTCTTCATCAGCATACAGGGACCATTTACCTTTGATTCTAGATTATTCAACACGCTCTCAAACACCCACCTTTAGAGGGATGGTTCACATACATGAATGTAAGTGATTTGTCCCCACAAATGTCCATATGCAGAATATTAAGGGCAGATTTGCAGCAGGTGTGCTTTGGGTCAGTGAGCAAATGCAACACACTCTTCCACCTACATGCATCATTCTCTGCATTCATTCACCATTCTCCCCATAGGCTTCATGATCACTCATGTATTCTCATGGCAGCTGGTACACCTTGGCCAACACAATAGCTCTTTGCTCCCTAGGATATTTCACACATACATCACCTGCAGTGGATGTGCAGGTCACCTTTCATACTTTGTCACTGCAACTCCTCACCAGCACAAACATCCCCACTTCTCTGCCACCCACTGACATTACCCCAAATGAGCAGAGCACCCCTTTAAGATGACATCCAACTGTCTCCCACATTATCCTCACACTCACTGTCTAACACATAAAGGACATGTGGATGTGACTTGACCATCAGCTATTACCTTTACTTCCATCCAGTACCTGTAATGTGACTTGCTGTAAGGCTCTCTTATCCGCCATTAGGGTAACCGACCTTAGTGTGCATTAACTGGATGCTTGGGACCCTTACCGCCAGAACATCTACTCCCTGCCCCGTCTTTTAACGCACGTTGGGACCTTAACGTTGCCAATTTGCGCTCACACATGGAGCGCCCTTACAGGTCCTTAGTAAAGTTACCCCTTAATGTATTTATTACCCACTAATCCAAGCAGGATTTCCCATTGTGAATTATATAAGGTAAACAAAGATATAACAAATAAAAACATCTAAAAAATAAAGACAATACACTGATAAAAATAACAGCTAATAACAATGCCTAGTATCCTGCAGACATAATGGGGGGATAATAATGGGGTTTGCTACAATAATGAGAGCAATGTAGTTTTGCTTTCAATATTGCAAAGAAAAATTTATCAGAACACATTTATGTCTGCTTTCTCTAGGGGTAATTCTCTGCTGGAAACAATATAATTGCTCAAATCCCAGCCTTTCTTTTTGGGACTGCCTCTTGTTCGTGGGTGAATGTGCCTGTGTTATTTAACAACATGGGGTACTTTTGCCTATGGACAAGTTAGGCAGTAGTAAAGTCCCAATTTCCATGAATAAAATGCTATTTTATAAATGGAAAGAGCTTGCATTATTGCCTTTAATAAATTTGAAAAATAATAACCATCAAGGTCATTTGCAGTCAAAAACCTTTTTCAAATACAAGGCCTTAACCATTCAAAAACCTAAAATATTAGTTTCTTTGCAAGATCCAATGGGAATCCATGCCAGTGGCTAACAACAGTTTCATATATAAAAATGATCTGTTTTGAATCATACTGAAAAGCAGCCCTGAAGCGTGGGAGTGCAGAGCTCAGCCTTTCTGAAAGACATGCAAACACGACCAGGCTTGTACAGCAAAATGATGCATTTCTTTCATTCAGATTAAAAAGAGATATTCCCTGGCATATGATAAATTTGGGGGACCAAATGACACAAGTTGAATTGAATTTTCAAATATATGTGTTATTTTTCCCTTAGTTCGCTTCCTGCAGAAATAGCAGGTGTAGAGAAAAAGCAAACTTCCTGAGTGACTGACTTTTGAAAATTAGGGCTGCATAACTTGCCACAGTGCATGATATTGAAAATTGCTTCCAAGATTATTTTCTGTTAATTGGTCACTTCCATGGATTTCAATGGTTTGGTTGCACAATCTTAAATATAATAAAGTCTGAAAAGTCTTACTAATGAATGGTCTGGCAGTCAGAGAGATGAAAGCACTTCTGCTCTATACTCTCACAGAGATGATGCGGTGGGCTATTTGAAACCTTCTATTTGAAAGCATGCACATAATTTTAGCCATTGTGAGAGGGGGAGATTTCACCTAGAACAATCTAGCCAGGTGACTAAAGAAGTGAATGATGGCAAGAAGCTGAAGGAAGGCAAAGATTCAAGGGGAGGAGGAGGTGGCCAATGCAATGAAATGGGGGGATAAGACATTTTTCAGATATATTAGTGAGAAGAGGAAGAGCAAAAGTGGTATTGTCAGACTCAAGGGTGCAGGGGGGGAATATGTAGAAGCTGATAAGGATAAAGCGGAATTGCTTAACAAGTGTTTTTGTTCTGTGTTCACAGATGAAGAACCAGGAGCAGGACCTCGGAAAGCACCCACAGATGGGAACGGAAGCGAGGGACATCTTGAACTATTTTCGGAAGACTGTGTTCGTGAGAAACTAGCTCAACTTAAGGTAGACGGAGCGATGGGACCGGATGGGATGCACCCTGGAGTGCTGGGGGAGCTTGGGGACGTTCTGGCGGCTCCACTGACTGACCTTTTCAGTGCCTCGTTGGAGTCGGGAGTGGTGCCGGGGGACTGGAGAGAGGCTCATGTGGTGCCTTTGCACAGGGGCGGGGGTAGGGATGTGGTTGAAAACTACAGGCCGGTTAGTTTGGCTTCGGTGGTGAGTAAATTATTGGAAACGCTGCTGAAGGAGAGAATGGTGGGGTTTCTGGAGTCCAGCGGATTACAGGATCCGAGGCAGCATGGATTCACCAGAGGCAGGTCTTGTCAGACAAATCTGATTGATTTTTTTGACTGGGTGACCAGGGAGTTGGACCGAGGGAGAGCTCTAGATGTGGTGTATTTAGATTTCCGTAAAGCCTTTGACACTGTTCCTCACAGGCGACTTATAAACAAACTGAGCACCCTAGGGATGGACCCTAAGGTTACTGCTTGGGTTGGAAATTGGTTGGGTGGGAGGCGACAAAGAGTACAGGTAAATCGAGCTCACTGAGGAGAAGGATGTTGCCAGTGGTGTGCCCCAGGGATCTGTCCTTGGTCCGATTCTTTTTAACATCTTTGTTAGTGATATAGCGGAGGGGCTGTCGGGTAGGGTTTGCCTCTTTGCGGATGATACCAAAATCTGCAATGGAGTGGACACCCAGGAAGGGGTAGATAGCATGAGGAGGGATCTAGCTAAGCTTGAAGAATGGTCTAGAATTTGGCAGCTGGGATTTGATGTTAGAAGGTGTAGGGTCATGCATTTGGGCTGCAGCAATCCAGGGGAGCAATACAGTATAGGAGGTGAAGTGCTTTTGTCCACTGAAGAAGAGCGGGACCTAGGCGTGGTTGTGTCTGATGATCTTAGAGTAGCTAAACAGGTGGAAAAGGCGATGGCGGAAGCTAGAGGGATGCTTGGGTGCATACGGAGAGGAGTGGCTGGCGGAGGAAGGGAGGTGATAGTGCCTCTGTGTGGGTCTTTGGTGCGACCTCATTTGGAGTATGGTGTGCAATTCTGGAGACCGCACCTTCAAAAGGATGTGAACAGGATGGAGTCGGTGCAGAGGGCTGCTACCAAAATGATTGGTGGGCTTCATTGTAAAGCATATGAGGACAGACTTGGGGATCTTGGTGTGTGCACCTTGGAGGAGGGGCGGGATGGAGGTGATATGATTGAGATGTTTGAGTGCCTCCGTGGCATGGATGTTCAGGGAGAGAGCCTCTTTCGGTTGAGGGCGGGTTCTGCTGCGAGGGGACATGGGATGGGGGTGGGGGGAGATGGATTCGGGAGTGATATGCGGAGGTATTTCTTTGCGGGGGGAGTGGTGGATCCGTGGAGTGGTCTCCCAGTGGAGGTGGTGGAGATGAGGACAGTGGCTGAATTCGGGAAGGCATGGGACCAACACAGAGGATCTCTGGAGGCGGGGGGTGGACTGTTGTGGTTGTTGTGGAGGGACAGACTAGATGGGCCATGTGGTCTTTTTCTGTCGTCATGTTTCTATGTTTCTATGTTTCTATCTGCCAGACTATAAATCTCACAATGACTGAAGCAGGCAGTCACAGTTATATGCTTTTTTAAGTCTATATTTAGAAGGAAAAGAAGACTTAAGAAATTGCTTTGCCTCTCTGTATACTGCCCCTAGAATAACTCTCTTGTTTAATGTTTTATCCACACCAGAATTTCCAGATATGTAAGGGGAGACATAAAGTTTCTGAAAGAAGTATGCATGGGCAACAGATGCGCCTACATGCAAATCCTAGAAAATGGCCTCCTTTTAGTTCTTGCTTGAACTTCTTGTAAATTTCACAGACTTAGGGCTAGAATTACTAACCTGCATCAAAGCATTAACACACATTATTTTTATTTCATGCAGGCCCCATTATGGGCAGTGGAGTCTATTTACTAATGATATACATTAGATAACCATAATATACATCAAAGTGCAAATAATGTTTGTTAGTACATTAATACATATTAGTAAATCTAGCTCTTAAATAAGAATCTGAATATAAATAGCTCCATGGCCATGGCAGGTGCTATCATTAGGTGAACTAGGCAGTCACCTAGAGCACCAATACTCTGAGGGCAGTGGCAGCAATACTTTTAAAATAGCACCACAGGGACAGAGTCACCTTCACCTCCAGTGCTGCGGTGCTGTTCATGATTCCACCCCCTCCAATTCCACTTCCTTTTGGATGGTGGCCCTTCCACCTCCATGCAAATAAGAAGTGGAATTAGAAGGGGACAGAAGCACAACATGCACCACAATGCTGGAGGTGAAGGTAAGTCCTGCAGTGCCACTTTAAAAGTTTTGCATGACCCAGAGAGAGGTGGCAGCGGCAACAATGGGGGTGGGGTCCAGAGCTGGTAGCTGCTAGGAATGCGATTTGCCTAAAGCGCCTCATTTCTTTGCACCAACCTTGTCCATGGTACAATCTTCCTTCTTTCTTCTTTGAAGCAATTGTGCAGAATCCTCCAACAGAAAAGCTGAAGGTGTTAATTTCTCAAAGTTACTGCTTATAGCTATTTACAGTAAAAGAACAGTCACAAAATTCCATGCACTTGCAAAAGCAGGTAGAAAATAGTTCAAATGGTTGAAAAAGTATTATTTGTCCCATATATGCATAACCAATAATGATAATAATATGCTAATTTTATTTTTACAACCTACAAATAAACTTTCAGAATACATTAATTTGGAGTCATTTTTTTGAAAATGTCTTGTCTGCAAACTATTTTCCTCTTGCAACCTAAAAACACCCCAACGAATGCCTCCTCACAATTCAGCTAAAAGTATGAATATTATGTAGGTTATTATGAATAACCAGAGAGGGTCATTTGCAGACAAAGCAATCTAAGCATTTGGATCTCTTTTAGCATAATAAATTGCTTTGAAAATTGCCCTCACTTTACATTAGAAAACTCCCTATTGTCCAATTAGCTATAACGCATGGCGCAGAATCAACTGCTTTCACAGTAGTATCACAAAAGCACTGATAGTTACGGTCAAACTAAAAAAGTCAGAAATACGAGTGCTACAAAAGGGAATGATGTATTTTAAACACAATGCCAGTTTCATACAATAACTTCATGGTTGCCTATCAGAGTGAGGGTCTCAAACTCCAGTCCTCATGGGACTCCAAACCACTTAGAATTTCAGGATATCCATTCATGGATTTGGGTTTAGCTCACATCTTTTTCAGTAGCAGCTCAAGTTGATTTGGAAGTATTTCCTGTCCACAGACAGCTTACAATCTAAGGGGTATGTTTACTAAAAAGCGCTATTTGCGCTGCTGTCACGTTTTTGGGCGATAAGGTACCTTATCGCGCGATAATGGCGCTTTACCAGGCGATAAGGTACCTTATCACGTGATAACACGCGCAACGGCGCAAACGAGCGCTGAAGGCGGAGGGCGGAGGAAGGCTCCCCAGGGGCGGAGAGAGAGGGTCAATGGGTGGAGAGTGGGAGGGGAGAGGCTCCCTGCACACTAACGCTGTGGAATCCAGGGCTGAAAACTAACGCCAGTGAAACCCTGGCGTTAGAGCAGATTTAAAGGGAAGAGAAACCATTTCCATCAGCAATGTACAGCAAAACCAGGGAAACCTAAAAAAAGTGATAAGTGTGATACATGTGCACGAAAAAAAGGGGCAAATAAACATTGAAAATGACCAGAAGAAAATGTGAAAAAAACATAACCAAGCTGGCCAATATTGATATTAATGGGAAACATCAAAAAACACTACCAAAAAAGCTCCAAAATAAAGATATTAATTTTGGAAGGGTCTATGCTCTGTCCCCATACAAGGTGAATGATCCCACAGTAAAATTGCACTGATCAGGGTTTTCCCTTTCCATTGGACAGGTTTCCTATGGCATGCACATGTTCCGCAACAGCAGGGCAGGCATGTCAGAATGGGCAACTGGACAGATGCTGGAAAAGGGGACACAGAGGGCTGCAGGCGGCACATGCTGTGGTGCAGTGGGCCACAGTGCGGACTAGGGTGATGCCTAGGTGGCCCATAGGAATGCTGAAACAGTAGAGCCGCCAGACAGCAACTGATGAGGCCCAACATGGGCACGAGTGTGTTTCCCACAGTGTCACAGGGGATAGTACCCAGCAGGTACCCCCAAGGGCACAGAACATTGGCAGGCGGTGCTGGGGGGAAGCGTGGACAGCTATGCAGGCACCCCTACCCCAGAACCCGCACCATAGGCAGCCGCCTACTGTCACCACCAGGTGGGCAGACTGCCTCCTGGATAGCAGGCCTGCGTCTGGTGGCAAGAAATATAGTTGCACGCCTCGAGTGGTAAAGGCAAATTAGGATTTATTCCCCTCCCGGGGTCGGATCATTCAAAACAACAAAACACAAGTACTCAAAATAAATAAGCCATTCTTGCTGGCAAAAACATAAAGGAATAAACAGAACAATTTCTTCTTGCTTCAAAGTAAAGTTAGGCATTCACATACAGGAGATATAGTGTTTTCTTCTCTCACACTATACAGCATTGACTAGCACAAAGATCCTATTTTATCTGATAAAATCAGTGTGCAATCCATCGGGTCACCATAGCTAGAACAGTCACTGAAAGTATCAATTATCATCGGCTCTTGCAAGCTCTCAGAACCTTCCTTATTAAAGTAGGCTTGCAAATTCCCCTGTGCCGTGCCGTGCCGTCACAGAACTTCCTGGCAGCACTTTCTCTAGGGCTGGAATAAATGCCCTGGTATTCTTTAGCGTCTGGGAGAGAGAGAAGCCACCCCTCAGGGTTCTTATAAATTCTCTTCCTAGTATCAGGTTTTAGCCTGCGTGGCTTTCTCTGACTCTTAGGGCTTTCTATAATGTCCTCTTCTGACATACATATGTCTTCTGGGTAATGTCTGTCTTTCACTGGAGGTTTCACTTGCCCTTGGCTCAGCTCTCTGTTTGAATCCTTCTGTGGGGAGTAACAACCCTGCCCCCACCTTGGACTTCCTGCACGAGGCTGCTCCACATTCACTCTATCAAAACTTTTATCATTCACCACTCTTAGCTTCCCACTATAATCACTCCTCAGGTCACAGCTCCCTGATACATACGGTTTTGTCTTTTGCTTCCATTCACTCTGGCTGTAACGTAGCCTTCGTGTTCCACAGGGCTTGTAATCAAGAGAACACTCACACCTGCTCTCTGCTTCTGTTAGCTGCTTCCTTCTGTAGGACTCTGGGTAGCTGCTCGTGTGAATCCTTCCTGCCTCTGGCTCTGACTCACTTCCTGGGTCAAAGTGGGAAAGCCTTCCTGCTTTCTCTCGGCCAGCTGCTTCAGGTAAATCAGCTTGTTCTAACAGCTCTCTCCGTTCTCGTTTATGCTGTTCCTGTTCTAACCCTGTGTTCCCTGCACTGTCCTTATAAGGGCTGTAAACTCTTCCCCTTCTCAGGTGCACACTATCAGGAACTAGGTCATGTTTCCCAGCTGAGTGTTTTTTCAGACCTCGTGGCTGCCTTTGTTTCTGTTGTCCCTGGCAACAGCTGCTCACATGGTCTGTTTTCCTGTTAGCTTCAGGACTGAAATGCCGTGAATCTTGTGCTTTTAAGGTATAAAATGGGGCTTCTTCATCACACTACCCACACACTGGATGGCCTGAGACTGCGCACCACCAGCACCACCAGCAGAAGGGCATGTCAGCATGGTGGCGGAGGGGTACTGGTGGTGGAGGGGGCAGCGGCAGCTGCCCAGAAGAGACCATGGCCTAGCCCTGTGTAGGTGGGTGCCATGCACTGCAACAGACAGGCCCTGTCTAACGAACAATCATATTATCCCCAGGGAATGAACTGTCCCTGTGGTGACAGTGTGGTGCAGTATGCACAGCCAGTGTGTTCAGAAGCAGAAAGTCACAGGTTCAAGTCCCAGCTGTGGCTCCCACCAACCCAGTCCCCATATTTTACTCAGTACTAAATCGTGGTAATAAAGAGAGAACCTTTATTGCAGATAACATAAACATGCCTGAAATGCCTATATTTTACCCTACAGAGCACAGACACCATAGACATGTGCAATACCTAGAGCAGAGTTTCCCAAATGCAGTCCTGGAGGGCCAAAAATCATTCAGGTTTCATGCTGTCTCTAATATAAGGACATGTTAGCATGGTGGCGGAGGGGTACTGGTGGTGGAGGGGGCAATGGCAGCTGCCCAGAGCAGACCATGGCCTAGCCCGGTGTAGGTGGGTGCCATGCACTGCAACAGACAGGCCCTGTCTAACGAACAGTCATGGTATCCCCAGGGAATGCACTGTCTCTGTGGCAACACAGTGGAGCAGTACACACAGCCAGTGTGTTCAGGAGCAGAAGGTCATAGGTTCAAGTCCCAGCTGTGGTTCCTGCCAACCCAGTCCCCATATTTTACCCACTACTAAAACGTGGTAATACAGACAGAACCTTTATTGCAGATAACGTAAACATGCCCAAAACGCCTACATTTTACCCTACAGAGCACAGACACCATAAACATGCGCATTACCTAGAGCAGAGTCTCCCAAATGCAGTCCTGGAGGGCCAAACACCATTCAGGTTCCATGCTGCCTCTAATAAATGTGGCTGTGCTGCATTTCTATGCACCGCCCACATGGTATGCAGATGTATCTCATGCATATTCATTAGGGACAGCATGAAAACCCGAACAGTGTTTGGCCCACCAGGACTGGAGTTGGGCACCTCTGCCCTAGAGCAGCAGCCAACAGGGGCAGACACACCCGCACCCACAGGCTCCATTATCCAAAGCCTCCTGGAGAGGCAGGATGTTGGACCCTGCGTGCATCTCCCAATACTAGCACTTGCATACCTTAGTAATGCCACCCTAAACCTGGGAATACGGTACACATCTATCAAAAGGTTGCTATGATTACTGGCAGATAGCAATTCCTAAGTTAAGCACCATTTGCTGATTGAACTGCATCATAGCAACCTTTCTGATGTCTGTGGAGTGTGCTTCAGGTCTGGTGTCTGACAGTGTTTACCACCCTGGGGAGTGACCCCCAACAGTATTGCGTACCATAGCCATGCCTGCACTGTGCCCAGGACTGGTGTGGTGGCCAGGGCTGCCAAACACCTCTATAGTTGCACAATGCTGACATAGGTGTGGAGAGTGTGTGTCTGTCTGTCTATCCAGTGTGTGGTGGCTGCTAACACCTTCCTCAGCCCACACTGCTAGCACTGTTGCCAGTATTGGCCTGCCAATGTATATAATGAGGAGGAAGGTACTGTGGGTATAGCCTGGACAGGGTGCCTGGCCTGGATGCATCAGCACAGGGCATAGGGCAATGGCTCTGACATTGTAGTGCCTGGCCACAACCTGCACCGACAGGGTGGCCACAGCATGTCCTGCTGGGAGGTCACTCTCACCCTGACTGAGCAGTGACCACGGCATGGCTAGGCTCCCCCATAGTGCTATCTTGTATTTCTCTTAAGTGAAATATATAGGTTCTCCTCTCTGGGGCCTAATCACTGACTTATCTGCTTGGTGGGTGTGCTCACATCTCCTCCAGGATCATGCACTGTGGACTAGCTAGCAGACTGTCTGCAGTTATATGTGTATGGCTGGAACACCTTGCAGGGTGCAGTGGCTGGTGACTCACTGTGCTTGCTGCTGGAGAATGTCAGTTGGTGGTGGGGGGCAGCTGAGCATTTCCAGGCCTACTGTCTGTCTGCCATTGCCTGAGGGATGTGTACAGCTCTGCATTGGCCACCCTGTAGAGTGTCTGTTCCCCAGCAAAATGGGGGTTGATTGCCCCCCTCTACTGCCACCATTGCAGGGAGGTAGAATGTGGATCTGTTGGTGAGGGATCCTGTCTCTGACCCTGAGCCACAAAGGGTGGGTTGGGTTGTGGTACATAATCCGCCTTCCAAACACCCCCCTTCACTTACATCATGTTACCAACACAGAATATGCACTATTCTGGGTGCATCATAGCCCATAAGGGCTAGATGTGATTGACAACTACAGATGGACACTAATGTAGCCTAGGTGTGTCTGTAGAAACTACCTATCACACACACTGGCACTGATGGCTACCTGCAACATGGCCTATCTCAGGCATGGAAGGTGCTGCGGACCTGGTGTTGGCCGCCCCACCTCACCCTCAGGGTGAGCATAATACTCACACAATGTGACGGTCAGTAGCTACTCTGTGCCACTAACACACACCATTGGCACCCCCTACTAGGCTGAGGTGCTGTGGGGTGCATACCCCATCTTGTGCTCACCTGTAGACTGCTGATTTGCATGTGCTGTGCATCATGGGTATGGGTGGGTTGACCCTATCCTGGTAACCACAGCAGGATGTTTGTGTGGTGACACGCAGTCCCTCTGTAGCCAGCCAGGGGTTCATTAGTAGCTGTAGCCCACTGGTTACTTCACTGCCTATGGAGCCAGAGGTCATGGGTTTGATCCCACAGTGGGGCCATTTGATAGGGCTGTTTGAGGCACTGTCTATTTTTAATGTAAATTAGTGCTGCCAGCAAAAACACCCTCACAGTGCTGTAACCTTAAGGTGCCTCATAAGGCGCCCCATAAAGTGCCTTATAAGGCGTCCTATAGGGGACATTATAGGGTGCCATGGCAGAGAGTACACTTTATAATGTGCCCTCTGGAGTGCCTACAGGGTGCCCTATGCGGCATCTTAGGTTACGGCACTGTGAGGGTGTGTTTTCTGGCAGCACTAATTAAAATAAAAATAAAATGCCTCACAAAGCACTGCTTAAACCAGTGGTTCTTAACCAGTCCTCCTTGAACCCCTAGGCCAGTCGGGTGTTCAGGATAGCCCTAATGAATATGCATGAGATATATATGCATTAGAGATATCCTGCCAACCTGACTGGTTTGTGGCCCTCTAGGGCTGGATTTGGAGACCCCTGTCTTACACCTCTATCATTTAAGATTGTGAGTGGGCAAGGTGCAGATGTCCTAGACATCAAAAGGGTAGATAGAATGTGTCACATGCCTCCTCAATTCTCACCACCACCAAAAAGTTGTCTAATAGACAATATCTTGGTGGTGGTGAGAAGCAAAGGGGCATGTGACAAATTCTATCTAACCTTTTTGATGTCTTGGAGATATGCACCTTGCCCACTCACATTCTTAAATGACAGAGATGTACGGCAGGGGTCTCCAAATCCAGCCCTAGAGGGCCACAAACCAGTCAGGTTGGCAGGATATCTCTAATGCATTTATATCTCATGCATATTCATTAGGGCTATCCTGAACACCCAACTGGCCTAGGGGTTCAAGGAGGACTGGTTAAGAACCACTGGCTTAAACATAAAGGTTACTGCCTCAGCCAGCTTTATTCATTATGTGCACTGGGGGATCAAACCCATGACCCCTATACCATCAGTCAGTGTATTAACCAATGTGCTACACCTCTGCTGCTGTGTTGGCATGTCAGCGCACCTACTTAAGAGTAACGCGCGTCAATGTGGCATGCCTTCCTCTAGTGTGTGATAATGTGCATCACGCAACTTATTGCGCGATTGCTACGTTTAGACCAGAACGCCCACTCTCCTTATGGCATCCTGCACATTATTGCTGGGTGCACATTAAGACGGTTTAGTAAACATACCCCCTGGTGTAACTGTTTAGCCAGTCATTGCTGTGTAAAAAGGCATAGCACACCGGTTAATACAATGCCCTAAGAACCAGTGGTGATGGGTTTGAGATCCAAGTGTGGCAACAACCAGAGAGATGCATAATAAACAAATTGTGTTTTAAAATGCCAGACACATCACTGCAATGTGTGTCTGCAGCATAGATCTTTATATATAGTGGCTGTGACACCATTTCCTGTGTACCAGCTGTGGCATAGGCACGGGCACGTTGCTAGCGTGCCTCAATGATGCGCGTTGAGGCACGTAGGCGCTGCGTGCCATGACACGTTGCTGCGCGCCATGGCGCGTTGCTGCACGCATGCGCGTGCATACATGCGTACCTGCGTCTGTGAGCAAGGCATTGGTGAAAATGGCCACCCGCTCACGGAAGCCAGCCTTCAGCAGAAGGGAGCTCCGGCAACTGGCAGGACTTATCTGCACCAGGCAGCAGAAGCTCTTCCCAGGGCCCTCCAAGCGGCAGGACCTGGGGAGAGTCAGGAGGGCCTGGGACCACGTGACACAGTGCTACAACCGTGTGGCTGACTACCCACATGAAGTAAGTGTATGGGGACAGGTCAGTATATCCATATACATATCCAGTGTCGATTGTAGCCGTGCATGCTGCTGTGTGTAGGTAGTCTATCTCATTTATGTTTATTAATTAAACCCATGTGATATACCATCTATGTATCACATCAGAGTGGTGTGCCCTATCCCCAGGAGACTAAGGACCTGCTCACAGAATACCAGATGTCATCTTGGTGTTATGGCAGCTGCTGCTGTTGATGTGTTAAAACACACCGTAACACAAGGAGCCCATAGATCTGCCTAAAGAGGTTTTGTAAACATCATGCTGATATGGTAGGTTCCACATTTGCAGGGTCACACATCTGCCCTACCCCTAGGGGTCCTGAGATGTGCTCCAAATGGTCTGTCAGTCCCCCTGGTGATATGGTTGTGTGTGCCTTTGCAGTTTAAAACATCCTCCCTACCCCCAGGAGTCCTGAGAGCCCATCAAAGTGGGTTCCCAGTCACCCTGGTAATATGGTTGTGTGTGCCTTTGCAGTTTAAAACATCCTCCCTACCCCCAGGAGTCCTGAGGGCCCATCAAAGTGGGTTCCCAGTCACCCTGGTGATATGGTTGTGTATGCCTTTGCAGTTTAAAACATCCTCCCTGCCCCCAGGAGTCCTGAGAGCCCATCAAAGTGGGTTCCCAGTCACCCTGGTGTTATGGGTGTGTGTGCCTTTGCAGTTTAAAACATCCTCCCTAACCCCAGGAGTCCTGAGGGCCCATCAAAGTGGGTTCCCAGTCACCCTGGTGATATGGTTAATGCTGCTGCTGATGTGTTATACGTCACCCTACCCCCAGGAGTCCTGAGACCTGCTGAAGGTGTCCTGTCAGTCACCCTGGTGCTATGGTGTATGTTGCTGATGATGTGTGCTAGGACACCCTACCCCCAGGAGGCCTGAGACCTGATTGCAACTGTGGGTATGCCATCCAGATATTGTGGTAAGTTATGCCGGGTAGGTCTCACATCTCCCCTAGTCCGTGAGGCCCACACCTCATTACACACATCTGTGATGGATCCAGATGGTATGGTAGGTGCAGCTGTGGATGTGCTTTACAGCACCCCACCCCCATGAGCTATGAGATCTGATTACGAAGGCCTGAAACAAAGCCATATATCACAGACCTGTGCGCTGATTCAGGTCACACATCTGCCCACTCACCAGGATCTCCGTACCTGATTGCAGAGGAACATTTTGTTCTGTGTTCACAGATGAAGAACCAGGAGCAGGACCTCAGAAAACACCCACAAATAAGAACAGAAGCGAGGGACATCTTGAACTATTTTCAGTAGACTGTGTTCGTGAGAAACTAGCTCAACTTAAAGTAGACAAAGCGATGGGACCGGATGGGATACACCCTAGAATACTGAGGGACCTTGGGGACGTTCTAGCAGCTCCACTGACTGACCTTTTCAATGCCTCGTTGGAGTCGGGAGTGGTGCCAAAGGACTGGAGAGAGGCTCATGTGGTGCCTTTACACAAAAGCGGAAGTAAGGATGTGGTTGAAAACTACAGGCCGGTTAGTTTAACTTCGGTGGTGAGTAAATTATTGGAAACGCTGCTGAAAGAGAAAATAGTGAGGTTTCTGGAGTCCAGCGGATTACAGGATCCGAGGCAGCATGGATTCACCAGAGGCAGGTCTTGTCAGACAAATCTGATTGATTTTTTTGACTGGGTGACCAGGGAGTTGGACCGAGGGAGAGCTCTAGATGTGGTGTATTTAGATTTCCGTAAAGCCTTTGACACTGTTCCTCAAAGGCGACTTATAAACAAACTGAGCACCCTAGGGATGGACCCTAAAGTTACTGCTTGGGTTAGAAATTGGTTGGGTGGGAGGCGACAAAGAGTACAAGTAAATGGAGCTCACTCTGAGGAGAAGGATGTTACCAGTGGTGTGCCCCAGGGATCTGTCCTTGGTCCAATTCTTTTTAACATCTTTGTTAGTGATATAGCGGAAGGGCTGTCGGGTAAGGTTTGCCTCTTTGCGGATGATACCAAAATCTGCAATAGAGTAGACACCCAGGAAGGGGTAGATAACATGAGGAGGGATCTAGCTAAGCTTGAAGAATGGTCTAGAATTTGGCAGCTGGGATTTAATGTTAAAAAATGTAAGGTCATGCATTTGGGCTGCAGCAATCCAAGGGAGCAATACAGTATAGGAGGTGAAGTACTTTTGTCCACTAAAGAAGAGCGGGACCTAGGCGTGGTTGTGTCTGATGATCTTAAAGTAGCTAAACAGGTGGAAAAGGCGACAGCAAAAGCTAGAAGGATGCTTGGGTGCATACGGAGAGGAATGGCTAGCAGAAAAAAGGAGGTGATAATGCCTCTGTATAAGTCTTTGGTGCGACCTCATTTGGAGTATGGTGTGCAATTCTGGAGACCGCACCTTCAAAAGGATGTGAACAGGATGGAGTCGGTGCAGAGGGTTGCTACCAAAATGATTAATGGGCTTCATTATAAAGCATATGAGGACAGACTTAAGGATCTTAATATGTACACCTTAGAGGAAAGGCGGGATAGAGGTGATATGATTGAGATGTTTAAATACCTCTGTGGCATAAATGTTCAGGGAGAGAGCCTCTTTCAATTGAAAGCAAGTTCTGCTACGAGGGGACATGGGATGAGGGTGAAGGGAGATAGATTCAGGAGTGATATGCGGAAATATTTCTTTACGGAAAGAGTAGTGGATCCGTGGAATAGTCTCCCAGTGGAGGTGGTAGAGATGAGGACAGTAACTGAATTCAAGAAAGCATGGGACCAACACAGAGGATCTCTTAAGGCAAAAAGTGGACTGTTGTAGTTGTTATGGAAGGACAGACTAGATAGGCCATGTGGTCTTTTTCTGTCGTCATGTTTCTATGTTTCTA
The DNA here is from genome assembly GCA_033557465.1 of Ichthyophis bannanicus. Classification (NCBI taxonomy): domain Eukaryota; kingdom Metazoa; phylum Chordata; class Amphibia; order Gymnophiona; family Ichthyophiidae; genus Ichthyophis; species Ichthyophis bannanicus. The sequence goes on along the minus strand of CM066033.1, from coordinate 1,024,299,170 downwards.
TGTTTCTATTACAGATTCTGCTGTAAGGATACATGCACCTGTTGGTGTTGCACAGCACTGCCAGAAACCCAGACAGGAGCACAGATGTTAATAGGCCATTTCCGTGTGCTGGCCCCTGCCCCTGTTGTTGCTAGCCACAACTGCCCTACTGACACAAGGCCCTAGTCATGACCATAGAGGTATAGTAGAAAGTCAAATGGCATGGTATTGGCACCTGGCAAGGTGCACAGGGCCACCCACCCTCCGCTCAATGTATGGACACATCACCCATGTGTGTTAGGATATCATGTTGCCATTGGGGTTGTGTCAAATGATGTGTGTAGGTCAGGGAAACACAAATGTGTTTGCCAGACCACACAGGGGGTTAGGGGGGATTCCCCTGGACACCAGCATGGCCAAACCACACGTGGCATGGTGCTGCCATGTCATGCAAGGAGAGCATAGGAACACAGAATGATGTGTCCAGGTTGCCACGCACAGTATACATAGGTGTCACTGCACTCATGCCCAGACCCACAGCCACACATGCAGATGGCACTGGCAACAGTTGGTACATGACACACTGAGCAGTGGAGCAGGAGATACTGCCCACAGAGATGTTTGATTTGTGTTGGCCACTCACCAGAGATATACGGTCACTGATGCTCCCACCCATTGCTTCCCCCCCCCCCCCCAGGTAGAGGACCTACGGAATAAGGGTCGTGAGTTGAGGCTACACCACCCAGAGTACCTCGCCCGCCTCCAGAGGGGGGCGATGGCCGAAGGTGGAGGTGAGTTTTGAGGCCTTTGCAGCTCTGTAAGGAATGTCAGAGTGGCCCACTAGCCTGTGTGGTGCCTCAATATGTACGTGTGTTAGGTGACTCACATGATAGTGTGCTAATGACTGTCATCCTCCACAGAGGGCGATGCCGCCGGTGAGGGCCCCTCCAAGGCCAGCCAGTCCCTGAGGTGCCCAACTGCCCGCCGTCCTATCGAGGAGGAGGAGGAGGTGGAGGAGGAAGGGGCAGAAAAGGAGGAGGTGGAGGCAGAGGAGGCGGCGGCAGACGCTGCGGAGGGATATGATGGGGACATGGAGGGGATGGAGGGTGGGGCAGGAGGGGAGGGAGTGAGTGTGGGTGATGTTTAGGAGGGGGGTGGAGGGGGGAGTGTGGAGGGTGGGTGGGAGGTGGCAGGGGGGAGGTTTGGGGTGTTGGGTGGGGGAGGGTGCCAGAGAACACAGGACAGCACAGGGTGGTGTGGGTCCCTGCCAGCCACCGCATGTGGTTGTCCAGGATGGACGGCTGGGTGTGGAAGCACATTCATGACCACACACAGGTTACATGCACATGCCGCCACACAGACACCTGGCACCATGTGTGTAACATAGAAACATGATGACAGAAAAAGACCACATGGCCTATCTAGTCTGTCCTTCCATATAAACAACTACAACAGTCCACTTTTTACCTTTAGAGATCCTCTGTGTTGGTCCCATGCTTTTTTTTAATTCAGTTACTGTCCTCATCTCTACCACCTCCACTGGGAGACTATTCCACGGAGCCACTACTCTTTCCATAAAGAAATATTTCCGCATATCACTCCTGAATCTATCTCCCTTCACCCTCATCCCATGTCCCCTCGTAGCAGAACTTGCTTTCAATTGAAAGAGGCTCTCTCCCTGAACATTTATGCCACGGAGGTATTTAAACATCTCAATCATATCACCTCTATCCCACCTTTCCTCTAAGGTGTACATATTAAGATCCTTAAAGTCTGTCCTCATATGCTTTATAATGAAGACCACTAATCATTTTAGTAGCCACCCTCTGCACCGACTCCATCCTGTTCACATCCTTTTGAAGGTGCGGTCTCCAGAATTGCACACTATACTCCAAATGAGGTCGCACCAAAGACTTATACAGAGGCATTATCACCTCCTTTTTTCTGCTAGCCATTCCTCTCCGTATGCACCCAAGCATCCTTCTAGCTTTTGCCGTCGCCTTTTCTACCTGTTTAGCTACTTTAAGATCATCAGACACAACCACGCCTAGGTCCCGCTCTTCTTTAGTGGACAAAGGTACTTCACCTCCTATACTGTATTGCTCCCTTGGATTGCTGCAGCCCAATTGCATGACCTTACATTTTTTAACATTAAATCCCAGCTGTCAAATTCTAGACCATTCTTCAAGCTTAGCTAGATCCCTCCTCATGTTATCTACACCTTCCTGGGTGTCTACTCTATTGCAGATTTTGGTATCATCCACAAAGAGACAAACCTTACCCGACAGCCCTTCCGCTATATCACTAACAAAGATGTTAAAAAGAATCGGACCAAGGACAGATCCCTGGGGCACACCACTGGTAACATCCTTCTCCTCAGAGTGAGCTCCATTTACTTGTACGCTTTGTCGCCTCCCACCCAACCAATTTCTAACCCAAGCAGTAACTTTAGGGTCCATCCCTAGGGTGCTCAGTTTGTTTATAAGTCGCCTGTGAGGAACAGTGTCAAAGGCTTTACTGAAATCTAAATACACCACATCTAGAGCTCTCCCTCGGTCCAACTCCTTGGTCCCCCAGTCAAAGAAATCAATCAGATTTGTCTGACAAGACCTGCCTCTGGTGAATCCATGCTGCCTCGGATCCTGTAATCCGCTGGACTCCAGCAACCTCACTATTTTCTCTTTCAGCAGCATTTCCAATAATTTACTCACCACCGAAGTTAAACTAACTGGCCTGTAGTTTTCAACCACATCCTTACTTCCGCTTTTGTGTAAAGGCACCACATGAGCCTCTCTCCAATCCTTTGGCACCACTCCCGACTCCAACGAGGCATTGAAAAGGTCAGTCAGTGGAGTTGCTAGAACGTCCCCAAGTTCCCTCAGTATTCTAGGGTGTATCCCATCCGGTCCCATTGCTTTGTCTACTTTAAGTTGAGCTAGTTTCTCACGAACACAGTCTTCTGAAAATTGTTCAAGATGTCCCTCGCTTCTGTTTCTATTTGTAGGTGCTTTCTGAGGTCCTGCTCCTGGTTCTTCATCTGTGAACACAGAACAAAAATATTTGTTAAGCAATTCTGCTTTATCCTTATCAGCTTCTACATATTCCCCCCCCCCCCTACACCCTTGAGTCTGACAATACCACTTTTGCCCTTCCTCTTCTCACTAATATATCTGAAAAATGTCTTATGCCCCAATTTTATTGCATTGGCTATTTCCTCCTCCTTTTGAATCTTTGCCTTCTTGACTACTTTGCTAGCTTCTCTAAGTTTTTCCAAATACAGATGCCTGTCTTCCTCTCTCTGTGATCTCTTGTATTTCATGAAGGCCTCCCTCTTTTTCTTCACTTTTTCAGCTACTTCCTTCAAAAACCATAGCGGTCTCCTTTTCCTTTTGCCTTTATTTACCATTTTAACAAAAAGGTTGGTTGCCCTTAAAATATCCCCTTTCAGTTTTGCCCACTGTTTTTCTACATCCCCAAGTTGTTCCCATCCCACTAACGACTCCCTGAGGTATTGGCCCATCTTCGCAGTTAGTCTTCCTAAAGTCTAAGATCATCACCTTGGAATGGATTCTAACAGCCCTAGTCCTAATACTGAACCACACCATCTGGTGATCACTGGATGCAAAATGATCTCCCACTACAACATCAGAAACACTTTCACCATTGGTAAGCACCAAGTCCAGTATGGTCCCTTCACGTGTGGGGTCTGTTACCAATTGCCTGAATAGTTCTCCCTGTAGAGAATCCAGGATCTCCTTACTTCTAGATGATACTGCAGCAGGAATGTGCCAATCAACATCTGGCATATTGAAATCTCCTATCAGTAGCACTTCCCCTTTCCTAGCAATGCTGCGTATGTCTTCAATTAACTCTCTGTCTACCTCTTGTGAGGGAGGTCTGTATATCACACCAATGCAAATAGATTTCTCTTTCCCTCTTTTTAGTTTAACCCACAATGCCTCCTCTCTCCCTTTTAAGCTCTGTAATTCCAAAGCTTTAATAGTTTTTACATATAGTGCCACTCCTCCTCCCCTTCTTCCTACCCTGTCCTTTCTGAATAAAGTATAGCCAGGTATAGTTACATCCCAGTCATGGTTTTCTGTGAACCATGTTTCTGTAACTGCCACTAAATCCAAGTCAGCCACTCCCACCAAAGCTTCAACATCAGGGATCTTATTTCCCATGCTACGGGCATTTATACACACTGCTTTCCATATGTTACCCCTGTTACCCATTTCCATAAAGGTATTTAATGTATCACCTACCTGGGGGCTTTCACTTACCTGGGGGCTTTCTTCACCTATCCCCAACGAATCTAGTTTAAAGCCCTCTTCAGTAGATTAGCCAGTCTACTACCGAAGATGTGTTGACCTTTCTTGGACAGATGGATGCCATCTCTGCTCTGCAACCCTTGGAACAGCATCCCATGGTCTAGGAAACCAAAACGCTCTCGATGTGGTATGTGGTGGCAGGTGCATGCACAACCTGTATGTGGTCCTGGATGGCATGGAGCAATGCCTCCATTTCCTAGAACACACCAACCGGTGGCTGGCAGGGTCCATTCAGTGGATGACCTCCGAGATGGAGCGGCTGCTCGGTCGGCAGCCATCCCCTGATGGGCGTCCCAGGAGCATGTGATGACCCCTGTGACGCCCACACATGTGCCCTGTGCTGTCCTGTGTTCTGTGACCCCACACGACAGCTGGTTTGACCCAGGTTTGACCCAGTATGGCAAACCGTATGTGTGTTTGTAAATAGTTTGAAATGTGCATGTACCGTTTTTCCTGTTATATGTAAATACAGTTTTGTGAAAAAAAGCCCAATGGTTATGTGTCGCCCTTACAGACAGACTATGGACATAAGCATGGGACATGTGTGTAGATAGGTATGTGTATGCAAGGTTGACATGGGTATCATACATGGACCATCTCCACATGCAGTTGTGGGGGCTGGCCAAGTGCGTAGGCGTGTGAGTCCAAGGTTGACCCTGAGATGTGGCAATGTGGAGCATGTCCTAAAATACTTAGGGGCTTCTTTACAAAGCCACGGTTGCGGTTCGTGATTGTTATCGGAGCCCTGTTTGTTTATATAAAACATGGCCACCTGGTTGTCCATTTGGATGAGGACTGAGCGGTCCCTGAGTTGGGCAGAGAAACCTCGGATGGTGTTGAAGATTTCTCTGAGTTTGAGGAGATTGATAAGTAGGAGATTCTCTTGAGTAGTCCATAGGCCCTAGGTCATAAGATCCTTCAGGTGAGCTTCCCAACCTAGCTTTGATGCATCAGTCGTTAGGGTACACTGTGGTACAGAACTTTGAAAAGGTAACCCTACGATGAGGTTGTGTGGTTTGCACCACCACTGAAGGCTGACCTCCTCTGAGGAGTGATGATGATGGAGTTTGAGAGAGAGTCCCTTGTGCTATTCTCATGTTTAGACAGGCATATGGGATGACATGGACTGTGGAGGCCATGTGGCCTTGAAGGCATAGGAATGTTCTGGCCATTATTGATGCTTATTGTTGTACTTGTGAGACCAAGGTCATTAATTTGGCACATGTCGTCTGGCAGAAAAACTCAGCTTGGAGTGTGTCTAGATGAGCTCCTATGAATTCGATTTTGAGTTGGAGTGAGGTGTGATTTTGGATAATTTATGATAAATCCTAATTCCTGTAGGACTTGGATGGTCTTTTTGAGGGCAGCAGTATCTGCCCTTAGCAAACAATCATCTAAATAGGGGAACAGAAAGATCTCCAAAGTTCAAAGGTAGGCTGCAACCACAGCCAGACACTTTGTGAACACTCTGGGTGCCTAGGCTAAACCGAAGGGAAGGACCCAATATTGGCAATGATTGTTCCGGAAAACAAATCTAAGGAACTTTCTCTAATCTGGGTGGATGAGAATGTGTGTATAAGCATCCTTTAGATCTAAGGAGCAAAGTCAATCATTTGGTTGAAGGTAAGGAAGAAGAGTACCCAGAGAAATCATTTTGAATTTTTCCTTGACCAGGAATTTGAGATTTTGGAGATCTAGTATAGGCCCATGGCCTCCTGTCTTCTTTGGGATAAGAAAATATCGGGAGTAGACCCCCAGGCCTTGTTGAGAGAGAGAGAGGTACTTCCTCTATTGCCCCCTGAAGTAGTAGAGAGTGGATCTCCTGTTGTAACAAGGTGGTTTGATGGAAATATAAGGGGAATTGGCCTACAAAATGAATGGGTGGAAGATCTCTGAATTTCAACTACAGACCCTGGCTTACTAGATGTAAGGTCCAGGGATCTGAGGTGATGTTGCTCCAGTGGTGTGCAAAATGCACTAGTCTCCCTGGGATCTTGGGAGGATTGGCCATGCTCCCCAGAAAGGAATCAAAAACTCTGAGATGGTTGAGCAGGAGGAGCAGGTTATGACTTGGTAACCTTGGGTTTCCTGGGTTGTTTTTGGCCCTGCTGCCTCTGTTGTTGTGGAGCAGACTAAGATGAATAGGAATGATCGGGTGGATAGCAACATTTCTTCTTTGGGAAGAAGGGGTTTTTGGTGGCAGTCTTCTTTTTAGAAGGATCTGCAGTCTTTCTAGAAAGCCTCTTCATGGTGAGGTTATCCATCTCTATCTCACCTGCCTTTTCCCTCCACCTCTGGCCAAAAAGGTTCTCACCACTTCATGGAATGTTAATTAACTTATCTTGAACCCATTGATCCAGGTCAGATACCTGAAGCCAGGCTGTTTGTCTAGCTCCAATGCAGGCTGCAGCCACCCTGCTGCTGGTCTAAAAGGCTGCTCTTGTTAGAAATTTTGTTCTGGGCATGTGTGACTAAAACCTGATGAGCTGCCTGTTTTTCAGGAGGCAGCAAGGTGGCAAATTATGCTAAATCTCTCGAGACATCACTAAGGAACATTCCCATATATAGTATGTAAGAATCTATTCTGGAAGCTAACATTTTTGTCTGGAAGGCCTTTCTCACAAAGGCATCAAGGGTTCTGGCCTCCCTTCCAGGAGGATCCGAGGAGTGATTCTTTTTTACTTTTAATTCTTCTCATGGCAGACTCAACTACCATAGAGTGGTGAGGGAGTTGAGGTTTTTGAAACCCTGGAGAAGGAGAAACTCTATAAAGAGTATCCAGCCTCTTAGAGACTGCAGGAGTTGACATGGGAGATTCCCACATTCGAGCCATCAAGTTTCTCAAGATGTTATGCACCGGGAGGGTTGCCGCCTCCTTCGATGTCAATGGATACTGGAAAAGTGCAGCTCCTCTGCCCTGGGTTCTGTCTCTATAGCCACGGATACTTCCAGGGCAGCTGCCATGTCCTAAAATCTTGAAAGGACATGTCCTTGGGCGGAGACCTCTGACACTCATAGAGAGACGATGGATCTGATGGCACATCCCTGATGGTATTGGAATTGATGGATTTGGAGTTTGTGATAAGGAAGCTTATCATAGCTCAGGAAGGAGCTATAGAAAAGATGATGTGACTCTGAACAAGCAACCTGTCAGTTCTGGTAGAAATAAGAAAACAGAATTTTCTCACAAAAGACTATCAGTCCCAGAATGCACCAGGTTTCCAGCAGCCATTAGAGGAGCTGAAGTGGGGAAACGTGTGTTCAATCAGGAGGGCTATGAGGTAATCCCTAAGCACTCATCTCAAAGGGCAGGGCCTGATTCAGCACAGCTGCGCTGTATTAGGGAGGAGCACTCATCAAGGCAGAATAAGAATAGAGTTTGTTCTACAGATGACAAGCATCAGCTTCTCCATGATCATCTTCATGATCACCTTGGATATGCAGAGAAGGATCATCAGTTTCATCTGAAGGATCAGCAGAAGCAGAAGCCAAACCGGACGGATAGAGAAGGAAAGAAACCCTCTGGAAGGAAGAGGAGAAAAGCCTTTGAGAGGTCTAGAAGAGTCCAAGGCAGTACGTATACTGGGAGGTATTCCAAGGGCCAGCATAGACCATTGGACTGGGGAAAGCCAGAGGAATGGTGCTGCAGAACAAGGAATCACCAGAGGCTACCTGTGAGGGAGACGGCTGCACGTGGAAGGGACTCTAAGACCTATGCCAGAAGGTATGTGAAGAGAGATCCAGTGTCCAGGGATCAGGACTGGAAGGCTGGACATAAGAACTGGACTACATACTGGCCAGGCTATATAGAGAGGAACTATAGCAACAATGGAAGCTCAGGTATGAACATTGATCTATGCCCTAGCTATAACCTTGAAAGACAGCAGGGAAATAAGTGTTCTCCTGAAAGTGCTCCATTGAAAGATTCATCTGTGCCAATTCATGATAGTGACCCTATGCTTGTTGATGAAGGGGAAATAATAGCAGATCAAGATATTGTTTATATGGACTGCTCTCTATCCAAACTCCGTTGGTAACTTTCTGTGATAAAGCACAGCAGCCATCACAAAGAAATTATAAATTTGTTCTTTATTCCACTAAGAAAAGCTCCTGAAACAGGATTTGACTCACACAGTAGAAAGCCAGCCTGCTAAAGGGTTTCAGCTGGATACCTGATAGCAATTGAGCTGCACCTAATTGCTTGTGAGCTAGGAGAGAATTACTTCTGGATCTGTGTGGAAAGTAATCAGAAGTTAACCTTACAAGAACAGTTTATTTCTTTCTTTGTGGTTTTTCGTTTGTTAGAGATATGCTAAGAAAACATTAGCTAATTGCCTGACAAGTTTGAAGGTTGTTTTCCTGATTTTGATTTTTGACTTTGTTTTACCAAGTTAAACACTGCAAGCAAGTAACCTAATTTATGTGCTACCAAGCATATCTGTGCTGGGAGAAATAACCCCATAAATAAAGAAGTATCTTATTGGCTTTAACACTTGTGCACAACTAAATTATTGTCAGCAGCTGTGTCTGGTGTAAATGAACTACATTACCCACAATACCTTGCAAAAATCATATAAATATATGCATTGTCAAGACTGTGAAGATTCTCACCCAGGCAGCCGTCTGACAAGTTGGAGGCCTCCAGCACTGAATCAGAGTCTGGAAGGAAATCAAAATAAACCTTATGAGACCCCCTATAACTCCGGTGTTCGGCATGTTTAGATATCGAGGGTATCGACAATGGCAGTACCGGAGACCTCGGTACTGGTTGCTCGATGGCTCGATGTGACGCAGGTGATGCCTGCAGAAGGGTATTGAGAGAGATCTCTGTGGCTGCCAGTGATGGTGAAACCGGTGCTGATTGTGATACCCCTAATGCCAACAGCGATGCTCTTTTCAATGGTGATGACCCAGTTATCTTGAAGGAGTACAGAAAGGGACTGCTACTTCTGGAGAGAGATCTGCAATTGTAAGTATTTACTTCTGGGAATTTTTTCTAAATCTTGGGGAAAAGAGAATTCTTTAGATTAAAGCTCATTAATCTGTGTAAAATTAGAATTCAGTGTATTTGTTAAATCAGTCAGGTACTAGTATCAGCAAAGAGCTTTTATTTCAATTGAAAACTCAACAAGTAGCTTTACATTTAAGTTTAAAATCCAGCAGAGGGCTGTCAGTTTAAATTTAAAACTGAGAGGAGTTCCTGTTTGCCTACCTGATTGGTTCCCGGGTCCTGCTGAGCCTGTTCCTGATTGGGGCAGTGTTCTTTGAGGGCTATAAGACCTAAGCCCTCCTCGCGGGACAGCGGGGTGCAGTTTCTTATTTCCTGAGAGGAGTTCCTGTTTGCCTACCTGATTGGTTCCCGGGTCCTGCTGAGCCTGTTCCTGATTGGGGCGGTGTTCTTTGAGGGCTATAAGACCTAAGCCCTCCTCGCGGGACGCGAAGCGGGCGCGTCCCGTGGGCGTGCCCGAAGGGGCGTGACCAAAGGGGCAGGCCACGCCCCTTTGGCGCCCCTTTGGCGCCCCTTCGGCGCAACATCGGCGTTCGTGGTTCCCTGTTATGGGGAAACGAAGGAGACGTTACTCGCAGCCGGTACAATCGAAAACTGGGAAAACCGTTGGACCGATGGATGCTCATGTTATCGTGGCTGAGGTACCGTCAACCTCTATTTCTATATCTGGGGTGTTATCAGAAATTTCAACTGTGAGTACTCCTTCCTCGAGCAATGATTCCCGTGTTATGGGTCTTACTCCCCCCATTAAAGAACCTAAGCTAGATGCCTCTAGTGAATTTTTGCCTGAAGTAGTTCAAGGTGGGAAAGTTCTTTCGGATTCATTTTTGTGAGTTTTAGAGCTGCCTCCTCCATTGCCTTCAGTTATTACCTTCCCGGTGGTAGCTGAAGTGGCAGCTCCTCCCGCTGACCTGTCCCTGAAAGATATTTGGTTGGTAACTTCGCGAATTGAGTCTGTTCTAGGGGCATCTTTGCAGAAAGTTTCTGATTTTTCTAAAGCTACAGTTCAGAAGCTGTCTGATCAAGAAAAGCGTTTGGTGATAGCTGATGAACGAATTACGGCATTGGAGTCAGATGGAGTTGTTCGTCAAGAAGTGTTAGCTACTTTTGTGAAAGACTTTAATGCCTTACATCGACAAGATGAAATGTTGGAGAATGTTATAAGATCAAAGAATCTTCGGCTGTTGAATTTTCCACGCACACATTATCTTTCTCCCATGATATTATTTCAGAAGTATCTTAAGGAAAATCTGTTAATTGCTGATTGTGATTCAATTATGGTCTCTAAAATTTATTATGTGTTTCCACGTGTGTCTGGTTTACCAGACCTTAAAGAAGGGGAAGAGATTCCTCTAAGTGATCAAAAGGCTTCTTCTACTTTGGATGTCTCAGCCTTTATAGAATCATCTTCAGATGATATTTCCTCTAGGGCCACTTTGTTGGTCACTTTAGGGTCTGAGATTGATAAAGATAGAATTATGAGAGCTTACTTTAAGCGAAAAATGGAGAAATTTTGTGGTCAGATAGTTCAGGTTTTTCCTGATGTATCTAGGGCCACTCAAGTGAGGCGCAAGACCTTTTTAGAATTGCACCCACGTGTGGTGGCCCTGGGTGCAGTTTTTCATCTTAAATTTCCTTGCAAATGCTTAATATTGTATCAGGGCGACAGATATGTCTTTTTTGAATCTGTTCAGTTATTAGAGTTTCTTAAAAGTAAGGGAGTATAGATGAATTTTTACTCTGGGAATCAAGTAAGGTATTTAGGAGTTAAATGTAATTGCACCTCCTTGATGTGGTTGAACACTTTGTTTTCCTGGTTGTTTTTTCAACAGATGGTTGTATTGATATATTTTTTTTTTTTTCCTTTTATGTATGTATAATTTTATAAATAAAAAATTTAAAAAAAAAAAAAAACTCAGCAGAGGGCTTTCAATTTAAAATCAGAACACAGCAGAGTGTTTTCTGGTTAAATTTAGAACCCAGAAGCGAGCTTCTAGTCTAAATTTAATACTCAGCTAGGGCCTAGTATCAGCAAAGAGCTTTAATTTAAATCAACTCAGAGTATAACTTACCATAAAATAAAAAATAGGGTCAGTATTCTTTGAGCTATAAATCTTTTCTAGAGACCTTTACAAAGAAGCCTTCTAGACAGAGGACAAGAGACCTGTGAAATTGTATTAAATAGGTGCCAAAGCCAAGGGACAGATCAAAGGGACATTTTGAAAGACTCCCTCTATCAAAGCAAGGGCTGTGTGAATCACCCAGGAAATTGGTCACAGATTACCTTAGAAGCATAGGACAGGGTACTGAGTAGCAGTCAGTTTTTAATAAGTCTTCTTTCCCTCCCTCCCTCCCTCCTTCCCTCCCCGACTCCCATCCACCACTGGGATAATCATAGCTTTATAGGTGCTTAAACCTTTTAAAGGAAATGAGGTGCCATATTCACTCTCAGGTGTAGCTGTTTATCCTCATCAGCCATACATTAAGGACCTGACATTAGTTAAGCTTGAAGTGAACAAAGTCCATTAATCGTATTAGCTATAGTTTTATTAGTATAAGTATCCCCAGCAAACCTTAGTGAGTAAACAACTTAAATACCTAAACACAACCTTAAAACTAAGATGCAGACAGCAGTCCAGCAGCCAGATGGGGGCTTTCCAGTCTTTTGCACTGAGTGTCAGATGTATGATTTTCTCCCATTTGGTGAGGGGTCATACGTGTGCACTAGGTGCAAGGAGCTCTTTGCTCTCAGGGAACGAGTCCGATCTCTGGAGGAGGACATAAGGAAGACAGAGAGATACATAGACGAGACCTACAGGGAGGTAGTACTGGAGTCCTACCTCCAGCACGGCAGCATCCCTATTGCCATGGAAGAGAGAGGTCACATGAGAGGAGAGCATCACCCTGGTGTGGCAGGAAGTGATCCTATAGCTAGGACCTGTCCTCCAGTGATATAAAACCCTCTCGCACTGAGGAGGTTTCTTCAGGGTCATGTGCCCACGAGGGAAGGGTTAGGACAGCTATTATAGTTGGTGATTCAATCATTAGGCATGTAGATAGCTGGATGGCTGGTGGACGTGAGGACCGCCTGGTAACATGCCTGCCTGGTGCAAAGGTAGCGGACCTCACAGACCACCTAGACAAGGTCTTAGATAGTGCTGGGGAGGAGTCTGCTGTCTTGGTACATGTTGGTACTAATGACATGTACTAAAATCCACCTGGTCTCCACCGGGTCCTGTACACCCCACCTTGGTGTTGTACAAAGAACTAATTTTAAAGGACATGCAATGTTTTGAAAAAAACAAAAGGAAAACAGTAAGCATGTTGTCCGTATCACAAAAGATAGGACTGAAGGCATTGAAGGAACAACCGGAATTAGTGATTCGACGAGCTGACAAGGGAGGGGCGATAGTCGTTCAACATCGTAATCAATATTTAAAGGAAGCATGGAGACAACTATTAGATACTTATGTACCTTTACAGACGGATCCTACTCATGTTTTGAAACAGAGGGTTAAATCTGTTACATCGTCTGCATTAGAGGCTAAATTAATATCGAAAAAAGAATGGATGTTTTTGAATCCAATAGACCCAATTCTTGCTAAATTTTATTTAGTACCCAAGATTCATAAAAATTTGCAAAATCCACCCGGGAGACCTATAGTGTCAACCTGTGGTACGTTGTTAGAACCGTTATCAATTTACATTGACTCTTTTCTAAGACCGCTCATGATGACTATACCATCTTATATAAAAGACACCACTCATTTCTTGCAAGTTTTGGAACAACACACTCACTTGGCCGGCTTATCTGGAATTTTTTTAGCTACAATGGATGTTACATCTTTATATACGGTAATACCACAGGCTGAAGCTCACTGATGCATGATGGAAGCTCTACGCATGAGAGGAGATTTATCAGATAGCCTTCTGAATTTTTTATCAGATTTAACAACACTTATTGTCTTTGAGAATTTCTTCGTTTTTGAGGACATTTTATACCATCAGCGGTCAGGGGTGGCAATGGGTGCCACATGTGCTCCATCCATTGCCAATCTCTATATGCGACGATTTGAAGAGGAATGGATAAATATCATATCACACACCAAGTTGAGGTTGTGGAGGAGGTATATCGATGATATTTTTCTGGTATGGGAGGGAACAGAGACAAGTTTATGTGCATTTATTGAATGGATAAACAGTAGGAATCAACATCTTAAATTTACCTGTATTTATCATATGGAAGAAATTACTTTTTTAGACGTTAAGATTTACAAGATGGTGACTGGCTGGAGAACCACGGTATTAAGGAAACAAACGGATAGAAATACATTTCTGCACTACAGCAGCGCACATCCATCACAACTACGAGATAGCTTGCCTCTATCGCAATTTATACGTTATCGACAGAATTGCACCAATACTCAGGATTTTAAAAAACAATCAAAAGTTTTGAAGAACAGTTAGTATTCGGGGGTACCCGAAAGCAGTGATTGATAGAGCTTACAAACGTGCGCTGTTTAGTAATCGCGATCTGTTAGTGCATCCGCAGAAAAAAACAGCAGTGGAAATGGGTATGAAATCCAACATCAACATGGTTACCCATTGTTCTCCATTTAGTTATCAACTTAAACGTATAATCAAACGTCATGCCAATGTATTAAACAGCATTCCTTTTCTAGAAGATAAAACCGTACGTTGCGTTTGGCAACGCAACAAAAACCTTAAAGAACTATTGAGCCCTGCAATTCTGAGGCTTCTACAGACGACAGTAGAAACAGTTCAATTAGGACACAAGAAATGTGGTGAGTGTGCGATATGCGATATCACTATGGAAGTAAATGAGTTTCAATACCATGGAGTAGTTCATCGTTTACGCAATCAAACTTCCTGCACATCAACACATGTGATATATTGTATCCAATGTCCTTGTGGTCTTATATATGTAGGAAAAACCATAAGAGAATTTAAAATACATATGAATGAACATAAAAGCAGATTTAAATGCCGACGACGTGAAGCGCCTATAGTGGATCATTGTCTCAGGTATAATCACGCGTTTGATGAGTTTCGCTGTTTTTGCATAGCTCAGATAATGATGGGTCAGAAGGGAAGATCCAGGGAACAGACCCTGTTATGGCACAAACAGCGTTGGATTTATGTGCTACAATCAGTGGCCCCTGGAGGCTTAAATGCCCAAATAGAATGGGAAGCGTGTAAGTGAAGAAATTCCCACTAGAAAGTGACATGGGAGAGGAGGTATCCAAGAGGTGTATAAATGTTGTGTGCATGCACGGCGTTTTTGTAAGCCGGTAGGCTCAGAGACCAACTGGAGAAGAAATTGGTAGGAGTATGAGAATTATGGGATAATTTAGAGTTCGGAAGAGACACGATCGAGAGCAGGGTAGGTGGGCCTTTCTTTTACATGAGATATGTATTATTTGTGAATTTAGTCGATGTATGGAAAGTATATACATATTGAGAGCACGATTATTATCTGAATTACAGTGCTTTTCACGTAATCCCTGAGGAAACCGGTGTGCGATGAAATGCAGATACAGCGCAGAAGGTGGCGTTGGGAAACGACATTGCAAGCTAAGCACAGCTCTGAATAAGTTGAGAAGGACGTTGAAAGCTAAGCACAGTTTTGAATAATTCTATCTCTTAACAATAATTGATTCTAAGCAACTATTACATACAACAAAGGTCATTGATGCAAATTGGGGCGTTTTCAGAACATATACACAAAGTTTTGATATGTATAACGCCCAATAAGTCTGAGACCTGAACGGTGCTTAGAAGAAATATAAGCATGTATTAGAGATAAAAGGTTGATGTGACATTAGATACAGCATACTTTCAAGAACGATATCAGAGTGATAGAATACTTGATTTGACAAATTACCGCTCTGAATAAGTGACCATTTTGCATTTGTAAGGTACTAATGACATAGCAAAGTGTAGTAGGGAGATTCTAGAGGCTACATTTAGGCTTTTAGGTAGGAATTTCCAGAACTTCCAGGGTAGCATTCTCCGAAATGCTTCCTGTTTCACACGCAGGACCCAAAAGGCAGGCAGAGCTCCGGAGTCTCAATGCGTGGATGAGACGATGGTGGAAGGAAGGGTTAGGAACTGGAGAACATTCTGGGGAAAGGAGGGTCTTTTCCGAAGGAATGGGCTCCACCTTAACCAGGATGGAACCAGGCTGCTGGCATTAACCTTTAAAAAGGAGATAGAGCAGCTTTTAAAATAGATAAGAGGGGAAAGCCGACAGTCGCCCAGGAGCGAATTGTTTGGAACAATGTATCCTTGAAGGATACTAGCAAAAGACTGAAGTTAGGGCATATCAGCAGAGAGGTTCCAATAAAGAAAAAAGTAGCCCAAATGCCCCGGAGTACAGAGCAGACAGAGCTTAAAGATTCCAAATTGCCCCTGCCTACCAATAGCCAGATTAATATGAATAAAATACAGTCTCTAAAATGCTTGTATGCAAATGCCAGAAGTCTAAAAAAATAAGATGGAAGAGTTAGAATATATAGCACTAAATGAGAGGTTAGATATGATTGGTATCTCAGAGACATGGTGGAAGGAGGACAACCAGTGGGATACTGTGATACCCAGGTACAAACTATATCATAATGATAGAGCAAATCAAATTGCTGGTGGGGTGGCACTCTATGTAAGAGAGAGCATTGAGTTACAAAGGATTAAAGTTTTGCAGGAAACAAAATTCACTGTAGAATCTCTATGGATTGGAATTCCATGCAAAAAGGGGAAGGGGAAGGCGATGGTAGTGGGGGTATACTGTTGACCACCTGGCCAGAGTGAATAAATAGATGATGAAATGCTAAAAGAAATGAGGGAAGCTAACAAAAGTTTCACTACAGTAAAAATAATGGGTGATTTCAATTAGCCCGGTTTCGAATGGGTCAGTGTCACGGCAGGACATGCTAGGGAGATAAAGTTTCTAGATTAAATAAATGACTGCTTCTTAGAGCAGCTGGTTCATGAACTGACTAGAGGGGAAGCCATTTTGAACTCAGTCCTTAGTGGAACAGAAGATCTGGTGCAAGAGATAAGGGTGTTGGGGCCACTTGGCAATAGTGATCATAACATGATTGCGTTTGATTTAATAAATGGAGAAAGGACAGTAAGGAAATCCACAGTACTACCTTTTAACTTTCAAAAGGGAAACTATGATAAAATGAGGAAAAAACTAAAAGGAGCAGTTGCAAAGGTTACATCAAGCATGGCTGTTGTTTAAAATTACTATCTTCAAAGCCCAGACCAGCTGTATTCCACGCTTTAAGAAAAGTGGAAGAAAGAACAAAAAAATGCCAGCATGGTTTAAAAGTGAGGTCAGAGAGGCTGTTGTTACCAAAAAAGCATCTTTCAGGAAATGTAAAAAGGAGCCAAATGACAAAAACTGGAAACACCATAAGCACTGTTAGATGCAAGGCATTGATAAGGCAGGCAAAGAGAGAATTTGAGAAGAAGCTTGTTATGGAAGCAAAAATGCATAATAAAGACTTTTCAAGTACATTTGTAGCAAAAAAACTGTGAGTCAGTTGGACCATTAGATGACAGAGGGGTAAAAGGAGCACTAAGAATGGACAAGGCCATAGCGGAGAGAATGAATGAATTCTTTGCTTCGGTCTTTGCTGAAGAAGATGTAGGGATTTTACCCAAGACTGAAATGGTATTTAAAGGTGATGCCGCAGAATAATTGAAAGAAATAGATACACTGGAAAGATATATTACAACTGTGATAAACTGAACAGTAGCAAATCACCTGGACCAGATGGTATATATCCAAAGGTATTGAAAGAACTGAAATATGAGATTGTAGACCTACAGTACTATTAGTAATCTGTGAACTATCATTAAAATCATCTGTAATACCTGAGGATTGGAGGATGGCCAGTGTAAAACCAATTTTTAAAAAGGGTCCAGGGGTGATCTGGGAAACTACAGACATCAGGGAAAATGGTAGAAACCATTATAAAGAACAAAATTACTGAACATATAGATAGTTATGGCTTAATAGGAGACAGCCAACATGACTTTAGCCAAGGAAGATCTTGTCTTACTAATCTGATATGTTTTTTTGAAGGTGTGAAAAAACAGCCAGACAAAGGTAAGTTGATTGATATCGTGTATCTGTATTTGCAGAAAGCCTTTGACAAGATCCCTTATGAGAGACTTTTGGCAGAACTAAAAAGTCATGGGATAGAAGGCAGTGTACTATTGTGTATCAGGAACTGGTTAAAAGATAGAAAACAGAGGGTAGGGCTAAATGGCCAATTTTCCCAATGGAAAAAGGCGAATAGTGGAGTACCCGAGGGATCTGTGCTGGGTCTGCTCCTTCTTAACATATTCATAAATGACCTGGAAATTTGCAGATGACACAAAATTATTCAAAGTTGTTAAAACCCAAGAGGATTATGGAAAATTGCAAGAGGATCTTGATAAATTGGAAGACTGGGCATCCAAGCGGGAGATTAAATTTAATGTGGACAAGTGCAGAGTTATGCACCTAGGAAAGGACAACCCAAACTATGGTTACACGATGCAAGGTTCCACATTATGAACCACCACCCAGGAAAAAGATTTAGGCATCATCATGGGTAACATGTTGAAACCCTCCGCCCAGTGTGCAGCGGCAGCCAAGAGAGCAAATAGAATGCTAAGTATCATAAGGAAAGGAATGGAGAATCAAACAAAGGATATTATAATGCCTCTGTATCGTTCCATGGTGCGACTGCACCTTGGATATTGTGTGCAATTCTGGTCGCCATATCTTTTTTTTTTATTTAAATGTTTTGAAATTATATACATAAATATCAGGAAAACATCTCGATTCAGTAATTGGGTGAATACCATGCAAAACAAAATATAAAACAATATAACCAAATAACAGGAAACAATCTTATAGGTTCAACCCACTCTAGCACTCAAATAGAGGGGATACAATGATAGGAAAAAATTACAACAACCAATATTGAAGGAAATTCAGGTAAGCTAAATCAGTGGTATAAACATATGCTCAAACCGGAGTAGGCAAAGGAACAGAACCCCCTTCAGAGAGTCGAGCATTGATGAAAGACAACAATTGGGAGGGCTCATAAAACAAAGGTCTGCAAAAAAAAAAATTTTTTTTGAGAGCTTTTTTGGTTATTCCACATAATCTTTATGTTTTTTGGTGCACTGAATCCGAAAATGACCTCCATTTTGTCATAGGACATCACATTTCCTGACAATTTAGGTAACTATGTTAAATAAAGAAGAACAGCGGAAGTATGACCACAGCCTACCAGATGGTATTAAATATTCTTTATTAAGGACCCAACTAAACAAGTTTCGGCCTCAGCCTTCATCAGGGGTCAGGGGACCACACAGATGAACACGTCTGTGTGGAACAGTAGTCGCTCTTCCCAATCTGCACAGAGAGTCAGAGGCTTATATAGACTTATAAAATTAAAGTTTTATTACAATATTTTCATGAAAATACTTTTTTGAACTGAAATGAGCTCACCTACACACACTAAACTCGATTCTTCTTCCTTGTGAGGCTCCTCTTGGTGCATTTACGCTTGTGAGTAGCATCTGGAATGTCTCTCTGAAGCATCCAACAGTAGTCTGTCATCATTGTAATGCTCCATTTTCCCTGGTATCTCCTTTCCATCTCTTTAATGTCTTGGTGGAATCGTTCACCTTGTTCCTCACTCACAGCTCCCAAATTTTCAGGAAAGTAGTCAAGGTGGGACTGGAGGAAATGCACTTTCAAACTCATCAAGCAACCTAAAGCTTGAAATGCTTTCAGCATTCGTCCGACTATCTTTTTGTAGTGAGGTCTTTGTTATTGCCTAAAACTTTCTGTACGACTTCTTTAAATGCAATCCACCCTCCTTTTTGAGGATCCGTCATGGTATTGACAAACTCTTGATCAACTATAAGCCTTCTAATGTCTGGTCCGACGAACACACCTTCCTTCAATTTTGCCTCCGACAGGCCTGGAAACTTGGTGACCAAGTATTTGAAGCATTCTCCATCTCTTGGAAGTGATTTTACGAATTGCTTCATCAATCCCAATTTTATGTGGAGAGGTGGTAGAAGAACTTTATGGGAAGGTACCAAGTTTCTCGGAGGACATTTTTTTCACCGACTGTTAGCACCCTCGGCTGCCAACTCTTCTTGGTCCAGTGATTGTGTTGGTCTCGACTGTCCCATAGACATAGAAAACAAGGATATTTGGTATACCCAGCTTGTTGCCCGAGCAGCATGCACAAGACCTTCAAGACCCCACATACTTGCCAACCATGGTCTTCATATTTAAGTTTACGAAGAACCAATTCCAAGTTCTCGTAGGTTTCCTTTAAGTGTACGGAATGACCTACAGGTATGGAAGCGTAAAAACTGTTGTGGAGTAAAACTGCTTTGAGACTTCTTTTTGAAGAATCTATAAAAAGACACCATTGCTCTGAATCATATTGGATTTTAAATTGACCCATCAGACCTTCGACATCGATGCAATAAACCAACTTGTCTTCCTGGGCGAAGTAAGGAACAAACTCCTTTTCACGATGTCTGAACCATGAAGATGACACTCCTGGCAACAATAAATTCCTGCTTTTCAGCCTTGATCCGAGTAATTCAGTGGCATCTTTGGGAAGATTCAAGTCTCTTACCAAATCATTCATCTCCTCCTGAGAAAACAATTTTGGTCTTGTATCATCTTCAAAGTCAGAACTTGATTCGTCATCTGGTTCAGGTATGATTTCACCTTCATCAGAGCTAGGTATCTCTTCCAAGGTAGCAGGGGGCTTGGGTACTGGTATATCTGTGCCATGGGGGATGGGACGAATTGCCGAGTGAAGATTGGGGTATGAAATGGAATGCTTCCATTTGGAATTAAACCCTTTCAAATCGCATGAACAAAAGTAACAGTCATCACTATGGTTCTTTTGCTCTCGCCATACCATAGGAATCCCATAACAGAAAGATTTTTTCTTACCCTTGAACCAGTTTCGGAGGTCCTCAACACACCGTTTGCACACTTTATGAGGCGCCCAGACTTCAACTTGATCTCCAATTTTTAGTCCAAAGTATGCAAAGTATACTTTTTTCACAAAGTCTGTAATATTCTGCTGTTGCTTCAACACTGTATATTCACCACAGATGAAACAGAAACTGTCTGGCGAATTAATACACTTTCGCGGAGCTATAACATAACAGTTGAAGAATGATGAGCTAACACGAATTGCGATGAAAAAGTGTGACCAGCCTAGAACCAAGAACCTGATGATGATTCGTGCACAAGTGTGGCATGCAGGAGAGAGCAGCTCTGTGTGTGTACACGAGGCGTCACGGTGCTGGCCACGTCTCCCTGCACTGACCGGAGCTGCTGCTATCTGCCCTGTTTCTCCCTCCCACTGGATTCTTCAGGAAAGATTAACCCCTTCTACCATTAGAAGCACGGACTTAAAACTTGCTTAGCTTATGTATTGTGAGAGATAGTGAGTGATAGCTATCTCATATAACCCCATTAGGTGGCTGCCTAGGGTGTTAAGATTTAAGTTGCCTCTGATACAAAGAGTCTTGTAGTCAAGTGGTAAGGCAAAAATAATATTAGGGCTTTATTCCCTGCCCTGATGGGATATTCCTGAGATACAACAAACAATATGAAACAAAAGAACAGTTGCACAGAAAAATATCTTCTTTCCTTTAGGCACCATCAGCTGGCTGCTTTGCACATGTTCAACATAAAGATAACAATATCGTCAGATAAACAAATTGTACAATCCATGGGCACAGGGTCAGAGTTATAGGTGCTGTTCTCCCACTGCATTAACTCAGAGTCACTTACGATTGCATATGGGTCACACTCTTCACAGCTGCTGTCTTCCTTAAAACTCTCCTGTGAGTCATGGGCTAACTTTTCTAGAAAGGGCTCTTTAAATCCAGGGCTCTGAATGCCTGGTATATTAAAAGCTTCCTTCTGGCTTTCCCTTCTTCTCCATGCTGGTGGAATTACTGTATAACTTTCAGTATCAAAGTTACTTCTGGTGCCACGCCCTTGCCTTTCAAACCAAACAGAACTTCTGGCCTTTTCTTTAGCAAAGCTAGGTTCCCACCTCTTAGCTGTGGTTCTGTCTCTTATCTCTGGGCTTCTGGCAGCTCTCTCCTGGGCTCTCCAACTACCAGGAATCCAGCAAGGTCCTGGGCACGATGCTGGCTCTTTCCTGCTCTGCTGTCACACCTACTGCTTCCTTCCCTCAGTGGATTTTCTCCAGCATGACGTGTGTTCACTGGATGCTGGCTTAGTCCTCCCAGGTCGCTGCCCCTACTGGCCTTCCCTGGTTCTACCCTGCAGCTTTTATCCTTGCTCTCTTTATTTATTTATTTATTTAATTTATTTATTTATTTAGACAGTTTTGTATACCGCCTTATCCTTCAATCAAAGCGGTCACAACACAATTGGGGGATACATTTAACACGCGGGGATATGAGACACATACACTAATACTTACAGGGAACATGGGCAATGGAGGGTTAAGTGGCTTGCCCAAGACCACAAGGAGCATCTGTGGGACTAGAAACCCCAGTCCTTCCGGCCCAAGGTTGCTGTCCTCTAGTGGGATTTGAACCCCCGACCTTCCGGCCTGAAGTACCGTGCCCCAACCACTAGGCTACTCCTCCCTCCTCCTCTTTGCATGATGCCTGGGTTTCTGAGAACAGGTGTTCCTGATTAGCCTTCCTGCTTCTAGCTACGTCAGGACTAGTGCAAGGACATTTTACTCTAATGCCTTTTTGCTTTTCTTGTGCTGAGTTTGTTTGCTGCTCAGCTAATTCTACATGTGCTGAGTTTGTCTGCTGCTCAGCTAATTCTACATGAGCTGGGTTTGTTTGCTGCTCAGCTAATTCTACATGAGCTGAGTTTGTCTGCTGCCCAGCTGATTCTGAGGTAAGTTCCTTACTTTCCCCTAACTCCATGGGCTCTGTGCCAGCTGCTGTGTCACAGTATATATTGCTGACCATCAGATTTACAGTACTATATTTTTTTTTACATAACTCGGACAACCCCTTTAAGGGTTTTTTGGCATTTTATATCTTAAATGCACTTATGTGAATTAATTAATAGTAATTTGAAAAAATTTGATAAATTTGAAGACAATTTTGCATGTTGTGGCAAATCATGACGTCTAGGAGTTTTTTCAATATTTTATTCGTTTTCAGCACACCAAAATACATGGAAATTAGATGAAAATAATCAAACAGCTTTTTAGTCGCAGACCTGTGAAATATATAAGAATTAGCTTGATAATCAAGCATTTACAAGGAAATTTCAGAAAAAAAAGCCCTCCCAATTGTTGAATCCCCAAACGTAAAAGGAGGAAATCTCGACGTCTCTTCTGGGTCTCCCTGGTTAAATCTGAAAACATTCGGACAGTCAGCATATGGCGTTTTTTAAAAAATAACTTCATAAGCCACTCTTTATCCGATAATAATGTTAGAGTAACCAATAAAGTAGAAGATACAACCTGCTCCTCTTGTGAAGATTCCAAAATATCAGTAATATTTAAAACATCTACAGTAGATAATCCTCTAACTACTCCCTGCCCCTCCACTCTTTTCCCAATTGGCAAATAATACATTTTTACTACTGGGGGATGGGATTCAGGTGGAATACCTAAAATCTCAATCATATAATTCCGAAACATATCCCTTGCAGATATCAAAGACTTTCTAGGAAAATTAACCAAACGAATATTTGTCATACGGATTGCATTTTCCAACATTTCCAACTTGGATTGAGTGGAATGAGAAACTTTTTTAAGCAATACTACTTCATTTTCGACATTCACAACTTTAACCTGGTTTTGAGAAACTTCAGATTGTAAAGCTGTAATTTTAACCACAGCGTCTTTAAGATCTTCTGTGTTAAGAGAAACCTGTGCAGTCAACTAAGTCATCCGGGGAACCAACTCCTCTCGAAGTTGCATGATCGCTGCCCAAATCGCCTCCAGCATTACCACCTTCGGGAGAGCCGTAGAGCCTGAAGTGACCACCTCCGATACAGAAACAGGCATAAACGTTTCGTACCTCAATGAACTGGGAGCTGAAGGACTAGGAATCAAACCTAGACCACCCTCTGACCTCCGCTGCTGATCACCGGGAGCTCCAGGACTTAGGCCACACTCCACGCCCAAGCTCTGCCTGTCAGCTGAGTCCAACGACTCAACACTCATCAGCTGACTTCCCGGGATGCCGTTATTCGGTTGGGGCACCTTCAAGGCCCGGGTAGAGTTCGGAGAGGTAAGATCAACACCCGAATTGGAGGACGAGAACACCTCTTCCAACCTCCGCACAGCCGGGCTTTTTTCCGCCCCTTCAGTCCACTGACGCGGCACCGGAGAAAAAAGAAATCCAGTGGACCAACCACTTCAGAAGGTAAAGGCGTCGAAGCAAGAGGGGTTACAGGTTATTTTGCCCCTCTAGCCTTCTGCTTCTTGCCCATGAAAAATCACAGTGCCAATCAGCACACCCAAACAAATGCCATCTTGGATCCCCTCTTCCTCTGGTCGCCATATCTTAATAAGGATATAGCGTTATTAGAAAAGGTACAGAGAAGAGCCACCAAAATGGTAAAGGGGATGGAAAGATACCCCTATGAAGAGAGGCTAAAAAGGCTAGGGCTCTTCAACGTGGAAAAGAGACGGCTGAGGGGAGATATGATTGAGGTCTATAAATTAATGAATGGAGTGGAAAGGGTAAACGTAGATCGATTGCTTACACCATCAAAATATAGAAAGATAAGGGGACCTGCAATGAAGCTACAGAGTAACCTACTTAAGACTAATAAGAGAAAATATTTTTTCACTTAACATATAATCAAACTCTGGAATTCATTACCGGAGGATGTAGTAAAAGCTGTTAGTGTAGCCGGGTTTAAAAAAGGTTTGGACAAGTTCGTGGAGGAAAGGTCCATAAACCATTATTAAAGGGGGCCTGGGATATCCATTGCTTGCCCCAGTACAAGCATTGTGGAACCTGTGTCTTTTAGGGAAACTGCTAGGTACTTGTGACCTAGATTGGCCACTGTTGGAAACAGGTTACTGGGCTTGATAGACCTTGGTCTGACCCAGTATGGCATATCTTATGTTCTTATGTTCTTATCGAGCATTGTACCGGGGGAGGAGTTGCTCCGGACATGATTGTGTGGGCCACAACTCCTGACGCCAGTATCAGGGGCTCCACTGAGGATTGTACCTCGGGGGCATCCCTGACCCCCTTTACAGCTTTGGAGGATGAGGCTTCCCACTGGGGTGCTTCACTGGCCAGTCTGCATTGGCGTGAGAGGAGTGTCGGTGATGATGATGATGCTTGGTGTCTGATGCCGATGCCGACCTCGAGGTCATTGATCTCGATGCTATCAACATCTTTTTCTTCTTTTGCACTGGAGACTCGGATCGATGCTTGTCCTTTTGACTAAGTGGGGATCTAGAGGTATGGGAGGAATACACCAAAGGAGCTGAGTCTGTTGGAAACAGCTTAGCCTTCTGTTTATCCCAGTTCTTCCTACCTCTGACAGTCATGTGGCAACAGGAGGGACAGGAATCTATATCATGATCTGGGCCTAAACCCTTGAAGTACCAGCTATGCTCGTCGGTAATGGAAATGGTACTAGCACACTTCAAGCATATTTTAAAACTACTGTTGGGCTATTCCATTTCTGGAAAAGGACTGAGGTAAAGTCAAATTACACAATGGTGTATGGTAAAGCCATAGTCCTTAAGCCTGACAAGACAAATAAAAATGAAAAAAAATTATATAAAATAAGAAAAGAAAAATGGGAACGGGAGGGGAATCGACAGGAAGTCGAGTCGGCAATGGGAAGGCAAAAAATTAAAGCATTCGACGGTACCATCAATAAAATAAGAAGTCTCTTGACCCAGCTGACAGGGACGAGATCACGATGGCTCTGCAGAAAAGACAACTGAGAAGACCAAGAGCGAAGGCAGGAAGGCAGCCACGCATCCATGGAGGAACACTCCCAAAAGGTTTCCTATTGGATTCTGGGGAATGTTCACGCACCGGGCTCCGTCGGTGCTGACGTCACCCATTTGTGAAGACTGATTTCCTGCTTGTTCCTAGAGATTTCCTTCTCCCCAGAGGGCTTTCAATTGAATGGATTTACTAAAGCATTGTTGTTAGGTGCTGTTGAGCTGATGTTGACTCCTGGCGACTCTGTGGATAGCTGTCTCTATCCGCTGGGATTTTCCTGGCAATGTATGAATGGAAGTAGATTGCAAGGCCTTTCTTCCATGCTGTAAATCTTCAGCACCAGGTATTCCAAGGTAGTCTTTTGCTCAGTACAAGAAGAAAAGTGTTTGAGCCTATTTTTATAGTGGTGCACTGCACCTAGAGTCCAACTTCTTGTGATTTCTCATTCATTTTTTGTCTGCACATTTCAAATTTGTGGTTCCATATTCTGTATTTAGTGAGGACCTATCTCTGTGTTCTGTGAGTATGATCAAGATGAGATATTATACATGTGTGTGGCTTCTCTGTAAGGCTCTATAGTAGTCCAACTTGTTCTGTTTTCCAAAAGGGAATGTACAGAAGTTCTAACATCTGCTGTTTTAAAGATGTGATAGCTTTTTTGCTGCAGCATATAATGAATAATTCTTTGAGTCAGGGGGTTGTTCCATAAGACTTGAAAGTGACTACTGTCCATTCTTTGTTAAAGAAGCCAATTTTAGATCCATCTAAACCTGAAAATTTCAAGCCAGTTTCAAATCTTCCATTTTCATCCAAGATTATTGAGGAAGTGGTTAAAAGGATTTTGTTGATGAAAAAGGAGGCCCTTATGATTGCCAATCTGAATTTTGATGCTTTCACAATACAGAAATGGTGAAACATGAAGACCTATTATACTATTTAGACAGAGGGGATGTTTCTGTTTCTGCTTCTTACCTCTCTGCAGCATCCAATACTTTGGATCATTGTATTTTGCACAGCAGCTTCTTTGGGAGTTGGGGAACTCCGTTACTGTGGTTGAAATTTTTTCTTTCTGATAGAAGTCAGTTTATTGAAATTGACCAAAAGTCATCTAGTGTGTGTCCATTGCCTTTTGTGGTTCCACAGGGGCCATTATTGTCTCTCTTGTTTAATCTTTTTGTTCAGTCTTTAGCTTTTCTTATGGAAGGGCCTAGTATCCTTTCTCAGATGTTTGCACATGATATTCAGTTAAATCTTCCACTGGCGACATCTCAGGCAACCCAATTATGGAGGATGGAGAATGGATGAGGGAACATAAGCTGATATTAAATTGTCAAAAAACTGAGGTTCTCTGAGTGTGTCAACCAATTTCTGCTTGAAGTCATCCTTGTTTGTTTAGGAATGGATCACAGTTAGAAATGAAAGATCAGGCTTGTAGTTTGAGCTTTGAGTTAGATGGCAGTTTGACACTGAAACTGCAGATTTCTCAAGTAGTGGAGGTATATTTCTTTTACCTTTATCAGCTGAGAACGTTGCAGATGTTTTTCAAATAGGATTATAGAAACATAGATGTCCCCAACATGGATGCCTGCGCCTGCATCCACACAGATCCCCACTACAAATAAGTGGGGCAGGGACATCTGTTGCATGCTAGTTTGCATACAGCGACATTCATCAGCACTGAAAAATGGAAACATTCTCCATCAGTGTCCCCAAAATGTTTCCCCATTCTCCATCAGTGTTCATTATCATCATGGAAAATATAGGGGATATGAGTGTACCTCCTTCTCCACACTCTCTGGATATTTGGCTGGCAAGAACAAGCCCTTTTCTAATGCCTATTCATGCCCGGAGCAGGTATAAACTTGGACAAAGCTCAGAACATGCAGGGTGTTTCTGAAATCAGGTGAGGACATCTAGGTTATTGGGAATGCCCTGGACATGCCTACACCAAATCCCTGTTCTGATTTGGATGTCCTCACACCAGTGATGTCTTTAAAACTGCCTTCTAAAATGGTTCCAGGGACATTTCCATGCTGTGGACTCATTTATGTCTGTTTTCAAATGTCCAAAGCATGACTAGGGCTTCTAAAATAATTCCTTAAATCTAATACATTTTCTTTATCATGAGTAGCAGCAGTTATAATTTGAATAAAACCCATATCCTTCACTGCACATAAAGAATCTGATTTTGCACCATCTAAATCACTCACCTTAGGGAAATTAAAATCACCCAAGACAACCAACCACGTTATCCATAATAAATTGTAATAACTTCCAATGTCCCAATGGAGGAATGGGAGGGGTGGGGCAGTAAACTAATAAAAATTACAACCCCTTCAAGCTCTTCATCAAGCATTACATACCAGATGATTGGACACTATCAAATTTTATTTGAATTTTCCTAGCTTTTATATTTTAAATTTGTTCTTTATATTTTCCTATTAGATTATTATTTCACATGTTTTTTTGTAAGCTACCTAGAATTCTATGACAGGTGATATATAAACATTTTTAAATAAATAAATGAATTCAGTATTTATTTTTTAGGTAAGATTTTATTTTATATACCATTTATAGTTATGTTTATTTTGAGGATGAGTTCTATTTTATTTATGTTGGATCTAGTAACAGTTTGATGGAGGCCAATTCCAGTACAAACACATACGTCCCGCGGACACATCCAAACCGAAAACATGCTGATGGAAATGTGATCCCGCAGCACGAGGATAGATGCAGCCGAAGGTCCAGAATCAGGCACATAGACATACTCGGCACGGGCAAACAAAGCACTATGGTACTTGAGAGATGGGTATTCGCAGGTAATGGCTGTGTACGTGCCCGCACTCCCCTATTCAGAAAAGAAGGACGTATGCAATCCTGCCTGGCTCTGCAACATATCCGCGAATTGCCATGCCCCCCATATAGAACATGCATGCTCGAAGCTGCAGTGCTCAGTGGCAGCAATGTTCTAATGCAAACAAGTCATGAAAGCAGATGACACATATATGTGGATGGAAAGTAGACTATAGCATCCAGCCTGTCGCATGCCCAGAACACTGCAAAGTCATCTAACTGCTCTGGAAGCTGGTATGAAAGCCAGTAGAGAGTGATGTGTGTGACACAAGATGCAGCGCAGCACCACAAACATGGCAGTAGCAGACCCCCCCTAGGGATGCATATTTGGACATCGTTGGAACATATCTGTGCAATGCCATGTGGGACCAGTGCAAAGCTTGACATGTCCTCCATAGCTATATGTCCGAACATAGTCCTGTCACTTAGAAGGGGTCCTCGGAATGAGAGCATGCAGCAGTGCAAACACCCCAAAGACATGCCCAGAGTCACCATCGTCGCCCTCTACAAATATGCACATGTGTAGAGACCAATGATGGTGCACACAGGCAGGTATTAATACTGATTGCACTGATGAATGCCTGCATTCTGCATGTCCCCTATTAGCAACATAGATATGCTTGGCCAGCTAACTATAAAGGACCTGATCTGCCTCGTTCTGCCTGCTCACACTGGCATCTGGTGAGGTTGCAGTCGTCCCTATGGTCCAAGCATTGGCCAGCCATTCATGTACCCCACAGCTGTGTGGATGAGCACACTGGATCCTCTCATGCAACACACGTACCCCACACACACACTCACTGTCACATGTATTCTTACAGTCACATATATCTGCAAACATGCTGCCCTGCACCTAGCAACATCAACTGGTATGACATTATAGCAAGGGATACCCAGATTCCAGCAACCAGCACATTGGTTTGGTCCTTGGGAATGTTATGGAACCCTGGATCTGCCCCCTTAGCGCAAGCTACTCATGTCAGCACTGCCTGCTGTAACACTAGATCATCACTTCATATTTCTGTGGGGGTGTTTATTACTGTCACCTTCTCGTACAGCCTTCTCTCACCTCAGCTGTCTGTTCTGTGAAACTGCAACTGGTGTTGCCCCTGACTGCAGATATAATGGTGCAAAACATTCTTGTCACGGCCAATCAGCTGTATGGGCTGCATTACAGAGCGGAGCAGAATATTTACTAAGTCCTGCCCTTATTCTGCATTTCTGTGGAACTAACTTGGACATACTGTATGCAGGTAGCAAATGTATATGGCCCTTGCTGGGATACGCTTAATACGTCTCCATGGCTGGCTATGCCCCCGTTCCGCCCCCATTCTGCAATCCTCATGCTTGCGCCATATATGTGCAGGGCCACTTGGTCTTGGCATATGGTACTAGAAGTTTTCATGTGGAAAACATCGTTCCCTCACGTCTACCCAGCTAAGTCATGTTCCGGAATGACCATCATAGTTAATATTTGTATTTCTTTTATATACTTTTGAGTGAGTTAAATTTTATGGACTCTAAGAATTTGATTTTATAGATGATGTGATTTTGTTTTTTTATGTTGTATTCTACTTTATTTATTTTATTTCTTTATTTAGAGAATTTTCTATACCACCTTATCATTGATTCAAAGCGGTTTACATTGTAACAAAGTAAAATATATATTATAACAGGGACAAGAACTTGGAGGCAAGCAGTGTAACAGGGGTGAAGAACTTGGAGCAATATAAAAATGGGGTATACATTGTATCATATGTTATTGGGATACTAAGGGTACTTAGGGTGGGGGTGAGGTAATAGAAGAAGATTTTATGGGTAGTAAGATTGACAGTGGAGGGCATTGGTTATGAACAAATGTAATTGTCATTCAGTGTGTCCATAGTGTTCTGTGAAAAGGAGTGTTTTTAGCGAACTTCTGAAGTCCCATAAGTCCTTGATGGATCTCATGCTTTCTGGGAGGGCCTTCCATAGTGATAGAGCATATATGGAGAATGCTCTATTGCAAGTTGATTGGATTTTTTCTTTGTGTTTGTGATGGTAAGTAGGTTTTTATGGTTTGTTCTTTTTATTCTCATCTCTGGGTCCTTGTGGATTAGTGGTTGGAGGGTGTCTGGAGATAAGTTATGTAGGATTTTGAATGTGATAACCAGTATTTTAAATCTGGTACATACTTGGACTGGGAGCTAGTGTAGTTGCATAAGAGTCGGTGTTATATGGGTATGCTGTGTGGTTCCTGCAATTATTTGAGCTGCAGTATTCTGGGCCATCTGGATGGGGAGTGTTATGTTTTGGGAGGCTTTGTATATCTTTTGAATGTAAAAGCAGATTATATATGATGTAATTAAATTAACTAGTCTATTCTCTCTTTACAAAGGGCAGAGTGATATTCCATTCTGCTTTGAAACATAATCCCTCCTGAGACCTACTCCAAACAAGTGAAAGAGAACACATTCCCTCAATAGAGAAGAAAGGCATGCTGCCCCATCTTTCTCCAGGAGCTCACACAGCCACAGCATCCCATTACCTTGTTTTGCTCATCTGGACAATGTCTCCTCCTAATGGCTTGTGGAATCACAAAACAGGTAGAAAAGGCAATGGCGAAAGCCAGAAGGATGCTTGGGGGCATAGGGAGAGGAATGACCAGCAGGAAGAAGGAGGTAATAGTGCCTCTGTATAATTCTTTAGTGAGACCTCATTTAGAGTATTGTGTGAAATTCTGGAGACCACTTTCAAAAGGAAATAAAGGATGGACTCAGTGCAGAGGGTGGCTACCAAAATGGTCAGTGGACTTCGTCATAAGGCATATGGTGACAGACATAGAGATATCAATATACATACTTTGGAGAAAAGGCAGGAGAGAGGAGGTATGATAGAGATGTTTAAATACCTTTGTGGCATAAATGCACAGGAGGAGAGCCTCTTTCAATGGAAAGTGAGCTCTGCAACTAGGGGGCATAGGATGAAGGTTAAAGGAGATAGACACAGGAATAATTTGTGGAAATATTTCTTTATTGAAAGAGTGGTAGATGCATGGAATAGTCTCTCAGTGGAGGTAGTAGAGACAAAGACTATTTGAATTCAAGAAAGCATGGGACAAACACAGGGGATCTCTATGGAAAGAGTAGTTACTCACCTGTAACAGGTGTTCTCCAGGAGCAGCAGGAATCAGTCCTCACATATGGGTGACGTCGGCACAGACGGAGCCCCCATGCGGAGCATTTCCCCAGCTTTCAAAGAAAACCTTTGGGAATTGCAGTGCGCATGCGCGGTCCCCTTCCCGCCCAAGGGTGCCATCTTGCTCAGTCTGATGACATAGCTAAAAGACAGCAAAAAAATTAGCAAAAATAAATCATATGACTGCAACTCCAAGGGGAGGAGGGAGGGTTGTGAGGACTGATTCCTGCTGCTCCTGGAGAACACCTGTTACAGGTGAGTAACTACTCTTTCTCCAGGACCAAGCAGGAAGTCAGTCCTCACATATAGGACTCCCCAGCTTAAGGCTACCGGAGGCCCCAAGCCGAAAAAAATGAGCTCCCTCTAGAGCGTCAGAACGTAAGGAAGGAATCTTCTCTGAGAACGCCCCAACCGGTAGCCCAACATCAGGGCCGGAGGGAAGGAGTTGCCTAGACCCCAAAGAGATTATGGAGTACTGCCTGTCCGAAAGCACTGTCCCTGTGGGACTCCCTCTCAAGGCAGTAATGGGCCACAAAAGTCTGGCTTGAAGACCAAGTAGCAGCCCGGCAGATGTCTGCCAACGGAACAGAGCGGAGATGAGCCACTGACGCAGCCTGATTAAGGTGGAAAGAGGAGATAACCTTAGGGAGAAACTTAGGGTGAGTCCGTAAGACTACCCTATTCTTGTAGAACCTAGTGTAAGGGGGATCAGACACTAGCGCCTGAAGCTCACTTACTCGCCTAGCAGAGGTAAGAGCTACCAGAAACAAGGTTTTCCAGGAGGGAAAACGGAGAGGGCAGGTAGCCATAGGTTCAAATGGCGGACAAGTAATCCTCTGTAAGACCACATTCAAATCCCACTCAGGGGCCGGTGGACGTAAAGGAGGCTTAAGCAGGAGGAGGCCTCTGAGGAAACGAGTCACCAAAGGGTGGTTGGAAAGAGGCCTCCCGTCCACCGGCGAGTGGTGCGCTGAGAGAGCACTGAGGTGAACCCTGACAGAATTGGACTTAAGGCATAGATTGGAGAGGTAAAGCAAATATTGCAATAATACTGCTACCAAGCACGAGAAGGGATTCTCGCTGTGCTGAGTACACCATGCGGAGTATCTACGTCACTTAAGAGCGTAGGATTTCCTGGTGGATTGCCGTCTAGAGGCTAAGACTACGTCTTCCACCTCTCTAGGCAGTAGTAGGGGAGCCAGAACTACCCTTTCAGCAGCCAGGCCATCAGATGAAGGGACTGGAGGTTGGGGTGCAAGAGAGATCCCTGTTCCTGAGACAGGAGATCGTGTTGAAGCCCCAGAGGAATAGGAGTGTCCACTGCCAGTCGCAGCAGAAGTGGGAACCACGGTTGCTGAGAGCCACCAGGGGGCTATCAGAATCATTGAGGCCCCATCGTTGAGGACTTTGAACAGTGTTCTGGACACTAGTGGCGTGGGAGGAAACGCATACAGTAGGCCTTTGGACCACGGGATCAGAAACGCATCCGCTGCTACTCTGAGAGGATGCGGTTGTCTGGAACAGAATCTCGGGAGTTGCCGGTTCAGAGGACTGGCGAAAAGATCCAGGGTGGGGAGGCCCCACCTGAGAAAGATCTGCTGAACCACCAATGGATTCAATCTCCACTCATGTGGTTGCAGGATCCTGCTCAGTCTGTCCGCCAGGTAATTTTCTTGACCTGGGAGGTAGACTGCCTTGAGAAGGATTCCGTGATTGATGGCCCAGGAGCACAGCCGTTGTGCTTCCTGACATAGAAGGAAGGAGCCTGTGCCTCCTTGCTTGTTCACGTAAAACATGGCAACTTGATTGTCCGTCTGGACCAGTATAGACTGGTGAGACGTGAGATGGGAGAAGGCCCTCAGAGCTAGGCGTATCGCCCGTAGTTCCAGGAAGTTTATCTGCTGAGCAGCCTCCCAAGGGGTCCAGAGACCTTGAGTACATGCCCCTTGGCAATGCGCTCCCCAGCCTTGAAGAGAAGCATCTGTCGTCAGCACCTGAGAATGCGGAGCGGATTGAAAAACCACTCCGAGCACCAGATTTGGAAGATGAAGCCACCATTGTAGAGAGGAGACAAGCAGTGTGGATATTCTTACTGAATCTGCAAGGCTCCCTGTGGCCTGATGCCACTGAGTTCGAAGGCTCCACTGAGCAGGCCGCATATGCAGGCGGGCATTGGGGGTTACATGAACCGTGGAAGCCATATGGCCGAGAAGTCTCAGGAATTGCCTGGCGGAGACCAGGGAATTGCTGTGAAACTGCCTGGCTAGATCCATCAATCTGGGGCTCTGTCCACAGGCAGAAAAGCCTTCGCCTGAAGAGTGTCCAGTCTTGCTCCTATGAATTCCAAGTTCTGGGACGGGAGCAAAGTGGACTTTGCAAAGTTTATGACAAACCCCAAGTGCTGAAGCAGAGCCACAGTGCGAAGGGTGGCTTGACTGGCCTCCTGGGAAGATTGGCCCCTTATGAGCCAGTCGTCCAGGTATAGAAACACAAAAAGACCTTGAAGCCTCAGGTAGGCCGCCACCACCACCAGGCACTTGGTGAACACCCTGGGGGCGGAGGTTAGGCCAAAGGGTAGTACTCTGTACTGGTAGTGGTTTCCTCCCACAACAAATCTGAGATATTGTCTGTGGTCTGGATGAATAAGGATGTGAGTATAAGCATCCTTTAGATCCAAGGAGCATAGCCAATCTCCCTGCTGGAGGTAGGGCAGCAGGATTCCAAGGGTAAGCATCTTGAACTTTTCCCTCTCCAGGAACTTGTTGAGGTTGCGCAAGTCTAGGATGGGTCTGAGGCCTCCTGTTCTTTTTGGTACCAGAAAGTACCTGGAATAAAAGCCGTGACCTCTCAGGTGGTGGGGCACCGGTTCCACAGCCTGTTCCTTTAGCAGACTTGCTAACTCCTGAAGGAGTAGGTCCCTGTGCAGAGGGGGTCTTGGAGGCTCCCCTGAAAAATAGGAGGGAGGTACCTGGTGAAAATGGAGAAGACAGCCCTTTTGGACTATATGAAGCACCCAGGTATCTGATGTGACGGCTGACCACCTGTGGGCAAAGTGGGCCAGCCGGCCTCCTGTGTTGATATGAGCCAGCTGAGGAGAAGAGGCTATGCTTTCTGAGTCAAAAAACCCCACCCTGCTGAGCAGGGGCCGGTGTTGGTGGCTTGGGGGCCTTCTGCCTAATGGGCCCATGACCCTGCCCCTTGGCCTGCTGACCCTGTTGGGGAGCTGCAGAGGCCTGATAATGAGGGTATTTTGTATAGGCAGATGACTTCCTCGGGTAAAAGGACTTTTTTCCCGAGCCCTTCTTTTTCTGAGAAGGGGCAGAGGTTTTTCTGGACAGCCTAGTCCTGATGAGAGTCTCTGTCTCGAGCTCAGCAGCCTTTTCAGCCATGGGTTTGCCGAAAAGGTTTTCACCTCGGCAGGGGATATCGACCAACTTGTCCTGTACCCATGGCTCGAGGTCGGATGACTGTAGCCAAGCCTGTCGGCGGGCACCGATGCCGGCCCCGGCTACGCGGGCCGAAGCCTCGAAGCCATCGTAGGCTGCTCGAGAGATAAACTTCGAGCACTCTCGAATACCAGTGGATAAGGCCTGGAACCTCTGCAAAGGTTCCTCGGAGAGACCAGCAGAGAACCCGGCAAACTCCTTTGCCAGGTCCCGGAGGTACATGCCCATGTAGAGCTGGTATGTCTGGACACGGCAAGCAAGTATAGAGCCCTGGAAGCACTTCTTACCGAGGGCATCCAGGTTCCGGGACTCCCGACCAGGAGGCACCGAGGAGTGCATCTTCTGACTTTTCAGTCGATGCATGGCCGATTCCACAACCATGGAGTGGTGCGGTAATTGTGCCTTTTGGAACCCGGGGTTCTTGCGGACTCGATAGATAGAATTGACCCGCTTGCTTAACACCGGCGTCGAGGCCGGGGTCTCCCACATGCGGAAGAGCAGCCGCTCCAGCATCGGAGGAACCGGAACAGTAAAGACCTCCTTCGGGGGAGAGTCATACTGGAGGGCCTCGAGCTCTTTGGCTCGAGGCTCCTCCTCGGGATCCGCGGGGAAGGCCAAGGCCTTGGCCATATCCCGCATGAAGTCCGAGAACCGGGTATCCTCCGGTGGGGATCGTCTCCGAGGTTCGGACTCCGGTGAGTCCGATGGGACACACCGAGTCCAATAGATGTCTGGTGACTCTTCGTCCTCCGTCTCCCAGCCCGACTCCTCAGAGGAGCAATCAAGCGGCTCTGGTCGGGCGGGCACCGATGCCCTCCGCCCCGACGCCGAGGGTACCGGCGTCGACGACCTCGGTCCCAAACGGGAGGCCGAGGGAGACCGCGGCCGAGGATCGACTCGAGCCCGCATGGACTCTTGGATCGGCTCGGCCTCCGGAATCGACTTGGACGTCGATGTCCCGGTGGTCGGGGCAGATGCACCGGTGAGACCGGCGATCAATGCCCACTGCTGTTCCATGAAGGCAGCGAAGCTGCTCTCCAAGGCCGTCAACCTGAGTCCGAGCTCAGGAGACCCAGCAGCCCCCGACTCAGGCCCCAACGGCGTCGGGCCCGACGTCGGCTCCCCTGGAGGAGAGTCCATGAGGACTACAGTACTCACGTGCCCAGGAGACTCCATCTCGAGACGAGGTTGTTTGGCAGGCCTCTCCGACTCCGAAGACCGGGGACAGCGATCGGGGTTATGTGACCTGGCCCTCGAGGAACCAGGAGCGTCCACCGACGCCACCCTCGCGGGTTTTTTCTTCCTGCGCTGCTCCCGCGAAGGAGACCCCCGCTCAGAGGAACCTCGATGCTGCTCGGAGCCGGAGTCCCAAGACGTCGAGGCCTCTGACGAGGTCCGGGCCCATCCGGACGCGGAGTCAGAGAAGATTCTATCCTTTTGGTGCTGCCGACTCCTCAACGCCTTCGAGGACATTTTGCCACACGGACCACAGATCATCGGGTCATGATCGGGTCTGAGGCAGCAGTCATGTGTGTCGGTAAGAGACATACGTTTCTTACACTGATCACACTTCTTAAACCCGCTGGCAGCCATCGGGGGAAAAAGGGCCCCTGCGAGGTCAAAAGACAGGGCTGCCAGGGAAAAGAGAAAAAATGGCGCGAATGCTAGTCATGAAGGACAAAACCCGAAAAATAGAGAATGGGCTCGATACCGGTGTATCGAGCCCGGGCGGGAAAAGGATTCGGCGTCGAACCGAAGAAGAAGAACAAAAAACAGGGAAATCAACTTTTTCCTTGGCGAAAAACGAACCACGTCCGTCGGGCTCCGCGGAAAAAAGAAGACTGAGCAAGATGGCACCCTTGGGCGGGAAGGGGACCGCGCATGCGCGCTGCAATTCCCAAATACTTTCTTTGAAAGCTGGGGAAATGCTCCGCACGAGGGCTCCGTCGGCGCCGACGTCACCCATATGTGAGGACTGACTTCCTGCTTGGTCCTGGAGAATAAAAGGGAATGTAGAGCTTAGTAACTGGTATGGAAGGGCAGACTGGACAGGTCTTTTTCTGCACCATGTTTCTATGTTTCTATATAGATTTGAAAAGTAATCCTGACTGGAGGAAAGACTATATACATTACTCATAATTTATTATGCAATTCTAGATAGTCACATAGCTGGAAGTTTCCACACCATAAAATATAGTAGACCATAGCCAGCCTTAAATATTAGGGATTTGCATTCAGTAGGTTTGGATGTCTCCAGAAAAATGTGCACAAAATCAATTCAATGAATTTTAACCTACAAATAAATGCATGCAAACTTGATTTCCACGTGTACATTTTTTTACTATCATGAATGAATGAAATGACTTAAAAAATAGCTGAAATCATGAAAACTCCCATAAACAAAAAATAAAACCAACATTTATTTCCATGTACATTACTATAAGATATAGAACTACCTGGAGAATCTTTCATTAGTCCAGAGATAGGACAACCTCAGTAATTATCTTATTTAAATACAAGATCTAGAAGACTGGAACAAAGGAATTTTGAGACTTCTGTTCTGGATCTGTGTTCTGCCTCCTTGCCTAACCAGATATTTCCTGGTCCTCTTTGGCGTGTATTCTGGCCCTAAGGCAGGATGCATGCCAGGTGTGTTTTATTGGAAGTTCATCTTCAGCCTGGAGTATCTCCAGACAGATACTTTGACATTTATTTTCTTCTTAGTTGCTTACATTCTCAATCATTTCTGACACAACAATTTTTGGCTGACAGAGATCATTATGGTAATGGCAGCAGTGTTCTTTCCCTCTCTTTGTCTGAGCACATCACCTCTGTAGTGTACCTCAATAGATTCTCTATACTACAGCATACACTACTACAGATTGTTACTAAGCCAGGCAGTAGTGGACTGGTGGTGAATAAAAGATTTTTTCTAGAATTCAAAACTGTAGTCAAGTTTGTTCTTCCTGACCTCTATTTTATTTCTGATCCGTTTTTGTTTTCACCTGTGAAGATCACTATGGGGTCCTCTTACTGAAGGTTAATGTATGTTAATGGAAGTTAACATGCGTTAAGTGCCATTGTGTGCATAGAAATGAAAGGGCTGTGGGCACTTAATGCACGTTAACTTCATTAGCACATATTAAAACCTTTCGTTAAAGGGCCCTAAATAGTTTTGGATGAATTTGCTGTAAATTCTGGTCTATAGCTGATCATCTGGTGTTACATACTCCAAACTCCTGCTACCAACATGACAGATTATATCAAAGTGCTAGAACCAGTACATAAAAAAGCTGAATTATGACCTGAAGCAGTACTGTCGTAATCAGGCCATGAAATCGGTAGTTTCTATCTATAATAAACATTCTAATGTTTAGTTTCATGTAATCTAATTTTTCTTAGCTTTTTTGTAGATTAGCTTCACAGCACAAATATGCAAAATCATTGAAAAATTAACAAACATCACTAACAACCTAGAATTGCAATCATAGAAGTGTGTCAAGTGCTGATCTTCTCATTTTAATATTAGTTCTGCCAGGACATTTCCTCATCTAAGGCATTTTTTTTACAAGTAAGCAAGAATTGGTCAATTTGCTATTTGCAACACTCTTATGTTTATATAATTACAAGCTAATCAGCAACATTCACATTTCAGGCTGTTTGTGCTTCAAAAACTATTAAATCCATCTGATTACTCTGTTTACTTTTTTCTCTCTTATTAGAAGAGTTTTTTCCAGGATCCAAATCATTCATATTGCTTCTATCAAGCACACAGGATTTCTAAGGGAGCAGAAAAGATTGTAGAGCTTAGTAGTTTGTATACAAGGGCAGAGTGGATAGGCTGTATGATCATTATCTGCCATCATTTTCTCTCTTTTTATGTAAAATCTCAATCTAAGTCCTTCCTATCTTTCCAAGTGTTTCCCAGGTTATTTCTCTTTTTTTCTGCTTCTTGCCTTGAAGATAGCACTGTCTTTTAAACACGGTCTTGAGTTTGCTTTCTAAGTAGACTAGATACAGAGAGGAGTGGCCTAGTGGTTAGGTCACAGTACCTCAGGCTTGGGGTTCAAGTCCTACCTGGGGACAGCAATCTCAAGCCAGAGAGACTGGGATTCCTAGTCCTATAGGCACACCTTTGGCAAGAAACTTAACCCTCTGTTGCATCAGGTACACATAGATTGTGAGCTCTTTGGAGACAAGGAAATGTATCCAGTAGTGACTGCATAATGAAACTGCCTTGATTGAAGGATAAGGCAGTATAGAAAACTGGTTAAATAAATAAATACAGTAAGAAGGTAGGATGACTTTTCCCTGAAATAGTTCTTGACTAAAGAAAAGGTATCTCTATACATAATGGCTGTATACAGAAATTAGTAAATCGCAGAAGAAGTTAATGTTAACACACAAAAACAAAATATGATGCATGGCATATTATGTTTAAAATTCTTAAACTCATTTTTCATCCTTTCTGCTCTGCCAACCTGCTTATTTGGCAGATTGCCTAACCAAGTCTCCCAGCTCATAAGCTTCTAAGCTATCTGATTCCTCCTTTTCTTAAACCCATTTGGAATGTTCGTGGTACTTGGCTTTTTCTTGCTTGGCTCTTATGTTGTGGAACTGCTTGCCACTATATATTCAGCAGAAGTCTAATCTTTCTAAATTCAAAAATTTCCTTGAAGACTTGGTTTTATTTACGTCTTAAGATCAGGTTTATGCATGGAGGGTGATTCCACATCTCCAGTTGGCATCTTCTTTGTTGTGTATAAGTTGTTTGCAGTTCTATTTTTATAGACATTTATGGCAAACTGCCTTCATATGCCTGGGTTCAAATGGTAGTGTAGAGCATTTTTTAAGAAATTACTACTACTACTACTATTAATCATTTGTATAGCGCTACAAGGTGTATGTAGCACTGTACAGACACAAATAAAAGACAGTCCCTGCTCATCCAAGCTTAAATCTAATCAAGACAGACAGTACAATACATGAGAACAAAGGTATAGTAGGGAAGGGTAATGAGACAGAAGGAAAACAAAGGATTAAGATGCAAACATAAATATAGGCCAGCTCTAGAGGGTCTCCATTGCAAGCAAAGTAAATTTATGGCTCTAGATATACAGTAACTTCTCCATCTGAGAGTTCTTAAAAGTGGTAATTCTATTTCAATAACTTGTTTTCTACTGTTCTGCCAAAAGATTTGTTTTTGTAGTTGTATTGCAGAAAGGGATTTCTTTTTCTGCTGCTATTTTTCCTTCTCTCCTCTAAACTTGAGGTTCAAAGGGGAAGGCAGGCAGGCTTTTTGAAGTCACAGCACTCTCCAGATATTAGGTCCCTTCCTTTCCACCCCAGCTCCTATTCACCCCATGTGAGTAATTTTGCTATGTAGGGCAACTCACCAATTAGCTTATTGATAAAGAAAATAGATTTTGTTATTGGTTGGAAAACAAAAAGCTAGGAAGTACATAGTATATAGTTCCACATTTGGATATCTGCTATAAGTAAAAAAAACTGATATCTTAGAAGGATCTATGCTTAGGTGATTTAACAAAGGAGCACATTAAACTACAAACCTCAGACAAATATATTAGATTTTAATAACTGCTTCATATCCAAATAAATGTTTAGCAAATAAGCAGGACTATACATAGGGATATACTGTAGTACAGAGTTGTTAGATCTCAGATAAAAGAGGCTAGCTGCTCCTTGTTTTAAGGACAGCTGAGGAACAGTTAGGGACTTTGGTAGGTCATTCTTATTTCCTTCAACAGGTACTAAAGCTCCAAAAACTGAGCTAAGGCTGGGAAACATTGTGCTGCCAAAGCTGTTGCCCCTGTCCAGACAGACTGCCTGATCCCAGGGATGGACTGGTTTATTTATATATTTAACCAGTTTTCTATACCGCCTTATCCTTCAATCAAAGCGGTTCCATGTGCACGATGCCTGCAAATTGAATCCCTCATAAAGGAAATGGAAGAACTGAGAGAAGAGGTGGCGAGGCTGAGAACTATCCGTGACAGCAAGAAGTACATAAGAACATAAGATATGCCATACTGGGTCAGATCAAGGTCCATCAAGCCCAGTATCCTGTTTCCAACAGTGGCCAATCTAGGTCATACGTACCTAGCAGTATCCCCAAGAGACACAGGTTCCACAATGCTTGTATTGGGTCAAGCATTGATATCCTGGGTCCCTTTTTAATAATAGTTTATGGACCTTTCCAACAGGAACTTGTCCAAACCTTTTTTAAACCCAGCTACACTAACAGCCTTTACTACATCCTACGGTAACAAATTCCAGAGCTTGATTACACGTTGAGTGAAAAAATATTTTCTCTTATTTGTCTTAAATAGTTTACCCTGTAGCTTTATTACATGTCCCCTAGTCTTTCTATACTCTGATAGCGTAAACAATCGATCTACTTTTACCTGTTCCACTCCATTCATTAATTTATAGACCTCTATCTTATCTCTCCTCAGCCG
The DNA here is from genome assembly GCA_033557465.1 of Ichthyophis bannanicus. NCBI lineage: Eukaryota > Metazoa > Chordata > Amphibia > Gymnophiona > Ichthyophiidae > Ichthyophis > Ichthyophis bannanicus. The sequence goes on along the minus strand of CM066033.1, from coordinate 1,024,257,892 downwards.
TCTCTTTTCCAGGTTGAAGAACCGTAACCTTTGTAGCCTCTCTTCATACGAGTAGCCTTCCATCCGCTTTACGATTTGGTGACTCTTCTCTGTACCTTTGCACCTTTGGTGGCTCTTCTCTGTACCGGGTGGGTGTCATGGAGGGAGGGAAATAAGACCTATTAAAAGAGAGCTGTTACAAAGTACCCTGTCCTGTACCCTCAGCGGGGGGGGGGGGGGGGGAGGGGGTTAGTCCCTCAGGTAGGCTAGAGCAGGAAAAAAAGTTTAAAACGCAGCACGTTCTGGGGACAGAGCAGGGAGAGATATTTAATTTAAAGTAACAGTTAATCTGGCTACCACACAAAGGCCAGTTAGTTGAGAGAGGCAGGGTAAGTTATACAGCTGAGAAAGCTGAAGTGCAAAACTAAAGGGAAAAGGGAGGTGAAGTAGCACACCAATAAAGACAACAAATAAATAAATAAATAGACAGCTAGAACTCACAGCAAAGTCATCACAGGAGTTAAATATCCACCTCTCTAGTAGAGCACTGTGAGGGCACTGCTCTTCCCAGAGCAGAGAGAGGCAAACAGAACAGACTATGCACCCATGGGAGGAGAAGACAGGAAGAAGGGCTACACAATATCTCAGCAGGGGTGGGAAGTCCCTCAGGTAGGCTAGAGCAGGAAAAAAGTTTAAAACACAGCACATTCTGGGGACAGAGCAGGGAGAGATAAAGTAACAGTTAACCTGGCTACCACACAAAGGCCAGTTAGTAAATTCATGAGATGCTTCTTGAGGCATCCAAGCTCTCCAACAGAGATGAAGATGATATGCTACATTAAGAAGAGAGCTGGATGCGAATAACCAGAGGCTGCAGAATTGACACCCAATCTCCAACTCCACCATCCCTCAAAATGAAGAACAGTATGCAGACCTGGATGTGGAGGAGGCACAAACATCCCAAGAACAAGAAGAACCACAGCTCAAGCACCCTAAAGTTGCAGAATTGGTGACCACATGGAAGTGAAGGGTAGTGGTAGTTGGTGACTCTCTTTTGAGGGATACTGAGGCGTCCATCTGCCAACCACACTTCATGTCCCAGGAGGTGTGCTGTTTAGCAGGTACTAAAATCTGAGATGTTACAGAGAGTTTGCTGAGACTCATCATGGCTACTGACTATAATCTGACGATGCTCATCTATGTCAGCACAAATAATACTGCTAGGTATCATAAGAACATAAGAACATAAGAAATGCCATACTGGGTCAGACCGAGGTCCATCAAGCCCAGTATCCTGTTTCCAACAGTGGCCAATCTAGGTCATACGTACCTAGCAGTTTCCCCAAAAGACACAGGTTCTGCAGTGCTTGTACTAGGCCAAGCATTGATATCCTGGGTCCCTTTTTAATAGTGGTTTATGGACCTTTCCTCCAGGAACTTGTCCAAACCTTTTTTAAACCCAGCTATACTAACAGCCCTTACTACATCCTCCGGTAACAGATTCCAGAGTTTGATTACACGTTGAGAGAAGAAATATTTTCTCCTATTTGTCTTAAATAGTTTACCCTGTAGCTTCATTACATGCCCCCTAGTCCTTCTATATTCTGATAACGTAAACAATTTATCCACGTTTATCCGTTCCACTCCATTCATTAATTTATACACCTCTATCATATCTCCCCTCAGCCGCCTCTTTTCTAGGTTAAAGAGCCCTAACCTTTTTAGCCTCTCTTCATAGGAGTAGCCTTCCATCCCCTTCACCAATTTGGTGGCTCTTCTCTGTACTTTTTCTAATAACTCTATGTCCTTTTTAAGATACGGTGACCAGAATTGCACACAATATTCAAGGTGCGGGCGTACCATGGAGCGATACAGAGGCATTATAATATCCTTTGTTTTATTCTCCATCCCTTTCCTTATGATACCTAGCATTCTATTTGCTTTCTTGGCCGCCGCTGCACACTGGGCGGAGGGTTTTAACATGTTATCCACGATGACTCCTAAATCTTTTTCCTGGGTGGTGGTTTCTAATGTGGAGCCTTGCATCTTGTAACTATAGTGTGGGTTGTTCTTTCCTAGGTGCATAACTTTGCACTTGTCCACATTAAATTTCATCTGCCATTTGGATGCCCAGTCTTCCAATTTATCCAGATCCTCCTGCAGTTTTCCACAATCCTCTTGGGTTTTAACAACTTTAAACAGTTTTGTGTCATCTGCAAATTTGATTACCTCACTAGTTATTCCCTTTTCCAGGTCATTTATGAATATGTCAAAAAGTAGCGGACCCAGTACAGATCCCTGGGGTACTCCACTATTCACCTTTTTCCATTGGGAATATTGGCCATTTAGCCCTACCCTCTGCTTTCTATCTTTTAACCAGTTCCCGATCCACAATAGTACACTGCCTCCTATCCCATGACTTTTTAGCTTCGCCAAAAGTCTCTGATGGGGGACCTTGTCAAAAGCTTTCTGAAAGTCCAGATACACTATATCAACCGACTCACCTTTGTCTACCTGTTTATGCACACCTTCAAAAAAACAGATCAGATTAGTAAGTTAAGATCTTCCTTGTCTAAAGCCATGTTGGCTGTCTCCCATTAGGCCATGACTATCTACATGCTGTGTAATTTTGTTCTTTATGATGGCTTCTACAATTTTCCCTGGTACTGACGTCAGGCTCACCGGTCTGTAATTTCCCGGGTCACCCCTGGAACCCTTTTTAAAAATTGGTGTTACGTTGGCGACCCTCCAATCTTCAGGTATTACAGATGATTTTAATGAAAGTTCACAGATTACCAATAACAGGTCTGCAATCTCATATTTCAGTTCTTTCAACACTCTGGGATGTATACCATCCGGTCCAGGTGATTTGCTACTATTCAGTTTATCAAATAGTTGTAATATATCTTCCCGGTGTAGCGATATTTCTCTCAATTCCTCTGCAGTATCACCTTTAAATACCACTTCAGTCTTGGGTAACACCCCTACATCTTCCTCAGTAAAGACCGAAGCAAAGAATTCATTCAGTCTCTCTGCTATAGCCTTGTCTCCTCTTACTGCCCCTTTTACCCCTCTATCATCTAATGGTCCAATTGACTCTCTCACAGGCCTTTTGCTACGAATGTACTTGAAAAAGTCTTTATTTCGTGTTTTTGCTTCCGTAGCAAGTTTCTTCTCAAATTCCCGCTTTGCCTGCCTTATCAATGCTTTGCATTTAACTTGCCAGTGCTTGTGCTGTTTCCAGTTTTCATCATTTGGCTCTTTTTTCCATTTTCTGAAGGTTGCTCTTTTGGCAGCAACAGCCTCTCTGACCTCACCTTTAAACCATGCTGGCAGTTTTTTGGACTTTCTTCCACTTTTCTTAATGCGTGGAATACAGCTGGTCTGGGCTTCGAGGATAGTATTTTTAAATAACACCCAAGCTTGCTGTAAGTCTTTAACCTTTGGAACCGCTCCTTTTAGTTTTTTCCGAACTATATTCCTCATTCTATCATAGTCACCCTTTTGAAAGTTAAAAGGTAGTACTGTGGATTCCTTTACTATCTGTCCTCCACTGATTAAATCAAACATGATCATACTATGATCACTATTGCCAAGTGGTCCCAACACCCTTATTTCTTGCACCAGATCTGGCGTTCCACTAAGGACTAGGTCCAGTATGGCTTCCCCTCTGGTCGGTTCATGAACCAGCTGCTCCAAGAAGCAGTCATTTATTCCATCTAGAAACTTTATCTCTTTAGCTTGTCCTGCTGTGACACTGTCCCAGTCGATACCGGGGTAATTGAAATCACCCATTATTACTACTCTGTTGTGGCTTTTGTTAGCTTCCTTGATTTCTTTGAGCATTTCATCATCCATTTGTTCATTCTGGCCAGGTGGTCGATAGTATACTCCCACTGCCATCACCTTCCCCTTCATAAATGGAATTTCAATCCATAGAGATTCTACAGCATATTTTGTTCCCTGCAAAACTTTAATCCTTTCTGACTCAATGCCCTCTCTAACATAGAGCGCAACCCCTCCACCAATTTGTTCAGCTCTATCATTACGATATAGTTTGTATCCAGGTATCACAGTGTCCCACTGGTTATCCTCCTTCCACCATGTCTCTGAGAGTGCAATCATATCTAACCTCTCATTTAATGCTATATATTCTAATTCTCCCATCTTATTGTTTAGACTTCTAGCATTGGCATACAAGCATTTTAGAGACTGTATTTTATTAATATTAATCTGGCTATTGGTAGGCATGGGTAATTGGGAATCTTTATGCTCTGTCTGCTCCTTACTCAAGGGCATTTGGGCTACTATACTCCCTTTTGGAACCTCACTGCTTTTGGTAGTATCCTTCAAGGATACCTTTGTCCGAACCGTGCGCTCCTGGGTGACTGTCGGCTTTCCCCTATTTTCTAGTTTAAAAGCTTCTCTATCTCTTTTTTAAAGGTTAATGCCAGCAGTCTGGTCCCATCCTGATTAAGGTGAAGCCCATCCCTTCGGAAGAGCCCCCCCTTTCCCCAGAATGTTCCCCAGTTCCTAACAAATCCAAAACCCTCATCCTTGCACCATTGTCTCATCCACGCATTGAGACTCCGGAGCTCTGCCTGTCTTTTGGGTCCTGCACGTGGAACAGGAAGCATTTCGGAGAACGCTATCCTGGAAGTTCTGGATTTCAACTTCCTACCTAAAAGCTTAAATTTAGCCTCCAGAACTTCCCTACCACATTTTCCTATGTCATTGGTACCAACATGTACCAAGACAGCAGACTCCCCCCCAGCACTATCTATGATCCTATCTAGGCGGTGCGTGAGATCTGCTACCTTCGCACCAGGCAGGCATGTTACCAGGCGATCCTCACGTCCACCAGCCACCCAGCTATCTACATTCCTAATGATTGAATCACCAACTATAACAGCTGTCCTGACCCTCCCCTCATGGGGACATGGCCCTGGAGAAACGTCCTCGGTGCGAGAGGGTTTTACATCACCTGGAGGACAGGTCCTAGTTACAGGATCACTTCCTGCCACACCAGGGTGATGCTCTCCTGTCACGTGACCTCTCTCCTCCATGGCAACAGGGATGCTGCCAGACTGGAGGTGGGACTTCAGGACTATATCCCTGTAGGTCTCGTCCATGTACTTCTCTGTCTTTCTTATGTCTTCCAGGTCTGCTACTCTAGCCTCTAGAGAACGGACTCGTTCCCTGAGAGCAAAGAGCTCCCTGCACTTAGTGCATATGTAGGACCTCTCACCAACTGGGAGATAATCATACATGTGACACTCGATGCAAAAGACTGGAGAACCCCCATCTCGTTGCTGGACCTCTGACTGCATCTTAGTTTAAAGCTTGTGTTTAGGTCTTTTAAATCGGTATATAATAAGGATTGGTGTAGATGCTTATACTAATAAAAGTGTATCTAATACCCCTAATACACCCTGTGTACCTGAAGCTAATTAATCACAGGTCCTCTGTGTATGACTGATTTGGATTAAGAGCTGCACCTGAGAGCAGCCCCTTTCCTCTAAGATGTCCAAGTACCTATAAAACTACAATTTCCCCAGGGGTGGGTGGGTGCTGGGGAGGGAGGGGGGGAGATAAGTCCTATTAAAGAGGGCAGTTACAAGGTACCCTGTCCTGAACCCTCAGCAGGGGGATGGGGGTACCACACAAAGCCCAGTTAGTTGAGAGAGGCAAGGTAAGTACAGCTGAGAAGGCTGAACTTGCACACCACTAAGACAAACACTAAATAATTAAACAAACAACAGTTAGACAAACAGTAAATAATTAAATAAACAGCTAGAACTCACAGTAAGATGTCCCAGGAGGCAAAAATCCACTCACTAGCAGAGCTCTGTAAAAGTTCAGCCTTTCTCTGATCAGAGAAAAGCAAACTAAAACAGCCTATGCACACGTGGAGAAAACAGGAACAAGGTTACAGGATACCTCAGGGGGAGGGGGTCAGGGGGAGGAGTCACTCAGGCAGGCAAGGACAGGAAAAAGCTTAACAAACAGCAGGCTCTGGGGAGAGAGATTAATTCAAAATGGCTACCACACACACAGGGGGAGGAGTCACTCAGGCAGGCAAGGACAGGAAAAGCTTAACAAACAGCAGGCTCTGGGGAGAGAGATTAATTCAAAATGGCTACCACACAAGGCCCAGTTAATTGAGAGAGGCAAGGTAAGTACAGCTGAGAAGGCTGAAACTTGCACACCACTAAGACAAACACTAAATAATTAAACAAACAACAGTTAGACAAACAGTAAATAATTAAATAAACAGCTAGAACTCACAGTAAGATGTCCCAGGAGGCAAAAATCCACTCACTAGCAGAGCTCTGTAAAAGTTTAGCCTTTCTCTGATCAGAGAAAAGCAAACTAAAACAGCCTATGCACACGTGGAGAAAACAGGAACAAGGTTACAGGATACCTCAGGGGGAGGGGGTCAGGGGGAGGAGTCACTCAGGCAGGCAAGGACAGGAAAAAGCTTAACAAACAGCAGGCTCTGGGGAGAGAGATTAATTCAAAATGGCTACCACACACACAGGGGAGGAGTCACTCAGGCAGGCAAGGACAGGAAAAGCTTAACAAACAGCAGGCTCTGGGGAGAGAGATTAATTCAAAATGGCTACCACACAAGGCCCAGTTAATTGAGAGAGGCAAGGTAAGTACAGCTGAGAAGGCTGAAACTTGCACACCACTAAGACAAACACTAAATAATTAAACAAACAACAGTTAGACAAACAGTAAATAATTAAATAAACAGCTAGAACTCACAGTAAGATGTCCCAGGAGGCAAAAATCCACTCACTAGCAGAGCTCTGTAAAAGTTCAGCCTTTCTCTGATCAGAGAAAAGCAAACTAAAACAGCCTATGCACACGTGGAGAAAACAGGAACAAGGTTACAGGATACCTCAGGGGAGGGGGTCAGGGGGAGGAGTCACTCAGGCAGGCAAGGACAGGAAAAAGCTTAACAAACAGCAGGCTCTGGGGAGAGAGATTAATTCAAATGGCTACCACACACACAGGGGGAGGAGTCACTCAGGCAGGCAAGACAGGAAAAGCTTAACAAACAGCAGGCTCTGGGGAGAGAGATTAATTCAAAATGGCTACCACACAAGGCCCAGTTAATTGAGAGAGGCAAGGTAAGTACAGCTGAGAAGGCTGAACTTGCACACCACTAAGACAAACACTAAATAATTAAACAAACAACAGTTAGACAAACAGTAAATAATTAAATAAACAGCTAGAACTCACAGTAAGATGTCCCAGGAGGCAAAAATCCACTCACTAGCAGAGCTCTGTAAAAGTTCAGCCTTTCTCTGATCAGAGAAAAGCAAACTAAAACAGCCTATGCACACCTGGAGAAAACAGGAACAAGGTTACAGGATACCTCAGGGGGAGGGGGTCAGGGGGAGGAGTCACTCAGGCAGGCAAGGACAGGAAAAAGCTTAACAAACAGCAGGCTCTGGGGAGAGAGATTAATTCAAAATGGCTACCACACACAGGGGGAGGAGTCACTCAGGCAGGCAAGGACAGGAAAAGCTTAACAAACAGCAGGCTCTGGGGAGAGAGATTAATTCAAAATGGCTACCACACAAGGCCCAGTTAATTGAGAGAGGCAAGGTAAGTACAGCTGAGAAGGCTGAACTTGCACACCACTAAGACAAACACTAAATAATTAAACAAACAACAGTTAGACAAACAGTAAATAATTAAATAAACAGCTAGAACTCACAGTAAGATGTCCCAGGAGGCAAAAATCCACTCACTAGCAGAGCTCTGTAAAAGTTCAGCCTTTCTCTGATCAGAGAAAAGCAAACTAAAACAGCCTATGCACACGTGGAGAAAACAGGAACAAGGTTACAGGATACCTCAGGGGGAGGGGGTCAGGGGGAGGAGTCACTCAGGCAGGCAAGGACAGGAAAAAGCTTAACAAACAGCAGGCTCTGGGGAGAGAGATTAATTCAAAATGGCTACCACACACACAGGGGGAGGAGTCACTCAGGCAGGCAAGGACAGGAAAAGCTTAACAAACAGCAGGCTCTGGGGAGAGAGATTAATTCAAAATGGCTACCACACAAGGCCCAGTTAATTGAGAGAGGCAAGGTAAGTACAGCTGAGAAGGCTGAAACTTGCACACCACTAAGACAAACACTAAATAATTAAACAAACAACAGTTAGACAAACAGTAAATAATTAAATAAACAGCTAGAACTCACAGTAAGATGTCCCAGGAGGCAAAAATCCACTCACTAGCAGAGCTCTGTAAAAGTTCAGCCTTTCTCTGATCAGAGAAAAGCAAACTAAAACAGCCTATGCACACCTGGAGAAAACAGGAACAAGGTTACAGGATACCTCAGGGGGAGGGGGTCAGGGGGAGGAGTCACTCAGGCAGGCAAGGACAGGAAAAAGCTTAACAAACAGCAGGCTCTGGGGAGAGAGATTAATTCAAAATGGCTACCACACACAGGGGGAGGAGTCACTCAGGCAGGCAAGGACAGGAAAAGCTTAACAAACAGCAGGCTCTGGGGAGAGAGATTAATTCAAAATGGCTACCACACAAGGCCCAGTTAATTGAGAGAGGCAAGGTAAGTACAGCTGAGAAGGCTGAACTTGCACACCACTAAGACAAACACTAAATAATTAAACAAACAACAGTTAGACAAACAGTAAATAATTAAATAAACAGCTAGAACTCACAGTAAGATGTCCCAGGAGGCAAAAATCCACTCACTAGCAGAGCTCTGTAAAAGTTCAGCCTTTCTCTGATCAGAGAAAAGCAAACTAAAACAGCCTATGCACACGTGGAGAAAACAGGAACAAGGTTACAGGATACCTCAGGGGGAGGGGGTCAGGGGGAGGAGTCACTCAGGCAGGCAAGGACAGGAAAAAGCTTAACAAACAGCAGGCTCTGGGGAGAGAGATTAATTCAAAATGGCTACCACACACAGGGGGAGGAGTCACTCAGGCAGGCAAGGACAGGAAAAGCTTAACAAACAGCAGGCTCTGGGGAGAGAGATTAATTCAAAATGGCTACCACACAAGGCCCAGTTAATTGAGAGAGGCAAGGTAAGTACAGCTGAGAAGGCTGAAACTTGCACACCACTAAGACAAACACTAAATAATTAAACAAACAACAGTTAGACAAACAGTAAATAATTAAATAAACAGCTAGAACTCACAGTAAGATGTCCCAGGAGGCAAAAATCCACTCACTAGCAGAGCTCTGTAAAAGTTCAGCCTTTCTCTGATCAGAGAAAAGCAAACTGAGACAAACAGTAAATAATTAAATAAACAGCTAGAACTCACAGTAAGATGTCCCAGGAGGCAAAAATCCACTTACCCTTCAAGCATATCAAGATTGACATCATGGCTCTGGGAGAGATGGTGAAGTAGATAAGTGCACAGGTGGTGTTCTCAATACTCCCTGTTGAGGGTAAAGGCTGAGGCAGTGAAGCTTGCATCCTAGAGGTCAATGCATGTTTGCGTGGGTGGTGTCATCAAGAGTGTTTTGGTTTCCTGGGCCATGGGATGATCTTCCAAGGGCTGCTGAGCAGAGATGTGTCCACCTATCCAAGTAGGGTCGAAGTGTCTTCCTCAGCAGACTGGCTAACCTACTAAAGAGGGCTTTAAACTAGATTTATTATGGACGGGTGAAGAAAGCCCATAGGTAAGTAAAACATTAAATACCTCTGTAAACATGGGTAAAAAGGGCAACATCTGGAAAACGATGTGTATTAATGCCAGTAGTATGGGAAATAAGATTTCGGATGAAGCTTTAATGGAAGAGGCTGACATGGATTTAATGGTGGTTACGGAGACATGGTTCATAGAGAACCATAACTGGAATGTAATTATATGAGGCCACAATTTATTCAGAAAGGACAGACTAGGAGGAAATGTATTCTCTAGAATTAGGGAGACCCTGGATTCTTTACAGGGAGAACAATTCTGGTAACTAATAACAGAGCTCACACATGTGGGGGCCATACTGGACCTGGTGTTAATGAGTGGGGGAGTGTGTCTGATGTGGGCGAAAATCTTACATCCAGTGATCATTGGATGTAGTTCAGTATCAGCACTAGGGCTTATAAAGTCCAGTTAAAAGTGAGGGTCCTAGATTTTAGGAAAGCTAACTTTGCCAACATGGGACAATATCTCTAGCAGATGATAGCGGGATGGGAACAGCTGGAAGATGTAGAAAAGCAGTGGGCAGAACTGAAATGGGATATTTTAAGGGCAACAACCTTTTTGTTAGAAAAGTAAGTAGAATGTAAAAGGAAAAGGAGGCCACTATGGTTCTCGAAAGAAGTAACTGAAAAGGTGAAGAAAAAGTCGGTGGCCTTCATAAAATACAAGAGACCACAGAAAGAGAGAGCAATTATCAATATTCAGAAAAGTTTAGAGAAGCTAGAAAAGTAGTCAGGAAAGCAAAAGAACATAAGAACATAAGATATGCCATAGTGGGTCAGACCAAGGTCCATCAAGCCCAGTATCCTGTTTCTAACAGTGGCCAATCTAGGTCATAAGTACCTAGCAGTCTCCCCAAAAGACATAGGTTCCTCAATGCTTGTATTGGGTCATCAGTGATATCCTGGATCCCTTTTAATAATGATTTATGGACCTTTACTCCAGGAACTTGACGAAAACTTTTTTTAACCCAGCTACACTATCAGCTTTTACTACATCCTCCGGTAACTAATTCCAGAGTGAAAAAATATTTTCTCTTATTAGTTGAGTGAAAAAATATTTTCTCTTATTAGTCTTAAATAGGTTACCCTGTAGCTTCATTGCATGTCCCCTAGTCTTTTTATATTCTGATGATGTAAACAATCGATCTACGTTTACCCATTCCACTCCATTCATTAAGTTGTAGACCTATATCATATCTCCCCTCAGCCATCTCTTTTTCAGGTTGAAGAGCACTAACCTTTTTAGCCGCTCTTCATAGGAGTATCCTTCCATCCCCTTTACCATTTTGGTGGCTCTTCTCTGTACCTTTTCTAATAACGCTATATCTTTTTTAAGATATGGCGACCAGAATTGCACACAATATTCAACATGCGGTCGCACCACGGAATGATACAGAGGCATTATAATATTGTTTGTTTTATTTTCCATTCCTTTCCTTATGATATCTAGCATTCTATTTGCTCTCTTGGCTGCTGCTGCCAGGGCCGGCCCGTCCATTGAGCAAGAATGTTTTTTGCACAGGGCCCCGCGTTTCAGGGGGCCCCGCGCAAAGAACATTCTGCATTTTTTAAAAATTAAATTAAAAAAAAAAAAGCTGGCTGCTACCGCTACCGCTGCTGCTGCCGCCGTGGCAGCAGCAGAATGGAGTGTCCCGCGGGGCCCCCTCTGCCCAGCTGAGTCCCTCTCTCCCTCCCTCTGTGACGGTTGAGCCCCTCTGTGCCGGCTTTCAGATTCGCGAAGGGAGAGTGTCTCCCTCGCGTCTCTGTTAAGCCCACAGGGGCTGATGGGAAATTTCCCATCTGCCCCTGCAGGCTTAACAGAGACGCGAGGGAGACACTCTCCCTTCGCGAATCTGAAAGCCGGCACAGAGGGGCTCAGCCGTCGCAGAGGGAGGGAGGGAGGGACTCAGCCGGGCAGAGGGGACCCCGCGGGACACTACATTCTGCTGCTGCCGCGGCGGCAGCGGCAGCGGTAGCAGCCAGCTTTTTTTTTTTTTTTTAATTTTACTTGAGCCGATGGGGGGGTTAAAACTGGTAATGGGCTATGGGGGGGCTAGGACTGGAAATGGGCTGGGGGGGTTAAGACTGGAGGTGGGCTGTTGGGGGGTTAGGACTGGTAATGGGCTATGGGGGGCTAGGACAGGAAATGGGCTGATGGGGAGGGGTTAGGACTTGAGGTGGGCTGTTGGGGGGGTTAGGACTGGAAATGGGCTGAGGGGGGGGTTAAGACTGGAGGTGGGCTGATGGGGTTAGGACTGGTAATGGGCTGTGGGCTGTTGGGGGGGTTAGGACTGGTAATGGGCTATGGGGAGGCTAGGACTGGAAATGGGCTGATGGGGGGTTAACACTGGAGGTGGGCTGATGGGGTTAGGACTGGTACTGGGCTGTGGGCTGATGGGGGTTAGGACTGGTAATGGGCGCTGGGGGGGTTAAGACAGATAATGGGCAATTTGGGTGCTAGGACATGAAATGTGCTGATGGGAGGGGTTCGGACTTGAGGTGGGCTGATGGGGTTTGGACTGGTAATGGGCTGTGGGCTGTTGGGGGAGTTAGGACTGGTAATGGGCTATGGGGGGCTAGGACAGGAAATGGGCTGATGGGGAGGGACTTGAGGTTGGCTGTTGGGGGGGTTAGGACCGGAAATGGGCTGATGGGGGGGTTAAGACTGGAGGTGGGCTGATGGTGTTAGGACTGGTAATGGGCTGTGGGCTGTTGGGGGGGTTAGGACTGGAAATGGGCTATGGGGGTCTAGGACAGGAAATGGGCTGATGGGGAGGGGTTAGGACTTGAGGTAGGCTGTTGGGGGGGGGTTAAGACTGGAAATGGGCTGATGGGGGGGTTAAGACTGGAGGTGGGCTGATGGGGTTAGGACTTGTAATGGGCTGTGGGCTGTTGGGGTGGTTAGGACTGGAAATGGGCTGATGGGGGGGTTAACACTTGAGGTGGGCTGATGGGGTTAGGTCTGGTAATGGGCTGTGGGCTGATGGGGGGTTAGGACGGATAATGGGCTATGGGGGGCTAGGACAGGAAATGGGCTGATGGGGAGGGGTTAGGACTTGAGGTGGGCTGATGGGGTTAGGACTGGTAATGGGCTGTGGGCTGTTGGGGGGTTAGGACTGGTAATGGGCTGTGGGGGGCTAGGACAGGAAATGGGCTGATGGAGGGGTTAGGACTTGAGGTGGGCTGTTGGGTGGGTTAGGACTGGTAATGGGCTATGGGGGGCTAGGTCTGGAAATGGGCTGATGGGGGGTTAAGACTGGAGGCGGGCTGATGAGGTTAGGACTGGTAATGGGTTGTTGGGGGGGTTAGGACTGGTAAGGGGCTATGGGGGGTTAGGACTGATAATGGACTATGGGGGGGCTAGGACAGGAAATGGGCAGATGGGGCGGGGTTAGGACATGAGGTGGGCTCATGGGGTAAGGACTGGGAATGGACTGTGGGCTGAGGGGGGGGTTAGGACTGGCATTGGGCTAGGGGGGGGCTGACTGGAAATGGGTTGATGCGGTTAGGACTGGAAGTGGGCTGATGGGGGTTAGGACTGGTAATGGGTTATGGGGGGGCTTAAACTGAAAATGGGGTGATGGGGGATAGGAATGGAAGTGGGTTGATGGGGGAGCTAGGACTGGTATTGGGTTGGGAGGTTGCTAGGACTGGAAATGGGCTGATGGGGGGCTAGGACTGGAAATCGGCTGATGTAGGGACTAGAAGGGAATGGATGCTGGGTGAGGCTGGAACTAGAAGGGAGCTAATGTTGGGGGAGGATTAGAATGGGATGGGGCTGGGAGAGTAAAATGGAGAGGGGAAAAATATTTTGTGTGGGAGGGATAAAAAATCTACAATTGGCCGAGAATTGGGAAAGTAAGTGGGGATTGAGGATGGAGGGGTAAAATTTGAGTGGATGAAATAGGAATGAGGAAAGAGCAAAAGGAGAAAGATTAGTATGTTAAAGCAGATGTAGAGAGAGAATGGAAAAAAACTAGAAGAGAGAAGAAAGGACAAATAGACAGCAGACGATGGAGAGTTAGCAGAAGACATGAAGAAACCAGAAGAAAGTGGCTGGAGCAATTGCAGCTGAAAAAAAATGCACAAAAGGTAGAAAAATCTCTCTTTATTTTGAATTTATTAATTGGAATATGTCAGCTCTGGTAAATGCGCATTATTAACGTCTGCGCTTTGTTTAGTACAAGAGCAAATTAATGTATAGTTTTATTTCTACAGTGTTGTACATTCCAAGTTTGGCTTTTGGGATTCCCAGTTTAATTATTGTCTTCCTGTTTCTAAATTGTGATTACTTGTTTGGTGATGGTCTATGTTCTGCATGTGTAACTGAGCTGAGGTGTTCTGTTTATATAATTCCTATTTGACATTGCCACTTGTTCTCTTTCCCCAGTAGGTCATGTATTGTTGTTCTCTGAAATGTATTGGTTTAATATTTGCATGTTTCCTTTTGATAGGTAGGGTATGGTGCTTTGTGAGTCCTGGTAGTGCTGTTAGGATACGGCGGGTTTGCTATGGGTTCTAAATGGGCAGTGTTTGTAGTAGTTCCTAATGTGTCTGGCGTTGGCACTGGATTATAGTAATGTAGAAATCTTTTAGTCTTTCTTTATCCATACACTCATTAAGAAGCATGTTTACTAAAAGTTAGTATATGGTAACATTATGCAAATATTTATGCAAATGAGGCCCCGCACCGAGTCTCCGCACATGGCCCCGCACCCCCCTTGGGCCGCCCCTGGCTGCTGCACACTGGGGCGGAGGGTTTTAACATGTTATCCACGATGATGCCTAAATCTTTTTCCTTGGTGGTGGTTCCCAATATGAAACCTTGCATCGTGTAACCATAGTTTGGATTGTTCTTTCCTAGGTGCTTAACTTTACACTTGTCCACATTAAATTTCATTTGCCAATTAGATGCCCAGTCTTCCAATTTATCAAGATCCTCTTGCAATTTTCCACAATCCTCTTGAGTTTTAACAACTTTAAATAGTTTTGTGTCATCTGCAAATCTGATAACCGCACTCGTTATTCCCTTTTCCAGGTCATTTATGAATATGTCAAAAAGCAGGGGACCCAGCACAGATCCATGCGGTACTCCACTATTCAACTTTTTCCATTTGGAAAACTGGCCATTTAGCACTACCCTCTGCTTTCTATCTTTTAACCAGTTCTTGATCAACAATAGTACACTGCCTCCTATCCCATGACTTTTTAGTTTTACCAAGTCTCTAATGAGAGACCTTCTCAAAGGCTTTCTGAAAGTCCAGATACACTATATCAACCAACTCACCTTTGTCTACCTATTTATTCACACCTTCAAAAAAACATAACAGATTAGGAAGACAAGATCTTCCTTGTCTAAAGCCATGTTGGCTGTCTCCCATAAAGCCATGACTATCTACATGTTGAGTAATTTTGTTCTTTATTATGGTTTCTACCATTTTTCCCGGTACGGACGTCAGGCTCACCAGTCTGTAGTTTCCCGTATCACCCCTGGAATTGGCGTTACATTGGCAATCCTCCAATCTTCAGATGATTTAATGATAGTTCACAGATTACTAATAGCAGGTCCGCAATCTCATATTTCAGTTCTTTCAAAACTCTTGGATGTATACCATCTGGTCCAGGTGATTTGCTACTCTTCAGTTTATCAAATAGTTGTAATACATCTTCCCGGTATATCAATATTTCTTTCAATTCTTCCACAGTATCACCTTTAAATACCACTTCAGTCATGGGTAACATCCCTACATTTTCCTCAGTAAAGACCAAAACAAAGAATCCATCAGTCTCTCCGCTATAGCCTTGTCACCTCTTACTGCCCCTTTTTACCCCTCTGTCATCTAATGGTCCAACTGACTCTCTCACAGGTATTTTGCTACGAATGTACTTGAAAAAGTCTTTATTATATGTTTTTTCTTCCACAGCAAGTTTCTTCTCAAATTCTCTTTTTGCCTGACTTATTGATGCCTTGCATATAACTTGCCAGTGCTTGTGCTGTTTCCAGTTTTCTTCATTTGGCTCTTTTTTCCATTTCTTGAAAGATGCTTTTTTGGCAACAACAGCCTCTCTGACCTCACCTTTAAACCATGTTGGCAGTTTTTTGGACTTCCTTCTACTTTTCTCAAAGCTGGTCTGGGCTTCCAAGATAGTATTTTTAAACAACACCCAAACTTGATGTAAGTCTTTAACCTTTGCAGCTGCTCCTTTAGTTTTTTCTTAACTATTTTCCTCATTTTATCAGTCTCCCTTTTGAAAGCTAAAAGGTAGTACTGTGGATTTCCTTACCATCCCTCTTCCATTAATTAAATCAAACACGATCATGCTATGATCACTCTTGCCAAGTGGCCCCAACACCCTTATCTCTTGCACCAGATCTGGTGTTCCACTAAGGACTAAGTCCAAAATGGCTTCCCCTCTGGTTGGTTCATGAACCAGCTGCTCCAAGAAGCAGTCATTTATTTCATCTAGAAAATTTATCTCCCTAGTATGTCCTGCAATGACACTGAACCAGTCAATACTGGGGTAATAGAAATCATCCATTATTATTACTGTGCTGTAACTTTTGTTAGCTTCCGTGATTTCTTTGAGCATTTCATCATCCACTTGTTCATTTTGGCCAGGCGGTCGATAGTACAACCCCACTGCCATCGCCTTCCCCTTTTTACATGGATTTTCAATCCACAGAGATTCTACAGCAAATTTTGTTTCCTGCAAAAATTTAATCCTTTGTGACTCAATGCCCTCTCTAACATAGAGCGCAACCACTCAACCAATTTGATCAGCTCTATCATTACGATATAGTTTGTACCCAGATATCATAGTATCCCACTGGTTGTCCTCCTTCCACCATGTCTCTGAGATACCAATCATATCTAACTTCTCATTTAGTGCTATATATTCTAACTCGCCCATCTTATTTTTTAGACTTCTAGCATTTGCATACAAGCATTTTAGAGACTGTATTTTATTCATATTAATCCGTTTATCGGTAGGCAGGGGTAATTTGGAATCTTTAAGCTCTGTCTACTCTGTAGTCAAGGGCATTTGGGATACCTTTGTCTTTATTGTAACCTCTTTGCTGATGTGCCCTAACTTAATTTTTATGGTAGTATCCTTTAAGGATACAATGTTCCGAACCATGTGCTCTTGGGCGACTGTCGGCTCTCCCCTATTATCTAGTTTAAAAGCTGCTCTATCTCCTTTTTAAAGGTTAATGCCAGCAACCTGGTTCCATCCCGGTTAAGTTGAAGCCCATCCCTTCGGAAGAACCCCTCCTTCCCCCAGAATGTTCCCCAGTTCCTAACAAATCCAAAACCCTCATCCTTGCACCATTGTCTCATCCACGCATTGAGAGTCTGGAGCTCTGCCTGCCTTTTGGGTCCTGCACGTGAAACAGGAAGCACTTCGGAGAACGCTACCCTGGAAGTTCTGGATTTCAACTTCCTACCTAAAAGCCTAAATTTAGCCTCCAGAACCTCCCTACCACATTTTCCTATGTCATTGGGACCAACATATACCAAGAGAGCAGACTCCTCCCCAGCACTATCTAAGACCTTGTCTAGGTGGCGTGTGAGGTCCGCTACCTTCACACCAGGCAGGCATGTTACCAGGCGATCCTCACGTCCACCAGCCACCCAACTATCTACATGCCTAATGATCGAATCACCAGCTATAACAGCTGTCTTAACCCTTCCCTCATGGGCACATGGACCTGGAGAAACGTCCTCAGTACGAGAGGGTTTTACATTACCTGGAGGACAGGTCCTAGCTATAGGATCCCTTCCTGCCACACCAGGGTGATGCTCTCCTGTCACGTGACCTCTCTTCTCCATGGCAACAGGGATGCTGCCAGACTGGAGGTGGGACTTCAGGACTATATCCCTGTAGGTCTCATCTATGTACCTCTCTGCCTTCCTTATGTCTTCCAAGTCTGCTACTCTTGCCTCCAAAGATTGGACTTGTTCCCTGAAAGCAAAGAGCTCCTTGCACCTTGTACACACATAAGACCCCTCACCAACTGGGAGAAAATCATACACGTGACACTCAATGCAAAAGACTGAAAAGCCCCCATCTTGCTGCTGGACTGCTGTCTCCATCTTCATTTTAAGGTTGTGTTTAAATATTTAAGTTCTTTACCTACTAAGGGTTGCTGAGGACACTTATACTAATAAAGCTATACCTAATATGTTTAATGTACTTTGTTCACCTGAAGTTTAATTAATCTCAGGTCCTTAATGTATGCTGATAAGAATCCGAGTTATCCAAGTTTGTATACCTGTTCATTGTAAACACAGATCACCCAATGAAATGTGTAAACTTCAATGTTCAATGTAAACCGCACTGATACTGAATAGCGCGGTATATAAGAGACTGCAAATAAAATGAATAAACAGCTGCACCTGAGAGTGAATATGGCACCTCCTTACCTTTAAGAGGTTTAAGCACCTATAAAGCTATGATTATCCCAGGGGTGGGTGGGTGTCGGGAAGGGAGAGAGGGAAAAAAGACTTATTAAAAGCTGTCGGCTACACAGTATCCTGTCCTATGCTTCTAAGGTAATCTGTGACAAATCTCCAGGGGGAATCCTACAGCCCTTGCTTGGATAGAGGGAGTCTTGGGTTCTAAATTTAACCAGAAAGCTCTCTTCTGTTTTAAATTTTAATTGAAAGCTCTTTGCTGCTACCAGGCCCTGGCTGAGTATTAAATTTAAACTGGAAGCTCTCTACTGGGTTCTAAATTTAACCAGAAAGCTCTCTGCTGTGTTTTAAATTTAAACTGAAAACTCTTTGCTGCTACTAGGCCCTGACTGATTTTACAAATACACTGGGTTCACAGATTAATCAGCTTTAATCTAAAGAATTCCTTTTTCCCCAAGATTTAGAAAAATTCTCAGAAGTAAATACTTACAATTGCAGATCTCTCTCCAGAAGTAGCAGTCCCCTTTTGAATTCCTTCAAGCAAAGATACAAATGGAAGAAAAAATAGCCAATGCAGTAAAATGGGGGGACAAAACATTTTTCAGATATATTAGTGAGAAGAGGAAGTGCAAAAGTGGTATTGTCAGACTGAGGGGTGAAGGGAAAAAAATTCAGTTATTTTATACTGCTTCATCATTTAATCCAAGCGGTTTACACTGTAACTTAAACTTGGTAATGTACATTCCATAGAGACATTGATAACTTGGATTCTTCTGAGGCAATGGAGAGTTAAGTGACTTCTCCAAGGCTACAAGGAGTGATAGTGGGAATTGAATGATGGTCTCTTGGTTCCCATTAGGGAACCATTAGGCTACTCCTCCACTTGATGTATATGAATATGTAGTAGCTGATGAGGATAAAGTAGAAATGCTTAACAAATATTTCTGTTCTGTGTTCACAGATGAACGGCTAGGAGCAGGACCTCAGAAAAAAACAACAATTAGGAACAGAAGTGAACTGGATACTGAGTGATTTTCAAAAGACTGTGTTCACAAGGAGCTAGCTAAACTAAAAATAGACAAAGCAATGTGGCCGGATGGGATACATCCAAGAGTGCTTAAGGAACTTAGGGAAGTTCTAGCAGCTCCATTGTCTGACTTTTTCAATGCTTCTTTAGAGTATGGCGTGATCTCAGAAAACTGGTCCCTTTACACAAAGGCAGAACTAAGGATGAGGTTGAGAACTAGAGGCCAGTTAGTCTGACCTTTGTGGTGAGTAAACTAATGGAAAGGCTGCTAAAACAGATGATAGTGAGGTTTCTGGAATCTAATGGATTGCAGGATTCAAGGCAGCATGGTTTTATGAAAAGCAGGTTTTGTCCGACAGATATCATTAATTTGACTGGGTGACCAGAGTTGGACCGAGTGAGAACTCTAGATGTTGTTTACTTAGATTTCAGTAAGGCCTTTGACATTGTTCTGCACAGGCAACATATAAATAAATTGAATGCCATAGGAACTGACTCTAAAATGACTGACTGGGTTAAAAATTGGTTGAGTGGGAGGCGACATAGGGTACAGATAAATGGCACTTACTCTAAGGAGAGGGATGTTATCAGTGGTGCACAAACATTTTTGTAAGTGATATTGCTGAAGGGCTATCAGGTAAGGTTTGCCTCTTTACAGATGATACCAAAATCTGCAATAGATTAGACACCCAAAAAGGTGTAGATAACATGAGGAGGGGTTTAGCGAAGCTTGAAGAATGGTCGAGAATCTGGCAGATGAGATTTAATGCTAAAAAATGCAACATCGTGCATTTGGGCTGCAAAAATCCAAGGGAGCAGTACAGTATAGGGAGTGAAGTGCTTCTGTCCATGAAAGAAGAGTGGGACTTGGTCATGAATGTTTCTGATGATCTTAAGCTGGCTAAACAGGTAGAAAAGGCAATGGCAAAAGCCAGAAGGATGCTTGGGTGCATAAGGAGAGGAATGGCTAGCAGGAAGAAGGAGGTGATAGTGCCTCTGTATAATTCTTTAGTGAGACCTAATTTAGAGTATTGTGTGCAATTTTGGAGACCACTTTCAAAAGGATATAAGGAAGATGGAATTGATGCAGAGGGTGGCTACCAAAATGGTCAGTAGACTTCGTCATGAGGCATACAATAACAGACATAAAGATCTCAATATGCATACTTTGGAAGAAAGGCGGGAGAGGGGAAATATGATAAAGTTGTTTAAATACCTCTGTGGCATAAATGCACCGGAAGAGAGCCTCTTTCAACTGAAAGAAAGCTCTGTAACGAGGGAGAATAGGATGAAGGTGAAAGCAGATAGACTCAGGAGTAATTTGCGGAAATATTTCTTTACTAAAAGAGTGGTAGATACATGGAATAGTCTCCCAGTGGAGGTAGTAGAGACAAAAATTGTATCTGAATTCAAGAAAGCGTGGGACAAACACAGAGGATCTCTAAAGCAAAAAGGACTGTAGACTTAGTGGTTCATATAGTATGAAAGGGCAGACTCGATAGGCCGTATGGTCTTTATCTGCTGTCATGTTTCTGTGTTTCTGTTAGGTCCATCTAGAAGCCTATTTACTATAGAATGTTAGGTGTTCAATATGGCTTCTAATGCATGTTTAAAAAATCATTTATGCACAGGCCCACCCCTACATATGTGCAAGCATGTTGTTGGCACAGATGCCCACAGAATAGGAGGCCCCTCAACAACTTCATGCTCCACATAGTGCCTTTGCACTTACCAAGTCTGCCAAGTCTTGGAGTCTGACTTACTGATGCTCTTCACCCCTGTGCATTCCAACTCTTGCCCTGGCATAGCTCCAGCCAGCCTTCCTCGCCATGCGTGCTGCAGCACCCCGACGATGCCAACATCCATGCAGGGCCAGCGCTAACTGATAAGCACAGCACATGGCACCAGTGACAAGAGTGCTGGAGGAAGAGGAGCTGGGGCCAGAGACTGATGCTGGGAAGGACCAGGACTGGAAGAGAGCTGATGTTGCAGGGACTGGGACTGAAGATGGGCTGATGGTGGGGAAGGACAGGACTGCAAGAGGGTGATGCTGGGGCTGAAAGGGGTTAGATGCTGGGGTCAAGGTGGGGAAAAAGAGGCAGAAGCTGGGGGAATGCAGATGGAAAGGGGGAAAGATATTTTGTGTGAGAGGGAAGAAACAAGATCATACAGAGCAAAAGGTTGAAAGGAAGAGGCAAAAGAATGGATGCTGGGATAAGGAGAAGGAAAGGCAGGGTTAATGAATACTGAAGAAGGAAATAGCTTGGTGGGTGTGGAGAAGGGATGTAGGAAGCAGGAGGTAGGTATTGGGGCAGGGAAATGGGGGAGAGCAGGAACAAGGACCTAGGTGGAGGCTATAAAATTGGGTAAGTGAAAAGAAGATGACAAACTCTAAGATTGGCTAGGTATTACATAGAAACATAGAAAAATGATGACAGAAAAAGACCACATGGCCTATCTAGTCTGTCCTTCCATATCAACAACTACAACAGTCCCCTTTTTTCCTTCAGAGATCCTCTGTGTTTGTCCCATGATTTTTTGAATTCAGATACTGTCCTCATTTCTACCACCTCCAATGGGAGACTATTCCATGGATCCACCACTCTTTCCATAAAGAAATATTTCCGCATATCACTCCTGAATCTATCCACTTCCACCCTCATCCCATGCTCCCTCATAGCAGAACTTGCTTTCAATTGAAAGAGGCTCTCCCCCTGTGCATTTATGTCATGGAGGAATTTAAACGTCTCAATCATATCATCTCTATCCCGCCTTTCCTCTAATGTGTACATATTAAGATCCTTAAGTCTATCCTCATATGCTTTATAATGAAGACCACTAACCATTTTAGTAGCTACCCTCTGTACTGACTCCATCCTGTTTATATCCTTTTGAAGGTGCGGTCTCCAGAATTGCACACAATACTCCAAATGAGGTCGCACCAAAAACTTGTACAGAGGCACTATCACTTCCTTTTTTCTGCTAGCCATTCCTCTCCGTCTGCACCCAAGCATCCTTCTAGCTTTTGCTGTTGTCTTTTCTACTTGTTTAGCTACTTTAAGATCACCAGACACAACCATGCCTAAGTCCTGCTCTTCTTTAGTGGACAAAAGTACTTCACCCTTTATACTATATTGCTCCCTTGGATTGCTGCAGCCCAAATGCATTTTTGAAAATTAAATCCCAGCTGCCAAATTCTAGACCATTCTTCAAGCTCAGCAAGATCCCTCCTCATGTTATCTACACCTTCCTGGGTGTCTACTCTTACCCGAGAGCCCTTCCACTATATCACTAACAAAGATGTTAAAAAGAATCTGATCAAGGACAGATCCCTGGGGCACACCACTGGTAACTTCCTTCTCCTCAGAGTGAGCTCCATTTACCTGTACTCTTTGTCGCCTCCCACTCAACCAATTTCTAACCTAAACAGTAACTTCAGGGTCCATCTGTAGGGTGCTCAGTTTGTTTATAAGTCGCCTGTGAGGAACGGTGTCAAAGGCTTTACTGAAATCTAAATACACCACATCTAGGGCTCTCCCTCTGTCCAACTCCCTGGTCACCCAGTCAAAGAAATCAATCAGATTTGTCTGACAAGACCTGCCTCTGATGAATCCATGCTGCCTCGGATCCTGTAATCCACTGGACTCCAGAAACCTCACTATTTTCTCTTTCAGTAGCGTTTCCAATAATTTACTCACCACCGAAGTTAAACTAACCAGCCTGTAGTTTTCAACCACATCCTTACTTCCGCTTTTGTGCAAAGGCACCACATGAGCCTCTCTCCATTCCTTTGGCACCACTCCTGACTCCAATGAGGCATTGAAAAGGTCAGACAGTGAAGCTGCTAGAATGTCCCCAAGTTCCCTCAGTATTCTAGGGTGTATCCCATCCATAGAAACATTGGAAGAGTAAGTGACAACTCAGATGTGGGCACAGGGCCAGCACAACTCATAAGAACATAAGATACTGTATTGAGCTTTCTATTTTAATCCTTCTTCCATTACTTTCTTTACTCCCTCTTCATCCATTTTAATGTCATCTTCCTGTTCTCAATTCCCTTGTGACTTTCCACCTATCAACTTTCCATCTCCTCCTCTTACCTCCAGCCCAGTCCATCTCTCCAGCTCTCCCATTTCCCCTGTCTCGCTCCTTGCTAGCCTCTTATTTCCTTCTCCAATCCTTATTTCCTTTCACCAATCCTCATTTCCATATCTCCACCCTCTGTAATTAACATCCTTCAGTATCCCATGGCCTCTCCCACAGTTCCACATGCCAATCATCTCCTCCTCCTCTCTCTCTTTCACCACCTCAATTCAGCATCTCCCAATTCCTTCACCCTTCCCCTTTACCCCCAAGGTCCAGCATCACCCTCTTTCTCTTCAATCTTCCCAGCCCTTGTTTCCCTTCCCCCACCCATAGACTAGCAGCTTTCTATCCCCTTCCTCATCTCCATCCCCTCCAGTGATCCAACATTTTGTTTCTCTCCTCCCAGCCCAGCATCTTCTCATCTTCTCTCTCTCCCCTTGTATCCCCCCACCCAGTCTAATTTATCCCCTCTCTCCCATAACCAAAATTTCTCTTTTTCTCTCTCTCTATCCCCCCAATCCACCATGTCCCCAAATCTCTCTCTCTCTCTCTCTCTCTTTATCCCCCACTCCACCATCCTGGTGGCAAAAATATCATGCAGCACCATCCTAGGCATCAATTTTCTTTCTCTGAATCAGCAGCAGAAAGAAAGCATGGCATCATTACCAGTTTCTCTGTTATTCTCTTGAGTCAGCATGAAGCAACTAATGTTGCCTTTATAATCATTTCCGCTGTGTAGTTTAATGGCCCCATGCACCAGAAGTGAATGCTATGTGCAGCACTAGCTGCTGTCACTGACTCAAAGAAAAAACGATGAAGCTGGGAATGGTGGTGCTAGTGCTGATGACACAATCATTTTGCTACCGAAACAAAATTTCTGAACATGTGGATAGTCATGGCTTGATGGCAGAAGCCAACATGGATTTAGCCAAGGAAAGTTTTGTCTCAATATTCTGTTGTTTTCGAAGGTGTGAATAAACAGGTAGATAAAGGTGAATCAGTTGATATAGTGGATATGGATTTTTAAAAAGCCTTTGACAAGATCCCTCATGAGAGATTCTTGCAGAAATTAAAAAGTCATGGGATAGGAAGCAGTGTACTATTGTGGATTAGGAACTGGTTAAATTATAGAAAACAAAGAGTAGGCTTAAATGGACAATTTTCTCAATGTAGAAAGGTGAATAGTGGAGTACCCCAGGGATCTGTACTGGGCCATCTGCTTTTTAACACATTTATAAATGACCTGGAAATGGGAATAATGAGTGAGGTGATTAAATTTGCAGATAACACAAAATTATTCAAAGTTGTTAAAATACAGGAGGATTGTGAAAAATTACAAGAGGATCTTGAAATATTGGGAGACTGGGCATCCAAATTGCAGATAAAATTTAATGTGAATAAGTGCAAAGTTTTGCATTTAGAAAAGAACAACCCAGACTATGGTTATACGATGCATGATTCCACATTAGGAATCGTCACTCAGGAAAAGGATCTGGGTGTCATCATGGATAGTACATTGAAACCCTATGCCCAGTGTGCAGCAGCAGTCAAGAAAGCAAATAGAATGCTAGGAATCATAAGGAAAGGAATAGAAAATAAAACCAAGTATATTATAATGCCTCTGTATCGCTCCATGGTGCAATTGCAAATTGAATATTGTGTGCACTTCTGGTCACTATATCTTAAAAAGGAAATAACAGAAATGGAAAAGGTACAGAGAAGAGTAACCAAAATGGTAAAGGGGATGGAAGGATATCCCTATGAGGAAAGGCTTATAAGGTCAAGACTCTTCAACTTGGACGAGATAGTTGAAGAGAGATATGACAGAGGTCTATAAAATAATGAATGGAGTGGAACAGGTAAATGTAGATCAGTTATTTACTCCTTCAAAAAGTAGAAAGACTAGAGGACATGCAATGAAGCTACAATGTGGCACATTTAAGACTAATCAGAGAAAATGTTTTTCTCTCATTGCGTAATCAAACTCTGGAATTCATTACCGGAAGATATAATAACCGTCTTTTACAGGTATCTGTGCAGTGCTGCATACATCTTGTAGCGCTATACAAATGTTCAGTAGTAGTAGTAGTAATGTGAGCCCTGGTATTGATGTTATGATATGGAGGATTTGCAATGAGTTCTAAATGAGCAGGATTTTGTGTTAATCTCAGAAAGGGGTAAGGAAAGGGGCAGGGAAGACGTAGGGATTGCTGCACAGATATTAATGGGCTGTGCAGCAATCCCTACCCCTGATGCTCCTCACTCTCTTGTCCACTATTTATGTCTATCTTACCATACTCTAGTCCCCAGTTTTGCTGTTTTTTGTCTTGATTAGATTGTAAGCTCTAAGAGCAGGGACTGTTTCTTACATCTATATGTACAGTGCTGCATACGCCTTGTAGCACTATACAAATGATTAGTAGTGGTAATACTGTAATGCATGTTAATGGGAAAACAAGCTGCTACAATGAAAATTTAGCTATACATCCAAATACAGTTAAGTGCTGCTATGGTAATAGCTACTACATTAACGTGTGGCAATGTACTGTAACATCATGGCTGTTTCTGCGCAGACAAGCAGAGGTATTCAGCCACACTCCATGGTGTTGTCCCTGACAACGCCTGTGTGCCAGGCTCTTCCCCAGCTTAGAGAAGTCCTTTCGACTTCTCCAAGTATGAGCAGTGGCTATCCGCCCGAGATTCCTGCCTTTATCAGTTTCCTTTCTTACCGTGGACCAGGTTACCACAGCTCTCCCCCTCTCCGTAGTTACCGCAGTTTTCTCTTTTATTTAAACACAACCGCATGAAGTATTTTTCATCAGGGGTCATTTCTACTTTCGTTTTAACAACTTCAGCTCTGCCCCCTACGGGCTGTTTTCAGGTTTTCTTTTAAAACGCCGGTGGCTGCGACTCATGGCTCTGCGCCGTGAAGCCCTTCTTTCAACATACAAACTATTTTAAAAAAACCCTGACTGGGCATGCGACAGACTGCTAAAACTGCCTCCAGCCTCCCATCTCTGAATATATATTTCAGCGCATCCTGAAGGAGATTAAATTCTTAATGTCAGCACAACAGAATATAGTAAGCCCTGTCCCATCAGGCCCAGACCTGGCACAATCGGGACTTCCTAGGACAGTCACATGTTCGGAGGCAGACTCCCTACCGGCACTGGCTTCTTCACAAGCAACCCAAAGCCTGTGTACCCAGGTTGGGGGCTCTATTCCTTCGCCTCCTCAGCTCCTGAAAGTGATGGCAAAAAAAAAACCACAGCAGGAGGTGAGGTAAATTCTAAGACTAAATATCTCAAACACCCTGCAACTGATAGAGACAACTCAGCAGGTATGGCAGTCAAGCGCCCTCACCTGCCTGACCCCTTAGAATTGGATCAGCCCTCTCAAAAAACCTAGAGGCAAACTGTTTCCACTCAACCTGAACAACTTCAGCCAACAGGGACTACAACCCCTAACACCTCCCTCCTATTACTACTTCGGAGGTTTGTTCAGGACAGTGCAGTCATCCTGAGTGCTGTCTCTGCAGATCTCAGGATCATTGCACTCAGCACACCAGGGGACATGCTCATGGATCCCAGGCATCACGGGCACCCACGATTGCCCTCTGTGATAGCATGGCAGACACCTATACCACTAGAGGATGTTTGCTGCTCAGCGTACTTTACTCTCGCACTAGCTGCAGGATGGATGAAGTCTTCCCAGAGCCCCTGCCACTGCCAGAGCCTTCAGAAGATGTGCCGGAAGATCCTTCTTATCCAAAGTTCCTACAGAAAGTTTCTTGAGCGTTAGCTTTGAGTGATTCTCAAACTCCTAATAACACAGGTACACTACCAAAAAACTGCCTCCAGTTTTGCAACTGATTCCTATAGATTTTGGGGTGCTGGATCCAGGAAAAATAGCCAAAATGTTCCATCACGTCGTTTTCTTGCAAAATTAGATTTCTTACCCATATAAGGAATGTTCACATAATTTCTTTTTAGCCGACTGCAGTTTATTTTCTTGGCCCAAAATAGAGGTTGTAATGGTTAACTAACTAGAAACACTCCCTCATGATATTTTAGAGTGTTTTGTATTCATTTTATACATTAACAGGACAATTGGGAGGCGGGGGGCTAAATCCAGTACTCACGCTGGCGCATGTTCTTTCCTGTTCGCCTCGCCTCGTTCGCTCGCTCAAACACGGTGGTTGCGACATGAACGTTCCTGTCAAATTTCAGTTTCTTGCAAGTTCATTATTACCTTTTGTTTGCTCAGTCGTAATCCAGCTTTATTCCGAAGTGGTTCACTACAGTTGTAGTTTGCAGTGCTGTGTATTTGTGATGGCTCACAGAGCCAGAGGTTGCGTCAACTCTCCGGACAGTTTTTGTTTTATTTGTGGGGAATATACCATGAAAAAGCGGCAGAGGAACATTTCTGCATTTATTAAAAAAGTATATTTCGCCTATTTCGGTTTGAAGTTAGGCGATCAAGACAAACCGTGGGCTCCTCACAAAGTGTGCAAGACATGTGAGGAAGATCTACGCTTATGGATGAAAGGTAAAAAACAAGCATTTCGTTTCGGAATACCTATGATGTGGCGTGAACAAAGAGACCACAGCAGTGACTGCTATTTTTGCTCTTGCATTGTGAAGGGATACAACTTAAAAAATAAGAACGTAATAAGTTACCCCAACCTTCCCTCAGCAATTAGGCCTATGCCTCATAGCAACGAAGTACCTGTGCCTGAACCACCAAAATCTTTGGATCATATTTGTGTGGACGTTTCTGATCATGATGAGACTCATCAGATGGCTTTTCCCGATGAGTCCAGTACTTACGAGTTTGAAACTGAACCAGATCCGAAACCTGAACTTTTCTCTCAAGCTGAATTGAATGATTTAGTCCGGGATTTAGGACTCCCAAAAGATGCTGCCCAACTGCTAGGTTCTCGGCTTAAACAGAAAAATCTATTGTCACCAGGAACAACTTTTTATTGGTACCGCAACCGCGAGACACAATTTTTGAAGTATTTCAGCAAAGAGGAAGATTTGGTATTTTGCAACGATATATACGGAGTGATGGAAAAGTTTAAACTCAAGTATGATCCTGCTGAATGGCAGCTGTTCATTGATTCGTCAAAAGACAGCATAAAAGGTGTTCTTCTTCATAATAGCAACACATTCGCTTCAGTTCCTATTGCTCACTCTGTTATTCTCCAAGAAAAATACGAGAATTTGGCCCTGATTCTTCAGAAGATTCGTTATGATGAGCATAAGTGGATGATTTGTGGAGACTTTAAAATTCTATCCATGCTATTAGGGCAGCAATCCGGTTTCACCAAATATCCCTGCTTCCTTTGCTTGTGGGATAGCTGGGCCCGCGACCTACACTGGGGGAAAAAAGACTGGCCAATTCGGGAGTATTTGAGACCCGGTGAGAAAAATGTTCTTCATGAGAGCTTGGTACCTCGTGATAAAATTCTATTACCACCTCTCCACATTAAGTTGGGTCTCATTAAGCAATTCATCAAGTCCCTTCCAAAAGATGGTGAGTGCTTTCGGTACCTTTGCTCAAAGTTCCCCCGACTTTCTGAAGCAAAGCTAAAGGAAGGAGTGTTTGTTGGCCCTGATATAAGGAAACTCATTTAAGATGGAGCATTCGCTGAAACGATGTCTGAGAAGGAAAAAGAAGCCTGGGATTCCTTCAAGGATGTTGTTCTCAAATTCTTGGGGAACAGGCGGGATGAGAACTATAAGGATATTGTTGCCAGGATGCTCAATGCCTTCAAAGAACAAGGCTGTAACATGAGCCTGAAAGTCCATTTCTTGTACTCCCATGTGAACTACTTTCCCGAAAACTTGGGGGCATACAGTGAAGAACAAGGTGAAAGGTTTCACCAGGACATCAAGGACGCAGAGAGAAGGTACCAAGGAAGATGGAACACCACTATGATGGCTGATTTCTGCTGGTTGCTGCTGCGGGAAACCCCAGATGAAAAATACGCCAAGCAGCGCACCAAGAGAAGCATTCGGGGGAAGAAGAAACGGGCCCACCAGGAGATTGATTGACCCAAGAATGACTTTAAAATCTAAACTGTGTTGACAAATATCGTGTTTTTACTAAACTTTGAAATAAAAATTTGCTAGTTATTACCACAGTGTCGGATCTCATTTATTAGAATTTTATTTTCACACCATCGGGTGTTTGTCTTCATGTATTGCAATGGTGTGGTTTGCATTTTCTATTCTTACATACATACCTGTACAACATTTTTTGCACATTTCTTTGCTTTGCTTTGTGTCTAACCTCGCTCTTATATGCTCAATGTTTGTGCACATGTATGTGGCTGTTTTAAGTGCAGACAATTTTGCTACCATCACAGTGTGTTTTGTTGACATTACTCTATTCTTATGTGCTGCCTTGTTACAATTTTCTTTATTCTTATTTGAATAACTACTAAACAATTAGTATAAAGAATTCATCCAAGAAACTTTTATCTCGATCGCACTCAATCTGAAACGTTCACCTCAAACTGCTAACCCAATGTAGCAAAAAATCTGTACGTGATGGAGCAAATTGGTTACCAGATTTGGATTCAGTGCACCAAAAAATGTAAAAATCAATCGAAACATTAGAGGCAGTTTAAAAAAAAATGTTTTAGTGTACCTGTGTAATAAGTGTGACTTTCAGTCTATACTTAACCAATTGCAGTGCACCTAAGCAAGTTCTAGCCCTACCAGTTCATCAAATCCTTCATTATCTTCAATCCTCCATCTGGAAGAATCCCACTTCAGTACATGCTACCTCCCAATGACTTGATCTCAAAAATAATATGCTATTGACGCCAGGATTTGATCACCAGCAGCTGCCTTATCAATCAGTGGTCTCTGAAGCTGTCCATAAAAAGTCAAAAACCTCTAAATTGTCTTTCCAGACACCACCTGCCAAAGAACAAAAGGCACTTAAAAGCCAAGGTGCAGTCCAATCGTAGCAAGCTCAAAGTCCTAAACTTCAAAAACACTGACTTCAGTAAAATGGCCAAGTACCTGAAGGAGGAGTTGGCAGGGTGGGAAAGAATAAGCGAAGTGGAATTGCAATGGGCTAAACTAAAGGTGGCAATAAAAGGGGCAACAGATAAATATGTAAGGAAAGTAAATAAAAACAAGAGGAGAAGGAAACCTATTTGGTTCTCCAAAGAAGTGGCTGCTCAAATAAAGGCAAAAAACACAGCTTTCACAAAATTACAAAATTCAAAAGCTTGCAAACAGAGGAACACAGAAAGGAATACAGGATCAAACTAAAACAGACAAAAAGAGAAATAAGGAAAGCAAAATC
Source organism: Ichthyophis bannanicus (assembly GCA_033557465.1). NCBI lineage: Eukaryota > Metazoa > Chordata > Amphibia > Gymnophiona > Ichthyophiidae > Ichthyophis > Ichthyophis bannanicus. The sequence continues at coordinate 1,024,227,368 of CM066033.1, read as the reverse complement.
AAAGGCAGAGGAAGAGATGGCTAAAGATGTGAAGTGTGGCAACAAAACTTTCTTCAGGTATATTCGGGAGAGGAGGAAAATCAGAGGTGGAATTTCAGGACTCAGAAGTGATGGGAACGGACCCATGGAAAGTGACATTGAAAAAGCGAAATTTCTAAACAAATACTTCTGCTCTGTTTTTACTAAAGAAAATCCTGGAGAAGGACCACCTGTGACTCCCAAATATAAGAATGGGAATGAAGTAGATACCACACCATTCACAGAAGATGATGTGTTAGAACAACTTGCAAAACTGAAAGTGGACAAGGCCATGGGACCGGATGGGATATATCCCAGGATACTGAAAGAGCTCAGAGAGGTTCATGCAGGGCCATTAAAGGATGTTTTCAACAGATACTTGGAAACAGGAGAAGTTCCTCAGGACTGGAGAAGGGCTGATGTGGTACCTCTTCACAAAAGTGGTGACAGGGAAGAAGTGTCAAACTACAGGCCCATGAGCCTTACCTTGATGGCGGGAAAAGTAATGGAGGTGCTCCTGAAAGTCCACTATTCACTCTTTCTCAAAACCAACAGGTTGCATGATCCAAGGCAACATGGTTTTACTAAAGGATGAACTTGCCAAACAAATCTGATTGAGTTCTTTGACTGGGTGACCAGAGAACTAAATCAGGGGCATGCGATGGATGTCATCTACCTGGATTTCAGCAAAGCCTTTGATACTGTTCTTCATAGGAGGCTTATCAATAAACTCAGTAGTTTGGAGATGGGTCCCTAGGTGGTGAACTGGATCAGAAATTGGTTGACTGACAGACGACAGAAGGTGATGGTAAATGGAGCTCACTCGGATGAAAGGAGGGTGATTAGCGGGGTGCCTCAGGGTTCGGTCCTGGGCCCGGCACTGTTCAATGTATTTGTGAGTGATATTGCTAAAGGACTGAATGGAAAAGTTTGTATTTTTGCACATGATACAAAAATTTGCAAATGAGTGGACTCCTCTGAGGGAGTGGATAACATGAGGAAAGATCTACAAAAGCTGGAAGAATGGTCTAATGCTTGGCAGTTAAGATTTAATGCGAAGAAGTGCAGTGTCATACACTTGGGAAGCAGAAATCCAAGGGAAATGTATGCGATAGGGGGTGAGAGGTTGGTGTGCACAGACCAGGAAAAGGATCTTGGAGTGATTATTTCTGAGGATCTCAAGGTGGCAAAACAGTGTGACAAGGCGGTGGCAAAAGCCAGGAGGATGTTGGGTTGCATACAAAGAGGAATTACCAGCAGAAAGGAAGAGGTACTAATGCCACTATATAAGTCACTGGTGAGGCCTCACTTGGAATACTGTGTTCAGTTTTGGAGACCATATCTTGCAAAGGATGAAAAAAGACTGGAAACTGTTCAGAGGAAGGCAACCAAAATGATTTGGAGCCTGCGTCAGAAGCCTTATGATAAGAGACTTGAAGACCTCAATATGTACACTCTGGAGGAGAGGAGGGTTAGGGGAGATATGATTCAGACCTTTAAATGCTTAAAGAGTATTAATGAACAAACAAACCTCTTCCAAAGACGGGGAAGCTGTAAAACCAGAGGGCATAACATGAAGCTGCAAGGGGGTAAATTGAAAGGCAATGTCAGGAAATACTTTTTCACCGAAAGGGTGGTGGATGCTTGGAATGCCCTCCCGATGGAAGTGGTGGAGGCAAATACAGTGACAGAATTCAAAATGGCATGGGGCAGACACAGTGGATCCCTTTACAGCAACAGGATAAAATCAAAATAAACTTAACTATCTAATTCCTCAATAAATAGGGGTGTCCTACACGGAGCAGTGGGTTCACCCCTAAACAAAGACATAGGGAGGGGTGGCCTACACGGAGCGGCAGGTGCACCTGCCCTTGCCATCTTACTAGGCAGACTAGATGGACCATACTGGTCTTTATCTGCCGTCATTTACTATGTTACACTTGATGCTGTCAGTCAAAAGTCCTATCAAAGTAGCCTTCTTGCTATGAGGGTTTTCATACACCAGCTCGATCCAGCATAATCACCATGATTTTCTCTTACAGCTGGATGAACTACCATTGGAAAGGAGTGAGCTAAATACTAATAAATAAATAAAATAAATAAATAAACTTGTCATTAATTTACATGAGTCTCTGTACCATATCATTTGTACCACCTATGATGTCTTTGATTCGATGGTGTGCTCCACTGCCATGGCTATTTCAGACAGATACATAGCCTGGCTTCAGGTGTCTGGACTCCACAAGGATCTTTACGACCATCTTGCAGATGCGCCATGTCAAGGAGATAGCTTTTTTGGATCTAAAGTACAGGAAGCTGTTTCTGAAGGTAAGGACCATTTGTCTATTGTCAGGGAATTGGCAGCCCAGCCAGTAGAGTTGGCATCATAACCCAAACACTCCCAATTACCTCAGTACCAGTCAACCTATCATTATCAGTATTTCCAGCAGTTTTACCCCACCAGAAATATCAGCCATATTCCAGGCAACCATCACAGTGCCCTGCTGCATCAGTTACCCTCAGTGCTCCAGGCAGCAAGACATTAAACAGCCCTCGAACCCAACTCCTGCCCCCAAACCTACTCCCAGTTTTTGACTACCAACCAGTAATGGGCAGGATTCAGCACTTCAGAGAAGCCTGGTATTCCATAAATATAGATCAATGGGTACTCAACATCGTCAAGTGCGGTTACAAGATCAACTTCTTGAAACTTCCACCCCCTCATCCCTGCTCCAACATATCCCTGCCTTCCACCCATCACTTAAGATCCTAGAACAGGAAGTCACCAAGCTACTATTCAATCAAGCCATCGGAATAGTTCCTCATAACCAATGCAAACATAACTTGCAGTTCTTCCTGATTCCAAAAACGTCTGGAGGCTTAAGTTCTATCTCAGATCTCAACAGTTACATCAAATGGGAAAAATTCAAAATGAACTCCCTCAGTACAATCCTTCCCCTACTGAGTTGAAACAACTGACTGGCCTCTCTGGACCTGAAAAATGCCTACACTACTCTGAGGGGGGAAAGCTTTCCTTCCCAAAGACAGGCTCGAACTTCTACAACACCTCAGCAGCAGGCTACTTCATCTCCAATCTATGACTGCACAAACCCTACTGCAATTACTGAGTTAAAGGTAGCATCTATCCAGGTGGTTCCACTCACAAGACTGTACATGTGTCCACTTCAGTGGTATCACAGAGCACACTGGAATCAACACACCCAGTCCCTATGAACAAAAATTCCCTTATCTGTAGAAACAAACCTGGACCTCTGCAATAGTCTATGCTGGTGGACCATCTCATCTTACCTGTCAGTAGCTTGTGCACTCCAGCCACCTCAGCATCAACTCACCCTAACAACGGATGTGTCCACCTATGGCTGTGGGGTGCACCTATTTCACCTGTCCACACAAGAACTCAGGTCACCACGAGAACGCTCCCGTCACATCAATGTGTTGGAACTTCAGACGGTCCTCTATGCCCTGCACATCTTCCAACGCTGGGCCACCAATGAGATCCTCTTAATACAAACAGACAAACAAGTGTCCATGTTCTACATCAACAAACAAGGAGTAGGATCCCTTCGACTGTGTCGCGAAGCCACATGCCTCTAGCTCTTTGCCCTCTTAATAAATACTTTGCTCAGAACCAACTAGCAGACTCACTAAGTCGATACCCGGACCCTCACATATGGTCCCTCGACTCAACCATAGTCCACGCACTCTTTGCACAGTGGGGCACTCCAGAAAGTGTAATTACTCACCTGTAACAGGTGTTCTCCAGGGACAGCAAGAATCAGTCCTTACATATAGGTGACATCAGTGCCGACAGAGCCCTCGCAGAAGCATCCCCCCAGCTCCCTCTTCCCACCCAAGGGTGTCATCTTGCTCAGTCAGATGACATAGATAAAAGACAGCAAAAATAAAAGATGGTAAAGAAGCAACTCCAAGGGGAGGAAGGAGGATTGTGAGGACTGATTCCTGCTGTCCCCGGAGAACACCTGTTACAGGTGAGTAACTAAGCTTTCTCCGGGAACAAGCAGGAAGTCAGTCCTCACATATGGGACTCCCTAACTACAGGCTACCACAAGCCCATAGGAAAAATCCACAGTCATCCTCAAGGGAAGCTGTGAGCAGCAGCAATTGAGTCTGCAGATACAGACTGCAGTAAGACCTGTATGTCCAATGGAACCAACACTCCGGTAGCTTGAACACAGAAGGGTCGGAGGGTAGGAGTTGCCTAGACCCCAAAAAGATTACGGAGCATGGCCTGGCCGAAAGCACTGTCCCATTGGGACTCCCTTTCCAGGCAGTAATGAACTGAGAAGGTATGAGCTGAAGACCAGGTGGCAGCCCGGCAGGACAGAACGCAGGTTTGCCACAAATGCCACCATGGCCCTGATACAGTGTGCTGTGACCCAGCCATCCAGTGTGAGCCCCATCTGCTCATAGGCCAGGGCAATCAGTCTGCCATTCAGGAAGACAGTTTTCGTTTGGTCACCGCCTCCCCCAGCCGACTGGGGTCATAGGAACCGAAAAGCTGAGAAACCTTTTGGTGGCCCTGGGTACGCTGATTGTAGAAGGACAGGGCTCTCTTGTAGTCCAAGGTGTGGAGGATAGTCTCTGCCCTACTGGCATGAAGCCTTGGGAAAAAGGTTGGCAGCACCACCTCCTGGTTGAGGTGAAAGGAGGATACCAACTTCGGAAGGAATTTGGAGTATGTGCAGAATACAACCCTGTTCTTGTAGAACCTGGTATACAGCACCTCTGTCACTAAGGCTTGGAGCTCACTAATCCTGCGAGTGGAGGTGAGCACTACCAGGAACACCACTTTCCATGAGAGGTATCACAGGAGATAGGTAGCCAGAGGCTCAAAAGGTGGGCGAGTGAGCTGCACCAATACTACATTAAGGTCCCACGTGGTATGTAGTATCCTTTTTGTTTGCTTTTTTTGTTTTTTTTGAAATTTTAATTAATTACATCAAGCAATAGATTACATACTTGAAAGAAAACGGAAAGATGTACTTAAGTAAAACAAATACTAAATATAACATATCACCTTTATAAAGGATAAATACAATATTCTAAGCACATCTAACACTATAGCCCACAAATGCAGGGGGGAGAGATAATAATTAACAAAGGCAGTGATGATATCCAATACAGGAAACATTTCCCTAAGAAAATCCACCGAGAGACGCAAAACATTACAGCGTTTCCAATGAGACGATCTAATCAGGTTCCACTGGGCTTGCGACTAAGTCCGGAACAGCCTTAGCATCCAAAAAAGCACGTAACTGATTTGGGTCATAGAAAATAAATCTAGACGAAACAGATTTAATCAAACATTTACATGGAAACCTTAACAAAAAAGAGTATCCCAACGAAATTACCTCAGGACGCATGGACATAAACACTTTCCGTTTCCCCTGAGTCACATATGAAACAAAAGGGAAAACCCAAACTTTTTGACCAAAGAAAAGCTTATCAGAATTCCTAAAAAATAACTTTAAGGTCCACACTTTATCAGGTTCCAGTAAAAACCCCACCATAAGAGTCGCCCTCGTCATAACCTCCTCATTAGAAGATTCCAGCACTTGGGAGAGATTCAGAACATCCAAACTTTCCCTCTGAGCACCCTCCTAAATATCAACAACACTAGATGATACGCATTTCTTTATAGGTAAATAATAAATTTTTGAGGTGGGAGGGAGGGCAGCTTCAGGCATCCCCAAAATCTCCAACAAGTACTTTTTAAACAACTCTGTGGGGGAAACAATTGTAGACACTGGAAAATTAACAAAACGTAGATTCAAACGTTTGGAGAAGTTTTCTAACCTCTCCAACTTAGCATGAATAGCAGCGCTGTCCTAAACAAAGGAGGAGCACTGCGACGAAATATTTGAAATTTGTCCAGTTAAATTTCCAAGTGTTTGGAGAGAGTCCTTACTAGTTCGTTCCTGCTGTTCCAGCCTCGTCCATGACTCCTTGGCAATTTTCTCCACGATGTTTAACCGATTGGAGACAGAGTGTTCCAACGATGTTATCGCAGTCCAGATGGAATCCAAAGTTACCACAGCTGGTTTCACCAGGGGACTGAAGGCCGTGGATCCTGCCAAGCTCCCCACACTCCCCGGAACAGCAGCTCCCATCCCGGAGGACACCGGGGTAATCAGAGCTCCAGCCTCAAAGACTGGTGCAATTGTGGTAGTAGCTTCCACAGCTCCAACACCAGCCAACGGTTCCCGTGAGCTCAGCAACACCCCCGAAGACGACTGTAAAGCAGCAACCCCCTTAGGATTCTGCAACAGTCGGTGTGCTAAGTCAGCAAGCAGCAAAGAAGGCTCATCTGGAGAAGCGTGCTGCTCGGGGCTCAGACTCACATCTGACGTCGAAAAGACCGCCTTCTGGTCAGCTCCGAGTGACTCCCCGGCAGATTGTTGTGTTGCGCCGATGGTCACGAAATTGGTAATGGGCGGCTGGTTAGGGAGAAGCTTCTCTTCAGGGTAAGTGACTTTCCCTTTCCTCTTCCCCATTGTAGAAGAAAAAAGCTACTAGAAACAAGAAGACCAGGAAAGCACAGTTATTTACCTGTAACAGGTGATCTCTGGGAACAGCAGGAATAAGTCTTCACATATGGGTATCGTCGGTACCGACGGAGCCTGCGCGGGAACGCTCCCCAGCATCCAGTAAGAAAGCTTTTGGGAGCATCCCACAGCGCCTGCGCGCTGCCTTCCCGCCTTTCCTAACCGCCTCTCTCCAGTTCGAGTTTTAAAGCTGAGACAAAGAGAGAGAGAGGAAAGGAAAGATAGATAGAGAGATACAACTCCTAGGGGAGGTGGGTGGGTTGTGAAGACTTATTCCTGCTGTTCCCAGAGATCACCTGTTACAGGTAATTAACTGTGCTATCTCCAGGAACAAGCAGGAATGAGTCTTCACATATGGGGACTCCCCAGCTAGAGATGCCAGGGAGATCTCCAAAGTTGTGAGTCCCTGAGAAGGGCTCTACCTCACCCCATGGATCTCGGGCATCCAACCAGGGATGGAGGGTAGGAGTTGATTAGGTATGCAAGCAGTAATGGGCTGTAAAGGTATGAACTGAGGTCCAGGTGGCCGCTCGACAGATTTGGTCGATGGACACAGAATTTAGATGAGCCATAGAGGCTGCCATGGCCCTCACATTGTGAGCTGTGACATGGCCCTCCAGAGAAAGGTTCTTACTCTGGTAGGCGAAGGAAATACACCGAGCAATCCAACTGGACAGAGTTCTCTTAGAGACTGGAAGTCCTAAATGAGAGGGATCAAAAGCAACAAAAAGTTGAGAGGACTTTCTATGTTGCTGTGTCCTTTGTAAGTAGAAAGCAAGTGCCCTCTTACAATCCAGGGTATGAAGATTCCTCTCTGCACTTGATGCATGAGGTCCTGGAAAAAAGACAGGTAAATACACCTCCTGGTTCAGATGAAAAGGAGAGACCACTTTAGACATAAAGTGTGGATTAGTCCTGAGGACTACCTTGTCATGATGGAACCTTGTATAAGGAGGATTAGCCACCAAGGCTTGCAGCTCACTGATACGGCGAGCTGATGTGACTGCAATAAGAAAAATAACCTTCCAGGAAAGGAATTTCAAGGAGGTAGTGGCTAAGGGTTCAAAGGGTGGCTTCATAAGCTGGCCAAGAACCAAATTCAAATCCCATGCCACTGGAGGTGGTCTGATGGGAGGTTTAGTTAAAAGAAGGCCTCTCATGAATCTTGCAATAAGAGGATGAGAGGAAATAGGATGTCCATTGAGAGGCTTAAGGTTTGCTGCAATAGCACTCAAATGGACTCTTACTGAATTTGTTTTAAGGCCTGCATGGGATAAATGCAGCAAATACTCTAGTAAAGAATTCAGAGGTATTGCAAGAGGGTTAAGACCCTTCTCTGCACATGAAATGGTAAACCTTTTCCATTTAAAAGCATAGGAACATCTAGTGGAAGGCTTTCTGGAAGCATGAAGGATATCCTTCACTTGCTGAGACAGATGCCAATCTTGAAGGTCTAGGCCTTCAGCAACCAGGCTCTGAGATGAAGAGACTGGTGATTTGGGTGCCATAACGTTCCCTCCTCCTGGGACAAGAGGTCTGGGGCAGATCCCAAGTCCAGGGAGGGAGCTTGAGAGAGATGAAGAAGTAGAGGGTACCACACTTGGCGTGGTCAACGTGGAGCTATGAGGATCATAGACCCCTTGTCTCTCTGAAGCTTGAACAGTGTCTTGGAAATTAGGGGAATGGGAAGAAAGGCATAGAGGAAGTCTTGCCCCCAGTGGAAGAGGATGGCATCCCTGGCCTGAACTCCCTGACATGGAATCCTGGAACAGAACCGGGGAAGTTTGGCATTCCACGGACTTGCAAACAGGTCTATGTCTGGGGTTCCCCAAATTTGAAAGATCCTGGCTATCTGGTCCCCATGGAGGGACCATTCGTGTGGAAGCAGAACTCGACTGAGTCTGTCTGCCCAAGAGTTTTGAACCCCTGGAAGATACACTGCCATGAGATGAATCTGATGCTCTCTGGCGAAGGCCCACAATCTCAAAGCTTCGTTGCAAAGTGACAGAGAGCCAGTCCCGCCCTGCTTGTTCACGTAGAACATGGCTACTTGGTTGTCCGTATGGATGAGGACTGTCTTGTAGCTGAGCAGGGTGTGGAAGACTCTGAGAGCTAGAAGAATTGCTCTGAGCTCTAAGAGGTTGATATGTAGAGATGTCTCCTGTGGAGACCAGATGCCCTGGGTGGAGAGATCTTGTAGATGAGCTCCCCAACCGTTTGGGGAGGCATCTGTTGTGAGGGTTGCTTGGGGTAGCAACTGTTGAAAGGGGGACCCCAGCAACAGATTTTGAGTGGACTTCCACCACTGGAGGGACCAAAAGAGGCGACTGGAAGTTGCTATTTTGTCTGACAGGCAACCTGATGCCTGGGTCCATTGGGTGGACAGAGTCCACTGAGCTGCCCTCATGTGAAGGCGAGCATAAGGAACCACATGCACGGTGGATGCCATGTGCCCTAACAGTTGTAACATCTTTCGAGCAGTTAAATGGGATTTTAACTGATTTTGAGAGGCTAACTGCACCAAGCGTAGACAACGGGCCTGGGGAAGATAGGCCCTTGCAGTTGTGGTATCTAGCAAGGCCCCTATGAACTCCAATGACTGAGTAGGGGTGAGTTGTGATTTTGGGATGTTTATTACAAGTCCCAGATACTGAAGAACACGCCTTTTGCAGGCTAGGGAAGTCTGGGCCTCTGACTGGGATGGTGCTCGGATGAGCCAGTCGTCCAGATATGGGAATACAAATATTCCTAGAGTGCGTAGAAATGCAGCTACTACTGCCATGCATTTTGTGAACACTCTTGGAGCAGAGGCCAGACCGAAAGGAAGCACTTTGTATTGGTAGTGCTTTCCCTGATAAAGGAACCGAAGGAACCTTCTGTGTGTTGGATGGATGAGGACATGGGTGTACGCATCCTTGAGATCTAGAGAACAAAGCCAATCCTGACTCTGAAGGTATGGAAGGAGAGCACCGAGAGAAAATCATCTTGAATTTCTCCTTGCATAGAAACGTGTTCAATTCTCTGAGATCTAATATGGGTCTGTAGCCCCCTGTTTTCTTTGGAATAAGAAAATAGGGGGAGTAGAACCCTGAACCCTGTTGAAGAAGGGGTACTTCTTCTATTTCCCTTTGGGCAAGAAGGGTAGCAATCTCCTGACCCAGAAGGTCGAGGAGAGATGTTGGAGAATTGAACTGTCTCACCATAGTGTGAGGAGGAAGGTTTAAGAAATGAAGCTTGTACCCCTCCCTTATAATGGAGAGGGTCCATTGCTCTGCTGTGATTTGTTCCCATCTGGGAGCAAAATGAGCTAACCTTCCTGGAATGGTGAGAGGCTCTGGTTCTTCTAAAGCCAGAAAGGCTAAGTTCTCTAGTTGTAAGTCAAAGGCCCTGAGGAGGCTGAGGCTGTTGGGCCGTAGCAGTCCCTGCAGCCTTAGGTTTGGCTTGTTTATGTTGTTGCTGACGCTTTGCAGCAAAACGACCTGTAGAAGATGCCTGGAGACCATAACCAGGATAAGATTTCCTTTTTTTGTGAAAGAAAGTCTTTTTGAATAACCTTTTTCTAGCAGGAGCAGAAGTAGACTTTGAAAGTCTATCTAAGGCAGAATTTTCAGCATCCATCTGAGTGGCCTTTGCTTGCCAATCCTTACCAAAAAGGTTTTCACCTGTACAAGGAAGATTTCCTAATCCATCCTGGACCCAGGGTTCCAAATCAGAAGCTTGCAACCAAGCAAGTCTGCGTGCACCTATGGCAATAGCCGAGGCTCTGCTGGCACACTCAAAAGAGTCAAAGGCTGCACGGTTGGAGAATTTGGAAACATCCTGGGCATGTTTAAGCCAGGTGAGAAGCTCTTCCCTTTTATCTTTTGAGATAAAAGGAGATAAAGTTAGCAGATGATCTGTAACTTCTTTTAGAAACATCCCCATATACAGACTATAGTAGTTGATTCTGGCAGTAAGCATATTGGCCTAGAAAATTCTCCTGCCAAAAGCATCTAAGGTTCTGCATTCTCTTCCTGGAGGATTAGATGAGTGTCTTTTTGCACTCTTTATCTTTTTCATAGCAGACTCCACCACAATAGAGTGGTGAGGAAGCTGAGTCTTATGAAAGCCAGGACAAGGAGGAACACGGTACATGGTGTCCAACCTGCGAGAATGAGGGGAAGTAGTAAGAGGTATCTCCCATATGCCCAACATGTGATCATAAAGGATATCATAAATTGGTAAAGTAGCTGCCTCTTTAGGAGCCTTAGGATATTGTAAAATATCTAATTTTTTGGCTCTAGGCTCTGGTTCAGGGGCCACAGAAATAGAGAGGCCCCTGGCCACTTCCCTAATGAAGTCTTGAAAAGACAAGTCTTCTGGAGGAGACATTCTTCTTTTTGGAGAAGAGGGCTCCTGAGGAAGGAGTACCGATGCTTCGACAAAAGCCTCTGATTCATCAGAGTCCTCAGAGGAATCGAAGTATCGCCTGTCTGGATGCTCTTGCAGAGCCCAATACGCGTACCGAGTGGTATCGACATCGGGAGTGATCGGTACCGATTCGGTACCGATGGGCATCACAGGACAGGGTACTGCTGCAGTCGACACCGAAGCTGATGTCGATGCAATCGGTGCCGGAACCGGTACCGCCAACGGAGTTTGTTGTGGTACCGGAGGCATCGCAGCTTGTATGAATGCCGTGATGGCACGCTGCATGGTCAGAATATTCTGATCCATCGACGCAACCAATGTCTGGATGTCGGTACCAGTGGAGACCACCGGTACCCCAGAACATGGCAACAGGTGATCGGTCGAGGCCACGCCATCGATGTCAACTTGTGACCCCATAGATGAAGCTTTGGAAGCCGGAGCCTCCCACCGGGGTAATTTTGCCAGTGCAGGATCCTCGAGGGCAAGCCCAGAGGCATCTTGATACTTAGAGGGAGATCTACCCTTCGAGGACCGGCTGGACTTATGTTTGGTTACCTGAGATCCATGGGATGAAGACGAAGCCCTGGAAGATGTCGATGCCACCGAAGCTGCATCAGAGGGAAACAGGGTACTGAGCTTTCCCGCTCGATTCTGTCGACCTCTTTTAGACATCATGGAACAGGACTCACAATCGGTGATGGAGTGGTCAGGACCCAAACATTTTAGACACCAGTCATGGGTGTCGGTGATAGAAAGAGTACCGCTGCACTTCGTGCACTTTTTAAACCCGGAAGCGGGCTTTTCCATGAGGAAAAATCTTGTAGGCCCAAGGCCCAAAAGACAAAATTGCACAGAAGTGGGAAAAACGGTAGTTTGGTTTTTTTTTAAAGAAGAAAGAAAGACCGGCGGTACCGGTCCGACGTCGAAGAAGGCAGACGCGCGACCAAAGAAATAAAGAACTTCTTCAGCGGTGACAGGAACACGACCTGCTGGCTCCGCGGAAAAGAAGAACTGGAGAGAGGCGGTTAGGAAAGGCAGGAAGGCAGCGCGCAGGCGCTGTGGGATGCTCCCAAAAGCTTTCTTACTGGATGCTGGGGAGCGTTCCCGCGCAGGCTCCGTCAGTACCGACGATACCCATATGTGAAGACTCATTCCTGCTTGTTCCTGGAGATTCAGCGTTCAACACCATCCGCACACCACCGGATCGCGTCTTCACTCGGTGGCCATCTTCGGGGGGGGGGGTTAATAACAGAAGTTCCCTGAAGAAGTTGGTCACCAGCGGCTGGACCAAGAGGTGTTTGCCATCCACCGGATGATGATGCACCGCCAGGGCACTGAGGTGCACTCTGAGGGAGTTTGATTTGAGCCCAGATTGCAAGAGGTGGAGAAGATACTGCAGGACCAGCTGCACCAGACAGGAGAATGGGTTAACCCCTTGTTCTGCACACCAAACCGAACATCTGCACCATTTGAAGGCGTACGCTTTCCTGGTGGAAGACTTAAGGGAAGTCAGCAGGATCTCCTCCACTTCTCCTGAAAGGTTGAAGGGAGCTATGGTCACCCTTTCAGCAGCCACGCCGTCAGTGATAAGGACCCCAGGTTGGGGTGCAGGAGAGAGCCCCCCTCCTGAGACAGGAGCCCTGGGGAGCTTGCCAGAGGGATGAGAGTCTATACTGACAGTTGGAGGAGTAGAGGAAACCATGGCTGCCTGGACCATCAAAGGGCTATCAGGATCAGGAAGACCTTGTCACGAAGGGTCCTGAACAGCATTTTGGCAATTAGTAGCATGGGTGGGAAGGTGAACATTAGACCTTCCGAACACAAAATGAGAAATGTGTCGGCTACCACCCGGGAGGGGTGGGCTTGCCGGTAGCAGAAACGAGGCAACTGGTGGTTGTCTGGGCTGGCAAAAAGGTCCACCCATGGTGATCCCCAGAGGTGGAAAAGCTGGTTGGCCACTCTGGGGTCCAGCTGCCACTCATGCGGCTGGAGGACCTTGCTCAATCAGCCCGCGAGGGAGTTGTCCTGGCCTGGCAGGTATACTGCCTGTAGGAGTATGCCCTGCTGGACTGCGTAGGAGCAAAGCATCAGCGCCTTGCAGCAAAGAGTGCAAGACCTCATGTGCCCCTGCTTGTTCACGTAGAACATTGCCGCCTGGTTATTTATTTGGACCAACACCAGCTAGTGCTGCAGGCAGTGGCAAAACAATCAGAGGGCTAGATATATTGTTCGAAGCTCCAGGAGGTTGATCTGCTGGTTGCTCTTGTCCTGCAACCAGCTGCCCTGGGTGTGGAGTTCCTCGCAGTGAGCTCCCCACCCCAGCAGGGAGATGTCCATAGTGAGAAACCTTAAGGGGTTTGGGTTTTGGAAGGGCATCCCCGCCTCGAGGTGCTGGGAGTTTTGCCACCAGGTCAGAGATTCTGCCAACTGGCGGGTCACTGAAACTTTGTCCCGGAGGTGGCCTGTAGCCTGTGTCCACTAGTCCCAAAGGCACCACTGTGCGGCCCTCATGTAGAGGCGAGCATCTGGGGTGACATGGACCATGGAGCCAATATGACCGAGTAGGTGCAGCAGAAGCCGAGCTGACACCGAGGGATGATGTTGTAAGTCTACGGCTAGTGCCCTCAGACAGTCAGCTCGGTCTCTGGGGAGGAAGGCCTTTGCCCGGAGGGTGTCTAGCCTTGCCCCTATGAACTCTAAACATTGTGTCAGGAAGAGGTGGGACTTGGGGTAGTTTATTACAAATCCCAGATGCTGCAGGACCTGGATGGTGCGTGTGGTTACCTGCTGCACTTCTGTAGCCGTGTCTCCCTTTATGAGCCAATCGTCCAGGTAGGGGAAAGCAAACACCACTTGGAGGCAGAGGAAGATGGGCCTACTGCCAGGCATTTGGTGAAGATCCTTGGGGCAGAAGCCAGGCCGAAGGGTGGTACCCTGTACTGGTTGTGGCCGCCCCCCACCATGAGCCGCAGGTGCTGCCTGTGGTTGGGGTGAATGAGGATGTGGGTATAAGCATCCTTCAGATCCAAGAAACATAGCCAATCTCCCTGCTGGAGGTAAGGTTGCAATGTTCCAAAGGAGAGCATCTTGAACTTGTCCCTTACCAGGAATTTGTTCAGGTTGCCCAATTTGAGGATGGGCCTTAGGCCCTCTGTTCTTTTTGGTATGAGGAAGTATCTGGAGTAGAACCCCTTGCCCCTGAGATGGTGGGGAACTGGTTCTACCACTCTGTCCTTGAGAAGTCCTACAAGTTCCTTCAGTAGAATTTCCCAATGAAGGGGAGACCTGGGAGGCTCTCCCAGGGAGAAAGGAGGAGGTGTCTGAGACAGATTGAGGAGGTAGCCCTCCTTGACCACCTGGAGTGCCCAGGAATCGGTGGTGATGGCTGACCACCTTTGGGTATAATGAGTGAGATGTCCTCCTGTGGGCTGCTGACCTCCTTGTAGTGGAGAGGCTATGCTCAAGGAGTCAAAATCTCCCCTCTGGCTGGGCTGGGACTGACGCCTGGGGCTTGGGAGCCTTCTGCTTATGAGGACCTTGCCCATGTCCCTTGGCCTGCTGACCCTGCTGGGGAGCTGGGGAGGTCTAAAAATGTGGGTAGTTTCTGTAAGCAGCCCCTTTTCTCAGGTAGAAAGGCTTTTTACCTGAGCCCCTCCATCAGGAATAGACACAGGTCTTTTTAGAGAGCCTGGTCCTCGTCATGAACTTGTACTCCAGCTCGGCAGCCTTTTCAGTCATGGGTTTGCTGAAGAGATTGGCATGGGACATCGACCAATTTGTCCTGAACCCACTGTTCGAGGTCGGACAACTGTAGCCAGCCCTGGCGTTGGGCATTGATGCCCGCCGCCACTACTCGAGACGCCGACTCAAAGCCATCATAGGTTGCTCGAGACAAACTTGGAGCACTCACGGATGGCTTTGGCCAGGTTCTTTAACTCTGCAAAGGTTCCTTGGAAAGACCAGCAAATAACCCAGTGAATTCCTTCGCCAGGTCTCTCAGGTACATGTCCAGGTACAACTGGTAGGCCTGGATATGGCCGATGAGCATCAAGCCTTGGTAGCACTTTCTGCCAAGGGCATCCAAGGTGCGGGCCTCCCTACTGGGGGGCATGGAGGAGTGCGTCTTCTGGCTCTTCAGTCAATGCATGACCGACTCCATCACCATGGAGTTGTGCGGCACCTGTACTTTCTGGAAGCCCAAACTCTGGCAGATTCGGTACATCAAGTTGAGCCGCTTGCTCACCACCACCTCTAATGCCAGTGTCTCCCACATACAGAACATTAGCCATTCCAGGATCGGTGGGACGGGCACCGTAAGCAATTCCTTCGGAGGAGACTTGTATTGGAGGATTTCTAGCTTCTCCATCCAAGGGTCGTCCTCCGACTCTGTAGAGAACGCCAGGTCTTGGACATGTCCCTCACAAAGTCAAGGAAAGCCATGTTCTTCAGTGGGGGCTGACACCGGGGTTCTGAAGAAAGAGTCCAAGAGGACATTGTAGTTGCAACAGGTATCCGGCGACTCCTCATCCTCGGTCTCCCAATCAGAATAATCCATTGAAGACTCAAGGGAAGGATGGCTCATGGGCTCTGGGCCTGAGCCTCGCCCATGTCCCTTGGAGGCTCTGTGGCCAGCACCGGGTGCACTAGCTGGGGAGGACCTCAATCCCATTGAACAGGAACCAGAACAAGGCCTCGGTCGAGGATCGACTCGGGGCCGAATGGCCCCGAGGATCAGCTCAGCCTCCGGGGACATCCTCTACGTCGATGGCCCGAGGTCTGGGCAGAGGAACCGGTGGTACCGGACAACAGCTCTTGCTGCTGGTCCATGAAGGCAGAAGGGCTGTGCTCCAGGACTGTCATTCTGGATTCGATGAGGATAGATTCTGGCGACTGAGGCCAGTCCAAAGTCAAGTCCTTGCGGGGGACCTTGGTAGGCCGCTCCCTCTCCGATCCCTTGGACGAGTGTCTAAGACTGTGAGACCTGGCTCGGAGCTTACCCAGCCTGTTGGAGCTGCTCAGGGATGCTGCCTTTGAGGTTTTCTTCTTCTTTCTGTGTTCCCTCAAGGGAGACCCCCCTTTCTGAAGATCTGTGGTGTCGTTCGGGGTCTGTGAGGCTGCCCCAAGATTCCGCTGCTCCAGAGGAGGTCTTGGCCTTCAGAGATACCAGGGACTCCGGGAAAAATGTATTGTGCTGCTGCTGGCGGCTCTTGAGGGCCTTGTGAATATCTTTTTACAGAGATCGCATGCTGTGGGGTCATGGTCCAGTCCCAGGCAACGAAGGCAGCAGTCATGTGTGTCAGTAAGGGACATGATTTTAGAACACTGATCACACTTCTTGAACCCACTGGTAGCCATGGGGGGAAAAATAACCCTGGCAAGGTCAAAGATCCGCAGTGCTGCCAGTTAGGAAAAAGGGCGTGAAGGTGCAAAAGGGAAAAAAGGAAAAAGGGGACCCAATGCGTGATGCCAAAGCAAGAAGCTTGAGTGGTGGGAAGAGTACTGGTGCACAACCGGAGAGAATATAAGAACTCAGGTGAGAAAACATCAACTTTTTCCAGGGGACAGACATCTGAAGGACTCCATGGAAAAAAGGAGACTGAGCAAGATGGCACCCTTGGGTGGGAATGGGACCAGCATGCGTGGTGGCATCTCCCAAAGGCTTTCTTTGAAAGCTAGAGGGATGCTTCTGTGAGGGCTCCATCGGTGCTGATGTCACCCATATGTGAGGACTGACTTCCTGCTTGTTCCCGGAGACATAGATCTCTTCTCTACTGCAGACAATGCTAAATCCAGGCTCTTCTGCTCCATCCAGCCAAGTCCTCTCCAATGGGTGTTCGATGATTTTGCTATCTCTTGGAGTCACCGGCTCTGTTATGCCTTCCCTCCATTTTCACTCATCAGCCACATTATGCCAAGATATGCCAAGACATGGTCAACAATCCTCATTGCACCTCAGTGGCCATAATAAACCTGGTTTCCACACCTCCTTTCTCTAACAATACAGGGGCCTCAACTTCTGGGCACAAATGCTTTTCTGCTCATACAAGATCGGGGGACGTTGCTCCACCTCAGCCTCCACAGTCTCTTATTGGTGGTTTGGAAGATTCATATTCCTCAACAATAGATGCCTCCTTCTCCACACAGGTGCTAGATGTCATCATTGCCTCCAGGACTACTTGGCTGTCCTACTGCAGAAAATGGTCCCGTTTCATGCACTGGGCCAAAGACCATCAACAGGATGCCATCACTGTTCCCTGGGGAAGGTTCTTACCTACCTGCTACATCTGTCAAACTCCAGCTTGCAAACCTCATCAGTCCGTTATCACCTTTCAGCCACAGCAGCTCCACATGCACTGGTGGATGGTAAGCCTATCTCAATTCACCTACTTACTTTGTGGTTTATGAAAGGCCTTATGAACATCAGATCTCCTATCAAACCACCTCTCCTGGCATGGGACTTGAATGTAGTCTTAGCAGAACTTATGAAAGCTCCATTCGAACCCATTGGGTCGGCTTCCCTAAAACACCTTAAATGGAAAATAGTTTTTCTTGTAGCAATAACCTCTGCATGGAAAATTAGTGAGCTTCAAGCACTTGTTCACTACCCTCCATACACGCAGTTTCTCCACAAAAAAGTGTTCTTATGAACTCAACCCAAGTTCCTTCCTAAAATTGTATCAGAATTCCACTTGAACCAGTCCATTATACTTCCTGTCTTTTTCCCTGATATCACGACAAATTCCCCAGAACAATCCCTCCACACATTGGGTTGCAAATGAGCACTACCCTACTACCTCCAAGCAATCAAAGACTTCCTCGCAACTCTTTGTCACTTTCAGTCCAAACAACCCCAGATGCCCAGCTTCAAAAAAGACTACATCATCCTGGGTTGCGGACTGCATCTCTTTCTGTTATGCCCTTGCTCACTTACCGGCCCCAGGCCATATTGAGCCCCATCAGTCACATGCGACTGCGACAACTGTAGCAAGTCTTTGCTCAGTCTCCACTCAGGATATCTGAGAGCAGCTACATGGACTTCCATACATACATTTTTCCATGACACTGCAGCTTGGATCGCTCAACAGCAGGAGACCTAGCCTTCAGACAGGAAGTCCTCTGAAACCTGTTTGCCTCTTGAGTAGATTTTTCTCCTATCACCTGTGAACTAGGAAATTGCACCTAAGATGGCAGCCAGTACCATGTGACCAGCAATTGAATACATGCTTGAGTATGATCATGAAATGGCTGCCTTTTTATGCCTATGTATCATTAGCAGGTCCATGAAATGGCTGGTTTGTCTGAGTGGTCCTAGAAAGGAGAACTAAGCTTAGTTAAGGAGGTGACAGGAGGAAATGTGTAAGATAGTATACCTGAGATGATTGCTGGGCTTTGCTGCTTATGCCTACTTGTGCCTCCATTATAAAAGTTGTATTTCCTGTAATTAGCAGATCAGAGTCTGATACCTGAGAGTAAGGTTTCAGTGCCTGATCTCCTTGCAATTGCATTTGCTTTGTAAATAAAGCACAGTTACTCACCTGTAACAAGTGATCTCCGCCAATGTAACGCCAATTTTTAAAAAGGGTTCTAGGGGTGATCCGGGAAAATACAGACCGATGAGCCTGACGTCAGTACCAGGAAAAATGGTAGAAACCCTTATAAAGGGCAAAATTATTCATCATGTAGATAGTCATGGCTTAATGGGAGACAGCCAATGTGGCTTTAGACAAGGAAGATCTTGTTTTACTAATCTCTTATGTTTTTTTGAAGGTGTGAATAAACAGGTAGACAAAGGTGAGTCGGTTGATATAGTTATCTGGACTTTCAGAAAGCCTTTGACAAGGTCCCTCATCAGAGTCTTTTGGCAAAACTAAAAAGTCATGGGATAGGAGGCAGTGTACTATTGTGGATCAGGAACTGGTTAAAAGATAGAAAGCAGAGGGTAGGGCTAAATGGCCAATTTTCCCAATGGAAAAAGGTGAATAGTGGAGTACCCCAGGGATCTGTGCTGGGTCTGCTGCTTTTTGACATATTCATAAATGATCTGGAAAAGGGAATAACGCGTGAGGTTATCAAATTTGCAGATGAAACAAAACTATTCAAACTTGTTAAAACCCAAGAGGATTGTGGAAAATTGCAAGAGGATCTTGATAAATTGGAAGACTGGGCATCCAAATGGCAGATGAAATTTAATGTGGACAAGTGCAAAGTTATGCACCTAGGAAAGAACAACCCACACTATGGTTACACGATGCAAGGTTCCACATTGGGAACCACTACTCAGGAAAAAGATTTAGACGTCATCATGGATAATATGTTGAAACTCTCCGCCCAGTGTGCAGAAGCGGCAAAGAGAGCAAAGAAAATGCTAGGTATCATAAGGAAAGGAATGGAAAATAAAACAAAGGATATTATAATGCCTCTGTAACGATCGCACCTTGAATATTGTGTGCAATTCTGGTCACCGTATCTTAAAAGGATATAGTGTTATTAGAAAAGGTGCAGAGAAGAGCCACCAAAATGGTAAAGGGGATGGAAGGATACTCCTATGAAGAGAGGCTAAAAAGGTTACGGTTCTTCAACCTGGAAAAGAGACGGCTGAGGGGAGATATGATAGAGGTCTATAAATTAATGAATGGAGTGGAATGGGTAAACATAGATCGATTGTTTACATTGTCAGAATATAAAAAGACTAGGGGACATGCAATGAAGCTACAGGGTAGCCTATTTAAGACTAATAAGAGAAAATATTTTTTCACTCAACGTGTAATCAAACTCAGGAATTTGTTACCAGAGGATGTAGTAAAAGCTGCTAGTGTAGCTGGGTTTAAAAAAGGTTTGGACAAGTTCCTGGAGGAAAGGTCCATAAACCATTATTAAAAGGGACACAATACAAACATTGAGAAACCTGTGTCTTTTGGGGAGACTGCTAGGTACTTATGACCTAGATTGGCCACTGTTGAAAACAGGATAATGGGCTTGATGGACCTTGGTCTGACCCGGTATGGCATATCTTATGTTCTTAAAGAGGACCCAGGATTTCTAATGCTTGCCCCAATACAAGCATTGTGGAACCTGTTTCTTTTGGGGAAACTGCTAGGTACTTGTGACCTAGATTGGCCACTTTGGAAACAGTATACTGGGCTTGATGAACCTTGGTCTGACCCAGTATGGCATATCGTATATTCTTATGTTTTTATGGCAATTGGCTGATACTGCACCATACGTTTTGATGCCTGATGATCCAAGCTGTGAGGGCTGGACACTAGATATTGGGATATAACAGAGTCCCTTGATCTTGTATAATGAGGGTTGGTGAAGTGCCCAGCTGAATTAGGTCCTTGATCAAAAACTCCTGAAGGAGGGGTAATCATTTATTTATTTTATTTATTTAACAAGTTTTCTATACCGCCTTATCTTGTATTCAAAGCAGTTTACAGTGAACAAATAAACTAAAAAACTTTAGATAGAACAAGGGAGTTAAACTGAGATGTTAACAGGGTCAACAAGCAATGTTAATTTACTTGGTGAATTTACATCAGTCTGTGAATTCTATTGTCATTGTGTGTTTGGGGAGCAAGTTATATAGAAGTCAATATTGGGTAGCCTAAAAGGGGGCTAGAACAGCAGGAGGGGTGAGTAAGCACAGTTACTTACCTGTAACAGGTGATCTCCGGAACAGCAGGAATTAGTCTTCACACGTGGGAGACGTCGCCGACGGAGCCCGCACGGGAATGCTCCCCAGCATCCAATCAGAAAGCCTTTGGGAGCATCCCCCGCGCCTGCGCAGTGGCTTCCCGCCCTTCCTACTGCCTCTCCCCAGTTGAGTTTCATAGCTGAGCCAGAAGGAGAGGAGAGGAAGGATTAGAGAAAAAAGAGATACAACTCCTAGGGGAGGTGGGCGGGTTGTGAAGACTAATTCCTGCTGTTCCGGAGATCACCTGTTACAGGTAAGTAACTGTGCTATCTCCAGGAACAAGCAGGAATGAGTCTTCACACGTGGGGACTCCCTAGCTAAGGATGCCCGGGGAGATCCCAGAAGCGCAGCCCAGGACGGGATGGCATTTGCCCAACCTGAATTCCCGGCATCCCCTGAGGGATGGAGGGCAGGAGTTGAATAGAGGAACAGCGAATCTAAAGACTACAGGGGAAAGTCTTTAGAGTGCAGAACAGGTACCATTAAGATACAGCAAAAGGAACCCCCAGGCTACGGGAGAGTAGGCAGAGGGGTGCATGAAGAGTATCATTAAGCATTTAATGAGTAAATGACCTAGTACCTTATAGAGCTTACCGGCCATTAAGTTTTAAAGAATTAATGGTTTAGAACCCTGTATAGCTTACCCACCGGGTAGTCGGAAGTAGTCCTGTGATGAAGGCACTGTAGACGCAGTAGCGAGGTCATCAAGGAAACTTCACCGCAGCGAGGAGGAAGTTCCAAATCCGGAAGGTCATGAGATCCAGGCGTCAGCTGGGTCAGGAGGAGGATGGCAGGTCTTCCAGGAGGCTTAATGCAAGCCGAGCACTCCCTTAGGAGTAGAGTCCATAAGTCAGAGGACTAACAGTGGAAGACAGGCCGAACTAGAGAGCCTATCCCGGAGAAGAGTAGAGGTGTACCCCGGAGCAGAAGGAGTACACAGTCTGCCCTAGCGAGAGATAGGGAGACAAGGGTCCGGACCTCCGGGAGGAGGACCTAACTGAAAAAAGGAGCTGTTGACTTCACAGCAGTAGGGTACCACCAGTCCACGGGCCGATCGAGGAATAGGTAGGCGGACTGGCCGGACCCCCGGGGGGGGGGGTGAGTACCAACCATAGGGGGAAAAAGGCGGTAGAACACAGGTACTGTGGGCATCCCCCAATAGGCGCCTATCAAGCAGGAGATATCTAGTGTATCTAAGCCGGTGGACATGGGGACGCCCCCTCCTGTACTAACGCAGGTACGCCGGGGGGCCTACCACCATAAGCAGCACCCTGGTAAGGCGGATCTGCCATCAATCCCCAGAACGTCCACCTGGAGAGGTGGCCTCAAGATCCGTCAGAGGAGGGATCTTTTCCGGAGGGCAAGGGCAGATCGGCGAGCTAAGAGCGCGGTAGCGTGGGGGACGGAGGATAGCATCAGTCCGGTAGAACGCCTCAGGGGTTGGAGGCCCCATATGTGTCCCCAGGACCTGCACGCAGAACTCACCCCCCGCACAATCGGAGGACATGAGGGTATAGTCCCTGGTAAGTATTGGGGGACTATAGCGGCTGGAAGGGGAATTCCGGTATGGAAGCAATCAGCAAGGGAATACTGGCTGAGAGGGGTTCGGGGTCATACCGAAGGGTAAGTAGGGAGACCGTGGGCCATAGCTATCACAGAGTAAGGTGGTCTCCCTTTCCCACGGAGGAGAATACCTGAACCCTAGATAAGTCCCCGAACCATTTGTCAACTGAACAAGCCCCAGAGTAGAGCTCGATTTTAAACTTCTGGTAAGGAGGTTAAGTGCAAGCAGCCGCCCACCCGAGCCTAAAAATACTTAGTATGAGAGTCCTGGCGCGGGCCCGGGGACATCAACCTGGGGTGAGAGGTCCCTTGCTTGGGGAGCGCCTGGAGGGTGGGCGGAGGGCTGACATTTCCTCTTCCTAGGGAAGGGGGGTCTGGAGAGGCGTTTATCACTGCCGGGGGGGGGCCCTAGGCTGGCTGCTAACTCTGGGAAGGGTAGCGAAGCACTGTGCGACCTGACGTAAGGCTTCGCTATTGAAGAGGTGATCTCCGTCGCAGGGAGAATTACCCAGGTTGTGCTGTGCCCGTCTACACAACTCGGACGCCTGCAACCATGCTGTACGGCATGCTCTAATGGCAACAGCAGAGGCTCTGCTGACCAACCGGAAGGAGTCCAGAGAAGCACGAGAAAGGAATCCGGAGATATTCCTGCAGTGATAAAGAAGCAGGGAATATTCAAAGGCCTTGGTTGCAGATACGAAGGGGGATAACCGAGATAACCTCTCGGTGACCTCCCGAAGCGACAGACTCATATAAAATATATATGAAATAATTCTGGCCGCCAGCATAGACGTTTGGAAGGCTTGACGTCCTAGAGTATCTAGCGTCTTCGCGGCGTGGCCTGGAGGACAAGAAGCATGCTTCTCCTTGCTTCCGGCCTTCCTCAGCGACGATTCCACCACAATGGACTGATGTGGAAGCTGGTGCTGCCGAAAACCCGGGGACGGAGGCACCCGGTACAGAGCCTGCATTGCAGTCGACGGCGCCGGAACCCTCAAAGGCGACCGCCAAGCCCCCAGCAGGAGATCCTGCAGGGAGGGATGCAGAGGAAGCATTACGGCTGCCTGTTCCGCAGGGCCCGGGCTCGGGTCCGGGATAGGGATTGGCAGCAAGTCCACCATATCAAGGAGGAAATCCTGAAAAGGCGGCTCTGCCGGAGGAGTTATGGCGGGAGAGGCCGCCAGGGCACTAAGAGGCTGCTCGGGCCGATGCCCGCTGGGCAGAGGAGGGGACCAACCGACCCGGATCGGGGCAGTCAACATGGCGTCGTCGGCTCCTGGAATTGATTCCAAGCTAGGCATCGAAGGGGTCGATGGCACCGACGGCGCCGCAGGAATCGGCCTCAGCCCCGAACCCGGGGGCGGCGCTTCCCCCCGTAACTGGAGCGAATCCGCGGCCGCCGGAGGGCAGGGGCCAGCGGTCTCTGCTCTGCGTTGCGGGAGGGGACGGGGGCCGATCCCGAGACGTGCAGCGGCCAGGCTTTCAAGGCTGGACAACGACTCCAGGCTGGGCATCGAACCGAGCGAGGAGATCGACTCCCTCCTCAAGGACCCTGGCGGGAGCGACCGCGCCGGTGGTGGAGATCCCGGAGCGCGGATCGGAACCGCGCCGACCGGTGCCGCGAGCAGCAAGGGCTCCCGAGGACGGGGCTCGGTGGAGAGGGGGTCATCTGACGCCGGTGCCGAGGTCGATCGGCGGGCGCTGCCCGATGCCGGGCCCCCTCTCGAACCCGTCCTCCCCGGAGGGAAAGCCTGCTGGGGCATACGGCCTGTCCCCGAGGGGACCCAGGTCACCCGACGACAAGTCCCTGCGGGGGGGAAGTGCCAAGCCCCTGCGGTGGGATCGAGGCGATCGAAAACCCCGAGGCCCCTTTTCTCAGAATGGGCGGGGCCCTCGACGGCCGCGTCAATGCCGTGGGGTCGCCCGTGTGCTGGTCAACACACCCTGAGGTCCCCGGGGAAGGTTGATGCCTTGAGCTCGACGCCCCTGCCGTCGCCGGCGGAGTGGCGCCGCTCGAAACCGGTACCACCCTTGCGCAGGGCTGGGATACCGGCGACCCAGCTCGGGTCGAAGCGAGCGGCTCCGAGGGGAGTGAGGCCAGGAGATCATCCCCAGCGAGGGGTGGAACCATCGACACCGGCGCGCTCGAAGCGGGTACAGCCTCCGCGCATGGCCGGAACGCAGGGCCTGACTGTGTCGAGCCGATCGGCCCCAGAGGTGCCGAGGGCAGTGGCTGGCGATCCCCGGTGGGGAGCGGGTTACTCGACGCCCACAGGTCGGCACCGCCCGAAGCGGATGCAACCCCCATAGGGACGCCATCCCGGCGCGAGTCGGTCGGCCACAGAGGCGCCGAGGACCGCAGCCGCCAATCCCTGGTGAGGAGCGGTATGCTTGACACTGACGCCGACGGGTCGGTACCGCTCGTAGCGGGTACCACCCCTGCGCATGGCAGTGATGGAGGAACGCCAGGCTGGACCGAGTCGATCGGCCCCGGAGGCACCGAGGACAGCAGCCGACGATCCTCGGTGAGGAGCGGAGCGCCTGACACCAACGCCGATGCCGGGGTCTCGGTACCGCCCGGAGCGGATACCACACCCGAGCATGGCTGGGATGTAGGGAGGTCAGACCCGGTCGAGTCGATCGGCCCCGGAGGCGCCGAGGACACCAGCTGACGATCCCTGGCAAAGAGTGGAACACTCGACGCCGATGCCGGGGAATCGGCACCGCTCGAAGCGGGTACCTCCCTCGGGCATGGCTCGGGAATGTTCTGTGAGGAGCGAACCTCAGGAACATCCCGAAACCCTGTAAATGCTTTGGAGCCCGAGGACTCCCGCCGGGGTATATTAGCCAAGGGGGACTTGAGGGGTCGGCTGGAGCTGTCGCCATGCCGCGCATGAGACTCGTCCCTCAAGACTCGGCTAATCTTAACAGACTGTTGTGTGGATACCTGATCCTGGAGAGAAGAACAACCCAACGACCGCGCGTTGGGTGCGAAGATGTTGTTGAGGGATATCTGAAAAAGGGAGGGTCTTCTCCCGACACTGTAGCCCGGGGGATCCGGGAAAGAAGGGTCAGGCCCCAAACAGGAGAGGCACCAGGCATTGGAGTCCAATTGGAAAATTAGGTCCCCGCAGTGAGGGCACTTCTGGGGAGAAGAAGGCTCCATGCGGTAGGCCTCGGCGCCCAGAGGGATGGGTCCCTCCAGGCGACCAAAAATAAATGAAATTTAATTGAAAAGAAAAGAAGAAAGGGGCACGGAGGTGCCACCGTCAGCGGGAAAAAGCCGCAACTACAGAAACAAGAACAAAGGGAAAAAATGTCTGCGGTGGCAGGAGGGACGTCCTGCCTGCTCCGCGGAAAACGAAAAACTGGGGAGAGGCAGTAGGAAGGGCGGGAAGCCACCGCGCAGGTGCGGGGGATGCTCCCAAAGGCTTTCTGATTGGATGCTGGGGAGCATTCCCGTGCGGGCTCCGTCGGCGACGTCTCCCACGTGTGAAGACTCATTCCTGCTTGTTCCTGGAGATTAGGTATATGTTTTACTGAGGTTGGTGAGTGTCCAAGGGTGATATTAGGTGTCCGGTCCGTAGTGTTCCAAAAAAAAAAAAATCATGGCTGTCTTGGCCAGTAAAGGGCCACCAGAATCATAGTACTTCGGTCATCTCTGCATTTCAGGAGAGTTTTTAGTATCAGAAGTATGGGAGGATATGTGTACAGAAGATCCTCCCCCCAATCGAGGAAGAAGACATCAGAGGCTAGTTTGCCATGTGAGCCAACCCTGGAGCAGAAATGAGGCAACTGCCTGTTCTGAGGCGTGGCAAACAAATCTATTGAGTGGATTCCCCACTCCTGAAAGACACTCTATGCAACTCTCCTATCCAGAGTCCATTCGTGAAATTGAAGGGCATGACTCAGCTTGTCCACCAGGACATTGTCCTTGCTAGCCAGGTATGTGGCCCTGAGATACATCCTGTGAAAGATGGCATATTTCCATATCCTGACTGTCTCCAAACACAAGAAGTATGATCCTTTTCCTCCCTGTTTGTTGATGTAGTACATGGCTATTTGTACAATTATTAATCATAGCTTATTGTCGGGTCATGTCCCCACTGGGTGGAAACAAGTTGTGATGTACCCACTCCTGAAAACGGTCAATTTTTATCCTAAAAACGCGTTCCACTATAGGCCTATTTCAAACCTCCAATTCATTTCTAAACTTACGGAACATTTGTTTTTTCCCAGTTGTCAAAACACATTATTGCTGACAGGAAGGTTGGTTGAGTTGTTCAGGGCGTTCAGTTATTGTTTTTGCCTCCTATTAGGTGGGCTTATGCCTTAGTTTCCTATATTTTTTTTTGCTTATTGTGTTAAGTTCCATCACCGAATTCCAGTGACATGGACTGTATCATTTTTTGTTTCCTTATGATCAATGATCTTGTATATTTGATTATTTGTTTCCGATTGTCTTGTATTTTTAGTTGGTGTATGACTGATTAAAACTCAATAAAAAAAAAACCACATAGAACATATACATGTGCTTCATCCAAGACATTTGGGCTTTCGCCCAAATCACAGTGCAGAGACCATTATCACCAGACTCCTCAATGAAGTAGATGATGCACTAGATGCAGGTAAGTTTGCATTAATCATTTCATTGGATCTTTCATGTTCCTTTGATCTTGTAAACCACGATTTCTTGTTATCCTGTCTTCACTCAGTTCGCGTTCATGGCCAAGTACTCCATTGGTTCCACTATTTTCTTTCAAATCGCTTTCTCCGTCACAGTCAAAGATAACGTTTCCGATTCTCTGCCACTTTCATGTGAAGTCCCACAAGGCTCTATATTATCGTCAACTTTCTTCAACAACTTCATGAGCCTGCTATTAATCCTGATTAATCCTCTCAGCTTTTGTTTATGCAAACAACATACTGATTACCACTTATATCGATACTACTAACTTAGATCTACAGTACATCCAATTAACTACTGCCTCACTCAAGTAGAGGACTGGCTACATGATAACTGTTTACAGTTAAATCCCAGCAAGTCTACTGCTACATGACTGACAGGTGGCTCTCCTCCACCAACCATTTCCCCTTATCTTTGTTCAGGACCAATTGCGCTAACCTCAACTCTTTTCGGTGCTCTCTAATGCCTCTACTTCTCCAGCCTCTTCTCTCCCTTGTGGTGTCCCTCAGGGCTCAATCCTATCTCCACTTCTTTTTAATGTTTTCTTGGCTCGCTTGTGCCTCCTGATACAGCAGACAGGTATGTCAGCATATTATTATGCTGATGACATTCTTTTGCTTCACCGTACCAGTTCTGCACTAGATTCCTGTTTGCATTTGGTTAATTCTTGGTTAGCATCTAACTTCCTCCATTTGAACCCGATTAAGACATTTGCCATGTGGGTTACTTTTAGGTCCCCTTCCCCCTCTTTAGCTCCTTCCTTGGCTTCCTCTCCAATCTCACTGGTTCCATCCTTCCACTATCTAGGAGTTATTTTGGACTCTGCCCTTTCCTTTTCTGACCACATTTCTCCATTTCCCGTCATTCGTTCTTTTTTCTACGACAGATTCGTTCATCCGCCCTTTCCTTTCATCTTCTGCTTTATCTATGCTTCTCCTCTCTCTTGTCATTTCCAGACTTGACTATTGCAATACTGTTTTGGTTGGTCTCCCTCTCTACCAATTGCACCATTTACAGTTACTTCAGAACACCGCCGCCTGTATTCTTACCCACTCCTCACATTTCGATCATGCCTCTCCCTTACCCCGATGGCACTGGTTACCTGTCCGCTATCGTGTACAATATAAGCTACTTATTATGACCCATAAGGCTATCCACTCGTAAACTACCCACTACCTAGCTGACCTCCTTCATTTTCACTTGCCTCATTGTCTCCTCTGCTCTATCCATACTCACTGCTTTGCCCTCCCCTCTAATGCCCAGGCTCGCCTTGAGCGCACTCGGGGTGCTGCCTTTTTCTTTGTTGACCCTGCTTTGTGAAACTCTCTCCCTGCCTCCCTGCACGCTGAATCATCATTTCCTAGGTTCAAGGTTGCTTTAAAAACATAACTGTACCAGCTAGTGTTCAATTTGTCTCCCCCCATGTAGCCCTTGTCCTTTTGTCTATCTCCTTGGTCTGTGTTGTTTTGCCTGATTTGATTGCTTCTTCTCCTCTCTTTCTTTTGTTCTGTATCCTGTCCTTTACTATTCTGTCCTATCAGTTTCATGGCTTTCCTTTCCTTTTTTTCTTTTCTGGCAGTCTTTTTATTTCTGAACCACTTAATGCTCCAGCTTAGCAGTATATCAAGAATCCCTATAAATAAATAAATTAGGTATTTGGATATAACTTTAGATTCAGACCTTTCCTTCTCAAAGCAAATTAGCTCAGTAGTAAAATCCTCTTTTCATGCCATGAGATTTTTCCGGTTCATTTGCCCATTTCTGAACTATTCTGCCTAAGGTGAAATTAGGCCTTACCTGCTAATTGTCTTTTCTCGAGTTCCCTCCAGGCCAGTCCATGAATGAATAATCAGCCCCCTCCAGCAGCTGAGGACTGAGCAAGACAGAGTCTTGCTGATGTAGCATAAGTGCTCCTCCTATCTCTCCTGACTCCAGTCTCCTTTTGACAAAGCAGCTAACTACACCAAAAACACACTACTAATAAAACATCAAAAACTGCAGAGAAGAAGCAACTGCTAACCTCCAGAACAGAAGGATGGAGAGCTTTCCCTCTCCACCTTGTCCCCCCTCTCCCTGTCACGAATCCCATGACACCATATGCTTTCTATCCTGAGCAGGGTAAAAAACTCTGAATCGGGCCAGCCTGCCCAGCTAGCCATGAGCACTCAGGAACATGCCCTGTCTTGGAGATAAGGTGGAATACAGGTATCGCAACCATTACAACATTGGCCCTTTCTACAGGCTGGACATGCCCCTGACACTCAGACACTTCCATCGACAACTAATCGGGTGGGCTATGGACTGGCCTGGAGGGAACTCAAGAAAAGACAATTAGCAGATAAGGCCTAATTTCACCTTCCTTATCAACCCTCCAGGCCAGTCCACGAATGGGACGTAACAGAGCAGTATTTAAACTTGGGAGGGACCTGCAAGTCCAGCCTGAAGTACCGAAGCAGCCAGAACTGCTTCTCCTGCCGTCCATTGCCTCCTGCCTCCCGTGATTGGTTCTGCCCACCTGAAGTGACGTGACCGCGCTTGCGCGGTCGCATTCCTTCAGAGTGTCCTGGACTATCAATTTAAAGCTACTGCGGCATTCCCAATGCTGTTGTCTGCTGTTTGCTACTGCTATTGTCTGCTCTCTGCCTGCTCTCCTGCACAAATAGGTTGTGCTCACCACTTTGATGCTTTCCGCTGTTTTTCAGGTGCCCATCCATTGCCTCCTGCTTCCATGATTGGTCCCGCCCACCGGACAAGACTCGACCGCGCGAGCGTGGTCGCGTTCCTTCAGAGTGTCCTGGAGTATAAATTTAAAGCTACTGCGGCATTCCCAGTGCTGCTGTATGCTGCTGCTATTGTCTGCTCTCTGCCTGCTCTCCTGCATGAAAACGGTTGTGCTCACCACCTTGCTGCTTTCTGCTGTTTTTCAGGTGCCCATCCATTGCCTCCTGCCTCCCGTGATTGGTCCATCCACCGGACATGGGTGCCCTGGACTATCAATTTAAAGCTACTGCAGCATTACGTGCCAAAGGTGCATGCACGAGGAGCAGGGCCTGCTCCTTTGGCAAGCTCCTTGGGGCAGCTCCGGTGCCATAGGTGGCATCCAACCTTCTGGCTCAGCGTAATTCATAACTACACAGGTTGTTATCCTTCCTACATTAGCCTGGTGAAAATGACATCCGAGGGGTAGCCCTGGCGGCTCAACCTTCACCGCTCAAAAGCCAAGTCATAAACAAGAATCGTTCAACTTGCAGCATCAGTACTGGCCCCTATGCCAAAAGATTGATCCTGTCGAGAAGTCTCTTAGGGTGATCGATCAGGAGCCAAGTCAGATACGCAAGTCAGGCCAATCTGATGCTATGAGAATTACGGTACCCTTGTACCACTCTATTCACTTTAGCAGACATCTGATTAGCGCCCAAGGCATAAAGACATACAACAGCCCCTCTGTCAGCCATGGCTGAGCCAGGGCATCGAGCCCTTGAACATGTGCTCCCTGCATCTGCTGAAAAATCAGCCTGCCTTGTTGTTGGTCATGGTTACCATGAGATCCATGACTGGCACCCCCCACTTTATTGTGATATCATGAAAAACGGCTGCGTTGAGTTCCCACTCCCCGGGATCCAACGTGTGCTTAGGTGGTCCGCTTGAACATTGTCCTTTCCTGCAACATGAGCTGCCAATAAGGCCACCAGATGTTCTTCTGCCCAAAGCAGAAGCACATGACTCTGCCACCAGAGGCACACTGCCCATGCCCCCCTGCCAGTTGATATATGCCACCGTTATTGCGTTGTTGGAGAAGACCCAAACTGCCTTCCCTTCCAACAGTCCCCTGAAGCTCTGCAGTGCCAACAGCATTGCCCTCATCTCGATCTGATTGATCGACCAAGAGGTTTTCTCTGGGGACCAGCAGCCCTGGGTGACCTGAAAGAGGCAATGTGTTCCCCAGCCAGAGAGGCTGGGATCTGTGGTGACTAGAACCCATTGTGGCGGGTCCAACGGCATCTCTGCCCTCAGGTGAGCAGGCTCCAGCCACCATGCTAAACTGGTTCTTACCCCTTCCGGACACACCAAATTCTGTCATTGGGTATGCCACTGTGGTGACCACCACGAGAGAAGTGCTTGCTGAGGTGACTGCCTATGTGCCCTGAACCACGGAACCAGATCCAGAGCTGCCACCATGAAGCCCAGCAGCTACATGTAAAGCGTAGCTACTCACCTGTAAAAGGTGTTCTCCGGGGACAGCAGGAATCAGTCCTCACTTAGGGGTGACATCGGCACCGACGGAGCCTGCATGGAGCAATTCCCCAGCTTTCAAAGAAAGCCTTTGGGATGGCTGCCACACGTGTGGTCCTCTTCCCACCCAAGGGTGCCATCTTGCTCAGTCAGGTCCCTTAGCTCGAGCCCTACCAAGCAGATGGCAAGGGAAGGATAAAAATCCAGCAACTCATCAGGGGAGGTGGGAGGGTAGTGAGAATTGATTCCTGCTGTCCCTGGAGAACACCTGTTACAGGTGAGTAAGTACACTTTCCCCAGGAACAAGCAGGAAGTCAGTCCTCACTTATAGGACTCCCCAGCTAAAGGCTACCGAATCTGTAACCAAAAAATGCCTCCGTGAAGGCGTGAGCAGAAGCCGATGCCCGAAGGAGCCCAAGTCCTTGGGTCCTTGGGGCGAACCCCTTTGTAGTCGTCAAGAAGGGTCGGAGGGCAAAAGTTGCTTATACCCCAAACAGATTACGGAGTACAGCCTGGGGCACTGTCCCGGAGGGACTCCCTCTCCAGGCAGTATGTGAGCCGAGAGTTCACTGAAGCCCAGGTTGCAGCCTGGTAGATGTCCGATAGCGGCACTGAGTGCAGCAAAGCCACTGAAGCCGCTTTGGCCTGGATGCTGTGTGCAGTGACTCACCAATCCAGTGGGGTGCTCGCCTTCGCGTGAGCAAAGGCGATGCAGTCCGCCACCCAAATGGAGAGGGTGGGCTTTGTGACTGCCTGCCCCAGACGATTGGGATCGTAGGTCATGAAAAGCCGGCCAGACTTGCGATGAGGCTGGGTGTGCTGCAGATAGAAGGAAAGAGCCCTCTTGCAGTCGAGTGTATGCAAAATCGCCGATGCCTGGTCGGCATGGGGTCTTGGGAAGAAGGTCGCCAAGATTATCTCCTGATTGAGATGAAAATCTGAGACAACTTTTGGCAGGAACTTGGGGTGGGTACGGAGGACCACCCTTTTCCTACAGAACCTGGTGTAAAGGGCTTCAGCCATGACAGCCTGGAGTTCACTGACTCTGTGGGCCAAGGTCAAAGCCTCCAGGGAGACCACCTTCAGGATAGGTGCCGAAGCAAGCACGTCACCATGCTCAAAGGGTGAACACATAAGCTGCAAGAGCACTACGTTCAGATCCCCCCACCTCCTTGTTGATGTAGAACATCGATACTCGATTGTCGATCTGCACGAATACCGACTTTCCTTGGAGGTGGTCCTCGAAGGCCCTCAGGGCCCATCAGACTGCCTGAAGCTCAAGCAAGTTGATCTGCTGTTGAGACTCTTCGGGTGACCACAGCCCCTGCATCCACAATGCATCGCAGTGGGCTCCCCATCCCAGTAGGGAAGCATCCATTGTCAGCACTAGTTCGTGCTGTGTAGATTGGAAGGGCAGTCACCGGAGAAGGTTGCAGGGGTTCTGCCACCAGTCTAAGGACCTGCGATGGTCGTGGGTGACCTGAATGGGGTCCCTGAGGTGACCAGAGGCCAGGCTCCACTGAGTGCTGAGGCACCACTAGGATGTCCGAATGTGCATGCAGGCATGTGGAACTACATGGATGGTGGAGGCCATGTGTCCCAGGAGACGCAGCATAGACCGCACCATGACCCAAGCGTTGCCCTGGACCTGGGTCGCCAATGCTCGGAGGCGAGCTGAACGGTCTGCCGGTAAAAAGGTGATCACCCGCTGAGTGTCGAGGCATGCACCAGTAAACTCCAAGGCCTGTGCCGGCTCGAGGTGGGACTTGGGTACCTGACCAGAAATTTCAGGCGCTCGAGAAGGAGAATTGTGCGAGATGCCGCCAGGCGGGCTTCCTTGGCCGAGGGCCCCGTGACGAGCAGTCGTCAAGGTAAGGGAAGACCAGCACACCTTGCCGTCTGAGAGAGGCAGCGGCTGCGGAGAGGCACTTTGTGAAGACCCGCGGAGCAGATGCGAATCCGAAGGAAAGCACCCTGTATTGGTAATGCTCTCCTTGCACCCTGAAGCGCAGGAACTTCCTGTGCTGGGGGTGAATTAGAATGTGAGCATAAGCGTCCCTAAGATCCAAGGAGCATAGTCAGTTGACCTGCTGGAGGAAGGACAGAAGGACGCCAAGAGATAGCATTTTGAACGTCTCCTGTACCAGAAACTTGTTTAGTTTCCGGAGATTGAGGATGGGCCATAGAACCCCTGTCTTCTTCGGGAAGAGTAGTTACTCACCTGTAACAGGTGTTCTCCAGGAGCAGCAGGAATCAGTCCTCACATATGGGTGATGTTGGCGCCGACAGATCCCTCATGCGGAGCATTTCCCCAGCTTTCACAGAAAGCCTTTGGGACTGCTAGCATGCATGCGCGGTCACCTTCCCGCCCAAGGGTGCCATCTTGCTCAGTCAGATGACATAGCTAAAAGACAGCAAAAAACAAAATAAATGATATGACCACAACTCCAAGGGGAGGAGGGAGGGTTGTGAAGACGGATTCCTGCTGCTCTTGGAGAACACCTGTTACAGGTGAGTAACTACTCTTTCTCCAGGACCAAGCAGGAAGTCTGTCCTCACATACGGGACTCCCCAGCTTAAGGCTACTGGGGTCCCAAAGCTGAAAAAATATGCTCCCTCTAGAGCCTCAGCATGAACGAAAATAATCTTCTCTGAGAACGCCCCCGAATGGTAGCCCAACACCAGGGCCGGAGGGTAGGAGTTGCCTATACCTCAAAGAGATTGCGGAGTACCGCCTGTCCAAAAGCACCGTCCCTGCGGGACTCCCTCTCGAGGCAGTAGTGGGCCGCAAAAGTCTGGTTTGAAGACCAAGTAGCGGCCCTGCAGATGTCTACCAACGGAAGAGAGCGGAGATGAGCCACTGACACAGCCTTCGCCCTGACACGGTGAGCCGTGACTCGACCCTGCAATGAGAGGCCGGCTGCCCTGTACTCCCAGGTGATACAGTCTGCTACCCAAATGGACAGGGTACGCTTGGAGACAGGTAACCCCAACTTATTAGGGTCAAAAGAGACGAAGAGCTGAACAGCCCTTCGGTGTCCCTGCGTATGGTCAAGGTAGGAGGACAACGCCCTCCTACAGTCCAGAGTATGCAAGACCATCTCAGCCCGGCTGGCATGTGGCCTGGGAAAGAAAGTTGGAAGAACTACCTCCTGGTTGAAGTGGAATGAGGAGACAACCTTAGGAAGGAACTTAGGGTGAGTCCGTAAGACTACTCTGTTCCTGTAGAACCTAGTGTATGGTGCATCTGACACCAAAGCTTGAAGCTCGCTCACTCGCCTTGCTAAGGTAAGAGCTACCAAAAACAACGCTTTCCAGGAGAGAAAACGCAAAGGACAAGTAGCCATAGGCTCAAACGGTGGGCAAGTAAGCTGTTGCAAGACCACATTCAAATCCCACTCAGGGGCAGGTGGACGAACTGGAGGCTTAAGCAAAAGGAGGCCTCTGAGGAAGCGAGCCACTAAAGGGTGGCTTGAGAGAGACTGACCCTCCACCTGTGAATGGTGCGCTGAGAGAGCACTGAGATGGACCCTAACCGAGTTGGAATTGAGGCCTAGGTTGGACAGGTGAAGCAAATATTGCAGCACCACTGGTACCAGCCATAAGAAAGGATCCTCCTTCTGTTGAGCACACCAGGTGGAGAACCTACGCCACTTAAGGGCATAAGATTTCCGAATGGACTGCCTCCTAGAGGCCAAGACCACGTCCTCCACTTCCCTAGGCAGCAGTAAGGGTGCTAGAACTACCCTTTCAGCAGCCAGGCCATCAGATTGAGGGACTGGAGGTTGGGATGTAAGAGAGATCCCTGCTCCTGAGAGAGGAGATTGGGTTGCATCCCCAGAGGAAGAGGAGTGTCCACCGCTAGTTGCAAAAGAAGCGGGAACCAGGGTTGCCTTGGCCACCTGGGGGCCACCAGGATCACCGAGGACTTGTCCCGGATCACTTTGAACAGTGTCTTGGACACTAGAGGCGTGGGAGGAAACGCATATAGGAGGCCTGTAGACCATGGAATGAGAAAGGCATCCGCTGCTACTCCGAGAGGATGCGGTTGCCTGGAGCAGAAACTGGGAAGTTGACAGTTCAGTGGACTGGCAAAGAGATCTATGGTGGGAAGACCCCATCTTAGGAAGATCTGTTGAACCACCAGAGGATTCAACTGCCATTTGTGTGGCTGCAGAATCCTGCTCAATCTGTCTGCCAGGTAATTCTCTTGTCCAGGGAGATAGACCGCCTGGAGAAGTATGCCATGATTGACTGCCCAGGAGCACAGAGAGGTCGGGATCCTGTGCCCGCCTGCTTGTTCACGTAGAACATGGCAACTTGATTGTCCGTCTGCACTAAGACAGACTGGTGAGAGAGGACATGAGAGAAAGTCCGGAGGGCTAGGCGGATTGCCCTGAGCTCTAGGAAATTGATCTGCTGTGTGGATTCCCAAGGGGACCACAGGCCCTGGATGCATGCTCCTTAGCAATGTGCACCCCAACCTTGGAGAGAAGCATCTGTTGTCAGCACTTGAGAATGCTGAGGCGCTTGAAAAGGCACCCCTTTGAGCAGATTCGGAAGATGACGCCACCACTGCAGAGAAGAAGCTAGTAGCTTGGACACCCTCACTTTGTCCGTCAGGTCTCCCGTGGCCTGCAGCCACTGAGTTCTGAGGCTCCACTGAGCTGGCCTCATGTGTAGACGGGCATTTGGAGTTACATGGACCGTGGATACCATGTGGCCTGAGAGCCTCAGGAACTGTCTGGCGGAGACCAGAGAATTGCTGTGGAATTGGCTGGCCAAGGCCACCAGTCTGTGGGCCCTGTCCACTGGCAAAAAAGCCTTTGCTTGAAGGGTGTCCAGTCTTGCTCCTATGAACTCCCCAAGAGACAATCAATGGAACCAAGAACAGAATCAAGAACAGACATATGGACAACACAACCAGTACAATCAATACAGAGGTCAGGGGCGTGGTCGAGGCCGTGGCAGAGGCCGCAAGTGGTCAGAGAGATCTACAGAGAGGAAGTATCAAAATTGGATGTAGTTAGTAATGTCATCAATATATCAAAATATAATCTCACACCAGAAGAGCAGTCTCTTTTAGAAAAAGGTCTTTCATTTGTGCCGGTGAGAAAGTATGATCCGTTTGAAACACAAATAGATCTATATAAATTTTTTCAGAAAATTAAGATAAGACAATTTTTCAATAATCAGGAGATACCTAACGATCCATCTATTGTTAAAAAGAAGTCTAATTGGAATCCCCCTCCAAATATAGATCCCATGATTGCTGCCTATGAAAGGATGGTTTTGAAAGATATTGATGCAATAAATACTAAGGACATATTACCTTATAATAACCTTACACTTGCAGAAAAGGAAGCACTAAAATCTTTACAAAAGAATACTAAAATTATTATTAAACCAGCAGATAAAGGTGGTGAGATTGTTGTTTTAGACAAAGATTCATACATCAATGAAGTACAGAGGCAATTGAGGGATACCACATTTTATACTCGGTTGCAAGGAGATCCCACGGATTCTTTGAAAAAATCTATAGACAATTTAGTGCTGATAGCCTTTGAATTCGGACATCTTACGGCAAAAGAAAAAGCCTTTCTTATAGTGGATTTTCCAGTGATCCCCACTATTTATGTAAATCCAAAAATACATAAGAGTTTAGATAACCCTCCTGGCAGGCCCATAGTATCTGCCATTGGATCCTTATTAGAACCAATTTCACAGTTAATGGATGTAATATAGCGACCCTTTGTTCAAAGTATGTGGTCCTATGTCCGTGATTCCTCTCATGTCATTCAGATTCTTTCCTCAATACCAGAGGTTAGTTCAGATTACATTCTAGTTACACTTGATATAGAATCTCTTTATACCAATATACCACAGATGGAAGCTTTAAAGATAGTGGAACTATATCTTTGTGGCAGGACAACACACAAACGGATTCCTACAGCCTTTTTGATAGAACTAGCACGTATGGCCCTTTGTGAGAATTATTTTAGTTTCCGCGAATTGTTTTATAAACAAATAAAAGGGGTTGCGATGGGTTCCTCAATGGCCCCTGATGTCGCGAATCTGTACGTTTTTAATTTTGAAGAACAGTTTATAAAAAACAATAGATTCCAAAGTAATATCAAATTATGGCTGAGGTATATAGACGACATCCTTATAATGTGGGACGGTACGATAGAACTGCTAACGGAATTTAATGAATGGATTAATAGCTGTGATGAAAATGTTGTTTTCAGCTTACGTATGACGAACATCAAATTTCATATTTAGATTTACTTATCCAAAAAAGAGATATGGGATTCAATACTACTCTCTATCGAAAACCCACAGATAGAAATCATTTACTTCACTTTCGTAGTTTCCATAATCCAGCATTGAAATATAATTTACCTGTTGGTCAATTCTTACGAGCACGTAGAATCTGTACCTCTAGTCAGGAATTTGAGGCACAGGCAACCATCATAACTAGAAGGCTGCAGAGCAGGGTCTCGGAGGCCGCCATTAACCGGTGGCGGCCCCGGCGCGGGTCCCGGCTGTTAGGGCGGAAGCGGCTGCCGAGGGGGGGGGGGGTGCGAGAAGCGAGGCAATCAAGCAGGCAGGATAGAGGGCATTATTCAAAATGATTGGCTCTGCCGCGAGGACACGCGCGGCGCGAGCCAATCATGTGGGGGAAGCGGGCCATGTGCTGGGGCAGCTGGAGCGCGCCGTCAGCACATGGCCGAGGAGCGGAGAGAGAAAAGGAGTGTTTTTCGGGCAGCTGAGACTTGGCAGGATACGGGACGGCGAGCCTGGTCGGTAATTGCTTTGCGGCTTCGGGGGAGGTGCGGCGGACTTTAGCAGGAGCGGCGGGGTGCAGTTGTTCAGCCGCGGCGGTCGGGAGTAGGTAGTTCTCGGGTTGGGAGCAAGCGGCTGTGCGGGGGGGGGGGCTTCAAAATCGCACCTACTCCTTCTATTAAAAGTCACCGGAGTAGACGGGAGGACCACGGAACGGGTGTTCAGGGGGGCGGACCGTACGTAATTAAAGGACACCGGACTGATCACTTACCGAGGTGAGACAAGGGGTTGAGCATGCCGGGCAGCAAACGGAGCAGTGGGGGGGGCGTGGAGAGAGGACGGGGTGGAAAAGGGCCAAGAACTCCAGGTGCGGCATGCAAAGGCAGGGGCAAGGGGGGCCAGCGGCTGAGGGCACAAGGAGGGGGGTGGTCGGTATGAGCGGGGCCTGCAGCACGGGGGTTAGGTGGGCCGCGGGGAGCAGTGGGATCAACGGGGCCTATAGGTGGGAGTCGGGCTGGGCTGGCAAGGACCGGGCAGCGTGGTGGTTTAGGGCGGGGGAGACAAGCCCGGGCTACTTCAGGAGTGGGGGGGGGTAGGGGTCGTGGGGCTGTCGTAAGGGGGCAGCGTGCAGAGGGTGATTCGGGGGTGGGACGAGAAGGGGGAGAGGGGGCCACTGGGATGGCAGAAGGGCCTGTAGCTGGGCCGGGTACCATACTTGGGTGGAATGCGGGGGTGGGCACGAGCTACGGGGTTCCTCCCAGTGTGGGTGGGAGTGAGATATATTGGGGGGGGCCTGGAGGGGGAGGGGCAACGGGGCAACATGGGTGGGAGCACTGGACACGAGGGGGGCAAGGGCCTTCCAGGACGGACTGGGCAGGGGCCTGGCCAGCAGTGTGGCCTTCTGTTGTTCCCCCTGCGTTTCTCCCCTTTCTGTCTCCGCAGGTTCCGGCTATGGCTTCCATCGGGGCACGGCTCTCTGGAGTGCACCAGAACGGGACAGTGAGCGGCGAGGTGCAGGCAACGCCAGCATGCGGTGGCCCCTCGGGTGGATCAGCAGCGCTCGACGTATGTGTGCCGCAAATGGTGGATGTTGGGTCCGGGGATGTGCATCCACAGCGAGTCCTGGAGTCCCCCGAGGCTGCAGTCAGTGGTGAGTTGAACAGGGCACAAGCGGATGGGGGGGATGGGGGGGTGCGTCGAGAGAAGGTGGGAAAGGCGAATCGCAAGCGGAGGCATACGTGTCATCGCAGGCGAGGATCCGACTCCTCCTCGTCGTCGTCCTCGAGTTCGTCCACGGGATCCTCGTCAGAAAGGGCTACGTGTGCGGAGCCGGGTCATTCCGGAGAGGTGGCCACAGGGGTTACGGCCTTGTCTGAATTGTGGGTAGGGGTCCCAAAGAAGTTGAGGCGGCGGATTAGAAAAAGGCGGTACATTGACATTTTCCGATTGTTGGAGGGACGTAAGCGTACTGGGGAAAGCAAGAAGAAGAGAAAAGAGGATGAAAAAGCGGGAAGGGTGCGGAAGGTGGCGCGGACGGTGGTGAATTGGGTGAGGGCCTTTTTGCGTTTGGCGAGTGTCTGGGGACAACGTTACCCGGAGCAGTATGGGATGCTTTTGTCTTATGCGGATTCTATTCTTGAGGCGTCGCAGATGCACGAAGGGTGGTCCTGGCTCAATTACGATGAAAAGTTTCGGGACAAAATGGAAGAGAACCGGTTGTTGTCCTGGGGTAGCCAGGATATCAACTTGTGGCTTACGCAGATGTCAATCAGGTCGGGCGTGGGTGTTGGAGGGGGCGTGGTGGTGAAACTAACGGGTACTGCCCAGGCTGTCG
This sequence comes from Ichthyophis bannanicus, assembly GCA_033557465.1. Lineage (NCBI taxonomy): Eukaryota > Metazoa > Chordata > Amphibia > Gymnophiona > Ichthyophiidae > Ichthyophis > Ichthyophis bannanicus. The sequence goes on along the minus strand of CM066033.1, from coordinate 1,024,187,556 downwards.
GAAACCGGTCCTTTCGGGCGGCGGGGGTTGGGGGGGCGAGCAAGCAAGGGGGCGGAGTTGGGGATGTATGTTGGAAGTTTAACAAGTCCTCCTGCCCGTTCCCGGATTGCAAGTTCCGGCACGCTTGCGCGAACTGTGGGGGTGGGCATTCCGCGTCAAAATGTGTCAAAAAGGGCCTCAGTGGTGGCACGCTCCCAGGGGCCAAGTGAGAGACCAGCTTTCGGCGTCGCCCCCTCTCCTATACGTGTGCAGGTTTTGAGGGAGTGGCTCTGTAATTATCCAAAGAAACGGGATGGGGAGGTCTTGCTAAAAGGTTTTAATGAAGGTTTTGTCATTCCTGTAGTGGGGGGGGGTGGGGAGCAAGGTGGGGAGGAACGGGCCGTCGGTGCGGCGTTTTGCGGATGTGGTCCAGACTAAATTACGTAGCGAATTGACTTTGGGTAGGATAGCGGGCCCTTTTCCGGAGCCCCCATTTCTGAATTTTGTGGTTTCCCCGTTGGGAGTTATTCCGAAGAAACAGCCGGGGAAGTTCCGGTTAATTCATAATCTTTCGTATCCGGAAGGCGAATCGGTGAACGACCACATTCCTCGAGAATGCTGCTCAGTCCGTTATGCATCATTTGACAAGGCGGTCGGACTAGTGAGAAAGGCCGGGCAGGGAGCGTTGATGGCTAAAGTGGACATCGAGGCCGCTTTTCGTTTGATGCCGGTGCACCCGTCGTCTTTTCATTTGCTAGGCTTCCAAGTTGCAGGGGAATATTACTTCGACAAATGCATGCCCATGGGCTGTGCAGTGTCCTGTGCTTTTTTCGAGAAATTCAGCACATTTTTGCAGTGGGTCGTCGAGCGGCGTGTTGGCTGTGCCAGTGTTGTTCACTATTTGGATGATTTTTTGTTTGTGGGAGCAGCTACGACGGATCATTGCAGGGCCTTGTTAGAGGGTTTTGGGGAAATGGCGGGCGAATTGGGGGTGCCATTAGCCGAGGAAAAGACCGAAGGGCCGGCGACTAAGATAACCTTTTTGGGCATCGAGTTGGATTCAGTGACAATGGTGGCGCGACTGCCCCCGGAGAAGGTTGTCAAGCTCAGGGTATTGGTGGCGAATGCACTCGCATCCGCGAAGTACACGTTGAAAGAAATGCAGGCGTTGATTGGGTCATTGAATTTCGCCTGTCGTGTCATACCTATGGGTCGTGTATTCCTTCGGCGCTTGGCATTAGCCACGGCGGGAGTGGCTAAACCTCATCACCGGATACGAATCACCCGCAGCTTGCGCGAGGACTTGTCCGTGTGGGATGTCTTCTTGACGGAATTCAATGGATCGGCGGTCTTGATCGATGAGGAGCGCTCCAGTGCACAATTGCAGTTGTTCACGGATGCGGCGGGGGGAACAGGCCTAGGTGTCTATTTTGGAGGGGACTGGTGTGCCGGGAGATGGCCGGCGGCATGGGAAGAGGCTGGGCTATTGAAGAATATTACGTTCTTAGAGCTCTTCCCGATTTTGGTGGCGTTGGAGTTGTGGCCCGATAAATTGTGCAACAAAAAAATCGTGTGGTGGTGTGACAATGAAGCGGTGGTGCATGTGGTGAATAATTATACGCCACGTTGCGGACAAGTGGCGGCATTGATGCGAAAAGTCGTTTTATACTGTTTGTGTAGAAATGTGACCTTGCGAGCGAGGCATATACCAGGGCTTAATAACAGTATTGCTGATGCTCTTTCACGCTTGCAGTGGGATCGTTTCTGGAAGTTGGCGCCAGAGGCCGCAGCGGTGGGATTCGAGGTCCCTTGGAGTTTATGGAGCATTGGCCTGCAGAGATGAGAGAGATGCTGCGCGGCTCGGTGGCTGAGAGAACCTGGGAGGCCTATTGCAGAGGATATGTGAGGGTGATGGACTTTTTGCGACAACACGGGTGGTGTGGCGGGCTGGTTACGGATTTCTTATTAGGGGGATATATTGTGCATGCGCGGAGGCAAGGTGCCTCGCAGACTGCGGTGCGGGGACATCTAGCCGGGTTTCTCTTTTTCGCGAGAGCGGCTGGTTGGGCCCCAGTGGGACAGGGTTTTCTGGTAAGGAAGCTTATGCAAGGATGGGGGCGGGCGAGGCCGTTTATGCCGGATCGGCGGCGCCCGGTAACGCATGACTTGTTAAAAGGTCTGTGTGCGGCGTTGCCCGAGGTGGCAGCCTCAGGTTACGAAGCCCGGCTCTTTAAGGCTATATTTTGTGTGGCCTTTTTCGGGGCCTTTCGGGTCGGGGAATTAGTAGCTGAGTCCACAAAAAGGGGTGTAGGGCGTAGCTTGATGAGGCAGCATGTGCAGGTGCAGGGGGATCGTTTGGCGGTCTTTTTGCGGAGATCAAAAACGGACCAGCGTGGCAGAGGGTGCTGGGTGGTTCTGAGGGCGATTTCCGGAGACACGTGCCCGGTGAAAGCATTGTTATCTTTCCTCGAAATACACCCACGGGGTGCAGAGCGGCTGTTCGTGCATGCGGACGCTCGACTGGTCACTAGATATCAGGTGACCGCGGTTATGCGCCTGGGGCTGCAGCGCATGGGGATCGACGCTAGCCAATTTGCCGCCCATTCCTTCCGCATTGGGGCGGCGACTAGTGCGGCCAGCGCTGGAATGTCGGCCGCGCAGATTCAGGCAATTGGCAGGTGGCGATCCAGAGCATTTCAGACATATGTGCGATTATAGCATGTGGGTGGGGGGGGGGGGTTGGATATTTAACTATTTGTTTTTTCTGTTACAGATCGGGGCAGAGGTGTACGGGGCTGTTGGATGCTGGGGCATTCGTTTGTGTTCTGGGCTGGCAGGCGTGCAGAGAATAGGCCTGTCGGGCGGAACCTGGGGTTGGACCCTGCGGTGGTGAACATTTTATGGCTGGGCGAGAGGGGGCTACTCTGGCCTCAGCTGCTGCCCTTGCTGCGCCACCATGCACGTGTACGGACTGCACCTGGCTTTCTGCTGTTGCATCTGGGAGGAAATGATTTGATGTCTTGGACCTGCAAGCAGTTGATCAATGCAGCAAAACGGGACTTTGCCCAAATATTGAGAATGTTCGCGGGGGTGGTGCTTATTTGGTCGGATGTCATCCCGAGACCGGTATGCCGGGGGCAGCGTCGTCGCTGGTCTCGGGGTTTGACGAAGGTCAATAGGCAAATTGGGAGGTGGGTGGTAGAGCATGGGGGATGTCAGGTCCACCACGATTGGGTGGAGGTTGCGTGTCCAGGATTATACAGGAGCGATGGTGTTCATTTGGCACCGGTGGGGGTTGACCTCCTCCTCAATGATTGGCAGGAAGCGTTGGAGCAGGTTGTGGGGGGTCAAAGTGGACAGGTCACAGCTTGAGTCCAAGGTATTGGGGGGCGGCAAAGTCACAGGGCGTGACTATGCCGGTGGCGGGATCCCGGAGGTTTCCGGGGTCCGGAGCCGGAGGCTGCTTGGGCATGGGCAGGGTGCCCACGACCCGGAGAACCCCGAGCTGACTTTCGCTAGTGATATGGCAAAGTCGGCAGGGGTGGGGGTAACTAGACTGGTGGTGACCAGGCCAGGGGGCGGAAGCGAGGTCACCTTGCTAGTAGTATGGTGGGTGACGTATCGCTCCGCTTCGGGGGGGGGGGGTATAATTGGTTGGTCTGTTGTATTGTTAAACTGTTCTGTTATTGGGCAATAAAGCTGTGACCTGGTGTTTTCCCAAAGAATACAGTGTTTGTGTAATTATTTCAAGTGATATATTCAAATAATGGGAAAAGGTAAGGCAGAGGGAGAGCGCCGGGTGCAGATCTCCGGTTACTAGAAGGCTGCAGAGCAGGGTCTCGGAGGCCGCCATTAACCGGTGGCGGCCCCGGCGCGGGTCCCGGCTGTTAGGGCGGAAGCGGCTGCCGAGGGGGGGGGGGTGCGAGAAGCGAGGCAATCAAGCAGGCAGGATAGAGGGCATTATTCAAAATGATTGGCTCTGCCGCGAGGACACGCGCGGCGCGAGCCAATCATGTGGGGGAAGCGGGCCATGTGCTGGGGCAGCTGGAGCGCGCCGTCAGCACATGGCCGAGGAGCGGAGAGAGAAAAGGAGTCCCGCCCTCCCGCCCATTATTGGGAAGGTCAGTGTGGGGGGGGATAGAGGGGTGTCACAGCTGGGTGGGGGGAAGTAGGCGGGATCCCGGAGGTTTCCGGGGTCCGGAGCCGGAGGCTGCTTGGGCATGGGCAGGGTGCCCACGACCCGGAGAACCCCGAGCTGACTTTCGCTAGTGATATGGCAAAGTCGGCAGGGGTGGGGGTAACTAGACTGGTGGTGACCAGGCCAGGGGGCGGAAGCGAGGTCACCTTGCTAGTAGTATGGTGGGTGACGTATCGCTCCGCTTCGGGGGGGGGGGTATAATTGGTTGGTCTGTTGTATTGTTAAACTGTTCTGTTATTGGGCAATAAAGCTGTGACCTGGTGTTTTCCCAAAGAATACAGTGTTTGTGTAATTATTTCAAGTGATATATTCAAATAATGGGAAAAGGTAAGGCAGAGGGAGAGCGCCGGGTGCAGATCTCCGGTTAAGAATAGGTTTAGAGCTAGACAATATCCTCAGCATTATATAACTAAAGCTTATGATAGAGCCAAATCCAGCTCGCGACAGACACTGTTATTACCACAAAAAAAGAATCATGATGTTGGTACGGTGTGTCCCTTATTATATTCTTGTCATTCGCACAAAATAGAAAAAATAATTAAGAAACATTGGCACATAATTCAAGCTTTACCTGGTTTTCAGGACCTGAAAGTGACAATAGCCCACAAGCGCAATATCAATTTGCGGAATATGTTAGTACCTTCGGCTTTCACTGAACGTAAGTATCTATCAAAATTTAAGGGACATTTTGCATGTGGCCATTGTTCGGTATGTGTTCATGTCATAACTATTAAAAAACAGTATATTCATCCATTAAACAATCGGATATTTTATATAGATGATTTTTCTAATTGCCTCACAAGTCACGTCATTTATGTCATACAGTGCCCCTGTGACAAGTTATATGTAGGTAAAACTAATCGTCCTGTACGTAATAGGATCATAGAGCACAGGAGTTGCATTAATAGGAAATTAGTAGATAAACCCCTGGTCAATCATTGGCTGGAATTACAACATAAAACATCGGATTTGAAATTCTTTGTCATCAAAAAAGTAAAATTGAATTGGAGAGGGGGGATTTGGACAAGACCATCCGTCGGATAGAGGAAAGATACATCTTTGCCCTCAATAGCTTACATCCCCATGGATTAAATATGGATAGAGACTTGTCAGTTTTTCTTTAGACAATGATATTTTAATATACATGTATTTACTGATAAATATCAACATTGCAATGCAAAAAATATATATAGTTTGTTTGGATCACATTTGTTTTAACATCGAGGTGCCTTTGAGAGAAGTTGTTCCTTTAAGAGAAGTGTCCCTTTAAGAACCTGGTATAAATAGAATCAGGAAGTTTTGAATGCGCAGGCGTTAGCGTTTGGCAATGAAGTTGGAGTGAAATCCGGAGGTTATAGTACCATGTGAGTAATGAAAGAGAAAGCCCCTCTGTTCCCCTTGTAGAGAACATGTTTTATTATCCAATCGATATGACACGGGAATGTATAACGCTTTTATAGTACGACAATGAGGTTTTTAAGAACAGTTCGTTCTTCTAGGTGAATGATCAAATATAGTCCATGACACGCGAATGCGCATGCGCTGGCGTGTGGCAACGAAGTCAGAGTGTAGTTTAACTCATACAGCAGAATGTGAGTAAAAATAAGAAGTCCTTTATACTTTTAAATAGTTGTTATGATATGGTTTGAACATCCAGCCTGGTAATAGAGCATAATCCCTCTACGTGATATACCATTCGACGCGGGTAAAAACAATTAGCCCCTTTAAAGTTAGTTACAAGCAGGGTTTTAATTATCATGGGTTATACAATAAAACATTTTTTAAACATGTTTATAGATAATTTATACGGATGCAGTTTTTTTACTGAGTTATTGCCCTGGTGGCAACTATGGTATATATGACCATTTTTGCAAACATGAGTTATAAATTCATTGTCTGTTGTATATACTGCATAATTTATGCAATATTGCCAGAGTTATAATTTTGGGTGTTTCTTGATAAACTAGTTGGTTAATAGGTTTTTTTTTATATTAAAAATAGTCAATTTTAGAAGAGTATATTTTTATGGCGATATCATTAAAGGGCCTATCCGCGGCAGTGGTGTACAAGTTTTTTAAAGGAAACGCTTTTTTAAAAAACGGTTTTAAAAAAAACGTCATTAATCTGTATGATAAATGAGTTACATTTTTCTTTGTTTTCTCATAATCATAGTGAAGAAGGTTTCTGAGAAATTGGAATTGGTACTGTATATTGTGTGGGTTTTAACAGGTAACCCCCTTTTTTTATATAATAATCACTTTATAATCTTCATATGCCTTCGGGGTATAATTAATAAAAGGATTTTTAACCGTGGCAGTAAATAAATCGGCATGGACATTAATAGTTTATAATTATATGTTCTTACAAAAGGCTAATTTTTAATGAATTGATATGTTTAGATAGTTAGGTTAGTCTTTCTTAGTATCACCATACGGTTTTTTGGGGAGTTTTATTTGATGTGATATATTATATATTATCTATTCCACAATCATGCATATATATCCTTTTTTGTCCCTTTGAAAAGAAGCTAAAAGGTCACCATTAATACAAGGTTGCATAGGTATGTACCTTATTACTTTTTATTATAGCTGTTTTTATGTATTTATTTTTTACATATTTATTATTGTCACTATTATATTTTTAATTAGTTAATTATTATTATTACAGTTCTGACTTTATATTTGGTCTGTGGTTATTTTACTTAAGATAAAGAGATTTTAAGTGGCATTTTGTATTGTAACATGATATAGTTTTTATACATGTTTATTTATATGTGCATACATTATTTTAATTTTTACTTTTTAACTTATGTCCCATTGATAGTATTTATGTATTTATTTATTTATATGGTTTTAATGTTTTCAGCCATTTAGCCCCTGATGAAGGCAGCGAAACACGGCCTGTGTCGGACCAGTGGTCTATGAATAAGCAATAAAGGTCTTTCTTCCATTATCTCCATGCTTTTGGACTGGTTTGTTTCAGCTGGTGGGTCTGGACACGGCAAGCAAGCATAGAGCCCTGGAAGCACTTTCTACTGAGGGCATCCAGGTTCCGTGCCTCCCGGTTGGGAGGCACCGAGGAGTGCATCTTCTGACTCTTCAGACGATGCATGGCCGATTCCACAACCATGGAGTGGTGCGGTAGCTGTGCCTTTTGGAACCCGGGGCTCTTGCGGACTCGATAGATGGAATCGACCCGCTTGCTCAAAACTGGCGTCGAGGCCGGCGCCTCCCACATGCGGAAGAGCAACCGTTCCAGCATCGGAGGAGCCGGTACAGTACAGGCCTCCTTGGGAGGAGAGTCATACTGCAGGACCTCAATCTGCTCGGCTCGAGGCTCCTCCACGGGATCCGCGGGGAAGGCCAAGGCCTTGGCCATGTCCTGCACGAAATCCAAGAACCGGGTATCCTCTGGGGAGGACCGTCTCTGAGGTTCGGACTCCGGTGAGTCCGAAGGGACACACCGGGTCCGAAAGGTGTCCGGGGACTCCTCATCCTCCGTTTCCCAGCCCGACTCCTCGGAGGAGGAATTGAGCGGCTCCGGTCGGGCAGGCACCGATGCCATCCGCCCCGATGCGGAGGGTACCGGCGTCGACGACCTCGGTCCCGAATGGGAGGCCGAGGGAGACCTTATTTATTTATTTTTTTTATTTACATTCTCTTATATACCGCACTATTCTGCATCAGTGCGGTTTACATTGAACAAACTGAAATTACATTGAACAGGGCATTATAACTTAGAGATAACTATTTTACAGGGAACATGGCCTATGGAGGGTTAAGTGGCTTGCCCAAGACCACAAGGAGCACCTGTGTGACTAGAAACCCCAGTCCTTCTGGCCCAAGGTTGCTGTCCTCTAGTGGGATTTGAACCCCCGACCTTCCGGCCTGAAGTACCTTGCCCCAACCACTAGGCCACTCCTCCACTGGGGAAATGCTCCGCATGGGGGCTCCGTCGGCGCCGACGTCACCCATATGTGAGGACTGACTTCCTGCTTGGTCCTGGAGAACAAGGAAGTACCAGGAATAGAAGCCCCGACCTCGGAGGTGCATCGGTACCCTCTCGACCGCTCGCTGGACGAGGAGGCTGTCTAACTCCCGCTGTAGGAAGGTCTGGTGCACGGGGAGTCTAGAAGGCTCCGCTGGGGAGAAGGGACGGGAAGCCTGTCCAGCTGCAGATGGTAGCCGTCCCGGATTACTCGAAGGACCCAGTGTCCGTCGCGATGGATGCCCACTGAGGGGTGAAGGAGGACAGGTATCCCACCACCGGCTGCGGTGCTGCCAGGGGGCAAAAGGCTACACTGCTGGCGTCAAAACCCCTGGGCAGGCTGATGCGTAGCCGGGGTTTGGGCCTTGGGACTTTTCGACTTGCGATGACCGTGTAGCCCGGACTTTCCCTGCATCGCAGTGGTCGGGCGGGAGTAGGTGGGTTCATTGGGTAGCCTCGGTAGGGTAGGCCTGCTGCTTCTTCCAAGGAAGGGAGGAGGTTTTGCGTGAGAGGCGGGTACGGGTGACGAACTCCGTCTCAATCTCGGCAGTCTTATCCTCCATCGGTTTACTGAAGAGCTGTTCACCAAGGCAGGGTACGTCCAGGAGCTTTTCCTGGACCCACTGCTCCAAGTCCGAGGACTGGAGCCATGCCTGGCACTGGGCCGCAATGCCAGTGGCCGCCACTCGAGCCAAAGACTTAAATCCATCATGGGCAGTGCGGGAGAGGTATTTTGAGCACTCTGCGACTGACTTCATAAGGGTCCGGAACCTATTGAGGGGTTCACCCATGAGGCCTGTGGAGAAGCCCCCACGTTCCTTGGCTAGGTCACATAAGAACATGCCTACGTACAATTGGTATGCTTGAATATGGTATGACAGCATGGACCCTTGGTAGGCTTTGCGGCCTAAGGCGGAACCGAAGAATGTGACTTCGGGTACTTTTGTTTTTTCATGGTTGACTCCACCACCATGGAGGTGTGGGGGAGTTGTTTTTTCCTGAACCCAGGGCTGCACTGGACCCTGTACATAGCATCGAGGTGCTTGCTCACGATGAGGACCGACGCAGGGGTCTCCCACATGTGGAGTAGCAGCCTGGACAAAATGGGAGAAACCAGGGAGGCACATTTGGAGCCGGAGGCCCTGGAGGATCTCGCTCCCGAGGAATGGGAAGGCGAGCGAGACCGACGCCGAGAACCATCATGAGGCCCATGGCTTTCGGGGGTTTCCAAGGCGGGTTTTGGTGTCCCTCTAGAGGGAACCTCGATCTCTAGGCGTGAACCAATGATGCTGGATATGAGCGCCTGCTGGGAAGCTTTGAACGCAGAAACGCTGCATTCTAGAGTCAGCATACAGGACTTCCATGCAGGCATGGGGCCCTGCGATGCCGACACTGGGGTCACCGGGTGAGGCATTGAGGAAGAGAGGGGGTCTTCGCCGGGACAACTCTTGGGAGACCTAGCGCCATCGCCTGGGGCCTCTGAGTCTTTTCGAGGTACCTTACGAGGTTGCTCCTTGTCCGACTCTTGGGAACACCAAGGGGGGGCTAAGTGACCAAGCGCGGGAGCGCTCGCGTTTGTCTGGAGCCCCCGACAGCGACTTCAAGGCCTTCTTCTTCTTACACCGCTCCACTTTAGGGGACCCCTGGTCGGAGTGCCATCTTGAGTGCATAGCCGAGGTGGGGGACCCCACCGGCAGAGAGACAACCGAGGGTGCCACCGGGGATTCCAAGGCAGCCTTCCGGAAAATGTCTTCAGATTTCTGCTTACGACTGAGCAGGGTTTTGGAGGACATTTTCTTGCAAAGCGAACAGAGCTCTGGAACATGGTCGGCTCCAAGACACTGTAGACAACAGTCATGGGTGTCCGTAAGCGACATGTTCTTGGAGTATCTATCGCATTTTTTGAAACCGGTGGCCATCGGGGCATAAAGGCCCCCCACGAGGTCAAAGACCCACACGGCCAGTGGTTAGTGGAAAAAAGGGCACAAAGCCCACCAACAACAAAAATTAGGGAAAAAATGTCCCCTTTGCTCAAATTAGATAGGAGCAAGGGGGAGGACGGGTAGAGGACCAGTGCAACAGGAAAACAGTAGGCCAGAGGCCGGAAAACGAAACACTTTTTCCGAGGGATGAGAATGTGCATCCGAAGGATTCCGTGGAAAAAGGGAGATTGAGCAAGATGGCACCCTTGGGCGGGAAGAGGACTATGCATGCGTGGCAGCAATCCAAAAGGTTTTCTTTGAAAGCTGGGGAATTGCTCCACGTGGGCTCTGTCGGTGCCGACGTCACCCATAAGTGAGGACTGACTTCCTGCTTGTTCCTGGAAAATGCCATGCTGTTGGCACTCCAAAAGGCAGGAACTTCTGAACCTGCCCCAACAGCTTTTGCACCCTAACCTTAGGCAGTGACACCATGCCAGCTTTCGTATCAAACAATGCCCCTAGGTACACAGACACTGAACCGGCTGCAACTGGCTGCAACCAAGCCATTGCAGAAACTCCACTACTCTCCGAGTAGCTGCATGAGCCTCTGCTTCTGATTTCACCCTAACAGCCAATTGTCCAGATAGAGGTGCAGCAGAACTCTTTCTTGCCACAAAGTCACTGCCACCACCACCATGATCTTTGTGAAGGTGCGCGGTGTGGTGGCCAGACCAAACAGCAATGCCCAGAACTGGAAATGGCCCATGGGCACCGCAAACCGCAGAAATTTCTGATGTTCCAACCTGTTGGGAATGTGAAGATAGTCCTCCGTCATATCCAGTGCTGACAGAAACTCCCCCTGTCTCACTGCCAAAATTACTGACCACAATGTTTCCATGCAAAAATGTGGCACCCTCAAAGAGCGGTTCATGAACTTGAGATTGAGGATGGGCTGAAAGGATCCTTCCTTCTTGGGAACCACAAAGTAAATGGAGTATCGACTGGACCCGTACTGGTCTCGGGGTACTGGCACTATCGCGTCCAGTTGAATTAAACGCTGAAGAGCGAAGCAAACCGCTTCCCTCTTCCCTTGTGCCTGGCATGGTGAGTTGACAAACGTCTCTGCCAAGGGCCTTGAAAATTCCAGCATATACCCATCACGATTAATCTCCAGGACCCACTGGTTGGTCGTACCGGTGGTCCAGACAGAATAAAACTGTTGCAACCGACCTCTGATCGCCTCCGCCTAGACCGGCTTGGCTTCATTGGAGTTTCTTAGCAGGGTTCTGCTGGGCCAGATAATAGCCCCTTCTGAACCCCTGGGTCCCTCAAATGGGCTGTGTCCTTGCTCCATAATGACCCCTCTAGTAGGGCGTGAAGCAAGCAGTTCTAAACCTCCTGAAATCTCTGGCTTCTCTTCTTTGTGGACCGCCCAGTTTCAACCCCTTTGGCCTATCCTCCAGCAAGCGACCTCCTTTGGAGTCGCCCATGTCCTTTATGATCTTGTCCAGAGCCTCCCCAAACAGCAGCTTTTCCTTATACAGTAACTTGCTCAGTCGGGATTTGGATGTGGGATCTGCCACCCAATTCCAAAGCCAGAGAAAAGTTGCATTGCAGTCACTGAAGTCATAGTTTTGGAGGCTATCCGAACCAAATCATAAAAGGCATCTACCATGTAAGCTTTTATATTTCCCTTTCTTCTCCTGCTCCCCTGACAAAATGGCTGCTGCTTGTGAAATAGCTCCCGCCAAAAACGCAGGAATTGCCGGCCTAGTTACATCACTCCGAGGCTGCTCCATCCTGCTCCATAGTCACGGCCACAAAATCTAGCTGCAGCCGACTGCCTCGATGCCAACGATTGCGGCAGAGACCTGCTGAGCACAAGCCACAGCTGTTATCACATTCTGCGCACACCAGTGAGACTGGGATCATGCATATGCAACTCCATAGTAGCACCCCAAGCCAATGCCGACCAGCTGACTAACAAAAAGAAGAAAAAAGAAGAGTCACATCGCTGTCAAAATCACCGCGACTAGCATCAGTGACCCCCTCGACAAAAACAGAACTAGACTCACCCAATGCAGCCTTCCGATCAAGTTCAGTCTTGCTGGCTTGTAGATAGCCAGAGAACCTGTAGCTAATAGATCTCTGGCTATCTCACTGGGAAGATGGGAGGGACCAGGTATGCACACCTCCAGGCAGTCTCTGGTGCTCACTGCTATGCTTTGAGGCAGGCCCTGCCCCTGCTGCCTCCTGCATACCCCTGCTGCCTCCTGCACTCCCCTGCTTCCCTAGAGGGGAGTGCTCCCAGTCTTCACTGTCCTGGGGCCTGGGAATGTCCTGCTAGAGTAATCAGGTGTTTTCTTTCATAAAATTTCTATGTCCTGTCCGTTTGGTTTTTTTAAATAGCTTTTATTCTTCACCGCCTTGTCCTATCCTAATCGTCTTGAAGTCAACTAACTAGGAGCTCTTCCCCAACTGCTGAGGATTGAGAGACTGGAGTCAGGAGAGGTAGGAGGAACTCTTATGCTATATCAGCAAGACTCTGTCATGCTCAGTCCTCAGCTGCTGGAGGGGGCTGACAACCCTTTTGTGGACCGGCCTGGAGGAACGATAAGGAAGTTACCATTGTCCTTAGCTATCCGATATACCACCACATACATCCCCTCTCATGCCAGGAAGCAGGACCATCTGATTCCTCCTTCTAACTCAACTTCACTGATTAAAATTAGCAGAATGCATCCAAAATAAAGTACTAACATTAACCCACAAGGTGCTCCACCTAAATGCACCAGAGTATTTGTCGTCTTTAATCACCCCATATTGCCTCACTTGATCTTTATGCTCACTACACAGTAATCATATTTGTTTACCCTCCCCATCCAGATCATATTATGAGACAACTAGGAAATCAGCCTTTTTCTGCTTAGCACCACTGCTATGGAATCGCCCCCCATCATGACTTCATCTCCAGGATTCAGACGCACTTTATGCTTTAAAGCAGATCTTGAAACATACTTGTTCAAACAAGTCTTTGAACACCCTCACTAAGCAGGGGCTGATGGGCCCTCCTAGTGCCTTCACGGGATAAGCGATGTTCTGTTTGTGTGCAAATAATCTCTATGCGCTGCTTGACTGTTTGGTTCTTTACTATCATTTTTTCCTCTCTCTCCTGTTAACATTTATATGCTTTGAAAAAGGTGGTATATCAAATAAAATAAACCATAAACCATTGTCAGTTTGAATAATGACAATCTGGCTGGCCAACCGATCCCAGAAAGTCATTAGAACATTCAACATTGCTCTCAGTTCCAGGAAATTGATCTGGTGGAGACTTTCCTGAGAGGCCCATAGGCCGTGAATATGAAACCCATCTACATGGGTTCCTCAGCCCAGTTTTCATGCATCCTTCATGAGTAGTTTTTATTAGGAGGAATTTGGAAGGTAATTCTTTGGCCAGATTAGAATGAACTATCCACCAGGAGATCAAGTCCTGGAGAGGAACTGTGACAAAGATTATGTCTAATAGTCTGTGAGTAGACTACATCCACTGCATGCTCATGATTCACTGAGCCTGCCTCATTTTGAGAAGTGCCAAGGGTGTTATAATACATGAGCTGTTAAGGTTAACAGTAAAATCCATATACTTCAAAATCAAAACCCTCCGTCATCTGAAACCTATGATGGAAGCTCCCGAATTCCGAACTGTCTTCCAAACCTTAGTAACCCCACATTTCGACTTTGCTAATATAATACTACATGGCCTCCCAAAAAACACCCTAAACCCGCTACAGATGGCCATGAATGCAGCTGCTCGTGTCCTGTATGGAGCATCAAGGAATGACCACATTACGCCCATATTAAAGGAACTTCACTGGCTACCGATAAGTTGCAGAATCCTATATAAGACCTTCATCATTACATTCAAAGCATTCAATAAGACAGCACCCTCATCTATTGTTGATCTACTCACTCACACCCCTAAAAACAGGGCCAGAAGAACATTTACAGAAAATACTCTAGTGATACCTAGGGAATCCATGAAACTTAAACAATCAACCATTAATAGAGCATTTATGAGCTACGCACCAAGGTGTTGGAACAATCTCCCTTCTAACATAAGAGCAATCAGGGAGCTCAAGCAGTTTAGAAAAGCCATTAAACACTACTTGTTCCTTTTGTACTTTACACAGCATGAGGATTCATCTCATTACCCACACACTCACCCAGTTATGTTACTTGATAAGACATGTTTTACTTAGCTGCAACACGACTGCTGATCAGTATTATAATACAATTCATTAATGCATCATCACCTTGTTGATTTCAAACATGCTGTAACTAATTCTGACAGTAAAACATGTTATATGTATGTATATAGTTTCCCCAACAGTAAAACATGTTATATGTATGTATATAGTTTCCCCAGTTAACCCAAGTTTAAAACTCCTGTTTTATGTAAAGTAGGACGTATGTTGTCCAAATATTTTGTTCATTGTAAACCGCACTGATGAGAAATAGCACGGTATATAAGAAATGTTAAATAAATAAATAAAATAAATAAAGGTTATATGGCCCAAAGGTCACAATATGTTTCTTGCTGATGTCTGCTGACTTGTATCTTTTCCACAATTGTCACCAGCTAGATCAGTCTGACCCAAGGAAGAAAGGCTTTCACCTGAGTTGTAAGTCTTACCTGAGTCTAGCAGAGCTACAATGAATTCCAATTGGTGTGAGGGGCTCAGATTTGACTTGGGATAATTTATGATGAGCCCTAGTACCCTAGTAAGTCTACAACCTGGATGGTTAAGTATATGGATCCTTGAACTCCTTCCTAAGTTGTGCACTTGACCAATCAATTATCCAGTTATGGAAAATATACATGCCCAGTTGGTGTAGATGCACTGCAACTACCGCAAAGCATTTTATAAACATGCAAGGAGCAAATGTTAGGCCTAAAGGCAGTATGCAGTACTGGAAGTAATGTTTCCCTATGATGAATTGTAGATAACTTTTATGACTGAGATGTATCTGGATTTGTGTCTTAGGTCCACAGAACATAGCCAATCCTTTTGAAAATAGGGAAGCAGGGTGCTGAGGGAAACCATGCTGAACTTGTCACAGAGCAGATATTTGTTCGGATACCTCAGATCCAGGATAGAATGGAATTCCCATATGTTTTTTGTGACCATGAAGTATCTAGAGTAGAATCCTTGTCCTTCCGGCCCTGGTGGAATGAGCTTGCCTTCATTGGCTGATGAAGGGAAGAAAGTTCCTGTAAAGCATTTCCCCATGCTGGGAAATGACCAAATAAACTCTCAGTGGGCAATTTGGAAGCAAGCTGCATGGATGCAATTTGTGCCCAAACTGGACTATCTTGAGAACCCAATTGTCAAAGACTACTGTACACATTTCCAATGATCCATGAAGAATGTTAGTCTCCCTCCTACTGGGTAGTTGTCCAGGACCAGTAATGGAGTTTTAGCTATGAACTAGGCTAGGAGCCAGTCAAAACTTCACCCCCAGTATTGGCTGGGGAGCAGGCTGGATCTTCTGTTGATGAAGCCAAACCCCTGTTTATTTATTTATATTCTCTTACATACCACACTATTCTGCATCTGTGCGGTTTACATTGAACAAACTGAAATTACATTGAACAGGGCATTATAACTTGGAGATAACTATTTTACAGGGAACATGGGCTATGGAGGGTTAAGTGGCTTGCCCAAGATCACAAGGAGCATCTGTGGGACTAGAAACCCCAGTCCTTCCGGCCCAAGGTTGCTGTCCTCTAGTGGGATTTGAACCCCCGACCTTCTGGCCTGAAGTACCTTGCCCCAACCACTAGGCCACTCCTCCACTCCACTGTTTAGTTTGGATTGAGTGGGAAGGTAGAAGATACCTACTCCTGTGAGAATAATAGGCTCTCCTTTGCTTTCTACTCTGATATCTCCTGAATGATATTTGTGAACCACTCAGAATGTTTACAAAGGGTGGTATAGCAAGTAAAATAAACCATGATTAGGAAACCGGGTCACAAGTGGGCCTGGAGAAAGCCTTAGAAGTTCCATTGTGCTGTTTGATGAGGAAAGCAGCCTCTCGCACCTTATTGCCAAAGAGATTCTCTCCATGCAATGACATGTCAAGTGAGATTCTTTTGAACACTGTACCGTAAATCCAAGGCTCAAAACCATGAGAGTGCCAATACTCATAAAGGAGGCTCTCAATGCCATATCAAAAATATCATTGTCACACGGCGGGAGAGAGCCTGCAAACTCTTGCATGTTGCACATGATGTTCCTCAAATGCATGCACATGAAAAGCTGGTAGGATGCTACATGAGCCATCATCCCCAGAGATGCCAAAAAGTGAAACTTGGAAATCTTGTCCCTTTTGAGAATGGATTTGATGCTCATGGAGTGGAGCAGTAGCTGCAACTTTTCGAATCTGGGAGCCTTCTGGACTCTATACATGGAATGAACCTTCTTGCTCACAGGTGGTACAGAGGGGGAATCCCCAACATCCTCATCTAAAGCTGTTGAAGGGGGGATCACAAAAAGCATAGTTACTCACCTGAGCAGGTGTTCTCCAGGATCAGCAGTAATCAGTCCTCCCTGATGGGTGACGTCACTGACGGAGCCCACACGAGTATGCTTCCTAGCTTTTGAAAGGTGCACCATGCATGCACACCGGTCTTCCGGCCCAAAGGAGCCATCTTTTCCTCAGTATGATGACATAGCTTAATCAAGCCAAAAATGGCAAAAAGTCCATGGGGAGGCGAGAGGGTAGCAAGGATTGATTCCTTCTGATCCCGGAGAACACATGCTACACGTGAATAACTACACTTTCTCCAGGACCAATCAGGAAGTCAGTCCTCACTTATGGAACTCACAAACTACAGGCTACAGAAAAAAAGCTATAAAAAAGCCCAATGGGGCAACCAGAAAAAAATGAACCAAGAAAACAGCATGAGAAAATCACTGAAGGATTCCGAGAGTCATCGTCTGCAGGGACATCAACATTAGGTCAATTCTATAGTAAACTGGATGGACAGAAGGGCCAGTGAGAAGGAGTTGCTTCAATTCTCAAAGAGATGTCGGAGTACGGTTTGGCCGAAGTTGCTATCACATCTGGAATCCAAACAGTAGTGGGCTGTAAAGGTGTGAACAGAGGACTAAGTAGCAACCCTACAGATCTCAACCATGAAGACTGAGTGCAGGTTGACCATTATGCGCCATTACGTGGCACTCCAAAGAGAGCCCAGTCTGAGCATATGCAAAAGAGATGCAGTCCGCCACCCAAATGAAAAAGTATGCTTGGTAACAGCCATGCCCAGCTTGTTGAGATCAAAAGAGACCAAGAGCTGGGAGGAACAGCGGCCGGCTTTCATCCTCTCCAGATAGAAAGCCAGCGCTCTCTTACAATCCAGGTTATGAAGCGAAGCCTCAGCTCAGTTCACATGAGACTTGGGAAATAAAGTGGGCAGTACCACTGACTGATTTAGGTGGAAAGAGGACACTACCTTAGGCAGGAATTTAGGGTGGGTACACAGGATGACCCTGTTCTTTTAGAACTGGATATAAGGTGGATATGCCACTAGTGTTTGCAGTCCGCTGACTCTGAGCACAGAAGTTAGCGCCACTAGAAAGACGACCTTCCGTGTGAGAAATTTAAGTGGACAGGAGCTGAGTGGCTCAAACAGAGGGAACAGAAGCTGTGCCAGAACAACGTTGAGGTCCCACACCACCAGCAGAGGTTTTATGGGGATATGAGAGAGAAGGAGCCCTCTCATGAAGCAACCCACCAATGGATGAGCTGAAATTGGTTTATCGGCTGCCGGACGGTAATAAGCAGTTACTGTGCTGAGGTGCACTCTGACCAAGTTGGACTTGAGACCAGAGTCAGAAAGGTGTAGCAAGTAGGACAGCACTGATTCCGCCAAGCAGAAGGGGTCAAAGGCCCTGCCCTCACACCAAATGGAGAATTTGCGCCACTTGAAGACATAGGCATGGTGCTTATGGGATGCTAGAAGCACATGCTCTATGTCTTCCAGCAGGTAAAGGTCTGTGAGTGCTACCTGCTCAGCATCCACACCATGAGTTGAAGAGATGCCACAATGGGATGCAGTGGAGTCCCCTGGGGCACATCTGAGCCTCAGGGGTTGGCAACAAGAGAAGCAGAGTAACAGAGGGAACCAAGGTTGCCTGGGCCAAAGCGACTTAATGAGAATTATTGTGGCACGCTCCACTTGCACCTTGAAGATGGTTTTGGCACCAAGGGAGTTGGTGGGTATGCATACAGAAGTCCCTCGCTCTAGTTCAGGAGGAAAGCATCGGGCGCAACCAGTGTCTGCAGAGTATCCTGGAGCAGAACAGCTGGAGCTGGGCATTGTGAGGGGAGGCAATGAGGTCGATCAACGGCGTGCCCCACAGCTGAAAGATGTTGGTGAGCACACTCTTGTTGAGAGTCAACTCATGTGGCTGTAGAACTCTGCTGAGGCAATCTGCAAGGACTTTCTGCTCCCCTGGCAGATATACGACCCTGAGGGTCATAATTTCCAAAGGCGGACAGTCTTCCAACAAAGGAGGAAGGACCCCATGCCACCCTGTTTGTTGTTGTAGAACATGGCTACCTGGTTGTCCATCTGGATGAGGACTACCTGGTTGAAGAGCTGCTGCCATAAGGCCCACAGGGCTTTTACTATAGCTTGGAGTTCCAAGAAGTTGATCTGGTGGAGACTCTCTCAAGCTATCCAAAGTCCTTGCATACATAGGCCATTGAGGTGGGCTTCCCAGCTCATCTTGGAGGTATCTATGGTCAGGACGCGGTGATGAGGTGGGGACTGAAAGGGAAGCCCCGCAAGGAGGTTGAAGGGTTGCTTCCACTAGGAAGGGGACTCCTTGAGCGGGGGGAATACTCTGATCCTGTTCTCGAGGTGGCCAGTCACCTGGTGCCATTAAGTGCAGAGCGTCCACTGTGCCTGAACATCTGGAGTCTTGCCACTGGTGTCTCATGGATTGTGGAGGCCATATGGCTGAGGAAGCGCAGCATTTGACAAACTGTGATGAAGGAGGAACTTTGAATCTCATGAGACAAGGCTACCAAGTGCTGGACTCTGTTCTCTAAACAGTTCTAAGGTCACGTTGTAGAGTGTAAATATCAATATATCACAAAACTCACTCCAATAAAACAAGACTTGTTTCCTGATTTCAAAAACAAAAATGATTGTTTCCAAACATATATGTTAACAGCAATAGTGGAACAGTGAAAACAAAACCGTGGTCAGCAAGGTCTCAGCTTCCATGGGCAATGGCAATGGCAAATGTAATCGAGACGTGAGTCCAGATCCTGCCACTTAAACTTGAGCTCGATAACATCAAGGACCTGCTGCCACCACCCTCCACATTTACAGAAATTCTTCAACAAAGTGAATAATGAACCAGCAACCGCATCAACCCCCAAGAAAACTTAGCTTTAAGGTGAAGTGATAGCGGGAGTTGATGACAAGCCGCTGCCCCGACGTCACTATAGAGCTCTTGTACGTTTCGCGAGTAATCTCACTGCATCAGGGGAAAATACTGTGAAAGACAAGAAACAAACATTCAAAACCAAACTAACATTTGCTAAAATGCCGAAACAAAAAAAACGCCCACTCCCACCCAACAGAAGCAACAACGAAGATCTAACTCACATTAAGACAGCAGCAAAACTAGCACTTCAACATAGCTTCTCAAAAACCGCTGCGCATGCTCAAACCACCAAGAAATACCGCGCTCACAAAAATACCTTCCCGCTGACGTCAACAGGTATCCCCCGAAGAGAAACTCCACCCCTTTTCTTAAAGGCATACCGCCCAATCTATGCGAAGATTTAAACCCTCCGGAGCTACAGTATGCTGCTTAAAGATCTACTTCTGCTCGCATATCAAAAGGAACTGTTCCCTACTCTTACCGTCCCTCCCAGCCAAAACTCGGTCCAGACAAAAGCATCGGAGCTCCAAAAACTGATGTTTAAACTCAACACAGTGCGGAACCAAAGGTGCCTCACAGACAGTACACCTAAGCCGACTTCTATGTTCAATAATACGCTTCCGAAACGTCCTACATGTGCTGCCCACATACAACAGACCACAAGGACACATAACCCCATAGACAACGAACGTGGAGTCACAGGAGGTCTGATACTTAAACTTATACTGTACCCCACGATATTCAAATTGTGAGATCTCGCTAGACACCTCACAAATGGAACAGCGACCACAAGGATGATGACCCCGCACTCGAGCTCCCTCATCCAAAACCGGACCGTTCATCAACTCCCGCTATCACTTCACCTTAAAGCTAAGTTTTCTTGGGGGGTTGATGTGGTTGCTGGCTCATTATTCACTTTGTTGAAGAATTTCTGTAAATGTGGAGGGTGGTGGCAGCAGGTCCTTGATGTTATCGGGCTCAAGTTTAAGTGGCAGGATCTGGACTCACGTCTCGATTACATTTGCCATTGCCATTGCCCATGGAAGCTGAGACCTTGCTGACCACGGTTTTGTTTTCACTGTTCCACTATTGCTGTTAACATATATGTTTGGAAACAATCATTTTTGTTTTTGAAATCAGGAAGCAAGTCTTGTTTTATTGGAGTGAGTTTTGTGATATATTGGGACTCTGTTCTCTGGCAGAAAGGTTTCAGCCTGAGTAGTATCTAGTAAAGCCCCAATGAACTCAGGGTGTTGTGAGGGCTATAGAAGTGATTTGGGGTAGTTGATCATGAAACTGAGGTGGTCCAGGACCTGGATGGTCAGCTGGGTTGAGCTCTGGATGTCCGCCAGTTTTACAGCCGTGATCAACCAGTCATCCAGATAAGGGAAGGCAAAGGTCCCTTGGGTGTGAAGAAAAGCAGCTACTACTGCTAGGCACTTGGTGAAGACTGGGGGTGGAGGCAAGGCCGAAGGGTAGTTTTCGGTACTGGTAGTGAAGTCCAGTGAGCATGAAGTGGAGAAACTGCCTGTGGAGGGGGTGAATGAGGATGTGAGCATATGCATCCTTGAAATCCAGGGAACATAGCCATTCTTGAAGTTGAGGGTAGGGTAATAACATTTCCAGAGACATCATCTTGAACTTCTCACTCAAAAACTGATTGAGGTTGTGGAGGTCCAGAATGGGCCAAAAACCTCCTGTCTTCTTTGGAAACCACAAGTAGTGGGAGTAGAAATCCCTTCCCGTTTGAGACAAAGGAATTGGTTCAAATGCCTGGTAAACTAGGAGGCAGTAAATCTCCTGCTGGAGCAACATGTGGTGGTGGGGGTCGAGTGGATACTCCCCTGGGAAGGATGGAGGAGGAAGCTGATTGAAATGCAGTAGGTAGCTATCCTGGACTATTTTGAGAGCCCAGGAGTCGGTTGTTATGTTTAGTCACCTGTGGGCAAAGTGGACCAGTCTTCCTCCTACCTGAGATGGAACAGCTTCTGGAAGGGGAAGAAGGGCCATGTCCCTGAAGGAATCAAAATCCGCCTCCTGGTTGTGGCTGTGGTGCTGGTTGGGGCTTCAGGGCGTGGTTGATGCTGTCCCTGACCTCTCTGCTGTTGGCTCTGCTATGGCTGCTGGTAGGAGTGGTACGGGTTCTAGGAGCCGTAGGACTTCTTTTTCCTGGGGTAGGAGGACTTCTTCTCCGAGGATTTCCACTTGAAAGGGTCTGAGGTCTTTCTGGAGAGCCATGTCACGGTAAGCTTCTCTCTCTCCAGCTCACCAGCCTTCTCCTCCATCAGTTTGCCAAAGAGGTTTTTGCTCCTGTGTAGTGAACGTCCGCCAGTTTGTCCTGGATCCATTGCTCCAGGTCCAAGGCCTGCAGACACACAATGCGATGGGCCTCAATGCCCACAGTGGAAACCCAAGCCACCCACTCAAAGCCATTATACGCTGCTCGAGTCATGAACTTGGAGCAGGTTTTTGTTTTTGATCAGAGCCCAATACTGCTGGAGCTGGTAGGCCTTGATAGCATTTTCTAACAAAACCATCCATGTTGCGCACATCCTTGCCCAAGGGCACTGAGGAGTGTGTCTTGGTATTCTTGATGCAGCACATGGCCAACTCCACAACCATGGAATTATGGGGAAGTTGAGGCTTCTCAAAGCCGGGGCTCTTGCTCACCCTGTACAAAGAATTGAGGCGATAACTCATGGTGGATACCGAGAGAGGTGTTTCCCACATTACCCCCCCCCCTCCCCCCCAATGTATTTGAAATGGAGACCAGTTCAACAATTATCTGTGTCAAAGCTCTTTGAGTTACAATGACAGAAACTCTCCTGCAAGTAGATGTTGAGACTCAAGGATAAGCTCAATGTCTCAATGCGCCAGCATCAATGCAGTCAAAGTAGCAACCTTGTGCCAGGCAAAGATGTCCATCGTTCCTAAAAGCTGTTCCTCATAGGAAGCTTATCAATAAACTGAGCAGCTTGGGGATAGGTCCCAAGGTGGTGAACTGGATCATAAATTGACTAACAGTCGACAGAAGGTAGTGGTAAATGGAACTCACTCAGAAGTAAAGAACCTGTGTAGTGGCATGCCTCAGAGATCGATTCTGGAATCACTACTGTTCAATGTATTTGTGAGTGATATTGCAGAACGATTGAATGGAAAAGTCTGCCTTTTTGCAGATGACATGAAAATTTGTACCAGAATAGACACTTCTGAGGGAGTGGACAACATGAAGAAATATCTACAAACACTGGAGGAATGGTCTAATGCTTGTCAGTTAAGATTTAATGCAAAGAAGTACAGAGCTATGCACTTGGAATGCAGAAATTCAAAGGAATTGTATGCGATAGGGAGTGTGCACAGACCAGGAGGGAAACCTTGAATGCTAGGGTCTGAGGATTTCAAGGTGACGAAACAATGCGACAAGGCAGTAGCCAAAGCCAGAAGGATGCTAGGCTGCATACAGAGAGGAATAGCCAGCGAAAGGAAGAGGTATCAATGCCCCTGTACAAGTCTTTGGTGAGGCTTCACTTGGGGTATTGTGTTCAGTTTTGGAGACCATATCTCACAAAGGATATAAAAAGACGTGAAATGGTTCAGAGGAAGGAGATCAAAATGATTTGAAGCCTGCACCAGAAGACATATGAGAAGAGACTTGAGTTGAACACAGAAGGCAACTAGTGACTACGTAAAGGTAGGATAGTTATTTTCCTGTCCTAACTTTGGGGTATGTTTAGTTTAATTTACTTTAATTTAATAACATCATTTTATAATCCACTTTAACAATCAAAAAGATGAATAAAGCGGAGAACAGAAAACATAAGCCCCACGCCGGTAATGAGTGTACGGACCGCGTTACTAGCATGGAACTACTACTAATACTACTGATCATTTGTATAGTGCTACGAGACATACATGTGCTGTACAGAGACTGTCCCTGATCATCAGCGCTTACAGTCTAGTCAAGACAGACAACATAACAATTTGGATGTGTCTACAGGAATGGTAAGGAAACATAGTTGGGGAGCAAGATTTACAGTGTAAATCAAATAACTGCTTGTTTACCTTTTTAACATCCCAGTTTAACTCCCCTGTTCTATGTAATGTTCTATTTGTTTTATTGCAAACTGTTCTGAATATAAAATAAGCCAGTATAGAAAACTTGTTAAATAAATAAATAAATAAGCACATCAGGAGACTATGCTGTGAGCTAACCTCGAGGGGGTGGGTACAGCTGTTCCCCTGTAGTTAATGCGCTTCACTGCAGTAAACAAGCTGCACAAGCATCTAACATTACCCACTGAGATGGCATTATTGCACCCACAGTACATATGCTGAGTGCAGGTACTGTAGGCTACAAACACCCACACTAGCTGTGTGAGCAGCCCATCCTGCCCAGCCACATCCCTGATGTGTGCTACCAAAGTAGCACAAGGTTTTTGGATGGGGTCACATACTACTTTTTAGCATGGTGCCCAAACTGTAAACTTTGCCCCAAGCTACCAGGTAGCCTTTGAGTCAAAGCGGATCCAGCTTTTTCTTGGCAATATGAGCATTAGTAGAATGCCAGATCTTTCTTCTAAGGCCATTGGGGATTAAGTGACTTGCCCAAGGCCACAAAGAGTGCCAGTGGGAATTGAACCCTAGTCTCTTGGTTATTAAGCTAGCACTCTAAACACTAGGTTACTCCTCCACTCTGATTAGTATGCTTTAGCAAATATGCTCCTTTATGTGGTTTGCCAATCCAGTTAGCGACTGAATAAGAGTAGTTACTCACCTGTAACAGGTGTTCTCCAGGAGCAGCAGGAATCAGTCCTCACATATGGGTGACGTCGGCGCCGACGGAGCCCTCGCGGAGCAATTTCCCCAGCTTTCAAAGAAAGCCTTTGGGAATTGCAGCGCGCATGCGCGGTCTCCTTCCCACCCAAGGGTGCCATCTTGCTCAGTCTGATGACATAGCTAAAAGACAGCAAAAAAATTAGCAAAAATGAAATCATAGGACTGCAACTACAAGGGGAGGAGGGAGGGTTGTGAGGACTGATTCCTGCTGCTCCTGGAGAACACCTGTTACAGGTGAGTAACTACTCTTTCTCCAGGACCAAGCAGGAAGTCAGTCCTCACATATGGGACTCCCAAGCTTAAGGCTACCGGAGACCTCAAGCACAATAATGAGCTCCCTGTAGCTCAGCAGCACAGAAGGAAGGAATCTTCTCTGAAAACGCCCCCGACCGGTAGCCCAACACCAGGGCCGGAGGGTAGGAGTTGCCTAAACCTCAAACAGATTATGGAGGACTGCCTGTCCGAAAGCACTGTCCCTGCGGGACTCCCTCTCCAGGCAGTAATGGGCCGCAAACGTCTGGCTTGAAGACCAAGTAGCGGCCCGGCAGATGTCTGCCAACGGAACAGAGCGGAGATGAGCCACTGACGCAGCCTTCGCCCTAATACGATGAGCCGTGACTCGACCCTCCAATGAGAGGCCAGCTGCCCCATAAGCCCAAGTGATACAGTCAGCAACCCATATGGACAAAGTACGCTTGGAGACAGGTAGCCCCAACTTATTGGGGTCAAAAGAAATGAAGAGCTGAACAGCCCTCCAATGCTCCCGCGTACGGTCAAGGTAGAAGGACAAGGCCCTCCTACAGTCCAGGGTATGCAGGACCATTTCAGCCCGGCTGGTGTGCGGCCTGGGAAAGAAGGTCGGAAGAA
This sequence comes from Ichthyophis bannanicus, assembly GCA_033557465.1. Taxonomy (NCBI): domain Eukaryota; kingdom Metazoa; phylum Chordata; class Amphibia; order Gymnophiona; family Ichthyophiidae; genus Ichthyophis; species Ichthyophis bannanicus. The sequence goes on along the minus strand of CM066033.1, from coordinate 1,024,162,297 downwards.
CCACCTCCTGGTTGAGATGAAAAGGAGAAACCACTTTTGGAAGAAACTTAGGGTGAGTCCGTAAGACTACCCGATTTCTGTAGAACCTAGTGTAAGGAGGATCAGACACTAGGGCCTGCAGTTCACTAATGCGCCTAGCAGAGGTAAGGGCTACCAAAAACAAGGTTTTCCAGGAAAGAAAATGAAGAGGGCAGGTAGCCATAGGTTCAAAGGGCGGACAGGTAATCCGCTGCAAGACCACATTCAGATCCCATTCAGGGGCTGGTGGGCGCAAAGGAGGCATAAGGAGAAGGAGGCCTCGGAGAAAACGAGCCACCAAAGGGTGGTTGGAAAGAGGCCTGCCGTCCACCGGTGCGTGATGTGCAGAGAGAACACTGAGGTGGACCCTGACAGAGTTGGATTTAAGGCCAAGATTGGAGAGGCAAAGCAAATATTGCAAGACCACTGCCACCAAGCAGGAGAAGGGATTCTCAGACTGCTGAGCACACCATACGGAGAACCGACGCCACTTAAGAGTGTAGGACTTCCGGGTGGATGGCCGTCTGGAGGCCAAGACGACGTCTTCCACCTCCCGAGGCAGCAGGAGGGGAGCAAGGACTACCCTTTCAGCAGCCAGGCCATCAGATGAAGGGACCGGAGGTTGGGGTGTAGGAGAGTCCCCTGATCCTGTGACAGGAGATCGGGTTGAAACCCCAGAGGAAGAGGAGTGTCCACCGCCAGCTGCAACAGAAGCGGGAACCAGGGTTGTCTCGGCCACCTGGGAGCTACCAGGATCATCGAGGCTCTGTCCCTGAGAACCTTGAAAAGCGTCCGAGACACTAGTGGCATGGGAGGAAAAGCATACAACAGGCCCGTGGACCATGGAATCAGAAAGGCATCTGCCGCTACTCTGAGAGGATGCAGTTGTCGAGAGCAGAATCTGGGAAGTTGCCGGTTCAGAGGACTGGCAAAAAGATCCATGGTGGGGAGGCCCCACTTGAGAAAGATCCATTGAACCACCAACGGATCCAATCTCCACTCATGTGGTTGGAGGATCCTGCTCAGCTTGTCTGCTAGGTAATTTTCCTGACCTAGGAGATAGACAGCCTTGAGGAGGATGCCATGGCCAACGGCCCAAGAGCACAGTTTTTGTGCCTCTTGACAGAGAGGGAAGGAGCCTGTGCCTCCTTGCTTGTTCACGTAAAACATGGCAACTTGATTGTCCGTCTGGACCCGCACAGACTGGTGAGAAGTGAGGTGGGAGAAGGCTCTCAGAGCTAGGCGGATGGCTCTGAGCTCCAGGAAGATTATCTGCTGAGCAGACTCCCAAGGGGTCCAGAGGCCTTGAGTACATGTCCCTTGGCAATGTGCTCCCCAACCCAGGGGAGAGGCATCGGATGTCAGTACCTGAGAAGGTGGAGGAGATTGAAAATCCACTCCTAGCACCAGGTTCGGCAGATGAAGCCACCATCGCAGAGAAGAGACCAGCAGGTCGGATATCAGTACTGAGTCCGCCAGGCTCCCTGTGGCCTGATGCCATTGAGTGCGAAGGCACCACTGAGCAGGTCGCATGTTCAGGCGGGCATTGGGGGTCACATGGACCGTGGAAGCCATATGGCCGAGCAGTCTCAGAAATTGCCTGGCAGAGACCAGGGAATTGCTGTGAAAGTGGCTGGCGAGATCCATGAGTCTATGGGCCCTGTCCAGAGGCAGGAAGGCCCGCGCCTGAAGAGTGTCCAACCTGGCGCCTATGAATTCTAGATTTTGAGAGGGGGGCAAAGTGGACTTTGCGAAGTTTATGACAAATCCCAAGTGCTGGAGTAGAGTCACAGTGCGATGAGTGGCTTCTTGGGAAGACTGGGCTCGGATGAGCCAGTCGTCCAGGTATGGAAACACAAACAGGCCTTGAAGTCTTAGATAGGCCGCCACCACTGCCAGGCATTTGGTGAACACCCTGGGGGCGGAGGATAGGCCAAAGGGCAGTACTCTGTACTGGTAATGATTTCCTCCCACAACAAACCTGAGATATTGTCTGTGGTCTGGATGAATAAGGATGTGAATATACGCATCCTTTAGATCTAAGGAGCATAGCCAGTCTCCATGCTGGAGGTAGGGCAGCAGGATTCCAAGGGTAAGCATCTTGAACTTTTCCCTCTCCAGGAACTTGTTGAGGTTTCGCAAGTCTAGGATGGGTCTGAGGCCTCCTGTTCTTTTTGGTACCAGAAAGTACCTGGAATAAAAGCCGTGACCTCTCAGGTGGTGGGGCACTGGTTCCACAGCCTGTTCCTGAAGAAGACTTGCCAACTCCTGAAGGAGTAAGTCCCTGTGCAAAGGGAGTCTTGAAGGCTCCCCTGGAAAATAGGAGGGAGATACCTGGTGAAAGTGTAGAAGATAGCTTTTTGAACTATATGAAGCACCCAGGTATCTGATGTGATGGCTGACCACCTGTGGGCAAAGTGGACCAGCCGGCCTCCTGTGCTGAGAGAAACCAGCGGAGGGGAAGAGGCTATGCTGACTGAGTCAAAACCCCCCACCCTGCTGAGCAGGGGCCGGTGTTGTGGGCTTGGGGGCCTGCTGCCTACGGGACCCATTACCCCGTCCCTTGGCCTGCTGACCCTGTTGGGGAGCTGCAGAGGCCTGATAATGAGGGTAGTGTTTATAGGCAGCCGCCTTCCTCGGGTAAAAGGGCTTTTTCCCCGAGCCCTTCTTCTTCTGAGAAGGGGCAGAGGTTTTTCTGGACAGCCGAGTTCTGGTCAGAGTCTTGGTCTCGATCTGTGCAGCCTTTTCAGCCATGGGCTTGCCAAAGAGGTTTTCACCTCTGCAGGGGACATCGACCAACTTGTCCTGTACCCATGGCTCGAGATCGGATGACTGAAGCCAAGCCTGTCGGCGGGCACCGATGCCGGCTCCGGCTACCCGAGCCGATGCTTCGAAGCCATCGTAGGCTGCTCGAGAAATGAACTTCGAGCACTCTCGAATACCAGTGGACAAGGCTTGGAACCTCTGCAAAGGTTCCTCGGAGAGACCAGCAGAGAACCCAGCAATCTCCTTTTCCAGGTCCCGGAGATACATGCCCATGTAGAGCTGGTAGGTCTGGACTCGACAAGCAAGCATAGAGCCCTGGAAGCACTTCCTACCGAGGGCATCCAGGTTCCGGGCCTCCCGGCCGGGAGGCACCGAGGAGTGCATCTTCTGACTCTTGAGTCGATGCATCTATGATGTTCCTGGGCAGGAGACCCCCGCTCAGAGGAACTCCGACGATGCTCGGGACCTGAGTCCCGGGACGTCGAAGCCTCTGACGAGGTCCGGGCCCGTCCGGACGCGGAGTCAGAGAAGATTCTCTCTTTTTGATGCTGCCGACTCCTCAACGCTTTTGAGGACATTTTGCCACACGGACCACAGATCATCGGGTCATGATCGGGTCCGAGGCAGCGGAGGCACCAGTCGTGTGTGTCGGTAAGAGACATAAGCTTCTTACAGCGATCACACTTCTTAAACCCGCTGGCAGCCATCAGGGGAAAAAGGGCCCCTGCGAGGTCAAAAGACAGGGCTGCCAGTGAAAAAAGAAAAATGGCGCGAACGCTAGTCACGAAGGACAAAAACCGAAAAATAAAGAACGGACTCGATACCGGCGTTATCGGGCCCGGGCGGGAAAAGGATCCGGCATCGAACCGAGAAAAGAATACTAAATAAAATCAACTTTTTCAGCGGCGATCACAAACAACGTCTGTAGGGCTCCGCAGAAAAAAGACTGAGCAAGATGGCACCCTTGGGCGGGAAGGGGACCGCGCATGCGCGCTGCAATTCCCAAAGGCTTTCTTTGAAAGCTGGGGAAATTGCTCCGCGAGGGCTCCGTCGGCGCCGACGTCACCCATATGTGAGGACTGACTTCCTGCTTGGTCCTGGAGAATCTCCACTAACCCGCCAGCTGCTAGGACTGTCTCAGTTCAGTTCACGAATCACCCAGAAACTAACTGGACATTTTCAGTGTGGTCTGTGGGGTTATTCAGTGGCACTAAGCAGCTAATGCCACGGAATATCAGAATTGCTAGGGTTTATTCAGTTTGCAGGTCCTGCAAATTGTATAAATACTTTTAAATATCAATCCAAAATGGCATGGGACAGACACAGTGGATCCCTGTATAGAAACAGTTTAAAATCAAAATAAACTTTACTGTCTCTGATATCTCAACAAGTAGAGGTGATCTGCACAGAGCAGTGGGTACACCCCAAAACAAAGGCATGGAGAGGAGAGACCTGCACGGAGTGGCGGGCGCACCTACTCTTGCCACCTTGCTGGGCGGACTAGATGGACCATGTTGGTCTTTAACTGCCATCATATACTATGTTACTATGTATTTTTTTGAAGACGAGAGAAGTAAACATACTGTAATTCTTGCCTCATTCACTACTCCAAACCACAAATCCAAACAGTTAGTTGACAGTTATGCATGCATCCGAGCAGGTATAAATGCCGATGGGGAATATCTTTAAAGTATTTCTGTTGTAAGATAGCAAATACATGTATAAACCATGACCAGAAAATGCTTCTTTCAACCCTGTGCATTACAGATAACTCCTCTAAAATCACTGTTTGTTACATTCATGCCCATTTACATGGAGGCTAACAAACGTTACAGCGCAGTAATAATAATGGGTGATTTCAATTACCCCGGTATCGACTGGGTCAGTGTCATGGCAGGACATGCTAGGGAGATAAAGTTCCTAGATGAAATAAATGACTGCTACTTGGAGCACCTGGTTCATGAACCGACCAGAGGGGAAGCCATATTAGACCTAGTCCTTAGTGGAACACCAGATCTTGTGCAAGAGATAAGGGTGTTGGGGCCACTTGGCAATAGTGATCATAGTATGATCACATTTGATTTAATTAGTGGAGGAGGGATAGTAAGGAAATCCACAGTACTACCTTTTAACTTTCAAAAAGGAGACTATGATAAAATAAGGAAAATAGTTTAAAAAAAACTAAAAGGAGCAGTTGCAAAGATTAAAAAGATTTACATCAAGCTTGGGTGTTGTTGAAAACTACTGTCTTGGACGCCCAGACCAGCTGTATTCCACGCTTTAAGAAAAGTGGAAGGAAGTCCAAAAAACTGCCAGCATGGTTTAAAGGTGAGATCAGAGAGGCTGTTGTTGCCAAAAAAAGCATCTTTCAGGAAATGGAAAAAAGAGCCAAACAACGAAACCTGGAAACAGCACAAGCACTGGCAAGTCAAATGCAAGGCATTGATAAGGCAGGCAAAGGGAGAATTTGAGAAGAAGCTTGTTGCGGAAGCAAAAACCTGAAATAAAGACTTTTTCAAGTACATTCGTAGCAAAAAAAATAGAAATTACACTTACCTGGTAATTGTCGTTCCTTGAGTGACACAACCTATTGGGTCTACTTAATTGAACGTTTTTGCTACAGTTTCAATTGATCGTTCAATTTCAAATTCAATGCAAGTTAGAATAATACTTTAAAGCACTTCAATAGGTCTCAAAATCAGTTTCCGTTCTTATTATGCTCATTTTCCATCTTCTTTATTTTAAAAAATCAAGTTATCTTCACCGACCCCAGTGCTTAGGAAATCATTATTCTTAAAAAATAACATCTTTATTAGAGGACTTTCTTTAAAATCTTCACCCCTGTGTTCATTCTAAACGAGCGGATCTCGACGCTCTCATAGGGCGCCTTTGCGGCGTTTCAACAACTAGTCTTTCTTCAGGAGATCCTTACCTTAAAAACACAAACAAATTATTTAAACTAATAACTACCTCTACCTATAATATTCCTAACCTTATTATAACCTAAAAATCTTAACTCAATCTAAAAAATCCTAACTTACCCTTACGACTGATGCTGCCCACGTCCAACCATTTTCACATTCTTGAAAAGACGCCGCGCATGCGTACGAACTACAGCTTCCCCTATTTAAATCCCTCTGATATCATCATCTTGAATTGGATACCTACTTCAGGAAACTGATTTTGAGACCTATTGAAGTTCCTTGAGTGACGACAGTTTAGTCCTCCACCTCTGGGTTGTGCACCTCTTCCTGCAGATTGGAGACTGGGCATGTCAAAGTCGTGACATCACTGGATATAGCCTGCTGGTAGCTCCCCTCAGCCTCCAGTGTACTATTGACAAAGCAAACTCAAAGGAACAACAAATAAGTAACTATACCATAACTTTAAATAACTCCCCATTCCTCAACCTGAGGAATCAACCTGAGTCACAATCAAATGTAATTCTGTAACTGTTTGAAGTGTTTATTACCCATCCCTGCAATCATATTGTATGTTCTAATTCTGGCCTGTACAGCCTCTCCCTTATCTATTTGAAAACCGCTGCTGATCGCTGGAAGTAGCGGGATACAAGTGTACACTAAATAAATAAATAAATAAATAAATTTTTAACCATATTCGTCTTATATTTTCTTTTTTTTTCTTTTTTTTTTAACTTTACATTCACGTCCCCCCTATGCAAACATGTTTCCTATACCATCTCCTCGTTTAAATAAGAGAAAAGGAAGAAACAACAGAGAGGGATACTCACTGCGATCTAGAAACTGAAAGGATCTGTCTACTCCTTGAGAGTGATGCTCCACTCCACCTGAAAATAAACTCTGAAGAAATCACACCCCTGGGCGAGAATGAGGACTAAACTGTGGTCACTCAAGGAATGACAATTACCAGGTAAGTGTAATTTCTATTTCCTTATCGTTCCTCCAGTTTAGTCCTCCACCTCTGGGATGTAACAGAGCAGTAATCATTGGGAGGGACCTATCCAGCCAACTCACCACACCGTTGACCCGGAACAGGCATCCTTTACTGCCAAAACATTTAGGCAGTAGTGGTTACTGAGGAAATGAAGAGACGACCTGGAAGCTGCTCTACCAATCCCCCCTGGTGGAATGACACAGTGATTCACCCATGAAGCTGCTTGTGCCCTGGTAGCAAGAGTCAGAAAGCCCCCCGGAATCATACAACCTCGCCACCAGAAAGCTGAGGCAACCACCGCCTTAACCCAGTGCGAAATGGCCGCCTTCGCTGCTGCTTCCCCTTTGCGGGGACCTCCAACCAACACACAAAAACAAAGAAACGAACGCCGCACCCTGCATTTTATGTTTCCTATCGGCGTAAGCTACGAATAAAAAACTCCCCTTTCAGAAAAACCGAGAACTGGAAGAGAAACCAATAGGCTCAGGAGAAAAATCAGATACCACCTTTTGGAAGGATGACGGGACTGCTCGCAAACACCACCCTCTATCCAGAAAGGGTGAAAACGGCTCATTACATGACAACGCCTGAAACTCCAAAACTCGTCGCACCGAACAAAGAGCTATCAAAGCCATTGTCTATAACAGCAAATCCTTTACCGACGCCTGGAGGAAAGAATCAAAGGGCTCTTTAGTTAACGCCTCTAAGGCCCAATTGGGATCCCCCGGCGGCAGCCGAACTCTCCTTGAGGAGCGCAGTCGGGTCCCAATTTAAGGAAACGCTACACATCGATCTGAACACCTAGCGCTATTCCCTCCACAGAACCTCTACAGCCGGAAACAGTCGCCCGCTGGACCCTCTAAGGAACTGGCCGCTAGTTCCTTCAGATACTGTCCTGCAGAGAACTCAGACCAAGCATACAGACACCTTTGTCGCCCAGACTTGCCGCCGTGAACAGCAGCCTTCAAAAAGGCGCTAAGCACGGACCTATGTACCAGAAGCAGCCTGCCTCCTCGCTCTCAACAAGGTGGCGAAGACTGCCGCAGAATAACCCTTCTTCTTCAGCCTGGCCCATTCAAAGGCCAAACCGTAGGTGGATACCGATCCACCTGAGACATTCGTCGCGGACCTAGCCGCAGCAGAACGTCCGCTACCGGCAACGTCTAGGAAAAGCCTGTCGAGTAGGCGAATGAGATCAGCCTAGTACGGCCGTCTCGTCCAACCGAGCGCTACCAAAAGTACCTTTCCCCGAAAGCCTCGATACGCCAACTAGTTGCCCTATGAGAGCCCACGGGGAAAGGACAAGACAAAGACTTAACTGGGAGCTTACTGAGCCTCGACTTGGACGAACCATCAGCCACCCCATTTCTCCACCAGAGAGACCTCCGGGTGAACCCCAAGGAAGCCAATAATATTAGCTAGCGCTTGAATTAAGCCATAATGCACATTTGCCCCATAAAGCAAATCAGGCTCTAGTCGATTCAACTCCCTGATCCTTTCCTGTTCCAGGCAAGTAGACTGCCGTAAACACTGCGACTACCTGAAGCATGCTCTCGCCTCCCCAGGCTCCACAAATGGGAGCTTGTAAGGACAGAGCATTGCCCCCAACGATCACTTCAGTGAACCATCTACTTTCCTATCTTGCGCTAAAGAAGATTGCTAGGGCTCTCTTCCATACAGTGAGTCCACACCCCCTGGTAGTGCAAGGTGTGCACCCACCCACGTAGTACCCAGGCCTGCCCCTGCTTAGCCTCAAAATGTCAATCAAGAACAGACGAATTCAGGACAGCTGAATACTTTTTTTTTTTTTTCACAAAGACATCTCTTAACCAAAAATTCCTTCAGCATATGTTAAGAGACGCTCTTTCCGTGCCAACAACATGAAGTAGAAAGAACTCCCAAACACAGGCATACTAATCCACGGCCTTCCTGCTAGAGTAACGCCCCATTCAGTCTGACTGCACAAAGATGGACTTTATATTTAAAGTTCAACTCGCACCTGGTGATAGGAAATACAGCTTTCTCATTCTGCAGTGGCAATTGAGTCAGCAATGAAGAAGCCGAGAAACTGCAGACAAGTTACCATTATACCACCTGGTAAAGACTCCACTTTTAGACCACTGAAGCAAAAAAGCATGCGAGAGTGCCTTGTGTCCTGCCAGTAGCTGATTGAATTGAAGTGATTCAGTGTATGCAGGGCATTTTCCAGAGAATGCAAGGCCCCTCATCCAGGCTGACTCCACATTCACAGTCTAAACCGGCAGCCATCTTGGCTGATGCTGATCAGCGCGGAAGCCATCTTGTAAGCCCAGCATATGACGTATGCCTACTAGAATCTGAGCTGCTGCCATTGCTGCTAGAGAACTAGCCTGGCTGCGTGCTTCTGGCCCCCCATTAAGGCATTCGCTGAACACTAGCAGAGACTCTCCGTACTGGAGAACCTCTGATAAATGGAATGGAAGCATAGATAGCTTCAAAGGCCAGAGTTCTATTTTGCAACCTCTCTCCGCTGAGCTGCCTTTTCCATATGTAAAATTAAACCACATATAGCCAAAATTAAGACAATACAAATCTACCGTAAAATCTTATAATTTGGGCAAAGCCAAACTAAACGGGAACATTTTCCATTAAGAAACCACACAACTATAAAACCCCTCTCATGACATAATGCTTATGGCAGAGCATTATACATCTGTGGACTGGCCATGGCGCTCACCCAAGCACCTGTTACGACTGTCCAAGAGAGTTATCACCATAATTCCTTTTGACTTGAATATGTTTACAGCGGATCATAGCGCTATATCACAGCAGCTAAGCCAAAATATTACCCTGCCATATAAACCGACTTTAACGCTTTATAGGACCTTCTATGGATAGCGGAAGGAGATTCTTGTAAATCAACATAGCTATGCCCTTTTTTCTTTTCTTTTTTTTTTTTAAAGTATAGGACTCCAAAAACCAAGTTTCCACCAACTCCAATGAAATCAAAGCAGATCAGCTAAAATTACCCGAACTGCTCCTATAGGTTTGCAAGAAGCTACCAGCCCCCGCTGCACCCAGTTTTCCTTCCCCCCTTATCCTGGGGGATTCAGCATTGCAGGACGCATTGTGCACCCCCTGCCAGCCTGCTGTATCTGCCAGGGAGCTGAAGAGCAAAATAGAAAGTAGAACCCCTGGAAGCGAACAGTGTCCCGACTTTGGGGTTCAGGACACAAAAGGCCACCGAATAAATCAACAGTGTTAGCTAAAAATGAACAATGCTATCTCTCACTAAAGAGAGTTTCTTTATCTTTTTGAAATCCCACCGAAGTCCGTGGGACCCAAGCTTTTGAACACAGCCCCTAACGCTGTGCATTAACCACAACCAGAGAAATGAAATGAAACCCTGCTCTAGAAATAGATGAGAATTTCCTGGGAAGGGCATGCTAAGTGGAGCTATGAAATACACAGGCACACCCCCGGCCTTCCTGCAGTCAGAGAAATAGCAGTGGGATACACCGACAACCTTGCAAATGGAGGTCTTAGAGGTTGCTGCCTGTGTGAACCTGATGAGTAATACGATTTTGTATTTTACCACCCCCCCCCCCCCCAGGGATGGGGGCACTGAATACTATATGTGATTCATGAGCAGCGCTGCCATCCCGTGGCCTTTAGGGCACCAGAGCCTGACAAACGATACAGAAGTTAAGAGCTTTAAATCTTGGTCATATAATCTTGATTTGCAGAACATTACTTTACAGCTGCTCTGTGGCTCTGTGGTGATTTCTTTCCTGACTTGCAGAGAATAATCAATTTGATAAAGGCTGCATACACACAGTCATAGAAAGGCACTATTGAGTGTACCAGCTGACCTCTGGTGGCCATCAGGGCCGGCCCGTCCATTGAGCAAGAATGTTTTTTGCACAGGGCCCCGCGTTTCAGGGGGCCCCGCGCAAAGAACATTCTGCTTTTTTAAAAATTAAATTTAAAAAAAAAAAGCTGGCTGCTGCCGTTGCCGCCGCGGCAGCGGCAGAATGGAGTGTCCCGCAGGCCCCCTCTGTCCGGCTGAGCTCTCTCTGCCTGGCTGAGCCCCTCTGCGACGGCTTTCAGATCCACAAAGGGAGAGTGTCTCCCTCGCGTTTCTGTTAAGCCCACAGGGGCTGATGGGAAATTTCCCATCTGCCCCTGCAGGCTTAACAGAGACGCGAGGGAGACACTCTCCCTTCGCGGATCTGAATTTTTGAAAGCCGTCGCAGAGGGGCTCAGCCGGGCAGGGAGAGCCCCGCGGGACACACCATTCTGCCACTACCGCGGTGGCAGCAGCAGCCAGCTTTTTTTTTTTTTTTTTAAATTTTCCCTGAGCCGATGTGGGGGGGGTTAGGACTGGTAATGGGCTATGGAGGGGGTTAGGACTTGACTTGAGGTGGGCTGTGGGTTGATAGGGGGGTTAGGACTGGTAATGGGCTATGGGGGGGGCTAGGACTGGAAATGGGCTGATGGGGGGGTTAAGACTGGAGGTGGGCTGATGGGGTTAGGACTGGTAATGGACTGTGGGCTGTTGGGGGGTTATGACTGGTAATGGGCTATGGGGGGCTAGGACAGGAAATGGGCTGACGGGGAGGGGTTAGGACTTGAGGTGGTCTGTTGGGGGGGTTAAGACTGGCAGTGGGCTATGGGGGGGCTAGGACAGGAAATGGGCTGATGGGGAGGGGTTAGGACTTGAGGTGGGCTGATGGGGTTAGGACTGGTAATGGGCTGTGGGCTGTGGGGGGGGTTAGGACTGGTAATGGGCTAGGGGGGGGTTAAGACTGGTAATGGGCTGTGGGCTGATGGGGCCTGTCTGAAAATGGGGTGATGGGGGATTAGGACTGGTAATGGCTATGGGGGGGCTAGGACAGGAAATGGGCTGATGGGGAGGGGTTAGGACTTGCGGTGGGCTGTTGGGGGGTTAGGACTGGTAATGGGCTATGGGGGGTTAAGACTGGTAATGGGCTGTGGGCTGATGGGGGGTTAGGACTGGTAATGGGCTATGGGGGGGTTAGGATTGGTAATGGGCTATGGGGGGTTAGGACTGATAATGGGCTTTGGGGGGCTAGGACAGGAAATGGACTGATGGGGAGGGGTTAGGACTTGAGGTGGGCTGATGGGGTTAGGACTGGTAATGGGCTGTGGGCTGTTGGGGGGGTTAGGACTGGTAATTGGCTATGGAGGGGTTAAGACTGGTAAAGGGCTGTGGGCTGATAGGGGCTGTCTGGAAATGGGGTGATGGGGGGTTAGGACTGGTAATGGGCTATGGGGGGTTAGGACTGATAATGGGCTCTGGGGGGGCTAGGACAGGAAATGGACTGATGGGGAGGGGTTAGGACTTGAGGTGGGCTGATGGGGTTAGGACTGGTAATGGGCTGTGGGCTGATGGGGGGTTTAGGACTGGCAATGGGCTATGGAGGGCTGACTGGAAATGGGCTGATGGGGTTAGGACTGGAAGTGGGCTGATGGGGGGTTAGAACTGGTAATGGGTTATAGGGGGCTTAAACTGAAAATGGGTTGATGGGGGTTAGGACTGGAAGTAGGTTGATGGGGGCTAGGACTGGTAATGGGTTGGGGGGTTGCTAGGACTGGAAATGGGCTGAGTGAAAGGAGAGGCTTGAACTGCAAATAGCTGATGGGGACGGGGACTTGGAATGGAAATGGGCTGAGTGGAAGGGGGGCTTGAACTGCAAATAGCTGATGGGGAGGGGGTTTGGAATGGAAATGGGCTGTGAGGGAAGGGAGCTAGGACTTGAAATGGGCTGATGGAGGGGCTAGGATAGGACTGGAAATGGGCTGCTGGGGGGAGCTAAGATTGGAAATGGGCTGTGGTGAGGGCTTGGATTGAAATGGACTCATGGAGGGGCTAGAACTGGAAGTAGGCTCATGGGGGGGCTTGGACTGGAATTGGGCTGAGTGGAGGGGAGCTAGGATTTGACATGGGCTGATGGTGGGGCTAGGAAAGGACTAGAAATGGGCTGATGGGGGGCTAGGATTGGAAATGAGCTGATGAAGGGGACTGGAAATGGATGGGGGAGCTAGGACTGGAAATGGGCTGATGCAGGGACTAGAAGGGAATGGATGCTGGGTGAGGCTGGAACTAGAAGGGAGCTGATGTTGGGGGAGGATTAGAATGGGATGGGGCTGGGAGAGTAAAATGGAGAGGGAAAAAATATTTTGTGTGGGAGGGATGAAAAATCTACAATTGGTCGGGTATTGGGAGAGTAAGTGGGGATTGAGGATGGAGGGGTAAAATTTGAGTGGATGAAATAGGAATGAGGAAATAGCAAAAGGAGAAAGATTAGTATGTTAAAGCAGATGTAGAGAGAGCGAATGGAAAAAAAACTAGAAGAGAGAAGAAAGGAGAAATGGACAGCAGACGATGGAGAGTTAGCAGAAAACATGAAGAAACCAGAAGAAAGTGGCTGGAGCAATTGCAACTGAAAAAAAATGCACAAAAGGTAGAAAGATATCTCTTTATTTTGAATTTATTAACTGGAATATGAAAGCTCTGGGAAATGTGCATCATTAACATCTGCGCTTTGTTTGGTACAAGAGGAAATTAATTTATAGTTTTATTTCTACAGTGTTGTTGTACATTCCAAGTTTGGCTTTTGGGGTTCCCAGTTTAATTATTGCCTTCCTGTTTCTAAATTGTGATTCCTTGTTTGGTGATGGTCTATGTTCTGCATGTGTAACTGAGCTGAGGTATTCTGTTTATGAAATTCCTATTTGACATTGCCACTTGTTCTCTTTCCCCAGTATTCTCTGAAATGTATTGGTTTAATATTTGCAGTGCTGCCTTTTGATAGGTAGGGTATGGTGCTTTGTGAGTCCTGGTAATGCTGTCAGGATACGGCGGGTTTGCTATGGGTTCTAAATGGGCAGCGTTTGTAGTAGTTCCTAATGTGCCTGGCGGTTGGCACTGGATTAAATAATGTAGAAATCTTTTAGTCTTTCTTTATCCATACACTCATTAAGAGACATGTTTACTAAACATTAGTGTATGGTAACATTATGCAAATATTTATGCAAATAAGACCACTTATGCAAATGAGGCCCCACACCGAGTCTCCGCACATGGCCCCGCACCCCCCTTGGGCCGCCCCTGGTGGCCATAGACCGTAGCACAGGCACTTCTTGGTTGACAGTTTAACTGTCAGTCTACTTTTTTATATCCTAAGGTTTCCTAAACCTGTCCCTGTGAATTTTGGGCAACTTTCACTATAGAATACATAAAAGCACATTTCTAGGCTGTCCCTCCTTCCAACTACAAGTTAGGGCTCTGCTCTTGAACCTAAAAACTGGCAATTTGCCTAATATCCTGGGATTTAACAGATGCTCCTCAGAGACATGATTAGGAGGGAAAGAACATGTGGTATCAGGGATCAATGCCAAAACTGCTGTCCTATAAAACTAAGAATAAGCTTAAAAATAAAGAGGATTGACAACAGCCCCCCTTAAGGCTGAGGAACCCCCCGAGCCTCAAAAAAAACTACAAACAAAAGAAAGAAACAAACACTAGGCCCAAAAATCTAGCTATTCTGCCTGTTGTTTTCCTCACACAGGCAATTCTCGCCATGCGGTCCAAATACCTAGAGAGAAAATGGCCGCCCCTTCGCCAATGAATTTTGGCGCCAAGAACAACAGCCACTGCAAAAAGGAGGCTTCAGCAGACTGACAGAGCCCAAAGGCCTTACCTGCAGGGCAGAAAGCCACACAGCCTGCTCCTACCACCTTGAATTCCTCCGATCCTCAAGCCGCGCTGATGCACCTGGCAGCCACGGCGAGGATCGCTCAGCCAGTTTCACAGAGTAAAATTAAAATCCCGCAGCAACGGAGAGGCTCCGTCTCACATAGCTTCAGTGTGGCTGTACGGGTCCCGGAGCTCTCTCCCGTACAGTCAAGGGAGAGAGATCCGCACCGGCGAATGCCTGCAGCAAGTGAAAATAACTGACAAGGAGGAAGGCGAGAGCTGCTACTAATTTAAAGAGCCAGGCTCAAATTTAAAATTACTGTAAATAAGGAAATTTGCTCCTAACTAAAGGGAACTATCCCTGATTGCCAATTAACCAAAGGTAACTGAATTAAAAGTAAAATTAAAAGTAAATTAAAGGTAAAAATCAAAAGTAAAATCAGAATAGAATTTGTCACACTAAATGCTCCTTATCTGTTCCCCCCAAGTGAGCCCAGAAGCTAGGCTCACTATGTCCTCCTGCTGCATGGAGACTGGACACACTGGAGGCTGAGGGGAGATACCAGCAGGCTATATCCAGTGATGTCACGACTTTGACATGCCCAGTCTCCAAGCTGCAGGAAGAGGTGCACAACCCAGAGGTGGAGGACTAAACTGGAGAAACGATAAGGAACCTGTGAGAGAGTCAGTTGGTCCATTAGATGATAGAGGGGTTAAAGGGCCATTAAGAGGCGACAAGGCGATAGTGGAGAGACTGAATGAATTCTTTGCTTCGGTCTTCACTGAGGAAGATGTAGGGATGTTACCCATGACTGAAGTGGTATTTAAAGGTGCGGAAGAATTGAAGGAAATATCGATACATCAGGAAGATGTATTACAACTATTAGATAAACTGAAGAGTAGCAAATCACCTGGGCTGGATGGTATACATCCAAGGGTGTTGAAAGAACTGAATATGAGATTGCAGACCTGCTATTAGTAATCTGTGAATTTTCATTATAATCATCTGTAATACCTGAAGATTGGAGGATCGCCAATGTAACACCAATTTTTAAAAAGGGTTCCAGGGGTGATACGGGAAACTACAGACCGGTGAGCCTGATGTCAGTACCGGGAAAAATGGTAGAAACCATCATAAAGAACAAAATTACTCAGCATTACTCAGAGGATCTTGATAAATTGGAAGAATGGACATCAAAATGGCCGATGAAATTTAATGTGGACAAGTGCAAAGTTATGCACCTAGGGAAGAACAATCCAAACTACGGTTACAAGATGCAAGGTTCCACATTAGGAACCACTACCCAGGAAAAAGATTTAGGCATCATTGTGGATAACATGTTAAAATCCTCGGCCCAGTGTGCAGCGGCGGCCAAGAGAGCAAATAGAATGCTAGGTATCATAAGGAAAGGAATGGAAAATAAAACAAAAGATATTATAATGCCTCTATATCGTTCCATAGTGAGACCGCACCTTGAATATTGTGTGCAATTCTGGTCACCGTATCTTAAAAAGGATATAGCATTATTGGAAAAGGTTCAGAGAAGAGCCACCAAAATGGTAAAGGGGATGGAAGGATACTCCTATGAAGAAAGGCTAAAAAGGTTAGGGCTCTTTAACCTGGAAAAGAGACGGCTGAGGGGAGATATGATAGAAGTCTATAAATTAATGAACGGAGTGGAACAGGTAAACGTAGATCGATTGTTTACGTTATCAGAATATAGAAAGACTAGGGGACATGCAATGAAGCTACAGGGTAAACTATTTAAGACTAATAAAAGTGGAGGAGTGGAGGAGTGGCCTAGTGGTTGGGGCAAGGTACTTCAGGCTGGAAGGTCGGGAGTTCAAATCCCACTAGAGGACAGCAACCTTGGGCCGGAAGGACTGGGGTTTCTAGTCCCACAGGTGCTCCTTGTGGTCTTGGGCAAGCCACTTAACCCTCCATAGCCCATGTTCCCTGTAAGATAGTTATCTCCAAGTTATAATGCCCTGTTCAATGTAATTTCAGTTTGTTCAATGTAAACCGCACTGATGCAGAATAGCGCGGTATATAAGAGAATGTAAATAAATAAAAGAAAATATTTTTTCACTCAACGTGTAATCAAACTCTGGAATTTGTTACTGGAGGATGTAATAAAGGCTGTTAGTGTAGCTGGGTTTAAAAAAGGTTTGGACATGTTCCTGGAGGAAAGGTCCATAAACCATTATTAAGAAGGGACCCAGGATATCAATGCTTGACCCCGTACAAGCATTGTGGAACCTGTGTCTTTTGGGGAAACTGCTAGGTACGTATGACCTAGATTGGCCACTGTTGGAAACAGGATACTGGGCTTGATGGACCTTGGTCTGACCCAGTATGGCATATCTTATGTTCTTATGTTCATATTGCAACAGATAATGCCTACTATTCTATAAATAGCTCAATCAGTATAGTATTAACTTTGAAAGGATACAAGTTAGATTTTTCTATTGCCTAGAACAGTAGGGCAGAGGTTTTTTAACTGGTTTTCTTTTTCTTATTTTTTTATCTTCAAAGAGACCAGATTTCTGTGCCAAAATTGATTTTTTTTATTTGTTATCTCTGAAGGAATCTGTCTTTCATTTTATTAGGTCCTGGGTTTCTATCCAGACAATGCACAAGAATGGTAAAGGAGCTGCAGTGACAAGTGCTGCTATACTCATTTAATATATGACGCAGGAAATGAAGAACTGAAAGAAAGTAATAACAATGGTCAACATATCAGTCCTTGAAATGAAAAAATTCTTCCTTTCTCAGTCAATAACTCTAGAATGAGCTCTCATCTATTCTGCCTAGTATTTCTTTAACAGATTTACAGTATGGAATCTAGAAGGCTGAGCTACTGAGAAAGCGTAGTTACTCACCTGTAACAGGTGATCTCCGGGAACAGCAGGAATTTAGTCTTCACATATGGATGTCATCAGTACCGACGAAGCCCATGCGGGAACACTCCCTAGCATCCAATAGGGAAGCCTTTGGGAGCATCCCACTGCACCTGTGTTGCTGCCTTCCCGCCTTTATGACTCTCCCTCCTCAGTTGAAGTTGTAGCTGAGATAAAAAGAGAGAATAGAGAGAGAGAGAGAGAAACTCTACAACTCCTAGAGGAGGAGGGTGGATTGTGAAGACTAAATTCCTGCTGTTCCCGGAGATCACCTGTTATAGGTGAGTAACTACACTATCTCCAGGAACAAGCAGGAATGTAACCTTCACATATGGGACTCCCTAGCTCCCAAATGCCAGAGGAAGGTCCCCAGAATTGGTAGATTTGCCTCAGAGCAGGCTTCAAGAGGGCATGGATCTTTAATGGACATCTGGCATCAAAAATTCTGGGACGGAGGGTAGGAGTTGCCTCTAAGTCTGAAAGAGATGTTGGAGTACAGTCTGGCCAAACATGGTATCCCGGCAGGAGTCCTTGTCCAAACAGTAATGTGCAGCAAAGGTATGTACTGAAGACAGGTGGCTGCTTTGCAGATTTCATCAATGGCAACAGAATGTAGGTTTGCCATGGAGGCAGCCATGGCATGAACATTATGGGCAGTGACATGACCTTCAAGGGATAGTCCTGCCTTTGTATAAGCAAATGAGATGCAATCTGCTATTCATTTAGATAGAGTATGTTTGGATACTGGTAACCCCAAATGACTGGGGTCAAAGGAGATGAATAACTGAGAGCTCTTACGGTGCTCAGCTGTCCTTTGGAGATAGAATGCCAAGGCACGCTTGCAGTCAAGAGTATCGAAGGTTGCCTCTGCCCTAGAGGAATGAGGTCTAGGGAAGAAGACAGGCAGGTAAACTGACTGATTCAAATGGAAAGAAGACACGACCTTGGGCATGAAATGAAGATGAGTTCTAAGGATCACCTTATCATGGTGGAAGTGTGTATAAGGCGTGTCAGTCGCCAAGGCTTGGAGCTCACTAATGAAGTGAACTAATGAACTAGCTGAAGTGAGGGAAACAAGGAAGATGACCTTCCAAGAGAGAAATTTTAGTGAGGTTGTGGCTAAAGGTTCAAAGGGCAGCTTAAGGAGCTGACCTGACATGATATTAAGATTCTATGCCACCGGTGGTGGCCTGATGGGGGACTTAGTTAATAATAGTCCTCTCATGAAACGTGTTACAAGTGAAGCAGCAATTGCACTGAGGTAAAACTTCACCGAGTTCATCTTGAGACCAGAGGACAAAAGATGGAGGAGACACTGAAGGAGAGCTTCCACTGGAGCTGAGAAGGGGTTAAGATCCCTTTGGGTACACCAAGTGGAGTACCTACACCACTTGAAGTTATAGGAACATCCAGTAGACAGTTTCCTGGAGGCTAGCAGGATGTCCTTTACTTCCTGAGGAAGGTTGAAACCTTGCAAGACTACGCTTTCAGCAGCCAAGCCATGAGATGGAGACACTATGGATTTGGATGGAGCAGCATCCCCTCCTCCTGTGAGAGAAGGTCGGGAGCTGATCCGAGACTGAGAGGGCAAGTCTGTGACAGACATAGCAGGAGAGAAAACCATGATTGACGTGGCCAGTGTGGGGCTATGAGGATCATGTGGCCCATATCCACTTGAAGCTTGAAAAGCATTTTGGGAATCAGGGGAATGGGAGGAAAGGCATACAGGAAATCCTGACCCCAGTAAAGGATGACTGGGCAACGGGGTTCTGGTGCAAAAATGAGGTAGTTTGTCATTCTGCAGAGTGGCAAAAAAGTCTATCTCCGGAGTTTTCCAGGTCTGCTAATGGAGAGACCATTCATGCGGCAGGAGGATCTGACTCAATATGTCTGCTAAGACTGCTTGGAGATGATCTGGTCAGCAATTGCAAAGGACCAAAGATGAAGAGCCCCCTTGCAGAGGGCCCAGGAGCCCGTTCCACCCTGCTTGTTCATGTAGAACATAGCTACCTGGTTGTCCATCTGGATCAGAACTCTGTGGCCCTGAAGTTGTTGTTGGAACACTTTGAGGGCGTTGAAGATTGCACGGAGCTCTAGCAAATTTATCTGGAGCTGTGACTCCTGTTCTTGAGTGGAGAGAGTCCAAGTGGGCTACCCAACTCAATTTGGAGGTATATGTTGTCAGGATGCATTGATGTGGAGACATCTGAAAAGGCGATCCTACAAGGAGATTTCCCAGGGTAGACCACCAGAGCAGGAAGTTCACGAGAATGTGTATGACTCTGATCTTGTCTGTGAGGGTCCCAGAGGCCTGTTTCCACTGGGAGGCAAGAGTCCATTGAGTCATCTACATGTGCAGACGAGCATATGGCACTACATGAACTGTAGAGGCCATATGGCCTAAGAGTTGTAGCATCTCTCTGGCCGAGAGATTGTTTTTGAACCTTACTTGAGATGCTATCCGTACCAGGCGGGTACAACAGTCCTGGGATAAAAATGCCCTTGATCGTCGAGTATCTAGAACAGCGCCTATGAATTCTAATGTTTGAGTAGGAACTAGATATGATTTTGGAAGATTTATCACAAATCCTAGATCCTGTAGTACTTGACTTGTACGAAGGAGAGATAGGTGAACTTCCTGAGAAGTGGCTGCCCTTATCAGCCAATCATCTAAGTAAGGGAAGACAAATATTCCGAGAGTCCTTAGATACATGGCTACGACTGCCATACACTTTGTGAAGACCCTTGGTGCAGAGGCGAGCCCAAATGGAAGAACTCTGTATTGGTAGTGATTTCCTTGGAAGATGAAGCGTAGATACCTCCTGTGTTCTGGATGAACGAGGATATGGGTATACGCTTCTTTGAGATCTAGAGAACAGAGCCAGTCCTGACTCTGGAAATAAGGAAGAAGGGTTCCTAGTGAAATCATCTTGAATTTCTCTCAAACTAGAAACTTGTTGAGGTTTCTGAGATCTAAGATGGGCCTGTATCCTCTGTTCTTTTTTGGAATGAGAAAGTACGGAGAATAGAATCCCATTTCCCTCTGGGGTGTTGGAACCTCTACTATGGCACAAGAGAGGTGATCTCTTGCTGGAGGGGAGCAGTGAGTGGGGGTTGCAAATGATATTCCCCCACTAGAGTGGTGGGAGGGTGTGCTTTGTAGGTGAAGCTTGTACCCCTCTCGCACTATGGTTAGTGTCCACTGCTCTGAGATTATGAGATGCCACCTGTGGGCATAATGGCAGAGCCTGCCTGCAGGGGCGGCCCAAGGGGGGTGCAGGGCCATGTGCGGAGACTTGGTGCGGGGCCTCATTTGCATAAGGGACTCGTTTGCATAAATATTTGCATAATGTTACCATACACTAACTTTTAGTAAACATGCCTCTTCATGACTGTATGGGTAAAGAAAGACTAAAAGATTTCTACATTACTATAATCCAGTGCCAACCACCAGGCACATTAGGAACTACTACAAACACTGCCCATAGCAAACCTGCCGTATCATAACAGCACTACCAGGACTCACAAAGCACCATACCCTACCTATCAAAAGGCAACACTGCAAATATTAAACCGAAGGGAGACTAGTTTCCCTTTCGCGGCTCTGTTAAGCCCGTGGGGGCTGATGGGAACTTTCCCATCAGCGCCCGCGGGCTTAACAGAGCCACGAGGAAGAAACTCTCCCTTCACGCTCTGAAAGTCGGTGCGACTGCGGAGAGGGAGCTGATGCAGGGTGGGCAGGCTTTGCTGGGCAGGGGGGGCCCCACAGGACACTCAATTCTGCCGCGGCGGCTGCAGCCACAGCAGCAGACAGCTTTTTTTTTTAATTTTAAAATTTACTTTTAAATCAGAATGTTCTTTGCGCAGGGCCCCCTGAAACACAGGGCCCTGTGCAAAAAACATTCTCGCTCAATGGACAGGCCAGCCCTGCCTGCCTGCTATGTGGAGGGGATGGGAGTTCTCCAGAAGCAGAGTGGCAATGTTCTCTAGAAAGAAGTCAAAAAACAGGCGTAGATTGAGACTGCGCTGCTTGTTGAGGTTTACTACTACTACTGCTGCTACTACTACTGAGCATTTGTAAAGCGCTACAAGACGTATGCAGCGCTACAGACATTTAGGATCCTGTGGCTTCTTCTGCTGCTTAGGAGATTTTTTTGTTTTGTTTTGTTTCGTTTCGTTTGTTATTTTCAGAATTTTTAAACCAATACTTACAAAGCAAGTATACAATAAATATGATTGAAATCAGGAGGAAGTGACATCACCGGAGCCGACGGCAGCGTGAGGCAGCCGCTCCGGCACCGACCCAGCCAAAAAGTTTTAAAATCGAGCCTCCAGAGGTGAGAAACAGCAGCCCCGGGAGGGGGAAGGTGTCGGGAGCAAGCTGAGGAGTTTTAAAACCCGGCGGCGCTGAAGGACCCTGAGGCGGACTGCAACAGCGGGAGCAGAGATTAGCCACATGGAGAGGCAAAATGGCGCCCGGAGTTCTGGAGCGGATGGTGTGAGAAGAACGGAGGTAGTGGCTGAGCGCAGGAGGCTGCGGTAACCCAGTAGCACTAGCAGGAGCGAAGAGGCTGGAGAGAGGGGGCTGACCGGAAAGCGAAGGAAGCTGGAGCTGGGAGTGCAGAAGCGGTGACAGTGGAAAGGAGAGCTGGGCCGGAGGAGAGCTCTACTGTGGAGGCAGCAAGCAGTGTCCCATACAGAAGCCAAAGGAGATTAAGAGAGGCTGAGGAGGAGCATTGAACCCCTGGTACAGGGGCAGAGAAACTGCAAATAAGAATATAAAGGCAGCAGTTGTGGGAGAGGAAGGGACAAGGGCAGTTGTAATGACTACGAGAAGAAAAGCAGCAGACCTCAGAGGGTATGCATACTCGGGGTCACATGCAGGGAAGAATGACAATGTGCCGAGTGAGAATAAACATCAGCAGGAAAGCACTGAAGAGCGAGCAGAGGAGGTGAAGATGGGGAGTGAGAAGGTACCGGGAATAGACCTCCCCAAAATATTACTAGAACGGAGCTCAGGGCTGGTTCCTCGAAATTAAAAAAGAGGCGCAGTCAGTAAAAAGTGAGTTAAATGAGCTCTTGGGACCACTGAAGGAGGAAATTGGAGATCTGGTGTGCAGGATGGGAGAACACGAAAACCGGCTGCAAGAGATTGAGCAGCTACAGGAGGAAGGGATACAAAGACGTTTACAGCTAACTTCTCAGCAGGAGGCTCTACTCTATAAATTGGAAGATTTGGAAAATCGATCGCGTTGAAACAACTTGAGAATCTGCGGAATCCCAGAGGAGAAAGAATTTCAAGATAGTAAAAAGGTGTCTGTGTCTGTGTGCCTTGAGGCGTTAAAGAAAGGGGGAGTGGAGGTGGCAGCCATGGACATACAAATTGAGAGAGCATACAGAGCACTGGGACCACCAGTAGGGAACAAGCCTAGAGAAATTGTAATATGCCTGGCACGCTATAAAACAAAGGAGAGAACAAAATGAGGGGCGTCGGAGCCCTTACGTGGCAGGGCTACCCTGTGCATATCTACGAGGACTTGTCTGCTGGCACCTTACAGCAGAGGAGGGCAATGCAACCAATGACACAACTATTGTGAAGAGCGGACGTCAAGTACAGATGGCTACATCCGTTTGGGATATCCTTCACCATAAAAGGGCGGACATGGCGGACGCAGTCGCCAGAGGAGGCGAGGGGAGCTCTATGAGAAGCAGGGCTGGGGTCCCAAGACGCTCCTAAGGCGGCAAGCTCAATGGAGCAGAGGAGGCAGCAGCAGCAAGGAGAGAGCCAGGAGAGGCGGATCAATGGGAAGATAAGGCAGGAGCAGCGAGAGGACCAGACCATGAAAGGGACCTGAGGACTGATAATATGATGGGTATACATTGTGGGGGAGGTGGAGAAATGCAATCAGCACTGTATGTTTGGGAGTGGTGGGGTTGGTAGGATTGGAGGGGGAAGGATGGTGGGGGGAGGGGGATCTGGTACAAAGAGGGAGTTAAAGATGGGAATGCATGTGGTGGAATAGGGAGGGGCAAAGGGGGGGGGAAGGAGGGGGAGGGAGAGCATCGGGGGAGAGGAAGAAGGGGTTAGGGGGGTGGTGTGGGGAGTGGAAGGGTAAGACCAAGAGATGGATTGGGAAGTGGGGGGAGGGTGAGTACGGACAGGGAAGGAGAAGGGGGGAGAGAGAAGTAAGTCGCTGGGGGAGGTAGGGGGCGCACTACTCCTGGTGTATCCTCTGGAGAAGGAGGATGAGGGTGGAGAGGGGGAAGGGAGGGTAGAGGAGATGGGGAAGCAGGGGAGGGACCTGGGAGCATGGACGAGTGGAAGGGGGGAGGGGGGGCAAGGGGGGAGTCGGGCAGGGGCACAGAAGGGGTGGGGTGGTGGAAGGAAGGGAAGAAGGGGTCAGGGGAGGTGGATCAGAGGAGGTGGATCAGAGGAGAAAAATGCTAACGATAGCGACATTGAATGTAAAAGAGTTGCGCACGTGGAGGAAACGGAAAATGGTAGAACAAGAGGGCAGAAGACTGGGGGCGGAGATCCTGTACATTCAGGAAACCCATCTGCGGGTGGGGCAGGAATACCTATTGGAATCTAGGCAATATCCTAGGGTGGTCCTGGCAGGACAGAGAAAGAACTCCCGGAGGGTGGGTGGGGATCCTGGTGGGGGGTGAATACCAGCATATGGCAAAGAGTACCTGTAGGGGGAAAGGGGGTAGATGGGTGGGGGTGCAATTACAAATATAACGGGAGGAGGTGTGGGTGATTAGTCTATATGGACCGAATGAGAGGCAGGGGGAGGCATATGAGCAAATCTTGAAGGAGTTAGAGGAATTTGGAAGCACATCCATAATCCTGGGAGGGGATTTTAACTTGACGTGCAACCCTAGACTGGACACTAGTGGGGGTCAGGGGGGAGGGGGCCAAAGGGATAGGCGCCGTCTGCAAAAAATGAGGGAGAGATTGGGATTAGTTGATGTTTGGAGAAACTGGCACCCGGGAGAGCGGAAATATACCTACTACTCTCCAGTGCATGGAACCTATAGTAGGTTGGACATGATATGGGGGGGAGGACAATGGGTGGAGAGGGTACAGGAAGTGGAACATGGCTTAATCACCTGGTCGGACCATGCACCAGCTAGTGTTAAGTTCGCCTTGGGTACAGAAGAAGATAGTTTGAAATTCTGGAGGCTAAATAATTCCCTGCTTGAAGAGGAGTGGTATGTGGGGAAGCTTAAGGACAGTATAAACTAATGCATCAGGTTGAATGACACAGGGGAGGTGTCTATGGGAACTCTGTGGGATGAACTAAAGGCGGTAATTTGGGGGCAGCTGGTGAGTAGGGGGGCACAAGTAAAGAGGGAGAAAGGGGCGGTGGAAAACGAACTATTGCAGAACTTGGAGAACCTTGAGAGAGCGCACCAAACAATGCAGGATCCACACACTATAGCAGAGCTTATTAAGGTAAGGGCAGAATTGAGCAAACTGCGAGCACAGGAGATGGCGTATCAAATGGTGGTGTTGAAGCAGGCCCACTTCGAAGGGGGGAACAGGGCGGGGAGGCTTTTAGCCTGTCGCCTAAAGGCAAGGAGACAGGTGGCGTTTTTAGATGGGATTAGGAATCATAAAGGAGAAATAGAACACCGAACCAAGGTTATCAGGAAGATATTTAGGGAATTTTATGAGGACTTGTATAAAAGTGAAACCACGGTGGGGGGAGGAGGAGATTGAAGAGTTCTTGAATGAGTATCATCTTCCCCAGGTGAATGAGGAAGAGAGGAAACGATTGGGGCAGGAGATTCAGGAGGAGGAGGTAAGGAGGGCTATAGCCACGTTAAAAATTGGAAAGGCACCGGGTTTGGATTGGTACACTGCAAAGTTTTATAAAGTGATGTCTGAACATATAACGCCCATCCTCACTCAGGTAGTGAACAGGATTCTCCAAGGGGACAGTCTCCCAGTCTATGGCGGAAGCCGGAATTACGGTATCACCAAAGCCGGGTAAAGACAGGGGGGTATGTGGATCCTATAGACCAATTTCCCTAATAAATTTGGATGCCAAAATTTTAGCGAAAGTGTTGGCAAACCAGATCCAGGATGTAGTTCCATAGTTGGTTCATCTGGACCAGACCCGGTTTGTCAAGGGGAGACAGGGAAGTGACAATGTGAGAAAGATTTTGAATATAGCCTGGCATCTCCAGAGATCTAAAGAACCGGCAGTGATGGTAACGGTTGATGTAGAAAAAGCGTTTGACCATGTGGAGTGGCCATATATGTTTTGAGTACTAGAGAAAATGGGGTTTGGTACACAGTATATTAGCTGGATAAGAGCGTTGTACCAGGGGCCGCGGGCTAGAATCAGAGTGAATGGCGGGTATTCAGATTGTTTTCAGCTCCATTGAGGTACTAGGCAGGGATGCCCGCTGTCTCCCTTGTTATTCGCGATAGCTATTGAACCGCTGGCCGCATACATTTGGCAAGAGGTGGATATAAAGGGGGTAGGGATTCGGGAGCGAGAGGAAAAGATCGGGTTATTCGTGGATGATATTATCTTCAACTTGACACAACCAATTACAACGTTGCCAGTGTTAATGAAGGGCATTCAGCAGTATAGCCGAATAGCAGGCTATCGAATGAATCAAAGTAAAACCAAAATATTGGGGTTCAATTTGGCACCTAGAGTGGAGGAGAGTATATGGCACAATTTTAAGTTCTGGTGGGTGGCAGGCAGTTTCCGTTATTTGGGGATCCAGTTGGGGACCCTTCTGTTTAGGATTAAACAATGGAATTATCAAGGATTGGGGGACAGTATTAGGCAGGATCTTTCTAGGTGGAGGGGACTGTATCTGTCATGGATGGGCTGCATAGCGGTGGTAAAAATGAATATACTGCCGAGGCTGCTGTTTGTGTATATGTCCTTACCATGTAGCGTGGCAAAAAAAATAAAAGGAAATAGAGAGGATGCAAAACCTGCAAATGCAGTTTATTTTTGATGGGAAGCGCCCGAAAGTGGCTAGGGCCACCATGTACAAGACAAGGGAGGAGGGGGGTTGGGGGTCAAGTCTTTGTTTAGATATTAGATAGATCCAACACATAGATACTGAAGCCCCACTTGACCCATGCCAACATGGATTTAGGGAAGCACATGGAGCTGAGACACTTCTCGCCTCGTTAATGAATACTCTCATTAATGCCATTGACAGCATCAAGAATGGAGTTGCACTTGTCTTCCTAGACATTGCAGCAGCATTCGATTCAGTTGATCATGAACAACTACTAACCCGACTCTATGAGAAGGGAATACAAGGAACCGCATGGGATTGGTGTAAATCCTATCTAGAAGACTGCTGGCAACAGGTTTGGATCGGTAACAATACTTCTCATCCATTCCAACAGAAGCAAGGAGTACCACAAGGTTCCTCCTTATCAGCGCTGCTTTTCAATATCTACATGCAGCCAATCTGCAACATCACCCGGGCTTTTGGAATATCTTGCCTAATCTATGCTGATGATGTGCTGTTATTCACTCCTGTTAATGTGATAAGTCCTGATTACACAGGCCTTAATCAACTGCTTCTGTGCAATTGCTGATTGGTTGCTCACGCAGAACCTCCGAATAAATTTCAAAAAAACAGAAGTCCTTATTGTCACAAGGAACAAAGACTTCTCTCCTCCACCAATACTAAGAGTAAGGGACGCTGATTTACCAGTCAAATCCACGATACGTTACCTTGGTGTCATACTCGACCAATGACTAGAATTCAAGGACCACATAAAATGCACAGTGAAAACCATCTATCACAAGATCAGGACTCTACGACACCTTAAACCCATGCTTTATCCAAATGACTTCCGCACAACATTTCAAGCTCTAGTCACCCCACATTTCGACTATGCGAATATTATACTACATGGTTTACCCAAGAACACACTAAACCCATTACAGCTGGCTATGAATACAGCAGCCAGAGTACTATGTGGATCTACAAGGAGACAACACATAACCCCCATCCTGATGGAGCTTCACTGGCTTCCGATATACTGCAGGATATCCTACAAAGCCCTCCTCATGACCTTCAAAGCGTTCCATAAAATCTCACCATCTTCAATCTCAGACCTCCTGATCCACACTCAAAACAATAGGTCTAGGAGACCTGTAGCCGAAAATATACTATCGGTTCCAAAGGAACTAGTAAAAAGCACCCAGACAACTTCTAACAGAGCATTTGCATCCTTCGCCCCCAGAAGCTGGAACAAGCTGCCTACCAACATCAGATTGATGAAAGATATAGCACAATACAGAAAAGCTCTAAAAACCCACCTCTTCTTACAACACTTCTCCCACAGCAACATGCCCCCCTCTCCTCCCCCTCGACCCAAACCAATAACTATAGTTAGCAAATGGTCCTCTGTAGCAATTAGCCTAGTCTATATCAAATGAGAGTTCCTCTTTGATGGAAAGATCTTTTCAACATATGCTAAAGCGCTGTAAATAGTTACCTCTGTTAAATGTTTAACTGCTGTATATTATTCCCCAGTTTAACTGTTTTACTACCTGTTACCTGTAAACTCGGACTAAATCTCTAAGTCTGAGTGTAATGTTGTTCTATGTAAACTGCACTGATAACAAATAGCGCGGTATATAAAAGCTGTTAAATAAATAAATAAATATTATGAGGCGGCGCAACTCCGGGCACTATTCGCGTGGAAAGAGGGACTGGAGAAGCCAGGGTGGGTACGCATGGAAGAGGAGGAGGACGCGGTTACAGAGGCTTGGATATGGGATCCTGGGGCTAGGAGGCGGGGGAAGGGGGAGGAGAATCCGTATATGGAACTCACTCAACAGGTCTGGGAGAAATGGAAGAGGTATTTGATGGGTGGGGAAGAAGTATTTCAGGGAGACATATCCAGACGGTTGCAGAGGGGGGAATGGGGGAAGTAGTGGGGGTCTTTAAGAGGTGGGGGAGGAAGGGGTTGTGGAAAATAGGCCAAATGGTAGGAAACGGGGGGAGCATCCGGAAATTTGAGGAATTACAGAAGAAGTATCAGTTGGAGGAGCGAGACCGGTATGCGTATATTAGTATGTAGTATTGGTTGCAGCAGAAGGAGGTGAAAAAGGATTGGTCTGCGCAGCCCACCCACTTTGAGGAGATGATGGGGAAAAGGGGGACGAATACTCAGATAATATCAAGGTTGTATAAGATTCTGGGGGAGCATAAGCCAGGGCTAATTCGGAGTCAGAAGCAGTGGGAGGAGGAGCTGGGAGGCCAATGGGACTTCACAAGGTGGGATAGTATCTATATCAGAACTCACAGGCTAGCTCCGGGGACAGCAATGTCAGAAAATAGCTACAAGCTAAGGTTGAGAATGTACTGAACCCCAGTGTGGCTCCATGCGCTGTATCCGGAGCGTCCGGAGCACTGTTGGAAGGGATGTGGGGCAAGGGGGGACCTTCTACATATGATCTGGAGCTGCCCTAGTATACAAGGGTATTGGGCAGCTGTGGAAATTCTCACAGCGGATATTACCAAGGTGCGGGTACAGTTTACACCGACTATGGTAATATTGAATGAGGAGGTGGAGGGAGGAGGAGGAGGAGATGTGGGGAAGTTACAGGGGTACTGCGTAATTGCGGCAGGATGAGCCTACTCTGGTGGTGGAAAAATACAGGGGTACCCCCATTAAAAGAGGTGGTGGGGAGAATGGAGCAGCTATGGGACTTTTGTGCGATAGAAGCACACAGAAAGCACACTCTTACAAAGTACAACAAGGTGTGGGAGCTGTATGCACAGTGGAGGGGGGTGGGGGTGGAACATTGGTGTGAGAAACTAGAAGGAGGGGGGAGCAGAGATGTAAAGATGTAATTGGTTAGCTTATTACCTGCTTAAAGATATCACTGTTGAACTGTTTAAGAAGTTTACAATGCACACTGTTTACAATGTATACTAGTCTATTGCCTAAGGTTAAATGTTACATGGTTAAAAGGGTGTTGCAACATCTGAGAATAGACAGAGGGGGGGAGGGGAGGGGGTTGGGGGGAGTGGGATGGGTAGGGAGGGTGAGTGGGAAGGGGGTGGGGGTAAAAAGGGGGGAATGAAAAAATGTCTAATATGCTGCTTATGATTATTTGAATTATTATTGTGGGTGGAGGTTAGATGGTTAATGTATAGGAAGGACGATTGTGATAGACCAGTGGCGGTCTTAAGATGTGTAGAAGTATATTGGTGTTGGAAACTTGAATAAAGAACAAATTACCAAAAAAAAATGATTGAAATCAAACATAAGGAAAAAACTTACAAAAAGAAAATAAGAAACCCATTAGCCCACAAAACTGAGAGGAGATAAATACTAAAGAAATTACCAGCAAGAAAATAGGGCAATATCCTTATTAGACAGATAATTTAATCCTACCCAAAGCTCACCCCTCTGAGGCCTTTTTCTCCTTATCAACTAGAAAAGCCTCCAACTGTGGAGAGTCCAGAAAGATAAACCTAACTCCCTGAAAGGAGACCAAGCACCTACCGGGATACCGTAAAAAAAAAGATGCCCCGACAGCCAACACTCTTGGCCTTAGGGCCAAAAAGGCCTGCCGGCATAGCTCTGTGGCCCGAGATACAATTGAACTCGCAACCTACAAAATATAAAGGCCTTATTTTTAAAGTAACTTCTAAACACGGAAGTCTTATCCTGTTCTGAACGAAATGTAACCAAAAGAGTAGCCCTGGTGGAAATAACATCCTTTGAGTCCTCCAAGAATTGGGTCAAATCAAAATTTACCTGAGGTTGCAAAACATCAAAACCCTCAGAGGACTCACCTGACATCTTGCCACCAGGTATATAAAACAACTTGGAAAAACCATTGAGTCAGCTGTGGGTAAACCCAAAGCCTCCTTAAGGTATTTCCGGAATAAAACTTCCGAATGCAATAAATGACAGTAAGGAAAATTCAAACATCGAATATTTCTACTTCTGAAATTATTTTCAAACATTTCTAATTTCCGATGGATTATTAGACTATCCTTAATATAGGAGACACTGACCGCATTCAAAGAAGAAAAAACTATCATATTTAGAAATCTGAGTAGCAAGTGAAGCCACCTGTTCCTCAACTTTGACCAGCCGTGTAATCATCTCCTGAGAGAAGCTACACAGCTGGGAAACAGTGTTGCCAAAGACTGCTCAGTCCAACCCTCCAAATATCCCCCAGGGACACCTGAGACTCGGATATCTCCCTAGATTCAACCAGGGGGGGGAGGGTGACCAGACAAGAGGCTTCAAAAGGTACAACAGAAACAACTGGGGAACTATGGTCCAAAGGGCCAACACCGGTGGGATCAGGAGGTATCAAATAGGGGGGAGCAGGTGGAGAGTGCTCCGGGGAACTTAAAAAAGCCCCTGAAACTTGAGGAGAGACAGTCCCGGTACCTGCAGGGGAATATCTTTCTCCCCTAGTTTCAAATGTTTATCCATGGGTCTGCTAGTAGCCACTACTAGCGGCAAAGCCGCCTTCTTGCATTTCCCCATATATCTATGGGGCTCCACGGGGCTCCCAAGAGGCAGTAACTGCCCCTTGTATCACGCCCCTTAGATCACGCCACGGTCGCGCGCCTAGCATTCACTCCTAGATAAAGGGGAAATGTAACAAGCCTAAAAAGCCCCCGATGTCGTCAGGCCAGCCCGGGACACAGCTGCCTCCTCCTCTCAACACAGCTGCAGGGAAACGCTCCTCCTGGCTCACCAAGGCACATCAAACTTCTTATAGAAGCCCCCGATGACGTCGGAACAGCCCGGGACATAGCCTGCCTCCTCCTCTGGGCTAGCTGCAGGGAAACGCTCCTCCCAGGATACTGTTGCTTCCTCTATGCAGCCTGGGGCTGGTATTGGGAAGTTGAGGGGTAAGAAGAGTAGAATTTCTTCTTCTTACCATAGAATGGCTTCTTAGCAACTGCTTTTTATTAAGTAGAGTAGGAGGTAGCCTTTGAAAACCTATTTAGGGTGGTATTCTTAGATTCTAACTGAGAGGCCTTATCTTGCCAA
This sequence comes from Ichthyophis bannanicus, assembly GCA_033557465.1. Lineage (NCBI taxonomy): Eukaryota > Metazoa > Chordata > Amphibia > Gymnophiona > Ichthyophiidae > Ichthyophis > Ichthyophis bannanicus. The sequence continues at coordinate 1,024,130,963 of CM066033.1, read as the reverse complement.
TCCTTTCCAAACAGGTTCTCTCCTGACAGGGAATATTTCCCAGCTTATCTTGAACTCACTGTTCAAGGTCTGATGCCTGAAGTCAGGCAATCCTATGGGCACCTATGCAGATAGAAATTGTTCTGCTAATGTATTCAAAACAGTCAAAGGTTGCCCTATTGATAAATTTGGAAACATTTTGAGCATGTTTGATTAATGTAAGGTAGTCTGCCCTCTTGTCATCTGGGAGAAGAGGAGCCATTGATTCCTGATCCCTAGTCCCTTCCATAAGGAACATACCCATGTAGAGTATGTATGAACTTATGCGGACTGAAAGCACCGGCAGCCAAAATAATCGAGGGTTCTTGACTCTCTGCCTAGGGGATTGGAAGAGTGCATCTTAGAACTCTTAATTCAATGCATAGCCAATTCCACTACCATTGAGTGGTGTGGAAGCTGCGTCTTCTGGATCCCAGGGCTTTCCGGTACCCGATACATGGTACTGAGTCGCTGGGTATGGGGAGGAATGGTGAGGGGCGTCTCCCACATCCGGAACATAAGGTCCTGGAGTATGAGGTGTATCAGGAGAGTAGTCGCCTATTTGGGAGCTGTAGGGTATTGGAGAATTTCCAACTCCTCTGCTCTGGGTTCTTTCTCCGATGCAGAAGTAATGGATAGGCCTTTCGCCATATCCTTGATAAACTCCTGGAAAGACATGTCTTCAGGAGGGGACATGCACTGCTGTGGAGACAGAGAGGGTTCCTCGGGGAGACTCCTCATCTCTCTGGTACCGATCAATTCATCATCTGAAGAATCGGAATCGGTAGTTTCAAAGTATCGACGAGAGCGATGCTCTTGTTCGGACCAGTACTGATCGGTATCGGCGTGAGAGACCTGCCGTGTCGGTACCTTGGAACCGGGGACGGACTTGAATGCTGGCATGGGCGGGAGCATGCTGAGGGGCACGAAGTCCGATGCCAATTGTATCGGCATCGTCGGCTGTATCAGTACTAATGATGCCAGAGGTAATGTCTTGACCAGTACCGACGCCACTAATAGAGCCACAAGACTCCACTCAATAGCTAGCATGCACTGGTCCATCGAGCTTGCCGATGCTTGGGAGCAGTATAATAGGTACACTGCTCATCAAACTGATTGACAGGTGAGATAAGTATGACATCGGCCAATCAGCGTTCACTTCTGGGTTATGCCCCACCCCTGGCCCCACCCATTCCCTGCCCCCATAGAAATGAATGGGGGATAGCTCCTCCCATTAATGCCCTCACTCCCCGCCCCCTGACATGGCCACACCCTGCCCCCAAAAATGACATCAGCCAATCAGCCAATCAGTGCTCAGTTCTGGGTTTGTGCCCCACCCACACCCCAGCCTCTCCCATCCCTCAACCACGCCCCCAGCATACATCATCGGAAATGACATCACCAGAAACAGGGTGTCATCGGAAATGGACAGTGTCGCTTTTCGATGACATCACTGGAAACAGGGTGTCTGACCCCGGAAATGTGTTTTGCTTCCAGTTTATGCTGACATCAGGGGAAGCAGGAACCTGGAAATCACAAAACAAAAATGCTTTTATTTCCCTGCCCGAGTTTTATTTTTCTCACAAAGCAGTGCAATGCTTTTGTGTGTATTGCAAACTATTTAGAGCTGATTGTTAAAAATAACCCTAGCAATAGGAACACAAACCCTAGCAATAGGAACACAAACCAGGATCTGTAATGTGATGCTGGCACACAGCATTTGGTATACAGGCTTTTCTTTCCACATGTTAAAATGCAATTAACACATCTTTGTTAAAGAACCAGTACTGTCCATGTGATAGAATTTTGCTTTTAAGACCTCACTGTTAGAGAGAAGTATTCTGATAGCAGAGTGGTTCAGGCTGAAACACAGAGAGAGAGAGACCTGAGTTCAAATCCCACTTCAGCTATTTTTAGTGGCTTTGAAAAAAAACAATACAGAGAAACAAGTTTGTGCATGCTTCTAGTCAGTGTAGGAAAGAAAATGGCAATATGTGATTGGCAGAAACAAGAGACTTGTTCTGAGCATGCTCCTGGTGAATGTAGGAAATAACATTGTGTAAAGCTGTGCACCCTGTGTGGGAAAAATTCTAACACAGAGATTCACAAAGAAAAAATGTCTCTTTTTGGAACACCAAGTAGGATTTCCAACAGGATGCATAACATCGATTACTTTCTTAAAGATTGTGATGCAGTAGTTGAGGGTTATCCACCGATAGAAAATCCATTTGAACAACAGGAGAGTTTGGCAGAGTCTGGACATGAATTAACAGAGATTGAAGCTTTTCCAGATGCACAAAAATTGTTTGATCCTCAAGAACTTTGTGATTCAGGCACTGAAATTGACCTGTCGGATGACAACGCTATGGATCCAACGGATATAGAATTATATTACGCCGCGGCGGATGCAGAAGCAACCTGTTTGCTGGAAGAACTAGGATCCACAGAGGTAAGAGAGGTCTTCTTTTTTTTTTTTGTAAAAAGTGTTATAGAAGAGGTAGTTCATTTCACATTGACACTTGGGGTTTTTTTGTAGGGAAGTGATGGATCTTCACCCTTACAAGAGCTAGAGGACATACAGGCAATCAATCTACGCTGCTTGTGCTTTCTCTGTCCATATCAAAGGGAAGCGTTTGGTGTCATAGTTAACCAAAAGGACAACTCAAAACCTGAAGAAATAAACACATTTAAATCTGTTATTCAGGCAACGATATACTATATTATCAAGAAATGCTTGCAGGGGGTTATGCATAGAGACTGTGCAGCTTGTCTAATACATGCTCCAAGGCAAAGACATCATGATTGCCTGAGGTGGGGGCACAAGGAAATACAACAGAAAATCCATAAAACTTGAACCAGGTTGTGTCTACAACCTACTGTAAATGTTGCCATGATTGTTGGTCATAAAATGAAAGCAATCGACCTAGGTTATGAAATTTTGAATTTTTTGTTTGATCTCTTCAGATTTTAATACCAGTAGAAATCCAGAACATCTGCTCAATATTTTGCTTAGATCTGTCACAGACAGCGATATGGAGCTAGTGGAAGGTTTAATCTGTGACAGAGATTATAGATCGTTCTTCAAAAAAACATGAAGTTCCATAAAAATTGACTTTTTCTGAAAATGTTTGTATTTTCAAGATCTATTAGCTGAATATACAGTTGAAGATGAACAAAAATTAAATGTATGCCTTTATATAAAAAAAACTTGTAATGTTCAAATGAATCAGTTCATAAGATGAAAACTTTTATTTGAAATAAAACATTTTGAACATACAACTTTGTGTGGTGTGTTTTAGGAATTCTTAGTTAATAAATTATCTCCTACAATGTACTGTCTGAGAAAAAGGGCACAGCAAATACAACACATGATGAGATTATGAGAAGCAGAGCTGTACTGTAGAAGTAAATTCACTTAAGGTGCAAGGACAGCAAAAGCATCCCCGATCGGCATTGGGGCAGAGAGTGAGAAGTTTTAACTCCTCCCGCTCTCTGCCGCAAGGCCAATCAGGGCCCACCAGGACCTCTTCAAATTTCTTCAGTGCCAGCAGGTGCAAGGACAGCAGCAGCAGCCCCGATCGGCGTTGGGGCAAAGAGCGGGAAGCCCTAACTCCTCCCGCTCTCCGCTGCAAGGGCAATCAGGGCCCATCAGGACCTCTTCAAATTTCATTCAATGTCAGCAGGTGCATGGACAGCAGCAGCAGCCCCGATCGGCATCGGGGCAGAGAGCGGGAAGCCCTAACTCCTCCCTCTCTCCACCGCAAGGCCAATAACGGCCCACCAGGACCTCTTCAAATTTTTTCAGCGCCAGCAGGCATGCCTGCGCCTGAGGTACTCGCCAGAGGGCCCTTTGGCGTGGCCCTTAGGTGGGGACGAAGGCAAAGAACAAAATAACCAACCACACATAAAAAAGAAACGATCAAGAAGAGCTCTAAGCAGACATCAACCAAGCAACCAAACAACTGAATAAGGAAAAAGCAGATCTAATGCCCCCTCTCATAACAACCCCGTACATACTCCAAAGACCCCTCCATACACATCCGTACACAACTGACTATGCCCAAATTTTAACACGAAAACACCCCGCACCATACTTCCACAACATAACACACCCACAGTGAAACCCTATCCCCATCACAATTATACCACAGCACCAAACAGCACTCACTCCCACAAGACTGCTACAGATCACATTTATAAATGACAGCTCCGTGAGGAACAAACTTCCCATACTTCAAAACCTCATCACAGATCAAAAAATGGACATCCTCTGCATATCAGAAACATGGCTATCAGAATCTGACACAGTACTCATGAACCAGCTCACACCATAACGATACCAGATTTTTAACTGCTCCCACACCCACTCCAGAGGAGGAGGAGTAACAATAATCGCGAAATCCAATCTGCACCTCTGGAACCTAGCAGCAGAAAGCTCACAAGAAGCCGACACCATCACGATTACCAATAAACACCTCCTGATCTGCCTGATTTATAGACCACCAGCAACAAACTCAGACCTCTCAGACATCCTCAAACAAGTATCCGAAACCTATAATAGCACAAAAGAACAGATAATACTTGGAGATTTCAATCTACCCTCAACACAAGAGAAACATGCTAAGGCATTCATGGAAGCTATGGAGGCCATGGGACTGACCCAAATAATATGCACCCCAACACATGAAAGAGGAAAATCCTGGACCTCATATTCCTCAACTCCAAATCCACAAATGTACATAATCAACCAAAGATCACAGCTGTATCATGGTCTGACCACTTTCTTATTACATTCAACATATCCTACCAACCCATCACCGCCATGGAGGAGCCGTGCCCAGCAAGAAGATTCAAAACATTCCACAAAGAGGACTTCCTTACCCAAATCCTGCCAGAACTACAGCCCACTCAGACCGATCTTGAGTCCTCAGTTACTAACTGGAACACCATAATAACTGCAGCAGCACAAACAACGACAACAAATAGACAAAAAAATGCAAGACAAGCAAAGTCACGCTGGTACACACCAGACCTACGGATCCTAAAAACACAACTGAGAAGAATTGAGAGGAAATGGAGAAAAACAAAAAATGGAGCCAATAGAGCAATCTACATGGATGCACTCAATCACTACTGCACCAGAAAAGATGACACACGCAAAGCTTACCACTCAAAGATTATAAATGCATCACTTAACAGATCACGGGAACTTTTCAACGTCGTCAAAAAACTTACCAAGACAGACCACCTAGCGGATCAACTACCTAACATACCACCACAGCAACTAGCAGCACAATACAAACAGCTCCAACAGATGACCAGCATACAGACCAAAACAACTACAAAGGAGCACACCACTAACCTAAAAACCGCATGGACCTCCTTTGAATCAGTCGCCAAAGAAAGGATTGAAACCACAATATCAGGACTCAATACCACCACCTCCTCTCTGGACCCCTGTCCGGTTGCCTGGATTAAGAAGACAAAGCAGGAATTAAGCCCAATCCTCACCAACATTGTAAATAAATCTCTTGAAGAGGGTCAGGTGCCTACCTCCCTCAAAACATCTATCATACACCCAACCCTCAAGAAACCAGACCTTGATCAATTATACCCTACCACATTCAGACCAGTAGCAAGTCTCCCGTTCGTGGCAAAAATCATTGAGAAGATAGTGCAGCAACAACTATAAGACCATCTGGACAAAAATAACATACTTGATCCCCAGCAACATAGATTCTGACATCTGCATGGGGTTGAAACACTCATGGTCTCATTAATAAACACTCTGACCAAAGGAACCCAAACCAGACACAACGGTTTTGCACTGATCTTTCTGGATATATCTGTGGCGTTCGACACAGTTTCACACAACATCCTCCTCAACAGACTGAAGGAAATCGGTATCCAAGGCATTGTACTGCAATGGTTCCAGTCATATCTCTCAAACAGATATCAACGAATCCGGACCTGCACCACCACCGCCTCACCTTATCAGCAAACCCAAGGGGTGCCACAAGGGTCCGCCCTATCAGCCATGCTATTCAACATCTACCTCCAACCACTCTGCTCTATCATACAATCCCACAACGTCAACTTCCATGTATATGCAGACGACATCATGATCCATGAACCCATAACCACTTCAAATCCAACCAATCCACAGTTAATAACTTGCTTCAATAACATATCAAGATGGCTTCAAGAAAACAACCTCACAATAAACCTCAAAAATACGGAAGCATTGTTTGTGACAAAAGATCATGAATTCATCCCACCTACACACCTAGCACTAGGAACTATACAAATCAGAGTCCAACCGCAAATAAAATATCTGGGAATCATCCTGGACCAACCACTGTCATTCAAACAGCAGATTGCAAGAACTGCAAAAACAGTATTTTTCAAAGCCAGACTGAAACAACGACTAAGACCTCTCCTAGACCCTGAAGACTTCAGATCTGTAATGCAGGCGATGACACTCCAGCATCTGGAATACTGTAACTCAAAATACCACGGCCTCCCAACCACCACTCTCTACCCACTCCAAACCATCCTCAACACAAAAGCCAGAATCATCCAAAAAGTGAGGAGATTTGACCACATCACCCCAGTCTTAAGAGATCTTCATATCCTCCTAATAGAAGCTTGGATCAGATACAAATCACTGGTACTGATCCACAAAGCATTTTTTCAACAACCACCGCAGCTACACACACTCCTGACAAAACCATACTCACAAAGAAAGAAACACCCGACAACTCGCAAACAACACCCTGATTGTACCACATGAAAGAACCAAATTCAACAAGCAAATCTGCAACCGAGCATTCAACCTATATGCACTTTCCCTATGGAACTCTCTGCCTATAAAGATCCAATTCACCATGGAGCTCTCCACATTCAGAAAACAACTGAAAACCCACCTGTTCAAGGAAAATCTAGGGCCAGAGTCCATCATAACCCACTGTAAATGAAGACCAGGTATAAAAGAACTGAACAAAACTGAACACAAAAGATTGTAAATATGTTAGATATGTAAATCCACTATGATTCAAGTGCTTACCCCCCCCCCCCGGAGTATTGGACCCCCCCCCTTAAAAATGATACCGCACCCTACTATTTGTTGTAAATAACTTTGTTAAATTGTAAACCGCTTTGACAGAGAGATGTAGTTCATCAGCATAGTATAGTCTCTTGTTGGTCCATTTGTTTCCCCAGTCGCCTATAAATCTGAATCCTTCTTGTTTGCACCAGGTCTGGAGCCATGTGTTAAAGCTGTTTATGTGATGTAGCCTTTCTGCCCCCTTGCCAAGAAAAGGTAGAACTTCTGAGAATGCTACAGTGTTAACAATGAGCTTCAGTTTCTCTTCCAGAGTTTGGAAGTCCCTTTGAACTGTAGTGGCATTGTTTCTAGCCAGGTCATTTGTACCCAAGTGGATGACAACATCAATTTTGGAGTAGTCACTTTCAGCACTGAGTACATCAACAATTTGGTTTGACATATGGGTGACATTGGCACTAATGGAGCCATCACAGGAACGCTCCCCAGCTTCCAATAGGAAAGCCTTTGGGAGCATTCCCTGTGCCTGCGTGCCTTCCTTCCCACTTTCCCAACTCCTCTCCTCAGTTGAGTTTGTGGCTGAGAGGAAGAAAAAAGTAAAAAACCCTACAACTCCTAGGGGAGGAGGGCGGGTTATGAAGACTGATTCCTGCTGTTTCCAGAGTTCACCTGTTACAGGTGAGTAACTACACTATCTCCAGGAACAAGCAGGAATGCAGTCTTCACTTATTACCAGGTACCAGACTGGTATGGGGGAAGCAGTGTGATCCCTGAGGCTAAACGTTGTAGCCGAACAGTCTGGAAAGTTATGGGCTATCGGGCTCGATTCCAGTAGGCAATTCTTCCTCCATAGATAGTCTGGTCTGTTATAGAAGCCTGGGATGAAGAGTAGGAGCTGAGTTTAAGTCCCAAAGAGATGCTGGAGTGCAGCTTGGCCAAAGACAGCATCCCGACGGGAGTCTCTGTCCAGACAGTAGTGTGCAGCAAAAGTATGAATGGAGGACAAGGTAGCTGCCCGACAGATCTCGTCAATAGATACTGAACAGAGATGGCTATGGAGGCTGCCGTAACCCATGCATTGTGAGCAGTGACATAACCCTCCAAAGAGAGTCCTGCCTGTGCATAAACAAAAGAAATGTAAGCTACTATCCATTTGGATAGAGTACGTTCTGTCACCGGTAGGCCTAGGTGACTAAAATCAAATGAGATGAATAACTGAAAGGATCTTCTGTGATCCTTAGTTCTAATCAAATAGTAAGTGAGCTCTCACTTGCAATCTAAGGTGGGTAGCGCCGCTTCATCCTAAAATGCATGTGATCTAGGGAAAAAAGTCAGGAAGATCACCGACTGATTTAGATAGAAGGAAGACACCACCTTTGGAAGGAAATGTGGATGAGAATGCAGAACCACCTTGTCAGAGCGGAACCTGGTATAAGGTGGATCCGCCACTAGAGCCTGCAGTTCACTGATGCGGTGAGCTGATGTGAGGGTAATGAGGAAGATTACCTTCCAAGATAGAAACTTCAGTGAAGTGGTGGCTAAAGGTTTGAAGTGAGGCTTTAGAAGTTGAGCAAGAACCACATTGAGATCCCAGGCCACCGGAGGTAGCTTAATGGGTGGCTTGGACAGCAGGATACCCCCACATGAAACATGCTACTAAGGGGTGCGAGGAGATAGGCTGTCCATCCAGTGGTTTGCAAGAGGTCGCAATGGCACTAAGGTGAACTCTCAATAAATTAGTTTTCAGACCTCTTAAGGATAAGTGGAGGAGATATTGTAGAAGATACTCCACTGGGTAAGTAAAGCGTCAATGTCCTTTGGGGAGCACCAGAGGGTAAACCTACACCACTTGAAAGCATAAGAATGCCTGGTGGAATCTTTGTGTGATGCAAGGAGGACATCTTTGATCGCCTGTGGCAGGTTGAGATCAGCTAGCACTATCCTTCAGTAGCCATGCTATCAAGTGTAGGGAGTGAAGATTGGGATAGAGGAGCATCCCGTGGTCCTGCGATAGGAGCTTGGGTGCAAATCCCAGGCTGAGAGATTAGACTGCGCAAGACGAAGAAGAGTAGAGGAAACCATGGTTGACGGGGCCAAAAGGGGGCTACGAGAACCATTGAGCCCTTGTTGGTCTGTAGCTTGAAAAGCATTTTGGATATCAAGGGGATGCATGGGAATGCGTAGAGCAGACCCTGTCCCCAATGTAGGAGGAAGGCATCCGGGGCCTGCCAGTGCAGCAGTGGAACTCTGAAACAGAAGAGCGGAAGCTGTGTGTTTTGCAGAGTGGCAAAAAGATCTATGAGCGGGGTTCCCCATGTCTGGAAGATCCGAACAGCCATCTCGTGATGCAAGGTCCATTTATGTGAATGAAGGATATGGCTTAGCCTGTCCGTAAGGACATTGAATTCACCCAGGAGGCACACCATTCTGAGGTGAATGTGGTGTGAGATGGCAAAAGACCATAGGCGAATGGCTTCCTTACAGAGGGGAGGTAACCCGATTCCTCCCTATTTGGTGAGGTAGAACATGGCAACTTGGTTGCCCTGAAAGTTGAGGTTGAAAAGCCCGAAGAACATTTTGTCAGTGCCTGTAGTGCTAGGAAATTTATCTTCAGGGCAGATTCTTGTGGTGTCCACAGTCCTTGTGTGGTTAGGTTGTTTAGATGCACTCCCCACCCCAGCTTGGAAGCATCCGTTGTTAGGGTGCATCGAGGTGGGGGCCCGAAGAGGTGACCCAATAAGTAGGTTTTGTGGAGAACACCACCAGTGAAGGGACTTGATCAGTGGAGGGGTGATCTGGATCTTGTCTCTGAGATACCCCTTTGCTTGCATCCATTGAGAAGACAGTCCATTGTGCATGACACATGTGTAACCAAGCATAGGGGATGACATGGACTGTAGAGGCCATGTGTCCTAATAGCTGAAGCATTTCTCAAGATGTTATTCAGCTTTGCTCTTATACCCCCTTTGCCAATTCCATGAGGCAGATACAACAATCCTGTGAAAGGAAAGCTCGGGCCTGTTGAGTGTCTAAGAGCACTCCGATGAACTCCAGTCATTGGGTCTGAGCGAAGTGAGACCTTGGGAAGTTTTGGAGCACTGTGATGGTGCGATGAAGAAAAAGTCTTACCTCTTGAGTGGACTCTCCCCTGATCAGCCAGTTGTCTAAGTAAGGGAAGACAAATACCCCCAACATATGAAGGAAGACAGCAACTACTGCCACGCATTTTGTGAAGACCCTTGGGGCTGAGACTAAACTGAAGGGGAGAACCCGGTATTGATAGTGTGTTCCCTAGAAGATGAAGCGCAGATACTGTATGTGCAAGGGATGGATCAGAAGATGCATGTACACTTCTTTTAGGTCTAGAGAACATAGCCAATCATGTCTCTGGAGGTATAGAGTTCCTAGAGAAATCATCTTGAATTTTTCACAGACCATGAATTTGTTTAGATCCAAGATGGGCCTGAATCCCCCTGTTTTCTTTGGAATGAGAAAGTATGGAGAATAGAAGCTTATCCCATCTTTAGGAGGAGGAACTTTTTCTATGGCCCTCTGGGAAAGGAGGGTGGTCATCTCTTCTTTTAAGAGCATTCTTTGAAGGGGTTATATGGGATAATTCTCTGTGCAGCTGATGAGAGGTAAGGTTTAGAAGTGAAGTTGATAACCCCCTTGGACGATCTGAAGTGTCCACTGCTCTGATGTTATGAGGTGCCACCTGTGGGCATAATGACAGAGTCTGCTGCTATGTGGAGGGGTTGGGAATCCTCCAGGGGTGATTGACAATGCTTTTCAGGAAGGAGTCAAAAGCCAGGCACAGGTTGTGCCTGTGCAGCTGGTTGGGGCTTAGGAGTTTTGGGATTCTTGGGTTGGCAAGGGCTCTGCTTTCTCTGCTGAGGCTGATAGGCAGCAGAAGGCGGGTAAGAAGGATAGTATCTCTTCTTTTTAAGATAGAAAGATTTCTTGGTAAGAGTCTTCCTCTTTGATGGAAAGGCGCTTCAGAGTGAGCTTATCTGTTTCAATCTCCTCTGGTTTTTCCCTCCAACCATTGCCAAATAGGTTCTCCCTAGTACATGGGATGTTGGCCAGTTTATCCTGGACCCATTGCTCAAGGTCTGATGCCTGTAACCAGGCCAATCTATGAGCCCCAGTGCAGACTGCTGATGCTCTGCTTGTTGATTCAAAGGCATGGAAAGAGGCCCTAGTAAGAAACTTAGAAATATTTTAGCCTTGCTTGCCTGGTATGCACTCTGCTTATCATCAGGAAGCATGGAGGTGAAAGTCTCCATATCTCTGGTGACATCTTTCAGAAACATGTCCATATATAGCATGTAAGTATTCTGGAGGCCAACATGCATGATTGGAAGCATCGACGCCCAATGGCATCGAGTGTTCTCACATCTCTGCCAAGTGGCATGGATGAATGGTTCTTAGAGCTCTTTATGCAGCACATTGCCAATTCCACCATCATAGATTGGTGGGGAAGCTGAGGTTTCTGGAAGCCTGGGCACTCTGGTACTCGGTCAACAAAGTCTATCGAGTCTTTTGTTGACAGGCGGAACCGTGAGTGGGGCATTCAATGCATTGGTAATGTACTGCCTCCTTAGTTGTGGGAGGGCAATGAAGTATTTCCAATTCCTCTGCCCTCAGTTCTTTTTCCGAGGCCACAGTGATGGTAAGTCCTGCTGCAATGTCCCGTATGAAGTCCTAAAAGGACATATCTTCCAGTGGGGACCAATGCCATTCTTGGGGCGGCGAGGGTTCTGAAAGGATATCTGGAAGTTCCTGTGAATCGAGTGATTCCTTGTCAGAATCTGAAGATCTGGAATCAGACTCTAGTAGAAAATCAAAGTATCAATGATCTTTGGTATGACCTCGAAGTTTCATAAATGTCGAATGCCGATACTGATGCTTGGAAGTGGTTTCAGTTGGTTCCATCAAGGCCGGTTCTAGGGCTGGCATCAGACCTGATACACCTGACTGTAATCCCAGTGTCAAATCTTGAAATCCTGGAGCTCTCAATGCTATCGGTACCGAGGCTGCCAGGAGTGCGGCCAAACTCCTCTTGAGATCCAGCATGAGCTGATCAAGGGAGATGGAACTGGTAGTTCTCCGGAGGTCATGTCTCGGGAGCATCCCAGAGCCCCACTTATGCTTTGGAGGAGAGATCCTCCCGCTGGAGCTGTTTGGCTGGCTGGTCGGCATCGGAAGCACATCTGGGGGAGTCACGATGCTTATGCTGGAACTTCCTCTAGTCTTGGTATCAGTCTTCAATGGCAATGATGATGACTTCGGCCAGAGACTTTGACTTACTTTTATGTTTGGACTTCAAAGATACCTGATATCTCTGAGAGGAAGTTGAAGCTCTGGAAGAAGTGGAAGTCACTGACATTGATTCCAAGGCAAACAACAAACCGTACTGTCTGGCTCAGATTTTTAGGCCTCTCTTTGTCATTTGATGAATCAAAGGACAAGAATTTGGTTAATGATCAGGTCCCAAACATTTTAAACACCAGTCATGTTTATCGGTGACTGATATGGTATCAGCACTTGGTAAATTTCTTAAAACCACTAGTTGGTTTTTCCATGCCTGAAAAGGTGTCTTCAAGACTGAAGAGAAGGCAATGGAGGCCTAAAGGTCTAGTCTAGCGATAAGACTGTGTGTAAGGAAATAAAAATAAAAGAAATATCGGGACTGGTGTCGGGCTCGACGGACCGGCATTGACGGGAAGGCAGAAGCATGATGTTTTACACCAAAATAAAAAGGGTTTTGGCAATGACAGGACAGCACATCCTGCTGGCTCCACAGAAAATGAAGACCTGAGAATAGGAGTTGGGAAGGCGGGAAAGCAGGCACAATGGAGTGCTCCCAAAGGTTTCCTATTGGATGCTAGGGAGCATACCCGTGCAGGCTCCGTCAGTGCCAATGTTACCCATATATGAAGACTGTGTTCCTGCTTGTTCCTGGAGATTCCATTGGACAATTAGATGATAGAAGAATAAAAGGGGCAGCAGCAGAATGGGACAGTGTTGATGGCGGAGGATCACATTTTTGTGACAACGGCAACAACACCAAACTTAAACTGCACGGAAGAAAGGCCCGGCAATCTACTTCTATATCTTGCCATGAAAACCCAATGCATAGTTACAACAAAACAAATTGTGCTATGGTGCTGGAAGATGAGACCCCCAGGTCGGAAGGCATTCAACTAGCTACTGGGGAAGAGCTGAAGACTTTTCAGAGTAAAGCTAGCATTTATGATGTGGTTGGATCAAAGCCCTCAGGAAGTCTGACTGCTGATGTAGCTGCGCATGAAATGAGAGTCAGAAGCTGTAAAGATGTCTTACACATTGGAACATGGAACGTTCGAAGCATGAACCAAGGAAAGTTGGAGGTGGTCAAGAATGAAATGGAACGTGTACAACTTGATCTGTTGGGTGTCAGCGAACTGAAATGGACTGGCATGGGGCACTTTGCATCAGATGATCACATGGTCTACTATGCTGGAAATGAAAGACAAAGAAGAAATGGTGTTGCATTTATAATAAAGAAGAAACTTGCAAGAACTGAAATGAAATACAATGCAGTCAGCGAACGCTTAATCTCTATTCGTCTACGAGGATTGCCTATCAACACAACTATAATTCAAGTATATGCCCCAACAACAGCTGCAGAAGAGAATGAAATTGAAGAGTTCTATGAACAAGTACAAGCTGAAATTGACAGAACATGCAAACAGGATATCCTGATAGTCATGGGTGACTGGAATGCAAAAGCTGGCAACAAAGAAGAAGGCAAAGTAGTTGGAAAATATGGACTTGGCAACAGAAATGAAGCTGGAGAAAGACTGATAGAATTTTGCAAGACCAATGATCTATTCATCTCAAACACCTTCTTCCAGCAACACAAGCGGCGACTGTACACATGAACTTCACCCAATGGATTGTATAAAAATCAAATTGACTACATCTGTGGAAATCAATGATGGAAAAGCTCTGTAACATCAACAAAGACAAAACCTGGAGCTGACTGTGGTACAGATCATCAACTACTAGTATGCAAACTCAAGCTAAAGTTGAAAAAGAGCAAACCACTCATGAATGCAGCAAAATATGACCATGAGAATATACCACTAGAATTTAAAGACTGCCTACAAAATCAATTTGCTGCTTTAGATACAAATGACAGAGCTCCGGAAGAGTTATGGAATGACATCAAGAAGGTTGTGTTGGAAGAAAGCGAGAAGTCTCTACAAAAGGTGAAAAAGCAAAAACGGCCAAAATGGATGACGGAAGAAACTCTGAAAATTGCCCAGAAACGCAGAGAAGCTAAAGCCAGAGGAGAAAGAAAGACAGTCGCAGAACTTAACAGAAATTTCCAATGTGCAGCAAGACAGGACAAGGAAAAGTACTACAATGACACTTGCAAGGAAATAGAAGCAGAAACTATTAGAGGAAGAACAAGATCGGCTTTCCTAAAGCTACGAGAGTTAAAGAAAAAGTTCCAGCCTCGAATTGGAATGTTACAAGATGCTCAAGGTTCTATGTTGAATGATGCTGAGAAGATCAAGAAAAGGTGGAAGGAATATACAGAGTTTTTATATGATAAAGATCAAGTGGACCAACAGCCGTTTCAACCTGTACCTTATGATCGGGAACCATTGGTGATGAAAGAAGAAGTTAAAGCAGCATTGAAAGCCTTATCAAAGAACAAAGCACCAGGCATTGATAGCATTCCCATAGAAGTATGGCAGCAATCTGATGCAGCTGTTACCATACTCACAATGCTCTGCCAAGAAATATGGAAGACAACATCATGGCCAACTGACTGGAAAAGATCTATGTTTATACCAATACTAAAGAAAGGTGATTCAACTGACTATGGAAATTATCGCACAATCGCTCTGATCCCACATGCCAGCAAGATTCTACTGAAGATTATTCAAAAGAGACTACAACCATACCTGGAACAAGAACTACCTGAAGTGCAAGCAGGGTTCAGGAAAGGGCGAGGAACAAGAGACATCATTGCAGATGTGAGATAGATCCTTGAAAAGACTAAAGAATACCAAAAGGATATCTATTTGTGCTTTATCGACTATAGCAAGGCTTTTGACTGTGTAAACCATGAGAAACTCTGGGCCACATTAAGAAGCATGGGTATACCAGAACACCTGATCGTTCTCTTGCGCAATCTGTACATTGATCAAGAAGCAACAGTTCGAACGGAACAAGGAGAAACAGAATGGTTTAAAATAAGCAAAGGTGTAAGACAAGGCTGCATACTTTCCCCCTACCTGTTTAATTTATATGCAGAACAAATCATCAGAGAAGCAGGATTGTATGAAGACAACAGAGGTGTGAAGATTGGTGGAAGACTCATCAACAACCTTCGCTATGCTGATGATACCACATTACTGGCCGAAAGTGAAGATGATCTGAAACATTTGCTTCTCACAATCAAAGAACATAGTCTCAAAATGGGCCTAAATGGGACAAAGATCATGACAACTGGCATAATCAACAGGTTCATCATTGAAGGAGAAGAAATTGAAATTGTGAACAACTTTAACCTACTTCGATCAACTATCAATAAAGAAGCAACAAGCAGTCAAGAAATCAGACGACGCATTGCTCTTGGCAGAATGGCTATGAAAGACCTAGATAAGATTCTCAAGAGCAGAGATGTCTCTCTCCATACAAAGATTCGACTTGTTCAGGCCATGGTATTTTCAATAACATCATATGGATGTGAAAGCTGGATAGTGAAAAAGACAGATAGGAAGAAAATTGATGCCTTTGAATTATGGTGCTGGCGGCGAATACTGTGTATACCATGGACTGCCCGAAGAACAAACCAGTCGGTACTAGAGGAGATCAAACCTAAGCTTTCTTTAGAAGCTCAGATGACAAGACTTCGACTTTCATACTTTGGACACATCATGCGAAGAGAGAGATCATTAGAGAAAGACATTATGCTTGGCAAGATAGAAGGTCAACGCAAAAGAGGAAGGCCAGCAATGAGATGGATCGATACAATAACAGCAGCTACAGGTACCAGTCTGTCAACAATGAGCCGCCTGACTGAAGACCGAACACAATTTAGGATAGCTATCCAGGGGGTCGCCATGAGTCGACTCCGACTCGACGGCACTTAACAACAACAAGAAAGGATAAGACCATAGCAGAGAGACTAACTAAATTTTCTTTGATCTTTACTGAAGAAGATGTAGAGGAAATACCCATGCCAGAAAAAATATTTAAAGATGACAATTCAGAGGAATTGAAGCAAATCTCAGTGAATCTGGAAGATGTAATAGGGCAATTTGACAAACTAAAGAGTAGGAAATCACCTGGACCCAATGGAATACATTCCAAGGTGCTGGAAGAACTCAGAAATTAAACTGCAGACCAACTATAAGCAATTTGTAAACTGTCATCAAAATAATCTATACTGCTTGAAGATTGGAGATTGGCCAGTGAAATGTCAAATTTTAAAACGGATCATAGGGGTGATCTGGGAAATTATAGACCAGTAAACCTGATGTCAATACTCAAAAGAAATCATAGAAATAATTATAAAGAACAAAATTACTGAATATATAAATAGTCATGGCTTAATGGAACAAAGCCAACATGGATTTAGCCAAGGGAAGTCTTCTTGTTGTGCTGTCAAGTTGGTGTCGACTCATGGCAATCCTCTGGATAGCTGACTTAAACTGTGTTCAGTCTTCAGTCAGGCGGCTCTTTGTTGATAGAGTGGCACCTATAGCTGCTGTTATTGTATCAATCCATCTCATTACTGGCCTTCCTCTTTTGCATTGACCTTCAACCTTGTCAAGCATGATGTCTTTCTCTAACGATCTCTCTCTTCGCATGATGTGTCCAAAGTATGACAGTCGAAGTCTTGTCATCTGAGCTTCTAAAGAAAGCTTAGGTTTGAGCTATTCTAGTATTGACTGGTTTGTTCTTCAGGCAGTCCATTGATATACACAGTATTCATCGCAAAAGGTGTCTATTTTCTTCCTGTCTATCTTTTTCAATGTTCAACTTTCACAAGCATATGCTCTTGGGAGCTGCTGACACCTAATCAGGAGTTTGTGGGCCTGATTAGCCTGTGAAAGAACTGAGAGCAGCTGAGACCTACATAAAAGGATTCAGAGCCCTGCACTGTTGAGGCATTCCTAACAGGGGCTATACATTTCAAATAAAAATAAGAATTTGTGGGGGGGGGGGGTTAAATTGCTAGCTCTCTGACTGGGAGCTCTTAAAAGATTTTTGGTACATTTTTAAAACAAAATTGCATTCTTTTTGGTGCTTTAGTTTAAAAGGAGAAATATTTTCTTTAGTGGGGTAGGTTTAAAACTGCTTTGGTAACTTTCTCAGCTCTTGGGAGCTGCTGACACCTAATCAGGCGTTAGTTCCCTCCCTACCACCCCCCCAACTCCCACCCACCCCTAGTGAGCAGTCTTGCTTTATAGGGCACCTCCCCAATTAACAAAATACAGGGACTTAGAACAGTACATTTTGAATATAATTAAAGAGATTTAACTGCTTTTTCTCTGAAAGGATAGCTGGGAAACTAACTGGTACTTTGGTAGATCTCTCTCTTTTGCTTTAACAGATACCAAAGCTCCACGAACAGAACAATGGCTGGGAAAAATTGTATCGCTAAAGCTGTTGCCCCCATTACAGCTTCTGCCTCTGTCCATACAGAGGTCCCAATGCCATTTGAAGGACCAGTTCCATGTGCAGGGTGCCTGCATACTGAAGCTCTCAGGAAACAAGTGGAGGAACTCAGAGAGGAGGTGGCAAGGCTGAGGAGTATTCAAGACAGTGAGAAGTACATTGATGAGATGCTTCTTGCAGCAACCAAGCTCTCCAGCAGAGGAGAAGATGGGTGCCTACAGAATGATGAAGGTTGGACACAAGTCACCAGGACCTGCAGAATCACCAATCCAACTTCTCCAGCCCTTGAATTGAAGTACCATTATGCAGCCCTGGAAGTGGAGGAGGTGAAAGCATCCCTGAAAAGGGAAGAACCAGAGCTCAAGTACCCCAAAGTTGCAGAATCAGTGACCACAAGGAAGCGAAGGGTAGTGGTGGTTGGTGACTCTCTTCTGAGGGGTACTGAGGCGTCCATCTGCCGACCAGACTTGATGTCCAGAGAGGTATGCTGTCTGCCTGCTACCAAAATCCAAGATGTTACAGAGAGTTTGCCGAGACTCATCAAGCCCACTGACTATTTCCCAATGTTGCTAATCCATGTCAGAACAAATGATACTAACAGGTATCCCTCTGAGCATATCAAAAGTGACATCATGGCTATGGGACAGAGGGTGAAGCAGATAGGTGCCCAGGTGGTGTTCTCTTTAATCCTCCCTGTTGAGGGTAAAGGCCAAGGCAGAAAGGCTGGAGAAGAATGCATGGCTACGTGGATGGTGTCATCGAGAGCATTTTGGTTTCCTGGATCATGGGATGCTGTTCCAAGGGTTGCAGAGCAGAGATGGCGTCCATCTGTCCAAGAAAGGTCGACACATCTTCAGTAGTAGACTGGCTAATTTATTGAAGAGGGGTTTAAACTAGATTCATTGGGGTTGGGTGAAGAAAGCCCCCAGGTAAGTGATACATTAAATACCTTTATGGAAATGGGTAAAAGGGGTAACATATGGAAAGCAGTGTGTATAAATGCCCGTAGCATTGGAAATAAGATCCCTGATGTTGAAGCTTTGGTGGGAGTGGCTGACTTGGATTTAGTGGCAGTTACAGAAACATGGTTCACAGAAAACCATGACTGGGATGTAACTATACCAGGCTATACCAGGAAGAAGGGGAGGAGGAGTGGCACTATATGTAAAAAATAATATTAAAGCTTTGGAATTACAGAGCTTAAGAGGGAGAGAGGAGGCATTGTGGGTTAAACTAGAAAGAGGGAAAGAGAAATCTATTTGCATTGGCGTGATATACAGACCTCCCTCACAAGAGGACGAGGTGGACAGAGAGTTAATTGAAGACATATGCAGCATTGCTGGAAAGGGGAAGTGCTACTGATAAGGGATTTCAATATGCCAGATGTTGATTGGCAAATTTCTGCTGCAGTATCATCTAGAAGTAAGGAGATCCTGGATTCTCTACAGGTAGAACTATTCAGGCAATTGGTAACAGACCCCACACGTGAAGAGGCCATACTGGACTTGGTGCTTACCAATGGTGAAAGTGTTTCTAATGTTATAGTGGGAGATCATTTTGCATCCAGTGATCACCAGATGGTGTGGTTCAGTACTAGGACTAGGGCTGTTAGAATCCATTCAAAAGTGTGGGTCTTAGACTTTAGGAAAACTAACTTTGCCAAGATGGGCCAATACCTCAGGGAGTCGTTAGCAGGATGGGAACAGCTGGGGGATGTAGAAAACTGAAAGCGGATATTTTAAGGGCAACCAACCTTTTTGTTAAAATGGTAAATAAAGGTAAAAGAGCAGGGGCGGCCCAAGGGGGGTGCGGGGCCATGTGCGGAGACTCGGTGCGGGGCCTCATTTTCATAAGTGGCCTTATTTGCGTAAATATTTGCATAATGTTACCATACACTAACTTTTAGTAAACATGTCTCTTAATGAGTGTATGGATAAAGAAAGACTAAAAGATTTCTACATTACTATAATCCAGTGCCAACCGCCAGGCACATTAGGAACTACTACAAACGCTGCCCATTTAGAACCCATAGCCTAATATTATACACCCTTGGAAATCAGCCCCAATGTATCCAACCAACACTTGATTCCCCTACCAATTTATCACCCTATATAGTGTCCATCCAATTAATAGCCCCTAATAAACTGCCCGATACCTCCTATTTTTTGTCGGATCGTTCACCGTGAAAAGAAACTTTTCCTTTCTCGAAGTGAACCCTCCATTTTAATCAATTTAAAGATGGCCTAATGTCAGCCTAAAAAACCGACCAAACAGCACTTGCTGCCGTCAGTAGCAATTGAAACTAAGTCCAGTACCATCCCAAAGCACAGGGTTAAGAAGGACACAACTTCCATGCATAGCAGTCCTTTCCATTGATATTAGTGAAAAAACGAAGAAGAGACAGAAGATCTCGATTTTGGATATCAGGCAGGGGAGCTGACTATCGTAGGGGCATCTCCGTGTGCTTATCGGTCCGGCTAAGTGTTTTTTCACTAATATCAATGGAAAGGACTGCTATGCCTTGGAATGGAGCGGCGGCGTCAGCTGAAAAGAGACACTCCGGAGCAAGTATTATTGTTCCAGCCACCACTGTAGGGACTCCGCGAGGGGTGAAATCAATGTTCCCTCTAAGCTGCGCTTGGTCCGCCGGCAACATTCTTGCCGGCGGAGGGGGGGGCGTAGTGCGATCGACGCTCCGCCCCTCCTCCCACCGGCGGGAATGCCAGCGGAGGACCTGGCACAGATTAAAGTGAACAATGCGAGGGTGCTGCGGCATGTGTTAGACCCTGTGTCTAGCACACGCCACAGCACCTTCGCAATGTTCACTTAATCTGCGCCAGGTTCTCCAGAGTCTCTCTTTTCAGCTGACGCCGCTGCTCCATTGGACCGTCACCACAGATGCATCCAAATTGGAATGGGGCGCTCACCTGGACAGCCTGCGTATGCAAGGCCTGTGGTCGGAGGAGGAGAGCCTGCACCAGATAAATTTCCTGGAACTGTGTGCTATTACAAATGCCCTCAAAGCACTCCAGACACGCTTGACCAACCAGATTATCCTGATTGAAATGGACAATCAATATTCTATGTCAACAAACAGGGGGGCACGGCTTCATACACAGGGACAGTTCTTCCATTAGGCCACCTGAGGCAATCGCCTCAGGTGGCACTCCAATGGGGGCGGCATTCGCGATGCCAGCACTCCTGAACTGTTTTAATTTTAGATTTTGCAGCCTCTGGCCTGCATCTGATTTCCCACGCGGGAAGGCAGAGGCCGCAAAATCTAAAATTAAAACTGAGCTGGAGTGCCACCAGCGTCGGACAAATCAGCCTGATCACTTGCAACTGCAAGCGATCAGGCTGATTTGTGCGGCGGCGGCGACACTCCGGTTGTTTTAATTTTAGATTTTGCTGCCTTTGCCTTCCCGCAATTTTTTTTTTTTTTTGCTGCAAGCATTTCTTGAGGAAAAAAAGTGGCAGAAAGGCAGAGGCAGCAAAATCTAAAATTAAAACAACTGGAATGTCCCTGCCGCTGCTGGATGAGAGGTGCAGGTGGAGGGAATTGGGACAGGAGGAGGACAACAAGGAGAAACAAAAGTGAGTGACGGGGACAAAGGGAGAGACAGGGGACATGATGCTGGACAAAGGGGGAGACAGGGGACATGCTGGACAAAGGGGGAGAGAGGGGACATGCTGGACAAAGGGGGGAGACAGGAGGCTAAGTAGTAGACAAAGGGGAAAGACAGGGGGCAAATGCTGGACAAAGAGGAGAGACGGGATAAATGCTGGACAAAGGGGAGAGACAAATGGAAAATGCTGGACAAAGGGGGAGGCAGGGACATACTGGACAAAGGGGGAGACAAGGGGACAAGTTCTAGACAAAGGGGAGAGATAGGGGGACAAATGCTGGACAAAGGGGAGAGACGGGGACATACT
This sequence comes from Ichthyophis bannanicus, assembly GCA_033557465.1. Classification (NCBI taxonomy): domain Eukaryota; kingdom Metazoa; phylum Chordata; class Amphibia; order Gymnophiona; family Ichthyophiidae; genus Ichthyophis; species Ichthyophis bannanicus. The sequence continues at coordinate 1,024,109,263 of CM066033.1, read as the reverse complement.
GGACAGACAGTGGATAAATGCTGGACAAAGGGGAGAGACTGTGCGGGATATGATTATAATGGATTGATGGGGGGGGGACTAGCACTGGTAATGGGCCGATCAGGGGGGCTAGGACTGGTAATGGGTTGATTAGGGAAGGCTAGGACTGGGAATGGACTGATCAAAGGGGGCTAGCATTGGTAATGTGTTGAGGGGAAGACTAGCACTGAAAATGAGCTGATTAGGGGAGGCTAGGACTGGTAATGGGCTGATGGGGTGGGGTAGGACTGGTAATGGATTGATGGGGGGCTAGTATTGGAACTGAGTTGATCGGGGGGCTAGAACTGGAAATGGGTTGATTAGTGGAGGCTAGTACTGGTAATGGACTGATTAGGGGAGGCTAGCACTGGTAATGGGGTTGAGGGGGGACTAGCACTGGAAGTGAGCTGATTGGGGGGCTTCGACTGGGAATGAGCTGATGGTGGGGAGGAGAGGATAAAGCTGCTGGCCATGGAAGAAAACTGGGGGCTATGGCTACAAATGGGCTGATGCGAGGGGATGGAAGAATGGAACTGGAAGGGAGTGGATGCTGAGAGGGGCTGCCATGGTATTTGGACTAGAAGGAACTGGATAGTGGGGAAGGAGGGGGACTGGAAGGGAATAGACACCAGTGGCAGTCATGGGAATGCAACTTGACATTAGAAGGTACTGGGAGGGAGGACTGGAAAGGGGCTGATACTGGGAAGGGTTACTGGGACTGGAAATAGGCTGATGGAAAGAACTGAAGAAAACAAAAGAAGAGATAAGAAATGGCAGATGGACCATAGACCACAGAAAGAGAGCTAAGAGAAGACAGGAAAGCAGAAGCCTCAGATCGGGACCAGCATGATCAGAGAATAAAATGGTCAGACAACAAAGGTAGAAAATTTTTATTTCATTTTACACTGTATGGGGGAACTGCATATCTTATTTATCTGATGTTGCACTGCTTGAGGAGTCTGGCTTCTTGGGGTTTCAGTTTAAATTTTGTCTACATATTTTTATTTTTACTTTAGATTGTGGTTATTTATTCTGTACTTGGTGAGGGTCTGTGTTCTGAGTGTGTGACTGAGCCCAGTTGTTCTGTTAACATGGAGTTTGTACATAAAGATCTTTCCAGTACATCCTGCTAGACCAGTCCAGACAAGCGGGTTTAGTCCCCCTACCAGCAGATAAATAGAAAAAAACTACCAGCAGCCTTATTGGCTGTTCCCTTGTATTTATCTGTCTCCAGCAGATGTAGGGGTTTATTTTTTTTCTCTTATTTTTATTATTTAATACTTGCAGTAATTTTGCTGGATGCACCCAGGGTGCACTTGAGCTGCCCCTCTGGGTTTCCCAGCTACAGTTTGTGGGACAGATTGAGGTTGAACTCCTGGTTAGGAAGACCATGTGAGGTTCTCTCTCTGTCAGGGGAGAAAACTGGTCTCAGCTCATGAGGACCTGAGCAGCCGGTCATCGGAGGAGTCTGCAGCTTATCGGCAGCCTTACAACAGCTCCTGCCTGCTGCCTGTTTCAGGTCAGCCTTGGCTCTTCAGCACTCTGTTCCAACGCAGTGAGTAGAAAATTTCAAAGATCCTCCTCTTCCCCCTCCCGATTTTAATCGAGACGCCATTGGGGCAACCTCTATCCGTCTGGAGAGTTTTCGCTTCATGTCTTTACTGCCCTAGCTCTCCGTTTGATTAATTTTATGTTTTTAAAGCATTTTCACAGTATTTGGAGTGATTTTATTTTGGCAGTTTTAATAGCGGTGGCCATTTTGTTTCGGCTGTTTTTTTTTTTACTGCACAGCTCCGTTTTTGGCGGGCTTTGTGAGGAGACTTTATGTTCTTAATTTCTGTCTTCCCTGCTAGTTTTTCAACTGTCTGGTCCCTTTCAACTCCTATTTTTGACTTTTTTGATTTTTTTTTCTGTTCACTGGGGATTGCAGTCAGCTGCGCTTCACTTGTGAGATGCCTTCCCTTCAGCGATGCATGGTCTGCACAAAGAAGCATAAGGGTTTGAGGCATGGCATTTATGCTGCATGTCTTCCTCATCCTGGAGAGACTTCGGCGACACTAGCCAAGAGAGCATAGGACAGAAGCAGTCCTGCTGCATGTCCTCAGCTGCTAGAGGAACCCATACAGCTTCCCCCGGCAAGAGAGTTTCTCTCTCCTCCTCTCTTAACTCCTCCTGCTCCGGGGACTTTTGGGCAGCAGGAGCCGATGCATGCCTCAGATACCCAGTTTTTGGCCTTCTTTAGACAAGCCTGGGATCTTTGGCAGGCTAATTCTCCCAGTAACACAGTGGATGCCCTGACTCAAATCCCTCAGTCTTTTGGCTCTGGATCCCGCAAGCACTCTAGACAAGAGCACATGTCCAAGGTGGATGCACGGCCACCTAAAGAGATCTCCTGGTCTACTACAGCTTGGCCAAAAACACCAGAGGAAGGGCTGTCTTCGGAGGACGACAGCGAGAGCCTGTCAGACCGGGAGGATGGGGAATGGTCCCCATCAGAGTTTTCTGCGGAGGGCCAAAGCGAGACACAGCACAAACGCTTGTTTCGCAAAGAGGAATTGCTGGCCCTAATTATGTAGGTGGTTGAAGCCCTACGATTGATGGATCAGCCGGATCAGCAGAATCCTCAGCCTTCTGCCATTCCCCAGCCAGACCCGATATTACAAGGCATTTGCAAGCCATCTAGAGCTTTTCCATTCCCAGTGGCGCTACAACAAATGGTGTCTCGAGAATGGGACTCTCCGGATATTCCCTTCTGTACAGTCCGCCGCCTAGGTCAGCTTTTCCTCTGGGCACCGCCTGACTTGGAGAAGTGGCTGACATACCCCAAAGTGAATGCCCTTGTGACCGGAGTAACGAAGCACACAACCATTCCAGTGGAGGGTGGTGCAGCACTTCATGATCAACAGGATAGGAAAGTTGAGAGTCTTATCAAGACTGCCTTTTTGGCTTCTTCATTATCTCTCCAGGCCTCTGTTTGCGGGAGTCTAGCAGCCCGTGCTCTTCTGCGCTGGATTCAAGTCTGCCAGAGGATCCAGCTCTGTCTCGTCTGGAATCGGTCACAGCTTTTTTGGCAGATGCCTTTTATGATCTCTTGCGCCTCTCGGCTAGATCGGTGGCAGTGGTCACAGTTTCTCGCAGATGGCTCTGGCTTCGCCAATGGTCGGCTGACTCTGCATCTAAAGCATGCCTCTCAGGCTTCCCTTCAGGGGAAAGCTGCTCTTTGGGGATGACCTAGACAAATTGGTCAAAGACCTAGGGGACGTTCGACCCCAATGTCTTCCGGAAGATAAGCCTAAATTTGCTACTAGGTGTTCCTCCCATTGATATTCGCCTACCTTGCGGCGCACCTCCAGGTATCATGACGCTCGTTGCTACGATCCTGGGAAGCCCTCCACCTCTTCGACAACTGGACATTTTGGTCAGAGGGCACAGTTCTTTTGGGGTGCCCACAAGGGTGCTGAGTCCTACTCGGGCCTTCCAAGTTCTCTGGCCCTGCGAGATCTTCCCGCTGACTGGCCGGACAGTCCACCCCAGGAGCCTTTTCTGGAGGTCAGCCCATCC